>CM060940.1:346938287-348289122 GCA_030765085.1 Allium cepa | reverse complement strand
ATAACACATCACATAATTTATAGAAAAAAATACATGGCATTGATTTATTTAACATTTACTGAATAACTGCAATTAATCTCCACTATTCTAACTGAAAAAATAATGCAATTATACTTCAACTATATGAAATTGTTCAACAAAAGTTACAAATCATCAGTTTTAGCAATTATATATAAGTAGATGAAATGCGACAAATTAACTGGAAAAAAACGGATCTATACAATTACATATATGCAGTAAGAATAACATAATAACAGTCTCAGGAACTGATGCAAATAAAAGCAAATGCATGTAAAAGATATTTGAAATCGAAATGTTTGAGGCAATGCAAATCTACTTACAGATGATTATGCAGTATGAATAACAAACTAAATCTACTTGCACATATATTCTAAATTATACTGTATATTCAATTTTTGAAAGATTGGATTTTATTAAAATACAAACAACCCTAATTTAAATACATGTAGAGAGTAGGAAGATTGGTCGAAGACAAAGCTACAGATTGTCAAAAGCAAGATCGAGTAGTCGAAAATTGGAATGAACCGCGAGCTGTTAGATGTTGGAAGAGAGAGTTTGATTTTTTTAAAAGAGCGAGTTTGATTTTTTCTGTATAGAAGAGAGTTCGATATTTTGACGAGGAACGTGATCTTTTAAGAAGTTGAATCGAAAAGAAAAGGGCTTTGTTCATTATTTTTTATGGCAAACTGAGATGAGCCTTTTTTTGAAAAAAAACAATATACCGGGATATCTAGAAATATCGTTTCGCTGCAGATATGTGCTGATATATGTATCCGATATTTAAAACAGTGCTCACAGTAATATACTGGAGGTAAATGAACAGTTTCCACTCTTATCGTCTACAACATAAGTTCTTAGGATTGTATACACGCCTATTCAGGGATAGGGTCGGTCTATGATTACTGTCGCAAGCCTTAATAAAAAAAGCTAAGTGACTTTCATCACTCAAGTAGTGAGTTTGAGAGCGTCCGGTAGGACGATTGCTTGTACTTCTAGGCGTGGCGTCCTATACTATTGTCTTGTTACGCAAGACAGCTTCACTCGATTCAGAATTTCAATAGATAAACAAACAACCTCAATATAGATAATAGTTTCAATTTCTAAAACATAGAAAACGGTAGTATGTATAAATTATTAACATTTAGAGAAAATATTAGTAAATAGCATATCAACTCCTCTATACACTACTGTTAAATGAATAGAGATAAAACAAAACTAATACTGGAAACAAAAGGCTAAAGTAACCCAAAAAGCTACTAAAAGTGATGTATCATCACTCGAACACGTCTGATCAATTTAAACCAAACCCAACCAAAGCTGAGCAGTTCGCATCCAATTACCACATACCTTGGTCACGGCGGCAAGCTATAGTAGTCCAGAACAAAGACAAATCAACACCATGCAGCACTACTCCAGTCTTGACAGACGATATCTCAAAGGTGATCCAATCAATATCAAGATAGCAGTTCACCACAACAACATCGCATACAACTTCAGCACAGCAGGCAAATAACAGCTCATTACCGCACCTCTAGACATTGTCAGCCAAGGAAAGCGGCGACTTCATATTTCCATGTGTGTGTAGCAATTGTTGTAAAATTTTCAAACTTGCTTTGGGGGCTTTGTGTTTTTTGTTTGGAAGAGAAAGAAGAAAAGAAGAAAGTCTCACATGCTAGAAGAATGAAGACTATATTTGAATAAATATAGTTTTCAAATGTAGATGCTGGGGCCTTGAGGCTCCCACATGTTTGCTTTGTTGTGAGGAGAGAAGTCATACAACACCACATGCGCCCCGCCACCGTCCGTCCAACCGAACCGGGTACGGGTTTCAGGTTCGGATCCAAAAATATTTTTCTGAAACGTTACAAAATGAATGGACGCGACTGTTGCAAACGGTTGTGACGCTTGACGAATAGACACCTCTCCACCACTATAAATAGCAACGCCCAGAACATGTTTCAAACAGTTTTCTTCTCCGCGCTCTTCTTCTTCTTCTTGCACAGATCTGCAACACCAACGAAGTGTTGCTAATCGCTGCACTTCTAATTACTCTATATTTTGAAACATCTGAAGGTGTTGCAGACGCTGTATCGTTGCAGATTTGTTTCTTCTTCTTCTCTTCATCTCTTTCTCTACAAAGTGCATCATCAGAAACCGTTCTAAAGTGTTCTTGGTCGGATCAAAGTCGTACAAACTTTGAATCTGATTACGTTGTTATAGGACTTCATTGAATCCTGAAAGTCGATAGTTCGGTAACCCGTTTGTACCTGGTGGGTTGAACTATTGTCTGAAAGAATCTATTCCACAGATCCTTGAAGTCGGAAGTACAACATTATCTTCATCACAATCGCCATCAAATTCGCCTCAAACCGCAAAATCCCCAACAAAATTCCATACAATAAACTTCAACCATGGAAGGTTCAGCGCTCTACAAGTTATGAATCGACATCTAACTCGATTGGAACGTTTTGATGGCGACAATTTCACTCGTTGGCAAGAGACGATGAAATTTTTCCTGGTCGCCGTCAAGTTGTTCTACATTTTGAAAAATGACTTGGAAGAAATCCCGGAGGAAACTGGTAAAGATGATGCTGCTCTAAAGGCTAAACGTGCAAAGCGCAAAGACGAAGATTTCCTATGCGTAGGCCATATTCTAAATGCGCTATTTACCCAAGTCTACAATGCTCATAGGACCTTCGAAACAACGAAGACACTCAGGACTGCACTAGAGAATATGTACCGCATATCCGAGGCAAGTAATAAAAAGTTTCTTATTTCTAATTTTATGGATTTCAAAATGGTCACCAATAAGTCCATAATTGGACAAGTAAGCGAAATCTTACTGTTGGTGAATCAACTTAAAGATGTTGGAATTAATCTCCCTGAATCTTTTGTTGTTAGAGTTATAATTTCTAGACTTCTGTATAGTTGGAACGATTATAAGAAAAAGATGAAGCATGCGGAAACGGATTATAATTTAGACGGTTTGCAGCGTCATCTTCGTATTGAAGAAGACTCTCGTAAACGTGATCTAGATGATAATCCGCAAACCGAGTCACATTTTAAGGCAAATAATGTTGAAATTACTGATAAATTAAAGCCAAAGATTGAGACACGGTTTAAGAAGAAAAAGCATTTCAAAACCAACAACAAAAAGAAAGGTGCTTGTTATTTTTGTAACAAGCCCGACCACTATGCCCATGACTGTCGTCTGCGGAAGAAACAACAAAAAGTGAATGTGGTCGAAGACTCGCTTGTGGCTGTAGTGCAAGAGGCGAACTCCGTTAGTGGCAATGATAATGATTGGTGGTTCGATACTGGAGCAACCATTTTCCTTTGCAAAGACCGTAATCTTTTCAAGAGTTACGAAGAAAATAAAGGAGAAGCCGACGAAGTTACTGGAGCAAATAAGGTTCCAAGCAAAGTTCTGGGAAAAGGCACTATAGAACTTCCTCTCATCCCTAGAAAAGTTCTTACATTAGTCAATGTATTTTATGTACCTGATATGTGTAAGAATTTGGTCTCTGGATACCTTCTTAACAAAGGAGGATTCAAGATGGTGTGAGTCTGATAAGCTAGTGTTGTCTAAGAATGGTAAATTCTTTAGACATGGATACTCTTGTAACAGCATGATTAAGTTGAATCTAATAAAAAAATCTTCTGTTTATATTGTTGATTCTATTAATTTATGGCATGGTAGATTAGGATATGTTAATTATAAATCCATTATAAATATGAATAAATTAGGATTAATTTTTTATTGTGATTTCGATACCATCTCTAAATGTGAAATATGTGTTCAAGAAAAAATACACCGGAAATCCTTCAAATCCATAGAAAGAAAAACTGGTTTGCTTGATTTGGTATATAGTGATGTGGGTGACTTAAAAAGTCATATCACCTATGGTGGTAACCAATACTATATAATATTCATTAATGATTATACTAGACATGCATATGTATATCTAATAAAAGCTAAAGATGAGGCTTTTGATAAATTTAAAATTTACAAAGCAGAGGTCGAAACACAATTAGGAGTTAAAATTAAAATATTATATTCAGATCGTGGTGGTGAATATTTCTCAAATGAATTCACTTTGTTTTGTAAACAATAAGGTATAGTTCACCAATGTACTATCCCATATACACCACAACAAAATGGTGTTGGAAAGGAAAAATAGAACTTTAGTAGAAATGGTTAATGCCATGCTCATAAGTTCTAGTTTACCTTATAACATATAGGGTGATGCTATCTTATCTGCATGTTATATTTTAAATAGAGTACCACTTAAAAAGAATAATATTTCCCCTTATGAATTATGGTTTAATAGGAAACCTAACCTTACTAGACTTAAAGTTTGGAGTTGCTTAGCATATGTTAGAAAACCAGACCCTAAATGACCAAAGTTAGGAAATAGAGCATTTAAATGTGTATTCGTAGGATATTCACTTAATAGTATAACTTATAGATTCCTTATTCTTAACACCCTAGAAGTTATAGAATCTATAGATGTAGAATTTTTTGATAATCAAACTGTTGAGATCACATTGAGATCATCTAGTCCAGAACCTAGTATGACTAATGATATCAATGACGATGATTATGCTCCTGCTCAAAACAGCAAGGAAGTGTCAGTACCAGATAATAATACTAAACAACGAAGAAGTAAAAGAGCAAGAATAGAGAAGGACTATGGTCCTGACTTCATTACATATCTTGTAGAAGGCAGTAAGGACGAAGTCCTTAATGTGACTAAATATGTAATGAACGTCGATGATGATCCCAATACTTATTCTGCGGCTATGAGTTCCAGAGATTCCAATTTCTAGAAAGAAGCTATCAATGATGAAATGAATTCCATACTGTTAAACTAAACTTGGATTTTAAATGATTTACCTCTTAGTGCTAAACCTATAGGATGTAAATGGATATTCAAGAAAAAGTTGAATACAAATGGATCCATTGATAAGTTTAAAGCCAGATTAGTTGCTAAGGGATATAAGCAAAGACATGGAGTAGATTACTTTGATACATATGCTCCAGTTGCTCGCATATCTTCTATACGCTGTTTAATTGCACTTGCATCAATTAATAAATTAGTCATACATCAAATGGATGTAAAGACTGCTTTTCTAAATCGAGATTTAGAAGAAGAGATATATATGGAACAACCTGAAGGTTTCAAAATCCCAGGCCAAGAAAAGAAAGTTTGCAAATTAGTGAAATCTCTTTATGGCCTGAAGCAAGCTCTCATGCAATGGCATGACAAATTTGATAAAGTTGCACTGTCATATGAATTCATTGTTAATGATGCCGATAAATGTATTTATAGCAAATCGGATAACAACAGTATTGTTATAATATGTTTATACGCTGATGACATGCTAATATTTGGTTCCAATATATCCTGTGTGAATGAAATTAAAAAGTTTTTGTCTTCTAAATTCGATATGAAAGGTCTAGGAGAGGCTGATGTAATTTTGGGAATTAAAATTGTTAGGAAAGAGGGGGAGTTATTACTAACTCAATCTCATTACATAGAGAAATTCCTACAAAAGTATGGTGTAACGTCCCGCCTTTTTCGCACGCTTTAAATCGACACACGTGCCAATTCAAACCATACGGAAGGGCGGATTGTTATGGGGTAAGTAAGAAAAACAGAGAAGAAATAAAATAAAACAGAATCTCACAGCGGAAGGATGAAATATAATAATCAATATATAGTTCATAAAACTGTTTACAAACATTTGCTTCTACTTTATACCATAAATATCAGAGTTCACATACCAATAAATATCAATGCAGCGGAATTAAATGGTGTAGTGGAATAATAGTAGATAATAGTAATACAAATCTTCGTCTTCGTCCTCCAGAGCTAAAACTTCAAATCCTGAAACGCTCGGACTGACCTGAGCGAATTGAAAGACAAAACACTCGAGTCAGAACTAAAAGATCTTATGTAAGTTAAATTAACAGAAATAAATATGAGTGCAGTAACTCAAGAGATGCTCGGGATTTACATCTCTTAAGGATCCGTTAAACTATTTGCTATGTAGTATATTTCGCTATTATAATAGTGTTTATACTAAAATAAACATACTTTTAAATAGCATTAAGGCTTTACATTTTCCACCTTAACATGTAATAGTCGCAGTAGTCCACCCAATATCATAGTCCCTCCTGATCGGGACGCCACCAGAGGATACCACACGGTCTACGGGAGAAATCCAAACTCGTACAAGGCGCGATAAGGTAGTTGACAAGGCACAACTAGGCAATGCCAGGGTAGATATACCAATTACGCTTCCAGGTCGGTGGTAACGCGTAGCGCGCAGCTACCGCCCACCTCGAGCCACACCCCCAAATAAAAATCAAAAGTGGCCACTGAGTCAATCCAAAGTCAAAGTATAATATCGAAGGGATGTGTCCGATCAAAGGTGCTACCTTATTAACCCGTCGATCGCTCATGTTTTAGCCACCTTATGCCAACTCATGGGAGTCGGGTCCACGTATTTACCTTAAAGGAAACGCCACCACCATCCTACTTCATTCTGGAAGCTCCACCGCGTACACGGTTGTTAAAGTGTTTTTCGGGGTTGGCAGAGAGTATGACAACTTCCGATCCCGGTCTCTTCAACAACCAAACGTTATTATAACACCGCGGTCTTTAAAATAGTTTATACTTTAAAAATCAGAATATAATTATCCATTTCAAAACCCATAAATATGATATCATTTCCTTTTAAAACCCAATAAATATGATATCATTTTATTTCAAATATATTTCTTCTCTAAAATCATGCCACTTTTAAATTTATAATATCTCAAAACCAAATATTTGAATTTTAACTTTCAACATAATACTTTGAAATCCATAGTTTTAAAGCCATAACTTTCAAAACTTAAATGGTTTGGATATTCAACGGTATATAAAATAAAACAGTTGAATTTAAAATTTCTTTAAAAGTAAATAATTCCCGCGCCTTCACAAATTTTATTTACTTCAAATTCAGTCTAAACCCATAACCTTTAGATTCACTTTAGTTGAATAAAACACTTCGATTTTTAATATTTTCAAACTTGAGTATTTAATGAATTTCAAAACTAAGGTTGGAAATTTCTATTCAACCATTCATTTCTTATTATTTAGTTTTGAAAGGTTTACATGATAAATCCATAATCATTTAAAGTAAACTCAATTTATTAACACTAAATATTTCCTTTCATTTATTTATACTAGAATTATTCATTAAATCCAGTTATAAATATCATAACTTTTAAAATCTCCAATTTAAACCAATTAACATTTACTTATGGAGTTAAATTTTTAAATAAGCTCAATTCAAATTAAATTTCCAATTTATCTTTCAATCTTAATTGATTCGAATCATTAAGACTCTATATATATACCGGATCTTAAACCTGTACTCGATCATATAATATAAATTATCAAATTTCATTTTTCAACTTATTCATTTTTATTTAACAAATTATGCATAGCTTAAATTTGATAATTTAACTATATATGTATATATACAATATATTTATATCATATCCAAATTTAATATTTATTAAACCGTATCATATCCAAACCATAAAAATCATTTCAAAAATCATTTTATATATATACCGCAGTGCCTGTATATAATTTTCTATCCTATGGTCAAGTGAGACGGATATTTATCATTTCGATCCGTAATTTAAAAATAAAATGCGGTTATATATCATTTCAAACCACAATCCCGAATGAAATGAAAATGCATAATGACTTGCAGTTTATATAAGATAGAACACATCATTCATTCATCCAATATCAATCATCAACCATTTTATTTCAATCATCATCAATTTAAACAAACATCAATATATAACATATACAATATAACAGGAAATAAATGACAGTTATTAACTAACAGTTTATATTCAAAATAAATTTAATAACTGTTCAACTAGCAGTTCTTTGCAAGTAAATAAATTTTAACTGTCAAATTTATATGCAATTATAAAATTTATTAACAGTCAAATTAAATAAATGCGATTTAACAGAGATAATGAATAAAACATGCCTAACAGTCATAAATAAATTTCTACTCATATCAAAAATCAATTTAACAAACATAAGAAATCTTAGAAGTTGTGAATGGGTTAAAACACTCACCTTTTGAATTTAAATTGAATTTAAATCCAATTTAAACCTAAAAATTCGACGGCCTCCGAATCTGTCCAAACCAGCGTCACATCGGCCGAAATTTAATCACGATCCTAACAAAAAAAAAAATCGCGTGAAACGGAGTTCGTATGAGGAAGTTATGGCGAAAATTGCGGTTGAAAACAAAATTTAAAATAAATCAAAACAAACCTAGTTAAAGTAAATGCCACGTGTACACGTCTTCCCCTACAGGCACGCGCAAAGAACGCACTCCAACATTTACCTCGTCCAGAACCCTAACGAGCCGCCACGAACCTCCTCTTCGTTCAAATTTCACGACCGATCCACCAACCTACTTCTAGATCAGAGCACGCCGTTGGAATCTCCCCCCCGAGCCGCCGTCCTCCTAGCCGTGCGCCGCCACTCGGTTCGCCCAAAGCGAACGCGACCGCCCCTCCAAAAAACCCCAATTGTCGTGAATCCAATGACCATCTCAAAACTCCAACCGTACAGATGCGCGCTGCTCGGCGCCACCTTCGCAAAGGCACAATCCGATCGTCGAATAGCTTCAGATCCACCATCGAAATCAATAACCCAAACTAACGGCCGAAAATTGCTGTTCAATTTTTGGACAAACGACACTCCGAATCGAAAAACGAACAGTACCAGCATATTACGCTCTTCGAGAACTATGACATATAATTTTTGTGAATTTTTCTGGAGACTTTGAATTTTTAGCTTTTGATTTGAATTGAAACTGGATCTAGGGTTTGCAGCCATTGGAAAGAAAGAGTTGAGGAAAATGAACGCACAAAAAAATGAAGATAGATGGAGGCTAGGGTTTATAATTGGGTTTATATAGGTAGGTTAGAGATTTGAATAGATGGATCCGATAAATAAACGTGCTGAACGATAATTGGCCTAAAAAGCCCATTTCGACTCCGGAATGGAATTGGGTCAACCCATATATCAAAATAGATATTTAAAAATATTCTGAACGCGATGGAAAAAGTTTCACGTCCAAATGCGATCGTATGAAGAAGTTATGCTGAAATCAATATTTCCAAATTGATTTCAATTAAATCGATTTCAAGTCGTTTCGCGTTCGTACGATCAAACGACAAGTCCGATCGCTACAAAACTTGAAACCCTACAATAATTCACTGTTACGGATCCGACGAAACTGGTTTCGTCGAAATCCGAGTCCGTGACCAAAATGGCTATTTTTATATTAATTAAATAAATTCAAAATAAAGAAATAAAATCCAATTTAATACTTAGATTCAAAAATTGACCCATTTTATTGCTTTTAAAGATTCTTAATCATTTACAAAATTCCAACAAGTTTAGATGTCAAATATAAAGAAGGTAAATTTATAAATTACAATATAAATCCTTAATTTCATTAAATACCCAAATTATAAATAATATCCTAAAATTTCGTTTAGTAAAAAAATAATTAATCAGTATTCAATTCATTCCTGTCAAACAGATGGATTAAATATTGGATTCCAAATTATCACACAGATTTCTCACATTTATCTTTATCTCAAATAACGAATTATTTAACTATATTCAATCTCATTTAATTTCAATTAAATTCAATTATTAGACTTTAAGTTTCCATAAAAATAAATAAATCCTGATTCCCATTCTTAAATTCACTATTTATCATATTACCATCCTGGGTACCATTTATTTTAATATATATATATATATATATATATATATATATATATATATCCAGATACTTTAACATTTTTCAATTTTTTATCTCAATTGCATAACATTAAATTTATATTTATTGCAATGGTTTCTGATTTAGTTGAACGAACTAAGTATATAACTCATACAGTTGTGGTAAAGCTCTCAATCCCACATTTATAAGTTTGTTATTTCCACTCAAATATTATAGATATTTACAGGTATAGGTTTTTATTCAATCATTATTTATTATATATTAATTAGATAAATTCACTATTTAAGTCCGTTTTAAATTTATTACCAAATACCCATTTACCTTTCCCATCAAATTTGAATTCCATTCAATTAATATAACAATCACTTTCCCATTCACACCTTATTATCAACCCACAATTATTGCAATTCATTATCTTATATTGATTTTATATAATTACCATTAACTTTACATTCAATTACTATTCAATGCATATTTATTCATCAATCAATTCGATATTTACTTTTCTTTCCTTTTTTTTGATAAATAACCTAGTATACATTTTCATAATTTCATTTCATTACATTCTTCTATGGGTATTGCATTGAAATTTAATTTATTAGCTAATACCAACATTATTACCATTAATTACAATTGGATTCCCAATTTTATTCAATACCCTGAATAAATAATATATATATATAAATCAAATCCTTACATTTTTTTTCTCATATTCCATTAAAAATCAAATCATAACATTTAAATGATTTTAATGAATTGGAATTTTATTCAAGTCGTAAATTATTAACTTGCAATAACATGATTCCTTAATTTATTTCAATTACCGTTTACACTCTTTTATTGCATTAACTCAATTTAATATTTCCATAAATTTCTCATATTAAACTTTATATCCAGGTAAGAATCCTTTTTCTACTTAATTCATTTGGATTTTATTCAAATTTCTATAAATAGGTTTTAAGTCAACATTTACATAATTTATTTTAGCCTTCATTTTAACATTCATTTATCCCCTTTATTGTTTCTACTAAAATAAATTTCAAAACTCCTATTAAATAAACAAATTAAATTGTCGAAATATACGGGTCGTTACACTCTCCCCCACTCAAAACTTTTCGTCCCCGAAAAGGAAAAGAAGGGAAAAGAAAAAATAAGAAAACAAAATATCTTTCTTAATTAAATTTATAAACAAATAAGTTTACAAAATAAAATAATTTAACATAAAATATACCGATTTATACCTATTTAAATCCTTTATACATAAATTATTAAAGTTTGTAAAACATTTTCAAATTTTTCTAAGTCCAAAATTTACGGAAAATTTTGGCAAAGTCTCCTTTGTACGGAGAGGCTCGAAAGAAAATATAATATAAATATAACAATATACACAAATATTTTCCAAAATATTATATATCCCTACACAGGAAAATATATAAAATAGCGCTATAAACCGTAATCCGAAAACGTACCTATTTGTCGGGCAATTTACGCTAAATTTATGGAACCAAAAGCAGTAGTAATTGCTTCCATAACCTGCATTTCACTTATAAAATCCAAAGGGTTAACAATTTATATAAAGTGAAATATATTAAATGGTTTCAATCACTAACAACCAATCAATACAACAACCATCAATTTCAACAAACAGTGTACACAACAAATACAAGGCAACCATTCAATCAAATAAACTAATAGTTGTTCGGGTTCAAACTTTTAAATTGTACGGAATGAAGAATAAACCATCAAGTGCATCATTTACTCAGCAGTCTTAGATAAAACTAAATAGATTATTCATTCGCCCCAAATCCAATTTTAAAATATTTTACCTGAACATCCATAACCAAACAACAACAATCCAAACAACAATCAACTTAACTTTTTATTAATTTCATTACATACCTTTGTTGTTTGATTTTCCTTTTTACTTATATAGTGATTTGTCCTTTAAATTTACATTTACTCATTAAATGTTTGCTTCATTAAAATTTTCTTATTACTTACAATTATTCAATCCCATTAACTCAGGTCATTCCTGTTCTTTTTATTTTATTATAATTATTCATTCAATTATTGCATGCCCTCATTTATTTACATTTGTTTACCAATAGTATTCATGTCCCACTTAATTTCTTAGCATTTCCATTTAATTTACTTAAGTTGATAATCGTCTATTTGAATTACTTACTTTTAATTATATTCACTTATAGTAAAATTTCAATTATAACTTAAGTTTATAACATTAAATTCTCATTTAATAGAAATTTCATTGAATACTTTTACTATTTCAAATTTCTACTTATAAAATATTCTATTGCAATCTCTTATTTACATTTCAAATTTTTATATTTGGTAAGTTATATATGTTAAAGAAAATTCAAATGAACTTATACAAGTTTTATCCCATCCTTTAGTTAAATTTAATGTTCAACAATATTACACTTTGTTTCATATGTTACAAATTTCAAATTTCCTTTAATTTTCATTTATAACTTAGCATTTAAATCTCTTATTTTATTTAGTGTTTCAATTATTAGTTAAATTCCATTTCACTACAATAATTGAAACAATTAATTAATGGAAATTTAAGAATTTAATACCAGGTTAAATTTTCAATTTATTTTAAAACGATAGATAAATATATTCTCACAACTTATATATCTCTAATTATATTTAAAAACAATTCAAAATTTATATATTTTCAAAAAATGAATCTACAGTAAAATTGCTACAGTGGCCTTTCTCCTTCGAAACTCGAAAATGAAAGTCGATCATGTGGCCGCCATCACCGAAATTATTTTCCAGCGACAAAGAGGAAAGTACAAAACTTATTTTCTCCAAAATCATCTTTTAGAAAATACCTCTAAAAAATATTATTATATTCCAAAATTTATTCGAAAGAAATTTGAAAACCCCGGGACTTAAGTTCTAAATTTTCAAATTTCATTTATTTCATTTTAAATCTCATTTCAACTATTATTATAATTTCTATTACCTATCAACCAATCTATTTCAACCAAATATAGATATCATTGAAATTTTATATATAGAAAATATAATAGGCAAAATTATTTCATTCACCTATATAAAACAAATATTATGTTGGTCTGTCCTATTAAGTGTTTAGAAATCCCTATTGATGTCACAACATCCCATGCACCAACCAGAATTTATAAATACAAAATGGAACAGATTAACACAATACTAAAATCTTTTATAACACTAACAAATATGCTCTCTCATATACATACACTCAACGACTCCCATAGGGTATTACTACCCTATTAGTAAAGAGTCAAACCCCACAAAGCTAAGGTTTATCGCTAAAGCAAAGCTCTGATACCAGCTGTAACGGGCCGCGCCAGTGGGGTAACGCCCACCGTAGCATACATTGGTACCTGTGTTCTGCCTTTACGGCCAGCCTCTCGACTGCACCAACCCCGCGGAACATGTAGGAGTAAGAGTCATCCGCTCGCTACCCAAACCAAATGCGAGAACCCCCTATCATGCTGCACCCGCTAAGTGCATACGCAGACACACATGCCAATTCAAACCATATGAAAGGGCGGATTGTTATGGGTTAAATAAGAAAAACAGAGAAGAAATAAAATAAAACAGAATCTCACAGCGGAATGATGAAATATAATAATCAATATTTAGTTCATAAAACTGTTTACAAACTTTTGCTTCTACTTTATACCATAAATATCAGAGTTCACATACCAATAAATATCAATGCAGCGGAATTAAATGGTGTAGTGGAATAATAGTAGATAATAGTAATACAAATCTTCATCTTCGTCCTCCAGAGCTAAAACTTCAAATCCTGAAACGCTCGGACTGATCCGAGCGAATTGAAAGACAAAACACTCGAGTCAGAACTAAAAGATCTTATGTAACTTAAATTAACAGAAATAAATATGAGTGCAGTATCTCAAGAGATGCTCGGGATTTACATCTCTTAAGGATCCGTTAAACTATTTACTATGTAGTATATTTCGCTATTATAATAGTGTCTATAGTAAAATAAACATACTTTTAAATAGCATTAAGGCTTTACATTTTCCACCTTAACACGTAATAGTCCCAGTAGTCCATCCAATATCATAGTCCCTCCTGATCGGGAAGCCACCAGAGGATACCACACGGGCTACGGGAGAAATCCAAACTCGTACAAGGCGTGATAGGGTAGGTGACACGGCACAACTAGGCAATGCCAGGGTAGATATACCAATTACGCTTCCGGGTCGGTGGTAACACGTAGCGCGCAGCGCGCAGCTACCGCCCACCTCGAGCCACACCCCCAAATAAAAATCAAAAGTGGCCACTGAATCAATCCAAAGTCAAAGTATAATATCGAAGGGATGTGTCTGATCAAAGGTGCTACCTTATTAACCCGTCGATCGCTCCTGTTTTAGCCACCTTATGCCAACTCACGGGAGTCGGGTCCACGTATTTACCTTAAAGGAAACGCCACCACCATCCTACTTTATTCTGGAATCTCCACCGCGTACACGGTTGTTAAAGTGGTTTTCGGGGTTGGCAGAGAGTATGACAACTTTCGATCCCGGTCTCTCCAACAACCAAACGTTATTATAACACCGCGGTCTTTAAAATAGTTTATACTTTAAAAATCAGAATATAATTATCCATTTCAAAACCCATAAATACGATATCATTTCCTTTTGAAACCCAATAAATATGATATCATTTTATTTCAAATATATTTCTTCTCTAAAATCATGCCACTTTTAAATTTATAATATCTCAAAACCAAATATTTGAATTTTAACTTTCAACATAATACTTCGAAATCCATAGTTTTAAAGCCATAACTTTCAAAACTTAAATGGTTTGGATATTCAACAGTATATAAAATAAAACAGTTGAATTTAAAATTTCTTTAAAAGTAAATAATTCCCGCACCTTCACAAATTTTATTTACTTCAAATTCAGTCTAAACCCATAACCTTTAGATTCACTTTAGTTGAATAAAACACTTCGATTTTTAATATTTTCAAACTTGAGTATTTAATGAATTTCAAAACTAAGGTTGGAAATTTCAATTCAACCATTCATTTCTTATTATTTAGTTTTGAAAGGTTTAAATGATAAATCCATAACCATTTAAAGTAAACTCGGTTTATTAACACTAAATATTTCCTTCAATTTATTTATACTAGAATTATTCATTAAATCCAGTTATAAATATCATAACTTTTAAAATGTCCAATTTAAACCAATTAACATTTACTTATGGAGTTAAATTTTTAAATAAGCTCAATTCAAATTAAATTTCCAATTTATCTTTCAATCTTAATTGATTGGAATCATTTAAGACTCTATATATACGGATCTTAAACCTGTACTCCATCATATGATATAAATTATCAAATTCCATTTTTCAACTTATTCATTTTTATTTAATAAATTATGCAAATCTTAAATTTGATAATTTAACTATATATGTATATATAAAATATATTTATATGATATCCAAATTAAATATCTATTAAACCGTATCATATCCAAACCATAAAAATTATTTCAAAAATAATTTTATATATATACCGCGGTGCCTGTATATAATTTTCTATCCTATGGTCAAGTGATACAGATATTTATCATTTCGATCTGTAATTTAAAAATAAAATGTGGTTGTATATCATTTCAAACCGCAATCCCGAATGAAATGAAAATGCATAATGACTTGCAGTTTGTATAAGATAGAACACATCATTCATTCATCCAATATCAATCATCAACCATTTTATTTCAATCATCGTCAGTTTAAACAAACATCAATATATAACATATAAAATATAACAGGAAATAAATGACAGGTATTAACTAACAGTTTATATTCAAAATAAATTTAATAATTGTTCAACTAGCAGTTCTATGCAAGTAAATAAATTTTAACTATCAAATTTATATGCAATTATAAAATCTTAGAAGTTGTGAGTGGGTTAAAACACTCACCTTTTAAATTTAAATTGAATTTAAATCCAATTTAAACCCAAAAATTCGACGGCCTCCGAATCTGTCCAAACCAGCGTCACATCGTCCAGAATTTAGTCACGATCCTAACAAAAAAAATTTCGCGTGAAACGGAGTTCGTATGAGGAAGTTATGGCGAAAATTGCGGTTGAAAACAAAATTTAAAATAAATCAAAACAAACCTAATTAAAGTAAATGCCACGTGTACACGTCTTCCCCTACAGGCACGCGCAAAGAACGCGCTCCAATATTTACCTCGTCCAGAACCCTAACGAGCCACCACGAACCTCTTCTTCGTTCAAATTTCACCACCGATCCACCAACGTACTTCCAAATCAGAGCACGCCGTTGGAATCTCCCCCCCGAGCCGCCCTCCTCCTAGCCGTGCGCCGCCACTCGGTTCACCCAAAGCGAACGCGACCGCCCACCCAAAAACCCCCAATTGCCGTGAATCCAATGACCATCTCAAAACTCCAACCATACAGATGCGCGCTGCTCGGCGCTACCTTCGCAACGACACAATCCGATCGTCGACTAGCTTCAGATCCACCGTCGAAATCAATAACCCAAACTAACGGCCGAAAATTGCTTTTCGATTTCTGGACAAACGACACTCCGAATCGAAAAACGAACAGTACCAGCAGATTACACTCTTCGAGAACTATCACATATAATTTTTGTGAATTTTTCTGGAGACTTTGAATTTTTAGCTTTTGATTTGAATTAACATTGGATCTAGGGTTTGCAGCCATTGGAAAGGAGGAGTTGAGGAAAATGAATGCAAAAAGAAATGAAGATAGACGGAGGCTAGGGTTTATAATTGGGTTTATATAGGTAGGTTAGAGATTTGAATAGATGGATCCGATAAACAAACGTGCTGAACGATAATTGGCCCAAAAAGCCCGTTTCGACTCCGGAACGAAATTGGGTCAACCCATATATCAAACTAGATATTTAAAAATATTCTGAACGCGATAGAAAAAGTTTCACGTCCAAATTCGATCGTATGAAGAAGTGATGCTGAAATCAATATTTCCAAATTGATTTCAAATTGATTTCAATTAAATCGATTTCAAGGCGTTTCGCGTTCGTACGATCAAACGACAAGTCCGATCGCTGCGAAACTTGAAACCCTACAATAATTCACTGTTACGGATCCGATGAAACTGGTTTCGTCGAAATCCGAGTCCGTAACCAAAATGGCTATTTTTATATTAATTAAATAAATTCAAAATAAATAAATAAAATCCAATTTGATACTTAGATTCAAAAATTGACCCATTTTATTGCTTTTAAAGATTCTTAATCATTTACAAAATTCCAACAAGTTTAGATGTCAAATTTAAAGAAGGTAAATTTATAAATTTCAATATAAATCCTTAATTTCATTAAATACCCAAATTATAAATAATATCCTAAAATTTCGTTTAGTAAAAAAAAAATTTAATCAGTATTCCATTCATTCCTGTCAAACAGATGGATTAAATATTGGATTCCAAATTATCACACAAATTTCTCACATTTATCTTTATCTCAAATAACGAATTATTTAACTATATTTAATCTCATTTAATTTCAATTAAATTCAATTATTAGACTTTAAGTTTCCATAAAAATAAATAAATCCTGATTCTCATTCTTAAATTCACTATTTATCATATTACCATCCTGAGTACCATTTATTTTAATATATATATATATATATCCAGATACTTTAACATTTTCCAATTGTTTATCTCAATTGCATAACATTAAATTTATATTTATTGCAATGGTTTCTGATTTAGTTGAACGAACTAAGTATATAACTCATACAGTTGTGGTAAAGCTCTCAATCCCACATTTATAAGTTTGTTATTTCCACTCAAATATTATAGATATTTACAGGTATAGGTTTTTATTCAATCATTATTTATTATATATTAATTAGATAAATTCACTATTTAAGTCCGTTTTAAATTTATTACCAAATACCCATTTACCTTTCCCATCAAATTTGAATTCCATTCAATTAATATAACAATCACTTTCCCATTCACACCTTATTATCAACCCACAATTATTGCAATTCATTATCTTATATTGATTTTATACAATTACCATTAACTTTACATTCAGTTACTACTCAATGCATATTTATTAATCAATCAATTCGATATTTGCTTTTCTTTCCTTTTTTTGATAAATAACCTAGTATACATTTTCATACATTCATTTCATTACATTCATTTATGGGTATTGCATTGAAATTTAATTTATTAGCTAATACCAACATTATTACCATTAATTACAATTGGATTCCCAATTTTATTCAATACCCTGAATAAATAACATATATATAAATCAAATCCTTACATTTTTTTCTCATATTCCATTAAAAATCAAATCATAACATTTAAATGATTTTAATGAATTGGAATTTCATTCAAGTCGTAAATTATTAACTTGCAATAACATGATTCCTTAATTTATTTCAATTACCGTTTACACTCTTTTATTGCATTAACTCAATTTAATATTTCCATAAATTTCTCATATTAAATTTTATATCCAGGTAAGAATCCTTTTTCTACTTAATTCATTTGGATTTTATTCAAATTTCTATAAATAGGTTTTAATTCAACATTTACATAATTTATTTTAGCCTTCGTTTTAACATTTATTCATCCCCTTTATTGTTTCTACTAAAATAAATTTCAAAACTCCTATTAAATAAACAAATTAAATTGTCAAAATATACGGGTCGTTACATATGGTCATTACGATGACAAACCAGCACCAACTCCTTTAGATCCTAGTATTAAATTAGAAATGAACACTGGACGTACTATCTCTCAATTAGAGTATTCCGGTGTTATTGGGAGTTTTTGTATGCCATGCATTGCACTAGACCAAACATCGTACATGCTATAAGCGTATTGTGTGGATTTACAAGTAATCCAGGTTTCAAACATTGGAAAGCTATTTTTAGAGTTTTAGCTTATTTGGAAGGAACCATTGAATATGGTTTATCTTATAAAGGATATCCTGCTGTAATAGAAGGATATAGTGATGCAACCTGGAACAATGTAGAATCCAAATCTAAGTCTATGACTGGATGGATCTTTACATTATGAGGCACTGCTGAGTCTTGGGCTTCCAAGACGCAGACCTGTATTTCTGACTCAACAATATTTTAAGAACTAATTGCATTAATAGATGCTTGTAAAGAAGCGGAATGGCTTAGGAATTTATTAATGGAAATCCCTTTATGGAAGAAGCCATCTCCAACAGTCTTGATTAACTGTGACAATCAAGCAACGATATATAATGTGTCTAATAAGACATATAATGGAAAGTCCGGGCATGTGAGTCTAAGACATCAAATGGTGAGACAGTTACCGAAAAGAGGAGTTATAAATGTTGACTACATAGAAACGAAGAAAAACTTGGCCGACCCACTTACAAAGAGTCTTCCAAAGGCAATGGTTTCTATAAAGTCACAAGAAATGGGACTAAGGTCTGTGAATGAAGGTTGATCATCCTTAATAGAAACCCAACTTATGTCTTGAAATGGATAGACAAAGTTCAATGGGTACCAACAAGTTAAGAGAATGATTATGAAACACTAAATTGATAATCCCTTAATATTTAGTGTTGGATTCTGCAAGAACAAAGGATGGATATATATCCTTAATAAGTCTAGAAACCTTAAAAGGTGTATCGCAGAAACACCTTAAGAGAATTACCTATATGAGTATGCAAATCAGGCCGTTTCCTAGAAAAGTAAGATCGCTTTCTAAGTTGACTCATGAACTAGGATTTAAGCACATGGACATTAACGTGCTGAGCAATACAGAACACTTTACCTAAGGAAATCAACATGTATGATTGTTTCGGTTTTATCATTAGGGATACTTGGTTCAAGATTCGTTCACCATAGAATCTCGATAAGTCTTTGAATGGTTTAAACTAAGTAAAGGTTCAAATCCAAAAGATACCTTTTATTTATGTGTTGGTTTTGACGATGATGCAAAACTTGATCCCACTTGGGTATGTAGGAAGTCACTCTAGTGATGCAGCCGTCCTATTTATTTATTTTGAAAATTGGAGGAGATTGTTGTAAAATTTTCAAACTTGCTTTGGGGGCTTTGGGTTTTTTGTTTGGAAGAGAAAGAAGAAAAGAAGAAAAGAAGAAAGTCCCACGTGCTAGAAGAATGAAGACTATATTTGTAAAAATATAGTTTTGTCATGTGGATGTTGGGGCCTTGAGGCTTTCACATGTTTGCTTTGTTGTGAGGAGAGAAGTCATGCAACACCACATGCGCGCCGCCGCCGTCCGTCCGACAGAATAGGGCTGGGTCGGGTCGGGTATGAGTACGGGTACGGGTTTCGGGTTCGGATCTGAAATATTTTTGGATAATATATGAACAGTAGCGGGCCAGATTTCAGCCCATTAAGGACCCAGAATCGAAAATTCTAAATTTGAACCGATGGCGGGAAATTTGTAACGTTTTCTGAAACGTTACAAAATGAATGGACGCGACCGTTTGTAACAGTTGTGAACCGTTACAAAATGAATAGACGCGACTGTTGCAATCGGTTGTGACGCTTGGCGAATAGACACCTCTCCACCACATTAAATAGCAACGCCCAGAACACGTTTCAAACAGTTTTCTTCTCTGCGCTCTTCTTCTTCTTGCACGGATCTGCAACGCCAACGAAGTGTTGCTAATCGCTGCACTTCCAATTACTCTATATTTTGTAACATCTGATGATGTTGTAAATGCTGAATCGTTGCAGATTTGTTTCTTCCTTTTCTTCTCTTCATCTCTTTCTCTACAAATTGCATCATCAGAAACCATTCTAAAGTGTTCTTGGTCGGATCAAAGTCGTACAAACTTTGAATCCGATTACACTGTTATAGGACTTCATTGAATCCTGAAAGTCGAAAGTTCGATAACCCGTTTGTGCCTGGTGGGTTGAACTATTGTCTGAAAGAATCTATTCCATAGATCCTTGAAGTCGGAAGTACAACATTATCTTCATCACAATCGCCATCAAATTCGCCTCGAACCGCAAAATGCCCAACAGCAATAGCTGTGATACTACTCCAGATTTCAACGTGAACCAAGCCAAGGCAACCGCATTGCTTCTTAGACTCTGCATGTCGATTGCTCAATTTAAGATCTGACGACGTGGTCTCTAAGAGAACAGATGCCAATTCTCAATTTAAGATCTGATGTCTTTGGTGGTTGATGCCTTTGATGCGTACATCATAATTGGTTGGTTTTTATTGTACTGTCGCCATTGAAAAAGAGGTTAGCACTTTAGATAGATGGATAGAGAGAGGTAGTGGGTGTAAAACCCAACATAAATAGGCACTGGAGATGCTAGAACACAGCCATGGAAGCGCGGGTGAGGTCGCTTCCTGGGTGGGGAAGCCGGAGGAACCGAGAAAGAAGATAGGAAGTAGGATTGAGGAGAGAGACTACATATTTGGTTCAGGAAATTGATATTGATCTGAGGAGTGAAAAAGAAAACGGTAAGGATAAGGCTCTAAAAGTTAATTTTGTGGATGGAGCCAAAAAATTTGGCTTGGAGGGAAAATTTCGCGATATTCAAAATTTTGATAATTTAAAGGATAAAATACTTGTATCGTGTACATGTCGTGGACAATAATTTCGAAAGTAAACATCCAAAATCATATATATGATAATAAGAATAATTTGCAACGTTATGTTAATATTTCCTGAATTTCTAATATTTTTTTTAACATTTTCGAGTTTTATGAATTTTGGAATATCTTTTAAATTTTATTTTTAAATTTTATAAATAGTAATCAAATGGTTGAAAAATACAATAACTAGAACCGGTTGAATACTTAATACTTTGGACAAATACCTTGAAATTGGTACTCTTACTTATTTAATAGTAATTATTAATTATTAATAATCTCATAGTAATTATTAGTTATTAAAATACTTAATATTCGTTATTTATTATTATTTATTATTTCTTAATTATTTAATAGTAATCATTAATAATTAGTTATTTACTGCTAACATTTATGGTTTTTGTCTATTTTTCTTAAGTCGTAGTATATTTTTTACCAAAATTTGTAAAATTAAATATTCGAAGTTAGAATTAACAAGTGGAAATTTATATTACATATGATATGAATTACTTGATGATTAAATTTTACTAAAATATTAAATATTACTTCTTAATTATTATTAATTATTACTTATTACTTCTTAGTTATAACTGAATATTTATTATTAAAAGTTAATTATTATTTACATGTTACTAATTATTAAGTATTAGATATTTAATAGCAATTATTAAAATCTAATTACTATGTATTAATCATTAATTATTAAGTATTAATTATTTAAGAGTAATGAAAAACACTATTATAAATTTTACCTTTGGTTTTAAAGTTTCGAAATTTTATTTTTAAATTTTATGAAATTTTTTGAATTTATTTTAAATAATTTTATAGTTTTAATTTATTTAAAATATTAAATATTATTATAAATTATAATTATCAAATAAAAAAATACTAAATTGTACTTATTATTTATTAAATATTAATTGTTAGTTACTAAATATATTTTATTGCAAGGCAAGCGGGGTTGGCTGGTCCCCTACCAGTTTTATTCAAAGCGGAATAAAAATAAAACCGAATATAAACATGCTCAAACACATCATATAAAAACAAACTCATAAAAGAAACGGGGACAGAACAAGAGAAAGAGAAAAACAAAAGACAGACAAATAAACAACACAATACACGGCTATAACCAAACAAAAGGAGAAGATAAATCATGTTTGCTTGAAACCATCCCCCGTTGAATGGATTGCATTAGTTTTGACCACAACTAATCATAAATACTTCTCTTGTTTTCAAAACATCTTGAATTTCTTTCCTTCCATAGAAGAGACAAGTATTTCTTGATGATAAAGATCAAAACCTCACTGCATTCATTTTTCCACTTGGTTGCTTTGCATATCAAATCCAACTTGATCTAAGACACTCCGGAATCATGGAATCTCCCTACTTTGGCCAGTAAATTGCTCCATAAGGTCAACAACCGAGTGCACTCAAAAAAGAGGCGCTGAACACTTTCTGTAAGCATATTACAAAAGACACATAATGGGTCAGTAGTAATGCCAAATGCTATCATTTTCTCCTTTGTCATTAGACCATTCTTTAGGACTTTCCACATCATCAGATTGTTTTTTCTTGTAGAATTACTATTCCAAAAAACTTTATACCACACAAACCTCGGAAGAATGCTGTTGTTCATATGGATGTCATAAACCAATGATATAGTATGGGGCTTATCATTACAGAGAAGAGTGTCAGAAGCTGCAATAGGATAGGTGTTTCCATTCATACTATTCTAGAATGCTCTCATTTCATGATTGGTTGTGTAAGGAAGATGAAGACACCCATTAGTTATATGGTCAGAGGCAGCAGCTCCCCTGCATATCCCATACTGAAGAATAAGGTGAGGAGCAAACTTTTCGCTTAAAATCAGGCCATTCTCCATCCATGGTTCATTCCAGAAACTCCTTGCACTGTCAAAGGAGAAAGAACCTTATATAAGGAATAAAGGTGCTTCTCAAAGCCAGAACCTTTCTCCACACTCAGCTGCAATTTTAAGGCACTGTCATAGACCAAAATTTTTTAGAGCCAATATTGTGAATTTTAGTCCATTCTACCCATAGACTATCATGGTTGCTGAGTAGGGCATTGAAGTAATAACTGAAAGCAGCTATATTCCATTTTTCTATGTTGAAAATTCCCAAACCTCCCTTATTTTTTGGAAGCTCAAACTTGGCAAAGGAGCAAGGGACAGTTTTCCTCGAGTGAATACTTTCGATCCAAAAGAATCTAAGCATTGCACTTCTAACCATTTTCAGGAGCTTAGTAGGAAGAATGAATGCTCTAGCCTAATACACCATCGTCGTGGAAATAACTGATTTAACTAATACAAGCCTGCTAGCTTGTGATAGGAAATTGTTTGCCCAGCAGTTCGTCTTGGAAGATATCCTCACAAACAATGGAAGGCAGTCGGCAGATGTCACCCTAGAGGTGCAGAGAGGAAGCCTAAGGTACTTCATGACATTTACCATTGTTTGCAATTTCAGAAAGGTTATGTAACAGTTCAGCTGCAACAGCAGAAATTCCAGTGGTTATTAACTACGACTTTGAGTAATTCAATTTTAAACCAATTAAACTATGGAAATTTTCAAGAGTTGTTTTGATACAAGAAATAGAGTCATTATCAGGCTTTGTGAAAATCATGATATCATCTACAAACAGCAGGGAAGATATGCAGGGGATTTGCATTTGGAGTGGTATAGAATTTCCTTACTTTTGAATTTCATGGCTAGCATGGTATTAAGGACTTCCATCATCGGGATAAAGATGTAAGATGATAATGAATCCCCTGACTTATTCCTTGATCACTTTTAGAGTATCCATAGTTGTTGCCATTGAATTTAAAAGAAAATGAGGGAGTAGAGATGCACTTATATATCCAGGAAATATAAATCTTTGGGAATCTCATTTGTGCCATAATTCTGAGAGTTGAGGACCAGTGTATAATATGATATGCTTTCCTTAGATCAAGCTTGAGCATTGCACTTGGGGTGGCTTGAGAGTGGCCATAACCCTTTGATAGTTCATGAGCCAGCATTACATTATCCAAAATGCTTCTTTTGGGAAGAAAATCAGCTTGGTTTTTAGTTATTATTCTACACAAAGTACTAACAAGTCTTGTTGCTAGCAATTTTGAAATACACTTATACAAGACATTGCAGCATGAGATGGGTCTAAAGGAGGAAACAGTGTTAGTAGGGTTTGTTTTTGGTATGAGAACAAGGTTGGTGGCATTAATTTCCCCAAGTAATTTGAATTCGTCAAAAAAAATTATGAACAGCTTTGAGAAAATCATAATGAATGCTGTTCCAGCTACGAATAAAAAACTGAAGGTTAAAACCATCAGGACTGCCACTTGATATTTTATTCATGGAGAATAGATTGTTTTTAATTTCATCATCTGTTATCTTGCACATAAGAGAGTCTACTTCTTCAGGTAGAATAGTTAGTAGTTTGATGTCAGACAGTGCATCGAGGTTAGGTTGAAATTGTGTTGAATTTCCTAATAAGTTCTTGAAGTAGTTGAGAAGAGCGGAAGCCACATTAGTAGGGTTAGAATGGAGGACTCCTAGATCATCAAAAATAGAGCTAACCTATTCCTTGGTTTGCTTGACCTTCAGTGATGCATGGAAGAATGCGATGTTGCTATCACCTTCAGACACCCACTTTTCACAAAGCTGCTGCTTCCTCATTATACCTTCAATGAGCAAGGAAGCATTAAGTTCATCATACAGTATTCTCTCAACAGAGGTAGCTTCTGGATTATGGAATTATCCATCATGAACTCTTGTGACTCCTTAAGTTGAACTCTAAGCTTTGTAGATAATAAAGACCCATCACCATACTTATTTTTTGCCCAGATTCGAAGTGCAGCTTTTGTTGCCTTAAGCTTCCTACAAAAAATATACATTGGGTTCCAATGAAAAGAATTAGACATAACATTTTGTATTATATTACTATACTCGGGCTCGAGGACCCAAGTATTATAAAATTTGAAGTTTCTTTTCTCTTTAACAGGCTCTATGCCAGAGGACAAAACAAGGGAGGAGTGGTCTGACAGGACAGGTTATGGCAAGAAAGTTGATAAAGATGGCCAAGATGTAAATGCTTGAAAATTTGCAAAAGAGTGATCAATAGTTGTGAATATTCTGGAACCAGATCTGCTCCTATTATTCCAAGAGAATTTAGCACCGGAGGTGGGATTGGAAGGAGTAAAGAGTCAGAGATTGACATATTAAGAGGATGTATGTCTTTGGAGAGAAGTGGGTTACCACCTTGCTTTTCATGAAGGTTAATGCAGCAGTTGAAGTCCCCAAAGGCCAACCAAGGGTGGGTATTTTGTCTAAAAGCTGCAGGAGGTTCAGAAGATACTGCCTGGATACTTGAGAGTTATGTGCATAGACTATTGTTAGGTAAAATGAGCAATTGGTTTGTGGAAGAATTGCTTGAAAGTGAATGAGTTGCTGAGTTGTAAGAACTGGTTTGAGGGTAAGAACAGATGGGTCATGAAGAACCATGATTCTTCCATAAGGAGCATCAGATAAGTTATGATTAAGGGACCAGAAAGGCTTAATATGATTGGCAACTTTCTGAGTTAGAGGCAGGTTTAAATTGTTTCGAAAACAGCAAAAAGGGATAGACTATGGTGATGGATTAGGTATTTGACTTGACCAAATTGGGTAGGGGAGTGAGCACCCCTTATGTTCCATGTTGGAAAATGGTGTGTCATTTGGAATACTTCAATGACTGGTGAACCACATTTCTCTCGCTCCTTGTTGAAGGTGACTCTAAAAATTATTTTATATATTAGTCTTACTTATTTAATCGTTAATTATAAAATAAAAATTATTTTATAGTAATTATGAATTATTAAAAATTATGTTCTATTTGTTAATTATTATTTTTTCAGTTGTTGCCTATACTTCTTAATTGTAATTAAATATTAATAATTGGATATTCGCTGAATATTAAATATTAAATAATAGTACTTAAAAATTAACTATTAGTAATTATTTAATATTAATTATTAATTAAAATTTTTAATTTATTATTATCAATTATTATTTATTAAATACTAAATACTATTTATTAATTATTTAACAGTAACTGTTATAAATTATAAATTACAATTATTTATGATTTAATGGTAGTTATTATAAATATCAACTATAATTAATAAGTTTACTCGACAGTAGTTATTTAATATTAATTATTGATTATATTTATTTTATTATTATTATTATAACGGTTTATATTATTATTGAAATTATTACTTTTAAACTGATGTTGTCATTTAGTTTTGGGTTCCATCTCTAGCTGACTACCCCGACTTATTTGGGATTAATGGTTTAGTTATTATTGTATTAAATATAAAATAATTATTGATTATAAATAATAATTAGTAATTATAAATTATTTATTAATAATCATTGGTTATAAGTTATAAATTAATAATGTTTTTGCAACCTTTCATAACAACTGGCAAATTAAAAGGTTTGTAATATGTATCTATTACAATTAGCAAAAAACAAATAGCTGTGAAAATCGACATCTATTACAACGGGCAAAAGAAAATGGGTTGTAATAGTCATCTACTATAACGGACAAATAGAGATAAAAACATGTATCTAGTACAACGGGTCAAAAATCGTTGTAATAGAACTATATTAGAAACCATTGTAATATGACTATACTACCACGGGTAGAAAACCATTGTAGTAGAACTATATTACAATGGGCCAAAATAGTTGTAATAGAGACGAAAACTAGTATCTATTACAACACACCCAATACCGTTGTAATATGACCATATTACAACTTGTAATATGTGTACTGGATGATGAAAAGTTGCACCTATTACAACGGGCTTAAGAAAACCGTTGTAAAAGGTTTCTACTACAACGGTTTTTTATGGCCCGTTGTAAAATAAGCATTGTAAAATAATAGTTTTGTTGTAGTGTTATTTTTTTGTATAATTTTAGCTTACTATGTGTTTTTGGAATTTGAAAATAAAAACTATTTCACCTAATTGTATATAAAATCAGGTAACATTTTGAACGTTCAGTCTTTTCTCATACTTAAAGGTTTTTCGAAAGAGAGTATTTCAATAAAAAATTAAGATTTTATATATATATATATATATATATATTATTTTAATGTATAATTTAATATTTAAAATCATTTCTAAATATACATTTTTCGACAAAAAATCATCAAAGTAAAAAAAATTAAAATTGCGCGATAATGTTTGGCCGTTGTTATAATATTAAAATTTAATATTGAAGTTTTTTTTGATGAAAATGATTTTGAAGCTTTTGTATTTCAATTTGTAACCTTTCACCTTTTCCGTCAAGAGCGTGGTCCTTTTCTACATTTTATTAATGTCTTTCATCATAAAGCATATATAATTTGCATTTGTATTTTATTTTATATATTATTCTTATTAATCATTTCTCTTGCACGTGCGAAGAGCGTACCGTTGGATCTTGTACTTCTATAGTGAAAATAAAACGTGCTTTTCCATTTATATATCTTTTAGTCATTATTGTAGCTCTTTTATACTTTGTTGCATTGATACACTAACTACCAAAATACTGTGAAAAATGCGGATTACGGATGTTAAGGCTAGAACTAACACTAGAGGGGGGTGAATAGTGTTTTAAGAAGTTACTAATTCTTTTTGAGTATATTAATTTGAACACAAATGTGTGCAATATTCAGACACAGATATGATCACGGAATCAAACACAGATGCAGATATAAAGTAAAAGCAATAAAGGAAAGAACACACCGAATTTTATACTAGTTCAGAGTTACCCTACATCCAGTCCCACAACACAAGTACGGTTTTCCTTTCAAAATCATTTCTTACAATTACACCCTCGATTTCAAGGCCACGAGGTACACCGCTCCAGATTCACAATCCTCTGGGTAGAGATAATTGATTTTACGGGCAATAAGTTCACCCAATTGATTTTCCAGGCTACAATCACACTTTTTCTCGCTTGATTGATTTTACAGGCTACAATCACACATTTTCTCACTCAATTAATTGTAAAGAAGTCTATAACTCTGAATAACATTGGGATCTTGTTGAGATAGTGATAGAGAATCAAAACAGAGATGATCTAGTTAGATTCAATGAAGATTTCGGTAGAGTAATGGTAAAAATGTATGTAAAGAAATGTGGAAGAAGAAGAGGAGTGAAATCAAAGAATATATGAATATAAATTCGTTTAAAAACAGCCCCTATTTATAGTAAAACAACCGCCATGTCCATTTGTGAAAGGATATGACGAATAGACACTTCCTTTGAAATTCAAAATTTTGAAATAAACTGTCACCTTGTCAACAAGGGTCCCTTGGGGTTGTCGACAGGCCTAAGTAATTTTTGATAATTTGTTTTTCTTTGAAAATAACTCCTATCTTGTGTTAAAACTATTTTTAAACTTTATAAATATACTTGACTATAGTTAAAATTCATAAATAAGTATAGAGAATAATATTTTGGTATATATAAAATTTTACTGTAATTTTATATTTAAATCTAAGTATAAATATTAAAAGTTAAATATATTATAATTAAAAGATAGTTTAAAACCAAGGATAATTTGATTTTGAAACTAAAGATTATTTTGAGACTAAAAGTATTTTAAAACCAGGATAAATGTTTTTATTCTTTTAGAAAGAATATTTTGAAATCATTTTGAAAACAAGATATAATTTTGTAAAACAGTTAGTGGGTACAAAACAATATTCCACTAGATTTTTCGTAGGTTCCATCGTACTTAGGGTTCCATCCCTTTAACCGGCTCGAAGTGGATTCCATTTCACGAATAAAATGAATTTTAAGAAGTCGGTGCTTTTCTAGGAGTTTTAACAAAATTCCTAACTAAATTACTTATATTGAAATCTTGAACTCTTGATAATCTTGGTACTCGTGAGTCTTGAATCTTGATATCTTCGATTTTGAGTTTATCAATTCTGAATCTCTATACTGTACAGTCTTCATTCTTTGGTACTTGTGTATATATATATATATATATATATATCCTGCATATACATATATATCTAAACAATAATGTTAGTATTTATATCTTATAATCTTATTCTAAGGTTGTTGTCATCAAAACCAACTTCTCAGGGACTAACAAATACCATTAATGATTTCAAGAAATTTATGTTTACTTGATTTCTTTTTGTATTTACTTCTCTTTGCATGTTATATGTTTTTCAACCATATATTATCATAACCCTCATAGTTTGAAAGTAATTTAAACAGTTGGAGTTTAATCCACATCTTCATGTCCTGAGAAACAAAGAAGTTGTCTCTACTCTTGCTCTAATGTCCGCTTCAATGTTATTCGGCTCAGATTATAAATTTTCTGTATTATTTTTACTACGTACTACATATTTATGATAGTTTAGGCTTGAACGATGATGTTTTATAACCATATTAAGGCTTTATGAGTTGTATGAATATATGAATCATTTTGGCATATTGGAATGCGAATTATTTTGGGCATTATTAGTACAATGTTGGTTTCAATTGCAAACTAAATAATTTATAGGTGCGCTATAGTAATGCCTAGTTTTCTTTCATTTGAACTCTTAATAGTGGGCAGAAAGGTTTGTAAACTTATTTACGACAAGACAAAACAGTTGTAAAAGACTTATTACAATGGAAAAAAGTAGCTGCAAAAGACTTATTGCAATGTGCAAAAACAATCGTCAAAAACTTTATTACAATGCTCATCTATAGCAGTTACAAACATCTATAAAATGCTCTGATCCTATTAAACTTGGCCTAATATTACCATTCTAAAACCATTGTAAAGACCTATTACATTGGCTATTACAAGTTGCCAAAGGGGTATTTTTGTTATAGTGCTACCTCATGTGACATCCCTAAAAAAGCAATGCAAACATGTCATCCATACCAACCATCAAGCAATCCTCACATCGCTCACTCAAGTGCGTTCAATATATGATAGCTCATATGGCCACATTGGCGGCTATAAAATTGCTATATAATCTTAATTTCTCAGAGCTTGACTCCATGCCACTTTGTAAGGCTAGGAATTAGAATTACAGCCAAAAGTTCAAGGTAAGATAGATTTACGGTAAAGGTCTATGATACAGTGAAATCTGGGCGAGTGTTCTCACAATTCACTATTTACGAGCATACTCAAAATCATTGAGTTATCAATGATCCTTTCGAACACGTCTCCATAGTAGAACACATCAATGTTCCATTTCATTTATCTGTAGTAGGATACATCAACGTTCCACACCATAAGTTCTCATCAACGAACTTTTCCTTATGGATCATCGTCAAAACTCCTGTCATCGAGTCGTCTAAGTCCATAATTTCTCTGAACTACCATCGAAAGTCATAGAACTCCCTCATATCAGCTCTGAATTAATCACTCTACTTTTCTGCATCGATCCTATGGTAAAACTACATTTTTCCTATCTGAAACTCCCTTCACTTCCCTTATCATCAAATTGATCTTCGTAGGCCATGCACATCATAGTAGGCATCCAAAAAATCAAGCGATCGACCATCACACACTCCTTGAAGCAAATGCCAAAAATCCCAAATAAAATGTGGTTGAAACCAATCACTCAAGAGCAGTCGTAACCGATCACATTGGCTTAGTACGAAGCCAAATTTGGGTACGTACTAAACCAATTCAAAATAGCTCATCCAAGCTATTTCACGAAATCATGCGAGCATGTCAACTCCTCTAGCCTAAAGCCTTTGCATGCATGCCTTGAAGTTAAGCTCAGTGCCTCAAAATAAGTCACCTTCAAAGCATTCAATGGTAGAAATTTTTCTTAGTAGCAAGTTCAAACATGAAGTTCTTCACCGAGTACCCTGAAGTCTAACAAACAAAAGCTCGAAGCTTAATGCCAAAAACTCGAAGTCTTCCAGTTACACACCAGATTCACTTAGGGGTCCATGACCACTTTATATCTTGCCAAAAACTTCATCTCCTCAACTCTAAAATAGTTGCATCATAATTCAAGCAATTTTGCCCATCGATTTCCTCAAAATCACACCAGCCACTTAATACATAAAAAATCCAACGTACATCCTATCAAAAATATAGCATTACACAAGATATAAACATCATATTTAAGCAATACAAACAAAATTCAAACATCAATATCATCGAAAACAAGCTATATAGGAAAACGATGACCAATTTGGTCATATGGTTAAACATAGATTAAAATCAACAATTAACTTTTTAAATTCGTATTAAAAATGATGTTAAGTTTGGCTCTATTATAAAATCTTTTGACATTCAAAATCATTTTAAAGCATAATTTTTAACTATATGAACAAGTGTGTGCATGTGTGTTTGTAGAAGTGCAAACCACTCACCTAAGATCCAATTAGCACAAATATTGAGACAAATCAGACATGAATAGTGATTCCCCAAATTCCAAGACAACCCCAAATCGACATTAAATTAATTTATGACTAACCCCTTTGCTAATCCCTTGATTTTTCTAACTAAGATATGAATTTTGGTTTCTTTTTAGCCAAGAAACTAGCTAATGGCGGTTTTGAACTATTTTTGGAAAGAGCCGTAATAAAGAGAGACTATCCCTTCAGCCCCACTAGGAACAAATCTAGAAATAAGTTAATGGGCCTAATTAGGTCTTATTAAATACAACTAATCTACCCAAAAACTACATAATTTCAAATGGTCATATCTCCAAAATGGTAAAGCCTGAAACTTATTACGACCACTCTATAGAAAGAGAAACCATCATACCTTTCATTTTGAAGTGGTTTTAGACCACAATTCAACTCCTATAAAAGTAATAGGCCTTAGAATTTTTTGACGTCAAAATCATCCAATAAAATTTCTAAAGATAAAAAATGTCGAAACTCAATATTCCCACAGTAATAGCCATATATGACCAAAATTGGAATTTAAAATAATATTTTATGATCCTTTGATATATAAAATATGATTCGTTGCACTCTTTTTGTGACGACCCGGAATTTTCTAGCAATATCAATTTAATAATCTGCATTAAATATTAAATTGATGTGATATATTTTTGTTAATTAAATCTGAATTGATACTTTTCTTTTAATAAATATCTAACTGGTAAATTTTATCTGTTAGAAATTAATTGTTTGTTTTCTATTTATATATGTATATAATTGTATACATTGTAAATAGATGAATTTGTTTTAAAATTTAATTAATAAAATATGTTTAAATACTAAATTATATTTAGTGAATTATAAATTGTGTTTTATTTAATATAAACTTTTCAAAGCTAAATAAATAAATAAACACAGGATTTTCAATACATAAGTAAATGTTTAAATAGTTTAAAAACTTATTTTAATTTAAGTTTAAATTTAATTTACTAATAAAAAGATTTGTTTACTTTTCTTTTTAGTATAGTTTGATTTAAAATATGAATTTAAAATAATATATGAGTTTTCATATAATTTTGACAATCAATACATTAACATACATTAATAAAATATGTAGTTATTATAAAAGGATGATTTATTCTATCTATCATTTCAAATTGATCATGTGTTTTATAATATAAATAAGTAAGAATGTATATATATATATATATATATATATATATATATATATAGGGATGCAAGATTTTAAGTAATAGGTTAAACATAGAAATAAAATAAAACATACATAAAGCTATAAATTAGAAGTTAACATACTATATATAATAAGTTAAATAAGTAATAATCATATTGGATAAATTTATATAACATTCACAAACATTTACAAATTTACAATAACTGGTCAATAACACAACTAAACACAAGTCAACAATTAATCTTGAAACAAATAATTTTCAAGTTGTAAACTAGACAAATAAAAATGCCTGTAAAAGTTAAGAATCAAAGTCATGTGACATATGCTAGAAACAAATGAATAAACCAACATAAACAAACTGTAGTATGTAAATATATGTATATGTTTAAAAGACATTGAGTAACAATAATGTGTGCAGGCAAAAAAAAAAAACTAGGTAAGATAAAACTCATGACAGTAATAAATAAAAACAAACTGCATATATTTGTGAAGCTTGTGTAGGAAGATAGTATTAAATATCTTTAAGCTAACAAACAAAACTAATTAATGTAAAAACCTTTTTAGTACATTAAGTATTCCTATCAGCCACCATTAATAAAAATATCTCTGGTGTAAATCTGTACAATACAAGATTGTATGCAATACTGTCACTATTTCTTGAAACATAATTATAACCCTGCCTCTTTTCTTTTTCTATATGTTAGCTTCATATCAGTTCGAACTAAGTAGAAACTAAAGTAAACTTCATTTCAAACTAAAACATGAAAGTAAAACAATTTCAAACTTAACAAAATTCAGGAAGAAAGCAAAAAGGAAGTTTACAGTTGTTTCATTATCAAAAGTATCTCTGTTCTACTCTGCAGATTGGTGAGTAACTTCTTTTTAAAAGCTTAAGAAAATTTTAATTTGTTGCTTGTGAAAAATTTCTGAGATGAAGTTTTAAGTATGTGTACATATATTTGAAAATGCATGTGTATATGGATGGATAGATAATTGCTGTAGTTAAACTTGTTTTTGCCTGTTTAGTTTCAGGCTTGGCTTCTAAACAAGGTATCTAATTCCTTTTGATCTGTTGGCTGTTAGTTGATAGAATTTAAACGAGACTCGTTTGTTTAACCTTAAGATTTAAGTTTAAAGTTTATTTAATTTAAAATATAAGAAAAATTTATCTGGAAACCAAAATATAACTGACAGTGTTTATATATGTCTGCTTTCTGTTACTCTGTAAACAGAACTTCACCTTCAAAAATCATTTGCTTCTTCTCTGATTGATGAATGGACTTAAGATTTGAATAAAAGATGTTTGTAACATTAAGATCTAAGTTTAACAATTTAGTTAAGATATAAACATCTTAAAACTTTGTCTCTGGAAACCAATCTCTGAGCAAACTCAACATTTGACAAAATTCAACCTCCACCGATCATTGGTTCAGGATCATGGATCGAATAGTTGAACCAAACTATGGTTTTTAAAATTAATAAGGGAATTTTTAAGGTAAGGATTGAGGTGCACTTCGTGTTCTTCTATTTTAGGCATTTTAAGTTGTCATGGTCGATCAAGTGAATTTGGGGGGTTGAGCTTCGGTCTGTTGGTAGAGGAGGTTGCCGTGGAGTTGGGAAAAATATGGGATGGATGAGAAAATGGTGGTGGAAGCATCGGTATGAGATTCAAGTTTTTTAACCTAAATTTAACTGTGCTTGAAATTTCTAGCACCGCGGCTAGCACAGGCGACCGAGTGTCGCGTGTTTTTGCAGGGAGGTAGGGGAGAGATGGTCGATGTGATGACCGAAGTTTGGTGGCCTTCGGTGGTGGGACCACCGCGTGCGTGGCGGTGACAGGTTGGGAGGGAAGGGGATGAAGTATTTTCCAGGTTTGTTTCTCGTCTCAATTTCGCGCGTGGGCCTGTGAATCTCGAAGCTGTGCTGTTGTTTCCTCGGGGAAAACTCGTGGGTTACTCGAAGTAACAAGTGAGGGGGGTCGGCTTTTTGGTATTCAGTTTTTTTTAAAACCTGTAGCTGTTTTTTTTTTTTTACAGTTTTGAACACTTGGTTTAAAATGTAATCAAGGTTGAAACTAGCTCTAACTCAAGTTTAAATAGTGAATATAAGTTAGTTTGAAAGAGAGTTAGAAATAATAAGGTTTTCAAAATTTAAATTATTTGAATAATTTAAAAGTGTTTAAAAATTAAAGTATTTCAAAACTAAAATTAAGTTCAAATGGAATTTAAACTGTTAAGGAAAATTGAATCAAGTTAACTCGAAAATTGAGATCAGGACTTGGACTTGAATTCTAGATTTGAAAATAAATTAAAGTTTTATAATTTAAATTTATTAAAATAAGTTTAAGTGCAATTGAACATGTAAGTTTACAAAGAGTTTTGAAAAAAATAAAAATAAATTTGTTTTAAAACTTTATTAATGATAAATTGGTTTTTAATGAGAAAGTAAATCGAGATAAATGTTTTAAACATATTGGAATTGAAAACATAATCAATAATAAGAATGATTTACTTTAATTCATGAAGTTTTAGAATTTTATATACATCAATCTTTAAGTTGATTAGGTAAGAATAATTAATGGTTGAAATTAATTAAACTAGTAATTATAGTTTAAAAAGTAGTAATTAAAGTTAATTAATGAATTAACTAACTAATATGTGATTTAGAACTATAAATTTGATTTTAAATTAATAATGGTTAATTAACTTATAATTAATAATTAATATAAGTTGATTATGAAAAAAAGAAATAATTAAATAATTATTAATGAAGTTCGTTAACCTGATTATGTTATAATTAATTAATATGATTGATTTTGTAATAAATTAATTAGATTAATTAATTCAATAGTTTAATTATAAATTATTTATTGAAAAGTAATTAAGAAATTAATTACTTATAATTGTGTACATTGATTTAATTTGAGTTAATTAATTTAGTTTAATTAACTGATATTTTGGAATTGAATTACTTAAGAGAAGTAATTGAAGAATAATTACGGGATGTAATTATCTGGATAATATTGTTAATGGAAGTAATTGATAATATAATTACTTAAAAATAAATCAAGAGATTAATTGAGCTTGATATTGAGAAGTAATTAATTTAGAATGATTAATTACTGAATATATTAATCAAGAGGATTAATATTTGAAATTTGAAGGTATGTATTAACAAATGAAAATGTAAATTAGAAATCATTAATTAAAATAATTAATGATGTGAATTAGAGAAATTGATTTAATTGAGAATAATAAATCAACAAGATAATTAAATGGAAATAAATCAATATAAGTGTAATTAATGGAGCATAATTACTCAGAATAGTAATTAGATGATAATTACTTGATGAGATTCATTCAAGATGATTTGTAAATGAAGTAATGTGAGTAATTTCTTTTGTAGTTAATCAAAGGATTAATTTATGGAATTAATTAATCTTGAAATGATTAATTTGTTAATAAGTAATTAAGGATAGTTAATTACTGGTTTGTTATTAATCAAGGGGTGATTAATAATGGTGTTTAAGTAAAGATTAATCACTCAATTATTTTAGATAAGTGATTGAATATAAATTGAAGATCATTAAGTAATATAATTAATGATGTAATTAAGAATTGTAAATTAAGGAATAATTAAATAAGGGAAGTAATTAAATGTTATTCAATTATGAATAATTTAGTATAATTCATTTCAGAAATTAATTAAAGACTAACTTACTTCTTGTAATTAGAGAATGATTAATTAAATTGATTTAAAATCAATTATTGATTATGAGAGCAGGATTTGTGAAATGAGAAATTAATTTAATTTATTTTAAATTAATTAAAAATGGAAGTAGTTAATTTAATTCATTTTAAATTAATTATAGCTTGTGATTTATAAATCATTGCTGATGGATGATATTGATATTTCATTGTTTGATTGTGATCTCAGAAATAAGTTGGATGATGTCTATGTGATATGGATGTATGTTTTAAGTATGATAATGTTTAATTATCTGTTTGGATGATGATATTAATTATCTGTTTATGATGATGATGTGATTATCTATTATGAGATGTGAATTATCTATCTGTGTATATTGATGATATTGAATTCACTGTTAAGACTAAATAGACAACTTGGCCTTAAAAGACACGTTTTGGATTTCGATGAGACCGGGATCGGGTTTTCCGCATTAGGAATATCCGAAAACCACATCGTTTCCAAATTAACGATAGGTCGTGAATCTGAAGTGAAGATGAAGGTTCAGAATGCAAGGGTTATCGTCGTTAACTCTGAGGGTGATTCCAAAATGAGTGTAACGAGATAATGCCTTCGGTTTCGTTCGAACCCGGAACGAACTTGTATGGATTGAATGCTTTCAACACATCGTCAGGCGGACGATGAGCATTCTAAGAAATATGTTCTATAAAGGTAATCGTAACCTCAAGCCTCATCAACCGGGAATGGCTAAAACAGGGGAGGTGCAGCAAGGTTAGGTGGGTCATGCCCAAGCAGGACAAGGATATTCCCCTGTCTAGATGTCCCTTTTTATTCGTCTTAGTGGGCGGTTGGTCTGTAGCCAACTGCGGGGTGTATCTTGTTCGGGACTGTTCAGTAAGGAATGGTTCCGACCTTGTGTTGTAGGGGATGAAGGGAGTAATCCTCGGTACGTTGATCTAGGCCACGTACTGTGATGGGCGGTACCCCAGTAGCCCTGCCATTGTATGGAATCCAAAATCCAATAAGTGCCGTACGAATTAGTTGTGCCCAACTATGTTGGAATGTGAGATGTAAGCATTTCAGCTATTTCTGTAGTTTACTTGAAAACCCTAGACACTATTATAATATCACTGGATTTCCTATCAAATGTTTTGGTTAGCGTAAGGTAAAAACTTTTCCATGTTTATGTGTGGGAAGTCTTACGTGATACCTTTTATTTTCAAAAAATTTTCAAAGTTAAGCAACTTTAACCTGTTACTCATACCAGACCCATGTCTGACCCGAAGTTTATTTTTGTTTTTCATAAACTCTCGGGTACCCAAATTTTTACGGGTAGCCAAGGGATTCAGGTTTAGCTTTGACGAATTCTGGAGGAGCAATGGAGCAGGAGGCTTCAGCGTTATAGATATATATTTAGTTCCGCTGTGTGGTATCTCTGTGATGTATTGTGTATTGAGTTGTATTAACTAGACAGGTGTTTATAACTGTCTAGTATGTGATGTTCTATATGTATCATTCTGATTGATGTATATATTATGTAAATACTTATGTGATTATTATATTTCATTCGTTCCGTTGTGAGATTCTGATGTTGTTGTTCTTTCTTCTCTATCTTTTCTATTTTCTCACCTCTTTCTTTCTTATTAACGATGCGTCTTCCTGGGAGTAGGAAGTGGGGTCGTTACACTTTTCCCCGTTAGGAATTCGATATCCTATCAACAAAGTAAAGTCAAACAATATAGTTACCTTACATGCCTAACATTGAAAAGCAAGCATATGTAAGATCAACCATGTACACATAAGCAAGAAATAAAATCTAAGCCTACCCTAACATGTAATGTACTAAACTAGCAATATAGTACTAAACATGATATTAAATGTGAAAGTTAACAATAAAAATGAAAATCGTATCAAGTAAAGAGCTTTGGATAAGCGGCCCTTTACTCTCCTCGGTCTCCCTGGTGCAATCGCTTTCGCTTTCAGTCCATTGAACCTTCACCAACTTCACTGTCTTCCGCCTAAGTTTCTTCATATCATGTCATATTATATGAATAGACCTATGAGGTTATGAAGCTTTTGGTTCAATCTTAATATCATCCGGTTGATCCATTATCACCGTTGTAGCCGAGTCCTGCACAAACTTCTTCAAATGAGGAAAGTGGAACACACCGTGCCCACCTACCATCTTCTAAGGTAATTTGACTTTGTAAGCTAGGTTCGTAATCCTTTCAAGCTTCAGAAAGGACCTATGAATCTCAGTGCCAACTTCTCCTTAATACTGATTAGAACTACATTCTTCAATGGATCCTGGAAAACACCATATCACCGATAGAGAAATCCAAATTCTAATGTCGTTTATCAGCATAGCTCTTCTGTCTATCTCGAGAAGATTTTATTTGTTTTTGAATTATCTCAATAATTCCAAAGTTACTCTGACCATATCCGGCCTAAGTATTAGTATTTTGCCCCTTCCCATCAACATGAAGAAGCACTGCATGGTCGGACATATAATGCCTATAGTGGTGTCATACCAATGCTAGACTGATAAATGTTGTTGTATACAAACTCAAAAAAATGCAAATGATCATCCCACAATCCTTAAATTCAAGTATGCAAGCTTGCAAGAGATCCTCTAGCATACGATTAACTATCTCGGTCCGTTCATCAGTTTCTGGGTGGTAAGATATACTCAAATGCAGCTATATTCCCAATGCCTCTTGTGAACTCTTTGAAAATTTGCTTAGGAATAATAGGTCTCGATTGTTTACAATGCTCTTCGACACACCAAGGAATCACACTATCCACTTTACATACAACTTGGCCAACTTGGATGTCGTTCTATTAGATTTTATGGGTATGAATAGAGAGCTCTTCCCCAATATATCAACTATGACCCAAATGCTACCGCACCCTCCTCCCATCCTCATCAATCTATCATTGATATCCAACGATAAATATTCCCGCTTCCATTGGGGAATTTTAAGCGATTATTGTAAACCACTTGGCTTCTTCTACTTGGCCTTCACTAACTAGCAGCTACTTTGAGATGAATGTCCCAACGTCCTTCTTTATTCCTTCGTAATAAAATGTTTTCATCATATAATGATACATTTTGTTGCCTTAACGAAGTATAGTCAATCTACAATGATAGCACTCATCTAGTACCTCATTTCTCAACTAATCGATGTCATGTATAAACAATCTTCCAATTTTATGGAACCAACCATCATAGTCGAGTCCATACTTCTTCGAATCTTTAGAGTCCACTCCGGTGTTTGCAAAAAAAAATGGGTCGAACACTAAATAACTTAATAAGTGATATTTAAAGGATTGGAGAGAATAAAATAGACAAGAACATATAAGATTTATAGTGGTTCAACCCAAAATCAATAACATATATCCACTGTCAACTTTGTTACTGATTGTTTATGTCTTTTACAAGTGGGAGCTTACAACTTAGTTGCCTGCAACTCGGGTAAAGACACAACAGAGTTTCAGGGTAAAATCTAATAAAAAAGAAGGTAATAAGAAGATCCCCTTTGATTTTCACATCTCCTCCTATTTATAGACAAAGACCATCAAAATAAGCTCCAAAATATGCTCCGTGCATTCTCCATATTCGACATAAAGCTCTAGTGAAGATCGTAGGCAAATCAGCAAAGGTAACATCTCAGTATCGAGTTGTGACTACAACTCGGTATCATGTTATTAAAGTTTTTATTTTCAAGTTTTTATTTTTCTCTGTCTTCGAATCTCTAACCACATGCTTTGCTAACCCATTATCGGGCAACACAACATGATGTTATGTTTTATTTTCTTCGTTTTCTTCTCTCTACTTGACTGTTTGGAAAAGGACTTAGCACTTCTATTTGGCAGTCAAGGATCAGCGCCAATTTTTAGGGATTCATTTGAATTTTAGTGATAGGCTAGCCATTTAGACTTCTAGTTTATTTCACCACCATTCAGAGGTTCTGGCTCGTTATGGTATTGCTTGGTTTAAAAGAGAGATAACATTTTCCCTCCAGAGTATTTCTTGTGTTAAAAAGGCATACTTTGTATCAGGACAAGCAATTGATTTCAAACTCTGATCTGAAAGGATGTCTTCATCTTTTAAATTACCTTTGTAAAGCAGTGCACCCCTTCTTGATCTGTACGTCGCTCTAAACAGTTGTGGATTCATATCCCTTGGATGATATAAGTGTCGATGTATCCCATCTAGGTTCATCACTTAGTTTTGGAAATTCTAGAAGTCTTGCCTTTAATTCGATCAGTTGGGACTTCTTCTTCCTATCTCGATTATTTTTTGTTTCTATTTTCATTGCCCACCATTTTTTCCTCTTTATTTCTTTTTCACTTTCTTTTTTACAACTTGGTACCCTGTTGAGATTCTTAACCTACTGATTTTATGCAAAGTTTTAAATTATGTAACACTTATTTACCTTTTGCTCAACCGGCTTCATTTGCAAATTCCGACCTTCTTTCTCCCGTGATTTTTCAAGTTGAGCTTCGACGTACATCATGGCGCTAGCTTTTAACACCACTGTCAACCATCTTTAGCTATGGCCCGTACCAATTTGGGTGACTTAGCACCCTAACTCGTACGAGCTTGCTGCTATGGATCGAATTTCAACTTAACTTCTTTGCTTCACAACCACCTCTTGTATCACCTTCATTCTAAGGTAGGTGGTCCCCGCCTCTTGGGGGCTGCCGACATATGATTATGGAAATTGGCCAAACTTGACTAAGGCTCCTTCTCCCCTCCTTGTACTTAGCCATGGAGCATGAGATATTTAAGTTTGAATATCTTTAAAAACCTTGTGCGTGACCCCAAGTTTCCTTGGGCTTTTTCGAGCATGACTCAAAGCTTTCCTTTGCCCTCAAGTGGTTAGTGTCTTTCTCGAGGTTTACTCAGCTTCACTCCTAGTTTTTCATATGGCTATCGATTTTCAAAATTTCTGGCCGGTTTCTCCTAAGCATCGGAAGGAAAATATTCATCCTTTATTAACTATTGATCAAGTATGGATCGATGGCCTAGTCTCGGAGGGACTATTTCAAAAAATGGTCACAATAAAAATATCTTGGTGTCTGACAGTGTAACGACCCGAAATTTTTGAACCCCAAAATTCCAAATAGTTATGAAAAAGAAGAAAGAGGAAGAAGAAGAAGAACAGAAACACCAAAACATCTCACATTCGCAGCGGATAAAATATAATAATAAATAATAACAGTTTACAAAAGAATACTATATTTGTCAATTACATTTAATATACATCAGAGTTACACATACACAAACACTGGACATATACAAATTAACATGTCTCAGATTTACAATAATATAAATACAGCGGAAATACTCTATACGCTGTTGCCATCCAGCTCGCCTACTAAGCTCCAGAACATCCTTACCTGAAAATCTGTAATACTCGGTCTGACCCGAGCATTACACCAAAGTAACACCCGGTTCAGGCTAGAAACCAGCGTGAGTAAACCCAACTAACATGGAATACCAAAGCAATCAACTTATATAAAAACGCGGGGTAACTCATTTCAATTCACAAAGCCCCAATTTATTATATACATCACTTATTCCACACATCAATTTTGTTTAAGTACCATGGTTAAGATTTAAATAGTCCAATTCCTTTAAATCACTTCATTCCAGCCTATAGATTCACAAATCAATCTATAAAAATTCAAAGTGGTTTCGATTATTTACCCAATACCCGACCCCAGTCTCTTCGAATTATCATATCATCCTATCCCAAGTTATCCAAATGAAATACACAACATATCATATCAGAGTTATCAATTCCTTCAAATCTTCCAATACCTTTTAATCATTTAGAAGCAAAGCTTAATCACATACAAATCAATTCAATTGATTCTAATTGAATTTCAAACCTCAATCACTTAGATTCCTTCGTTTAACGTTAATTAATTCCAAATCAATAAATTAGTCAACCCTTCATGATTCATCTTAATTAATCACCTTGGATTAATTATTTTTCAATTACATTCAAGTAATTATCTTTGTTTAATTTCATGATATTAATTATTCTTAACCAAATTCAATAAGTAATCTTAATTACTTCATAAACTAATTAACTATTTTAATTACATTAATCCTTAATAAATTATATTAGTTAATTTTTCATAAGTCATTATTTATGGGTTAATCAATCTTAATTAATCAATCCTTGATTACATCATTAATTATATAGATTAAGGATTTTCAATTATATTTTAACTTATCCTAATCTAAATTAATTACATTAAATAATTAATCATTAATTAAATCATAAATATTTATCACTCTTGTTTTATCTCAACCAGTAATTTACTATCTTTTTATATTTACTTCATTAAATAAATTAATTACTCCTTTATTTACCATTTTAGTTAATCTCTTGATTAATTTCACAAAGTAATTATATTTTATTAATCACATTTGGTAATTACTTATTAAACCACCCAGTGATCATTCCAATTTAATATAAACTTAATTAATTAACCCAAATCATTAATTAATTTTATTAATAAATTTTCCGTTTAAATTATCATACCTATTTAATGAATCACCGATCATTAAACCCTATTTGATTTTAAACAGAAACATTTACTTATTTATGATTCAAGTTCAAAACCATTTAAAATTCAAACACCTCGAGTCAAACCACAATTAACTCGAGAAACAACCAAATCTAAAATCACTAGATCATCAATACACATCCAAACATTTCAATCATTCATCCAACTAATTAAATTTAACCGTTTAGATTTAAATAAAATCCAGAGCATGAGATTACTCACCTTTGATTTTGCTGTTTGCAATCCATTCCAATTCGATTTTTGTCTTCTCAGTTAAGACCTTGTATAAATATCATATAAATTAAATATCACTTAAATTTTAAATCAATAGTTTATTATCATTCACTTATTTAATTTAACTCATTATTTGATTTAAATTTTTTAAACTAATAGTTTCTTTTAACAAACTATTTTTAGCAACTCAAAAATTAAACAAGTTAATTACAACAGCTTAATTACCATTTTTTTACTGATGTTTTAATTTTAAACCAATAATTTTCCTATATAACGTTTATATATATATATATATATATATATAATTTAAATAAAACAGACAGAAAATACCTTCACGACCACCTACCAGAGAAGAAAACCCTCCTCCTCGCGAGCTTGAACCATCATACTAACGAATCCCTACATCGCTCCTTCACGTCACTGCTTTCGAAAACCTAGCTCCAATCAATCGCCTCCCCAAGAGTCCACATGCCTTTGCTCTGCCTCTCGCGCGCGTACGCGAACCATCATCGCGGCCCAAAACCCTAGCCGAGCTCGAATCCCATTCCCTCACCTTGATCGACTATCGATCGACGTCGCCTTCCTCTTATCTTCGGCGTGTCAATCTCAAGCAGAACCAAGAGGCTGCGGCCATTGATTTAATTTTTTTTTCGACTTCAATTGATATTAAGAATGAAGACTTTGGCCATGATTTCGTTTTTTTAAACGTTCTATTTACTATTGGGAGATAGAGAGAGAGAGAACGACGTGAAATAAAGATAGTAATGGTTCTCGAATACGCCTGATTATTATAATTAAATATCGTAAATATCTCGCGTTGTATAACGCGAAACCCCGAACCCCGAATCAGACATGCCGACAGACGTTTATAAGGTTTTACCCGCGTTCCGAACACAACGGAACGTGTTTCAAAAGCCAAATCGATCATACGCGCGAGTTACGGAAGTAAACGACAAATTTTATATTAAACCGATTAAAATAATTTCTAAGCGTTTCGAGCTGCCAGGGTCAAACGAAAACTCTGATTACTACGAAAATTGAAATCCGATAATAACTAACTACTATGGATCCAATGGAACTGGTTTCGTCGAATTCCGAGATTGTGCCTCGGAAGGCTATTTTTAAATTCAATTTAAATGATATAATTTCAAAACTGAATAAATTATCTTTAAATTAAATTCCAATCATTCTATTATCTCCAGTATTATCATTATAAAATTTATAAACCTTCAAATTATTTTTATATAGGCTTAAAATTCCAGATTCCACAGTTTACCCCATTTCGAATTATATAATTTAATAATTTAATTATCAAATAAATATTATTATTTGAAATTCAAGTTAAAATTAACATTTAAATATTGAAATCAATTAACTATTCCAATTTAAATTGTTAAAATTTCCGGATCGTCACATTCCTCCCCCCTTAAAAGAATTTCGTCCCCGAAATTACTAGTTAGAAAGAATGGTTCAAAACCCGTATACCTTTTCCCAAAACTCAAAATTCAACATCCTACCAACTATCTTTTATTAAGAACCACTATCACCTTAACCAACTTCCCAAAATCTTCTATAGTTTCAAACAATACCCTATTGCTCAATCATTTAAATTTCAATTTAAAACCAAATTTGGACTTATCAAAATTTTCTCAAAATTTTTCTAACTCTCTAAATTTTCGAATTTTTTTGCCAACGTCTCCTTTTCGTGGCTAGCTTGGTACAACTACAAAAGGCCTCTATGGAATCCCAAATTCCAAAAAGAAAACAAAAGGCCAAGTGGCTAGATAAAAACCCAATCCAATTTCATAGAGAAATTAAAATACATACCTTTTTGTCGGGCCATTCAAATTTATCTTTTGGAATCAAATCCAATTTTCTTTCCCTTTAATACCTGCGTATCCCACTTAGCAACAATATCCAATCGTAACCTTTCAAATCATTTTATACATTTCCTCACATATGTTCCATACCTACTTCGATCCAAATTAGCTTTCTCATTTCATATGAATTCAGTTTGTCTTCAATTCTGAATATTAAAATTTTACCTTTCAAGTATAACTGATTCATATTAGTTTCATCTACTAATTTACTTTAATTTTCAATTCTAAATTGTTTTGTCGTTAACAAAAATTTTCCCAAAAATTTTCAAAAATTTTCTAACTGCCAAATTTTTTGAAATTTTTAGGCAGAGTCTTCTTTGTACGAAGGAGCTTTTGCAATTTGACAAGAGATATAAATATGTATACATCGACCCACCCGGTCGGAAAAAGCAAAAACAGTTCATATTTCCTATTTTTATTGCGTAGGCGTACCTTATTTAGCATTTTAAGCATGCGACTTATTTATTTTAGCAATTAGTGCATCCAAATCCAGCCAAACGGCTTCCAGATACCTGTACTTACTCAATTTAAATATGTAAGTGTCATATGAAGTTTATAACATTTCTCTTACTTAAACAACTATAATACATCAATCCTAAAAGAAATGCATTCTAAATAACTTCCACAAGCAATTTATATGATTTCAAAACTGATTCCATTGTTTTCAACCAATTCATATACCATTTCATTCAATTTAACGGTTTACTACTCAAGTGCTTACATTCAATTTATTTTTAATCCGAACAAGCTCATATCTACTTCAAATGACTCAAAAATCAATTTATTAAATCTCTATCTACTTATAGAATTTTAATTACTTTGTTTACGTCAAACGACAACTATTACAACCAACCCCTTTCCAGACGGCTACTTGACCTCTTTGCAACATGCTCAAATCAATTTGCAGCTGTAACCACTGCTAACTCAATTTTATTATCTGGTGGAAAACTCAAACATGCATAGTTCTTTTGAACTAGTCTTGTCACTCTTCAAAGCTTCAAATTTGCACAGATCTTCCTGCACGCAACAGATTTGCACACCACCTCGTTTTCTAGTAAACATACTATAGCTGCTGCAACAAGGATATTGTAGATCACTTGCTTGTTACCTGATAGCGTCTAGCACACTCACTCAGCAGGGATAACTCATCGGTCTTGATCTGATACCTTTCTCCTTTGAAACTCATCACTTCAGCATTTCATCACCGCTGCACTTCAACAATTCATGTTTGTTCAGCTCACATTTCAACACTCCAGCTCTTGTCTATTTCTGCTCAGGTGGATCTAGAGTAGTTCTACATCAGGGGTATTTTGCTTCAGCAACAACTCCAAAGTCTACCTTACTCATGGGTCGATTATCACGTTGCTACCTGCTGGTTGCAACTTTTCTACGTGCCTCCTTATTGATTTTTTTGGAGCTTTTGTTTAATTTTATCCATTTCATCTTAACCCTACCTCACTTCCCTATCTAGCCTACATATTGTTTAGCACGAAGCACCACTCAGTAAACCCCATTAACATGCTGCTTGCATTTCAACCTTGATATTTAGTATAGCCACATCACTCAGTATAATTTGCATTGTCATGCATTCTAGCTAAAACTTGCTGCCTGCAATTCATTACCCAGTTCGCAAACAAGATCTCCTTACTAGGCTGAAAATGCGCATTCTAGCCTGCACACTTGAGCCTACATAATTGTTGAAGTGTTCCCAGACCAGTAGCATGCTTTGTTTTGCCTGTTGCTTATCCTACACACTGTCTTTTTCCGTGCACTCGATTTTTATGTAGCATGGTTTAGTTAAATTTGCTTTTAAGTCTAGTTGATGCAAGTTTAATTTTAGTTTTAATTTTAGTTAATTTTAATTTGATGTAAAGTTTAGATAGATTTAATTTTAATCTGAAGTTTGATTAATTACAATTCGAAGTTTAGTTAATGTTTAATTTACTTTATTTTTAAATTTAGTTAATTTGAATTTAAATTTGAAGGTAGTTGATTTTAATTTAAAGTTTGGAATATTGCTTTTGGGGTAATGTAGCATTTTGATGGTAGCTTGCCTCTATACCTAAATTTATGCGAATAAATAAATAAAACCTCATTTTATATTCAATTTCATTAAATATTATTCAAATCACCCTTGAATTTTATTTGTAATTCAAACCATCACATTTTTTAATCCAACTCTATTTTATTTGATTTTACAACATCTCCTCTTATTTAATTCATTATCAAATCCAAGTCGAATTCTATTTACAATTCGAATTCATTTCCAAATTCCATTATTAACTTACAACCCATTTTATTTAACCGAGTTAAATTTTATTAACATAATCTATCAAATAATTATTTAGCTAATTAGCTTACCTCCAACTTTTATTACAAAAATCACTTTATTAAATTCCAATTTGGATTTCCTTTCACTTCCCCAAAATTCCAACATCTTTATTTAAAATTTTTAGAAATGCTTTTAAATTCACATCAGACTAATAAAATTGCACTTTATAAAAAAAATACTTCTTATAACTCGATGTCTCCACCAGTCCATCCTTGTTCTCATAGAAATTCGGTCATACGTTAATCAGGCGTAGGACTAAAAATCTATAAGTACTTGGTAGACCCGTTTTCAACATCCAGTGAAAATACTTTTGAAAATAATTTTATTGAAAATATTGAAAGCATTTTGAAATAGAGGAAATATCTTTGGTGAGAATGCTTTGGAAATCATCACTCTTATCCATGGTCGCAGTTACATCCAGGGTTACATTGCCATCGCAGCAAAAGTCCATGTAACTGCAGGCTCTCCGCGGCCTCTCGATTACGCCATGGAACCCACAACAGATCACAGTTACATTCTAGGGTCACGTTGCCATCACAGCAAAAGTCCATGTAACTGCAGGCTCTCTGCGGCCTCTGATTTTCGCTGTCGAAATGAAACTTCTCCACTCCTACATAGGTTGCAGTCTACCGATATAAAATCAAACACAGACTGTTGGCTCTCAGCGGCACACACGACTTTCGCTATGTTATACCATAGGTCATAATTTACCGATATAAAATCAAACGTGGACGGTTGGCTCTCAGCGGCACACACGACTTTCTCTACGGTATACTCTACTCATAATCCTCAGGAACTAGTTTTGTCCGGATTCCTCACAGGATCAACTTTAGAACCCCACTTAGGGCTCAAGGCAACACCACCCGGTGGTAATCCTGATAACTTCATTTCAAGGGAGCGCCTTTTTCCCCAGAGCCATCATCAAAACACTTTATACTATACACATATTGTATCTTTCAAATCATACACCTAGTATGATCTCATACAAAGCTTCTTTACACAAAATCGATTATCCCAAAATCGATAATTCTCAAACTAGGTTTTTCAACTTTTAATATCGATTTTACTCATAAATCAAAAGTCTTTCCAAATACAAAGGTTCCCAAAACCTTTTCCAAAATCCTCATAAGATCCTTTATAACGACCCGAAATTTTCGAACCCGAAAATTCCAAAGAGTTATGAAAAAGAAGAAAGAGGAAGAAGAAGAAGAATAGAAACACCAAAACATCTCACATTCGCAGCGGATAAAATATAATAATAAATAATAACAGTTTACAAAAGAATACTATATTTGTCAATTACATTTAATATACATCAGAGTTACACATACACAAACACTGGACATATACAAATTAAAATGTCTCAGATTTACAATAATATAAATACAGCGGAAATACTCTATACGCTATTGCCATCCAGCTCGCCTCCTGAGCTCCAGAACGTCCTTACCTGAAAATCTGTAATACTCGGTCTGACCCGAGCATTACACCAAAGTAACACCCGGTTCAGGCTCGAAACCAGCGTGAGTAAACCCAACTAACATGGAATACCAAAGCAATCAACTTATATAAAAATGCGGGGTAACTCATTTCAATTCACAAATCCCCAATTTATTATAGACATCACTTATTCCACACATCAATTTTGTTTAAGTACCATGGTTAAGATTTAAATAGTCCAATTCCTTTAAATCACTTCATTCCAGCCTATAGATTCACATATCAATCTATAAAAATTCAAAGTGGTTTCGGGTATTTACCCAATACCCGACCCCAGTCTCTTTGAATCTCATATCATCCTATCCCAAGTTATCCAAATGAAATACACAACATATCATATCAGAGTTATCAATTCCTTCAAATCTTCCAATACCTTTTAATCATTCAGAAGCAAAGCTTAATCACATACAAATCAATTCAATTGATTCTAATTGAATTTCAAACCTCAATACTTAGATTCCTTCATTTAACGTTAATTAATTCCAAATCAATAAATTAGTCAACCCTTCATGATTCATCTTAATTAATCACCTTGGATTAATTATTTTTCAATTACATTCAAGTAATTATCTTTGTTTAATTTCATGATATTAATTATTCTTAACCAAATTCAATAAGTAATCTTAATTACTTCGTAAATTAATTAACTATTTTAATTACATTAATCCTTAATAAATTATATTAGTTAATTTTTCATAAGTCATTATTTATGGGTTAATCAATCTTAATTAATCAATCCTTGATTACATCATTAATTATATAGATTAAGGATTTTCAATTATATTTTAACTTATCCTAATCTAAATTAATTACATTAAATAATTAATCATTAATTAAATCATAAATATTTATCACTTTTGATTTATCTCAACCAGTAATTTACTATCTTTTTATATTTACTTCATTAAATAAATTAATTACTCCTTTATTTACTATTTTAATTGATCTCTTGATTAATTTCACAAAGTAATTATATTTTATTAATCACATTTGGTAATTACTTATTAAACCACCCAATGATCATTCCAATTTAATATAAACTTAATTAATTAACCCAAATCATTAATTAATTTAATTAATAAATTTTCCATTTAAATTATCATACCTATATAATGAATCACCGATCATTAAACCCTATTTGATTTTAAACAGAACCATTTACTTATTTATGATTCTAGTTCAAAACCATTTAAAATTCAAACACCTCGAGTCAAACCACAATTAACTCGAGAAACAACCAAATCTAAAATCACTAGATCATCAGTACACATCCAAACATTTCAATCATTCATCCAACTAATTAAATTTAACCGTTTAAATTTAAATAAAATCCAGAGCATGAGATTACTCACCTTTGATTTTGCTGTTTGCAATCCATTCCAATTCGATTTTGTCTTCTCAATTAAGACCTTGTATAAATATCATATAAATTAAATATCATTTGAATTTTAAATCAATAGTTTATTATCATTCACTTATTTAATTTAACTCATTATTTGATTTAAAACTTTTAAACTAATAGTATCTTTTAACAATCTATTTTTAGCAACTCAAAAATTAAACAAGTTAATTACAACAGCTTAATTACCATTTGTTTTTATTTATTTTTTTACCGATGTGTTAATTTTAAACCAATAATTTTCTTATATTATGTTTATATATATAATTTAAATAAAACAGACAGAAAATACCTTCACGGTCACCTACCAGATAAGAAAACCCTCCTCCTCGCGAGCTTGAACCATCATACTACCGAATCCCTACATCGCTCCTTCACGTCACTGCTTTCGAAACCCTAGCTCCAATCAATCGCCTCCCCAAGGCTCCACGTGCCTTTGCTCTGCCTCGCGCGCGCGTACGCGAACCATCATCGCGGCCCAAAACCCTAGCCGAGCTCGAATCCCATTCCCTAGCCTTGATCGACTATCGATCGACGTCGCCTCCCTCTTATCTTCGCCGTGTCAATCTCGAGCAGAACCAAGAGGCTGAGGCCATTTATTTAATTTTTTTCGACTTCAATTGATATTAAGAATGAAGGCTTCGGCCATGATTTCGTTTGCTTCTTTTTTTTAAACGTTCGATTTACTGTTGGGAGATAGAGAGAGAGAACGACGTGAAATAAAGATAGCAATGGTTCTCGAATACGCCTGATTATTATAATTAAATACGTAAATATCTCGCGTTGTATAACGCGAAACCCCGAACCCCGAATCAGACATGCCGACAGACGTTTATAAGGTTTTACCCGCGTTCCGAACACAATGGAACGTGTTTCAAATGCCAAATCGATCATACGCGTGAGTTAGGAAGTAAACGTTAAATTTTATATTAAATCGATTTAAATAATTTCTAAGTGTTTGAGCTGCCAGGGTCAAACGACAACTCTGATTACTACGAAAATTGAAATTCGATAATAACTAACTGTTACTGGTCCAATGGAACTGGTTTTGTCGAATTCCGAGACTGTGCCTCGGAAGGCTATTTTTAAATTCCATTTAAACGATATAATTTCAAAACTGAACAAATTATCTTTAAATTAAATTCCAATCATTCTATTATCTCCAGTATTATCATTATAAAATTTATAAAACTTCAAATTATTTTTATATAGGCTTAAAATTCCAGATTCCACAGTTTACCCCGTTTCGAATTATATAATTTAATAATTTAATTATCAAATAAATTTTATTATTTGAAATTCAAGTTAAAATTAACTTTTAAATATTGAAATCAATTAACTATTCCAATTTAAATTGTTAAAATTTCCGGGTCGTCACAGAAAGAGTCATGCATTGCTTCTTTTGTCAAATACTTCACTTCTGTGTCCCTATAAAGGAAAGTTCCATATCGCTTCAAATGATAGTTCTGTTACTGTAAATCGTATGATAATGGGTAAAATCCGACACACAATTCCATTGTACGATGGAGCTTGTTTGCCAGCACGAGCGAGAAATTTACATAGAGGGTTCGCATTCATCGTGTTTTGGATACAGGACACACACACACACCACATAGACTGGATTGCATATCACTTGCCATCAATGTATGAGATCTGGTTGGTCAATGCACATCGAGTTCCATTGAATCTTATACATCGGCTACATAGGGCTTAATTACAACATGAAGATAGGAATTAAATCTTATTTGGCCTTGCTCATTTTTTCATTTTTTCAGTAGATGTGAACCATAAATGCTCCTTGCATGCATATGTCTACCATGGGCCCAAGCCTTCCACTTTAGGGTTCATCCCATCCACAAGAGCTTTGACTTTTACCTTAACATCTATTTCTACATCTCCTCAGCCTCGACCATCACGTCTTCAGGCTCGATAGTCTCTACAAGTAGTTTCCTTCACAATGGAAGATGAGCCTTGTGTGGGGATTGCACTAGATTTCAATTTCAAGTGTACTGTGATCCTAGTTTCTTTGGCATCTTCTTTGACCATGGTAGATGTTAGGAGAATCTATGATCGTCGTGGCATTCCTTTTGAAGATGCTTTAACTCTAGCGCCTTTTTGGCGGACGCATTTCCATGTGAAGGCTATACAGCCTGTATGTGACGACCTAGAATTTTGAACATTTGAAATTGAAATATTTAATTGATTTTTAAATATTTGAATGTTATTTTAAAACTTGAATTTCAATTATAACTATGAATTTGACAACTAATTGTTGAAATTTAATTTATTAAAGTTTGGTAAAATATTGAATCTTGATTTTTAATCTGATTAAAAATATTCTAAAGGCTTAGAAAATTCATATTAATGACATGAAGGTGATAAAATTTTTGAAATTGAATTTAATAGTGAATTGTTCAGTTTTGAAAATATATCATTTAAATCAGTATTTAAAAATAGCATTCCGGGGCATAGTTTCGGATTCGACGAAACCAATTCTTCTGGATCCGTAATAGTGTTTTATTATCGGATTTCAATTTTCGTAATATTCGGAGTTGTCATGTGACTGTACGATTGAACGATTGAATTTAATAGCTGGTTCAAAAAGCTATCTTCTCCATAAGATCGAATTTGGACCCGAAACCTTTTCCATTACGTTCAGAATAAGGGTTTAACCTTATGAACGACTGGCGGCATGCCTCGATTGGATCGAGATTTTGAGTTGCGAAATTGATACGATTTAAATTTAAATTTAAAATATAATATTATTGTATTGATAACGTGGCAAGATTTTTAACACATTTCATCCCTTGTAACACTTGTCTTTCAAAATTTTGCACGCGTTCATTCTCTTCTCATTCAAAAGAAAAAGAAAATATAAAACGATAAAAGAAATATTTTTCGTTCGAAATGAATACAGTAGCTTCAAAAGAAATTAGAAATGGCCGATGCCCGTTCATTTTTCCTTTCCCCAAATTTCTTTCAAACCTAAAAGTAATGGCCGAGCATCAGCAAATTAAAAAAAATTAAACGATTTCAATTCGTTCGAGTAGAGATGAATGGGCACGACCGAAACCAAGATCTCATGGGGAAGCAGGCAATGGCGATGCTCGGTCAAACTAGGGCAGGTCGCGTTCGTGTGGGGTCGGCGAGACATGGTGTTTCGTGAGTCGTCCGTGGTCACGGTAAAGCACATGCGACGGCATGGTGATTGGGCAGCAATGAAGTCGAGAGCCTGGATTCGGTGGAATGATTGTCGCGTCCTGGTAATTATCAAAGTAGGGTTAACAGCTAAACATGTTTAGCAAGGGTAATTAATTTCAATTTCTGGTTTAAATAAGTTATGCTTAAATCAAATAAATTTCAAATGTTAATTGAAACATAAATTTTTCATACGATGTTAGAATTGAACGCGATGAGTTACGTTGGATTTGTATCAACGAAATTGTCAACATGGAATTGGATTTACTGAATTTAGAGCTTCCATATTTCTTGTAGCTAAATTCGGATAGTCGGAACCACAACGTGGGAGCGACATTTGAAATCAAGGTGAGATATTCTCACTCAATTGAAATTAGAATTTCAATTATTGATTGATTGTTGGATTGTGATAGTATATATTGTAGTGTGTGTGTGTGTATATATATATATATATATATATATATATATATATATATATATATTTGGAGTGATTGATTTCCCGCTATATGGCGGATGAGACCCTATACGCCACATAATAGCGGATGATTTTATATAATCCCATATACCGCGATATTCCACCTCGAAGTGGAATTGGTATTTAATTATTGTGCTAACATCTGTTGATGAAGGGAAACAGGTTGGTGGGATCCAATTGTATTCCTCTAATATAATTTGTTTCAATGTGGTGTGTTGATTTATTTATAATCTGTGTATGATTATATTTGCGATTGAAATTATTGAAGGCTATGGTTTAGCCGAATATATTTTTGGTATCGTAGGATACTAGAAATATAGAATTGGATTTTTAGAAATTAAAGTAGAAAACTTTAAGTAAATTCATTTTAAAGAATTGTGTGAATTTAAAACAAGGAATTTAAAAGTATAAAAGTTGATTTTTGAAATCTTATCGAATTAATTCCAAAATATGGGAAAAGTTTTTAATAAATGGATCTCGAGTAATATGGTTTAAAAGTTGGAGAATTTATTTGAAATTCATATTTTAAATAGTTTGGAAGAAATAAAGGAATTTGTTTTAAAAGATAATAAAATTTGGTGTTTAAAAATAAATCTTTGGGAAATCGAAATGAAAATTGATTTGTGTTTAAATGAGAATTGATTTGGTGTTTGGAAATCAATTTAGAAATCAATTTGAAAAATGATTTGGCGTTTGAAATAAATTTGGAAATGAATTTGGTGTTTGAAATAAATTTGAGAATCAATTTGAAATTTATTTGGTATTTGAAAATAAATTTTAGGAAATCAATTCTGAAATCGATTTGATGTTTGAAATAAATGTTTGGAAAATCAATTTGGAGTTTGATTTGGTGTTGAAATAAATTGGGAAATCAATTTGGGATTCACTTTTATGTTTAAAAGTGAATATTTGGAAATCAATTTGATAATTGTATATCAGTGGATATTTGGAATTTAAATTCACAATGGGAATTTAAATTCACAAAGGGAATTTATAAGGGAAATTTGTTTTAAAAATAAATATTGGTTTATTTTTAAAAGTGTGGAAAGAAATTTGCGGATTTGAAAGGTAAATTGAAATTAAATCAAGAAGAATTTATTTATTGAGTTAAATGGACCATTTTGAAATGGAAAGTGTATTCTCCTTGGAAAGCCAAGTATGTTTTCAAGTAGCTTTCAAATATAAATTAAAAGTTCTAGTGTTGGTTTTAAAAGAATATTTTGGAGAAATTATTTTCTTAAATTATTTTGAAAATCTTTAGAGTAAAAATTATTTAATTAATTATAGAAGTGATTATTTAAAGATTTTAATTGATATTTGATTTAGAAAATGGTTATTTAAATAATTATACTCTATCCAATAATTTTATTTTAAAATTATTTTGGGCTTAAGATTTATATGGGATATTGGTATAAAATTTCATAACTAATGTTTTAAAATAAAGTGTTTTAAAATAGTTTTATTTTAAATATTTTCATGTATATATGTTTGGCTAAGTAATTTAACTTATTTTAAAGTATTTGAGCTTGACAAATTTTCAATAGAAATGAATAAATATTAGAAATATATTCCGCATGAGGAAAGTGATTTGAAATTTGTTTTCAAAGGATTGAAACATGAAAATATATCTTGCAAAGATATTTTGAAAGTAAATAATTGAAGGAAATTTTTTAATCTTGGTGATTGTTGTGAATATTGATTGATAGTTAAATAACCGACTATCAATATTGGCATCTAAATGGCATTTGAATTTCGATGCGACCGGGGGTCGGATTCCAAATGGATATCCGAAAACCACATCGAATCTTTGTGATGGATCTTTTGTTTAAAAGATCAAAGTGGAATTTTGTTGTGATTTACTTGAAATCTGAATGTAACACTTATTTTTAAAATATGCGCTCATTATTCGAATTAGCCGGGAGAGGACTTTGTGTCATAAAACCCATTCCGAATAATGATACGACAAAATGGGATTGCATTTGAAGATGGTGACCAGGTATTTTCAAAAACGGAAGGATTACCCGTCGAATGTCTCTACACTAAGTTGCTCCAGTATAGATATTTTATCATCTTTGTGATGGGAGTCCGGACGTGATTGGTGAATATCCGAATTTACAAGGGCTTCTTAGACGTTCCTTCGGTTCCATTCGATCCCGAAACGGACATGTATGGATGTGCGTATGACGTTACACTATGAGATGTAAAGCTGGTTTCTATCAAATACATTTCTATTGGTGGCGGAGAATTTATTCTCTTAGCTTAACATCCTTCTTTGAGACGTATGAGCTCAGAGGTTATGTTGTTGATGGTTACTAGTGATACATTCCCAATTTGGTAATGTGGCATATGAAGTGATGTTGATCATTTGTTGATCAAAGCATGACTTTTGTGAAAAGCGTAGCTTTATGGACGAGACTTCGTCGAACCTCACAACCCGAAAATGGTCGAAACAGGAAGGATGCAGCAAGGCAATTTGGGGGTAGCGCCCTCAGGGTATGTCCATTTTCTTCTCGAAAAGGGTGGTATCATGGTATGGAGCCCAGATATTTAACCTATGTGGTTACTGCAAATTTGTGCTTTGTGGTTGTTGGTGCTGAGGATCCTCGGATAAAGGTCGGTAACGACCGGGGATGGCATACTCATGGCAGTTACCTAGTTACAGAGGTAACTCAGCCTTGTGTTGGCAGAGATCCGGTTAGGTTCTTGAGGCGTCCCTCTGGAGGCGTTCCCATGTGGCATAGGAAGTTCCTTAGCCTAATCATTTATTGGAATTCCAAAGAAACAATACGCGTCCTGTACGGTACTAGTTGTATAACCTGCCATGGAATGTGGCGGTAACCTGCTATTGAACATGGTAGGTATAGTAGGCATAGTACAATATGTCTATACTGGCTAAGATAAATATTATGCTTTCGAAATGTTTTCCACACTATGCACTAACGATAATATTAAAACGGATTTTGCATATCAAGCATGTTTGACTATCATAAGGAGAAATCTCCTATAATTCTGCGTCTGTATTGTGTGTGTAGCGGGAGGCCTTATGGTAGTTTCATTTTCCAGAAGCATAGCGAGTTTCTTTTCCTTTTCTTTGTGAAAATAAATGTTTTTAAGATCTCATACCTGTAATATCCCGGAATTTCTGACAATATCAATTTAATAATCTGTATTAAAAATTAAATTGATTTGATAATTTTTGTCAATAAAATTTGAATTGATTTAATAATCTTCTTTAATAAATATTTAATTGGAAGATTTTATCTTTTAGAACTAATAAATTGGTTTCTATTTATAATATAAATATATGGTTTATATTGTAAATAGATTAGCTTTGTTTTAAATATAATAAATAAAGCATATTTTCTAATTCTAATATTTTTAGTAATTTGAAAAATTGTTTTTATTTAATATAAAGCTTTTCAAAGTTATTAAATAAATAATCTTGGTTTAGATTTAATAAATGAATCTTGATTTCAAATTTTAATATATATATTAACAATTTGGAAATTTTGATTTAATTTAATATTAAGTTTTTCAAAACTATTTAATAAATAAGTATATGATTTTAAAATTATTAAGAAAGATGTTTAAAATGATTTTGGCTTAAGTTTTAAATTTAAACTAATTAACAAAAAGTTTTATAGCTTAATAAAATAAGTAATTTATCAATAAAGACATAATTTATTTTATAATTATTTTAATTTGATAATGAGTTATTTCTAAAAACAATATTAATAGTGTATTGTTTTACAATTGGATTCTTAATAAAAATAGCATTGTTATTTCAAATTTAATTTATATATATACCTTGATTTTAAATTTAGATTTTAAAATTTGAATTTGAATTTAATATTTGGATTAAATTTGAGTTTAAAGAATAATTATTTTTGAAGTTGTTTAAAAATGAAATAGATGAATAAAGTCTTATATTTGTATCTATAAATAAATTTAATATATTAGGTATGATTTTATTTAAAAAAACAACATGATTGGATTTATTTTAATTTTATTTTAAAGTATTTATTTTTGTAAATTTACTAAAGCATTTATTAAATTAGAAATGTATAAATTAATTAGGAAATTTATTATAAAATCTTTGTAAATTAATTTAAAAAAAATTAAAATACATAATATACATGTGTTAATTTCTAAACATCTTTTCTAACAAGTGTTAAGAAATTAGTAGGACGGAGGACAAGTGTCACCCCTTTATTTTATTTTTCTTAATTTTTATAAAATTTTAAATTGGTTTATATAAACCTACATCTTTCATTCTTATTTTTTTCTAACCTCATTTCTAAACAAAGGAAACAAACCAAATTTTATAATGCAATTCTTAGATCAAAACTATAATTCACTTTCCAAATCCTGTAACCATTTTCATCTCAAAGAAATCTCCAAAATCTGCCATCAAATTCTCAAAACAATTTCCAAACCCGTAACTCATTTTTAAAGGCAAGCCTGAAAACACATTACAAAAGCAAATTTGAAAATCTGTTCTAAAGTCTGGAAGCATGCAAGCAGTTTTTAAATCCAAGGGGCAATGCAGTTTTAAAGTGTCAAAGCTTTTTCAAAATCTGGGAAGCTCTGTTCTGCATCTTCAAAAAAAATGGAGAGTAACTTTTAAAAATTTAAAGAAATAGTTTGGTTGCATATTAGTGTGGATGAATTGAATAAGTATTGCTTATAAGTGAAAATCTGCTATGGATATTTAATTGTGTGCATGCTGTGTTTGTGTATTGTGCTATGTATTGTTTTCCAGATTCAATTTTTATTTTAAAATCCATACCCCATGATCTAGTGCTTGATAGAATCTAATTATCAAACAAATGTTGCTTGATTTATCCTAGTTTAATGTTTAAAAATTTAGAGTAGACAAAATAAAGGCATGTTGCCTTTGGAAACATTGAAACATCAGTATATGCAGATATAAATCAAAAATCTAAACTGTGTAATTTATTAATTCAGTATTATAAATCAAAAACATCAACTAAATCATGATTTTTAACATTAAATCAGGATTTTTAGAATTAAGTTGAAGGTGCAGTTTGGGTTTCAACTAAAAGGGGAATATTTGGTTTTTCTGGTGATTTATGTATCTAGAGGGGATGGATTTCTTCCTGATGATGGAGGGATGATCAGAGAAGCTAGGAAAAATATTTGTTGGTGATGAAAATCATTGTGGAAGTTGTAGTAGTGGGAGATTTGCTAGAACCCTAGTTTTTAACCGAGAATGATGAATCGATCACCACGACAGTTTGGGTTGATCGAGTGCAGAAAGGCATTGAAGGGCGATAGTTTGGTCGTAATCGTGATCAGGGTCGGAGTTGTAGAAACTACGATGAATGCGAAGCATTTCCAGGTTTTGGGTTCGAGTAGTTTTGCTCTTCTAGGTTTAGATTAAAACTCCAATTCAAATTCGAGTTGGGTTGGAGTTAATCTGATGATCGCATTGGAGTGATGGAGTGTTTTTGGATGTGGGACGATCATCTCTGATGATCGGAGGTGACTGGGGCGACGTGCATGTGCACGGCCCTATTATTTGATAAAGTTTGGTGGTGATGATTTGTGCTTGAGTAGATTTATGAGTTACTCGAAGTAGTAGGGTAGTTTGCTCGGGGAAGTTGAGCGTCGAACTCGAAGTAAAAAGGATGGTGTCTCGGGTTTATCAGATGTTACAGGTTTTATCTGAAACCTGTAATGTTTGTTTAATTTTTTTTAAACTGCTGTTTTTAAATGAAGGCTAGCGTTTAAAACTAAGTTTTAAATTCAAGTTTGAGATCTAGAGTTCAAGTTTAAGATTTAACCTTAGTTTAAAAAAAAATAAAGTTTTAAACTTGAAATTGTTAACTACTTTAAAAATTGTTAAGTAGTTTTAAATTTATAAAAATGAAGTTTTAAAAATATGAGTAAGTTTTAAAGTTAAGTTTAAATATGAAAATCAAATATTTAAATATGTAGTTCAGTTTTTGAAATAAAAAGTTTTTAAATTTGAAAGATTTAAACAACTTTGTATGTAGAGTGTAAATTGAAATTATTGAATTTAAAAATGAATTTAGTTTAAACTCTTATGAATTTCTTTTATAAGACAAGCATTTGTTTGACATGTAATTTAAAAAGTTTAAATTGTTTAAACTTTGTTTAAGTTAAACTGTATTCATTTTAAACCTCATATTTGAAATGGAACTTTAAAAAAAATTCAAAAGTAAATTGTTTTTCAAATGTATTTGTTAATGACAATTTAAACATAATTAAGAAATGTTTTTATCTTAAATTTTAATTGAGATTTAATGTTTTGAAATTGATTGAATTAATGAGATAATTATGGAATAATTAGTTAATTTAATTAATTAATTGATTTGGGATTAATAAATAATTGATTAAGGGTTAATCAATTGGTAATTAAGATCATTAATTAAATAATTGAAGATTATTAATTAATGATTAAAGAATTATTAATTAAACAATTAAATTATAATCAAGGTTAATTAATTAAATAATTAAGGATTAATTAAGTTATAGTTAACACTTAATTAATTAAATAATTAGGGGTTAATTAATGGATTATTAAAGGTAAATTAAACTGTAATTAATAATGGATAATCTAAGTTAATTACTTAATGGAAGTAATTAAAGAATGGTTAATAAAGGTAACTAACTAGGGTTATTTAATAATTAATTAATGTGATTAATTTTAATAATTAATTAAATTAATTAATTTAATAATAATCATTTGTGAATTGTTTAAGTGTAATTACTTAATGAAGTAATGAAGAAATTAATTACTTAATGTAATTAATTAAGTTTAATGGGATTAGTTTGAATTAATTAATTTATTTTAATTAATTTTAAACACTTGATGATTTGATAATAATTACTTAATGTAAGTAATGGATTGGAATTACTTAGTAAAGTAATTAAGGGTAATTGCTGGATGTAATTAATGGAAGATGATTTAAGAATGGAAGTAATTTGGATTAAATTACTTTGTAATTAATCAAGAGATTGATTAAGAAATTGATTAAGGAATAATTAATTTATTTTAATGAAGTAATTAAGAGTAATTAATTACTGAATATGATTAATGGATTGAATACTTTCAGAACATCGTTAGGTGGACGATGAGAATTCTAAGTGATGTGTTCTATAAAGGTAATCGTAGCCTCAAGCCTCATCAACCGGGAATGGCTAAAACAGGGGAGGTGCAACAAGGTTAAGTGGGTCATGCCCAAGTAGGACGAGATTTTCCCTTGTTTAGAGGTCCCTTTTATTTCGGGTGTGTGGGCGGTTGTGAGCTCCAACTGTTGGGGTTGTCTTGTTCGGGACTATCCAGTAAGGGATGGTTCCGACCTTGTGTTGTAGGGGATTAGGAGTGATCCTCGGTATGTTGATCTAGGCCACGTACTGTGACGGGTGGTACCTCGGTAGCCCTCCCATTGTATGGAATCCAAAATCCAATAAGTGCAATCGGTTTTGATTGTATTACCCACTTTTGTGGCTAGTAGTTGGAATTTAATGAATGTAACAATTTCGGCTATTTCATATTTATTTGAAAATCCTAGACCTGTTATAATATCACTGGATTTCCTATCAAATGTTTTGGTTAGCGTAAGGTAAATTTTTTTCCATGTTTATGTGTGGGAAGTCTTAGTGATACCTTTCTTTTCAAAAGGTTTTTGAAAGTTAAGTAACCTTAACCTGTTACTCACACCAGACCCATGTCTGACCCGGAGTTTATCTTCTATTTTCTTAAAACTCTTGGGTACTCAAATTTTTACGAGTAGCCAAGGGATTCAGGTTAGCTTTGACGAATTATGGAGGAGCAATGGAGCAGGAGGCTTCAGCGTGTAGATATATAGTTTTCCGCTGTGTTGGTTTCTCTGAGTAGTTTCCTTGTATTGTATTGAGTTGTATAACTAGACAGGTGTTTATAACTGTCTAGTATGTGATGTGTAATCTGTGTAACTCTGAAAATGGTTGTAAACTATGTAATATTTATGTTATTAATATAATTTATTCGTTCCGCTGTTGAGATTCTGATGTTGTTTCTTCTTTCTTCTCTTTCTTTTCTCTTTTCTATCCCTTTATTTCTTAAAGATGATGTGATTTTTCTATGGTGAGAAAGTCGGGTTGTCTCATTTGTTATCAGAGCACTAGATTGAGCGAATACCTTGGCTCTGGAGTGGTGTCCTTCTTAAGAGAGCGTATTTGTAATTTTAAATATATATATATATATATATATATATATATATATATATATATATATTTCTACCTATCCGTTGGGATACCTGTTCGGGTTTTCCCATATAAGTTATAAGGTAGATGGGGTGGTGGTGTGTGTAACACGACTACTACCATTGGTTGGAGTTTGAATATTTGAAGTTGGAAGTGTATCTGTCGAGACTGTAGACCTAATACCGTCTTGAGTGAATTTTGCAGTGGTGATCGGATTTCATCGATCTCTGAAGGAAACCTGTTAAGGTTCAGAGTCTATTTTTGAAGTGAAGTTGGATGAGTAGAGTTTGGATCTGTCGGTTAGGCAGAAGCTAGTGATGGTATTTTGATACCTCGGGAAATAGTAGCTGCGTGATGAGATGCAGTGACTATGGATGTTTCCGAAGAAGTTTTCTTTGGAACAAGTTTAAAGAAGCATGTCTGCATCGGTGATGTGGCTGTGTTCAGCATAGTGATTCTATTTGGTTTGAGGTATGAGTTTCTCGAAGAGCTTTTGATTAGGAAGTCTTTGACATCTATGTCAGCAGTGCAGCTTGGAGTGTTCTCTGTGCCGGGAGGAAGTATTCTGGCTTAGCAGTTTTTCTGAAGGAGGAGTTCAAAAGCAGCTGAGTGGATCCGTTTCTTTGATGGGTTGGCTAGTTAAGTGTACGCTGTTCTGTTTGGTAAAGGGAGAACAGTTTTCTTGGAATTAGTCTGGGCTCATCGTAAAAGTGACTTTCAATAGTTGGTGTTCTCTTGGGTTATCAAAGTTTTTCAGGACGTCTTCAGAGAAGTCAGAGGTTTTTCCGCATCTGGAGATTGAGTTTTCTTATCGTCTAGGATTCTAGGAGTGCTACCGGTGGTTCAGCTTAGTAGAAGGATGGTTCTTAGAGATTGAGTTGGTGTAGCCGCTCAGGGTTTTGGTGGAGCTTCTGAGATTTTCTTTTATGGATCCGTTGAACCATATTTCTGGAAGGTGTTGTCTAGTTGTGCTCGTGTTCTTCATCAGCATTTTTATCTACTTGGGATCAGTGTTGTGCAGCGGAAGAAGTTTGGAAGTGAATCTGCTTTTCTTTTCCGGACATAAGAAGTAAGTTCAGTCTTCTGTTGTTTGTGGAGTAGAGTTGTGTTCTTGGTTGATAGTTGATCTTGAGGAGATCATTGTTTTGGGTTGTTTTTGGTTCTGTTTGTTTCGAGAGGCATCAGCAAGGGTTGAGCTGATCAGTAAGGATGTAGGCAGCCCAGGATCGTCCGAAGACTTTTGTGGATAAGAGACGGAGGAATTTGGATTCTGAAGACGGAGATTTGATTTTGGATAAGTTTTTTTCTCCGATCAGGAAGCTATAAGATTAGGTTGGTCTGGGAAGCTAGCTCTGAAGTGTTTTGGATATTTTCTGTAAGAATCAGTGATTGATCTACAGGATTGAATTGCCAGTTTGGATAACTGGGATTCAATGAGTTTCACGTATCTCTGAGGGAATACGTGTATGATCTGTCTCTAGTTTTGGAACCAACAGTTCGGGAGGTTTGGTTGTTGAGTCAGACCCGTCTACAAGTCTGATATCCTATTTAATTTTATAGATATAGATGAATAAGAGCTCTGTAGCTTCGTAGTTTTGATTGTTGGATTCTGTAGAGCGAGTATTCTGGTATATATATACTTGGGGAAACTCGAGGAAATTCTATCCAAAATTTTGCCTGGATAGTTAGATTGGTTTGATTGGATGAATTGGTTGCTGTATTTGTTAGCATATGTTTGAATATATGTTTGTGTTTAAAAATTAAATCTTTAATGAGATTATTAAATTACCTTTGTTTTAGATTTCGGGGATGAAATTATTTTAAGAGGGAAAGATTGTAATATCCCGAATTTTTTTACAATATCAATTTAATAATCTGTATTAAAAATTAAATTGATTTGATAATTTTTGTCAATAAAATTTGAATTGATTTAATAATCTTCTTTAATAAATATTTAATTAGAAGATTTTATCTTTTAACACTAATAAATTGGTTTCTATTTATAATATAAATATATGGTTTATATTGTAAATAGATTAGCTTTGTTTTAAGTATAGTAAATAAAGCATATTTTCTAATTCTAATATTTTTAGTAATTTGAAAAATTGTTTTTATTTAATATAAAGCTTTTCAAAGTTATTAAATAAATAATCTTGGTTTAAATTTAATAAATGAATCTTGATTTCAAATTTTAATATATTTATATATATATTAACAATTTGGAAATTTTGATTTAATTTAATATTAAGTTTTTCAAAACTGTTTAATAAATAAGTATATGATTTTAAAATTGTTAAGAAAGATGTTTAAAATGATTTTGACTTAAGTTTTAAATTAAAATTAATTAGAAATTTTTTTTATAGCTTAATAAAATAAGTAATTTATTAATAAAGACGTAATTTATTTTATAATTATTTTAATTTGATAATGAGTTATTTCTAAAAACAATATTAATAGTGTATTGTTTTACAATTGGATTCTTAATAAAAATAGCATTGTTATTTCAAATTTAATTTATATATATAACTTGATTTTAAATTTAGATTTTAAAATTTGAATTTGAATTAAATAATTGGATTAAATTTGAGTTTAAAGAATAATTATTTTTGAAGTAGTTTAAAAATGAAATATATGAATAAAGTTTTATATTTATATCTATAAATAAATTTAATACACTAGGTATGATTTTATTTTTAGAAAAAACAACATGATTTGATTTATTTTAATTTTTTTGAAAGTATTTATTTTAATTTTCTTTTAAAGTGTTTATTTTTATAAATTTAATAAAGCATTTATTAAATTAGAAATGTATAAATTAATTAGGAAATTTATTATAAAAGCTTTGTAAATTAATTTAGAAATAAATAAAAATACATAATATACATGTGTTAATTTCTAAACATCTTTTCTAACAAGTGTTAAGAAATTTAGTAGGACGGAGGATAAGTGTCACCCCTTTATTTTATTTTTCTTAATTTTTATAAAATTTTAAATTGGTTTATATAAACCTACATCTTTCATTCTTATTTTTTTCTAACCTCATTTCTAAACAAAGGAAACAAACCAAATGTTATAAAGCAATTCTTAGATCAAAACTATAATTCACTTTCCAAATCCTGTAACCATTTTCATCTCAAAGAAATCTCCAAAACCTGCCATCAAATTCTCAAAACAATTTCCAAACCCGTAACTCATTTTTAAAGGCAAGCATGAAAACACATTACAAAAGCAAATTTGAAAATCTGATCTAAAGTCTGGAAGCATGCAAGCAGTTTTTAAATCCAAGGGGCAATGCAGTTTTAAAGTGTCAAAGCTTTTCAAAATTTGGGAAGCTCTGTTCTGCATCTTCAAACAAAGAAAAAGGTGAGTAACTTTTAAAAATGTAAAGAAATAGTTTGGTTGCATATTAGTATGGATGAATTGAATAAATATTTCTTATAAGTGAAAATCTGCTATGGATATTTAATTGTGTGCATGCTGTGTTTGTGTATTGTGCTCTGTATTGTTTTCCAGATTCAGTTTTTATTTTAAAATCCATACCCCATGATCTAGTGCTTGATAGAATCTAATTATCAAACAAGTGTTGCTTGATTTATCCTAGTTTAATGTTTAAAAATTTAAATTAGACAAAATAAATTCATGTTGCCTCTTGAAATATTGAAACATCAGTATATGCAGATATAAATAAAAAATTTAAACCGTGTAATTTATTAATTCAGTATTATAAATCAAAAACATCAACTAAATCATGATTTTTAACATTAAATCCGGATTTTTAGAATTAAGTTGAAGGTGCAGTTTGGTTTTGAACTAAAAGGGAAATATTTGGTTTTTCTGGTGATTTATGTATCTGGAGGGGATGGATTTCTTCCTGATGATGGAGGGATGATCAGAGAAGCTAGGAAAAATATTTGTTGGTGATGAAAATCGTTATGGAAGTTGCAGTAGTGAGAGATTTACTGGAACCCTAGTTTTTAACCAAGAATGATGAATCGATCACCACGACAGTTTGGGTTGATCGAGTGTAGTAAGGCTCTGAAGGACGATAGTTTGGTCATAGTAGAGATCAGGGTCGGTGTTGTAGAAACTACGGTGGTCGGAGGAACGAATGCGAAGCATTTCCAGGTTTTGGGTTCAAGTAGTTTTGCTGTTCCAGGTTTAGATTGAAACTCGAATTCAAATTCGAGTTGGGTTGGAGTTAATCTGATGATCGGATTGGGGTTATGGAGTGTTTTTGGATGTGGTACGATCATCTCTGATGATCGGAGGTGACTGGAGGCGACGTGCATGTGCACGGCCCTGTTATCTGATGAAATTTGGTGGTGGTGATTTATGCACGAGTAGATTTATGAGTTACTCGAAGTAGTAGGGTAGTTTGCTCGGGGAGGTTGAGCGTTGAACTCGAAGTAAAAAGGATGGTGTCTCGGGTTTATCAGATGTTACAGGTTTTATCTGAAACCTGTAGTGTTTGTTTAATTTTTTTTAAACTGCTGTTTTTAAATGAAAGCTAGTGTTTAAAACTAAGTTTTAAATTCAAGTTTGAGATCTAGAGTTCAAGTTTAAGATTTAACCTTTGTTTTAAAAAAATATATAAAGTTTTAAACTAGAAATTGTTAACTACTTTAAAAATGGTTAAGTAGTTTTAAATTTATAAAAATGAAGTTTTAAAAATATGAGTAAGTTTTAAAGTTAAGTTTAAATCTAAAAATAAAAGATTTAAATATGTAGTTCAATTTTTGAAATAAAAAGTTTTTAAATTTGAAAGATTTAAACAACTTTGTATGTAGAGTGCAAATTTAAATTATTGAATTTAAAAATGAATTTAGTTTAAACTCTTATGAATTTCTTTTATAAGACAAGCATTTGTTTGACATGTAATCTTAAAAGGTTTAAATTGTTTAAACTTTGTTTAAGTTAAATTATATTCATTTTAAACCTCATATTTGAAATGGAATTTTAAAGAAAATTCAAAAGTAAATTGTTTTTCAAATGTATTTGTTAATGACAATTTAAACATAATTAAGAAATGTTTTTATCTTAAAATTTAATTAAGGTTTAATGTTTTGAAATTAATTGAATTAATGAGATAATTATGGAATAATTAGTTAATTTAATTAATTAATTGATTTGGGATTAATAAATAATTGATTAAGGGTTAATCAATTGGTAATTAAGATCATTAATTAAATAATTGAAGATTATTAATTAATGATTAAATAATTATTAATTAAACAATTAAGTTATAATCAAGGTTAATTAATTACATAATTAAGGATTAATTAAGTTACAGTTAACACTTAATTTATTAAATAATTAGGGGTTAATTAATGGATTATTAAAGGTAAATTAAACTGTAATTAATAATGGTTAATCTAAGTTAATTACTTAACGGAAGTAATTAAAGAATGGTTAATCTAAGTTAATTACTTAATGGAAGTAATTAAAGAATGGTTAATGAAGGTCATTAACTAGGGTTATTTAATAATTAATTAATGTGATTAATTTTAATAATTAATTAAATTAATTAATTTAATAATAATCATTTGTGAATTGTTTAAGTGTAATTACTTAATGACGTAATTAAGAAATTAATTACTTAAATGTAATTAATTGTGTTTAATGGGATTAGTTTGAATTAATTAATTTAGTTTAATTAATTTTAAATACTTGATGATTTGATAATAATTACTTAATGTAATTAATGGATTGGAATTACTTAGTAAAGTAATTAAGGGTAATTACTGGATGTAATTAATGGAAGATGATTTAAGAATGGAAGTAATTTGGATTAAATTACTTTGTAATTAATCAAGGGATTGATTAAGAAATTGATTAAGGAATAATTTATTTATTTTAATGAAGTAACTAAATGTAATTAATTACTGAATATGGTTGATCAAGAGGGATTAATAATTATGTGTTAATTACTTAAGGTAATTAATTTAAGAGGATAATTAATTAAATATAATTAAGGATCATTAATTAATATAATTAATGATGCAATTAAAGTTGATTAATTAAGATCAATTAATCAATTAAAGGTAATTAATTAATGTAATTAATTAAGGATTAATGTAATTAATTATAGTTAACTAATTAATTGAAGTAATTAAAGGTTAATTACTGTGAGGGGTAAGGATAATTAGTTTGTGAAATTAATTAAAGGATAGTTACTTGCATGTAATTAAGAATAATTAATCAAGGGTGATTAATTAAGATGATTAATTAGAATGATTAATCGATTGATTTGTAATCGATTAAATGGTTATGTAAGCAAGATTTTTAAAGATGAAGTAATTAATTTAATTCACTTTAAATTAATTAGAGATGGAGGTAATTAATTTAATTCACTTTAAATTAATTATAGTATTTTGAAGTAAATCATTGCTTATGAATGGATGATATTGATTGCCTTGAATGCTTTGTGATCTCAGAAATGAGATAAGTAATGTTATGTGGTATGAATGCTTTGGTTGCATTGTGATGATAATATGGATTATCTATTTTGATGATAGTATGGATTATCTGTTTATAATGATAATGTGGATTATCTGTTATTTATGATAATGTTGATTATCTATTGCGATTGGTGAGTTATCTATCTGTGTGTATATAGATACTGAATTGAATTGTTTTAAACCTTAAAACAACGTCGCCTTAAAGACACGTTTTGGATTTCGATGAGATCGGGATCGGGTTTCCATATTTGGATATCCAAAAACCACATCGATCTAAATTAACGATAGGTCGTGAATCTCAAGTGAAGACGAAGATTCAGAGTGCAAGGGTTATCGTCGTTAACTTTGAGGGTTAGCTCTGAGGGTGATTCCAAAATGAGTGTAACGAGATAATGCCTTCGGTTTCGTTCGAACCCGGAACGAACTTGTATGGATTGAATACTTTCAGAACATCGTTAGGTGGATGATGAGCATTCTAAGTGATGTGTTCTATAAAGGCAATCGTAGCCTCAAGCCTCATCAACCGGGAATGGCTAAAACAGGGGAGATGCAGCAAGGTTAAGTGAGTCATGCCCAAGTAGGACTAGATTTTCCCCTGTCTAGAGGTCCCTTTTATTTCGGCTGTGTGAACGGTTGTGAGCTCCAACTGTCGGGGTTGTCTTGTTCGGGACTGTCCAGTAAGGGATGTTTTCGGCCTTGTTTTGCAGGTATTTGGAGTGGTCTTTGGTACGTTGATCTAGGCCATGTACTGTGACGGGTGGTACCTCGGTAGCCCTACCATTGTATGGAATCCAAAATCCAATAAGTGCCATCGGTTTTAATTCTATTACCCACTTTTGTGGCTAATAGCTGGAATTTAATGAATGTAACAATTTTGGCTATTTCATATTTACTTGAAAATCCTAGACCTATTATAATGTGACGACTCGAACTCGATGTCCGACAAACAACATCAAATTCGTATCGCCGAAGCTTGCAACAACATTAGACGATAAATAAAACAGCGGAAATAAAGATGATATCACTGATACAACATGAATACAATATCCAATACATCAATTTGATACAATGATAATCATCAACATCAGAGAATACAGTATAAAATACAGCTGAACACGATACAATATGATAAGTCTTCACAGAAGCCAATACTGCAACTCTGATCCAAAAGCTCCAATGACAAAGCTCCCAAAACTCCAAGCTCGATCCACCATAAAGGTTGCACAAAGATAAGCAAGTCCGTCCGTGGACTCCAAAGACTCCAAAATGATCAAATAGAAAGCTGAAGGCTACCAAAACGATATCTACTACCTGACTATCTGAAAAACCAAACTCTAGACTGCCCGTGTGGAAAATGGGGGGCACCCAGAGTTTAGAAAGGGAACAATAAACTCCGGGTCAGTCGTGGGACTGGTGTGAGCAAACAAAAACATTTGGTCTTTAAAAACAATCAAAAGATTTTAATTTTTGAAATCCGCAATGCTTTTTGAAAATGAAACTACCATAAGGCTTCCCGTCACACACACAATGCAAACGCAGAATTGGAGGAGATTTCTCCTTATGATAGTAAAAAATGCTTGATACGAGGAAATTTCTTTGATATTATTACTATAAGTGCAAAGTGCATAAAAACCATTTCGAAAGTATAATATAAATCCTAGCCAGCATAGACATTCCGAACTATGCCTACTATAGCTACCATCCAAACAGTGGGGCGCCTCCATAAGCAGATGGCAGGTAATACAACTAAAACCGTACAAGGCACGTATTGGTTTAATGGATTTCCAACAAATGGTTAGGCTAAGGAACTTCCTATTGCCACATGGGAACGCCTCTGGCGGGACGCCCCGAGAACCTACCCGGCTCTCTGCCAAACAAGGTCGGCTACCACCTTCCCGGGGAATAAAACCTAAGATATGCCACCCCCGGTCCTTTTGGACCTTTAACTGAGGATCCTCTACACCAACAACATCACACAGTAATAGATATATACTACAGTGCCCACATGAGTTGGGCTCCATACCATGATACTACCCTTTTCCAGAAGGAATGGTCATACCCTAGGGGAGCTACCCCTGAAACCTTGCCGCATCTTTCCTGTTTCGACCATTACCGGTTTATGAGGCTCGATGAGGTTTCGTCCATAAAGCTACGCTTTTTCACAAAGCCATGCTTTGATCACAAATGACCAACAAATGATCATCAATCACACAGCAACACTTAGCTTGCCACACTACCAAATTGGGAGTATATCGCTGATAAATTTCAACTACATAACCTCTGAGCTCGTACGTCTCAGAGAAGGGTGTTAAGCTAAGGGAATAAATCCTCCGCCACCAACAGATATGTATTTGAAAGAAATTGGCTTTATATCTCAAAGTGTAGTGTCAGACACACGACCATACAAGTCTGTTCCGGGCTCGAACAGAATCGAAGGCACTTCCGAAGAAGCCCTTGCAATCCGGGTATCCACAATCCCGATCGGACTTCCCATCACTTAGGGAATCTCTATACCGTAGCTACTCAGTGCATAGACAATCGATAGGTCATCCTATCGTTCTCGCAAATACCCGGTCTTCACCACCGGTCTTCAAATGCTATCCATAACGACGTATCATTATTCGGAATGGATTATATGACACAAGGTCCTGTCCCGGCTAAACCGAATAATGAGCGCAATATTTTAAAAACATATGGATATGGATTTCAGTTAAGTCACAACTTGAAAGTCAAAACTATTTCAAATGGTTTACACAAATTACCATTTAAAATCATTGAACAAAAAGATTTATTTCACAAAGTTCACCAAGTTTCACAAAGATCCATTTACGAATTTCAAAACAATTTCCATTTCGAGTGGGTTAATCCATGTAATCTTTAAATCAAAGATTTACTTATGGCTTTCGAAAACCATTTCCAAAGGTTCATTCATAACTTGGGAAATTGTTTTTCAATTCAAATTTGAAATTCCTATAATACCAATTTTTGAAATTCATTTCTTATATGAAAACTTTTATCATTTGAAAACAATCAGTTTTCATTTTGGAAAAAAAATTCGATTTCAATTATACAAGTTAAAGTTTCTCAAACTTGGGTTAAATTTAATTCTCAAAACAACACTTTCAAAAATTGGTTTAAAAACCCATATAACTTGTATGACCTTTTACTTCATAAATTCTCAAAATAGAATTTAATTTCAAAATTTGAATTCAATTTTAAATTGAATTATTAAGTTTCAAAACTTTATTAAGTTATTCAAAATAACCTTTATTTTAGAAATTCTTTTCCAAAAGCTTTTCGTTTTAAAACCCGATCCATTTTCAAAATCATTTACATTTAAAAATTCAATTTTACAATCTATTTCAAAAATCTGTGACTTAGCCAATTTCCACGTGCAATCCATATTTGTGTGTATATAGTGTAGTCCAAGGGGTTTTACACAATAGTGCATACATCTATCATCACAGGTATATCGATAAGCGGTATAACCCATAACTCTTATCTTCATTCACAGATTCATAGATAAAGTAAATTAATCAATCACAAAGATTGATTAATATGATTCGATGTGGGTTTCGGATAACCAACTAGAATCTGACTCCCTGTCGCATCGAAATCCAAATGTCATTTACGGGTCGAGGGTTTGCATATATAACAATATATTCATCATAGATATAACAACTCAGCACAAAGCATTACATATCAAATATATCAATCCATCACATAACATCCAATAGCAATCAAACCTCTACAACTAAGATGAATAATTTGGGTGGTTTTTAAATTTATCAACCACATGATTATTTTCATTAATAATTCTTAATCAATGATTAAGTTCATCAACTATAATTGATTTAGGTTTTAATCACCTTTATTAATTAAATCATCTCTAAATTAATTGTCTAAATTAATTGACCCTTAATTAATTAAATCTAAATTTCTTATTCCTTAATTAACTACTTTAATTAATAAAACTTTAATTATTGATAAATTAATCATTAATCTTTAATTGTCTACCCTTAACTACTTTCACTAAGTAATCACTATTTTAATTTAATTATTCATTAATTATTTAATTAATTAACTTAAATTACTAATTAATAAATGCTCAATTATTGATTATTTTAATCTTAATTATAACAAATTATCCTTTAATTGATTTTCTTAACTATTAATGAATTAATCTTAATCAAAAATTATTACTTACTTGATTATCATTAACGATATAAATTTACTTACTTTTAAGTCAAAAATTTAAACATTTAATTTTTATCTCTAAATCATTTATTAAGTTTCATTTAAAATAACTTGTTACAAATGTAAATTTAAAACTTAATTGTTTTTAAAATCCTTTATTTCAAAACTTTCAATTTATACTTTCTACTTAATAAATAAATCATCATTTATAAGGAGGAATAGTTTTAGGAATTCATTTAACAAATTCATTAAAGTTAAAAAAACTGGGATATAAATATTTCCAGGCAAACCCGAGTATCCCCCCGGGCTAAAACCCAATATACTCGAGTTTCACTTCGATTTTTTCCAAATTTTACCCGAGAGCCCCCATGCTTTACTTTAAAAAATTTCCAAGTGTTTAAACCCTCGCCCTAAATGTTCTGCTTCGAGTAATAACTCAAGCTACCCTCGTTTCTTCTCGAGCCCATCTTCGAGTCGCGTTCTGATCACACATCGTCTTCCCCAAAAAGAAACCCACTGATACAACGTTGCACGTATACGTGCACAACCACGCTAGCCATCGCCGATCGACGACGAACTCACCAGCACGTCACCAAAGACACCCAGCCTCGATTCGAACAACCAAAACCCCAAGACAAGTTTGAAATCAGGAACGAGCTATCGGCCTCGAACTGGAAACCAACCCAGTTCATCCAAATCCACTTCGCGTGGCTACCTCTGGCCACCGGAAGGTCTTGCGGCCACCCCCACAACTGCTCCGACACCCCACTCACCTCCTCTCGAAGTCCGATCCACTTCGGTTCGCAACTGACCCCAAAATCGATTCGAGAACGTCACTGATACCACCATGCCCTTAAACCCTATTTCGATTCATATCTCGAACTAAAATGAATTAATTTTTTTTTCTTATATTCTTCCATTGATCCCTTGACTTCTGGCTACCCCCTGCCTTAATCACGTGGATTATCATCTCACCAATCACCGCCAATTCACAAAAAATGGTTTTCTGTTCAATTCAAAATAACATGACAGTCCTAAGCTAAAAAAAATTTGATCACATCTTTAAAATTCATATTTTGTGAAGGGGAGTAGGGTTATGAACTCAAATTTAAGTTTTTGATCAACAAAGTTTTGAACTTTTTTCCATTTCACTGTGTTTTTTTTAAACTTCACAGTAGATCCATTTCTCTTCAATACTCAAAAGTATATTTTAAAAAAAAAAACTTAAAATTTGATTATGCAATCATATTCTGTTTATATTTTAAAGCCTGAAAAACATCGGAGGAAAGGCTTTTGAATTTGTTGGAAACGGGGTTTTGAAAAAAAGGAACTGGAAACACAGAGGCATCTTTTTCTTGCCTATAAACTTATATACACATAGTCCTTCGTTTCTATAAGGCATGCAACAAAATTTCACACCATCATCCAATCATAACTCATATCATAAATCAGATACTAATCCAAACATTAATAGGTATAGTAGAGTTTAAGGGGGGTTTGCTCACCTCAGGATAGAGAACAGAGGAAGAACAGTTGTTTTCTTATGCTTTGCTTTTAAATTTGTTTTGCTTTGCCCTTTTTCTCAGTTTTTCTTTGCTTCCCTTTTGATTTTCTTCCTGAATCTGCTTGATGCTTTGATATTGTTGGACTTGTATTTTGCTTCTGATGCTGTTGATTAAGATTTTGAAGAATAGTTGATTTTTAGAAGATCTGTTTTTATGCTTTACTTCAACATTTACCCAGGCCTTATTCTCTTCCAGGTTTTTGTTCTAGCATTTGCTGTTGAATCTGGGATTGGATTTGCTTCTCTTTTTTTCTTTTTTTTTTCCAAGTGTGCTTTTATTTGTTTTTTCAGATTTTCGGAGAGGAGGATGGATTTTCGAATTTGAGTTTTGAAGATGCAACTTGTTTTCGCTGATTTCGTACTTTTGAAAAGAATGAACACAACTGACTTGTGATTTCAGATTTTTGGGAAGCTAAATGGCCTACTATAGTTTTTAAATTTTAATTCAAAAGAGAACAAATTCCCTTTGCCATTTGTAACTTTATTTCTATGCATGTTGTACACTTGTAGTTGGTATGAAAAATTATGTTTAAATCCTTTGACTCAATTTAATTTTGCAAACTTTTGTTTAATCCTCCATGTAGTTATGTTTTCATATATGCATATGTCTTTATTTTTTTAAAGTTGTTTATATTCTTTTATTTGTTTATATCCTCTTTTATATTTATCTTTTACACAAATAAAAACTTCTATTGTTCTTTTTTTTTCACATTCAATTTTTTATTTATTTTACTCATTATGTCTATATACAACCAATTCATACATCTTATATTCATGCATTTTGTTTATCATTATTTTATTTATTTTGTACAACTTTTAGAAAAAGAAAAGAGTGATTTAAAATTTTTGATTACATATTACCAAATAATTACTTTTATTTATATAGGTGAATTTTACTTAAAAATAATATTTTGAAACGGAGTGCATTAATTTATTTTTATTAATTTCAACTTCCAAATATATCTAATATATTTAAAATTTAGAAACGAAACTTTTTACTAATTTAAAGCTTTTAATTCTATTTTATTTTTAATACATTTTATTTTTGAAAACCAATATTTGTTGATAAATTACTTATTCTTATATTCCAAATCAATTTGCTATTTATCTTTAAATCAATATTTATTTTTAAATCAATTTTTTTTATTTATTTATAAAATTACTTATCTCTAAATTTTAAACCAAATCCTACTTATAATCTAAAATTTGAATTCATTTAAGAAATTTCCTAATTAATACATAAATAAATTCACAATTTATTTTCAAAATTAAATTAATTGCCAAATTAATCGTTGTTAATTTTCGGGAATGTTACAGATTCCCCCCTTAAAGAAATTTCGTCCCCGAAATTTTCTAGGGAGACGAGGAAGAATAGATGATAGATACAGAAACGATTGATCAAATCAGATCGAAATATTTATTCCGCATTGGTTTACCAAATCAGAATATCAACAAATATGAGAATCAACTTATTCAATTACGAAATAATTGGGTTATCTAATCTACGAAGTATACAGGGTATTGGTTAGTTCGAAGGAATAACTAACCAACTAACCGCTCGTAGAATATATCGAAACCCAATGAAACAGAAAAAAATAGATTCGACTACGATTTCAGATTCAAGATTTAACTCATTTATGATTTGCTAAGAAATAAAACTAGGTGTAGCTCCTACAACGAACAAACTTGGAAATTTAATCGTAAACAAGGAGGTTACCTTATAAAATTTCCTTTCCTTCATCAGCCCTTGAGGTTGAAGAATCACCCCTGACTGCGTATCTCTTTGCTACTAGAGCTTCCTTCTTTGCTGGACAGTCGTTGATCCTATGTCCTGGCTTGCCACAATGATAGCATCCCGTAGATTCCTGATCAGGCCTCATAAATGGCTCTCTCAATCCTGGATTCCAAGGATTCTTACATTTATCCGAGTAGTGTCCTTTCTCCAAGCAGTTGAGACAAGTGACTTCTTTCAGCTTTTTCTTTCGAGAATTCTTCTTTTCTTTTTCTTTCCTCGATTTCTTTCCACCAAACTTCTTTTTCCTCCAATTCAGATTACTTGTGTTTCCATCCTCCTTTGGAACTTCCTGCTTATCCAGAGTATCATATCTATAACCCATATCAATTAATTCAGAAAAGGATTCTTTAACGTGAGTAGTCATCCTTTCCTGGAATTCCTTGTTCATTCCCCGAATAAACTTTTCATTCTTCTTTAACGATGTATTTACCAATTCTAGACCGAATCGAGATAATTCATTGAATTTGTTCAAGTATTCCTCAAATGATAAGCTTCCTTGCTTCAAATCTATAAACTCTTGGTACATTCTAGAGATACCAGCAGACGGCATATATCGCTGCTCGAACACTTCCTTGAAACGACTCCAAGTGAATTCATCCGCTAGCTCATCTAATGTAATAGTTTCCCACCAAGCTAAAGCCTCTTCCTGGAGTTGCCAAGAAGCTATCAATCGCATCTGATCATCTTCCAACTTTTGTCCTTTGAAAATCCTTTTGCATGATCGAATCCAGGCTTGTGCTTCGATAACTGATTCTTTGCCAGTGAATGGCTTCCCACCAAGTCTAGAAAAGCTTCGATATAAATCAGCTATATTTGATTGAGATTGAATAGGAATATCTGCCGTTGCAGGGCCTTGACCAGTTGAAGTGGTACTTGCCTGTCCCAAATCTCGTCCTCTTCTTCCACTCATTCTCACTATTTGTAATAGTACGAAAACCGATTTAGGCATTCGGACGAAATATCTTAGAGAATAACAACAGATAAAGGGAATAGATTGAGAAATTTGGATTTTGGTTTCACTGGTTATACTCATTCTAGGGTATACATCACCCTATCTCTAATGAGCCATCTAATGTGTTACACTCCGTAGCTAAAGTTCTTACTCAACCTTTAGCTCTGATACCAAACTGTGATGACCCGAACGCAATGTCCGACAAACAACATCAGATTCGTATCGCCGGAGCTTGTAACAACATTAGATGATAAATAAAACAGCGGAAATAAAGATGATATCACTGATACAACATGAATACAATATCCAATACATCAATTTGATACAATCATAATCATCAACATCAGAGAATACAATACAAAATACATCGGAACACGATACAATATGATATGTCTTCACAGAATCCAATACTGCAACTCTGATCCAAAAGCTCCAATGACAAAGCTCCCAAAACTCCAAGCTCGATCCACCATAAAGGTTGCACAAAGATAAGCAAGTCCGTCCGTGGACTCCAAAGACTCCAAAATGATCAAATAGAAAGCTGAAGACTACCAAAACGATATCTACTACCTGACTATCTGAAAAACCAAACTCTAGACTGCCCGTGTGGAAAATGGTGGGCACCCAGAGTTTAGAAAGGGAACAATAAACTCCGGGTCAGTCATGGGACTGGTGTGAGCAAACAAAAACATTTGGTCTTTAAAAACAATCAAAAGATCTTAAGTTTTGAAATCCGCAATGCTTTTTGAAAATGAAACTACCATAAGGCCTCCCGCCACACACACAATGCAAACGTAGAATTGGAGGAGATTTCTCCTTATGATAGTCAAAAATGCTTGATACGAGGAAATTTCTTTGATATTATTACTATAAGTGCAAAGTGCATAAAAACCATTTCGAAAGTATAATATAAATCCTAGCCAGCATAGACATTTCGAACTATGCCTACTATAGCTACCATCCAAACAGTGGGGCGCCACCATAAGTAGATGGCAGGTAATACAACTAAAACCGTACAAAGCACGTATTTGATGAATGGATTTCCAACAAATGGTCAGGCTAAGGAACTTCCTATTTCCACATGGGAATGCCTCTGGCGGGACGCCCCGAGAACCTACCCGGCTCTCTGCCAAACAAGGCCGGCTACCCTCTTCCTGGGGAATAAAACCTAAGATATGCCACCCCGGTCCTTTGGGACCTTTAACCGAGGATCCTCTACACCAACAACATCACACAATAATAGATATATACTACATGCCCACATGAGTAAGTATCTGGGCTCCATACCATGATACTACCCTTTTCCAGAAGGAATGGTCGTACCCTAGGGGAGCTACCCCTGAAACCTTGCCGCATCTTTCCTGTTTCGAACATTACCGGTTTGTGAGGCTCGATGAGGTTTCGTCCATAAAGCTACGCTTTTTCACAAAACCATGCTTTTATCACAAATGACCAACAAATGATCATCAATCACACAGCAGCACTTAGCATGCCACCCTACCAAATTGGGAGTATATCGCTGATAAATTTCAACTACATAACCTCTGAGCTCGTACGTCTCAGAGAAGGGTGTTAAGCTAAGAGAATAAATCCTCCGCCACCAACAGATATGTATTTGAAAGAAATCGGCTTTATATCTCAAACTGTAGTGTCAGACAGACGACCATACAAGTCTGTTCCGGGCTCGTACAGAACCGAAGGCACTTCCGAAGAAGCCCTTGCAATCCGGGTATCCACAATCCCGATCGGACTTCCCATCACTTAGGGAATCTCTATACCGTAGCTACTCGGTGCATAGACAATCGATAGGTCATCCTATCGTTCTCGCAAATACCCGGTCTTCACCACCGGTCTTCAAATGCTATCCATAACGACGTATCATTATTCGGAATGGGTTATATGACACAAGGTCCTGTCCCGGCTAAACCGAATAATGAGCGCAATATTTTAAAAACATATGGATATGGATTTCAGTTAAGTCACAACTTGAAAGTCAAAACTATTTCAAATGGTTTACACAAATTACCATTTAAAATCTTTGAACAAAAAGATTTATTTCACAAAGTTCACCAAGTTTCACAAAGATCCATTTACGAATTTTAAAACAATTTCCATTTCGAGTGGGTTAATCCATTTAATCTTTAAATCAAAGATTTACTTACGGCTTTCAAAAACCAGTTCCAAAGGTTCATTCATAACTTGGAAAACTGTTTTTCAATTCAAATTTGAAATTCCTATAATACCAATTTTGGAAATTCATTTCTTATATGAAAGCTTTTGCCATTTGAAAACAAACAGTTTTCATTTTGGAAAAAGAATTCGATTTCAATTATACAAGTTAAAGTTTCTCAAACTTGGGTTAAATTTAATTCTCAAAACAACACTTTTAAAAATTGGTTTAAAAACCCATATAACTTGTATGACCTTTTACTTCATAAATTCTCAAAATAGAATTTAATTCAAAATTTGAATTCAATTTTAAATTGAATTATTAAGTTTCAAAACTTTATCAAGTTATTCAAAATAACCTTTATTTTAGAAATTCTTTTCTAAAAACTTTTTGTTTTAAAACCCGATCCATTTTCAAAATCATTTACATTTAAAAATTCAATTTTACAATCTATTTCAAAAATCTGTGACTTAGCCAATTTCCACGTGCAATCCATATTTGTGTGTGTATAGTGTAGTCCAAGGGGTTTTACACAATAGTGCACACATCTATCATCACAGGTATATCGATAAGCGGTATAACCCATAACGTTTATCTTCATTCACAGATTCATAGATAAAGTAAATTAATCAATCACAAAGATTTATTAATATGATTCGATGTGGGTTTCGGATAACCAACTAGAATCCGACTTCCTGTCGCATCGAAATCCAAATGTCATTTACGGGTCAAAGGGTTTGCATATATAACAATATATTCATCATAGATATAACAACTCAGCACAAAGCATTACATATCAAATATATCAATCCATTACATAACATCCAATAGCAATCAAACCTCTATAGCTAAGATGAATAATTTGGGTGGTTTTTAAATTTATCAACCACATGATTATTTCCATTAATAATTCTTAATCAATGATTAAGTTCATCAACTACAATTGATTTAGTTTTTAATCACCTTTATTAATTAAATCATCTCTAAATTAATTATCTAAATTAATTGACCCTTAATTAATTAAATCTAAATTTCTTATTCCTTAATTAACTATTTTAATTAATAAACCTTTAATTATTGATAAATTAATCATTAATCTGTAATTATCTTCCCTTAACTACTTTCACTAAGTAATCACTATTTTAATTTAATCATTCATTAACTACTTAATTAATTAACTTAAATTACTAATTAATATACTTAAATTAATAAATGCTCAATTATTGATTAATTTAATCTTAATTATAACTAATTATCCTTTAATTGATTTTCTTAACTATTAATGAATTAATCTTAATCACAAATTATTACTTACTTGATTATCATTAACGATATAAATTTACTTAATTTTAAGTTAAAAATTTAAACATTTGATTTTTATCTCTAAATCATTTATTAAGTTTCATTTAAAATAACTTGTTACAAATGTAAATTTAAAACTTAATTGTTTTTAAAATTCTTTATTTCAAAACTTTTAATTTATACTTTCTACTTAATAAATAGATCATCATTTATAGGGAGGAATAGTTTCAGGAATTCATTTAACAAATTCAATTAAGTCAAAAAAACTGGGATATAAAAATTTCCAGGCAAACCCGAGTATCCCCCCGGGCTAAAACCCAATATACTCGAGTTTCACTTCGAGTTTTTCCAAATTTTACCCAAGAGCCCCCAAGCTTTACTTTAAAAATTTCCTAAATGTTTTAACCCTCGCCCTAAAAGTTCTGCTTCGAGTAATAACTCGAGCTACCCTCGTTTATTCCCGAGCCCATCTTCGAGTCGCGTTCTGATCACACATCGTCTTCCCCAACAAGAAACCCACTGATACAACATTGCACGTATACGTTCACAACCATGCTAGCCATCGCCGATCGACGACGAACTCACCAGCACGGCATCAAAGACCCCCAGCCTCGATTCGAACAGCCAAAACCCCAAAACAAGTTTGAAATCAGGAACGAGCTATCGGCCTCGAACTGGAAACCAACCCAGTTCATCCAAATCCACTTCGTGTGGCCACCTCTAGCCACCGGAGGTCTTGCGGCCACCCCCACAACTGCTCCGACACCCCGCTCATCTCCTCTCGAAGTCCGGTCCACTTCGGTTCGCAACTGACCCCAAAATCGATTCGAGAACGTCACTGATACCACCATGCCTTTAAACCCTATTTCGATTCATATCTCGAACTAAAATGAATTAAAAAAATTTCTTTTATTCTTCCATTGATCCCTTGACTTCTGGCTACCCCCTGCCTTAATCACGTGGATTATCATCTCACCAATCACCGCCAATTCACAAAAAATGGTTTTCTGTTCAACTCAAAATAACATGACAGTCCCAAGCTAAAAAAATTTGATCTCATCTTTAAAATTCATATTTTGTGAAGGGGAGTAGGGTTATGAAATCAAATTTAAGTTTTTGATCAACAAAGTTTTGAACTTTTTTCCATTTCACTGTGTGTTTTTTTAAACTTCACAGTAGATCCATTTCTCTTCAATACTCAAAAGTATATTTTTTTTTTAAAAAAAAAACTTAAAATTTGATTATGCAATCATATTCTGTTTATATTTTAAAGCCTGAAAAACATCGAAGGAAAGGCTTTTGAATTTGTTGGAAACGGGGTTTTGAAAAAAAGGAACTGGAAACACAGAGGCATCTTTTTCTTGCCTATAAACTTATATACACACAGTCCTTCGTTTCTATAAGGCATGCAACAAAATTTCACACCATCATCCAAACATAACTCATATCATAAATCAGATACTAATCAAACATTAACAGGTATAGTAGAGTTTAAGGGGGGTTTTCTCACCTCAGGATAGAGAACAGAGGAAGAACAGTTGTTTTCTTATGCTTTGCTTTTAAATTTGTTTTGCTTTGCCCTTTTTCTCATTTTTTCTTTGCTTCCCTTTTGATTTTCTTCCTGAATCTGCTTGATGCTTTGATATTGTTGGACTTGTATTTTTCTTCTAATGCTGTTGATTAAGATTTTGAAGAACAGTTGATTTTTAGAAGATCTATTTTTACGCTTTACTTCAACATTTACCCAAGCCTTATTCTCTTCTAGGTTTTTGTTCTAGCATTTGCTGTTGAATCTGGAATTGGATTTGCTTCTCTTTTCTTCTTCTTTTTTCCCAGTATGCTTTGATTTTTTTTCTTCAGATTTTCGGAGAGGAGGATGGATTTTCGAATTTGAGTTTTGAAGATGCAACTTGTTTTCGCTGATTTCGTACTTTTGAAAAGAATGAACACAACTGACTTGTGATTCAGATTTTTGGGAAGCTAAATGGCCTGCTATAGTTTTTAAATTTTAATTCAAAAGAGAACAAATTCCCTTTGCCATTTGTAACTTTATTTCTATGCATGTTGTACACTTGTAGTTGGTATGAAAAATTATGTTTAAATCCTTTGACTCAATTTAATTTTGCAAACTTTTGTTTAATCCTCCATGTAGTTATGTTTTCATATATGCATATGTCTTGAATTTTTTTTAAGTTGTTTATATTCTTTTATTTGTTTATATCCTCTTTATATTTATATTTTACACAAATAAAAACTTCTATTGTTCTTTTTTTTTCACATTCAATTTTTTATTTATTTTACTCACTATGTCTATATACAACCAATTTATACATCTTATATTCATGCATTTTGTTTATCATTATTTTATTTTTTTTGTACAACTTTAAAAAAAAGAAAAGAGTGATTTAAAATTTTTGATTACATATTACCAAATAATTACTTTTATTTATATAGGTGAATTTTACTTAAAAATAATATTTTGAAACTCAGTGCATTAATTTATTTTTATTAATTTCAACTTCCAAATATATCTAATATATTTAAAATTTAGAAACCAAACTTTTTACTAATTTAAAGCTTTTAATTCTATTTTATTTTTAATACATTCTATTTTTGAAAACCAATATCTGTTGATAAATTACTTATTCTTATATTCCAAATCAATTTGCTATTTATCTTTAAATCAATATTTATTTTTAAATCAAATTTTTTTTATTTATTTATAAAATTACTTATCTCTAAATTTTAAACCAAATCCTACTTATAATCTAGAATTTTAAATTCATTCAAGAAATTTCCTAATTAATACATGAATAAAATTCACAATTTATTTTCAAAATTAAATTAATTGCCAAATTAATCGTAGTTAATTTTCAGGAATGTTACATATAATATCACTGGATTTCCTATCAAATGTTTTGGTTAGCGTAAGGTAAAAACTTTTCCATGCTTATGTGTGGGAAGTCTTACTTGATACCTTTCTTTTCAAAAGGTTTTTGAAAGTTAAGCAACCTTAACCTGTTACTCACACCATACCCATGTCTAACCCAGAGTTTATCTTCTGTTTTCTTAAAACCCTTGGGTACTCAAATTTTTACGAGTAGCCAAGGGATTCAGGTTAGCTTTGACGAATTGTGGAGGAGCAATGGAGCAGGAGGCTTCAGCGTGTAGATATATAGTGTTCCGTTGTGTTGGTTTCTTCAAGTAGTTTCCTTATATTGTATTGAGTTGTATAACTAGACAAGGATTTATAACTGTCTAGTATGTGATGTGTAATCTATGTAACTCTAATAATGGTTGTGAACTATGTAATATTTATGTTATTAATATAATTTAATCATTCCGCTGTTGAGATTCTGATGTTGTTTCTTCTTTCCTCTCTTTCGTTTTCCTTTTCTATCCCTTTCTTTCTTAAAGATGATGCGATTTTTCCGTGGTGAGAAAGTTGGGTCGTCTCAATACTAGTCCCATGACTGACCTTGCTTAATACAACGTGATAGGGGGTTCTCGTTTCGTGTTTGGTGGCGAACGGGAGACTCTTACCCCTACATGTCCCCGGGAAGGGGTTGGTTAACCGGTTAGGTGAAGAAGTCAAAAGGCTTGTCGTAAAAGCAAGTTCAGGGTACCATTGTCTACCATGGCGGAGAGTGACCATTGTTGGTGGTTGAAAAGCCTAGACCGTGACAAGTGGTATCGGAGCATTTGGTTAAGCGACAACCTTGGGTCTGGTGGGGAATATTCATTAGAGATAGAGTCAATAGTACTCTAGAATGAGTTTGGGTGTAATAATAGATATATGCGCGTATTTGTTAGTGAATATAAAGTTGTTTTATATTGTGATGATTGGTTTGTTGAGTGGTATATGGATTCTGGTCAATATGAGTAATTAACGTTATTGATAGGAATCTCTAAACACTTGTACAGAACAATTCGACACGATATTGTTTTAAAATAGGGTAAATGAAATAATTTTGTCCAAACTATTTTCGCATAAAAAAGAAATAATTTTCCATAAATTATATGGTTGCTTGATTGTTAGGAAGTGATAATATTAAATTATTATCATTGATTATTGAATAAGAAATTGAAATCATAACTAAAAGCTAAGAATATAAATTTTAATACAAATGGGATTTGTAAATATAAATTGTAAATGTGATTTATAATTTGAAATAGAATTCCAGAGAAATATTTGAAAAATTTGAAAGGATTTGAAAATTTTAAAATTTGGAAAAGATTAAATTCCCTTGGAGTTTGGAAATGGTTTTCAAAGGTTTGGAAAATTTTTTTGGAGGGATAAAAGCACTAAACTCTTTTCGGTCGTTGTAAAATAATTCCGATGATGATCGCGACCTCATCGGTGTTCATTTTCAAGTTTCTAAGAGAGGAATTGCTACCAAATTATTTAAAAATTGAAGTTATTTGGAAAACTAGGGTTGGTTTTGGAAATTCAAAAGATAATTTGAATTGATTTCAAAAATGGTTTTGAAAAGATGGAAAGATTCTGGAATCCTATATAAAATATTTATGGAATATAATTGAGTTTGGCAACTTATAAATTTGAAATTGTTGGAATAAAATCTAACTTGAAAGGAGCTAAAATTAAAATAACTGTGAAATATAAATAAGTTTGAAAACTTAGAGAAATTCGAATTGAAATTGAATTGATTTGTATTAAATTAAGTGGAAAATTTGTTAAGTTGGATCAAATGAAGCAAAGTATTGAAATAAAACTAGTAAGTGAAACTAATTGAAGGAATGACAAAATAAATATGGTTTGAAATGAATTGAATTCAATAATTATAAATGAAAGGTAAATTGAATTCATATGGAATTAGAAATCCAGTTTAAATATAAGTAGATATTAACCGAAGCAGCAAATTAAAAATAATATAAGAAGTGTATAAAATATTTATATCAAACTTAAGAAACAAATGTTGAAATTCTTAAGTGAAAAAAAATTGGAATTGAGAAAATATTCTAAGTTAATAAGTGAATGAGGATTAAACTGGAAGTTGTAAAATGGTTACTGTGAATAAGTGAATTAAAATCAATGTGAATAAAGGAAAAGAAAATTGATAAAGCTAATAATCAATTGGAATAAATACGTGGGATGTACGCATATTATTTCATTCGCATAGCAATTTGATCCAGAATTCGAGCATAGAATTTCGAGATTGTTATATCGATTCGAGTTGGAATTTTTTATTCGATTTTCGACGGTGAACCCTGGATAAGGATTTTTGGTTGATTCTGGAAATTCTCTATCATAGTTTACAGCTATGCAAGGAGAATGACGGTTTTTGATCAAGAAACCAAATCTGAGTCCGCACTAGGAAGTTGGATGGACGATACTAGTTTGGAAGTGAAATTGTGTGATTGAGTGAGCGATCGGATTTGGTGTTGCGTACGAATGATATAAGTATATCGTACGGATTTAAATAAAATAAATATTCAAACTTTTGTAAAGAAATATGCAAAATAATAAGCATGATATAAAGGTGTTATAAAGGAAAAGGAAATTGGGATTTTTGATTTCGAAGATAATTTAAATTGTTCGACAAAAGGTATGTATTTGAATTTGTATATAAAATTTGATGAGTTTCTTGTCTAGCCGCTTGGCCTTTTTTTTCTTTTTGAATCTGGGGCCCATGGTGCCATTTTGTAGTCGTACCGAGCTACCCGCGCAAAGGAGACGCTGGCGAAATTTTTCGAAAATTTAGGGAGTTAGAAAAATTTTGAGAAAATTTTGAGAATTTAAAATTTGATTTTAATTTAAATTTGAATTGTTAAGAAAATAATATTGTTTGAAAACCATGGAAGGTTTTGGAAGGTTAGATGAAGTGATAAAGGATCTTTAATAAAAAGATTTGTTTTGGCAAGTTGATAAAACTGCTTGGTTTTGGGAAAATCGAAAATGGGTTAAGGATCATTCTAGTAATTTCGGGACGAAATTCATTTAAGGAGGGAGGAATGTGACGACCCAGAATTTTAAACATTTGAAATTGAAATATTTAATTGATTTTTTAATATTTGGAAGTTATTTTAAAACTTGAATTTCAATTATAACCATGAATTTGACAATTAAATTATTGAAATTTAATTTATTGAAGTTTGGTAAAATATTGAATCTTGATTTCAAGCTGATTAAAAATATTATAAAGGCTTAGAAAATTCATATCGATGACACTGAAGGTGATAGAATTTTTGAAATTGAATTTAACAGTGAATTGTTCAGTTTTGAAAATATATCGTTTAAATCGGTATTTAAAAATAGCCTTCTGGGGCAAAGTCTCAGAATTCGACGAACCCAGTTCCGTTGGATCCGTAATAGTGTTTTATTATCGGGTTTCAATTTTCGTAACGTTTGGAGTTGTCATGTGACCATACGATTGATAAACACGCTGAAACTAAATCGAAATTTAATTTAATAGCTGGTTCAAAAAGCTATCTTCTCCATACGATCGAATTTGGATCCAAAACCTTTTCCATTGCGTTTTGAATAGGCGTTTAACCTTATGAACGACTAGCGGCACGCCTCGATTGGAGATCGAGGTTTTGAGTTGCAAAATTTGTAGGATTTAAATTTAAATTTAAAATATAATATTATTGTATTGATAATGTGGCAAGCTTTTTAACATGCTTCGTCCCTTATAACACTTGTCTTTCAAAATTTTACATGCATTCGTTCTCTTCTCATTCAAAATAAAAAGAAAATATAAAATGATTAAAGAAATATTTTTCGTTCGAAATGAATACAGTAGCTTTAAAAGAAATTAGAAATGGTCAATGCATGTTCCTTTTTCCTTTCCCTAAATTTCTTTCAAACCCAAAAGTAATGGCCGAGCATCAGCAAATCAAAAAAAAAAACAAAATCAAATGAATTCGATTTGTTCAAGCAGAGATGAATGGGCATGACCGGAACCGCGATCTCGCGGGGAAGCAGGCAATGGCGATGCTCGGTCAAACTAGGACAGGTCGCATTCATGTGGGGTCGGCAATGCGTGGTGGTTCGTGGATCGTCCGTGGTCGCCGCAAAGCACAGGTGATGGCATGGTGATTGGGCGGTGCTGAAGTCGAGAGCCTGGGTTTGGTGGAACGATTGTCGCGTCCTGGTAATTATCAAAGATAGGGTTAACAGCTAAACATGTTTAGCAAGGGTAATTAATTCAATTTCTGATTAAAGTAAGTTATGTTTAAATCAAATAGATTTCAAATTTAATAAATACATAACTTTTCCATACGATGTCAGAATTGAACGCGACGAGTTACGTTGGATTTGTATCAACGAAATTGTCAACATGGAATTGGATTTTTTGAATTTAGAGCTTCCATTTTCTTATAGCTAAATTCGAATAGTTGGAACCACAACATGGGAGCAACATTTGAAATCAAGGTGAGATCTTCTCACTCAATTGAAATTAGAATTTCAGTTATTGATTGATTGTTGGATTGTGGTAGTATATATATTTGGAGTGATTGATTTCCCGATTTATATAGCGGATGAGATCCTATGCGCTGCATAATAGCGGATGATTTTATATAATCCCATATACCGCGATATTCCACCTCGAAGTGGAATCGATATTTAATTATTATGCTAACACTGTGGATGCAGGGAAACAGGTTAGAGGGATCCAACTGGATTCCTCAAATATGTGAATTTGTTTCAATGTTGTATGTTTATTTATTTATAATTTATGTATGATTATATTTGTGATTGAAATTGTTAAAGGCTATGGTCAGTCGAATATATTTTTGGTATCGTAGGATAACAGAAATATAAAATTGGATTTTCGAAAATTAAAGTAGAAAACTTTTAAGTATATTCATTTTAAAGAATTGAGTGAATTTAAAAGAAGGAATTTAAAAGTATAAAAGTTGATTTTTGAAATCTTGTGACGCCCCACCTCTATACCCACGCTAGCCAAGAACACTACGGTGTAATGCTGCCAACTAGCACGGAGAATAAGGCTGTTGAGGAGCGACCATCCGTGTAATTGCTTTGCGCGAGCATCGATATGTCTGATAGTATAACATGCATTCTATTTCAAGAGGAAATCCGACACACCGACACAAACTCAAAGCTACTACACGGTGGCTATAAAGGTCTTCGAAAACAAATATAGAAATAAACATAACATAAATCAGTCACAGACAATTCATATCACAAAGGCGGAAAAAGATATGAATATTACACATGAAAGTGTACATCAGAGTAGTGGTCAAAAAAAAATCCACAATATCAAAAAGAATAGATACAAGTGCAAGACAAAAGAATAAGTATACATCATAGAGTCTGTATCTCAAATGTACACAACAAAAGACTACTAATCTAAGTAGTTAGCCAAAAGTCAGATGATAGTCCGATAAGGAGTCAAGCAGAAGCACCTGTAATATCTCAGTCTGACCCGAGTATTATTTAAGAAGAAAATAATAAACGGATCAGTCTAGCTATAAATATCAGATGAAGTGATATATAATAAGAGATATGACATAAACATATAATAATCACAATGCAAGCTGTGATATATAAGTAATTGAAAAATCAACAAGAGATTAATCAATATCACAAAGATCTACCCAAGATAAAAAGGAATGTCATACTCCTAATTTCATTCACCAAGCCACAATATATGACATATATATCAATGCCCATCGTAAAAGTTGGTGAAACATAAATTCCAGAATTAAACACACGAAATCCAGAAATCACAAGAAAAAGGATCAACGACGTCGTACAGCGGGACATCCGATGAACCAAATCACAATCAAAGGGAACAACGACGTCGTACAGCGGGACGTCCGATGAACCAAATCACAATCAAAGGGAACAACGACTTCGTACAGCGGGACGTCCGATGAACCAAATCACAAAGACATTGCACAATGCTAGTCTAAAACCTAAAATGATCGTCATGATCTAAGAGAAGTGTCGATTACAATAAGCTAGTAAATATATGAGCTTAGCTTCATGTCCCATAACCACTAGCTTAACTTAAATATTTACGAACAAATTGTAAATCTCTACTAGAAAATTGTCACAAGAGGTTCAATCGAACAAGTCCAAGAATTAACCGACAAAGTAAACGCAAGCGTTTCATACCACTTGTTTTACTAAGCCGTTTAATTAGATTTCTCATACGAGTGAGGTAAAGGTTTGTATATACTAATAGATTGGAAAACGGTTTTATAAACGAATTTGGTATTAAAATAGTATTGAAATCGTTTGAGGAAAGAGTTTTGATATTTACTACTAGTATAGAAAACCTTTATATTTTTAAAGTGACAAAACACAAAGAAGATTGTAGGAACAATCAATCACTAAAATTCACACACGAAGATGTGAATAAATATCCAACGAAACCGATAAAGAATCCATCAAAATGGATATTCAAAAATCCCTAAAAAGGAGTCATCAAAGTCATAATAATTGATAACAATCAATAGGAAACAACACGAATCGATTTAAGTTGGAAATTCAAGCAATAAGGCCAAGTAGGCCAAAAATCATCAGGTCGGTCGGCCGACATACAGTGCTCGATCGACCGAACCTTGTATTGAAAAACTCCTCAGCATCAGGTCGGTCGACCGAACCCCTGTAGTCGTTCGACCGGACCCTAAAACAGAAAGTGCTTATGCACTTGGCATCAGGTCGGTCGACCGGACCAGGGTGTCGGTCGGCCGAACCTGATGCTCTGCCTATTTATGCCCATGTATTGATATTAAACCTCCATCAATTCGCAACCGAACGAGCACGGACGCAAGGGAATTATGCCTAACGGCTACCCGGCCCTATAAGCTCCTCGATGCATCACCAAAAACATGTTCAAACATCAAAGTTAGGATTTTTAATGAATTGAACTCAAAACACTAAAAATTGGAATATTCACAAAAGCAATCCAAATCAAGGTCAAATGCACATGAATAAGTGTTAGGAATTCATACCTAACAATAGAAGAGAATTATAAGCATAGATGTGAGATTAAAAATCTCACCTTTGAACCCAAACGAATGAAGAAGATGCTATGAAGCAATGGCAAGAACAAGCACTCTTCAATTCCAACTCAACAAGCTTGAATCTAAGCTTAAAAGAGAAACATTCCCTAAATTAGGTTTAGGAAATTTCTGAAATCAAAGAGAGAATGAGTTGGAGAAGAAGAAGAGGAAGCTTACCAATGGGTTCTCTTGAACTTTGGAGCTAGGGGATGGATTTGCAAAGGAAGCTAGGGCTTGGAGTTTTAATTCTTTTTCTCTTCCACCATTGTTGAAAGCTTGAAGAGTTAGGAATTAGAAATGAAGAAATGAAGAAATGAAGAGTTGGAGTGGGTTGGGACTAAGTTAGTAAGTGGGTTCAGCCCAAACCAAAGCCCAAAGCAAAAAGTAGCAAAATTCAACTTTCTCCAAATATATCGAAGCTTATACTCAAAAAGGTCGCAAATGGCATTTTGAACTCAATGGGGGTGGTCTCGAGTCCTAATTCGACCGTTTGCAAAAAGTAGCTTTTCGGACTAAAATCCGACTAACGATAAAATATTTAAATAAAATATTTAAATATAAAATCGATAAATATGCGGGTTGTTACAGACTCCCCTCCTTAAAGAAATTGCGTCCTCGCAATACTTAAGAAGGAAATATAAGAAGTAACAACCATAGAAGCATATCAACACAAAAGAAAATTTGAAATAGGAAGTTCACCATAAAGTGCACGAAAGAGTTAGCAAGAAATCTGGTGAAACTTCAATTTCCACAATATTGCCGGGCTCAAGAATGAAAACCGGAATCCCTAAGGCATTTCTGTAGATAAAAGACGTGGAGAACATCAAGAATAGCAGAAAATTGAGCTGGCGCAACGGCGTAGTACGAAAACAGTACGCCCGAGGAACTAGAAACTCAAATAATTTGGGACATCAGCGTAGTACAAAAATGGTACGCCCAATGAACCAAAGCAAAGACATTGATGTAGTACAAAAACGGTACGCCCAATGAACCAAAGCAAAGACATTGATGTAGTATAAACGGTACATCCAATGAATCAAAAAGCGAAGACATTGATGTAGTACAATGGTACATCCAATGAATCCAAAAGCAAAGACATTGATGTAGTACAACGGTACATCCAATGAATCAAAAAGCGAAGACATTGATGTAGTACAACGGTACATCCAATGAATCCAAAAGCAAAGACATTGATGTAGTACAACGGTACATCCAATGAATCAAAAAGCGAAGACATTGCTGTAGTACAACGGTAGATCCAATGAATCAAAAAGTGAAGACATTGATGTAGTACAACGGTACATCCAATGAATCCAAAAGCAAAGACATTGATGTAGTACAACGGTACATCCAATGAATCCAAAAGCAAAGACATTGATGTAGTACAACGGTACATCCAATGAATCAAATAGAAAAGACATTGATGTAGTACAACGGTACATCCAATGAATCCAAAAGCAAAGACATTGATGTAGTACAACGGTACATCTAATGAATCAAAAAGCGAAGACATTGATGTAGTACAACGGTACATCCAATGAATCAAAAAGCGAAGACATTGATGTAGTACAACGGTACATCCAATGAATCAAAAAGCGAAGACATTGATGTAGTACAACGGTACATCCAATGAATCAAAAAGCGAAGACATTGATGTAGTACAACGGTACATCCAATGAATCAAAAAGCGAAGACATTGATGTAGTACAAAGGTACATCCAATGAATCAAAAAGCGAAGACATTGATGTAGTACAACGGTACATCCAATGAATCAAAAAGCGAAGACATTGATGTAGTACAACGGTACATCCAATGAATCAAAAAGCGAAGACATTGATGTAGTACAACGGTACATCCAGTGAATCAAAAAGCGAAGACATTGATGTAGTACAACGGTACATCCAGTGAATCCAAAAGCGAAGACATTGATGTAGTACAACGGTACATCCAGTGAATCCAAAAGCGAAGACATTGATGTAGTACAACGGTACATCCAGTGAATCAAAAAGCGAATACATTGATGTAGTACAATGGTACATCCAATGAATCAAAAAGCGAAGACATTGATGTAGTACAACGGTACATCCAATGAATCCAAAAGCAAAGACATTGATGTAGTACAACGGTACATCCAATGAATCAAATAGCAAAGACATTGATGTAGTACAACGGTACATCCAATGAATCCAAAAGCAAAGACATTGATGTAGTACAACGGTACATCCAATGAATCAAAAAGCGAAGACATTTATGTAGTACAACGGTACATCCAATGAATCAAAAAGCGAAGACATTGATGTAGTACAACGGTACATCCAATGAATCCAAAAGCAAAGACATTGATGTAGTACAATGGTACATCCAATGAATCCAAAAGCAAAGACATTGATGTAGTACAACGGTACATCCAATGAATCAAATAGCAAAGACATTGATGTAGTACAACGGTACATCCAATGAATCAAAAAGTGAAGACATTGATGTAGTACAACGGTACATCCAATGAATCAAAAAGCGAAGACATTGATGTAGTACAACGGTACATCCAATGAATCCAAAAGCAAAGACATTGATGTAGTACAACGTTACATCCAATGAATCAAAAAGCAAAGACATTGATATAGTACAACGGTACATCCAATGAATCCAAAAGCAAAGACATTGATGTAGTACAACGGTACATCCAATGAATCAAAAAGCGAAGACATTGATGTAGTACAACGTTACATCCAATGAATCAAAAAGCGAAGACATTGATGTAGTACAACGGTACATCCAATGAATCAAAAAGCGAAGACATTGATGTAGTACAACGGTACATCCAGTGAATCAAAAAGCGAAGACATTGATGTAGTACAACGGTACATCCAATGAATCAAAAAGCGAAGACATTGATGTAGTACAACGGTACATCCAATGAATCCAAAAGCAAAGACATTGATGTAGTACAGCGGTACATCCAATGTATCAAATAGCAAAGACATTGATGTAGTACAACGATACATCCAATGAATCAAAAAGTGAAGACATTGATGTAGTACAACGGTACATCCAATGAATCCAAAAGCAAAGACATTGATGTAGTACAACGGTACATCCAATGAATCAAAAAGCGAAGACATTGATGTAGTACAACGGTACATCCAATGAATCCAAAAGCAAAGACATTGATGTAGTACAACGGTACATCCAATGAATCAAAAAGCAAAGACATTGATGTAGTACAACGGTACATCCAATGAATCCAAAAGCGAAGACATTGATGTAGTACAACGGTACATCCAATGAATCAAAAAGCGAAGACATTGATGTAGTACAACGGTACATCCAATGAATCCAAAAGCAAAGACATTGATGTAGTACAACGGTACATCCAATGTATCAAATAGCAAAGTCTTGGTTCCCCTTCAGGAATCACAAGAATAAGAGTTTCGAAAAGAAAGAATTTCTTTTAAAAAAAAAATCTTCTTCCCCATAAAGTTAAAACTTTCAAAATTACACTTATCTTTATGTAATAATCATTGTAGAAAAATTTACTATTTTAAAGTTAATATACTGTGTCTGATTGTCTCATCAAAGCGTTTAGGAAATTCCTATCGATAACGTCGATCAAGCGCATCGACCAAAATTCTTAAAGCACTCAACGGGCAATACAATCACAAAATCATCTTTTTATACGATAAATAAATCTCTTAAAAAGTTTTAAGAATATTCTTTGTTCGTTTCAAGAACAAAATCCAGTTTTACTTATAAATAAATCTTATGAAAAAGATTTGCAAAATTTTAAATTACTATTTTCATCCAAAATCAGTAAATACAAGAATAGTCTCATCGAAATATTCATAGAATATTCGATTTATAAAATGGATGAAATAAGCTGGACAAATTGAATGACATAATAAGTCATTCATAAGAATCATAACGAGTGCGGAATGCGGTAAGTGGACTGCTAACTTCCGCAACTCGTAGCAAATGAAAACCGGTGGTAAAGTCAAACTGAAAAGACCTTAACAACACACAAAAGATTTCTTAGGTGATAATCCTAAGACAAACTCAAAAATACCGGAAAATTTCTCAAACTACATGAATGAGAGAAATAACACTTTCCTTATAAGTGGGCTTAAGGAACAAAATGATGCCATCAAGTTGGAATCAAAATCATAAAAGAAAAACAAAAATCTGCTTAACAGATATAAAATGTCGAAGATGAATTGTCCACATAGAAAATAGGATATGGGCTTCACAATTAAGCCAATCCTTACAAAAATCAATTCCGTAGCCTAAGTAAAAATATCGGCTCGGAAATAAAAGTCTCATAAAATAATTTCGACATCAATAAAAAGCAAATTGAGTGTTGCGGATCTACCATCCGGACTCACAATCCTCAAAGAAGTCATCAAGCCCAAAATATTCAAAGAAAAAGAATCGACAAGTTCTTTTGATATAAAATAGTGAGATGCAACCCATATCAAAAAGAACTCGAGTAAGAAGATCACAAAATAAATGTAATCAAGGATCAAATGAGAAATACCTTGAGCACGAGAAGTGTTACCAGGAGCTTGCACCACATTGAGCTCTCCCTCCTTCTTATTTTGAAGTACGGGACATGCAGTAATATGGTGACCCGAATTTTTGCAATAGCGACAAAAGAGGGGTCTCGGACACTCCCTTGCATAGTGGTTCGTGGAACCACAATTGTAGCATTGTCCACGACTAGAGGCAGGTGCTTTTGCTACCAGGGTTTCTTGCCCTCCTTTCTTGTTAGGAATGGGGCCTTTGAATTTGATAGGCCTCTTCAAGTTATTTTCGAAGTTTTGTTGGGTACGCACAACTTCAACATCACCTTCAATATCGGCCTCTTCAAGACGAAGAGCGATATCAATAAGCTGATCAATTGAAACTTCAAGTTTCAGGAGTAATGGCTTCTTAAGATTCTTATTCAAGCCATAGACAAACCTCTGATTTTTCTTCATTGGGGTGTTGATGTATTCAACCCCGTACTTAGAAAGAGATTCGAAAGATGCGACATAGTCTGTCACAGAAGATTCACCTTGAACAAGGTCAATAAAACGCCGGGCCAAAGTTACTTTTTTGGCCTCCGGCACAAATTTCAATTCGAACCTTTCCCGGAATTGCTCCCAAGTGAGATCCGCTTCAACGATTTCAGAAATTAGGAGCTCATACCAATCTAATGCTCTTTCTTGGAGCATGCTAGAAGCCACTTGGACTCGATGTAGATCAATAAGGTTCATGCGAGAAAAGATGCGATCACATGATTTGAGCCAAGCTTGAATTTCTATAACACTCTCGGATCCCATGAATGGCCTTCCACCCAAATCAGTGTAGTCTCTGCACAAGCGTGCAAAACCGGATCTAGGATGAGTAGGCTCTGGATTGGGACCGGCTGCTTGAGCGTTCTTAACAAGATCTAGAAGTTGTTGTGCGGACATAAATACTCCATCCTGGGGAGTAGCACTAGATTGACCGGCGCTGGGACGGCCAGGTCTAACCATTTCTCTTCTTTAAGAAAGAAAGAAAGAAGAGAAAAAGTTTTTCTCAGAATAAATTTCAATCAAACTTGATTGGTAAAACAAGGAATCATAAAGAAAATAGGATGAATCGGTACGAAGACTCGAATTAATTCCTAAAGCACGACTCCTAAGAAAGACTTAGGACGATGATCCTTGTTATCATATTCCATATTGTTCCGAAGTTTGGCTCTGATACCAAGCTGTGACGCCCCACCTCTATACCCACGCTAGCCAAGAACACTACGGTGTAATGCTGTCAACTAGCACGGAGAATAAGGCTGTTGAGGAGCGACCATCCGTGTACTTGCTTTGCGCGAGCATCGATATGTCTGATAGTATAACATGCATTCTATTTCAAGAGGAAATCCGACACACCGACACAAACTCAAAGCTACTACACGGTGGCTATAAAGGTCTTCGGAAACAAATATAGAAATAAACATAACATAAATCAGTCACAGACAATTCATATCACAAAGGCGGAAAAAGATATGAATATTACACATGAAAGTGTACATCAGAGTAGTGGTCAAAAAAAATCCACAATATCAAAAAGAATAGATACAAGTGCAAGATAAAAGAATAAGTATACATCATAGAGTCTGTATCTCAAATGTACACAACAAAAGACTACTAATCTAAGTAGTTAGCCAAAAGTCAGATGATAGTCCGATAAGGAGTCAAGCAGAATCACCTGTAATATCTCAGTCTGACCCGAGTATTATTTAAGAAGAAAATAATAAACGGATCAGTCTAGCTATAAATATCAGATGAAGTGATATATAATAAGAGATATGACATAAACATATAATAATCACAATGCAAGCTGTGATATATAAGTAATTGAAAAATCAACAAGAGATTAATCAATATCACAAAGATCTACCCAAGATAAAAAGGAATGTCATACTCCTAATTTCATTCACCAAGCCACAATATATGACATATATATCAATGCCCATCGTAAAAGTTGGTGAAACATAAATTCCAGAATTCAACACACGAAATCCAGAAATCACAAGAAAAAGGATCAACGACGTCGTACAGCGGGACATCCGATGAACCAAATCACAATCAAAGGGAACAACGGCATCGTACAGCGGGACGTCCGATGAACCAAATCACAATCAAAGGAAACAACGACGTCGTACAGCGGGACGTCCGATGAACCAAATCACAAAGACATTGCACAATGCTAGTCTAAAACCTAAATTATCGTCATGATCAAAGAGAAGTGTCGATTAGAATAAGCTAGTAAATATATGAGCTTAGCTTCATGTCCTATAACCACTAGCTTAACTTAAATATTTACGAACAAATTGTAAATCTCCACTAGAAAATTGTCACAAGAGGTTCAATCGAACAAGTCCAAGAATTAACCGACAAAATAAACGCAAGCGTTTCATACCACTTGTTTTACTAAGCCGTTTAATTAGATTTCTCATACGAGTGAGGTAAAGGTTTGTATATACTAATAGATTGGAAAACGGTTTTATAAACGAATTTGGTATTAAAATAGTATTGAAATCGTTTGAGGAAAGTGTTTTGATATTTACTACTAGTATAGAAAACCTTTATATTTTTAAAGTGACAAAACACAAAGAAGATTGTAGGAACAATCAATCACTAAAATTCACACAGGAAGATGTGAATAAATATCCAACGAAACCGATAAAGAATCCATCGAAATGGATATTCAAAAATCCCTAAAAAGGAGTCATCAAAGTCATAATAATTGATAACAATCAATAGGAAACAACACGAATCGATTTAAGTTGGAAATTCAAGCAATAAGGCCAAGTAGGCCAAAAATCATCATGTCGGTCGGCCGACATACAGTGCTCGGTCGACCGAACCTTGTATTGAAAAACTCCTCGGCATCAGGTCGGTCGACCGAACCCCTGTAGTCGGTCGACCGGACCCTAAAACAGAAAGTTCTTATGCACTTGGCATCAGGTCGGTCGACCGGACCAGGGTGTCGGTCGGCCGAACCTGATGCTCTGCCTATTTATGCCCATGTATTGATATGAAACCTCCATCAATTCGCAACAGAACGAGCACGGACGCAAGGGAATTATGCCTAACGGCTACCCGGCCCTTTAAGCTCCTCTATGCATCACCAAAAACATGTTCAAACATCAAAGTTAGGATTTTTAATGACTTGAACTCAAAACACTAAAAATTGGAATATTCACAAAAGCAATCCAAATCAAGGTCAAATGCACATGAATAAGTGTTAGGAATTCATACCTAACAATAGAAGAGAATTATAAGCATAGATGTGAGATTAAACATCTCACATTTGAACCCAAACGAATGAAGAAGATGCTATGAAGCAATGGCAAGAACAAGCACTCTTCAATTCCAACTCAACAAGCTTGAATCTAAGCTTAAAAGAGAAACATTCCCTAAATTAGGTTTAGGAAATTTCTGAAATCAAAGAGAGAATGAGTTGGAGAAGAAGAAGAGGAAGCTTACCAATGGGTTCTCTTGAACTTTGGAGCTAGGAGATGGATTTGCAAAGGAAGCTAGGGCTTGGAGTTTTAATTCTTTTTCTCTTCCACCATTGTTGAAAGCTTGAAGAGTTAGGAATTAGAAATAAAGAAATGAAGAGTTGGAGTGGGTTGGGACTGAGTTAGTAAGTGGGTTCAGCCCAAACCAAAGCCCAAAGCAAAAAGTAGCAAAATTCAACTTTCTCCAAATATATCGAAGCTTATAATCAAAAAGGTCGCAAACGGCATTTTGAACTCAATGGGGGTGGTCTCGAGTCCTAATTCGACCGTTTGCAAAAAGTAGCTTTTCGGACTAAAATCCGACTAACGATAAAATATTTAAATAAAATATTTAAATATAAAATTGATAAATATGCGGGTTGTTACAAATCTTATCGAATTAATTCTAAAATATAGGAAATTTTTTTAATAAATGGATCTTGAGTAATAATTTTTAAAAGTTGGATAATTTATTTAAAATTCAGATTTTAAATAGTTTGGAAGAAATAAAGGAATTTGTTTTAAAAGATAATAAAATTTGGTGTTTAAAAATAAATCTTTGGGAAATCGATATGAAAATTTCTTGGTGTTTGAACGAAAATTGATTTGGTGTTTGGAAATCGTTACGTTGCGATTTTTCGTCGCTCGAAAACCAACATCAATACGTCCACTGTATTAAATGCCACATAATCGAATGCCGAAAAACCGAATTGTCAGGGTTAAAGAAGAAGAGGTAGAGGAAAAAGATAGAAGAAGAAAGAAAAGAAAATGAAACAATATCAGAATCTCACAGATCGCAGCGGAACAACATATAATAAATAAATGAATAATCTTTAAACAAAGAACTATATCAGTTATTACATTACATCACTTTACATTACATCATCAGAGTGTACAACAACAAACAGCGGAAAAGAAATACTATATACTAGTGAATACGCCATGCTCTCCAGCTTGCCTCCAGCAACTCCTGAATTCCAGAATATCCTGATAACCTGACTCTAGACTGCCCGTGTGGAAATTGGTGGGCACCCAGAGTTTAGGAAGGAAAACAATAAACTCCGAGTCAGTCATGAGACTGGTGTGAGAACTAAAACAGTTTATTTTTAAAACAAAGTACATGATGATTTTAAAGTCAATTCGCAATGCTTTTGGAAAATGAGACTACCATAAGACCTTCCGCCACACACACAATGCTAACGCAGAATTGGAGGAGATTTCTTCTTATGATAGTCAAAGATGCTTGATACGCATTAAAAAGAAACATTTGATATTATTACTAGTGCATAGTGTAGGAAAAATCATTTCGAAAGTAAAGATATAAATCTTAGCCAGTATAGGCATTCCGCACTTATGCCTACTATAGCTACCATCCAAACAGTGGGGCGCCACCATAAGTGAATGATAAGTTCTACAACTAAAACCGTACAAGGATCGTATTGTTTTGTTTGGATTTCCAACAAATGGTCAAGCTAAGGAACTTCCTACTGCCACAAGGGATCGCCTCTGGCAGGACGTCCCGAGAACTTAACCAGCTTTCTGCCAACAGAAGGCCGGGTTACCTTTGTCACCAGGTAACTACTACACGACTATGCCATCCCCCGGTCCCTTTGGACCATTATCCGAGCACTCGATTCCAACAACACCACATAGTAATAGATATAGTGTATCAACATGAGTAAGTATCTGGACTCCATACCATGATATCACCCTTTCCAGAAGGAAATGACATACCCTAAAGGGCGCGACCCTCATAACCTTGCCGCATATTACTGTTTTGACCATTTCCGGGGAGTGAGGTCTGACGAGGTCTCGTCCACAAAGCTACGCTTTATACAAAAGCTTCTTTGGGTCAATAAATGATCAAAGTAATGATCACAAAGACAAACGATCAAACAAATGATCATATCACAAATGATCATACAATGATCATCACACAGCAACACTCATCATGCCACATTACCAAATTGGGAATATATCGCTGATAACTTTCAACTACATAACCTATGAGCGCGTACGTCTCAGAGAAGGGTGTTAAGCTAAGAGAATAAATTCTCCGCCACCAACAGAAATGTATTTGAAAGAAATCTGCTTTATATCTCAAAATGTAATGTCAGACACGTAACCATACAAGTCTTTTCCGAGTTCAAACAGAACCGAAGGCACTTCAAAAGAAGCCCTTGCAATCCGGGTATTCACAATCCCGACAAAACTTCCCATCACAAAGGAAATCTTTATACCGTAGCTAACGGTGCAGAGACAATCGATAGGTCATCCGATCGTTTTCACAAATACCCGGTCTTCAACACCGGTCATCAAATGCAATCCATAACGACGTATCACATATTCGGAATGGGTTATACGACCCCAAGGTCCTTTACCGGCTAACCCAAATAGTGAGCGCTTATTCAAATATAAGTGTAGCATTCAAATTCAAGCAATTCACAATAAATACCTATTGAAAGGTAAATATTGATAGTCGGATTATTTAACTCTCAATAGGTATGCTCAACATCACCAAATCCCAATTAATTTTCCAAATTATTTATCTTCCAAAATATCTTTACTAGATATATAATTTTCACACTTCAACCATTTGAAAACCAATTTCAAAACAACTTTTATTTCAAAATGGTTCATTTAAACCAATTAAATAAATCCTTACCAATTTATTTAAATTTACGTTCCAAATCCGTAAATTTATCTCCACACTTCAAAATAAATCAACGTTCATTTTTAACCCAATTTCCCTTTCCTTTATAAATTCCATAGCGAATCTACATTTTCAAAATATCTTATGAATATACGATTTTCAAATCGATTTCTAAAATTCATTTTCAATTTATCTTTAATAGATAGAATCTCAAAATATTCACTTCACATTGGAAACATTTCCATACTTATTAAATAATAAGTAATTCACAAATTCGTTTGTTTTCAACACTTGGAAAACATTCAATATACTTAGATCGAAATTAAGTATATATTTCATTCTTTAAGAAATCATTCTCTTAACACATTTATTTGGGCCAAAACGAATGTTGCGTAAAACATCGTTACGACAACCCAAAATCACTAGTATAGGGATTCGAAATTTAGATAGATATATAAATCCCAATACTATACAAAAATATTTCATTTCAGAAATCATTTACTATAACAACAGTGTTATAGTCCACCATTTCCTTCTCTTTCTCGAAAACGTCTATTTCAACAATGAAGGTTGAAATCTATGTTTTCGATTTATAATACATTTTAAAACATCGTTAAACGATGAACTTTATTTTATAATATTCATTTTCCCAAGCATATCCATTTTATTTGATAATATATTCACTGTCAAAAATCGTGAATATACTTCCTTAACCAATTTCAACTTTCAATTTATCAAATTCCATTGATTTTGAATTCATAAACAATTTCTATAAATTCCATTTCCATTTATAAGCTTCGATTTATAAATCTCCTTTAATAATCAATTCTATTTATATTTCATTTATATGTCGAATCTAACTTATAAGTAAATTACTTATAATCCATTTATTCACAAATCCATTCTTTTATATCATCCTTTGTTTATAAATCTAAAATTCTTATTTACTTATAAAACTAGGTACAACTTTATTTTAGCACTTATAAAAGCTCGTTTTATAATTCCAATATGTTTAACTTATAAAATATAAATTATATAAATCTTTTATATAAACCGTTTATAATAATTCAAAAATCTCAATTTAAATAAACCAATCTCTTTATTAATTTACAAAACGTTATTTAAAACTTATATAACTCCAAATTATACTTAAGTATTATTTTCCAAAAAAATATAACTTTTATAACTATAAAATTTTAATGTTTATTTATTTTAACAATTCAAAATTTAATAAAACGTATACTTTCAAAAATCACTTTAAAATTCTTTTTAAAATCAAAAATCATTATTTTAAAACTTTAAAAATGGATCCGATGATGCAACAGCACCAAATAGTCAATCACGACATCCAAATATCATATATCGATATGATAATCAACAAATATCACAATTTCTGTAAATAAATCAATATAGTTGAGGAATCCGGTTGGATCCCTCCAACCTGTTTACCTGCATCCAAAGATGTTAGCACAATACTAATTCCGTTCCAGTACGGAATTATCGCGGTATATGGGATTTATAAAATATTATCCGCTTAATAGGCGGCGCAATAGGGTCTCATTCGCTATATAATGCGGGAAAATCAACTCCAAGTACATATATAATACCAATTTCACTATACGGTGAAATATTCGCAGTATATGTTTTTAATAAATAACCTCCGCTTACTAACGGCGCATAATGTCTATTTCAACAATCAATAGATAATAATTTATCATTCATGCATACAATCAACAATTTTAAATCTAACTATTTGAAATTAAAATCAAAACTAATTCGATTGAGTGAGAAATTCTCACCTTGAATTTCCGATAGCAATTTGTAGCGTTGTATTTTGAATACGTTTAATTTTACTCGAAATTTTCACTAACTCCAAACGACTCCAATCCAATTCCATATCGTATTATTCGACGATACGAACGCAACGCAATTCGTTTCGTCCGATTCCGACCTCGCAGCAAAGAGTTATGGTATTTTAAAGATTATACAATTTATTACATAATTAATTTACAATTAAAATTAAATTTCAAACCCTTCCTTCATCATGATCGTTGATTTCCATCCAACAGATCCTAGCCGCATCCCGCTTCTTCTCCCCTCACGTACGAAACACGTTCGTTCCAGTAACAAAACCCACGGCCGCCCTCTAACCCTTGATCACCGACCACCTACGACGATCTAGAGCCCATCATTTCGCCACCATTCGAAGCACCATCACCAGAGCCACCCACGCCTGCAACCTCCCAGAGCTCGGCTACACCATCATTGAGAAAAACGTGACCAATCGGCTTGCCTTCTCGACAAAAATCCCATCACCCCGTTGCTCCGATGACCATCATCACCGTATGGATTTGTAGAGCTTGTGAAGCTCTACAACTTTGTAGTTGGAAGCTTCGTGAAATATTGCATGGATCGAGAGAGATTAATGGAAGAAGACGAGATGATTTCAGCCATCAAAACTGTAGACGGCGGCTGGCTTCTATTTTCTAGGGTTAGGTTTTTTTTTTCAATTTTGTGAAATAGGGGGGCCTTTTATAGAAATTCTAACGAATACTATTCATTCCGGGTTTTCCGAACTTCGATTTACGTGCGGTGATTGGCATTTCTAGGGTTTACCATGCTTTCCGGACACAATGGAATAGGTCTCGGAAGCTAATTCGATCGTCTGTGCGAGATACGGCAATAAACGATCGATTTAAATTTAAATCGGTAAATCAATTTTCTGTGCGTTTCGCTTCGCCCCGGACAAACGGTAAATCCGATTGACACGAAATTTGAAACCCTACAATAATTTAACATTACGGATCGGATGAAACTGGTTTCGTCGAAATCCGAGACTTTTTGAAAGATGACTATTTTAACTTGCCAAATTAATATTAAAACAATTTCGATGCGTTTCGAGCTCCCACGGTCAAACGATAACTCCGATTGCTACGAAAATTGAAATCCGATAATAACAAACTATTACGGATCCAATGAAACTAGTTTCGTCCAATTCTAAGACTGTTCGAAAAATGGCTAATTTTCAGTCGATAATTAAATATTAAAATATTCAATTTTCACAAATTAATCCTAAATTCAATTTTAAAAGTTCTATAACATCACTATAACTCCAGTATGATTAATTAAAATTTTGCAAATCATTTTCAATCATATTAAACTCGATTTTCAATTATTTCTGTAATTTCAACTATTAAATTATCGAATTAATTATCCAATTAAATCCAGTTATTCGAAATAAAATTTATTCGACTTATAAATTTCACTTATTAATATTTAAATTTAATTAAATATTCAAATTTTAATTAATATAAATTCTGGGTCGTTACAGACTTTCTCCCTTAAAAGAATTTCGTCCTCGAAATTACCAAGTAAGAAAAAGTTTTGAAATCCATTAACTTTTCAAAACAAACCGTTCAAGTTTGATTTAAAAATCTCTTAAGTGTTTAACTTTTTCAAAATTCATAGTTAAACTTCATACAATAACTTTACTAAGTTTTCAAATCATACTTAGTTATAGTTTTCAAAATTTTCCAAAATTCCCAAAAATATTCTAATGCCTTAAATTTTCGGAAAAATTCGCCATAGTCTCCTTTGCGCGGCTCGATCCAAAAAAAAATGACAGTATATATATCACAAATATACATCTCATCAAGTGATGAGGCATCCCGCAAGGAAAAAAGTGTAAAAGTACGGTATGTAATCCGAGATATGTACCTTATATTTTATTAGTGAGCGTATACGGCTAATATAGCGCGAAAGCGAGCTCCAAATGCGAAGCAAGCGCAATCCGCACCTACTAAACACTCAACAACAACATGAGAAACATGCATATATGAAAATATATCAATATACATCATATATCACTACAACAACTACATATGCCAATATAGCAAATGCAACAACAAATGCAACCATCAACAACTATCATCCAATAATCATCCAACAAATCAATAACCAAATCAATATTCTTTCATTTCTCATTAACATTCAATGAATTGGTTTTCATTTTGATCATATTTGATTTGTTAACATTGGATTTTACAATATTCATTTATTCATCTCCAATTAGTATACATTCACTAATTTACATTCATTTTAGTTCACTTCCAAATCAAATTCAGTTCATATTCATTTACTTTCAATTTGGATTCAATTACATAGCTTTCAATTTCACTAATTTAATTTCATTAACACTTAATGAATTTATATACAACCAACTAACAATCAAATAACAACCAATGTGTATTCAACATAACCAAATTATTAAATTTCTCTTACATTCATTCAATTTGGTTTTAACACTTTAAATTCCAATTGGTTGATATTAAATTGATTTTCATTCAATTATTCAACTTCTAATTATATTGGCTTTCAATGAATTAAAACTTCATTCATTATTTCACATCAACTTATTTACATTCGACTGATTAACATTCAATCCATTCACTAATTCAATTGCTAATTCCTTTAACATCTCAAGTTGAATTTCATTTATATAAATCAAGTTCAAATTCTTAATGACTTCATTTCATTAATTCACTTATTAATTTACTTCGACACCACAATCAACTTCTTTCAACTTTACTTAAGTTATATTCCATTTCAAATATCATTTTTTTTAACTTAACTTGAATTTCCATTTATTTTAATTATCCTAAATTTATTTTCAACTTAATTTTTTTTATTAAAGTAATTATTTCACTTCGTCTCCTTAGACATTTCTCCAAATTCTCTTTATTCAAATTTTTTCACTTATACTTACTTTAATTTAACTCCGTTCTTTAAATTAAATTTATTCTATCAAAATTTAAGTTGTATAAGTTATCAACTCATTAATATTCCATAAATATTTTAATAGGGTTCCAGAGCCCTTTTCAACCTTTCAAAACCCAAACTCAAATTTTCCAAACAACTTCCATTTAAAATAATCTGGCAGCAATCCCTCTTTTGAAAACCTGAAAATGAACACCGATGATATTGCAATCATCATCGGAATTATTTCCCAGCGACCGAAAAGAGTTTAGAGGTTTAATTTCTCCAAAACAATTTTCCAAAATATCAAATCCTTTCAAAATACTTCTCTGGAATTTTATTTCAGATTATAAATCACATTCACAAATCTTTTTACTTGTATAATTTCACTTCTTATATATAAGATTATTTCATAATTGTAAATCATTTTAATTATAATTCCATACTTATAATTCATTTGCTTATACAATTCATTCTTTTGCAGCTGTTGTTTTTATTTAACCTATTCAAACAACTTTTATTGACTTATACATTTTTACATTTTCAACAACCAAACAATCAATTTATATACACTTTAATAATTTCTGAAAAATTATTCCCTTTATATAAAAATATAATCGAGGTAAAATTATTTCATTTACCCAATTTAAAACGATATCGTGCCGAATTGTTCTAAACAAGTGTTTAGAGACTCTATCGATAGAGTTGTACGGACTATACCGACCAGAATCCATATACCACTCAACAAACCAATCATCACAATATAAAATAATTTTATATTCACTAACAAATACGCGCTCATATCTATTATTACACTCACACTCATTCTAGAGTACCACTAACTCCATCTCTAATGAGTAATTCCCAACAGAGCCATGGTTGTCGCTTAACCATATGCTCTGATACCAAATGTAACGTTGCGATTTTTCGTCGCTCGAAAACCGACATCAATACGTCCACTGTATCAAATGCCGCATAATCGAATGCCGGAAAACCGAATTGTTAGGGTTAAAGAAGAAGAGGTAGAAGAAAAGGATAGAAGAAGAAAGAAAAGCAACAGAAACAATATCAGAATCTCACATATCACAGCGGAACAACATATAATAAATAAATGAATAATCTTTAAACAAAGAACTATATCAGTTATTACATTACATCACTTTACATTACATCATCAGAGTGTACAACAACAAAAAGCGAAAAAGAAATACTATATACTAGTGAATACGCCATGCTCTCCAGCTTGCCTCCAGCAACTCCTGAATTCCAGAATATCCTAATAACCTAACTCTAGACTGCCAGTGTGGAAATTGGTGGGCACCCAGAGTTTAGGAAGGAAAACAATAAACTCCGAGTCAGCCATGAGACTGGTATGAGAACTAAAATAGTTTTTTTTTAAAACAAAGTACATGATGATTTTAAAGTCAATTCGCAATGCTTTTGGAAAATGAGACTACCATAAGACCTCCCGCCACACACACAATGCTAACGCAAAATTGGAGGAGATTTCTTCTTATGATAGTCAAAGATGCTTGATACGCATTAAAAAGAAACATTTGATATTATTACTAGTGCATAGTGTAGGAAAAATCATTTCGAAAGTAAAGATATAAATCTTAGCCAGCATAGCCATTCCGCACTTATGCCTACTATAGTTACCATCCAACAGTGGGGCGCCACCATAAGTGAATGATAGGTTCTACAACTACAACCGTACAAGGATCGTATTGTTTTGTTTGGATTTCCAACAAATGGTCAGGCTAAGGAACTTCCTACTTCCACATGGGATCGCCTCTGGCATGACGTCCCGAGAACTTAACCAGCTCTCTGCCAAAACAAGGCCGGGTTACCTTTGTCACTAGGTAACTACTACACGACTATGCCATCCCCCGGTCCCTTTGGACCTTTATCCGAGTGCTCGATTCCAACAACACCACACAGTAATAGATATAGTGTATCAACATGAGTAAGTATCTGGGCTCCATACCATGATACCACCCTTTCCAGGAGAAAATGACATACCCTAAAGGGCGCGACCCTCATAACCTTGCTGCATATTCCTGTTTTGACCATTTCCGGGGAGTGAGGTCTGACGAGGTCTCGTCCACAAAGCTACGCTTTATACAAAAGCTGCTTTGGGTCAACAAATGATCAAAGTAATGATCACAAAGATAAACGATCAAACAAATGATCATATCACAAATGATCATACAATGATCATCACACAGCAACACTCAGCATGCCACATTACCAAATTGGGAATATATCACTGATAACTTTCAACTACATAACCTTTGAGCGCGTACGTCTCAGAGAAGGGTGTTAAGCTAAGAGAATAAATTCTCCGCCACCAACAGAAATGTATTTGAAAGAAATCTGCTTTATATCTCAAAATGTAATGTCAGACACGTAACCATACAAGTCTGTTCCGGGTTCGAACAGAACCGAAGGCACTTCAAAAGAAGCCCTTGCAATCCGTGTATTCACAATCCCGACAAAACTTCCCATCACAAAGGAAATCTTCATACCGTTGCTAACGGTGCAGAGACAATCGATAGGTCATCCTATCCTTTTCACAAATACCCGGTTTACAACACCGGTCATCAAATGCAATCCATAACGACGTATCGCATATTCGGAATGGGTTATACGACCCCAAAGTCCTTTCCCGGCTAACCCAAATAGTGAGCGCTTATTCAAAAATAAGTGTAGCATTCAAATTCAAGAAATTCACAATAAATACCTATTTAAAGGTAAATATTGATAGTCAGATTATTTAACTATCAATAGGTATGCTCAACATCACCAAATCCCAATTAATTTTCCAAATTATTTATCTTCCAAAATATCTTTACTAGATATATAATTTTCACACTTCAACCATTTGAAAACCAATTTCAAAACAACTTTTATTTCAAAATGGTTCATTTAAACCAATTAAATAAATCCTTACAGATTTATTTAAATTTACGTTCCAAATCCGTAAATTTATCTCCATACTTCAAAATAAATCAACGTTTATTTTTAACCCAATTTCCCTTTCCTTTATAAATTCCATAGCGAATCTACATTTCAAAAATATCTTATGAATATACGATTTTCAAATCGATTTCTAATATTCATTTTCAATTTATCTTTAATAGATAGAATCTCAAAATATTCACTTCACATTGGAAACATTTCCATACTTATTAAATAATAAGTAATTCACAAATTCGTTTGTTTTCAACACTTGGAAAACATTCAATATACTTAAATCGAAATTAAGTATATATTTCATTCTTTAAGAAATCATTCTCTTAACACATTTATTTGGGCCAAAACGAATGTTGCGTAAAACATCGTTACGACAACCCAAAATCACTAGTATAGGGATTCGAAATTTAGATAGATATATATATCCCAATACTATACAAAAACATTTCATTTTGGAAATCATTTACTATAACAACAGTGTAATAGTCCACTATTTCCTTCTCTTTCTCGAAAACGTCTATTTCAACAATGAAGGTTGAATCTATGTTTTCGATTTATAATACATTTTAAAACATCGTTAACCGATGAACTTCATTTTATAATATTCATTTTCCCAAGCATATCCATTTTATTTGATAATATATTCACTGTAAAAAATCGTGAATATACTTACTTAACCAATTTCAACTTTCAATTTATCAAATTCCATTCTTTTCGAATTTATAAACAATGTCTATAAATTCCATTTCCATTTATAAGCTTTGATTTATAAATCTCCTTTAATAATCAATTCTATTTATATTTCGTTTATATGTCGAATCTAACTTATAAGTAAATTACTTATAATCCATTTATTCACAAATCCATTCTTTTATATCATCCTTTGTTTATAAATCTAAAATTCTTATTTACTTATAAAACTAGGTACAACTTTATTTTAACACTTACAAAAGCTCGTTTTATAATTCCAATATGTTTAACTTATAAAATATAAATTTTATAAATCTTTTATATAAACCGTTTATACTAATTCAAAAATCTCAATTTAAATAAACCAATCTCTTTATTAATTTACAAAACATTATTTAAAACTTATATAACTCCAAAATTATACTTAAGTATTATTTTCCAAAAAATATAACTTTTATAACTATAAAATTTTAATGCTTATTTATTTTAACAATTCAAAATTTAATAAAACATATACTTTCAAAAATCACTTTAAAATTCTTTCTAAAATCAAAAATCATTATTTTAAAACTTTAAAAATGGATCTGATGATGCAACAGCACCAAATAGTCAATCACGACATCCAAATATCATATATCGATATGATAATCAACAAATATCACAATTTCTGTAAATAAATCAATATAGTTGAGGAATCCAGTTGGATCCCTCCAACCTATTTACCTGCGTCCAAAGATGTTAGAACAATACCAATTCCGTTCCAGTACGGAATTATCGCGGTATATGGGATTTATAAAATACTATCCGCTTAATAGGCGGCGCAATAGGGTCTCATCCGCTATATAATGCGGGAAAATCAACTCCAAGTACATATATAATACCAATTTCACTATACGGTGAAATATTCGCGGTATATGTTTTTAATAAATAACCTCCACTTACTAACGGCACATAATGTCTATTTCAACAATCAACATATAATAATTTATCATTCATGCATACAATCAACAATTTTAAATCTAACGATTTAAAATTAAAATCAAAACTAATTCGATTGAGTGAGAAATTCTCACCTTGAATTTCCGATAGCAATTTGTAGCGTTTTATTTCGAATAAAATTAAACGGACGTTTAATTTTACTCGAAATTTTTGCTAGCTCCAAACAACTCCAATCCAATTCCATAGCGTAGTATTCGACGATACGAACGCAACGCAATTCGTTTCGTCCGATTCCGACCTCGCAGCAAAGAGTTATGGTATTTTAAAGATTATACAATTTATTACATAATTAATTTACAATTAAAATTAAATTTCAAACCCTTCCTTCATCATGACCGTTGATTTCCAGCCAACAGATCCTGGCCGCATCCCACTTCTTCTCCCCTCACGTACGAAACGCGTTCGTTCCAGTAACAAAACCCACGGCCGCCCTCTAACCCTTGATCGCCGCACCACCTACGACGATCTAGAGCCCATCATTTTGCCACCATTCGAAGCGCCATCACCGGAGCCACCCACGCCTGCAACCTCCCAGAGCTCGGCTACACCATCATTGAAAAAACGTGACCGATCGACCGGCCTTCTCGACAAAAATCCCATCACCCCGTTGCTCCGATGACCATCATCATCGTATGGATTTATAGAGCTTGTGAAGCTCTACAACTTTGTAGTTGGAAGCTTCGTGAAATATTGCATGGATTGAGAGAGATTAATGGAAGAAGACGAGATGATTTTAGCCATCAAAACTGTAGACGGCGGCTGGCTTCTATTTCTAGGGTTAGGTTTTTTATTTCAATTTTGTGAAATAGGGGGGCCTTTTATAGAAATTCTGACGAACACTATTCATTTCGAGTTTTCCGAACTCCGATTTACGTGCGGTGACCGACATTTCTAGGTTTTACCCCGCGTTCCGGACACAAATGGAATAGGTTTTGGAAGCTAATTCGATCGTCTATGCGAGATAAGGCAATAAACGATCGATTTAAATTTAAATCGGTTAATCAATTTTCTGTGCGTTTGGGTTCGCCTCGGACAAACGGTAAATCCGATTGACACGAAATTTGAAATCCTACAATAATTTAACATTACGGATCCGATGAAACTGGGTTCGTCGAAATCCGAGACTTTTTGAAAGATGACTATTTTGACTCGCCAAATTAATATTAATACAATTTCGATGCGTTTCGAGCTGCCACGGTCAAACGATAACTCCGATTGCTACGAAAATTGAAATCCGATAATAACAAACTATTACGGATCCAATGAAGCTAGTTTCGTCCAATTCTAAGACTGTTCGAAAAATGGCTAATTTTCAGTCGATAATTAAATATTAAAATATTCAATTTTCACAAATTAATCCTAAATTCAATTTTAAAAGTTCTATAACATCACTATAACTCCAGTATGATTAAGTAAAATTTTACAAATCATTTTCAATCATATTGAACTCGATTTTCAATTATTTCTGTAATTTCAACTATTAAATTATCGATTTAATTATCCAATTAAATCCAATTATTCGAAATAAAATTTATTCGACTTATAAATTTCACTTATTAATATTTAAATTTAATTAAATATTCAAATTTTAATTAATATAAATTCTGGGTCATTACAGAAATAAATTTAGAAATCAATTTGAAAGTTGATTTTGTGTTTGAAATAAATTTGGAAATCAATTTGGTGTTTGAAATAAATTTGAGAATCAATTTGAAATTTGATTTGGTATTTGAAATTAAATTTTGGGAAATCAATTTGAAATCGATTTGGTGTTTGAAATAAATGTTTGGAAAATCAATTTGGAATTTGATTTGGTGTTGAAATAAATTGGAAAATCAATTTGGGATTCGATTTGGTGTTTAAAAGTGAATATTTGGAAATCAATTTGAAAATTGTATATCAGTGGTTATTTGGAATTTAAACTCATAATAGGAATTTATTAGGAAAATTTGTTTTAAAAATAAATATTGATTTATTTTTAAAAGTGTGTAAAGAAGTTTGCGGATTTGAAAGGTAAATTGAAATAAATCAAGAAGAATTTATTTATTGATTTAAATGGATCATTTTGAAATGGAAAGTGTATTCTCTCTGGAAAGCCGAGTAGGTTTTAAAGTAGGTTTTAAAGTAGCTTTTGAATATAAATTAAAAGTTCTAGTGTTGGTTTTAAAAGAATGTTTTAGAGAAATTATTTTCTTAAGTTATTTTGAAAATCTTTAGAGTAGAGATTTATTTAATTAATTATAGAATTGATTATTCAAAAATTTTAATTGATATTTGATTTAGAAAATGGTTATTTAAATATTTGTACTCTATCCAGTAATTTTATTTTAGGATTATTTTGGGCTTAAGATTTATATGGGATATGGGTATAAAATTTCATAACTAATGTTTTAAAATAAAGTGTTTTAAAATAGTTTTATTAAATATTTCCAAGTATATATGTTTGGGTAAGTAATTTAACTTATTTTAAAGTATTTGAGCTCGGCAAATTTTCTGTGGAAATGAATAAATATTTGGAAATATATTCCGCGTAAGGAAAGTGATTTGAAATTTGTTTTCAAAGGATTGAAACGTGAAAAGATATCTTGCGAAGATATTTTGAAAGTAAATAATTAGGGGAAAATTATTTAAATCTTGGTGATTATTGTGAATATTGATTGATCGTTAAATAACGGACTATCAATATTGGCCTTTAAATGGCATTTGAATTTCGATGCGACTGGGGTCGGATTCCAAATAGATATCCGAAAACCACATCGAATCTTTGTGATGGATCTTTTATTTAAAAGATCAAAGTGGAATTTTATTGTGATTTACTTAAAAGCTGAATGTAACACTTATTTTTAAAATAAGCAGCTCGTTATTCGGATTAGTCGGGAGAGGACTTTGTGTCATAAAACCCATTCTGAATAATGATACGACGAAATGGAATTGAAGATGCTGTTGAAGACCAGGTATTTTCGAAAACTAAAGGATTACCTGTCGAATGTCTCTACACTGAGTTTCTCCAGTATAATGATTTTATCACCCTTTATGATAGGGAGTCCGGACGTGATTAGTGAATATCCGGATTTGCAAGGGCTTCTTTGAAGTGCCTTCGGTTCCATTCGATCTCGGAACAGACTTGTATGGATGCGTGTCTGACGTTACATTTTGAGATGTAAAGCTGGTTTCTATCAAATACATTTCTGTTGGTGGTGAAGAATTTATTCTCTTAGCTTAACACCCTTCTCTGAGACGTACGAGCTTAGAGGTTATGTAATTGATGGTTTGAAACGACCCGTAAATTATGGTAAATTAAATTGGGTAAATTAATGATATCTTGTAATTAAATTAGGAAGAAATAAAAATTTTATAATCCTATATTGAAGTAAATGTTAAGAATGTAATTTAAAGTTTATGGAGTCTAATAAATTAAAATGGGTAATCAATAGAAATTAATCTAATTAAAGGTTATATTAGTATAAATTAGGATAAACAAATGTTATCCTTGTTATTGGATAATAATTGATTAAGGTAAAAAGGTTTAATTTATATGTATATATGTATTTTTGACTTCAAGTATACATACGTTTACAAATGCATTAGACAATTTAATGTGGTATGGAAGTATGCTTTGAATTAATTAATAAGCTTCGGTTTAATCTTTATACACACATGTATGTGTGTTTGTGTGCATGTGTATACATATAAACATTTAATATTTTAATTTCAAATTGCTAAAGCATGATTTAATTTCTATTATTATTATCAAAAAATTTAAAAGTAAGGTCATATTATATACATATTAATTTATTTGTTTGTTGTTTATGTTTTCTAGTCATAATACAACTTGTATGATAATTAAATGTCGTATTAATAAAATTGGCTAAAGTGGGAAAGTGGAATTAATCATTGTCGTCACCTTTTATCTCCTTCCCTATTAGATCCTCATGTGATTGCATCTACATTTATTCTTGTTTATTCCTATATATTGTCGCCAATTAATCGTACTTGATATATGTTTAGCAATTTTGACACACAGTTAAAGTATGAATATATATGATGTATTCAAACTTTTCTGTATCTAGCACTTAATTAATTTAGAATTAAACTAATAAAACGTGACATTTATTTTTGTCTCTCCACATTCATTTCCTAATTATAAATAATCTACATCTTATTTCTTCTTTTACATTTTGTTCCTCCTAACACCTCATATTCAAAAGCTCTTATTCTTGCAAATCCAAAAGCATTCTTTTATAAAAATGCCTTTTTCCATTTTTCATACACTTCCTGTTCTCATCTTAGTTATTCTTCAAGCTTTTCCTGAAGCCTCATCTTGAGAATACGTAAGTATTAAAATTTGTTTATTTATATATATTTTTAATGCGTACTTATTTTTATTTTAATAATATTTCTTGTAACATGAATATCTTTTGCATATAAACTTTAATTCACGCGCGATTTCTTCTGTTGGATTCAAATCTATATTCCAGACAACATGAAATTGATTTAGTTGAATTTAGAGATTGTTGAGTTTGCGCTTCTGTTTGGATTTTTATGGGCTAAAATCGAAGGTAAGTGTTTTAACCCACTCACAACTTCTAAGATTTCTTATGTTTTTTAAATTGATTTATGATGTGCTTAGAAATTTAATTATAGTTCTTTGGTATATATTTCATCATTATCTCAGTTAATTTGGCAATTCATTTAATTTACTTGTTATTTAATTTGATATTACATTTTACTGCCAGTTAAATTTATTTATTTTTGAATATAAAACTGCCAGTTAAATTGTTATATACTTATTTATTGCATTTAAAACTGCCAGTAAACAGTTATAATTTATTTTTAAATATAAACTGATAGTTGATACCTGTTATTATCACCTGTTATATATTGATGTATTGTTTGAATTTGTATGATGATTGTGATAAATGGTTGATGGTTGATATTGGATGAATGGATGCTGTATTTTATATTGTTATAAACTGCAAGTTATTATGCATTTTCATTTCATTCGGGATTGCGGTTTGAAATGATATATAACTGTAATTTTTATTTTTAAATTGCGGATTGAAATGATAAACATCCATATCACTTGATCATAGGATAGAAAAATTTATACTGACACCGCGGTATCTATACAAAAATATTTTGGAAACGATTTCTATGGTTTTGTAAAGAAATCTATATATGGTTTTATGAAATATGGATTTTGGATATTTAATGAAGGTTATTATATATATAGTTAAAATTTTGGTTTTAAGCTATGTATAAAATTGGTATAAAGTATAAAATAAAGTTTGATTTTATTGAATAAAATATAGATAAGTATTTATTTAAATTATATTCTATATAGTTATATTGATTTTATAAATCAAGGTTGGAAAGGTAGTGAAATCGATTGAGATTTAAATTAATTAAGAATTATATTTAACAAGAGTCCATTTGGAACTTATTGAAATTTAGATTTTAAAAGAATATTGTTTTATAACAAAAATTTGGGGTTAAGGTGATTTAAGGAAATATATCAAGTCTAAATAAATTCAAGGAATATAAATTTTTGGAATTTGAAGTCTATTTAAAGGATTCTGGACTGATTAAATTAAATATTTCAAAACTAAATGGTATGTGAATTATAAAATTTAGTTTTGAAACAATAATATTTAAGCTTTGAAATATATGAAATCTAAAATGGTTTATTGAGGATTTGAATCTGTATTAGAATTGATTGCGAAATTTAAGAAGCTAATTTATTTTATTAAGTAATTTAATATTTAAACCATTCTAGTGGTGTAGTTATATTTCAAAGTTATGAAATTCAAAGTTTTATGTTTTGGAAGGCTATATTCAAGTATTTGGTTTCAAATATTGTAACTTTGAAAGGAGTTTTAGAAAAGGATATATTGAAATGATATCATAATTATTTGGTTTTAAAAGAAGAAGTGATATCGTATTTTTATGGTTTTGAAATGAATATTATATCCAGGTTTTAAAGTATAAATTATTTTAAAATAACCGCGGTGTTATAATAACGTTTGGTTGTTGAAGAGTCCGGGATCGGAAGTTGTCATACTCTCTACCAACTTCGAAAACCACTTTAACAACCGTGTACGCGGTGCAGATTGCAGAATGAAGTAGGATGGTGGCAGCGTTTCCTTTGAGGTAAATACGTGGACCCAACTTCCGTGAGTTGGCATAAGGTGGCTAAAACATGAGCGATTGACGGGTTAATTGAGGTAGCACCTTTGATCGGACACATCCCTTCGATATTATACTTTGACTTTTGGATCGATTCAGTGGCCACTTTTGATTTTTTTTATTTGGGGGTGTGGCTCAAGGTGGGCAGTAGCTGCGGCTACGCGTTACCACCGACCCGAAAGCATAATTGGTATATCTACCCCAGCATTGCCTAGTTGTATCGTGTCACCTACCCTATCGCGCCTTGTACGAGTTTGGTTTTCTCCCGTAGCCCGTGGAATATTTAGGGTAGCCTCCCGATCTGGAGATGCGCTGATATTGGATTGACTGCTGGGACTATTACGTGTTAAGGGCTATATGGGCAACCCCTTAATGCTAATAAAAAAGTAAGTTTATTTTACAATTAGACACTATTATAATAGCGAAATATACTACATAGTAAATAGTTTAACGGATCCTTAAGAGATGTGATTCCCGAGCATATTTTGAGTTACTGCACTCATGTTTATTTCTGTTGATTTAACTTACATAAGATCTTTTAGTTCTGACTCGAGTGTTTTGTCTTTTCAATTCGCTCGGGTCAGTCCGAGCGTTTCAAGATCGAAGACTTTAGCTCTGGAGGACGAAGAAGGAGATTTCTATTATTATTATTATTGGTCCACTATACTCATACTATTCCGCTGCATTGTTATTGGTATGTGTAATTCTGATAAATGTTGTAAGTATAATCGAATATTTTGTAAACCAGCTTTATAAACTGTATATTTGATTATTATATTTTATCCTTCCGCTGTGAGATTCTATTTTGTTTTATTTCTTTCTTGTTTTTATGATTTACCCCATAACAATCCGCCATTTCGTATGGGTTGAATTGGCATGTGTGTCGATTTAAAGCATGCGAAAAGGCGGCACATTACAATGTGGTATCAGAGCTTTGGTTTAGCGATAAACCTTAGCTTTGCGTGTCTGACTCTTTACTAGTAGGGTAGTAAAACCCTATGGGAGTCGCTGAGTGTATATATATGAGAGAGCGTATTTGTTAGTGTTATAAAACAGTTTTAATATTGCGTTAATCTATTCCGTTTCGTATTTATAAATTCTGGTTGATGCATGGGACGCTATGACATCAATAGGGATTTTTAAACACTTAATAGGACAGACCGACACAATATTTGTTTTGAATATAGGTGGATGAAATAATTTTGCCTATTATATTTTCTATATATAAAGTAATTTTTTATAAAGATTATATCTGGTTGTAATATATTTGGTTGTTAGGTAATAAAATTTATAAATAATAGTCGAAATAAGATTGAAAAAAAATGGAAATTGGAAATTTTTGAACTTAAGTTCCGGGGTTTTGGAAATTATTTCAATTGATTTTGGAATATAGTAATAATATTATTTGAAGTATTTGCTTTTATAAATAATTCGATATAATTTGAAAGAATTGTTTTGAAGAAATTTTGGAAAGGAATAAGTTGAACACCCCTCTCTGTCATTGGAAAATAATTTCAGTGATGAGTGCACACATCATCGATGTTCATTTTCGAGTTTCGCAGTGGGAAAGCCACTGTAGTAGTTTACTGCAGATTTGTTGGATAAACCAAATATAAATTTTAAATTGTTTTAAATATAATTGGATATATACAGTGTAAGTATATACATTTATCTATTATTTTAAAATGATTTGAAATTAACCCGGTATTTAAATTCTTAAGTTTCCATTAATTAATAGTTTCACTTATTGTAGTGAATTTGAATGTAAGAATTAATAATTGAAACCTCTAAAGAAAATAAGAGATTTAATGCTAAGTTATAAATAAAAGAAATTAAAGGATAGGTTATAAATGAAATAACAAGATAAATGTTTCATTTTATATAATTATTAACTCTTTTAAATTATAGAAGTGAAATGCAGGTTATGGAAGCAATTGCTACTGCTTTTGGTTCCATAAATTAAGCGTTGATTTCCCGACTCATTGGTACGTTTTTCGGATTACGGTTTTATAGCGTTAATATATTATTTTTCCCGGGTTGGGGAATATATATATTTTTGAAAATTTTATGTTATATTTTTTTATATTTGATATTATATTTTCTCCCGAGCCTCTCCGTACAAAGGAGACTCTGCCGAAATTTTTCGTAAATTTTGGACTTAGATATTTTTTGAAAATGATTTCCAAACTTTATTTATTTAAGTATAAAAAGATTTAATGGTTATAAAAAGGGTATATTTATTTAAAGTAATAAATTTTGTAAATTATTTGTTTGTAAAGTTATTATTTTGAATAAGGCGTATTGTTTATTTAATTCTTTCTTCTCCCTTCTTTTTCCTTTTCGGGGACGAAAAGTTTTGAGTGGGGGAGAGTGTAACGACCCGTAAATTCTGGTAAATTAAATTGGGTAAATTAATGAGATTTTGTAATTAAATTAGGAAGAAATAAAAATTTTATTATCCTATATTGAAGTAAATGTTAAGAATGTAATTTAAAGTTTATGGAGTCTAATAAATTAAAATGGGTAATCAATAGAAATTAATCTAATTAAAGGTTATATTAGTATAAATTAGGGTAAACAAATGTTATCCTTGTTATTGGATAATAATTGATTAAGGTAAAAAGGTTTAATTTATATGTATATATGAATTTTGACTTCAAGTATACATAAGTTTACAAATGCATTAGACAATTTAATGTGGTATGGAAGTATGCTTTGAATTAATTAATAAGCTTTGGTTTAATCTTTATACACACATGTATGTGTGTTTGTGTGCATGTGTATACATGTAAACATTTAATATTTTAATTTCAAATTGCTAAAGCATGATCTAATTTTTATTACTATTATCAAACAATTTAAAAGTGAGGTAATATTATATACATATTAATTTATTGTTTGTTGTTTATGTTTTCTAGTCATAATACAACTTGCATGATAATTAAATGTCGTATTAATAAAATTGGCTAAAGTGGGAAAGTGGAATTAATCAATGTCGTCACCTTTTCTCTCCTTCCCTATTAGATCCTTATGTGATTGCATCTACATTTATTCTTGTTTATTCCTATATATTGTCACCAATTAATCGTACTTGATATATGTTTAGCAATTTTGACACACAGTTAAAGTATGAATATTTATGATGTATTCAAACTTTTCTGTATCTAGCACTTAACTAATTTAGAATCAAACTAATAAAACGTGACATTTATTTTTGTCCCTCCATATTCATTTCCTAATTATAAATAACCTACATCTTATTTCTTCTTTTACATTTTGTTTCTCCTAACATCTCATATTCAAAAGCTCTTATTCTTGCAAATCCAAAAGCATTCTTTTATAAAAATGCTTTTTTTCATTTTTCATACACTTCATGTTCTCATCTTAGTTGTTCTTCAATATTTTCCTGAAGCCTCATCTTGAGAAAACGTAAGTATTAAAATTTATATATATATATATATATATATATATATATATATTTATTTAACGCGTACTAATTTTTATTTTAATAATATTTCTTGTAACATGAATATCTTTTGCATATAAACTTTGATTCACGCGCGATTTCTTCTGTTGGATTCAAATCTATATTCCAGACAACATGAAATTGATTTAGTTGAATTTAGAGATTGTTGAGTTTTGTGCTTCTGTTCGGATTTTTATGGGATAAAATCAAAGGTGAGTGTTTTAACCCACTCACAACTTCTAAGATTTCTTATGTTTGTTAAATTGATTTATGGTGTGCTTAGAAATTTAATTATAGCTGTTTGGTATATATTTCATCATTATCTCACTTAATTTGGCAATTAATTTAATTTACTTGTTATTTAATTTGATATTGCATATTACTGCCAGTTAAATTGTTATCTATTTATTTATTGCATTTAAAACTGCCAGTAAATAGTTATAATTTATTTTTGAATATAAACTGATAGTTGATGCCTGTTATTATCACCTGTTATATATTGATGAATTGTTTGAATTTGGATGATGATTGTGATAAATGGTTGATGGTTGATATTGGATGAATGGGTGTTGTATTTTATGTTGTTATAAACTGCAAGTTATTATGCATTTTCAGTTCATTCGGGATTGCGGTTTGAAATGATATATAACCGTAATTTTTATTTTTAAATTGCGGATTGAAATGATAAATATCCGTATCACTTGACCATAGGATAGAAAATTTTATATAGACACCGCGGTATCTATATAAAAATATTTTGGAAATGATTTCTATGGTTTTGTAAAGAAATCTATATATGGTTTTATGAAATATGGATTTCGGATATTTGATGAAGGTTATTATATATATAGTTAAAATTTTGGTTTTAAGCTATGTATAAAATTGGTATAAAGTATAAAATAAAGTTTGATTTTATTGAATAAAATATGGATAAGTATTTATTTAAATTATATTCAGTATAGAGTTATATTGATTTTATAAATCAAGGCTGGAAACGTAGTGGAATCGATTGAGATTTTAATTAATTAAGAATTATATTTAATAAGAGTCCATTTGAAACTTATTGAAATTTAGATTTTAAAAGAATATTGTTTTATAACAAGTTGATTTAAGGGAATATATTAAGTCTGAATAAATTCAAGGAATATAAATTTTTGGAATTTGAAGTCTATTTAAAGGATTCTGGACTGATTAAATTAAATATTTCAAAACTAAATGGTTTATTGAAACAATAATGGTTTATTGAAACATATATGTGAATTATAAAATTTAGTTTTGAAACAATAATATTTAAGCTTTGAAATATATGAAATCTAAAATGGTTTACTGAGGATTTAAATCTGTATTAGAATTGACTGCGAAATTTAAGAAGCTAATTTATTTTATTAAGTAATTTAATATTTAAACCATTCTAGTGGTGTAGTTATATTTCAAAGTTATGAAATTCAAAGTTTTATGTTTTGGAAGGCTATATTTCAAGTATTTGGTTTCAAATATTGTAACTTTGAAAGGAGTTTTAGAAAAAGATATATTGAAATGATATCATAATTATTTGATTTTAAAAGAAGAAGTGATATCATATTTTTATGGTTTTGAAATGAATATTATATCTAGGTTTTAAAGTATAAATTATTTTAAAATAACCGCGGTGTTATAATAAGGTTGGGTTGTTGAAGAGTCTAGGATCGGAAGTTGTCATACTCTCTGCCAACTCCGAAAACCACTTTAACAACTGTGTACGTGGTGGAAATTCCAGAATGAAGTAGGATGGCGGCGGCATTTCCTTTGAGGTAAATACGTGGACCCAATTCCCGTGAGTTGGCATAAGGTGGCTAAAACATGAGCGATTGACGGGTTAATTGAGGTAGCACCTTTGATCGGACACATCCCATCGATAATATACTTTGACTTTTGGATCGATTCGTTCGCCACTTTTGATTTTTTTTTATTTGGGGGTGTGGCTCAAGGTGGGCGGTAGCTACGGCTACGCGTTACCACCGACACGGAAGCGTAATTGGTATATCTACCCTGGCATTGCCTAGTTGTGTCGTGTCACCTACCCTATCGCGCCTCGTACGATTTTGGTTTTCTCCCGTAGCCCGTGGAATATTTAGGGTAGTCTCCCGATCTGGAGATGCGCTGATATTGGATGGACTGTTGGGACTATTACGTGTTAAGGGCTATATGGGTAACCCCTTAATGCTAAGAAAAAAGTAAGTTTATTTTACAATTAGACACTATTATAATAGCGAAATATACTACATGGTAAATAGTTTAACGGATCCTTAAGAGATGTGAATCCTGAGCATCTTTTGAGTTACTGCACTCATGTTTATTTCTGTTGATTTAACTTACATAAGATCTTTTAGTTTTGACTCGAGTGTTTTGTCTTTTCAATTCACTCGGGTCAGTCCGAGCGTTTCAGGATCGAAGACTTTAGCTCTGGAGGACGAAGACGGAGATTTCTATTATTAATATTAGTCCACTATACTCACAATGTTCCGCTGCATTGTTATTGGTATGTGTAACTCTGATAAATGTTGTAAGTATAATCGAAATTTTGTAAAACAGCTTTATAAGCTGTATATTTGATTATTATATTTTATCCTTCCGCTGTGAGATTCTATTTTGTTTTATTTCTTTCTTATTTTTCTGATTTACCCCATAACAATCCGCCCTTTCATATGGGTTGAATTGGCATGTGTGTCGATTTAAAGCGTGCGAAAAGGCGGGACGTTACATGGTTACTAGTGATACATTCCTAATTTGGTAATGTGGCATACGAAGTGCTGATGATCATTTATTGATCAAAGCATGGCTTTTGTGAAAAGCGTAGCTTTATGGACGAGACTTCGTTGGACCTCACAAAACGGAAACGGTCGGAGCAGGAAGGATGCAACAAGACAATTTAGGGGTAGCGCCCTCAAGGTATGTCCATTTCCTTCTGGAAAGGTTGGTATCATGGTATGGAGCCCAGATATTAACCTATGTGGTTACTACAAATTTTTGCTTTGTGGTTGTTGGTGTTGAGGATCCTCGGATAAAGGTCAGTAACGACTGAGGATGGCATACTCGTGGTAGTTACCTAGTTACAGAGGTAACTCGGCCTTGTGTTAGTAGAGATCCGGTTAGGTTCTTGGGGCATCTCTTCAGAGGCATTCCCATGCGGCATAGGAAGTTCCTTAGGCTGACCTTTTGTTAGAAACCCAAAGAAACAATATGCGCCCTGTACGGTTTTAGTTGTATAACCTGCCATGGAATGTGGCGGTAACCTGCTATTGAACATGGTAGCTATAGTAGGCATAGTACGAAATGTCTATGCTGGCTAAGATTAATATTATACTTTCGAAATGTTTCCACACTATGCACTAATGATAATATTAAAAAGGATTTTGCATATCAAACATGTTTGACTATCATAAGGAGAAATCTCCTCCAATTCTGCGTTTGCATTGTGTGAGTGGCAGGAGGCCTTATAGTAGTTTCATTTTCCAAAAGCATAGCGGGTTTCTTTTCCTTTTCTTTGTGAAAATAACTGTTTTTAAGATCCCACACCAGTCCCATGACTGACCTGGATTTTATTGTTCCCTTTCTAAACTCTGGAGGCCCACAATTTTCCACACGGGTAGCCTAGAGTCAGGCTATCATTATTCTGGAGCGAAGTCAGAAAGATATGCTATGAAGATCAAGAGGCAAGCTGGATGGCGAGGCGTATCGCTAGTATATGATATTCTTTTCCGCTGTTTGTTGTGTAACACTCTAATGATGTAATGTAAAACTGATGTAGTTCTTTGTTTTAAAGATATTCATTTATGTATTATATATTGTTCTGCTGCAAAATGTGAGATTCTGTTGTTGCTTCTGTTTTCTTCTTCTATCTTCTTCTTCTTTGACCCTAACGGTTCGGTTTTCTGGCATTCGATTGTTCGGTATTTGATACAGTTGGACGTATTGATGTTGACTGTCGGAAGTCGAAAAATTGGGTTGTTACACTGTAATTGTTATATGTGCCTTTCTAGGGCAGTCCCTTTATTCAATTATTTATTTCGACCCGTCCACTAATTTATGTTACTTCTCCCTGCTGAGTGTCATCTGAACGCCTATGCTTCATTAAATTGCATCTTCATGGTTTGTCTTTGCCATTTTGGTAGGGTTCTTGCACCTGAGGAGAGTAGCTATTTTCTTCAATAAGCAACAAGATGGTCCATTTTTGATTTTCTGGAATCAACAAAAGGGCGTCGTGTTATGGTCTTGGGAACAAGCTCAGCCACTTCAAAAATGAGTATTTCTTTATGCGTTTCCAGTTAAATTTGCTCAGAATTGGCTATCATGATGTGATTTCTATCATTATTTGTTATTGACAAAGCTCATTGCATAACTAACTCCATCATTTCTCAAATCTAAAGATATTCCAAAGAGACTAGGCGGCACAACTCTCGCGCACATACTCCAAGTTTTGCAAAATATTCCCATCAAAGAATATAAAATGAAATTTCTTTTGATAGATCCTAAGATGCGAGAATTCTAGCTTTTACATAACGATCGTAGCCTTAGTATAATTTCTACTACTCATAGAAATGCCCAGCCTACTCAAAAGGTTGATGCTGAACCACCAGCTGCTGAGGATCGAGAGGCTTTACCTACAACATAGGATCCTCCCATAAATCAAAGGGAAGATGAGGGTAGTGACGACAATGAAGATAACAATGAAGATGATGATAGTGAAGACCGAGGCGATGATGACGATGCGAATCATGGATATGAGTATGCGGGAGAAACATGTTGAAATGAATGGGCATCGCCTCCCGCTTGTCATTTAAGAATTAATATAATATCACCCAGTCATGTTCCATAACTATAGAAAACTCTTGTTGGATGAGAACTTCGGCTCCCCAGAATGATGATATCTTTGATTCTTTGGTTCTTTAGGGAGTATCCCTGATTGTATCTCTTCTTATAACATTGTTAATTTAACATCCTGGACTTGGTTCTCATGTTCGTATAGTAGCAGATTTACCTTCAACTACAGTGGGGGAGATCAATCTACTCACCCGGTTGCATAAGCATGTCCATAGTGTCAACAGGGGCCCACCGACACATCACATGACACTCCAAATCACAACACATTTATACTGCATTTGTTATTCCTTGTCTTCCAGATCTTAACTTAGTCGTGTTTCCTTTTAGGAACAATAGGATGCACTAATCTTTACGATGATCTGCATGGCCAACTAATGGTTATCACAGGCGCACATCTTCATAACGAACTTATGAAGTTTCTTATGAACCTGACTCGGTAAGGCGTCAAAGGAAAGAGCAGGAAAAGCATAATGAGGAAGAACATCAATGTCATAATGATCATGAGCGGAAGTCTCACGATCTCTCTGGATCAGGTAGGATATCTCCCTCTTAATACCTCACTCACTCTCCTCTAAAAAATATCAAGATTTGTACTCTTCAAATCTTGATCCAGTCCCCTCTTTTAAAGCTCCAACTACCCTTACTTTTACTTGTGCCTTCTACACAACCCATGGTATCCTCTTATAAATCCAAAGAAGTAATTCAACCATATGACTCTGCGACCTTCAAGACTATTAGACAAAGGCCTAGTAAAGAGCATACTTCTGCTCATATTTCTTCAATATTCATAGAATCTACCTCAAACCCGTAATTTGCTACATTACAAAGAGCTTTCCCTACATTCTACTTTGAAGGGGTTAATTTTGCATATCTTATGAAGGACGTTCCTCTTGATTTGGCTAGAAACATCAAATCATGTGTGAATGATACTTATGATCAATATTACATATAAAGGAAGTTTGCTCAAGCCTTGTCCAATGTTAACAAACCTAATCAATTACTCCTTCAGAAGAAGAAGATCGTTAAAAAGGATAGTGATCATGTCCTCTTCGATTATGATAAAGATATAAAGGATATGAAGAATTTCCTTGAGGTGGCAGAAAAGAAGTTATTGGAAAATAGAAAAGCCTTTGAGGATAAATTCAAGCTACTACAATAGAGCTCGAGGCCGCATATCATAGGAGTCAAACTCTCACTACAGAAAAGGAGGTTCTCCAGACCGTTGTTGATGAACAAACTTTAAGGATTCTAATTTTGTAGGCTGCATCGAAAGCCAAGAAGAAAGAGAAGGGTGATCTCTCACTAGATTGAAGATTCTATGAATATAGTGCTTGATGCGAATAAGAACAAAGAGATGCAGAAGCATGTGCATCCAATATTGAAGAACAAATCAAGTTTGAAATTGAGTCCACTATAGCTGTCTTTTATGCGAACATTATTATATTTGGTGACCTGAAATGGATTAATGATAAATACCTCAGGGCACTTGCTATGTCTTAGGAAGAAATACTTAAATAAGAAAGAGAACATTCTGATGAGGTCAACTAGGAGAAGATAAAAGTCGACCTCTTGGATAATGATGATTTAGATGCTCTTATTGTAGGTCAAGTAATGCTAGCTTCCGAAGTTTCTACTTCTGCCCAGGTTCCTGTTAGGGCCTTTCCCGGATCTGACTATTAGGGTTTGGGGGAAGTTCAACTCCCATCTTGCAAGGACTCCTAGTAGAGACTACCAATCCAATGGAGATCATATTTGGAGTCATTGCCTCTTCCGCATCTGGACCTCTCTTCCGAAACCCATCATTACATCTTCTGGGACTTCTGCAACTTTAACTGCCATGGTGACATCAGTGGTAATGACTTTTTCTTCATCCTTGGCTCATGTTCAATACAACCTCGAGGACCCTAGTTTTTACACTACCAAAGTCTGTCCCAAAGCACGTCGCTCTATCCTCTATCATAGAGGAGAGCCAAACTAGGACTCCTTCTCACACGATATCTACATCTCCTAGAGGTATATCCGTAGTTTCTCCTATGTTAGAGATGACTCGGATGACACCCACTGTTGTTTCTAGTCTTTATTTTTCTCTTTATCAATTTTTGGGTCTGCTTACCTTTACTTCTTTGCGGAATGTGATCCTTGCTTCAGGCCTTTAAGATCCCATAACTGAATCCATCATCGTCTCTGCCCCCACCCTTAATCTCCCTTCTTCGACCGAGTCGGCTTTGGTTCCAACGTTGAAAAGATCGATGCTCTAAATAAAGAGGTTGTAGATGATCCCTATATGACACAAAGAAACGATGATTTGACTATCATTAGAGTTAAGGATCACAATTCTAGGCCATCAATATCGAAGTGGAAGACTTGCTATAACATAAGGCTTAAAGTTATCAAAAAGGAGAAGGATGTCAATGATATTTTACCCCCCACTTTTAGTTTCTTTGACAACCTACTCATTCATCATCCCAACTTATGTACCTTTAGATCTGGCACTCACGTTGAGTCCCCTAAATCTTTGGAGAGTAAGTATTATTTGGTGAGGATCCCGAGGGCTGTTTATTTACGAGGAAGAAATGGAATCTGAGAAATGGCTAGTCTCAGCCTCTCTATAGGGCACGAAGAAAAAGAGGAGGAAGAAGAAGAGTGATTAGACATTATTTTCTTATGTAGCCTTTTTCTTTATTTGTTTTGTTTTGGCATGTGTATATATGCTATTGTTGTGTAGGTATGGCCCCAGCTTCTGCTTTCAAAAATTTAGATGTGAATAAAGTTGTTTTACTTTTGGATATTCATCTTTTTTACTATTTTTGTCTTTGTGTCCGTGCACCTATGCACATGGATTAATTAAATTTATGATGAGTGTATTTGATTCTATGAAATGTTGTTATTCACTATAGCTTTATATGTATGAATAAGTTCTCGCAATTGCATAATGCCACTTTTATATTTATTTATATTTATCGCCACCAAAGTATTTCTTTCCTAACTAAACAAAATTATGACCATTTGGCTAACTCCATGGCCTATGTTGTTTACCTTTCATAAGGTTACATTTGACTATAGGCAACGTCATAGCCGCAAAAGCTTCTAGCTTCACATTGCTTTCTATCTCCAGGAAGCGACGCTTTGGATAAATATCTCTAGACATCCATTCTTGATTTTATTATTTCTGAGCATTGAACAAAAGTATTTATTAACCATCGTCACATACCATTAGCAACCTGTGTCTTGTTGGGCTATAAGCATGATCATACGAGCAAAAGGTTCAGTTACATGCTGGCTTCTATCTTCGGGACCTGGTATTGTGGATGCCTATCTCCGGGCATTGACCTTAGATCTTTCCTATCTTTGGGCATCGATCAAAGAGAACCGTCTAATCAACCCTAGTGCTTTTATACTCCAGTGACCCGATCATGGATCGAAGGAGTTTGTCGGTACCTATCTTTGGTACCTAGAAATTTAGTTTTTCAAACATAGAATGTCTAGTTTTTCTATTATTAAGATGGACAAAATCGGGTGTCTAAGAATACAGTTTTATTGATTCCCAAAAGCCAACTCTATTTATAAACCCAAGAATGGTTAACTGTGCCTTATTACATCAGAGTCTAATCAACAATTTACATAAATACTTGTAAGTGAAATAGCATCTCAGGGGGACACTATTCCATCCTCATGAAATCAGGATCCCATCAATCGTCACCAGCTTAAAAGTTCCATCTCTAAGCTTATGTTCTATCGCATAGGGACCATCCCAATTTGGACCTAGTGCCATAGGACAAGGAAAGAACCATTTCAAAATGAGATCGCTTGTCAAATGTGCAGTTTATGACCTTGACGTTGAATTGTCGTGCTACTCTTTTCTAGTGAGTAGCTACCCTCAGTTAGCCTCTTCTCATTTCTCATCAACCAAGTCAAGGGACTTGTTAGCAAAAAATTAGGTCAAGATTATTTCGAATACTTGAGCAGTAAGATACACCCAGTCAAGTATATTGATCACAAGTTAATGGATATTAGCTTTACACTTTTGAGATGTCATTATGAAATTTCTTTGTTTTCCAAGTATTTTCATTAAAAACTACAAATCATGGATGGCATTGATGGCCATTAAAGCTCTCTACTCAAGCTTTCTTTCCACCAGATAGAAAAAACGAAAATGAAGAAGAAGATCAAATCGGAAATTCCTTCATTTTGGGAAGGGGTTATCCAAATATTTACAGAGAATTCAAATATTGGATTGGCGCCACACGCCTCTTAAAGTGAATGAACGGTGGATGTGAATTTTATAAGGAAAAGCTAGTTATATGGAGAGATTGACATGTGATAGTTTTAGGGGACTTTTGGCGAAGGCTCTTGTTATATTGCTTCACAATGCTCTAGTTGTATTTCTTGGCGAAGTCTTTATGGAACATCGCACGATGGCACTTTCACTTCATAAAGTGGCTGCTTCCATTACTATGTCACGACGACTTTCTTTATTTTCTAGTTTAAAGTTGTCACAAAGAAGCTTCCAGTGGGTTTCCTTATAAACTTCATGATAGCTTAGAAAGGAAACTCTCTTGGCGATAGCTTTTTGGAGGACTCTTAGCGATGGTTCTTTGTAAAACTCTTAGTGATAGCTTTCTGGAAGATTATTAGCAAGAGTTCATTGGAAGACTCTTAGCGACAAGTTTAAGGAATTTATTTTAGCCATAACTCCATGGAAGACTCGTAGCAATAACTTTTGTTTACCATTTGAAGATTGCAAATGATGGCTATGTTCAACTCTTCGTGATAGCCTAGCCATATTGCCTTATCCAATCCTTCACGATAGCACTTTAAGTTTTATCACAACTGCTTTTAGGGACTATTTTGATGGAGCCACTAAACTCTTCGAGAAAACTTCAAAAGATCGCTTCTTACTGTCTTTAGAGATGGAACCACAAGGGCCTTGCTGAATTAATCGCGATAGTTGGTCATCTTGTCAAGCAATTGCTTCAAGATATACCATGAGGGTTCTATTTGCTAGTAATGTAATCTTATGTATGTACAAAACTTTCTCATGCGCAATGGCTTCTATTACATGCGATGGATTAGATTAGGCACTACGACTTCCATAAATATATGATGGCCTCCAAAAATAGGGCATGGTGACTTTAAACTTGTTCTTGGAATTTTAGATGCAACACTTGCCCACTTCTTGTATAAGAAGTTTGTTATGTTTTAGCTTAAGTAAACTTTTGTTCTTCCATTATTCTCTTTTTCAAGTTGTCATTCCTTGATGCTTCGCTCTTCATTGCTAATTTCTTATGTCACTCTTTCGCTCTTTAACATTATGACTTTCTAAAAAGACCTTTCAAAATGCATAGGTTTTGCAATCCTTTTTAAAAAAAAATGATCATTCTTATTGAAAATACCTTTTATAATGGACAATTTCCCACAAATCCACATGAAAATACCCTTATGAAAGATTTCATAACTTCGTTTGGAAATTACATAATGTGAAAACCGAATATTTATGCTTAGTAAAGTAAGATTGTTTGAAAAATGAATTTTTGAAAGTTAGAAGATCTACTTGAAATCTTTTGGAAATAATTTTTATTAGAGTAAAATGGTGTTGTGATAAGATAGAAATTTTTAAAACTTCGAGAAAATACATTTTATCCACGGCTATTCAAAGTTTGGTCGTTCATCAAACCAAGAGTTCAGTTAAATGTCCTTCTTTGGGCAGTTGTTTTTGTAGTCCTTGTTTGATCATCATATTGACCATCTCCCTTGGATGGGTACTTTTGAGCAGGCCTGGCGACGGGTTTAAAGGCTTAATTGATCATCACTCTTCGGATGGTTACTTTGGACAGGCCCGAATGCAGGACCAAAGGCTTTTTGTCCATCTCCCTTGGATGGATGCTTTAACCAGGCCTGATGGTGGGATCAAAGGCTCAATTGACCATCACTCTTAGATGATTGCTTTGGCCAGGCCCGAAGACGGGACTAAAGACTTCATCCATCTCCCTTAGATAGGTGGTTTGACTAGGCCCAAGGGTGGGACCAAAGGCTTAATTAATCATCACGCTTTGGATGGTTGCTTTAGCCAGGCCCAAAGGCAAGATTAAAGGCATTTCATCCATCTCCTTTAGATGAGTGCTTTGACTTGACCCGACGGCAGGATCAAAAGCTTAATTGACCATCTTCGTGTGGTTGCTTTGTCCAAGCTTGAAGATGAGACCAAAGGCTTTTTGTCCATCTCCCTCAGATGGGTGCTTTCACCAGGCTCGACAGCAGGATAAAGGCTTAATTGACATCAATTTTTGGATGGTTACATTGGCTAGGCCCTAAGGTGGGACCAAAGGGTTTTCATCCATCTTCCATGGATGGGTGCTTTGACTAGGCTCAATGGTAGGATCAAAGGCTTAATTGATTATCACTTTTTGGACGGTTTCTCTGACCATGCCCATAGGCGGTACAAAAGGCTTTTCATCCTCTTTTGAATGTAAAGGATGCCTATATTTAACAAATCTTACCAACCTTGTCAGGACAGAAGTTAAGTTTGAACATGTGCACTTCACCACTGGTGGAAATAACTTAGATGAGATTCCTTTTTTCATCCATTAAGTCATTCTAGGTATTTTTAATTTACTCTTTCAATATTGTGAAATATGGCCCCAAATGTACGGAATTCCAAATCCTTCGTGTCAAATTTCCATCGTGTTTACTTAATCCATATGTCTCTAGAGGGATTACTTTATGAATGACAAGTTAACCTTCCAAATTTGGTCCAAGAGGGTCGTCTGCGGTCGAGTTTTCCATTATCTTCCTCAAAATTAAGTCTCTTTTTTGAATGTCCTCTCTTTCACTTTTGAGTTATAATATTTTTTGATTTTGCGTTCCTAATCCATGGTTCGAATAACATCATAATCCCTCCATTAATGAAGCAAGTGAAGCAATTCCTTTTTCAATCCTTGATTTGTCTTATAGGTATATGCAATTATTCAAAATGAGGGGACTCCTACTTCAACTGGTAACATTGCCTCAAATCCATAGGTAAAGGAGTATATTGTATGTTCGGTAGCAGTTTTTGCAGATGTTCGGTATGATCATAAAGTAAAAGGAAGTTCATCTACCCAATTCCCTTTGGTTTTTCCCAATTTTTCTTCAAAATATTCTTTATTGTTTTGTACGTTGCATCTACTGTCCCATTGGCCTTCGGGTGAGCTACTGATGAGAAACTTTTTGTGATTACTTTCTTTTCATAGAAGCGAGTAAACTCCTCATTTTTGAATTAGGTTCCATTGTCTGAAATAATCTTTTTTGAGAGCCTAAATCTTATCACCGTACTCTTGATAACAAACTTTAGAACCATTCCCACGGTTATGTTAGGCAAGGGTCTAGCTTCTACCTACCTTGTAAAATAGTCGATTTCTACCATAACAAATTTTGCTCCTCCTCGTGATATCAGAAATGGTTCAATCGGATCAATTCCATATACATTAAAGGCCATGGATTAGAAATGGTAGTTAGGTTGCTCTGAGGGAGTCGTGGAATTTTATAGAATATTTGCCATCTATCGCACCTTTTGACATATTTTGTGGCCTCTTCTGTCATTCAAGGCCAATAATACCCTTGTACCATTACCTTTTTTGCCAGTTTTATCCCATTGGAATGATCTCTTCAAAATCCTTCATGTGCTCCGTCAGCAATCTCATTCCCGTTTTGAGTGGGATACATCTTAAGTATGGCATTGAATATCCCTTCTTATATAATACTCCATCAACTATGGTGCATGAGGGGGCTAACTACCTTAGTTTTCATGCCTCCTTCTTTTCTTTTAGTAAGATTTCCTTTCAATATTCAACTGCGGGCATCATCTAATTATTGACGTGTGGATTTTCGTGAGTGTCTATCCTTTTTGGATCCTTTCCTACATCATGATTTTCATAAGGATTTTCCTTATTATTTGATTGTAATTGGACTTGAGATCTAGTTATGACCAAAATTTCTTTATCTAATTCTTCTTTCTCTTCTCCGACACTTGGATTCAATTGAAATCTAATAAGTATGATCTTGACCTTTGGTGCACCTCATGAACTTGCTTGCGCATTCTTTTCCCTTGGTATTTGGTGTATGGAAAAATCCTCAAAATGAACCAATATCTCGTGGATTCTTTTGACATATTGGGCTAATTGAGAGTCTTTAGTTTGGAATGCCTTGTTCATTTACTTTACTAGTAATTGTGAATCATTGAATATTTAGATTCTGGAAATTTTGATTTGTCATGCCAAGGTTAATCCTGCAATCATCGACTCATATTCGTTGCATTTTTAGTTGTTGAAAAGCCAAATTACATAGCATGGTCAAATATATTCCTGTAACGACCCAGAATTTTTATAAATTTAAATTTGAATATTTAATTAATTTTAAATATTTATAAGTGAATTTATAAGTCAAATAAATTTTATTTTGAATTATTGGGATTAATTGGATTATTAAATCGATAATTTAATATGTGAAATTATGGAAATAATTGAAAATGGAGTTAAATATGATAGAAAATGATTTGTAAAATTTTATTTAATCATACTGGAGTTATAGAAATATTTTAGAACTTTTAAAATCGAATTAAAAGTTAATTTGTGAAAATTGAATATTTTAATATTTTATAATCGACTGTAAAATAGTCAATTTTTGAACAGTCTCAGAATTGAACGAAACCAGTTCCATTGGATCCGTAATAGTTAGTTATTACCGGATTTCAAATTTCGTGTCAATCGGAGTTATCGTTTGATCGTGGCAGCTCGAAACGCATCGATTTATTTTTAATTTAAATTTGGCGAGCCAAATTAGCCATTTTTCAAAAAGTCTCGGAATTCGACGAAACTAGTTTCATCGGATCCGTAATATGATATTATTGTAAGGTTTCAAATTTCAAGTCAATTGGATTTACCGTTTGTCCGGTACAAATTAAAACGCCTAGAAATCGATTTAAATCGGTTTAATTCAAATTGAACGTTTTCAGCCATAACTCGCACATACTTCCGAATTAGCTTCCGAAACCTATTCCATTGTGTCCGGAACGCGGGGTAAACCTTAGAAACGCTAGTTACGGCGCCTAAATCGGAGTTCGGAATTTCCGGGATGAATAGTGTTTACGCTTGCTTTTTCTATAAATAGAAGTTAAAATCACAAAATTTATAAAATTAAAAACTAAACCCTAATTTCCTATAGCTAGCCGCCAGTTAATATTGGATGGCCAGAAAACACTCGACTTCCACCTCGATTATCTTCCAATCCGTCGACATTTAGCCTTAGGTTTCAACTACAAAGATGAAGAGCACGACGAGAGCTACGAGATCAACGGTTGAGATCGAGTTTGGAGCATCGGAGGAGGAGCTAGGTGGGGCCGACCTTGCTGCCGTGCGCACGAGATTCTAGGCCAATCTTTGGGCCGAGCTCCACCAGGGTCAGGCCGAACATAGCTAAGGTGAGGAGCTTCGTCATGGTGTTGGTATGATCGGGTTTCGTCGAGTATTAATGGCGAATTAATTAACCCTAGTTTGAGATGGGGTGGGTTCTCTTGCGTTTTGATTATCTGGATATGTTGCGTGAGGGAGATGGAGGATGGGAAGTCACGGCCTTGATGATGCAGTGCAAATCCAAGGGCCCATGTTGATTGTATGTTGAAAATAATTAAGTTATGTTGAATTTAAGCTATTAAAAACGTGTATAAACTTGTAAAATTCGTATCTTTTTCATACGAGGTCGAAAAAATGCAAATCTAGTTGCGTTGGAATCGTATGGACGAGCACTATGCGATGGAGTTGGTTTGGAGTCGTTTGGAGTTAGTGAGAATTTCGGGTAAAATTAAACGTGCGTTTAATTTTATTCGAAATTAAAGCTAAAACGGAAATTAAAACCAAGGTGAGAATTTCTCACTCAATCGAATCAGTTTCGATTTTATTTTAAATAGTTAGATTTAAAATATTTGAATGCATGTTTGAATGATGACTGTAAATTATTGATTGTTAAAATAGACATTATACGCCGTTAGTAAGCGGATGTTATTTAATATAAACATATACCGCGAATATTTCATAAACAGTGAAATTGGTATTATATATAATATCAATATATATATATTGGCATATGTATATATTGCAGTTATTGATTTCCCGCATTTTTTTGTTTAGCGGATGAGACCCTATTACGCCGTTAGTAAGCGGATAATATTTATTAAAAACATGTACCGCGATAATTTCGTACTGGAGCGAAATTGGTATTGTGCTAATGTTTTTGGATGCAGGAAACAGGTTGGAGGGATCCAACTGGATTCCTCAACAGTATTTATTTTATTTCAGATATTTTGATATTTGATGGATTATCATATCGATATATGATATCGTTGTTAGTCGTGATTGACTATTTGGTGTGTAGCATCATTGGACCCAGATTTTGGGATTTTAAAATGATCTTTAAAATGATTTTTGAAAATATACTTTATTTCTGGAATTTATCCATTATAAATAAATAAAAGTTATAATTTTATAAGTTATAAAATTATGGTTTTTGTGAAATATAGTTAAAAGCTGGTTTTTGAGAAATATGAACCAATGATTTTATAAAATAGTTTAAACTGGATTTTTGAGTTTATTATTAAAAGTTTGAATATAAGATTTATAAAATTTGATTATTTTATAAATCAAGAGAACGGTGAAATTTTTAAAGGAATTTAAAGACGTTTAAAAGAATAATATAAATTAATTTATATTAAGAGATTTATAAATGGATATTTATAAATTGAATTATGGACATTATAAAACGAGTTTTTATAAGTGTTTGAATGTAGTGAAAATGAATTTCCTAAATGAATGAAATTTATGAAATTATAAACTGTGAAGTTATAAATGAAATTTTATAAGCAATAGGTTTATAAAATTTATAAAGTTACCGAAAGAATGAATTTTGGATAAATAAACAATCTTATAAGTTAAGATTAATAATTTGGGAAGTTAAATGAACGATTTTGTAAAATAATCGTTTTATAAGTAATTAACTTATAATATGAACTTGTAGTTTATAATTGAGTTATAAACTGGAATAGGTTAATAAAGGAATTTATAAAAAGGAAGTTTTTATAAATAAATAGAAATGGAATTTATAAACGTTGTTTTATAAATCCGCAAACGACTTATTTTGATAAGTAAATTGTTATAACTTATAAATGGAGTTATATTCACGTTTTAGACAGTGAATAATCCTTTAAGTTAAAGTGAATAGAAATGATGAAGTTTGTTAACGTAGTTTATTCACGTTTTTGAACAGTGAATAACACGTTAAAGAAATGTTTTGAATGTGATATTTTAAATAGAATTAAAATGATCTAACGATGTTTTAAATATGTTGAGATTCGAAACCATAGATTTCAACATTTATTGTTGAAATAGACGTTTTCGAGAAATAGAAGGAAATAATGGACTATAACACTGTTGTTATAGTAAATGATTTCCGAAAGGAAATGTTTTGTATAGTATTGGGATTTATATATCTATTTTAATTTCGAATCCCTATACTAGTGATTTTGGGTTGTCGTAACGATGTTTTACGTAACATTCGTTTTGGCCCAAATAAATATGTTTAAGAGAATGATTTTCTTAAAGAATGAATTATATACTTAATTCGATTTAAGTATATTGAATATTTTCCAAGGTTGAAAATAAAAAGATTTGTGAATTACTTATGAATAAATAAGTATGGAAATGTTTTCCAATAAGAAGTGAATATTAGAATTTATCTTTTTGAAGATAAACCGAAATGAATTATTGAAATCGCATATGCATGGATATCTTGAAATATAAATTCATTATGGAATTTATATGTGAAAGTGAAACTTGTTAAAAATAAATATTGATTTATTTTTGAAGTGTTGAAATTATATATCTAGTAAAGATATTTTGGAAATTAAATAATTTGGAAAATTATTTGGAATCTGGTGATGTGTGCATATCCAGTGATAGTTCAATAACCGACTATCAGTATTTCCCTTTGAATGGGTATTTGATGTGAATTGATTGAATTTGAATGCACACTTATTTTTGAATAAGCGCTCACTATTCGGGTTAACCGGGAAAGGACCATGGGGTCGTATAACCCATTCCGAATATGTGATACGTCGTTGTGAATTGCATTGAAGATCGGTGTTGAAGACCGGTATTTGCAAGAGTGATAGGATGAACTATCGATTGACTCTGCACCGAGTAGCTACGGTATTGAGTTCTCCATATGTGATGGTGAATCCGATCAGGATTGTGAATATCCGGATTGCAAGGACTTCTTTGTAAGTGCCTTCGGTTCTGTTCGATCCCGGAACAGACTTGTATGGATTGTATGCCTGACATTACAAGTTGAGATATAAAGCCGATTTCTTTCAAATATATTTCTGTTGGTGGCGGAGAATTTATTCTTTGCTTAACACCCTTCTTTGAGACGTACGAGCTCAAAGGTTATATAGTTGAAGTTATCAGCGATATATCCCATTTTGGTAATGTGACATACTGAGTGTTGCTGAAATGATCATTGTGTTGATTATTTGTGATAGGATCGTTTATTTGATCGTCTATCCTTGTGATCATTGTGTTGATCATTTGTTGACCCAAAGCATGGCTTTTGTATAAAGTATGTTTTTGTGGACGTGACTTCGTCGAGCCTCACACCCCGTGAATGGTCAAAACAGGAAAGAAGCAGCAAGGTTATGAGGGGTAGCACCCTTTAGGATGTGTCCATTTCCTTCTGGAAAAGGGTAGTGTCATGGTATGGAGCCCAGATACTTACTCATGTTGAAAACACTTTATGATTGTGTGAATTGATTACGAGCGCTCGGTGAAAAGGTCCCAAAGGACCGGGGGATGGCATATTCGGTCAGTTGTTACTCAGTTAGGAGTAACCCGGCCTTGTATTGGTAGAGATCCGGTTTGGTTCTCGGGGATGTCCATCCAGAGGCATTCTCAGTGGCAATGGGAAGTTCCTTGGCCTGACCATTCGTTGGAAATCCAATTCCCAATACGAAACTTGTACGGTATTAGTTGTAGAACCTGCCATTCACTTATGGTGGTCACCACTGTTTGGATGGTAGCTATAGTAGGCATAGTTCGAAATGTCTATGCTGGCTAAGATTTATATTCTACTTTCGAAATGAATTTTCCCTACACTATACACTAATAATAATACCAAATGTTATTTTAAATGCGTATCAAGCATCTTTGACTATCATAAGGAGAAATCTCCTCCGATTCTGCGTTTGCATGTGTGTGTGTGCGGGAGGCCTTATGGTAGTCTCATTTTTAAAAGCATTGCGAATTGAATTAAAAATATTCCTCTATTTTGATTTTAAAGATAAATAAACTGTTTTGAGTTCTCGCACCAGTCTTGTTAAGCTATTGGGCTATGTGATGGGGGATTCTCGCTTCGCGGTTTGGTGGCGAACGGGAGACTCTTACTCCCACACATCCTCTTTTAGGGGGTTGGTTAGGCGTAAGCTGTGACAGTCGAAAGGCTGGCCGTAAAAGCAAGTTTGGGATACCAGTGTAAGCCACGGTGGGGCTGGGATGGTTGAAAAGCCTACCGGTTGTGACCGCTATACGTTACATTTGGTATCAGAGCTGATGGTTAAGCGACAACCATGGTTCTGTAGGGTATTACTCATTAGAGATAGAGTCAGTAGTACTCTAGAATGAGTTTGAGTGTAATAATAGATATGAGAGCGTATTTGTCAGTGAATATAAAAATTGTTTTGTATTGTGATGATTGGTTTATTGAGTGGCATATGAACTTTCGTCAGTGTGGTCCGCAAGACTATGCCGAAGGGGTTTCTAAACACTTGAATAGAACAATTCGGCACAATATTGATTTTTAAAATTGGGTAAATGAAATAATTTTACCTTGATTATATTTTATATATAAAGGAATAATTTTTCAGAATTATTAAAGTGTATATAAGTTGATTGTTGAATAAGTTGTTTGAATAATCTAAATAAAAGAATAATTGTATAAGCAAAAGAATTATAAGAATTGAATTATAATTAAAGTGTTTACAATTGTGAAATAAACTTATATATATAAGAAATGAAACTATATGAATATTTAAAGTTAAATGGAATATAACTTAAGTGTTGTTGAATGGAATTGATTTTGGTATCGAAGTAAATAAATCAAGTGGATTAAATGGAATATGACTTAGGAGTTATATAAATGAAAATTCAACTTTGTAATTGAATTGAATAAATGAATTGAATGCAAATCAATTTAATTAACCAAATTGAATGAATATAAGTAAAGGAATTTGGTTATAATTAATATACTTTGGTTGCTATATGATTGTTGATTGTATATAATTCATTAAGTGTTAATGAAAGTGAATTAATGAAATTGGAAGCTATGTAATTGAATTCAAATTAGAAGTAAATAAATTTGAATAGAATTGAAAGTGAATTGGATTTAATTAGTAATGTAAACTAATTGAATTGAGAATAAATGTTAGTTGGTTGATGGTTGAATATATATATTGCTATTGTTGCATTTGCTATGTGACATATATAGTTGATATGTTGCTATATGTTGTATATTGAGATTATTTGCATATATGCATATTCTCATGTTGTTTGTTGAGTTTAGTAGGTGCGGATCGCGTTTGCTTCGCATTTGGAGTTCGCTTTAGCGCTATATTAGCCATATATGCTTGCTAATAAAATATAAGGTACATATCTCGGATTAAATATCGCACTTTTACATTTTTTTTTTCCCTTCGGGATGCCTCATTACTTGATGAGATGTATATTTGTGATATATATACTGTCATTTTTTTTTCGGATCGAGCCGCGCAAAGGAGACTATGGCGAATTTTTCCGAAAATTTAAGGCGTTAGAAAAAAATTTGAGAAAATTGGAAAATTTTGAAAACTTAAACTTTGATTTGGAATTGAAAGTTAAATGATATAATTTGTTTTTGAAAAGATAACTAAGTATGATTTGAAAACTTAGTAAAGTATTATAAGAAGTTTAACTATGAATTTTGGAAAGTTAATAGATTCTGTAACTTTTCTTACTTATAATTTCGAGGACGAAATTCTTTTAAGGGGGAAAGATTGTAACGACCCAGAATTTTTATAAATTTAAATTTGAATATTTAATTAATTTTAAATATTTATAAGTGAATTTATAAGTCAAATAAATTTTATTTTGAATTATTGGGATTAATTGGATTATTAAATCGATAATTTAATATGTGAAATTATGGAAATAATTGAAAATGGAGTTAAATATGATAGAAAATGATTTGTAAAATTTTATTTAATCATACTGGAGTTATAGAAATATTTTAGAACTTTTAAAATCGAATTAAAAGTTAATTTGTGAAAATTGAATATTTTAATATTTTATAATCGACTGTAAAATAGTCAATTTTTGAACAGTCTCAGAATTGAACGAAACTAGTTCCATTGGATCCGTAATAGTTAGTTATTACCGGATTTCAAATTTCGTGTCAATCGGAGTTATCGTTTGATCGTGGCAGCTCGAAACGCATCGATTTATTTTTAATTTAAATTTGGCGAGCCAAATTAGCCATTTTTCAAAAAGTCTCGGAATTCGACGAAACCAGTTTCATCGGATCCGTAATGTGATATTATTGTAAGGTTTCAAATTTCAAGTCAATTGGATTTACCGTTTGTCCGGTACAAATTAAAACGCCTAGAAATCGATTTAAATCGGTTTAATTCAAATTGAACGTTTTCAGCCATAACTCGCACATACTTCCGAATTAGCTTCCGAAACCTGTTCCATTGTGTCCGGAACGCGGGGTAAACCTTAGAAACGCTGGTTACGGCGCCTAAATCGGAGTTCGGAATTTCCGGGATGAATAGTGTTTACGCTTGCTTTTTCTATAAATAGAAGTTAAAATCACAAAATTTATAAAATTAAAAACTAAACCCTAATTTCCTATAGCTAGCCGCTAGTTAATATTGGATGGCCAGAAAACACTCGACTTCCACCTCGATTATCTTCCAATCCGTCGACATTTAGCCTTAGGTTTCAACTACAAAGATGAAGAGCACGACGAGAGCTACGAGATCAACGGTTGAGATCGAGTTTGGAGCATCGGAGGAGGAGCTAGGTGGGGCCGACCTTGCTGCCGTGCGCACGAGATTCTAGGCCAATCTTTGGGCCGAGCTCCACCAGGGTCAGGCCGAACATAGCTAAGGTGAGGAGCTTCGTCATGGTGTTGGTATGATCGGGTTTCGTCGAGTATTAATGGCGAATTAATTAACCCTAGTTTGAGATGGGGTGGGTTCTCTTGCGTTTTGATTATCTGGATATGTTGCGTGAGGGAGATGGAGGATGGGAAGTCACGGCCTTGATGATGCAGTGCAAATCCAAGGGCCCATGTTGATTGTATGTTGAAAATAATTAAGTTATGTTGAATTTAAGATATTAAAAACGTGCACAAACTTGTAAAATTCGTATCTTTTTCATACGAGGTCGAAAAAATGCAAATCCAGTTGCGTTGGAATCGTATGGACGAGCACTATGCGATGGAGTTGGTTTGGAGTCGTTTGGAGTTAGTGAGAATTTCGGGTAAAATTAAACGCGCGTTTAATTTTATTCGAAATTAAAGCTAAAACGGAAATTAAAACCAAGGTGAGAATTTCTCACTCAATCGAATCAGTTTCGATTTTATTTTAAGTAGTTAGATTTAAAATATTTGAATGCATGTTTGAATGATGACTGTAAATTATTGATTGTTAAAATAGACATTATACGCCGTTAGTAAGCGGATGTTATTTAATATAAACATATACCGCGAATATTTCATAAACAGTGAAATTGGTATTATATATAATATCAATATATATATATTGGCATATGTATATATTGCAGTTATTGATTTCCCGCATTTTTTTGTTTAGCGGATGAGACCCTATTACGCCGTTAGTAAGCGGATAATATTTATTAAAAACATGTACCGCGATAATTTCGTACTGGAGCGAAATTGGTATTGTGCTAATGTTTTTGGATGCAGGAAACAGGTTGGAGGGATCCAACTGGATTCCTCAACAGTATTTATTTTATTTCAGATATTTTGATATTTGATGGATTATCATATCGATATATGATATCGTTGTTAGTCGTGATTGACTATTTGGTGTGTAGCATCATTGGACCCAGATTTTGGGATTTTAAAATGATCTTTAAAATGATTTTTGAAAATATACTTTATTTCTGGAATTTATCCATTATAAATAAATAAAAGTTATAATTTTATAAGTTATAAAATTATGGTTTTTGTGAAATATAGTTAAAAGCTGGTTTTTGAGAAATATGAACCAATGATTTTATAAAATAGTTTAAACTGGATTTTTGAGTTTATTATTAAAAGTTTGAATATAAGATTTATAAAATTTGATTATTTTATAAATCAAGAGAACGGTGAAATTTTTAAAGGAATTTAAAGACGTTTAAAAGAATAATATAAATTAATTTATATTAAGAGATTTATAAATGGATATTTATAAATTGAATTATGGACATTATAAAACGAGTTTTTATAAGTGTTTGAATGTAGTGAAAATGAATTTCCTAAATGAATGAAATTTATGAAATTATAAACTGTGAAGTTATAAATGAAATTTTATAAGCAATAGGTTTATAAAATTTATAAAGTTACCGAAAGAATGAATTTTGGATAAATAAACAATCTTATAAGTTAAGATTAATAATTTGGGAAGTTAAATGAACGATTTTGTAAAATAATCGTTTTATAAGTAATTAACTTATAATATGAACTTGTAGTTTATAATTGAGTTATAAACTGGAATAGGTTAATAAAGGAATTTATAAAAAGGAAGTTTTTATAAATAAATAGAAATGGAATTTATAAACGTTGTTTTATAAATCCGCAAACGACTTATTTTGATAAGTAAATTGTTATAACTTATAAATGGAGTTATATTCACGTTTTAGACAGTGAATAATCCTTTAAGTTAAAGTGAATAGAAATGATGAAGTTTGTTAACGTAGTTTATTCACGTTTTTGAACAGTGAATAACACGTTAAAGAAATGTTTTGAATGTGATATTTTAAATAGAATTAAAATGATCTAACGATGTTTTAAATATGTTGAGATTCGAAACCATAGATTTCAACATTTATTGTTGAAATAGACGTTTTCGAGAAATAGAAGGAAATAATGGACTATAACACTGTTGTTATAGTAAATGATTTCCGAAAGGAAATGTTTTGTATAGTATTGGGATTTATATATCTATTTTAATTTCGAATCCCTATACTAGTGATTTTGGGTTGTCGTAACGATGTTTTACGTAACATTCGTTTTGGCCCAAATAAATATGTTTAAGAGAATGATTTTCTTAAAGAATGAATTATATACTTAATTCGATTTAAGTATATTGAATATTTTCCAAGGTTGAAAATAAAAAGATTTGTGAATTACTTATGAATAAATAAGTATGGAAATGTTTTCCAATAAGAAGTGAATATTAGAATTTATCTTTTTGAAGATAAACCGAAATGAATTATTGAAATCGCATATGCATGGATATCTTGAAATATAAATTCATTATGGAATTTATATGTGAAAGTGAAACTTGTTAAAAATAAATATTGATTTATTTTTGAAGTGTTGAAATTATATATCTAGTAAAGATATTTTGGAAATTAAATAATTTGGAAAATTATTTGGAATCTGGTGATGTGTGCATATCCAGTGATAGTTCAATAACCGACTATCAGTATTTCCCTTTGAATGGGTATTTGATGTGAATTGATTGAATTTGAATGCACACTTATTTTTGAATAAGCGCTCACTATTCGGGTTAACCGGGAAAGGACCATGGGGTCGTATAACCCATTCCGAATATGTGATACGTCGTTGTGAATTGCATTGAAGATCGGTGTTGAAGACCGGTATTTGCAAGAGTGATAGGATGAACTATCGATTGACTCTGCACCGAGTAGCTACGGTATTGAGTTCTCCATATGTGATGGTGAATCCGATCAGGATTGTGAATATCCGGATTGCAAGGACTTCTTTGTAAGTGCCTTCGGTTCTGTTCGATCCCGGAACAGACTTGTATGGATTGTATGCCTGACATTACAAGTTGAGATATAAAGCCGATTTCTTTCAAATATATTTCTGTTGGTGGCGGAGAATTTATTCTTTGCTTAACACCCTTCTTTGAGACGTACGAGCTCAAAGGTTATATAGTTGAAGTTATCAGCGATATATCCCATTTTGGTAATGTGACATACTGAGTGTTGCTGAAATGATCATTGTGTTGATTATTTGTGATAGGATCGTTTATTTGATCGTCTATCCTTGTGATCATTGTGTTGATCATTTGTTGACCCAAAGCATGGCTTTTGTATAAAGTATGTTTTTGTGGACGTGACTTCGTCGAGCCTCACACCCCGTGAATGGTCAAAACAGGAAAGAAGCAGCAAGGTTATGAGGGGTAGCACCCTTTAGGATGTGTCCATTTCCTTCTGGAAAAGGGTAGTGTCATGGTATGGAGCCCAGATACTTACTCATGTTGAAAACACTTTATGATTGTGTGAATTGATTACGAGCGCTCGGTGAAAAGGTCCCAAAGGACCGGGGGATGGCATATTCGGTCAGTTGTTACTCAGTTAGGAGTAACCCGACCTTGTATTGGTAGAGATCCGGTTTGGTTCTCGGGGATGTCCATCCAGAGGCATTCTCAGTGGCAATGGGAAGTTCCTTGGCCTGACCATTCGTTGGAAATCCAATTCCCAATACGAAACTTGTACGGTATTAGTTGTAGAACCTGCCATTCACTTATGGTGGTCACCACTGTTTGGATGGTAGCTATAGTAGGCATAGTTCGAAATGTCTATGCTGGCTAAGATTTATATTCTACTTTCGAAATGAATTTTCCCTACACTATACACTAATAATAATACCAAATGTTATTTTAAATGCGTATCAAGCATCTTTGACTATCATAAGGAGAAATCTCCTCCGATTCTGCGTTTGCATGTGTGTGTGTGCGGGAGGCCTTATGGTAGTCTCATTTTTAAAAGCATTGCGAATTGAATTAAAAATATTCCTCTATTTTGATTTTAAAGATAAATAAACTGTTTTGAGTTCTCACACCAGTCACATGACTGACTTGGAGTTTATTGTTTTCCTTCCTAAACTCTGGGTGCCCACCAATTTCCACACGGGCAGTCAAGAGTTAGGTTTATCAGGATATTCTGGACATTCAGGAGTTGCTGGAGGCAAGATGGATGGCATGGCATATTACTTATATAGTATTTCTTTTTCCGCTGCACTGTTTGATGTTGTTGATGTTGTACACTCTGATGATATGATGTAATGAAATGAAATGTAATGTAATAACTGATATAGTTCTTTGTTTAAAGATTATTCATTTATTATTATATGTTGTTCCGCTGCGAATTGTGAGATTCTGTTGTTGTTGTTCTTGTTTTCTGTTCCGTCCTATTTTCTTCTGTTTTTTTCTTTTTCCTCTATTCTCTTTTTCTTCTATTTTCAAATTCTCTATCTTCTTCTCTCTCTATTTCCTATCTCTTCTCTCTTCTTTCTTCTTTCTTTTTCTTTTCTTAAATTTTCTTTTTAAAACCCATAACTATTCGGTTTTTCGGCAACGAAAATCCGCGATCGTTACAATTCCCATCAAGGGTGATTACAACATATCATGCCCCTGCACTTTGCTCATTTGATGCTCCATTAATGTATAGCTTCCATTTTGGTTCAAGTTTCTTTTCTTTCTATGATTATCTTTCAATGAATCCCGTGCACTTTATGATAAAGTCAGCAAAACCACGTCCTTTGATTAATATCCTTGGTAGATATTCAATATCACACTAGCTCAACTCCATTCCCCACTTTGTCAAGCTTCCTAATACTTCAGGTTTACTTAGAATTTCCATGGATGATTAGTCAGAACTTTATTGGATGAGCTCGAAAATAAGATCTTAGCTTTCATGCTAATAATAATAAGCAATATGCTAACTTTTCTATTACTGAGCACCTAGTCTTAGCATCTTTTAATCTTCGCTCATATAGTAAATTGAGAATTGGATTCCATCTTCCTCCCTTTCCAAAAGGGAGCTGACGGCATGTTTTGATATAGCCATGTATATATATAAGCCTTCTCCTTCTATAGGGCTTGAAGTATGTATAGTGATTCTAAATGGCTTTTCAACTACTAAAAAGCATTCTGACATTCCTCCATCCATTTAATGGTATTCTTTGCCTTAATTACATCAAAAAAGGGATACACCTATCCTTTGCTCTAGACTTAAACTGATTGAGGACTGCGCCCCGTCCATTTAACCTCATCACTTCCTTGCACATTTTAGGTGGTGCCATATTTTCAATAGCTTTTATCAGGTCTGGGTTTTCTTCATTTTCTCTAGCACTACAATATATACTAGGAATTTTCCAGTTTGGATCCCGAAGGAGTACTTTTGTGGGTCTAATTTTATCTTACACTTTGTTGACATCAAAATTGGCCACTAATCGCCAATTGCAAGTGAAAGCGCCAATATCCAATCACATATCACAAATAGAGTATATGTAGAGAATATAATATGAAGAATAACCAAAACTAAAATGAAAGCAGGCAAAAAAGATAAGATTTATAGTGGTTCAGCCAACTTCGGCCTACGTCTGTGCTAGAAAAATCCTTTCCATTATCAGAAATTTGATTACAATTACAATCTGGAATTTCTGAATAAAAATGGCAGAGCAGCCTCTAGATGGAAAACGAAGAGAAACAAAGTGAAGCCCCTCTTTCTGAAGCCACACCGGCTATATTTATAGGTGAAACTCCAACTACAGGGCCTCCTAACCTACATGGGCCCACCATAACGACTGTCGACCCTAGCTCGTCCATCTATGACGAACTGAAGTAATTCGTATGCTCACCCGAAGCAAGTGACATGTCGAACTGAAGTAAACTTCATGCTGACCTAAAGTAAAATGTATGTCGACCCCAAGTGAAGTCTAATGTCGACCTGAAATGTAGCCTATGTAGACCCCAAGTGAAGTCCGTGCCGATCCAAAGTAAACTTCATGCTGACCCGAAGTAAAAATATATGCCGACCCCAAGTGAGGTCCAATGCCGAACTGAAATGTAGCCTATGTCGACCCCAAGCGAGGTCCTTGCCGACCCGAAGTGAAGTCCACACCGACCCAAAGTAAACTATTCTCTGATGACCTGAGGTTGAAGCAATGCCGACCCGAAGTTATATGCCGACCCCAAGTAAGATGTCGACCCCAAGCGAATTAGCATATCGACCCGAAGTAGAACCCGAAGCGAACCCTATGCCGACCGAAAGTAGAACCTAAAGCAACTCTATGCCGATCCGAAGTAACAATGCCGATGTGACGACCCCACTTCCTACTCCCAGGAAGTAGTATCGTTTATAAGAAAGAAAGAGGTGAGAAAATAGAAAAGATAGAGAAGAAAGAACAACAATATCAGAATCTCACAGCGGAACGAATAAAATATATTAATCACATAAGTATTTACATAATATATATACATCAATCAGAGTACACAGATAATACATCACATACTAGACAGTTATAAACACCTGTCTAGTTATACAACTCAATACACATTACATCACAGAGATACCACACAGCGGAACTATATATATATCTACAACGCTGAAGCCTCCTGCTCCATTGCTCCTCCAGAATTCGTCAAACTAAACCTGAATCCCTTGGCTACCCGTAAAAATTTGGGTACCCGAGAGTTTATGAAAAACAAAATAAACTTCGGGTCAGACATGGGTCTGGTATGAGTAACAGGTTAAAGTTGCTTAATTTTGAAAAATCCTTTGAAAACAAAAGGTATCACGTAAGACTTCCCACACATAAACATGGAAAAGTTTTTACCTTACGCTAACCAAAATATTTGATAGGAAATTCAGTGATATTATAATAGTGTCTAGGGTTTTCAAATAAAATACAGAAATAGCTGAAATGCTTACATCTCACATTCCAACATAGTTGGGCACAACTAATACGTACGGCACTTATTGGAGATTGGATTCCATACAATGGCAGGGCTACTGGGGTACCGCCCGTCACAGTACGGGGCCTAGATCACCGTACCGAGGATTACTCCCTTCATCCCCTGCAACACAAGGCCGGAACCGTTCCTTACTGAACAGTCCCGAACAAGATACACCCCGCAGTTGGCTGCAGACCAACCGCCCACTAAGCCGAATAAAAAGGGACATCTAGACAGGGGAATATCCTTGTCCTGCTTGGGCATGACCCACCTAACCTTGCTGCACCTCCCCTGTTTTAGCCATTCCCGGTTGATGAGGCTTGAGGTTACGATTACCTTTATAGAACATATCTCTTAGAATGCTCATCGCCCGCCTGACGATGTGTTGAAAGCATTCAATCCATACAAGTTCATCCCGGGTTCGAACGAAACCGAAGGCATTATCTCGTTACACTCGTTTTGGAATCACCCTCAGAGTTAACGACGATAACCCTTGCATTCTGAACCTTCATCTTCACTTCAGATTCACGACCTATCGTTAATTTGGAAACGATGTGGTTTTCGGATGTTCCTAATGCGGAAAACCCGATCCCGGTCTCATCGAAATCCAAAACGTGTCTTTTAAGGCCAAGTTGTCTATTTAGTCTTAACAGTGAATTCAATATCATCGATATGCACAAATAGATAATTCACATCTCACAATAGATAATCACAACATCATCATAAACAGATAATCAATATCATCATCCAAACAGATAATAAATATTATCATACTTAAAACATATATCCATATCACATAGATATTATCCATTCATAATTGAGATCACAATCAAATCATGAAATATCAACATCATCCATCAGCAATGATTTATGAATTACAAGCTATAGTTAATTTAAAATGAATTAAATTAACTACTTCTATATTTAATTAATTTAAAGTAAATTAAATTAATTACTCATTCCACAAATCCTGCTCTCATAATCATTAATTAATTATATATCAAATTACTTAATCATTCTCTAATTACAAGAATACATTAGTCTTTAATAAATTCCTTAAATGAATTATTCTAAATCATTTATAGCAGATTAACATTTAATTACTTACCCATTAATTATTCCTTAATTTACAATTCTTAATTACATCATTAATTATATTAATTAATGATCTTCAATTTATATTTAATTACTTATCTAAAATAATTGAGTGATTAATCTTTACTTAAACACAATTATTAATCACCCCTTGATTAATAACCAACCAGTAATTAACTACTCATAATTACTTATTAACAAATTAATCATTCCATGATTAATTAATTCCATAAATTAATCCTTTGATTAATTATAAAAGAAATTACTCAAATTACTTTACTTACAAATCATCTTGTATGAATTTCATCAAGTAATTATCATCTAATTACTTTCCCAAGTAATTATGCTCCATTAATTACACTAAGTAATTACACATACCAAATCATTAATTAATTATATATTCAAATTAATCATCTTTGATTTGAATATTCTTTACTGCATTCCAGATGTTTTCCTTTAACTTATTTACAGAAATTAATCTTGAATAAATCCATTAATTTATTACATTTATATTAATTTATTACCATTCAATTATCTTGTTGATTTATTATTCTCAAATAAATCAATTTCTTTAATTCCCATCATTAATTATTTTAATTAATGATTTCTAATTTCATTTTCATTTGTTAATTTATATTAAGAATACGAATCTTCAAATTACAAATATTAATCCTCTTGATTAATATATTCAGTAATTAATCATCCTAAATTAATTACTTCTCAATAACACTCTTAATTAATCCCCTGATTAATTTTAAGTAATTATATTTCAATTACTTCCATTAACAACATCTTCCAGTTAATTACCTCCAGTAATCATTCATCAATTACTTCTCTAAGTAATTTAATTTCCAAAATATCAGTTAATTAATCTAAATTAATTAACTCAAATCAAATCAATTTACTCAATTAATAAGTAATTAATTTCTTAATTACTTCTCAAATAAATAATTACATTTAAACTATTGAATTAATTAATCTAATTAATTTATTACAAAATCAATCATATTAATTAATTATAACATCATTTGGTTAATGAACTTCATTAATAATTATTTAATTATTTCCTTCTAACATAATCAACTTATATTAATTATTAATTATGAATTAATCAACCATTTAAAAATCTAATCTATAGTTCTAAATAACATATTAGTTAATTAATTCATTAATTAACTTTAATTACTACTTTTACACTATAATTACTAGTTTAATTAATTTTAATCATTAATTATTCTTACTTAATCAACTTAGGAGTTAATGCATATACAAATTCTTAAAGTAAAATTTCAAAATGTTTTAAAACATTTATTTTAATATACTTTCTAATTAAAAACCAATTTATCATTACTAAAGTTTTATAACTAATTTATTTGAAACCCCTTTGCAACACACATGTTTAATTACAATTAAAACTTATTTGAATACATTATAAAACTTTATTCTATTACAAATCTGGAATTTCATGTCCAAGTCCTAATTCCTATTTTATGCTTCTTTCCTTAACACCTTTAAATTTTAATTTGAACTTACTCTAGTTGAAAATACTTAAATTTTTAAACACTTTTAGGATATTAGAATAATTTAAATTTTGAAAACTTACTATGTCCAACCATATTCAAAACTAACTTAAATTCATTATTTAAAATTTATTTTAGCACTAGCTTTTAGCTTTGATTTTAAATCAAAAGTTTCAAATACAGTTGAAACTGTAACAACTTATTTCAGGTTTGACAAACCTGTAAACCAATAACCCGACCCCCCCTCTGATGGTTTGCTTCGAGAAACACACGAGTCTCCCTTGATAAAACAACTGAAATTCTTCGAGTTACTCCATGCGCAAAAGAATCGAGTACAGAACCTGAAAAAAACACTCTACCTCACCTCCCTCACCTGTCAACGGCGCGTACACGGCGGTCCCACCACCGGAGGCTACCAAACTCCGGTCATCACTTCGGCCATCACTCCTTCACCTCCCCTTAAAACGGCGTCGCACTCGAACGCCCATAGTGGCTGCGGCGATCAAATCTTCAAGCACAGTAAATTTTAGGTTTAGGAACTTAATCCCTTTGCCGTCGACACTACGGCCATCTGACACGCTATCAACTATTTTTCCTAGCCTCAGCGCACACTCATCCACCTACAGGCAAAGCTCCGGCCTCCCTAGCCCTTCTGCCCGTCCCCAGTTGCTTAAAAACCCAAACTCAGACAATCCCAAATTACACAATCACCCTAAAGTTTAAAATCTTGATTTGTATTTTAGAAATCCCCATTTCCAGTGAAAGTTCAAGATAGATACTTGAATCAATGATCGGTGTAAGTCGAAATTTGGTCAATCTTGAATTTGCTCAATGATCTGGGTTCCAGAGGAAGGTTTTAAGTTGTTTTTGTCTTAGCTAAAGTTTTGAACTTAGTTTATAATGTTACAAACATTCTTTATTCAAAACTTAAGTTCATTCATCAATCAGAGAAGAAGCAAATGATTTTTGAATGTGAAGTTCTATTTACAGAGTAACAGAAAGCAGACATATAACAACATTTCCAGATTTTATTTTAGTTTCCAGATAAAATTTCTCTTATATTTTTTTCTAGTTAAATAAATTTTAAACTTAAATCTTAAAGTTAAACTAACGAGTCTTGTTTAAATTCTATTAACTAACAGCTACAGATCAAAAGAAATTAGATAGTTTTGTTTAAAAGCCAAACCTGAAACTAAACAGGCAGAACAAGTTTAACTACAGCAATCATCTACCCATCCATATACACATGCATTCTCAAATATATATATACACATACTTCATCTCATAAATTTTCACAAGCAACAAATTAAAATTTATTTAAGCTTTTAAAAAGAAGTTACTCACATGAAAATGGAAGAACAGAGCCTTAACAGGCTTGCAAACAACTGAAACTTCATTTTTTTTTTTTTTGCTTTGCTTCCTGAATTTTGTTTAAGTTTGAGATGGTTTTATTTTCATGTTTTAGTTGAAATGAAGTTTACTTTAGATTCTCCTTAGTTCGAACTGATATGAAGCTAACATATAGAAAGGAAAAGAGGCAGGGTTATAATTATGTTTCATACTATTAAGACAATATTTGCATACAATCTTGTATTGTACAAATTTTTCTCCAGAGATATTTTATTTAGGGTGGCTGATATGAATACTTAATGTACTAAAGATTTTTACATTAATTACTTTTTGTTTGTTAGCTTAAGATATTTAGTAGTATCTTCTCTAGCAAGCTTCACATATATATGCAGTTGTATATTTATACGGCCTGCACACAAAGATATTTTATATCTTTCATTTTGTTGCTGTCATGACATGTATTTATATTACTGTCCTTATTGCTAGATATTATTATGTTTTCAACACCAAGACAAAACTTGTACAATGAAACATAGCAATCTAGTTTGACCTGCATACACTATTGTTACTGAATTTTGTTTGTCTTGATGCTTAAACATATACATATATGTATATTCTACAGTTCATTTATGAAAGTTTACAAGTTTTAAAAGTTCCTTTGTTTCAAGTTTTATTGTTGTCTTATTATATTTTAAAATGCATATGAATGTTGTTATGTTTGTTTTGTTATTTGCAAACTAAATGAATTTATAGTTGTTAAGTTATTATAATGTAGTTAATGTCATTACTTTATATTTTTCCCAATTATCTTGTAGTCATGTATTTATATTTATTAACATTATTTAAAAGTAACTTATTTATCAATTTGTAATGGTAAATAAATTAAATTATCTTTTTATTATAAACTACATATTTATTAATGTATATTAATGTATTGTTTTACACAATTATATATAACTCATATATATTTTTAAATCAAACTATACTGAAAATAAAAGAAAACAAATCATTTTGTTAGTAAATGTTAATTTTTTTACTTAAGTTCAAATAAGTTTCCAATATTATTTAAACATTTACTTATGTATTTAAAACCTTGTATTTATTTATTTAGCCATTGAAAAGTTTATATTTAATAAAACACAATTTCTAATCCACTGAAATATATATTGGAATTTAAAACATAATTTATTAGTTAAGCTTTAAAACAAATCTCATCTATTTGCAATGTATACAAATATATCCATTTATAAATAGAAAAAAAACAATTAATTTTAAACAGATTAAATTTATCCATTAGATATTTATTAAAAGAAAAGTATCAATTCAGATTTTATTATCAAATCAATTTAATATTAAATGCAGATTATTAAATTGATATTGCTAGAAAATTCCGGGTCGTCACATTCCTCCCCCCTTAAAAGAATTTCGTCCCCAAAATTTAAAAGCAAAGGTAATTTAATAATATTTTTAAGATTTTAATTAATTTTAAATCATAAGCATATATCAACCACATGCTAACAATCATCACAACCAATCAACTCAATCAACAAAGCTAACTATCCAGACAAAATTCTGGTTAGAGTTCCCTAGAGTTTCCCAGTATAATTCCGGAATACTCGATCTATAGAATCCAAACAGTCTATACTACTAATCTACAGAACTCCTTCGAATCAGAGAAAATTCATCCAAAATGAAATCTCCGACTCCCAAATCCAAATTACTTCGTCTCTTGTCCATCAAATACTTCTGACAATCCAAAGCTGCCTTCAACCCACTGATCAGCTCAACCTTCGCTGCTAACTCCTAAAACAATCTGAATCCAAAAACAATCCAGTAGAATGAGCTTTTCAAAATCAACCAAAACCAAGAACTCAACCTTTACTATCTTCAGTAGAAAACAACTTCTCTTTTGCAGAAAAGAAAAACAAATGCACTTCTAACTGCTTCCGCTGCACAACTCTGATCTAGATGGATGAAAACACTGATGGTGCACATAAGCACAAACTGGACAACACATGACAAAAATATGATTCAGCAGATCCATAATAAAACTCAGAAATTCCTCCAAAACTTGAGTCGCTTTACCAATTCCTCTCTCTAGAAACCATTCTATTACTAAGCTGAACCATCGGTACTACTTCTGAAATCTAGTCGATACCAAACTCAACTCCTCAGATGCTAAGGCAAACCACTGACTTCTTCAAAGATATTCAGAAAAATTTCTGCCATTCCAGAGAACACTTAACTATCGCAAGTCACTTTTGCGATCCACTCAGGCTAATATCCAAAGAAAACTGTTCTCTCCTACCAATTTGAACATCTTAAACTTATCTAGCCAATCCATTGAAGAAATGGATTCACAAAACTGGTTCTGGACTTCACTTCTAAAGAACTGCTGACAAATGACTTCCTCGCGTGCCGGCAGAACAATTTGAGCTGCAACACTGCTGCTGATGCCAAAATTCCTTAATCCAAAATTCCTCGAAAAACTCAAGCTTCAAAGCCAAACACAACATTCAGCTGGACTCAATCTCAAAACTAATGCAAACACACCTCCTTATCCAAAGATCTTTGAGAACTTCTTCGAAAACAAACCATAGCTACTGCATCTCAACACACAATTATTACTTCTTGAGTTACCAAGATAATATTTCTAGCTTCAGCCCAACTGACAAAAACCCAAATTCTACTCATCCAATCTTGTACCATAAAATGGACTCCAAATCTTTACAGGTTCCTCAAGAGATTTAGGTGAAATCCTTACACCACAAATTTACTCGAGACGGTATTAGGTCTACAGTCTCGTCAAATATACTTCCAACCACAGGTAGTCGTGTTACACACACCACTACTCAATCTACCCATTGGAAAACCCGAACAGGTAATCCAACAAATAGATAGAAATATATATATATATATATATATATATATATATATATATATATATATATTAAAATTACAAATACGCTCTCTCAGGAAAGAAATCACTTAAGAGCCTAGGTATTCACTCAACCTAGCGCTCTGATACCACTGTGACGACCCCACTTCCTACTCCCAGGAAGTAGTATCGTTTATAAGAAAGAAAGAGGTGAGAAAATAGAAAAGATAGAGAAGAAAGAACAACAATATCAGAATCTCACAGCGGAACGAATAAAATATATTAATCACATAAGTATTTACATAATATATATACATCAATCAGAGTACACAGATAATACATCACATACTAGACAGTTATAAACACCTGTCTAGTTATACAACTCAATACACATTACATCACAGAGATACCACACAGCGGAACTATATATATATCTACAACGCTGAAGCCTCCTGCTCCATTGCTCCTCCAGAATTCGTCAAACTAAACCTGAATCCCTTGGCTACCCGTAAAAATTTGGGTACCCGAGAGTTTATGAAAAACAAAATAAACTTCGGGTCAGACATGGGTCTGGTATGAGTAACAGGTTAAAGTTGCTTAATTTTGAAAAATCCTTTGAAAACAAAAGGTATCACGTAAGACTTCCCACACATAAACATGGAAAAGTTTTTACCTTACGCTAACCAAAATATTTGATAGGAAATTCAGTGATATTATAATAGTGTCTAGGGTTTTCAAATAAAATACAGAAATAGCTGAAATGCTTACATCTCACATTCCAACATAGTTGGGCACAACTAATACGTACGGCACTTATTGGAGATTGGATTCCATACAATGGCAGGGCTACTGGGGTACCGCCCGTCACAGTACGGGGCCTAGATCACCGTACCGAGGATTACTCCCTTCATCCCCTGCAACACAAGGCCGGAACCGTTCCTTACTGAACAGTCCCGAACAAGATACACCCCGCAGTTGGCTGCAGACCAACCGCCCACTAAGCCGAATAAAAAGGGACATCTAGACAGGGGAATATCCTTGTCCTGCTTGGGCATGACCCACCTAACCTTGCTGCACCTCCCCTGTTTTAGCCATTCCCGGTTGATGAGGCTTGAGGTTACGATTACCTTTATAGAACATATCTCTTAGAATGCTCATCGCCCGCCTGACGATGTGTTGAAAGCATTCAATCCATACAAGTTCGTCCCGGGTTCGAACGAAACCGAAGGCATTATCTCGTTACACTCGTTTTGGAATCACCCTCAGAGTTAACGACGATAACCCTTGCATTCTGAACCTTCATCTTCACTTCAGATTCACGACCTATCGTTAATTTGGAAACGATGTGGTTTTCGGATGTTCCTAATGCGGAAAACCCGATCCCGGTCTCATCGAAATCCAAAACGTGTCTTTTAAGGCCAAGTTGTCTATTTAGTCTTAACAGTGAATTCAATATCATCGATATGCACAAATAGATAATTCACATCTCACAATAGATAATCACAACATCATCATAAACAGATAATCAATATCATCATCCAAACAGATAATAAATATTATCATACTTAAAACATATATCCATATCACATAGATATTATCCATTCATAATTGAGATCACAATCAAATCATGAAATATCAACATCATCCATCAGCAATGATTTATGAATTACAAGCTATGGTTAATTTAAAATGAATTAAATTAACTACTTCTATATTTAATTAATTTAAAGTAAATTAAATTAATTACTCATTCCACAAATCCTGCTCTCATAATCATTAATTAATTATATATCAAATTACTTAATCATTCTCTAATTACAAGAATACATTAGTCTTTAATAAATTCCTTAAATGAATTATTCTAAATCATTTATAGCAGATTAACATTTAATTACTTACCCATTAATTATTCCTTAATTTACAATTCTTAATTACATCATTAATTATATTAATTAATGATCTTCAATTTATATTTAATTACTTATCTAAAATAATTGAGTGATTAATCTTTACTTAAACACAATTATTAATCACCCCTTGATTAATAACCAACCAGTAATTAACTACTCATAATTACTTATTAACAAATTAATCATTCCATGATTAATTAATTCCATAAATTAATCCTTTGATTAATTATAAAAGAAATTACTCAAATTACTTTACTTACAAATCATCTTGTATGAATTTCATCAAGTAATTATCATCTAATTACTTTCCTAAGTAATTATGCTCCATTAATTACACTAAGTAATTACACATACCAAATCATTAATTAATTATATATTCAAATTAATCATCTTTGATTTGAATATTCTTTACTGCATTCCAGATGTTTTCCTTTAACTTATTTACAGAAATTAATCTTGAATAAATCCATTAATTTATTACATTTATATTAATTTATTACCATTCAATTATCTTGTTGATTTATTATTCTCAAATAAATCAATTTCTCTAATTCCCATCATTAATTATTTTAATTAATGATTTCTAATTTCATTTTCATTTGTTAATTTATATTAAGAATACGAATCTTCAAATTACAAATATTAATCCTCTTGATTAATATATTCAGTAATTAATCATCCTAAATTAATTACTTCTCAATAACACTCTTAATTAATCCCCTGATTAATTTTAAGTAATTATATTTCAATTACTTCCATTAACAACATCTTCCAGTTAATTACCTCCAGTAATCATTCATCAATTACTTCTCTAAGTAATTTAATTTCCAAAATATCAGTTAATTAATCTAAATTAATTAACTCAAATCAAATCAATTTACTCAATTAATAAGTAATTAATTTCTTAATTACTTCTCAAATAAATAATTACATTTAAACTATTGAATTAATTAATCTAATTAATTTATTACAAAATCAATCATATTAATTAATTATAACATCATTTGGTTAATGAACTTCATTAATAATTATTTAATTATTTCCTTCTAACATAATCAACTTATATTAATTATTAATTATGAATTAATCAACCATTTAAAAATCTAATCTATAGTTCTAAATAACATATTAGTTAATTAATTCATTAATTAACTTTAATTACTACTTTTACACTATAATTACTAGTTTAATTAATTTTAATCATTAATTATTCTTACTTAATCAACTTAGGAGTTAATGCATATACAAATTCTTAAAGTAAAATTTCAAAATGTTTTAAAACATTTATTTTAATATACTTTCTAATGAAAAACCAATTTATCATTACTAAAGTTTTATAACTAATTTATTTGAAACCCCTTTGCAACACACATGTTTAATTACAATTAAAACTTATTTGAATACATTATAAAACTTTATTCTATTACAAATCTGGAATTTCATGTCCAAGTCCTAATTCCTATTTTATGCTTCTTTCCTTAACACCTTTAAATTTTAATTTGAACTTACTCTAGTTGAAAATACTTAAATTTTTAAACACTTTTAGGATATTAGAATAATTTAAATTTTGAAAACTTACTATGTCCAACCATATTCAAAACTAACTTAAATTCATTATTTAAAATTTATTTTAGCACTAGCTTTTAGCTTTGATTTTAAATCAAAAGTTTCAAATACAGTTGAAACTGTAACAACTTATTTCAGGTTTGACAAACCTGTAAACCAATAACCCGACCCCCCCTCTGATGGTTTGCTTCGAGAAACACACGAGTCTCCCTTGATAAAACAACTGAAATTCTTCGAGTTACTCCATGCGCAAAAGAATCGAGTACAGAACCTGAAAAAAACACTCTACCTCACCTCCCTCACCTGTCAACGGCGCGTACACGGCGGTCCCACCACCGGAGGCTACCAAACTCCGGTCATCACTTCGGCCATCACTCCTTCACCTCCCCTTAAAACGGCGTCGCACTCGAACGCCCATAGTGGCTGCGGCGATCAAATCTTCAAGCACAGTAAATTTTAGGTTTAGGAACTTAATCCCTTTGCCGTCGACACTACGGCCATCTGACACGCTATCAACTATTTTTCCTAGCCTCAGCGCACACTCATCCACCTACAGGCAAAGCTCCGGCCTCCCTAGCCCTTCTGCCCGTCCCCAGTTGCTTAAAAACCCAAACTCAGACAATCCCAAATTACACAATCACCCTAAAGTTTAAAATCTTGATTTGTATTTTAGAAATCCCCATTTCCAGTGAAAGTTCAAGATAGATACTTGAATCAATGATCGGTGTAAGTCGAAATTTGGTCAATCTTGAATTTGCTCAATGATCTGGGTTCCAGAGGAAGGTTTTAAGTTGTTTTTGTCTTAGCTAAAGTTTTGAACTTAGTTTATAATGTTACAAACATTCTTTATTCAAAACTTAAGTTCATTCATCAATCAGAGAAGAAGCAAATGATTTTTGAATGTGAAGTTCTATTTACAGAGTAACAGAAAGCAGACATATAACAACATTTCCAGATTTTATTTTAGTTTCCAGATAAAATTTCTCTTATATTTTTTTCTAGTTAAATAAATTTTAAACTTAAATCTTAAAGTTAAACTAACGAGTCTTGTTTAAATTCTATTAACTAACAGCTACAGATCAAAAGAAATTAGATAGTTTTGTTTAAAAGCCAAACCTGAAACTAAACAGGCAGAACAAGTTTAACTACAGCAATCATCTACCCATCCATATACACATGCATTCTCAAATATATATATATACACATACTTCATCTCATAAATTTTCACAAGCAACAAATTAAAATTTATTTAAGCTTTTAAAAAGAAGTTACTCACATGAAAATGGAAGAACAGAGCCTTAACAGGCTTGCAAACAACTGAAACTTCATTTTTTTTTTTTTTTGCTTTGCTTCCTGAATTTTGTTTAAGTTTGAGATGGTTTTATTTTCATGTTTTAGTTGAAATGAAGTTTACTTTAGATTCTCCTTAGTTCGAACTGATATGAAGCTAACATATAGAAAGGAAAAGAGGCAGGGTTATAATTATGTTTCATACTATTAAGACAATATTTGCATACAATCTTGTATTGTACAAATTTTTCTCCAGAGATATTTTATTTAGGGTGGCTGATATGAATACTTAATGTACTAAAGATTTTTACATTAATTACTTTTTGTTTGTTAGCTTAAGATATTTAGTAGTATCTTCTCTAGCAAGCTTCACATATATATGCAGTTGTATATTTATACGGCCTGCACACAAAGATATTTTATATCTTTCATTTTGTTGCTGTCATGACATGTATTTATATTACTGTCCTTATTGCTAGATATTATTATGTTTTCAACACCAAGACAAAACTTGTACAATGAAACATAGCAATCTAGTTTGACCTGCATACACTATTGTTACTGAATTTTGTTTGTCTTGATGCTTAAACATATACATATATGTATATTCTACAGTTCATTTATGAAAGTTTACAAGTTTTAAAAGTTCCTTTGTTTCAAGTTTTATTGTTGTCTTATTATATTTTAAAATGCATATGAATGTTGTTATGTTTGTTTTGTTATTTGCAAACTAAATGAATTTATAGTTGTTAAGTTATTATAATGTAGTTAATGTCATTACTTTATATTTTTCCCAATTATCTTGTAGTCATGAATTTATATTTATTAACATTATTTAAAAGTAACTTATTTATCAATTTGTAATGGTAAATAAATTAAATTATCTTTTTATTATAAACTACATATTTATTAATGTATATTAATGTATTGTTTTACACAATTATATATAACTCATATATATTTTTAAATCAAACTATACTGAAAATAAAAGAAAACAAATCATTTTGTTAGTAAATGTTAATTTTTTTACTTAAGTTCAAATAAGTTTCCAATATTATTTAAACATTTACTTATGTATTTAAAACCTTGTATTTATTTATTTAGCCATTGAAAAGTTTATATTTAATAAAACACAATTTCTAATCCACTGAAATATATATTGGAATTTAAAACATAATTTATTAGTTAAGCTTTAAAACAAATCTCATCTATTTGCAATGTATACAAATATATCCATTTATAAATAGAAAACAAACAATTAATTTTAAACAGATTAAATTTATCCATTAGATATTTATTAAAAGAAAAGTATCAATTCAGATTTTATTATCAAATCAATTTAATATTAAATGCAGATTATTAAATTGATATTGCTAGAAAATTCCGGGTCGTCACAGCCGACCCGGAGCAACACCATGCCAACCCAAAGTAGAACCCAAAGCAAACCCTATGCCGACCCGAAGTAGAACCCGAAGCAACTCTATGCCGATCCAGAGTAACAATGCCGACTCGAAGCAACACCATGCCGACCCTAGCTGCGCCTTTCTCTAAGTCCTGCATCGTTTATCCATCGATTATGCTTAATCCTGGCTTCATATCTATAATTAATTATCCATCCATCCATTGAATCAAATCCACAAAATTCCAGCCTCGATAATCGTGAAGTCTATTGGGTTAAATCCGCTTGTATAGTGCATTGCCAGAAGGCGGGTTAACATTTGTCCCCCAAAACATGCCTTGCTATTAGAAGGCGTATTTTGAATTGCCATAAGTCTAAAATCTGAAGTCCATAATCCATTGATTGCCATATCATCCAACCTAGAGTCTAATCCATTGCCAATCATATTCCTTGATCTCTCTGGATCGTTAGCAAAATTCATGATTGTTCCAAGCTGATATCTAATTCTTAATCCCTTCCAAATCCATTAATCGAATCCATGATCTCTCCGGATCATTTTGTCCAAGTTTGGGACCATTCCGGGTCATGTAATTCAAATCCAGGACCTCGATGGGTCCATATCCAAATCCGAGACCTCTCCAGGTCCATATCCAAATCTGTGACCTCTCGGGGTCCATATCCATATTCGGGAACTCTCCGGGTCCATATCCAAATCCTTAGACCTCTCTCGGTCATTTTATCCTACTCTGTCCTCGACTCTCCGGTCGAGGGCTTATGATCTAGGGGTGTTATGGATGCGTTAACCGTCATTATTACTACCAACCGTAACCGTAACCATTATTGAAGGTTATAAATTCTTATAACCGTTACCTTAACTGTTTATGATAATTGACCGTCGTATTTTCAATTTTGAAGCATGTCATACATATATTTTCAATTTTGAAGCATGTCGTACATATATTTTCAAATATATGCATTATAGGTGATAAATTGATATAGCGCTAACTGTTTTTTGCAAATTTATTTGGTTATAAAACGACCAATATGCATGCACATGCTATTAGTTCATTAAGACATATATTATTAATGTACGAGCTATTCTTTTAACTTAAATAATTAATTTTTATAATTTAATGTTAAATATTACACAAAACAATCATGTATGGTTGGTATGGTTAACCGCGGTTTTCAAATTCTTCAATCATTACCGTAACCGTTACCGTTATAGGTGGTAACCACATGAACGGTTGGTACGGTTGAGCGGTTGAGCGATCGTAACAGCCCTAGGCTTATCCATGGTTATTCTTCTCTGGCCTCGACTCTTTGGTCAAGGACTTAATCCGTGAATATCCTTCTCCGGCCTCGACTCTCCGGTCAAGGACTTAATCTGTGGGGTATCCTACTCCGGCCTTGATCCCCAGTTGAGAACTTAATCCATGAATATCCTTCTTCGGCCTCGACTCTCCGGTCGAGGACTTAGTCTGTGGGGTATCCTTGTGACGACCCGCCCTTCTACTACCAGAAAGACGTATCGTCTTGAAGAAAGAAAGGGATGAGAAAATAGAAAAGATAGAGAAGAAAGAACAACAACATCAGAATCTCACAGCGGAACGAATAAATTATAATAATCACGTAAGTATTTACATAATATACAACATATATCAGTGTTATACAGACAAATACATCACATACTAGACAGTTATAAACACCTGTCTAGTTATACAGTCAATACACAAAACAACTCAAACAATACGACTCAGAGGTACCAACAAAGCGGAACTATATATATATATATATATATATATATATATATATATCTACAACGCTGAAGCCACCTGCTCCATTGCTCCTCCAGAATTCGTCAAAGCTAACCTGAATCCCTTGGCTACCCGTAAAAATTTGGGTACCCGAGAGTTTATGAAAAACAAAAATAAACTCCGGGTCAGACATGGGTCTGGTATGAGTAACAGGTTAAAGTTGCTTAAATTTGAAAATCCTTTGAAACAAAGGTATCACGTAAGACTCCCCACAAATAAACATGGGTGAGTTTTTACCTTACGCTAACTACAACATTTGATAGGAAATTCTGTGATATTATAATAGGTCTAGGGTTTTCAAGTAAATAGAAAATAACCGAAATTGTTACATCTATTAAATTCCAGCTACTAGCCACAAAAGTGGGTAATACAATCAAAACTGTTGGCACTTATTGGATTGTGGGTTCCATACAATGGCAGGGCTACTGGGGTACCGCCCGTCACAGTACGTGGCCTAGATCAACGTACCGAGGATCGAAACCATTCCTTACTGAACAGTCCCGAACAAGATAAACCCCGCAGTTGTTTGCAACCAACTGCCCACACAGCCGAATAAAAAGGGACATCTAGACAGGGGAATATTCTTGTTCTGCTTGGGCATGACCCACCTAACCTTGTTGCACCTCCCCTGTTTTAGCCATTCCCGATTGATGAGGCTTGAGGCTGCGATTACCTTTATAGAACATATTTCTTAGAATGCTCATCGCCCACCTGACGATGTGTTGAAAGCATTCAATCCATACAAGTTCGTTCCGGGTTCGAACGAAACCGAAGGCATTATCTCGTTACACTCATTTTGGAATCACCCTCAGAGTTAACGACGATAACCCTTGCAATCTGAATCTTCATCTTCACTTCAGATTCACGACCTATCGTTAATTTAGAATCGATGTGGTTTTCGGATGTTCCAAATAAGGAAAACCGATCCCGGTCTCATCGAAATCCAAAACGTGTCTTTTAAGGCTAAGTTGTCTATTTAGTCTTAATAGTTTAATTCAATATTATCAATATATACACAGATAGATAATCCATAATATCACAGTAGATAATCATATCATCATCACATACAGATAATCAATATTATCATGCAAAAAGATAATTAAATATTATCATATTTAAACCAAGCATCCATGTCACATAGATATTATTCATGTCATATCTGAATTCAACATCATCAAATGAAATATCAATATCATTCATCCATAAGCAATGATTTATAATCATACCATTTGTAATTAATTTAAAATGAATTAAATTAACTACTTCTATCTCTAATTAATTTAAAGTAAATTAAATTAATTCTTTATCTATAAATCCTGCATATACAAAGCATTAATTAATTGTAAATCGAATTAATTATTAATCTATAGATATTCTTCTTGATTAAACACCTTTGGTTAATCATTTCTAATTACAATAGGTAATTAGTCTTTATTTAATTTCATAGATTAATTATCCTAAATCATTTATAGTAATTAACATTTAATTACCTCATTTATAATTGATTACACTTATTCTTAGTTAATTACATAAATTAATCACCCCATTTTTGATTATTCCTTAATTAACCAATTCTTAATTACATCATTAATTATTAATTAATTATCTTTAATTTAGATTTAAATTAAATTATTTTATTTAATTTAATTACATTAAGCTATTAAACTTTAATTAAACACAATTATTAATCACCCTGATTAATATCAACCAGTAATTAACTACCCTTAATTACTCGTATTAATAAATTAATTATCCCATAATTAATTATCTCCATTAATTAATCCCTTGATTAATTACAAAAGTAATTATCCAAATTACTTTATTACCACATCATCTTTCACTAATTACATTCAGTAATTAACATTAATTACTTCCTTAAGTAATTATGCTCCATTGAATACACTAAGTAATTATACTTATCGATTATCAAATGATTTTCTTAAATTAATTAAACTAAATTAACTAACTTAAATTAATCATTTAATCAAAATTAATTACAAAAAGTAATTAATATTTTAAATTACTTTTATTAAGTAATTACTTCACAATTTACAAAGAATTATCTAAATTAATTAATCTAATTAATTATTAATTTTAACCACATTAATTAGTTACTTAAAAATTCTTAGTTAATCATTAACTAATGACATTTCCTTAATTACTTCTTTAAGAAATTACCTTAGATTTAAACATTATCAATTATTTCTAATTCTAAATTATTAAATAAATCATTCTTTAATTATCTTATTAATTAAATTATTTTATTACCTTAATTATCTCTAAGGTAATTCGTTTCTATTAATAATTTCATTTATATTAAAGTGTAAATTTAAATTTAAATTCCATTTGAATTTTAAAAAACCAAAAGATTAACCAATTTTAATCATTACCAAATCTAAATTCAATTTTAAATAATGTGAAGTACATTCATTACTTATATATGAAACTTATGTAAGAAAGGTTTAAACCAGATTACTTAATTCTTTTTATTTAAAAAAAATTAAGCTTTTAAAATACATTAATCATTTAATTCAAACTTGTTTTAAAACATTCAGATTTTAAAACTGATTTAAAATTTCAGATTTGAATTCAAAGAAGAACTTGAATCCAAATTTTTTTACTTTGATTTAAAAACATTGGTTCTAACTTGCTTTTAAAAAAAAACTTGATTTTGATTTAAAACCAAATTCATTTGAAACCTTGGATTCAAAGTTCATTTGAATTTATACTGTAAGTTCTTGAATTTAAACCACAGTTTAAATTCTGTTTCCAAACTTTAAATAAATTTAAAATCTGAAACCTGAGAAAAACAAAACCCCCCCAAAGAAAGCAGTGACCATGTTTTTATCAAAACCTGTAACCAACCTATACTCGAACCCATCTCTTCATTGCTTCGGGCCAAAACTCGATCTACTTCGAGTGAATTCTGAAATAACTCGAGAAAATCTCGAGTGTCCCTTGCTCCAATACCAAGCTACCAATTCCTCAGGTTCCAGAACAACTCAACAGCATCCACCCATGGACACCGTGCACATGCACGGAGGCGGCGCCGGACTCTGGCGATCGAGACCACCCCCTTCAAGTCGCAAATCGCTCCAACGTTGACCCCAAATCAACGAACAACCCTAACAAATACGCCTCGGCATGGCAACTCCGACCCCCAACATCACCGCCCCTTTGCCCACATGCTCATCTACGACCTAGGCACCTCCTCTCTAAACCCGGCCACACTCGACGCAACAACGAAGTCGTGGCGATCAAAAATGTGTGCATCAGTAAAATTAGGTTTAGAAACTTCAATCACTCGCCGCTTTCGCCACCGTGGCCGTGACCACCCCCAACTATTTTTCCCATCACCTCGGTAGGCTCCTCTACTTCCTCGCACAGCCCGACCACCTCCAGTCACAAGGATCACCAAAAATCACCCAAAAACCAACATTTGTTCAAAAACGAACTGCACTTAAATAACTTGACTGAAAATCATAATATTAATTTTAAAAATCATATTATGGTATGTGTATTTGATTCATAACCCTGAATTCATGAATTAAAATCATTGAGGTTTAACTTATTTTAGTTTTCTACTTGTAGTTTTACATTTTCCAGAACTAACACCACTGTTTTTCCTTTAAAAGATTTTAAACTTAAGTATCTGTTAGTACTTGCATTTTTTGTCAATTTATATCTTGTTAAGGCTTGAATTAAGAACAAAATGAAATTTTGTTAAGGATTTTAAACCTGGAACTAAAGTCAAGTAAAATATACAGAGATGCTCATCAAAATACTCATACTTAACACAGAGTTATACAAAAGAAATATATGCAACACCAACTGAATTTCAGAAGAAAACTTGCAACAGAACCATTATATACTTAAACTATTAAATTATGATGTTACTCACCTTGATTAAAGAGAAGGAACAGAGCACCACTTTTTGTCTGAAACAAGTTGAACTTTAAAACTGGAAAGTAGTTTGCCTTCATTACCTTAATCTACTCATCTTTGTTGGATTTGCAAACATTATTCCAGTTTGTATAAATGGAAATGTTTTCCATTATTTCTTGTTTCAGGATTGATATGTTTTATGAACGAACAAAAATAATATGACATATATAAAGAAGTTTTCAGGGGAAGGTAATAACTGGGCTTGCACATGCAGGAACAATTATGCTTTTGTTTGTATCAGGCAAAATTTTTTATTTTGGAGGCTGAAAGATTTTTCCAATATTTCGAATTGACTCTAGTTTTATGCTGAGATGAAAGTTTTTAATGTGAATGTACTTTATGTCTCAACTTACTTATTTTTATGCTTAGATATTTTTGTTTATACTTTTCTTTGTATTAGCTTACTCTACAAACTACCTTATATGTTAATTTTGTTTACTCTTTAGCTTGCATATCTATTTTACAGTCATGATTACTTGCCTGCATACTTTATTTACAAGCTACTTGCATATGTTTATTTTATTTCTTTTACCAGCACATATATTTACTTTGTCTTGTAACTTGATATTTGTATTATATTTTCTTGCTTGCATATGTTATATTGTACTTAATGTCTACTACTACTCATTTTAATGTATAGATATTTTTATTTAGCTTTGGACTTCTCATACAAGCAACCTGGATGTGAGATTTTCTTTACTTTGTTTCCTTGTCCTAGCATTACTACTTTTACAGGCTATCTTCATCTTCATTTTATTTTTCCTTTTACCTGGCAACATTTCTAACTTTACAGATAACATACAAATACAAACCTGGTTTGCTTTCATTTTTGTGATACATAGATATTTATCTTTCTTTTATATTTGCTAGCATACTTATTTTACTTGGTTACTATACTTGCTTGCATACTTATTTACAGCTACACATATGTTTTTTTATTTTATTTCTTACTTTACTTTGCTTTGTTTCATAACTTTGCATTTCTATTTCAAGCATATTTATTTACAGGCCTATACATATATTTTTACTTGTCTGGGTATGCCTTCTATCCTATGTACATAGATATTTCTTTTTATTTTTATTTGTTTATGCTTATGTTTAAATATTTTATAAGTTTTATTTTATCATAATATACTTGAAAGATTGTATATTCCAAATCATAGCTTTCCAAAACATATATATATATATATATATATATAAATTTAAAATAACAATTTATTTTTATATAAAAGTCTATTTGTAAAGATATTGCATTATTAATATTGTTTAAATATAACTCATTATTAAATTAAAATAATTTATAAAAGAAACAATCTCTTCAAAATATAAATTACTTATTTTATAAAGCTTAATTAAAAAGAACAAAACAATCCTTTTATTTAAATTTAAACCTAGGCTAGAATACTTTTAAACAAATTAAATTTATCTTGAGTGTTTTTAAAATCATATTATTATTTATTCAATATTAAATTTCCAAATTATCAAAAATAATAGAATTAGAAAACACGACTTTATCTATTAAATTTAAAAACAAAGCTGATCTATTTATAATATATACCAATATATACATATATACATTATAAATAGAAACAATTTAAATTAGCTTTTAAAAGATAAATTATCAGTTAAATATTTATTTAAACGAAGATTATTAAATCAATTCAAATTATTATTAACAAATATTATCAAATCAATTTAATTTTTAATGTAGATTAATAAATAGATATTGCCCTAAATTTCCGGGATGTCACATTCCTCCCCCCTTAAAAGAATTTTGTCCCCGAAATTTAAAACAAAGGTAATTTAATAATCTAGTTAAAGATTTAAATCTTAAACACAAGCATATATCAATCATAAGTTAACAATCATAGCAACCAATTTATCCAAACAAACAAATCTAACTATCCAGACATGATTCCGGATAGAATTTTTTTCTCGAGTTTCCCCAAGTATAAATACCAAGACACTCGCTCTACAGAATCCAAACAACCAATCTACTAAGCTACAGAACTTCCACTCATCTAGATCTACAACCAGAGTAAATCTTACACGTACTCCCTCAGAGATACGTGAAACACAACGAATTCCAGTTATCCAAACTGACAATCCAATCCTGAAGACCAAACACTTATCCAAAATTAAATCTCCGACTTCGGAATCCAAATTCGTCCGACTCTTATCCACAAAACTCTTCGGACGATCCTGGGTTTCCTTCATCCTCACTGATCAGCTCAACCCTTGCGGATGTCCTTAGAAATAAACTGAACCAAAACAATCTAACAAAATGATCTTTCCAAGATCGACCAAAACTCAGAACACAAACTCTATTCCAAAACAGAAACAGAACTCACTTCTCTTATCGGGAAAAGATAAAACAGGTGCACTCCAAACTGGCCTCAGATTCTGAAAAATTTCCTGTAGAACTCTCCAATCCAAACACTGTAACATCCAATTGCTCCCAAACTAAAACAGTTACCACCATGCTTCCACTGCACAATTCTGACTAAACATATGACAATGCTGATGATGAACTCAATCATAGATTGGACAACACATTCCAATAATAAAGTTCACATATCCAAAAATAAAACTCAGAAGGTTCTCCAAAATCTGAGCTGCTTTCCCAAACTCAAAAATCATCCTATTACTAAGCTGAACCATTGGTACCACTTCTGAAATCCAGTCGATAACAAACTCAATCTCTAAATGCTGACCAAATTTTGATTTCCTGAAGACATCTATAAAAATCTTTGAAACACAAAAGAACACCCAAACCATCGCAAGTCACTTTTGTGATCGATCCAGCCAAATTCCAAAGATACTGCTCTCTCTTTACCAAATAGAGCAGCTTATGCTTATGTGGCCAATCCATCGAAGAAATGGAATTACTCTACTGCTTCTGAAGTTACCTCAAGAAAAATATCTTAGCCAGAAGACTTCCTAACCCAAAGCTCTTCGAGAAACTCGGACCTCAAAGAAAACAGAAACACCCAGCTGAACACAGCCACAACACCGAGCAGACACTCTTCTTACTTGTTCCAAAGAAACATCTTCGGAGACATCCATAGTCACTGTGTCTCATCACACAGCTACTACTCCTTGATATATCAAGATATCATGACTTGCTTCTGTCCAACCGACAGATCTAAACTCTAGCTCATCCAAACTTACGCTTCAAAAGTGATCTCCGAACTTTAACAGATTTCCTTCAGAGATCGATGAAATCCTTACACCATCCAAAGCTCACTCGAGATGGTACTAGATCTACAGTCTCGAAAAATATACTTCCAACCTTAAACATTCAAATTCCAACCATTGGTAGTTGTGTTACACACACCACCACCCTATCTACCTTTATAGCTTATTGGAAAACCCGAACAGGTAACCCAACAATAGGTAGTTATATATATATATATATATATATATATATCAAAATTACAAATACGCTCTCTCAAGAAGAAATCACTCAAGAGCCTAGGTATTCACTCAACCTAGCGCTCTGATACCAACTGTGACGACCCGCCCTTCTACTACCAGAAAGACGTATCGTCTTGAAGAAAGAAAGGGATGAGAAAATAGAAAAGATAGAGAAGAAAGAACAACAACATCAGAATCTCACAGCGGAACGAATAAATTATAATAATCATGTAAGTATTTACATAATATACAACATCAATCAGAGTTATACAGACAAATACATCACATACTAGACAGTATAAACACCTGTCTAGTTATACACTCAATACACAAAACAACTCAAACAATACGACTCAGAGGTACCAACAAAGCGGAACTATATATATATCTACAATGCTGAAGCCACCTGCTTCATTGCTCCTCCAGAATTCGTCAAAGCTAACCTGAATCCCTTGGCTACCCGTAAAAATTTGGGTACCCGAGAGTTTATGAAAAACAAAAATAAACTCCGGGTCAGACATGGGTCTGGTATGAGTAACAGGTTAAAGTTGCTTAAATTTGAAAATCCTTTGAAACAAAGGTATCACGTAAGACTCCCCACAAATAAACATGGGCGAGTTTTTACCTTACGCTAACCAAAACATTTGATAGGAAATTCTGTGATATTATAATAGGTCTATGGTTTTCAAGTAAATAGAAAATAGCTGAAATTGTTACATCTATTAAATTCCAGCTACTAGCCACAAAAATGTGGGTAATAAAATCAAAACCGTTGGCACTTATTGGATTGTGGGTTCCATACAATGGTAGGGCTACTGGGGTACCGCCCGTCACAGTACGTGGCCTAGATCAACGTACCGAGGATCACTCCCGACCCTCTGCAACACAAGGCCGGAACCATTCCTTACTGAACAGTCCCGAACAAGATAAACCCCACAGTTGTTTGCAACCAACTGCCCACACAGCCGAATAAAAAGGGACATCTAGACAGGGGAATATTCTTGTCCTGCTTGGGCATGACACACCTAACCTTGCTGCACCTCCCCTGTTTTAGCCATTCCCGGTTGATGAGGCTTGAGGCTGCGATTACCTTTATAGAACATATTTCTTAGAATGCTCATCGCCCACCTGACGATGTGTTGGAAGCATTCAATCCATAGAAGTTCGTTCCGGGTTCGAACGAAACCGAAGGCATTATCTCGTTACACTCATTTTGGAATCACCCTCAGAGTTAACGACGATAACCCTCGCAATCTAAATCTTCATCTTCACTTCAGATTCACGACCTATCGTTAATTTGGAATCGATGTGGTTTTCGGATGTTCCAAATAAGGAAAACCGATCCCGGTCTCATCGAAATCCAAAACGTGTCTTTTAAGGCCAAGTTGTCTTTTTAGTCTTAACAGTTTAATTCAATATTATCAATATATACACAGATAGATAATCCATAATATCACAGTAGATAATCATATCATCATCACATACAGATAATCAACATTATCATCCAAACAGATAAGTAAATATTATCATATTTAAACCAAGCATCCATGTCGCATAGATATTATTCATGTCATATCTGAATTCAACATCATCAAATGAAATATCAATATCATTCATCCATAAGCAATGATTTATAATCATGCCATTTGTAACTAATTCAAAATGAATTAAATTAACTACTTCTATCTCTAATTAATTTAAAGTAAATTAAATTAATTCTTTATCTATAAATCCTGCATATACAAAGCATTAATTAATTGTAAATCGAATTAATTTATTAATCTATAGATATTCTTCTTGATTAAACACCTTTGGTTAATCATTTCTAATTACAATAGGTAATTAGTCTTTATTTAATTTCACAGATTAATTATCCTAAATCATTTATAGTAATTAACATTTAATTACCTCATTTATAATTGATTACACTTATTCTTAGTTAATTACATAAATTAATCACCCCATTTTTGATTATTCCTTAATTAACCAATTCTTAATTACATCATTAATTATTAATTAATTATCTTTAATTTAGATTTAAATTAAATTATTTTATTTAATTTAATTACATTAAGCTATTAAACTTTAATTAAACACAATTATTAATCACCCTGATTAATATCAACCAGTAGTTAACTACCCTTAATTACTCGTATTAATAAATTAATTATCCCATAATTAATTATCTCCATTAATTAATCCCTTGATTAATTACAAAAGTAATTATCCAACTTACTTTATTACCACATCATCTTTCACTAATTACATTCAGTAATTAACATTAATTACTTCCTTAAGTAATTATGCTCCATTGAGTACACTAAGTAATTATACTTATCGATTATCAAATGATTTTCTTAAATTAATTAAACTAAATTAATTAACTTAAATTAATCATTTAATCAAAATTAATTACAAAAAGTAATTAATCTTTTAAATTACTTTTATTAAGTAATTACTTCACAATTTACAAGAATTATCTAAATTAATTAATCTAATTAATTATTAATTTTAACCACATTAATTAGTTACTTAAAAATTCTTAGTTAATCATTAACTAATGACATTTCCTTAATTACTTCTTTAAGAAATTACCTTAGACTTAAACATTATCAATTATTTCTAATTCTAAATTATTAAATAAATCATTCTTTAATTATCTTATTAATTAAATTATTTTATTACCTTAATTATCTCTAAGGTAATTCATTTCTATTAATAATTTCATTTATATTAAAGTGTAAATTTAAATTTAAATTCCATTTGAATTTTAGAAATCCAAAAGATTAACCAATTTTAATCATTACCAAATCTAAATTCAATTTTAAATAATGTGAAGTACATTCATTACTTATATATGAAACTTATGTAAGAAAGGTTTAAACCAGATTACTTAATTCTTTTTATTTAAAAAAAATTAAGCTTTTAAAATACATTAATAATTTAGTTCAAACTTGTTTTAAAACATTCAGATTTTAAAACTGATTTAAAATTTCAGATTTGAATTCAAAGAAGAACTTGAATCCAAAATTTTTTACTTTGATTTGAAAACTTTGGTTCTAACTTGCTTTTAAAAAAAAACTTGATTTTGATTTAAAACCAAATTCATTTGAAACCTTGGATTCAAAGTTCATTTGAAATGATACTGTAAGTTCTTGAATTTAAACCACAGTTTAAATTCTGTTTCCAAACTTTAAATAAATTTAAAATCTAAAACCTGAGAAAAACAAAAGCCCCCTCCCAAAGAAAACAGTGATAGGTTTTTATCAAAACCTGTAACCAACCTATACTCGAACCCATCTCTTCATTGCTTCGGGCAAAAACTCGATCTACTTCGAGTGAATTCTGAAATAACTCGAGCAAATCTCGAGTGTCCCTTGCTCCAATCCCAAGCTACCAATTCCTCAGGTTCCAAAACAACTCAACAGCATCCACCCATGGACACCGTGCACATGCACGTAGGCGGCGCCGAACTCTGGCGATCGAGACCACCCCCTTCAAGTCGCAAATCGCTCCAACGTTGACCCCAAATCAACGAACAACCCTAAAGCACTGTCGTTCAAAATCGAGTATAGCTCGATAACTTTCGAACCCATCACCCACACACAAATACACCTCGGCATGGCAACTCCGACCCCCAGCATCACCTCCCCTTTGCCCACATGCTCATCTACGACCTAGACACCTCCTCTCTAAACCCGGCCACACTTGACGCAACAACGAAGTCGTGGCCATCAAAAATGTGTGCATCAGTAAAATTAGGTTTAGAAACTTCAATCACTCGCCGCTGTCGCCACCGTGGCCATGACCATCCCCAACTATTTTTCCCATCACCTCGGTAGGCTCCTCCACTTCCTCGCACAGCCCGACCACCTCCAGTCACAAGGATCACCAAAAATCACCCAAAAACCAACATTTGTTCAAAAACGAACTGCACTTAAATCACTTGATTGAAAATCATAATATTAATTTTAAAAATCATATTATGGTATGTGTATTTGATTCATAACCCTGAATTCATGAATTAAAATCATTGAGGTTTAACTTATTTTAGTTTTCTACTTGTAGTTTTACATTTTCCAGAACTAACACCACTGTTTTTCCTTTAAAAAATTTTAAACTTAAGTATCTGTTAATACCTGCATTTTTTGTCCACTTATATCTTGTTAAGGCTTGAATTAAGAACAAAATGAAATTTTGTTAAGGATTTTAAACCTGGAACTAAAGTCAGGTAGAATATACAGAGATGCTCATCAAAATACTCATACTTAACACAAAGTTATACAAAAGAAATATATCCAACACCAACTGAATTTCAGAAGAAAAACTTGCAACAGAACCATTATATACTTAAACTATTAAATTATGATGTTACTCACCTTGATTAAAGAGAAGGAACAAAGCACCACTTTTTGTCCGAAACAAGTTGAACTTTAAAACTGGAAAGTAGTTTGCCTTCATTACCTTAATCTACTCATCTTTGTTGGATTTGCAAACATTATTCCAGTTTGTATAAATGGAAATGTTTGCCATTATTTCTTTTTTCAGGATTGATATGTTTTATGAACGAACAAAAATAATATGACATATATAAAGAAGTTTTCAGGGGAAGGTAATAAATGGGCTTCCACATGCAGGAACAATTATGCTTTTGTTTGTATCAGGCAAAATTCTTTATTTTGGAGGCTGAAAGATTTTTCCAATATTTCGGATTGACTCTAGTTTTATGCTGAGATGAAAGTTTTTAATGTGAATGTACTTTATGTCTCAACTTACTTATTTTTATGCTTATATATTTTTGTTTATACTTTGCTTTGTATTAGCTTGCTCTACAAACTACCTTATATGGTAATTTTGTTTACTCTTTAGCTTGCATATCTATTTTACAGTCATGATTACTTGCCTGCATACTTTATTTACAAGCTACTTGCATATGTTTATTTTATTTCTTTTACCAGCACATATATTTACTCTGTCTTGTAACTTGATATTTGTATTATATTTTCTTGCCTGCATATGTTATATTGTACTTAATGTCTACTACTATTCATTTTAATGTATAGATATTTTTATTTAGCTTTGGACTTCTCATACAAGGAACCTGCATGTGAGATTTTCTTTACTCTGTTTCCTTGTCCTAGCATTACTACTTTTACAGGCTATCTTCATTTTCATTTTCTTTTCCTTTTACCTGGCAACATTTCTAACTTTACAGATAACATACAAATACAAACCTGGTTTGCTTTCATTTTTGTGATACATAGATATTTATCTTTCTTTTATATTTGCTAGCATACTTATTTTACTTGGTTACTATACTTGCTTGCATACTTATTTACAGCTACACATATGTTTTTTTTATTTCTTACTTTACTTTGCTTTGTTTCATAACTTTGCATTTCTATTTCAAGCATATTTATTTACAGGCCTATACATACATATTTACTTGTCTGGGTATGCCTTCTATCCTATGTACATAGCTATTTCATTTTATTTTGCTTTGTTTATGATTATGTTTAAATATTTTATAAGATTTATTTTATCTAATATACTTGAAAGATTGTATATTCCAAATCATAGCTTTCCAAAACATATATATATATATATATATGCATATATAAATTTAAAATAACAATTTCTTTTTATATAAAAATCTACTTGTAAAGATATTGCATTATTAATATTGTTTAAATATAACTCATTATTAAATTAAAATAATTTATAAAAGAAACAATCTCTTCAAAATATAAATTACTTATTTTATAAAGCTAAATTAAAAAGAACAAAACAATCCTTTTATTTAAATTTAAACCTAGGCTAGAATACTTTTAAACAAATTAAATTTATCTTGAGTATTTTCAAAATCATATTATTATTTATTCAATATTAAATTTCCAAATTATCAAAAATAATAGAATTAGAAAACACAGCTTTGTCTATTAAATTTAAAAACAAAACTGATCTATTTATAATATATACCAATATATACATATATACATTATAAATAGAAACAATTTAAATTAGCTTTTAAAAGATAAATTATCAGTTAAATATTTATTTAAACGAAGATTATTAAATCAATTCAAATTATTATTAACAAATATTATCAAATCAATTTAATTTTTAATGTAGATTAATAAATAGATATTGCCCCAAATTTCCGAGATGTCACAATCCTACTCTGGCCTCGATCCCTAGTCGAGCACTTAATCCATGCTCGAGTCTATCCAGTCGCTCTCCGGTGAAGGGACTCGTAACTCACGGTTACTATCCTGTCTCTCCAGTCAGGACCGTAACCATGAACTGTGTTATTTATTACATTAATCTAAAACCAATCATTCTAGAGTCCAATTGATAAAATACAAAATAAGAGTCCACACAACCAAGAAAACTAAATAGTCATAGTACTAGAAAAACCAAGGTCTGCAGTAAAAAGAAAAAACAACATTTCATACACCCGAGCACCACGGTTCATCGTCATCTCAGAGCATGCCTACGGACCGTCCTTGATCCCGTACATGTGTAGGTGACTTAGTCACATTACTACGGAATTTATTACTTATTCCATGCCATCATGAGATAATGACCAGTGCCCTTATGCCAGGCTAGCTCTGATTTATGGCAGATGATGGCTGCTCTTATTTCATTACCGCTATCCATTTCCAAACAAAGCCATTCAAATCCATGCCCCCAGTTCCATGGAGAGTTGTGCTGATCCGTTCTCCTTAGTCGGGGTTTTCCCCCAGTTGATCCAACCCATATTTAAGCCTGTTAATATCTTCTATAACCTCTTATTCTAATTTCTAGTTGTTCTAGCATCGATAAGGTGTCTCCGATTTTCATTTCCATCCAGCCCCCAAATTCGTAAGGGAATCCTAAAATCTACCCTTCTGGATGAGCATCTATATCTCAATTAACGCCGAACTGCAAAGCACCGCCTGGTATCCTGCCTGGAATTGAGCCAATATGATCCAAGGGCATGCCCTCGAGTTCAAGGGCTGCTTTCGATGGCTCCACTCTATCCTGCATCCTGTTTGCTTCATTTCCTTGGTTCTGATTCTGGACTCCCCCTATTTCTACCACTCCAGCTTCATGATCCACATTTTCATTATTCCTTACAACTCAAGTCCCTTGGTTTTGGATTCCAGCTTGTCCAATCTGTCGGAATAAGTTTTGCATCATATCTTCCTGTCTCTTCAACATCCTTTCCATATTGTCTCTAGCAATATAGATTGAGGTTTGATTAGCTCCTGAGGAAGCCTTCTGACTTCCTTCATGAAGGCTCCTTTCTATCCTCTATCTCCTTGTCGATTGCCTAGCTGTTGCTTCCTAATCCGAGCTCCCAAGCTTTCAAATCCAAGCTCCAAGCTTCCAAATCCCCAAGTGCAAGCTTTCTCAGTGGAAGCATCAAAATATTGACATCAAAATTGGCCACCAACGCCTAATTACAAGTGAAAACACCAGTATCCAGTCACAGATCATAGATAGAGTATATGTAGAGAATATAATGTGAAGAATAACCAAAATTAAAATGAAAGCAGGTTAAAAAGAAAATATTTATTGTGGTTCGGCTAACTCCGGCCTATATTCGCCCCAGAAAAATCGTTTCCATTATCTGAAATTTGATTACAGTGAATACCCCCTTTCTGAATAAAAATTGCAGAGTAGCCTCTAGGTGGAAAATAAAGAGAAACAAAGTGAAGACCCCCTTTATGAAGCCATACCTGCTGTATTTATAGGCGAAACTCTGGCTATAGGGCCTGCTCACCTACATGTGCCCACCATAGTGACCGTCGTGCCCAACTCATCCATCTATGCTGACCTGAAGTAATTCGTATGCTAACCTAAAGCAAGTGACATGCCGACCCAAAGTAAATTTCATGCTGACCCGAAGTAAAACATATGCCGACCCTAAGTTAAGTCCAATGCCGACTATGTCGACCTCAAGTGAAGTCCATGCCGACCCGAAGTAAACATCATGCTCGTCTGAAGTAAAACCCGAACTCTATGCCGACCCAGAGTAACAATGCCGACCCAGAGCAACACTATGCCGACCCGAGCTACGCCTTTCTCCAAGTCTTGAATCATTTGTCCATTGACTAAGCTTAATCCTGGCTTCATGTTCATAATTGATTATCCATCCATCCATTTGATCCAAATCCACAATATTCCAGCTTCGATAACCGTGAAGTCTATTGTGTTAAATCTGCCTGTATATTTTCTTGTCAAAAGGCGGGTTAACACACTTGTTTAATACCTCAAACATCTCTCTCAAATCTTTTACATGATCTTCCACTTTCTTAGATTCTAATAACATATCATCAACATAAACTTCCATGTTTCTCCCTATTTGACTTTTTAGCATTCTATTTATAAGCTGTTGATATGCTTCCTCTACATTCTTTAGTCTGAATGACTTACTTTATAGCAGTACATTCCCTAGTCTATAACAAAGTTTATATGTTCCTCGTCGGGCTTAAACGTCAAAATCTGATTGTATCCTAAATAAGCATCCATAGAAACAATAATTTATGATCGCTGGTCTAGGTAGTGGACACCAATCTTTCAAGCATGCTTTGTTGAGATCCATATAATCGATGCACGTCCTCCACCTGCCATTGGATTTTTTTACTAAGACTGGGTTTACCAACCAAAACTCTTCTCTTATAAATTTGTTTTCCAACAACTTATTTACCTCTTCCTTTAACGTTGCAGTGCAGGTGTTGTCAAACAAACCTTTCTTCTGCTTTATTGGAACAAACTTTAGGTCGATGTTGAGCACGTGGCATATTAAAGATGGATCAATTCCTTCCATATCTGTGTGGGTCCATGCAAGTACATCTATGCTTGACCACACTAATGTAATCAGCTTTTCTTTAGCTTCTTTGCTCATTCTATTCCCGTTTTCACCATTTTGATAGAGTCTTGAGGGTCAAATTTTACTTCTTCTTGGCTTTCTATTGGTTGTGCGTTCTCTTCGTCATTTCGAATCTATGTCCGAGATTATTTCCTTCAAAACCTCCTTCTCATCAATACATGCTTAGTTTAATTAAAATGCTTTCTCTTTCTTGTTTTGAAACCACATTCTTTGTTGATCACTTGGCGTACTGCTGAAGCAAAATTTAGGTTATTTGACTTAGATACTAATTCTCATGGTCTGATATGCAAGAGCTTTTGGTTTTGATTATATTTATTTGACTTAGGTCCAAGGCAAGATTCCCTCATTTTATTAAAATGCTCAAGTGATCGAAATACATTTAACGATAATTAAGCTGCTTACCATGAACAGTTCCTCTTCCTGTCTTACAAAGAAACTTAAGCACGGATGTTTCGATAATACAAAAGCATTGATCTCTTCAAGAGTCGGCCTTCCAAAGAAAGCATTATAGTAGGAAGGTTGGTACATAATCATAAAAAATGTCTAAGACATTCTTGAATGCAGAGGAATGCCAATCTGTACAAAAAGCATCTTTGAAAATGACATTAACCACACTACTGTATGTTATTAGAATTTTGGATACAAGTGAAAGTCCTATTTTAGAAATTATCATTAGAGGGAAAATGTGCGGATGTTGGATTCCTCTTAGTTCTTGAGGAGTTATAACCAAATATGGCATTCTAATCGTGCTTTTTAAAGACTTCAATGAAGGCTCATCGCTTACCAAGTAGATCCCTTTTTAGCCTCTCTCATATACCTACTTCTTGACCCCTTTCTTAATCCTATTATGTATGGTCCCCCATGGATCACATAAATATGATTCATTGGCTGTAGAAATATTGGCAGAAGCTCACTTTCCATGGTATCAGGTGGCTTTTCGTTACGAATGGGCTTTTGATTGGTTTTCACATATTCCTTGAGGACTCCCATTCTAATCATATTTTGTATAATTTATATAAAGACTCTACATTCATCCATTTTAAGGCCATTCACATCATGGTAATCACAGTAATATCCTCCTATATTCGGTTATGGATTCATCTTTTCTTTGAATAAAACCAAGTAATCAAGTTCACCCTTTGGAAAAGCATATATATTAGAGATAGGTTGATTTAGTTCACAACATTCGCCTTGGAAAACTCTTCCCATCTTCTTTTTTAATTAAGAGGAAAATGTTTCTTTTCTCCTCTTAATTCCTCATATTATGGAATATCTCATCAATTCATATAAGCTTATCAGCCTGAAAGCAACAATCTTATAGATCTCGGCATCCACGAATGCATAGCTCATTCTAGAATGGTGTATTTTCGATTGAACCATAATTGACTTCCATTAACTTCTCTCTATTGCTTACTCTCCCTACTTTGTTAGCTTCTGCATTAAAACGGTTCAAATAGTTTCTCAATAATTCCCCTAGTTATTGTTTGATGTTAGCTAATATGCTTCTACCAACGGTAGGCTCTTTTGAAGTGCAAAATTGAGTTGAAAACTTGTATGATAATTGTTCCCATAAGTATATTGTCTTTTCTCTATAATGCCGATACCATTTTTTCACTGCTCCAGAGAATATGGCCAGAATTAATCGGTGGAATATTATACAGGTCCGTTTGACTTTCAAATGCTATTAAGTGATCATCTAGATTAGTGGTGTTGTCCTACTTAATAGACATGATTTTAATATAAGAATGCAATGGTACTACCACGATCCTTTCGGTGAACAATGCCCTCCTAAAATTGTTGTTGACTTTAGGGTCCATCGTCCCTTTTCCTTTTAATTCAGTGATGCATTTGTCATTTTATCTATTAGATCTCTGAAATATGTTTCTTCATCTTATAGTTTTCGCGCATTGGCTTATAATACATTTATGAAGGAAAGCTCACAAATTGTGATTTCAAACTTTTATTTGGCTTTTGAGTTTGGAGACTTTCTTCCTTCTTTTGTGTTCCTAAATTGTTCTTTCCAATACTTTTGCTTCTTAGGTTTGAGCCCATTGCCTTTTTGGGTGGAGATTCAACAATTCACTCCCTTTATTACTTTTACTCTCTTTGATGAAGATTTTTGTGATACTAAAGCTTTAACAAGCTCATGCATGAATTACAACTTTCTCTTCATGGCTTGAAGTTCATTCTTCTCCTTTAGTATCTCTTAAGGTATGGATGTTTTCCCTTCCTCTGCATTTCCTATGTTAAGCTGTGGTATCACATTGTCCTCGAGATGAGCATGATCTGCAATTTCTTTTTATGCTTGAACACTAACTTTCTTTGCTGATTTTCCCATGATATAGTATTGTTAATCAATTCACAAGGCCTTGAGTTGGGCTCTCAATGAATGCTCCACTTAGTGCTAGTACTAATATTAGTTTAAGGTAATTTGGAATATTTGAGCAGTATGATACACCTAGTCAAGTATGTTTATCACAAGTTAATGGATGCTAGCTTTGCACTTTTAAGATGTCATTATGCAATTCCTGTATTGTTTAAGTCTTTTCATGCAAAACTACTAATCATGGATGGTGTTGATGGCCATTAAAGCTCTTTACTCAAGATTTCTTTCCATAAGAGAGAAAAAATGAAAATGAAGAAGAAGATCAAATCAAAAAAATCCTCCTTTTTTATTGGGGGTATCCCTTTATTAATAGAGAATTCCAGTTGTTGGATTAGTGCCACATATCTCTTGGATGGAATGAATGATGGATGTGATTTTATAAGGAAAAGTTGTCATCGTGGGGAGATTGACATGTGATCGCTTCAGGGAAATTTTGGTAAAGCCTCTTGTTATATTACTTCGAATGACAGCTCTAACTATTTTCACTACGAAGGCTTTATAGAACTTCCTACGATGGAGCTTTTGTTTCATCAAGTGGTTGCTTCCATAAATATGTCAAGATGACTTTATTTATTTATATGTTTAAATTTATCACATAAAAGCCCCCAATAGGTTATCTTGTAAACTCTTCATGATAACTTAGAAAGGAAAGTCTCTTAGCGACAGCTCTTTGGAAGACTCTTCGCGGTGACTATGAAAGACTCATAACGATGATTCTTTGGAAGACTCTTACTGATGGTTCTTTGGAAGGCTTTTAGCGATAGCTTTACGAAAGAATTTTAGCTAGCGATAGTTTTTGTTTACCATTTAAAGATTGTAGGCAATGGCAATGTTCAACTCTTTGCGATAGCTTAACCGCTTGCATTATCCAACCCTTTACGATAGCTCTAAGAGGTTCATAACAACAATTTTAGGGACTATTTTGATGGACCCACCACACCCTTTATGATGGCTTTAAAAAAATGCTTCCTAGTTTCTTTGGAGATGGATCACGAGGGCCTTGCTAGAGTACTCACGACGGTTGATCATCTTGTCAAGCAATTGCTCTAAGATATACCACAATGGCTCTATTTGCTAGCGATTATAATCCAATGTATGTACAAAGATTTATCATACATGATAGCTTCTACCACACACGATGGCTTGGATTAGGCGTGATGGCTTCCATTAACACTTGAAGGCCTCCAAAAATAGGGCATGATGACTTCAAACTTATTCTTAGAATTTTATGTGTAACAGGACTCAAGCAAAAGTTCCTCATTTATCTTGGAATCATGGTGAATTCTTTGATGAGAAGGGACTTCCAATTAAATTAGAATCATGGCCTAAGACCATTAGGCTGAAGCAAATGGAATATGGTCGGCCCTGTACTAGTGGGTCGTTTGGTAAGTCCATAATGGTAGTGGGAGTTCATCGACCCAATTGCCTTTGGTTTTCGTTAGTTGCTTCTTTAGGATGGATTTGATGATCATATTCATCGCCTCCATCTATCCATTTTCTTGGGTGTGCTATTGCCATGAATTTCTTTTCAATTCGATGCCGATGGCAGAAATCATCAAATTTAGCACTTTTGAATTGAGTTACATTATCAGTTATAATCTTTATAGAACTCCAAATCAAAATATAATGTTCTTTACACAAAGTTTATCACTTTCATTATAGTGATCATGGCTAGTGATTCTACTTCAGCCTACATTGTGAAATAGCCTGCGACTATGATGGCATAATTCGCCCCGCCTATCAACATTAGTAGAACACGGATTAAGTCAAGTCCCCAAATCACAAACAGCCATGGCTGACCATTTTCATAAGTTATGTGGATGGAGCTCTCAGGATCTTTGCAAACCTTTGGCGCCTATCACATTTTCTGGTATAATTAACCGCATCTTGGTTGATCATTGGCCAAAAGTACCCATAGCGAAGAACCTACTCTTTCCAAGGTTTGCAACCTAGTGTGATCACTGCAACTTTGTTCATGCATGTTGACGAACACCTTCTTGGCTTCTTCTTTAGTGATACATTGTAGTAGGGGAGCGGTGAATACTCTTATGTATAGTGCTCCTTCATTAATGATAAACCATGGTACTTCGCATAGGAGCTTTCTTCATTTGTTTCTCATGTTCGATAAAATTCCCTTCGGTGAATATTCTTTAATTAAAGCCATCCATGACTCCTTCTCTACCTTGGCCTCCAAAATCTAATCAACATCCATCTGGCCAATGCTAGGAGCTGACAAAACCTCCATGGGAACAAGTGCCATAAGTTGTGAATCCCCAGAGCTAGCCAATTTGGCTAATGAATCAACTTTCATGTTCATTATCCTAGTATAGTGTATTATTATGTAATATTCGATTTCATTTAGTAGTTCTAGAATCTTCATAAGGTAAGGGGACTTAGCCAAAAATTCCTTCTTCATTTGATAGACCACCAATTGAGAGTCATTGAATATATGTGATGTATTAACTCCCAATTCTTTTACTACCTTGAGTTCCACAATTAATGCTTCATATTCAATTTCATTATTTGTTGCTAAGAGCTCTAGCATCAAGGCATAACATATCAATCATTCCTCTGGGGTTATCAAGGTTACTCCTGCTTCGGAACTATGTTCATTAAATGCGCCGTATGTATATACTTTCCAATGAGCAAGCCGAACCATGTCTTCTCCACTTCCTTTTCCCAGATAGTGAACTCATTAATGAAATCAGCTAATGTTTATCCTTGTATCACCCTCATAGGATGGTAGGTTATATTATATTGGCTTACTTTGATATTCCACTTCAATAATCATCCCCAAGTCTCGGGTCGATGCACCATGTGCCTTAAAGGTTGCTCAATCTGTACTTTTATTAGATAAGCCTGAAAGTATGGTCGAAACTTCCTCTAAGAGATCAACAAGCAATATACTTGATTCTCTAACTTTGGATAATTATTCTTTTCCCTAGCGAACCACTTGCTGATAAAATATATAGGACTTTGAATTTTGTGCACCCCAAATACCAATGCTGTAGCCAGTGCATGAGCAAACACTGCCAAGTAAACAAAAAAATCCTCTCCTTCCAAAGGATTTAATAAGACTGGTGGTCTGTTCATGTGATCAAGTAAGTCCTAGAAATCTTTCTAATATTCCTCTATTTATAAAAATTTTCCTTTCTCTTTGTTGACGACATCAAAGAACGGTACACATTTTATATACCATTGAAATCAATTGACTCGGTGCGGTGACTTCTCCATTCAAGCTCTACATTCCCCTTCTCTTTCGAGGTTGTAACAACTTCTAATACTTTTATCAGCACTAGATTATCTTCTATGCCCCTTGAGTTTCTAATGAAATCCAAAAACATGCTTGATATGACTCAATAGGTTAAGCTTCACTGTACTTTTGATGCACCTCAAACATCTCTGAGAGGTCGTGCATGTGGTTCATTAATCGCTATGACTGCACTAGCATATCATCCACATAGACCTCCATCGTCCGTCCTTTCTTATCTTTAAACATCGAGTTAACCAATTGCTACTAAGTAGGTCTAACATTCTTAAAATCAAATGACATTATAGTCCCAAATAAGATGAAACTGGTGTGCTCTTGATCTAGAATATGTGTTTCTATTTGATTGTAGCGTATTATCCATCTATAAAGGATAAAAGTTCATGTCTAGCAGTTTCATAAATGCGTAGATCAATTTTGGGCAATAGGAAGCTTTCTTTTGGGCATGCTTTATTCAGATCTGAATAATTGATGCGTGTTCGCCACTCTCTGTCAGGCTTCTTGACCAACATAGGATTCGATACCCATTCAGGGATCATAGATAAAACCATTCGCCTTTAGCTTATCCACTACTTCCTTTAACACAATGGATCACTCCGGATCCAGGCTGTGCCACTTTTGCTTCATAGGAGGATACTGTAGGTACACATTAAATGTATGGCACACTGTCTTCGTTGATATTCCACATTTATCAGAATGTATCAAGGCAAACACATCCAGGTTTGCCTGGAGATACCCTACCAATTACTTTTTCATCTTCGCGCCAATTTAAGACTCAATCTTTAGGACCCGAATGGCGTCATCCGCACTTTTAATTTGTGTACAAGTCAATATGCATACATAACCACCTCCTTTGTAAATAAGAACCACATTCATATGTTTAAATGTATAAATAGATAAATCATGCACAAAATTGACATGAACATATTAAAATTGATAGAGAAATTAATTTTTAACACTATGTTTTCAAGTGGTATACTACAAAAGAAAGGGGGTACATTTAATTTTTCTAAAGCTAACTTTCAAGTAATTGATCGAGTATGGAAGCTGATCGCTAAGCAATAGGATATCGCATAACAATTTGTTTGATCTTCGAAGGATAATCCATCGTATAGTAAAATACTTAAAAGAACAACTATTGAATGGCTAGTGATAAAGTATCATGTATTGATAATAGTGAAGGAAATTGGTTTTCAAACATGGGATCATTGTGTAACAAACAACTATGAATCAATAAGGGCAGCTTCCAGGCCTCAACCTATCGTGGGTTGAGTTGTTGAGTAATAAATAGACAAGAATCGACTAGGATAGCTAACGAACTTTGACCCATCACGAGTTATGTGAGTATATAACAACCGTCGAGAATCAAGCATCGCATGATGTCCTATTACAAACTTCCAAGTAATCACGTAATGAAATACCTATAAATGTTAATTATCAAATGGATAATAATTGCATGATGGAGTATTAAAAGAAAAGCTTTCAAGCCTTTAAACATAAAGTCATCGTATGACAAATTATCAAAGATTAATAAGTTTAGTTTTCAAGCCTTGACCCATCATGGGTTGAGTTAACGTGAGAAATAAGCCCTCTAAAGGTGAGATTTCGTAAAATAATAATTGCAATAATCATAATAATAAAAAAGTATGATCTTCGTATGTTGATCTATCGAATGATAACCTATCACATTATGATGAGTTGGGTTTATTGCAAATGGGTATCTGAGTAATTAAACCCAAAAACCTATAGACAATAAAACAACGATCTAGGCGAACAAATCTGGAACAAAACAATAAATTGAAAAGAAAATATGAAGAAAACTATTAAGATCGAAACATGCAAATCAATATGAAGAATAATAAAGTATAAAGCGATATTAATGAAAGGGTAAAATGTTATATCCAAATACATAAGCTATTACAAGTTAATGGAGGACAAATATTACAAAAGAAGGAGCTATTGTGAGTTGTTTTACAAGTGCCGTCATGCGGTGATCGTGAAAGTCTTTGTGGGTTTGATCTACAAGATTCATCGTGAGATGATAGTAAAAGTCTTCGTGGGATGATCTACAAGAGTCATTGTGTAATGATAATGAATGTCTACGTGGGATGGTCTGCAATCGTATAATGATAATGAAAACCTTCGTGAGTTGATTTACAAGTACCATCATATAGTGACTGCAAGAGCCTTCATAGGATGTTTGATAAGAACCATTATGTGATAAAAGAGATATCATGTGGTGACTTTGAATATAATAGTAGCCATCATGATATAACCTTTGGAATTGTCATGAGATGAAGCAGCTTAGTCATCATGATTAATTTCTTGAAGTTGTCATGGAGTAAGGAATCAATACCATCATGTGATGATTCTTGAAGTAAAGCTATCAAATGATAGTAGATCAAGCTATCGTGTGATTATATAGCTAAGTTGTCGTGTGCTATACAGCTATCATAAGATAATAAATCGGGCCATTGATCTAGGAAAAATGTACCACATGTCAGTTCGAACGGTGCAATGTCAGTGGATCATGACCATCTACTTTTAACAAGGTGCCATTCCAATGGATCGAATTCTCTATAAATAGACATGCACCCTTATCTGAAAAGGGATTGATCCCTTGATCTTCTTCTCCTACATTTTTCTTTCAATATTATAACACGAGCTTTGAATTAGGGATTCATGGTCACTGGGACAAATTGAATTGAAGACTTTGTAATTGTGGACTTGTATTTAGCATAATCCGCATAATTGATTTGAACTATTAACTTATGCATGTGACTATGCCCTTTATCTTGAAGACATGACCCTTGACTTTAAACATGCATATATGACCATGGATTGCATAATGACTATAGACTCGCTCTCTCTCAACTTGACTTGGCTCAATGGCTTGAAGAGCACAAAACCACCTTTTACGCTAACACTCTCTCAGTCATGGACAGCAACACATCAGCCCCTAGCATCTCACTCCACTTTAAGCTAGATAAGATGATTGAAATTTAAATCAAATTTAAACATACATTGTTATTATATATCGACAAGTGTGTATATAACTTTTATATACGCACTATTTTTAATACCAAAAGACACAAGTCAAATAAAATTTTATAATTAATACTTCATAAATATTAATTAATCTAATTAACTATAAAATTATAATTTAATTAGATCAATTGTCTAGGCGGAGGATTCAACATTGCGATTGTGTAAATATTTTAGGTGTAAATTCGGTCAATAAATAATATCAAACAATTCAAATATCTAAGTTCACACTTCACCTTAACTACTACTGTGACATTTTAGCCAAATTTATTGTTTATAAAACTTTGGTAAAATCTAATTTTACAAATTTAATCGTTACCTGGTAGCGATGATTATTTACACTAATTTTCTTCATTAAAACTATATTACATTAGGACTTATAGAATTTGGTAATGGTCAAAATTTCAATATCATCCACATTTAACTTTATAGTCCAAACACGAAGTCCTTAGTTCAGTAATAACAATTGTTATTAATTATACGCTCTGACAAGAGACTTTAACTTTGAGTTGACTTCAACTAACCGCGTGATACTAACCCCGTATAACCAAGGAGACAAATTCTCCTTTGAATAGTGTTTCACTACCAATGCTTTCACTTGACCCAACTATAGTCATGCGATAGATGTCATATCATGATTTAACTATGATCAAAGCGGAGTTTCCATATTGAAGCTCGACGGTATTCTCAAATCTAGGAAATTGTATATTATATCACATCAATATTCCTTGTTTGACCTTGGTTATATAAACCAATAGAAAACTATCAAGTAAGTCATTGTATAGTTATCCAATAACTATCATACGTAATCCCTTAGCACCTACACCGACCATGAGTAATACACTGTCTAACATTTGGAGGGCATCACATACTCTAATCGCAAGGGATGTATCAATATCTAGTCCCGATACATCTTGATTAGAAATATTTAAAATGGTGTGTTTATAATATTTTGATAAATTGCTCATGATTACAACACTTTGTAATTACTATCACAAAACACACTATTTATGAATTCATTTGTTAAATGTACTAAAATTGAATAATTAGTTATTTGTAACACATTGTAACAAGTATATAATAGAAAGAAAACATCTTTTATTTCGAACAAAATTGTTTAGTGGATTAGTTATATGTAACAAATTACATAATTATCCCTAGAGAATATCCCTAACTCTATCAATCTTCCACTTGAAATTGGTTCAATTATGGAATCTTATTCCAACTTCTTCGATCAGTTTTTTTCAAAACTAATCGGGGAAGTTCCTTAGTGAATGGGTATGCTATTTTTTAAAATTATATACTCTATTAATCAACTCGCTCTAATACCGATAAACTATCTTTATCATGCGCAACTGTTCAGAGTGTGTATCTACTTCAAGTGATCTCTAGGTTATTTTACAAACCATATCGCATCATCATTATCATATAACAATGCCATGAGATTTTCAACATTTGAAATCAGCCTTAGCTTAGCTATAAATTTATGCATTTATATTTATACATTGCTTTTATTGTGGCGCTATTTAAGGCTATGTACTTAGCTTTTTCATAGAATTAGACATAACCTTTAGTTTAGAACATTTCGAACTTAAAGCTCCTTAAATAAATTTTGAAAGTGAATTTGCGATTTACATGTTATACTCAACACCACATTTGAAGTTTGAGTCTGAATACTCCTTTACAAGGAGCTTACTATGTTTATAAATAATTCTCTAGTATTTTGTAAATACCGAAGAACACTCTAAACTACCATTTAGTGATTTTAATTTTAATTTAATATTTACTTCATGCATCAAGTTCATAAGTAAGTCAAGATATTGCAGACTATACAATGTGTATGATAATTCTTGTTGCCAAGGAATCCAATTTAGATGTTCCATGTTAAACATTTTAATAAGGTCTCTTTTCATATCTTTGGAACATTCCCAATATTCTTTATACTTAGTACAAAAGATATCATTTACAAATCCTATATCTGTATTAAACAGTCAAACTAGAACTAATTTTAACATAGTACATTGTTAACAAACAGTGGTATGTTGTTTAGTTATAGTTAAAAAATATCTATGTACCTTTTAATATTCTTTTTTGTAGACATGTTCTTCTTTACATTTTGACTAAAAATCAAACAATTTGATATTTGAATCAAACATTTGTTCAATTCGAATGATATTTTCATATTAGTTCTTGATCATATTCGAAAAACCCACAAACTCAATATCACTTTACCGACTTCAAGACATTTTGGGTTACATGCAAATATTTTATTCTAAATTATTATTTATTATTTCAACATGTATATATCAAAATATAAAGTCATACTAGGTGATAATTTGTGAGTAAAATTTGAATCAACTTGAGCACATTGAACGGAAAATTTGTTATGCTAATTTCAACAATTGAAATTTACAAGTTTATTCTTGTCAATGCTGCTCATTGTTTTCCAACTACATTAATCTTTATCTTAAAGACACATTTTCCATCGATGGATCATATACCTTCAAGTACAACTATCAAAATTATATTTTGATAATGTAAATCCTTAAGATTAGCACATCATACCGTAAAATAGAGTCAATATTGTCAATGGTTTTGAGGACCATATATTCTCGACATTGATAAAATATTCACAGTTTCTTTTATTGTTTGAGAATACTTGTTAGACATTCCAATGCATTGCGTTTATTTAGGTTTTGGTTAATTTCATTTCATCCCTTAAAATCAGCACTATCTTTGGATCGTATCCAAATCGATTTTGCTACCAATAATTTGTAAAAGAAATTCTTTCGCTATAAAGTTGGTATTTCTCAAAATAATAATTGTTTCTTAGTGTAATGGAACAGGTATTCATATACATTTTATGAATTCCTTATATGTCATAAAACTGATTTGTTTTTAGTTTACGTAATTTATGTTCAAACTTAAATTGGTCATCTAATGATAGTCGTTCCTAAAACATCAGTTAGACCAAAAACTAGTATAACAACCATAATACCAATTGTGATAAAAACTATTGATTTGAACATATACGATGACACGATTAAGAGTGGCTCAATCAGTGTCAACTTGATTGTGTTATTAAGGAAAAATTCATCACTTGAGACCTAGTACACGATGAAATCATTAATGAATGGATTTACGATGTAAATAGGCCTTTGAGGTAAAATATGTGAAAGTCCATACGTTTTCTTGGATCATTGTGCTCAAGATCCTTAAGGTTACTTGGAGTTAACATATCCAAGGGTTCATATAGGGTTTTAAGAAAGATGTTACAAGAAGAGCCTATGTCATGTCATATGTTTATAAGAGATATAGAAGACAAGTAACAAATTTGTGCAATAGTCTATTAAGCTCGTTAATGGGCTATGTAATCCATTCTTATATTCAAAGTCCAATGTCCATATAATTATGCATATATATGCTCATCGTAGTCCAAAGTTCCTTTTAAATAATTATGTCAAGATTTAGACTTAATGATTTCGAGTATTTGCATATCCATGTCAATAATGTTCAAAAAGGCATAGTCCAAAACTAATATGTATGTCTAAGTCCTTGTTTATATAGGTTGTCCATGATTACAGTCAAATGGATTTTGTCTCCAATTCGATTTAGGGTTCACAAGAGTTTGATTTTAAGAGTAGAGAAAAGAAACGATTGCCCTAACCCCTAGGACCATATTTATAGGGGTTGAGTGCCTATCCAGCCTCTAATATCTTTAGCAAGCTTGGCTTCGGTAGCATAAACAAGGTCGCATGTTGACAGCTTTGTCGTGCATGGTTGCAGATTTAGCAATATTTAGCACCAATAAGGGGCAGCATTGCTATGGTGCAATATTATCTTGAAGAACATCATCCTTAATAAACCTTATGAATCTTGATGGCTTCCGACATCGAGAATCTTATGTGTTGAGATACTCTTGATTGATTGTTAGCGATGTTGGTTGAAGGCGGCACTAGGCATGTATGAGAAGTGGCGTCAATACTAGACAGTATTGTAAACTAGCGACTTCATCTATTAGTATCGAAGTTGATGACTCTCGGCGTTGATGACCCCCATCATGGTGACCGGCGCTCTTCATTAGTTAATAGCCATATTGGATTAAAGCGGTATTTGGCATGGCATCATAATGATAATCCTTGGCATCAGTACTTAGCAGCATTGATCTCATGCGGTATTGCATTCCAAACCTTATTGATTAGGGGCGAGGGAGAAGAATGGTGATATGATGTGAGATGATATTGATAAAGTACAACATCCATCCTAACCTTGTTGACGCATGACATTGCTTGAATGGTGGCATTGAAGAGCGACAACGTCAAATAGAAGCAACACTGAGCAAGCGCAACTTTCATAAACCAAATAACTTTAATGCTGGGCGATGTGAAATCCATGCAGCATTGATGGAACATGGTATGAGCAAAGTGCGAAGTTGTATGAGTCGCGACATGGTGGAGTAGCAATGTTGCATGGGATAAGGTATAGATGACACTTCATTGGTTAGATGTGGTACTGTTGGATTGGCAACATCAACTTCTTTATGACATCGCTACTTGTTACGTTTTCTTCGAAATTGAAATTATGTGGATAACAACATATTTTTGGGATAGTCCACATAAGATCCCTTATGAATAATCATTACATGTAATCTTTCGACTCACATAACCCCTTGACCTAGGATATGTTTGGGTTTCTCATATATACTTATCTTGTATGATTTTGTAAACTATTCTTTAGATAAAACTAAATTTAACCTTGTATACTGCTATTAATTACATAAGCCTAGAGAAAGAAGTAAACTCAACTTCACTCATCATCAATCGTATCAATTACTCCTTATCGGTACATCATTCTATGTCATAAGGAGAAACGACTTTTAAGATTGAATCTTTATTCATTTTAGATACATTTGGAACTCTTTCCAATATACTCCCTCATTCGATCAAATTGAATCATTTTATTTTCCATTGTGTATTATTTCATTTACTTCTATTTCATATTATATGAACTTATCGTAGACATACTACATATGTATCAAATACACATATTCATATTTATGATAATTTATCGATGAACACAACGAAGTACATGAAACCTTTTTGGTATTAAAAGACTTTCGATTGCATATATCTACATGTATCAATCCGTAGAGTTCACCAACTCTTATGATGCTCCCACTAAATGGATGCATTTTCTTGTACTATTTATGATACAATTCTCTAGTATCTCTAGATCCATAATCTTATAATTAAAGCATTATAACCTAAAAAATTTCTTAGGACATAACTCTACAGTAATTGTAGACAATCTCCAATAATTCTATAATTTTAAAATAGCAATTGTATGGTTACTACTACCATGACCGAATAGGTACGCCACAATAGGTACCCCCACAATGCATATGGTCACTACCGCTAAGACTGAATAGGTACGCCACAATGCATATGGTCACTACTGCTAAGACCGAATCGGTATGCCACAACGCGTAAGGTCACTACTGCTATAACCAATCATTCATTAGATTACAAGCGCAGGACCTAAAAATTTCCAAGCAATCACAACAAGATAAAGCTATTCACGGTCTCAAAAGACCGTGTCAAATGTGTTATGGCCATCAACAACACTCTAGGTGCACCACAAAAAGGGCGATACCTATATAGGTCACATAAGTCCATACCCTTGTTGTGTCACAACAAGTCAACACCAAACAAATCGTATATTACTCTAAGGTCGAAATCTAATAGTACGGACTCACTTCATATATAACATATAGAATCGCAACGCATGGCTCAAGTCGCCACGACCTAAAAACCCACCGGAAAACTCAACCAAAATCCTATACCAACCCAAATCGCGTTCCAAATGGAACATATGACCTTAATATCATAATACTCCTCCAGTATACCCTTTCGATCTACCTTAAAATCTACGGTTTGTTGAATACGTGCTGAGGTGGGTCCCACTAAGCCCAAAAATCAAAGTACTCCAAAACCTCCAAAAATTTCCTAGATAATATCCCTTGAAAAATGATGACAACTGGTTCGAATCGTGCCTAGATCCAAGTTCATACGCGAATGATATCATATTTTGAAATTTTGATTATTCAATCAACAAAATTCGAACGGCAGGTATTCAGACTTCTAAACCGAAATTCAGACATCTAAATTTAGTTTTAGATGTCTAAATATAGTTTTAGACGTCTAAAACCGCCAAAAAATGCTCTAATTTTTGTTTGTTTGCCCTCATGACTTATCTAGACGTCTAGATACTAAATTTTGACGTCTGAATGCCTATCATAGTCAAAAGTTAACTTCAAACATCCATAACTTTCAATCCGTAGCTCCAAACGACTCATCGTTTTTTTCTATTGCGGCCATGGAAAACTTAATTTCAATCTAGAGACTTCAAATTATGAATTTATAACATTTTAATTTTCTTCTTTCCCTTGAGTGCTTTTGATGTACGGCTTTGTATCACCGAGATACATTGCATGACAATCGTCCGACTCGAATTTGTATGTAGAGTTCAACGGGCAATCGTAGTGACCCATCCTCCTCTAACATGCCAAAACGGAATTCCAGACCTTCTAGCCCTATATATAGCCCATACATGTGTCGATGCGCTCATTTATGCACGACTAAGCACACAAGTATACTTATCCACACATATCACAACAAAAATACATTCAAGCTTCACCGAGCAATTACTCGACTCGGTACTTTACCACGCAACTTAGTGCACCCGGTGGTCGCTATGGGTGTATGCAATCACTCTTAACATGACCATATACACATACGGACATTTCCATATGCATATACAATCTATTACACGAATATTCACCTCTTATAAACACAAATCTCATCACAACTCTAGCTATAACACTAAAATTGTTTCGATCGTTGCTTAACTCTGAATACACGTATGCATATACCCACTCATGCACGTCTACACATACGTATATCCAATAGGCAACTCAACTATTACTCAACCAAATATTACTTATTTTAGTGATCTTTCTAATAAGAGTGAAACATCTCTTTATATCATTTTATAAAATCATAAACCATTTTATAAAATATCATACTAGCTTATAATCATTTTATAGCCTTTAAAATACTTAATCACTTCATAAAAAATTAAGTATTCGCCTTTTTACTATTTTATAAAATATAATATCCATTTTATAAAATATATACTTCATTTATAAATCATGACACCATTTCATAAATATTAATTGAGGCTTATAGGGTGTCTAATCACTTTAATGAGGGGTGTAGAACTCCTAAACAACTTATTTAGTTTACCAACCTTTTTGTAAATCAATTCAAATGGATTAATTAGTTATTGCTAATGACATGCACATCATTTTCACTACTTAATTAATCCCAAAATAACAATAACATCACAACAAATCATTCAATTAACCCAAATCAAATCCGGGGCTTACTAATTATTCCTTAACATAACAATTAGGGTTTTAAATGATTAATTAGCTAAGGAAAATGTAACACCTCATAAGTAGGCATTATATATTTAATTAGCTAGTTAGTAAATGAATTAGGCTCCGAAAATGCAATTTGTGCAATGATGGAATTTGACCATGATACTTGCATTACTGCATTCGTGGCAAAATTCTAAGCAACTTTCAGATTTGAAGTTTTACGATCGGAGTTCAAACGAAGAAGTTACAAATGAAAAACAAATTTGGAACAAAAATAATTAACATTTTTATATTAATTACCTTGGCCCACATGTCGACCCATCATTGGGGACGGTCGGCACCTAGTGGTCGACCGGTCACCCATGGGCGATCAACTGGTGGTGACCTGGCCGCTCCAGTAAACCTAGGCTGCAACGGCTCAGATTTAATATATTTCGAATCTAACGGTTGTGGTTGATTCTGGCACATATAAATTCAGGCATAGCTCTCCCTTCTCTTTTCATATTTTTCTCAAAGCAAGAGCAAAGCTCGACCATTTCTTCTTCTCCACTTTCTGTCTAAATTATGATGGTAAGAAATTTGTATCTATATTCATACAAATTGGAGAAGAGTAGAAATCAAATAAAAAAGGAGAAGAGAATCAACCATATGCGTATTTGAGGTAACTTATATGTTTATATATATATTTATATCTATTTTCTCTCCCAATCCCAAATCTCTTCTCAAATCTATGATTCTATGTATATATATACCCATTTATACATATCTCTTGGATTAAAATAGATTAAGAGATGTATTAAAGGTTCTACTTCAGATATGGAGATTTGGATTGCTTTTAAAAGGTGAGTGAGAAATTTTATAGATTATTATAATATGAAATTATCCCATTGGTCTTTTTTTGATTTTCATGCCTAATTGGATGATTATATTTGAGTTGTAGGCAACGAACTGAATATGATTTAATATAATAAATATCGCCTATATATTCTTGGTTATAAATTGATTTAGCATTGTATACAACCTCATTTGGAAATCAGTCCCAAAAGTATAGATTTAGAATATTAATTTAAATGAAATTTATTCCAGATCTGAAATAGATTGTATAATAATGTTATAAATTTGTATTATTACCCTAATCTTGTTAGAATATAAACTTTTCTATATTTGGAATTGTTGGAATTAAGATCCGTTTAATATTTGTAAATTAGTTTGATCTCTTTCCCTTTCAGAAAGATACAGTGTTCATCTAACAAGGAATAAATATAAATAGAAAGAGAAAGAGATGTGTAAAATATGAATTATTGTAGTTTAAACCGTTTATTTCAATAATAAAAAGAAAAGATTATTCCTTGTAATTTCAAAAGATGCAATCTTTTATATTTTAAAGTTAAATCTTCTGTATTGGACTAAATTATGGAAACTATAGCAGATACTCTTTTTAGATACGATTCCAACAATTTAACATGAAAAAGTATATTCTAGTAAAGGTATGTGACTAGAACATATTTAAAATTAAATGTTTGTACATAATTACTCCACACATAGTAATTAAATAAAAAGTTAATAACGACGCTTGCACGTAGTATTGGCGTTTAGGATAATTAACTAATGAGAAAAGAATTTAAAAGGTTGTAACTCCAATAAATGGTAATAAATGTGGAAGTTACGATAAAATAATAGGGTAAATGGATTAATAGGACTGGTAAAAATGGAATATATATAAAAGGTTACTAATTTGTAACAATACATAAATATCGTAGGAAATGTCAGTTAGGATTTTATGGACAAATTGACATTTATGAGTATTAAACAGGGATTTACGGGTAGGTAAATATTTAAGGTAAATCTTATTGTCTTAAGTAAAAAGGGAACTAGTAAGCTAAGTCCAATGTCTACCTAAGCTAATATAAATAAAGACTTAGAATGGTTAATTGGACTTAGTAAGTCAGTGATGCAAGGTCAGTAGAGTTACTCAACGAAAGACTATCATTCATTTTGAGGCTACCGTAGTCGGGTGTACTTACTACTGATGTGAGATATCACTAATCAAACGACCTATGAAATCATGAGAGATTGGGCTTGCTTTCTTAATTGGAAAGTATTAGATGGTCCAAATTTGAAATTATGAGCGGTGAGGGATATCTCTATAGGGGTTCGATTCTGGTTTGAGGTCTTAAATGGCTGAAGGATCCAACTCTCTCCTAAATGGAAGTATTAGGTAACCTAGTGAGATTCCAAATAAATAAGGATGTCTCTAAAAAGGGTTTGCTTCAATGTTGAGGTCTTAAGTGGGCTGAAGGGTCCGCCTCCCTACGAAAGAAGTAACCTAATTAGATTCCAAATTTTTAATTAAAGGGTGAAAGTGGATATCTCGGGAAGGGTTCGCTTCAGGTTTGGGGTCTTAAGTGACTATAAAGTCCTCTTCTTTCCTATAAAAGAATTATTAAGTAGCCCAATGAGATTTCTTAGCAATGATAGCTAGATAGTACCGTTGAGGAGCATACTTCTGGAATTAGGTCTTAAATGATGGAGTCTACCTATATTCCATTGTGAAGTATTAAGTGGCTTGGGTATAGTTTCTTATATTGCTAAAGCCGAAATAATAATGGTACCGTTTAGGAGCACAACTTGGGAATAGGTCTTCAATGATGGGGTCTGCATTAGTTAAGGTATCAAATGACTAGAATCCGCCTATCTTTTAATAAAATTTATTATGTGGCTTGGGTACTGTTTATTACATGACTATGATTTTATCGGTGATAAATGGGGTAATATTTGGACATTAAATGTCAGAATCCTCAAATAGTGGTTAGAGGTCCTGTATCTAGGACTCACTGACCATTGACAACATTGTTAGGAACTACCTTGGGAATAGGTCTTAAATAACGGGTTCTATCTCAATTAAGGTCATAAATGACAGACTCTACCTATTTCTCTTTTAAAAGTATTGTAGAAGCCCGCTTCATGTTTAGAAGTATTAAGTGGCTAATGTATTTGAAAGTATTGGACGGTTGATGTGGCTTCATTAATATTCCGTACCTTGGGAAGGGATAAGTATGTAATCGTGTGTGCAATACAAGGTTAGATTAGAATTGCTAACCTAAATGTACATAACAGTTAAATGGAAACTTATGTGTATAAATTTATGTTATTGACAGTTTTTATTATTTTCCAATCACCAGAACGTTGTTTGAACTCCTCCTCATTACAACCCATATGATAGATTTGGAGAACAGGTCATTGGAGCTAGATGTGCTTTGTTGTTAGAGAGTCTTCTTTCTCTAATGCTCGATGCTGATGTGACAATCTACTATCGAAAGAGTACTCTTAGTTCCAAGGTAGTAGTCATAGTCAATATTCTTATCCTATTATTGTTTTCGTTATAAATTTAGATTTCTATCAATCTTTGATAATGCGCATACTTATTTGCAGGCACCAAATCTAACGATTTGTGTTTTGATGGACTTGGGTTTCGATTTTTGTTGAAATTTGGGCTCATTAAGGTGCGGGTTGTTATAGGAAACATGTTTACAACATGAATACAAGTCTAAACTAGAACATGATAATCTCCAAATTAATGTATATCACTTGATAATCATAAATAAAAAAATTATAAAGTGTAGCAAGTAAATTAAGTAGGAGAATCATCGCACTTACCTTAATTAAACCCAAGCTGAGCCCTAATCACCAAAAGTATAATCTTTTCACCCTTTAATTTCCGACATCAACAACAAAGCTTCGATTCACACCAATCCCTTCGTGGGTTTTGTAGAGTATAGAAAGAGATGATTTATGGTGATTTTATTTGATTTTAGAAAATTTATTTATTTGGGTTAGAGCTTGGGATGAAGGATGTGATTAAGTGGTAGTTAGAGAAACTATTAGAGAAGAGGTGTAAACATGGAAATGAAAGTGAGAATGAAAATATGAAGGGATTAGCTTCATATAGATTGGGTAAATGGACTTAGCCCAAACTCATCTCTTTTCCCAAAATTACTATCTATCTCTGAAAATTATCGACTCCAAACACAGACATGTTTATACTCATTGAACTTGTGTCGAAAAAATGAGCTCAACCATGGATGTATCGTGTCCTAATTGGCTCGTTTGTAAAAATCGAGTATAAGAGGCATTTCGTCGCTTAACGATTAAATATTCAAATTAGTGATTTAAATATTCGATTGTTAAAATTACTTGGTATTACATTATCCTCTTCTTAAAAGAATTTCTTCCTTGAAATTTCCATGAGTACGAGAAAGCTTCTCACTATTTAAATGCCAATCTAAGCAAATAAAAATTTAAATAGCTATACATCAGCTCTCAAGTATCTAATTGTACTATATAAAGAGGATACCGCCCTAACATGGAATTCAAACATGTATAACCTTAGCATAGTAATCAATACTATTATAGTCATACATGAAAACTAATTGGTGAGTAAGCTCAAGTGAGCCGGTCTAAAAATATAACAATGACTTCGAGTCACATCAAATGGCAGTGGACTCATATAGATCCCATCTCGTCACACAGCAAGCATGGATTATATGCGATCTATTCTAGATAGCTAAGGAATACAAATCAATACCCTTCATTACTTATGGGTAGAGTCAACAATGGACACTTATCGCGAGAAAACGATTCCAAATAAACAGGGCCCATACACTAACGTACTCAAACATTTGTCGCGATTCAATTATAAATAAAGTCAGTATACTAACATACCAAGACATCTATCAATATCTAATAATAGGCATGACCATTAATATAAGGCATGTTAGTTTGTGAGTTGATGGTTTTGATGACCGTAACCTTAGGACTTGTTATAAAATGTAAATAATAATATCTTTATCTAGATATATATGTATATGTAGGATATATATATATATATATATATATATATATATTCAGGTACCGAGAATGAAGACTATATAGTATAAAAATTCAAGACTGATAAATTCAACATTGTAGAAATCAAGACTGAAGATTCATGAGTATCAAGATCATCAAGAGTTCAAGATATTAAGATAAGTAATAGAGTCTAAATTTATGTTAAAAACTTCATAATAGCACTAAAATCTTTATTTGGATTTTAATTGTGGAATGGAATCCACCTTCTCGCTTTAATAGTGGGATGGAACCCACGACCTTCTCTAGTGGAATGGAATCCACGAAATTTTCAAAATGACTTATTTTTAGATTTTGTTTCAACACTATCTTTTTAAAAGACATATCTCTCTCGATATATATATTTTAGCCTTAATTCAAAAATTATGTTTAATCATATTAATTTCAAAATCATTTCTTCTTTTTAAACTATCTTATAGTTTTAATGTTTAAGCTATAATCTCAAAATATTTATATATTTAGTTTTTATTTTATATTTCATAAGATCACTTTTCAATGGTTTTTATAATCATAAAGTATATTCAAAATAGTTTACAAAGTTCTAAGATTGTTTTTACAAACTTTAGATAGAAAATATCTTTTAAAACAAAATTCAATTTTCAAAAAAATACTAGGGGATGTCGACATGCCTATACCCCCTATGTCGATTATGGTAGCCGTAGATTTTTAAATTCAAATTTTAGAAAGAAGTGTATTTCGTCATAACCTTTCACGAATGGACATGGCCGTTATTCTCCTATATATACCAATAGTTTTCAATGAATTTTCACTTAAGGTTTCTTTATTTTCTCTCTTCTTTCTCTTCCATTCTTATTTTCAAACATTCTTAACAAAACTCTGTTGAAATCCTAAGTGAATCAAACTCGATCATCTCTAGTTTGATTCTCTGCCACTCTTTCCCAAAGATCTTAGTGCTATTCAACGTTATAGGATCATTTGTAATCAATGACCGAAAGATCGAAGTGTATCGAGGCTCTCTTTATCAAAGTGTGATTGGAAACAGTGTGATTGTGGCCTGTAAATCAATTGGGTGTGATTATAGCCCGTAAATCAATTAGGTGATCTTGTAGCCTGGTTAAACCAAGAGAGTTTGCCCTGGACTCGGAGACAAGGAGGGCATATCTCGTGGCCTTGAAATCGAGGTTGTAATATAGACATTATATTTGAAAAGGAATCTGCACAATAAAATATGTGGGACTGGATATAGGGTAACACTGAACCAGTATAAAATTCTGGTGTGTTCTTTCCTTTACTGCTTTTATTTACTACTTGCATCTATGTCCGGTTCTGTGATTGTTTCTGTGTTTGTGAATTGCATCTGTTTGGGTTTAATTTGAAAAGATTTCAAAAAGATTCATAAAATTAATTGAACACTATTCACACCACCTCTAGTGTTAAATTTGCCTTAAAATCTATAATTCACATTTCGTACATTTGGTATCATAGCATTGGTTTTCAAAATTATCATAATCTGAATTTTGAAAAAGTTTAAAATGGCAATTTTGAAGATTCTATTCACATTAGTTCAAAAAAGTCCAAATCATCATTGTCTAATAAGTCTGCATATTATTATTATAAAAAATCAAGTTATCTACCGAATTGGTGTGTTGTGTAGGAATAGATGTGTTATATAGCTTCTGAAGCATTAACACTCAGTGGACAAATAGTGCAAATCAAGAAAAACAAATGGATACTTGATAGTGGATGTGCAAGACACGTGACTGCAAATGCAATGAAAAATAAATTAACAATTTAACGGGTAGTTTAAATGAAATAAATAAATTAAATAGCAATTTAATTTAAATAAATGAAATTTACTGAGATGATGATTAAAAAATATGCCAAACAACCATATATAAATTTAAAATCACATCATATATCAATTTAACAAACATAAGAAATTTTAGAAGTTGCGAGTGGGTTACAACACTCACATTTTGAATTTAAATTGAATTTAAATCCAATTTAAACCCAAAAATTAGACAGTCTCCAAATTCGTCCAAACCAGCATTAAAAGATCCGAAATTTCAATACGATCCTAACAAAAGAAACCGTGCGTAAATCGGATATCGTATGCAAAAATTATGACGATAAATGCGATTGAAATCAATTTTAAAAAAAATAAAAAGAACACATTTCACCTCTTAGCCACGTCATCACCCTCTTCAACACTTAGGCACGCAACTTGATCACACGTCCCTAATACACTACCGTGCCGCTCTTCCATCCTAAAACCCACGCGTGTGTGACAAACTAGAGCCGCTGCCGCCACCATGATGTGGATCGCTGCTAACATCCAGGATCTCCAGCCGACCATGCTACCAAATCACGTTCACAAGACTCCAGCAGCCGCCTTTGTCCAAAAACATCAAACCCTAATCGAAATTTCCACCAACCAACCACCGATTCGTCAAACCAATCACCTAGATGCGATCCCCTCGGCTTCCTCTCCAAAACCCAGAAAGGGTTTGTCGATCCGTCACAATACATCGACGATCAACGAACGGTCCTGAATGTTTGCTCGATTTCTGGCCACATCGAACCTCGAATTGAAAAAGGAATTTCATATCTGAGTTACACTCTTCGAGAGCTTTGAATCCATATATAATTTGCTATATTTTGTGGAGTTTGAAATTTGGCTTTGATTTTGAATTTGATTTGTTTTTGGATTTAGAATTCGTTTGTCCGCCATTGGAAAGTTGGAGTTGAGAAGAATATGTGCGTATAGACAAATGAGAATGAGGGAAAATTAGGGTTTATAACAACGTATTTATAGATTGATTTGAAATAGAATGGATCAGATAAAATAGATGTACGCGTTAACGACGAAATGGCCCAAAAAGCCCGTTCTGACTCCGAAACGAAATTGGGTCAACCCATGTATCAAAATAGGTATTTTTAAATATTTAAACGCGATGGAACAAGTTTCAAGTCCAATTTCCATCATATGAAGAAGTTATGCTAAAATCAATATTTTCAAATTGATTTCAATTGATTTCAATTTCATAAATTTCAAGGCGTTTCGAGTTCTTACAATCAAACGACAAGTCCGATCGCTACGAAACTTGAAACCCTACAATAGTTCACCGTTTCGGATCCGATGAAACTGGTTTATAACAACGTATTAGACGGTTATTTTCCATTAATTAAATAAATAAATAATTAATTAATTAAATGCATTTTAAATTTCAATCTTAAAATTCACAAATTTTATCACTTTTATATTTCTCAATCAATTTCAATGTTTTAAACAGATTAAAAGTCAATTTAAAGTTGATAATCTTATCGATTTCAGTATTTTCCTCAGTACCATTAAAATTCAAAAATTATAAATTTAATTTCCAAAATTTCTATTAAATTAAATTAAGAAATCATTTTTCCATTCATTATTGTCAAATAGATGGATTTAACATTGGATTCAAAAATATTTACATTAATTTCCTCACATTTCATCTAAATTCCCATTTTAAGTATTAAATCCATTTAATTGCAATTAAATCCTTTTATTAAATTTTAAATTCCAATAAATTAATAAAGCTTTATTCCATTTCTATTTTCTTCTTTATTTCAATTGCATAACATTTTATTCCAATTTTACTGTATTTGCCAAATACGTACATTAACTATTATTTATATTCTCCATTAATTATTTACTTGGTTTTATACTTTATATTCATTCAAATAAATCAATAAATCTTGATTTACCATCTTTACCTCAACCAATAGTCACATTATAAATGGAATTTTCATTATTTTCAAAAATTACTTAAATTAACGTTAACGTAAAATTTGTTTATATTTATTGCAATTGATCTACGAGTTATAAATTAATATACTTGTCTAAAAGGTTAAATTAAAATACTTGTTACCCTTTAACGTTTATTTCACTCATAAGCTATTATTAACAATCAAATGTTGAAATTTGATTTAGACCAAATTCACTGCATTACATGAATGGGTAAATGATTAAAGTTTTACACTATTGCCCCTTTTTCTTTATTTGTATTAGTGGCTATGTTTCAAATGTGAAATCTTATTAATTACACATATAAATTAAGGTTTAAAACCAAACCTTAGTTCCATTCTTTTTTTTTCCAATTTATTACTTCTGAAAAAAATTCAGTTTCTATTTATTTATTACATACCTACCTTCAGCCCTTGCATTAATTCTCATAAATATTACATTATTGATATCTAAATTTTGATTTAGTAAACCGATTTGTTACGACTTTACTTACATTAACACTATTTCCCTTATTTTGGTTATTATTTCATACGTAGATCACAAGTTTACATTTCTTTATACTATCTTATGAAACAATATACATTTCTAATACTTTATTACATTTATTGAAATTAAATTTCCAAATTTACTAGATACAACAAACTATGACCTTACAGTTTTTTCAATTAATTGGGATTGTGCTAAATAAATTATTTATAAACTTACATTAATGTTTGCATAAAAAATGGCAAACACCTCCAAGTCGTATGATTTAGTCGATTTTATGTTATTCTTAATGATTTGGGTGATTTATGCAAACATGTAAAAAGCAAGGTCTAAACTGTAAAAGACACACAGATTTATAGTGGTTCGACCAGAACGTGCCTACGTCCACTTCATATGTTATTACCTTTCACTGTTCAGATTACAAGTACAAAGCTTTGATTACAAGTGTATGAAAGTTGTTTGAAAGTTCTGTCCGTGCTTGAGCTCTCAGACTTGTCTGCCATTGTTGTATCCCTACCCCTCTATTTATAGAGTGAGGCTGGGGGTAGGGGTCCTGGATGTATATGGCCGTTGGTGGGCCTGGGCTGACGTAATCTGGCCTGGCATTGTTGATTCGGTAGTGCCTTGGTTCGGTAGTAGATGAGTTGGGATTTGGTTCGGTGGGACTTGGTCCGGTGGATTGGTTCGGTGGTACTTGGTCCGGTGGATTGGTTTGGTAGTGAATGAGTTGGGATTTGGTTCGGTAGGGACTTGTTCCGGTGGAGAGTGGTGAGTTAGGTGATAAAGGATAGAGTTTGGTTCGGCTGGGCTTAGGAGGTGGGTTGGCTCGGTAGTGAATGGTTCGGTGGTGGTGGAAACGCACCCAACATTTGCCTCCCAAAGTGGGGTATATGCCAGCATATGCCGCGCTTTGTTTTCTCCACGTTCGGCCCAAGTGCCGAACCAATTGGTCTGGTCGTCTATGTTGGTCTATAAGTAGGGGCTTCATGCCTCTGTTATTCCCTACCAGCCGAACCAAATTCTTGTCTTTGCCGAATCAAACGCATCAACGAACCAGACCTCAGCTGCCGGACCAGGTGAGGTCCTCTTCTGCCGAATGAACTTTCGCTTTGAACTACCGAATGAATCCGGGAAGTATGAGTGCAGAATGAACCTTCGCCTCGCACTACCGAATGAATTTGGGAGTATGAGTGCCGAATGGACCTTCGCCTCGCACTACCGAATGAACTTGGGAGTATGAGTGCCGAATGGCCCCTAGCCTCGAACTGCCGAATGAATTTGGGAAGTACGAGTGTCGAATGGACTTTAGTCTTGAACTACCGATTGAGCTTTTATGTTTTGAATTACAAATGAAATTCTAGACTATACGCACTTGCTTGTTTATATCTCTACTTTCCTTGTTCTAACAATATGTTTCCTCGTGTTATAGATAATGTCTCGTAAAGTAGAAACTCGTTCAGATAAGAAGAAATCCAAATACACAGGAGAGTCCCCCATAGTGCCCCTAGTTCGGGAAGAACGTCATGGACCAACCCAAGATCGTTAGTAGACGGGTACGATCCTCAAGAGCTCTTGAATTCACCGTCAGACTGCTTTCCCAGCTCGCTCAAAGATGAGCAGCTTGATGTTATATCTCGCTCTTTCGGGATCGACAGAGCGCATATGTTGTTGCCGGGGGAAGGAGTGATGCCGTATAATCCCCCTGAAGGATATTTTGCTTATAGTAGGTACCATTGCATGTGCGGGGCCATTCCTCCGATCAACGCTTGGATAGTCAGCTTCATCACCTATTTGAAGGTGGCCCCTTTCCAGCTTCAGCCCAACTCTTATGCCATCTTGGTGAGTCTATTTATTATCTTCCAGATAAAGTACGGGCGTGCCCCTTCCAACTGGGAGATTCGGTACATGTACAACTTGAGAGGCTATAAGAAGGGGTCTCCATATATCAGCTTAGAGTCGGCCGTGTCTTTCAAACCAGTCCTGGACTTGTATTCAAAATTTAGCATGTTCAAGAAGGAATGGTTCTTTGTCAAGGATGACTCTGTTTCTTTCCACCGCTTCACCTCTGGCTGTAAGTTGAATCTTATTTATAATTTCTGTTCTGACTACAATGCTCCTCCTTATGTGCTTTATTTCTTGCTAGCGATAGGTGGCTTTGCGGTTGTAGAGAGAGATCGCCTGGTTCAAATGGCTGTGGAGATAGAAGCCGTTCCATAAAGGGAGAGGGCAGCCTCTTATTTGATCATGAATGCTACTTTTCTGGAGCTCAACTTGATTCTTCCATGCCAGTCTGTGGTCATGCAAAGAGACACAGCTGAGGAGAAGGCTGCCAAAGCTAAAGGAGGGGCTACGGCGAAGAGCAGCAAAAGGAAACCCTTCTCAAAACATCCAGTCGCTGGGAGGAAGAAACTTAAGAAGTCCGATGGACCCTCCCCCAGCACATGTCCAGATGTTCCGGAGGAGGAAGATGTGGAGGAGGAAGATGTGGAGAGGAAAGAGGCGAGGATGAAGGAGGTGAGGCGGAGAGTGGAAGTGGTGGAGAAGGCGATGGTGATGGTCGCGGTGATGATGGTGGCGAAGGACAGAGCGGTGATGGCACTGGGGCTTTGTCTTCTGGGCAGGCAGGTGAGATCCAGGAGTGGACAGATGATGCTTTCCGCCTAGCTTTTGAGGGGTTGGAGGAAGGACCGGCCTTGGTGGAGAAGCCAAAGGAAGCTGACAAGGCCGGGACCGGCGCCGATTCATCTTCTACGAGCACTTCAGCTAAGGCAACTCCTGCGATTCAAGGTGAATTTTTGACTCCTGCAGACTCCATTTATGATAGGGATGTAGGAATATTTTATGATCGGCTTCCATCCTGGAGTGAGATCCAGGACTTATTGCAGTATCCTACTCCTCCCCAGGGTTTGTATAACAAAACACCTCTTTACTCTTCTTAACTTGATATATTTCTTGAATTATAGTTCAATGTAGGCTTGTAACACTTGGTTTCATATCACAGAAGCAGGTAAGGTGGCCAAGACATAAGACGTTCGGCACCGTCTTGAACAATACAAACTCCTCAAGGCTTCTACTAAACCAAAGCCTCCGACTAACCGCCCCGGAGACGTAGTCGGCTACCGTCGTCTTCTTGGAGTTATCGAAGAGGATATCCAAAGGAAGAAGAGGAGTCGCTCCTTGCTTGAATCTTTACCCGGTCCTCAGCTTCCAACTCAGCCTCCCCAGGATACCACGGAGGAGAGTATGGGGTTTATACCTTCTCCGCATCCGTCTGAAAACCCTACCGTTACCCAGATAGATCATCCCGGTTTAGTTCGTAATCCGTTTGCGAGTCATCCGGATCTGGATCCGGGTTTTCGTGATGTCACCTTTGATGAGGTTACCGGTGAGCACCTTCTCCCTCGTAATCCTATGGTGAGGGTACTCGATGAAGCTAAGTCCCTGGACCTTGATTTGCTTACCACTCGGGTTGTAACTTTGGGGGACGAAGCTAAGGCAAACATCAACCGGGTTGTTGAGGAGACCAGAAAGCTGATGGGTCATCATGCCCGACTGGTCAAGGCTGGAGAAGAAATCGGGAGCGCCAACATTCGACTGCGGTTAATGGTTTTCGACCAGGCCAAACAACTCGCTGATCATGCCATCCAGATCTCTCAACATGAGGCCGCCTCTAGGCAATTAAAGAGAACTATGGAAGAGGCCAGCAGGGCAGAGTTGCGGAAAATGGAGGCTGCTTGTAAGGAACGGATTGATATGGACATTGCAACAGTGGATGTGGTTCGGAAAATGGATCTTGAGCGGGTACAGGAGTTATCTGGGAAGCTTGAAGCCACAGAGCTTGCTCAAACCAAGCTGAAGGAGGAGATGTAGGCGATGAGGAAATCCTTTCAGGCTGACTGCTCGCGATACCAATCGGAGAGGGATGCTGCCGTTGCAAAGCTGTCGGCTTCTGGGGACCGAATAAGGGAGTTCGAGGAGAACGAGGGGATAATGGATGAGATGCTTCAAGATATGTACTTTCGCACTTGGAAACAGGGCAAATTGTCCTGGATGGATGATTATCCCCGAGTCATGGCCAGGATTTACCTTAGGGCCCTGGAGGAGGCTAAGGCCGATGCGGATAAGGAGGGTGGCATGGCCTTCAGAATGGACGTGGTCACGGCCCAGTTCACCAAGGAGGAGAAAGCGGCGGTGAAGGAGGGTATGTGGCTGCTTACCGCTGAGGAGGTAGGTGTGCAATTAGAGGATGATGATCAAGGAGCAGATGCTGGTAAGTCTTCACTTTCAGATTTTTTCGTAACTTGATTGCTTATTGTTTGTGACTATTAATGGATTCTTTCCTGAATTGGACAGGCAGGACCTCTGGAGCACCAACTACTTCTAGTCAACATGCTGAGAGTTCCGATCCCGCGGTTAAGTAGATCTCGGGGGGCCAGTAGGATAGAGGTGAAGCCCTGATGCAGCCGACTCCCTGACTTGACCTGGACATCTTCTGGTTTACCTGACATTGTTGTCTATGCTAGTCCCAAAACATTAATGTAACTTTTAGGCTGTAATTATGTTATTTGTAACGAACAACTTCAATTTTTGTATGTAATTTTTTAACTTAAGCTGGTTCTGGTATATTTAAATGCTCTCGTTATCTTGATGCGTTGCATAAGAAATATAGTCGTGCACATGCCTGTGATTCAAACGTGTTTGATGCTAAGTTCTTGCTTAAAATATAATTTCATGTCTTGTAATGTTAGTGTGATGTGCGAATAAATTATAGCTACGTATTCATATACAAAAGAAGAATTTACCTCCCTTCATGTTTTAGTCGTAGACGGTTGCTTTGAGCATCTTGTATGACTGAGCATGGAATGCAGCTGAGTGACCTGTCATCCAGTTGTGAGTTCCTATTCCCATTAGCAAGCGTCTCCTATTTTGTGTCCTGTACTTTAGGGATCGTTATAGAGGATAAGAGGAAAGTTTTTAAATAAAATAGAAATATAAGAAATAGTAAAACTTCCAATCACGGAAGGCCTGCGATGTGCTTAAGTTCGTGGCAAACGGGTTTTGTAGTCACTTTCCCTAGCTGTGGGTCTTGGATACATTTGTCACCCATCTTACGCCTCCGCGGGAAGTTGCTCTTTTTTACCACAGCCGTACTTAAGACACTCGGAGCCGAGATCGCGCACAGTAACTACCCGGGCCATTATGGCCTGTAATCGTGGGTATTATTCGATTTACCGTGGCCGGCTAGCGTGGGTGCCGACCGTCAACCGTGAACTACCCCTGGCTAGCCACACCTTATGTTGGGGCTTAAAGTAGGTTCACAGTTGTCGGCGAGCCGAATGCCGTAATGAGCTGCCTCGGCTATAGTCGGCCTTCTTAGTGGCTTATAATCGGCTCATTACAGTTGGTTTTAAGGGTCGATCGCGAGCAACGAGTTAAACCGCAGCAGAGGGATGCTGGAGCAAAAGTGTCTCATTGGCGAGGGCATAGATTCGCATAGTATCTGTTAGGTCTTGTCTAGATGAAGTCGTGCTGTGATGTGTCTTGAATAGAAATGCCATTACAAAGGATTTTGTTCAATAGAAAAGGATAAAGTTAACAAGCAGCCAAGATATAAAGGAATAAGTTAAAAAAGAAACAAGTTTTTAAAGTGGTTCGGCACGAAAATGCCTACGTCCACTGATTCTCTTTGTAAATTCACTTCATATGGACAGTACAAGTTAAGAAAAGTATCGACGAAGGTGTTGGATGTTCCATGCCCTCTGGAACACCTCTCCGTCCACTGTTGACAAAATATAAGCTCCATTGTGGAGATCTTTATGAATTACATATGGTCTGTCCCAGATTGGATCTAGTGCACCAGGGCACGGAAAGATTCGTTTGAGGACAAGATCTCCTTCTTGTAAGCTACGATGCTTGACTTTGGAGTTGTATTGCGCCACCACTTTTTGCTAGTGAGCTGCTGCTTTGAGCGCTGCATCGTTTCTCCTCTCTTCAATTAGATCCAAAGACATGTGAAGGAGTTCTTCGTTCTCTTCTGGGTTACAGTGGATCCTGCAGTGGGAAGGTACTACAGTTTCGACTGGGAGCATAGCCTCCGATCCGTATGCTAAAGAGAAAGGAGTATGCCCCGTTGATGTTCTGAACGATGTGCGGTAGGCCCAAAGTGTCGTAGGAAGTTCATCCACCCAAGCACCTTTCGATCTTTCATGCTTCTTTTTGATTAAAGTTTTGAGAATTTTGTTGACAGCTTCGACTTGCCCGTTTGCCTGGGGGTAAGCCATAGATGAGAAGCTTTTGTGAATTCCGTGCTTTTGCCACCAGTCGGCAAACTCTTCGCTGTCAAACTGAAGTCCATTGTCCGATATGATTTTGAGTGGAACCCCGTACCTGCATAGAACATTTTTGATCAAGAAGTTAATAACTTCTGCCGAGGATATTTTATTTAGAGGTTCCGCTTCCACCCATTTGGTGAAATAGTCGACTACCACAATAGCATATTTGGCTCCGCCTCGGTCCACTGGCAGTTCGCCAATTAGGTCAATTCCTCATACTACAAAGGGCCAAGGGCTGGTCATTTAGTAATCTCATTTGTTGGTAGACGAGCAATCTTGGCAAATTTCTGACATCTGTCACATTTTTTAACGAAGTCTAAGGCGTCTTTGTTTAAGGTGGGCCAGAAATATCCATATTGGAGTATTTTGTTTGCCACAGTCTGCCCTCCAGTGTGATCTCTGCAGCTTCCTTGGTGGATGTGGGATAAGATTTCCTTAGCTTCCCTTCCAGCGACACATCTTAATATGGGGTTAGAGAAGCCGCGCCGATAGAGGATGCCTTCTTGTATTGTGTAACGGGAAGCTTTTCTCAAGATTTTCCCGACTTCGTTACGCTCGCTGGGCAGAGCACCATCTTGTAAGAATTTTCGGATGGGAGTCATCCAAGTTTCCTCTTCGATTGCAGCTACCAGATTCACTTGCTCGAAACTCGGGGTTAGTTGCTTTGATATGGCTACTGTTCCGGAAATGGTACCGTCTTTCATGCTAGCTTGCTTTGCCAGCTCGTCGGCCTCTTGGTTCTCTTCTCGAGGGATGTGTTTGATTAAATAGTGGTCCAATTGATCGAGTAGCAGCTTGGTCTTCTTTAAATATGCTGTGAGTCATTCTCCTCGAGTCTGAAATTCTCCTAGTATTTGGTTTACAATAAGTTGAGAATCACTATGAAGACATAAAGAACTGACTCCAATCTCTAAGGCAAGTTCTAATCCAGCCATTACTGCTTCGTATTCTGCACCGTTGTTGGTGGCAGCGAATTCCAACCTTAGAGCATAGTGTAGCTTCCTTCCCTGGGAGTGATTATTACAACACCTGACCCCGAGCCTTGTTCGTTTAAAGCTCGATCCACAAAGAGATTCCACTTAATGCCTTTTTCTATTTCAGATTGCTCCTTACCTTCGTTGGTAGTGAATTCGGCAATGAAATCGGCCATGGCTTGTTCCTTGATGGCGGTGCGAGGATGGTAGGTGATATCATATTGACTCAGTTCAATGCACCATTTAAGTAGTCGTCCAGAAGTGTCAGGACGATGGAGTACCTGCCTTAGCGGTTGATCGGTTAGAACTCTGATGGAATGACATTGGAAATAGTGTCGCAGTTTCCATGATGTGATTAGTAAACAATATGCTAGCTTCTCAAGTTTAGGATATCTGGCTTCCGCCCCTGTTAACCTCTTGCTTACAAAGTATACTGGCCGTTGCGCGCTGTTATCTTCTCTCACCAAAGCGGCGCTTAGAGCATGAGATGACACAGCAAGGTATAGGTATAGCTCTTCGCCTTCGTTTGGAGTTGAGAGTACTGGTGGTCTCTGGAGGTGTTTGATTAGGTTAAGAAAGGCTATTAAGCATTCGTTAGTCCATTCAAACTTTCCTTTTTCTTTCTTTAGAGCCTCGAAGAAGGGGACGCACTTGTCAGTTGCTTTAGAGATGAATCTACTTAGGGCGGCCACCTTCCCATTTAGGCTTTGCATTTATTTTCGAGTGGAAGGTATCCTGATATCTTTCAGGGCTCGGACTTGTTCGGGGCTTGCTTCACTTCCTCTGGCATGGACGATGAATCCCAAGAACTTTCCTGAAGATACTCCGAATGAGCACTTTAGAGGATTCAGCTTCATTCCATATTGGCGAAGTACTTGAAACATCTCGCCCAGGTGGCTTACGTGGTCGTTGGCTTCCCTTGATTTTACTAGCATGTCATCCACATAAACCTTCATAGTTCATCCTATCAGTTCTGCAAACATCTTGTTGACGAGGCACTGATAGGTAGCCCCGGCATTTTTGAGTCCAAAAGGCATTACTCTATAGCAGTATGATCCCCGGTCAGTGATGAAACTAGTGTGGTCTTGATCGGGGGCGTGCATAGGAATTTGGTTATATCCTGAGTATGCGTCCATAAAAGATAAGAGTTCGTGCCCGGCGGTGCTGTCCACAAGCTGATCGATTCGGGGGAGTGGGAAGCAATCCTTCGGGCAAGCGTCATTTAAGTTGGAGAAGTCAATGCATGTTCGCCACTTCCCATTAGCCTTCTTTACTAGTACCGGGTTAGCGGTCCACTCTGGGTAGATGGCTTCTCGTATGAAGTTATTGGCAAGTAGGTTCTTTACTTCTTCATCGAGGGTTGCTGATCGTTCTACCCCAATACTTCTCTTTTTCTGCTTTACTGGTGCCTTGGTAGGATCGATGTTCAGTAGGTGGCATGCCACGTCTGGGGAGATTCCAGTCATGTCAGCGTGCGTCCATGCAAACACATCCAAGTTGTGGCGGAGAAAATCAACGAGTTGATCCCTCAATTTTGCTCTTAGCTGAGATCCGATTTTCAACAGTCTACACGAGTCGTGTTTGTCTACAGATACAAATTCCATAGCCTCAGCCGGTTCGGCGGTGGCCTCCTCCTCTTTGTCCCTGGGGTCTAATTCATTGAAAAAGGTCACTGGTATATCGAAGAGGATGGGCTTTCTTTATTTGCTATGCTTCTAAGTTTTTGGTGAAGAGAGTAGTCTCTGCATTCTTCCCTTTATCCTTCCTGTGATTATTGCGAAGTTCAGTTACATAGCAATCTCGAGCAGTGTCTTGATCTCCCTCTACTTCCCCTATTCCGTTGTCTGTTGGAAATTTCATCTTTAAGCACCACGGGGCCAAGACAATTTGGAAGTCAGATAAGGCTGGTCTTCCTAAAAAGGCGTCGAAGGCCGAGTGGTTATCTATCAGCACAAATGTTTATTTCCGCACAACAGAGCGGGGGTGACTTCCTATTTCAACAAGAAGGTCCAATTGCCCGAAGGGCATCTTCGCGTCTCCAGCGAAACCGTGTAGTGGTTTGTTGCAGGACGACACATCCATCATTGACAACTTCATTCTGTCGAAAGCATGCTTGAATATGATATTTACTGAGCTTCCAGTGTCTACTAGAATTCGGAAAAATTCGGCTGGGCCGAACCGGGCAGAGATGACCATAGGATCCATGTGAGGGTACCGCCTTCCTTCCAGGTCACGCCTATTGAATGTAATGTCATCATTCTCTTTTCGCTTCGGGTGGCGTTCTTCCATAACAGAATTAACGTAGCCTTCATTGTTTCTAAGTGACTTTTTCGTATCTTTCCATCTCTGCCCAGCTTCTATCGGCGATGTGTGGTCCTCCCGATATGGTATGGACCACTCTCTTCTCATGACTGGGCCGCCGGTGTTGCGATTTCCCCCTCCTGTTTCTAGGAGGGGTAGCCTTGGGTTCTCATTGGCAGGAGCTGGGGTCCTGTTCTGAACTTTTACATAGCGTTACAGTCTCTTCCTTCTGATGTGTTCTTCAATTAAGTCCCGGAGATGATGGCATTCATTGGTATCATGCCCATGAGATTCATGGAAGCGGCAGAACTTTCCAGACTTAATTGCGTTATCTGATTCCTTCTTGTATGTGGGGCGTCTGTATTTAACTTCATCTTGGGTAGCCAGGAAGATGTTTTCTATTGTCTCGTTCAAAGGAGTATAAGTGTCAAACCTCGGTCCTGGCCGATATAGACATTTTTCTCCCTTCTTGCCCCCAGCATCGTCTCTAGAGTCATTTCTTCGAACGTCCTTTGCTACAGCGGGTGTGTCGCCATGAGCTGCCTTGGTTTGTTGTCCTGTCTGTCTTTCAGTGGTAGCGTCTTCAAGTCTCATATATCTTCCGGCTTCATGAAAGAAATCGGGTAAGGTAGCTGGTTTTTCTTTCGTTAATCTTCTAGCAAACTTAGTATCCGGATGCACACCACTACAGAGGGCCATTAAGATAAGTTTCTCAGCGGCATCTTGGACTGCGGCCGCTGCAGCGTTGAATCGGGTTAGATATTGCTGCACTGTCTCTCCAGGCTTCTGTTTTATATTAGATAGGGAATAAGCGTCCTTAGGTTGTTCCACATGAATCCGGAACTGGCTGATGAACTTTTCTTTCAATATTTCCCAAGAGATGACGGATCCTTGGGGTAGGTGGCAGAACAAGGAGGTAGCTAGATCTACCAAAAATAGTGGGAAGCATTTGCGCAATACTCCTTCTATGGCTCCGCTCATGAGCATATGCTGCGTGTATCTCTGCAAGTGTACAACGGGGTCAGAGATTCCCTTGTAAAGTTCCATTGTTTGCATTTTCCATTCTCGGGGGGTGATGGCAATTTCGATATTGTGGGTGAAGGGCTGGTTACCCTAGCGCCTATCTCTCGATCTCTTTGATCCCGTTGGACGCACTCTCTGAACAATCGCGCCATCATTTCATCAGAATTTGGAGCAGATAGAAATGAGTTTGGTTCTTCTCTACGGGGTTGATTCCGTCCAGATGATCTGTAGGGGTGGTATCGTCTATCACTCCTAATATTTTCCAGTGGCTATCTCTGGTCTTCTGGGAGCATGCTAGGGTCCGCTACAGTTGGCCCTTGCCTTTATCTTCCCCTGCTGGGTTCTGTTCTGAGCACTTCCTCGGGTCCAACTTCAGGCTGGACTCTAGCTCGGCCCCGTTTATTAGTGTTTCCATGGCTAGGTAGCATGACCGGCTCAGCCACAGCTGACCCTCGCCTGGTACCTCCCCCGTTGGGCTTGGTTCCAAGTGTTTCCTCGGGTCGGAGTTCGGGCTCGGCTCCTATCATTGCTGTTTCTATTGTGGGCTTCTTCGAAGAAGAAAGATCTTTGTCGCTTCCCAGGTCCTCCAGACTGGGACTCATCTCATGATTCAGTGTTGTGGTTGGATTCTTCAGCATCCCTTAAGCGTGACATGAGTCGGTCCACCAAGGCTTCTTGTTGGGATGTGAAGCGGTTAGTCACCTCAGCCACAACCCTGTCCAGATCTGCCCTAGTAATTGCTGTCGGTTGTTCCGTGGCAGGGGCTGTCGGATTTGCCTGATTCCCGTTTCGTATTGCTGTTGAAACGGGGCGGTTCTCTTGATCTGTGATCACTGGATCTGGAATGCTGCTAGTTGCGATGTTCTTTCCTTTGCTCACATCTTTCTTCTGCCTGGGAGGCATGTCTTCCAAGCAATGAGCGATGCTGTCGGGAAGAAGGTTAAGTGGGAGAAGCTGAAGCTTCTAGCTCGATCTCTCAGTGAAAGCACCAAAAATGTTTGCACAAAAAATAGGCAAACACCTCCAAGTCGTATGATTTAGTCGATTTTATGTTATTCTTAACGATTTGGGTGATTTATGCAAACATGTAAAAAGCAGGGTCTAAACTGTAAAAGACACGCAGATTTATAGTGGTTCGGCCAGAACGTGCCTACGTCCACTTCATATGTTATTCCCTTTCGCTGTTCAGATTACAAGTACAAAGCTTTGATTACAAGTGTATGAAAGTTGTTTGAAAGTTCTGTCCGTGCTTGAGCTCTCAAACTTGTCTGCCATTGTTGTACCCCTACCCCTCTATTTATAGAGTGAGGCTGGGGGTAGGGGTCCTGGATGTATATGGCTGCTGGTAGGCCTGAGCTGACGTAATCTGGCCTGGCATTGTTGATTTTGTAGTGCCTTGGTTCGGTTGTAGATGAGTTGGGATTTGGTTCGGTGGGACATGGTCCGGTGGATTGGTTCGGTGGGACTTGGTCCGATGGATTGGTTCGGCAGTGAATGAGTTGGGATATGGTTCGGTGGGACGTGGTCCGGTGGAGAGTGGTGAGTTAGGTGATAAAGGATAGAGTTTGGTTCGGCTGGGCTTAGGAGGTGGGTTGGCTCGGCAGTGAATGGTTCGGTGGTGGTGGAAACGCACCCAACAATTAACATAATTGCATTAATTTACATTCGGTTACAAATAAATCGATATATTATTTCACCCATAAATACAATAATTGCATTTGTTCTTATTATATTCCCTTTATAGATAAGTCATAATATTTGAATTTTAATTAAATTGTAACGTTCATTCAAGTTCATTAAATATTAACTTGCATTAGCACGTTTCCTTAATTTATAATCAAATACTGTTAACAATGTTTTGTTACATAAATCAATTTAGTACTTTCCTTTATTTCTCATATACAATTATATCCGGGTATAATCTTTTCATTGCTTTCATTCATTAGAATTCTATTCAAATTTCAAATTCTTGCAAAAACTCATTTATTATAAATTTTCATACCAATAAATTAGGTTCCAATAAATAGGATTTATTCAATTCAACCTTTTTAATTAAGTCTACAAATAAATCAATATAATATTTCATTGGTTAATTCTTAACATTTACTTCATTACAAATTATAACAATTATATTTCTTTATAAATTTAATTCCAAAATCTTATTAATATGACAAATTAAATTAATGGAATTCATGGGTCGTTACACGACCTCTTTAGTGGGATGGAACCCACACCTTCTCTGGTGGAATGGAATCCACAAAATTTTCAAAATGACTTATTTTTAGATTTTTTCAAAACTATCTTTTTAAAAAGACATCTCTCTCGGTTTAAATATTTTAGCCTTAATTCAAAAACTATTTTTAGTCATATTAATTTCAAAACATTTCTTGTTAAACTATCTTCTAGTTTTAACATTTTAGCTTTAATCTCAAAATATTTATATATTTAGTTCTTATTACTTTCATATTTCGTAAGATCACTTTCCAAAGGTTTTTATAATCATAAAGCATATTCATAATAGTTTACAAAGTTCTAAGATTGTTTCGAAAAACTCTAGGAAGAAAATCACTTTTAAACCAAAAATCAATTTTCAAAACATACTAGGAGATGTCGACATTCCTATACCCCCATGTCGACATGGTAGCCTTAGATTTTAAAATTCAAAATTTCAAAAGAAGTGACTATTCGTTATAACCTTTCACGAATGGACATGACCATTATTCTCCTATATATACCGGTAGTTTTAAATGAATTTTCACTTAAGGTTTCTTTGTTTTCTCTCCTCTTTCTCTTCCATTCTTATTATCGAACATTCTTAACAAAACTCTGCTGAAATTCTAAGTGAATCAAACTCGATCGTCTTTAGATTGATTCTCTATCACTCTCTCTCAAAGATCTTAGTGCTATTCAGAGTTATAGGATCATTTTTAATAAAAGATCGAAAGATCGAAGTGTATCGAGTCTCTCTCTATCAAAGTGTGATTGGAAATGGTGTGATTGTGTCCCGTAAACCAATTGGGTGTGATTGTGGCCTGTAAATCAATTTGGTGATTTTGCAATCTGGTTAAATCAAGAGAGTTTGCCCTGGACTCGAAGATAGGAGGGTGTATCTTATGGCCTTGAAATCGTGGTTGTAATATCGATGTTATATTTGAAAAGAAATTTGCACAAGAAATTGTGTGGGACTGGATGTATGGTAACTCCAAACCAGTATAAAATTCCGATGTGTTCTTTCCTTTACTGCTTTTATTTACTATTTCCATCTGTGTATGATTCTGTGATTGTCTCAGTGTTTGTGAATTGCATTTGTTTGGGTTTAATTTGAAAAGATTTCAAAAAGATTATTCACACCCCCTCTAGCGTTAATTCTTCCTTAAGATCCGTAATCTGCATTTCCTACGAGGCCAATGATATATAAGGCCAACACATAGTATGATCACCAACATAAGATCACTTCTGTACACGGTCACAAATATAAGACGGATACGATTTATCTAACTATACGTACCCTAGAGTAAACTACCAAAGGTAGGAATTCATTATTGCCAATCAATGTTATGCACTTAATTAAATCTTATAATTAACCGTTAATCAATTAATAACAATCAATAACGAACAGCAATTAGGCTATGAGCAACGATCAAATCATAACAAGCAAGAATATGTAATAGTAACTAGCATACAAATTATTAAACATGCAAACAAGCAATCAACAAGAATCAATTAATAATAGAAATCAACCAATATCAACCAGACAACTCTAACAAAACTCCATGCTAACCTAAATCGCGTTTCAAATGGAACGCATGACCTCAATATCATAATACTCCTCCGGTATAACCACCTAGTCTACGTTTAAATCTATGGTTTTTGGTATATGTGTTGGGATGGATCCCATGTGGGCCCTAAAATTAAAGTACTCCAAAACCTACCAAAATTTCCTGATGATATCCCTTGAAAAATGATGAACATTGGTTTGAACCCTGTCTCAATCTGAGTTCGTATGAGAAGGATATCACATTTTGAAATTTTGATTAATCTACCAATAAAATTCGAACAGCGGGTATTCATGCATCTAAACTAGAATTCAGACATCTAAATTTAGTTTTAAATGTCTAAATATAGTTTTAGATGTCTAAAACCCTGCATTAATTCCTATCGGTTTGCCCCCAATGACTTATCCTTACGTCTGGATACTAAATTTAAACGTCTGGATGCCTATCATGGGCAAAAGTTAACTTCAAACGCCCATAATTTTTAGTCCGTAGCTCCAAATGACTCTTCGTTTCTTCTATTTCGACCGTGGCAAGCTCCTCTTCAATCTAAAGACTTCAAATCATGAATTTACATAATTTTATTGTTCTTCTTTCCTTGAGTGCTTTCGATGTACGGCTCCATACCAATGAGATACATTGCACAACCATCGTCTAACTCGAATTCATGTGTAGAATTCAACGGGAAACCATAGTGACCCGGCCTCCTCTAATATGCCAAACGAAATTCCCGCACTTCTTGCCCACTACGTAGCTCATACGCGTGTCGATGCACTTATTTGTGCATGCATAAGCACACACGTATACTTAATCACACACATCGCTACATGAATACATTAGAGCTTCACCTAGGCGATTACTCGACTCTGTACTTTTCCCACGCAACTTAGGGCATTCGATGGTCGATATGGCTACATGGGATCACCCTTAACATGACCATATACATCTACAGACAATTCCATATGCATGTACAGTCTATTACATGAATATTCACCTCTTACAAACACAAATCTCATCACAACTCTAGCTATAACACTAGAATTGTTTCGATCGTTGCTAAACTCCAAATACACGTGTATATATACCCGCTTATGCATGTATACACATACATATATCCAGTAGGAAATTCAACTATTACTCAATCAAATATTACTTATTTTAATGATTTTTCTAATAAGGGTGAAACATCACTTTATATCATTTTATAAAATCATAAACCATTTGTAAAATATCATACTAGCTTATAATCACTTTATAGCCTAAATACTTAATTAGTTCATAAAAAAAAATCAAGTATTCACCTTTTCACAACTTATAAAATATCATATCCATTTTATAAAATATATACTTCATTTATAAAATCATGAAATCATTTTATGAATACTAATAAAGGATTTTAAGGTCCCTAATCACTTTAATAAGAAGTGTAGAACTCATAAACCCTTGATTAGTTTACTAACCTTTTTGTAAATCAATTCAAATGGATTAATTAGTTCTTGATAATGATGTGCACATAATTTACACTACTCAGTTAATGCCAAATCAACAATAACATCACAACAAATCGCCCAATGAACCCAAAACAAATCTAGGGTTTATTAACTATTTTCTTAACATAGTAATTAGGGTTTTAAATGATTAATTAGCTAAGGAAACATGTTTATAACATGAATACAAGTATAAACTAAAACATAATAATCTCCAAATCAATGTATATCACTTCACAATTATAAATAAGCAATTTTATAAAGTGTAACAAGTAAATTAAGTAGAAGAATCATCCCACTCACCTTAATTAAACCCAAGCTAAGCTCTAATCATCAAAAACTCAATCTTTGTTCTCTTTAATTTTTGAAATCAACGCCAAAGTTCCAATTCATGCCAATACCTTCGCGGGTTTTGTAGAGAATAAGAAAAGATGATTTATGATGGTTTTTATTTGATTTTAGAAAATTTATTTAGACGGGTTAGAGCTTGGGATTAAAGAGGTGATTAAGGGATAATTAGAGAATCCATTAGAAGAAAGGAAAAAGAGCAAACTTTGAAATGAAAGTGAGAACGAAAATATGAAGGGGGTTAGCTTCATATAGGCTAGGTAAATGGACTTATCCTAAATTCATCTTTTTTCCCAAAATCATTATTCATCTCCGAAAATTATTGACTACAAACATAGACAAGTTTACACTCATTTACTCGCATCGTAAAACAATTCAACCATGGGTGTACCGAGTCCTAATTCGCTCGTTTGTAAAAATCAAGTATAAGAGGCATCTTTTGCTTAACGATTAAATATTCAAATTAATCATTTAAATACTCAATAGTTAAAGTTACATGGTGTTACACATCTACTCTCATACATTCGCTTTTCTTTCAAAACCGTTGAACCATTCAAATGAAAGCCATACTATAATATCATAAAGAATCTTTACAAAAGTGCATTTGGTCATTCTTATTTAAGGATACCAAATAAATTGCACTTTACGTAAACTGGTCAAACTAATATTTACGTAATCGAATTCTCACTACCAGAGCAACAATAAATAGCGAAGGAGGCTTCCGATGACCGTCGATAGCAGTTTCCGATGGTTGGCGACGGCTGTCGAACTCCGTGGCATTTTCGTAAATAAAATGTAACACCCTGCGTTAAATTACAATTATATATGCAGATAATTTAATTAAGTTATATACATTTGGAATTTTAAAACAAAGAAATGTTCGTAAATGGGGCAACTAATTAATATTATTGGAATACATATATATTTGTGTAACAAATAAATTAGAGAGAGAAATTATATAAAATCAATTAGTAGGGAAGATTAATTGACGGTTAAATGGGAAATCAATATTCAATTAATTAGTAGAGGTGACTAATTAACAAGAACTGACAAGAAAGAGAAAATATATTGCAGCAACTAATTGATATGATTAGAAACATATATGTTAGGGCAAGAGAATAAAATGGAGGAAGAGTAATTTATACAAGTAATTAATTGTCAATTAATAAACTCTACAGACTCATGGTAGCATATATAATTAAGATTTTGATTCAAAATTCAATTGCAGAATATATGTATGCAATAATTATGGGAATAAAATAAATTAATATGCATATATGTGATGAATTAATATGGTGTTGATTAGAATATTAATTTGGTAAGAAATCATAGTGCATGCATAGATTAATTGGTTAGTACATTAATTCTAGGTATATATGAAATCTATTGATTGGGTGATTAATAGAAGAATCTTATTTAAAAGAAACATCACATTTAAAAATATATGTTTACATATATTGCGAGAGAGAAAGGGAAAGTGATTAATGAAATGATTGTTGGAGAATCAATTTGAAATAAAAACAAACGCAAAATAAAACACATTAATTTAATGTCCATAGACTAAGTGTATGCTTTAGATTTTAAGGTTTTACATCTAATGGTTAGCACTGATTCGAACCACTATAACATAGGTGCAGAGCCTCATTTTTATTCTCATTATTTTTCTCTTGCCTACAGAAGCTCTGCCATTTTTCTATCTCTTCAACATTTTCTTAATAACAAAATTTTAGATCTAATTCATGCAAATTCAGATCCGAATTAGGAATTGGTTCAAATTAGAAGGCTATGTCAAAGGAAAAACCCTATGTTTGAGTTTTATTTGCTATATCTAATCCAAATCTCTTCTTTTTCTCTTTCAAATATTATAGATCTGTAAATACATCATTTGTAATTCCAAATAGGGATTACAAGGGAGGTGAGTATAGATGTTAGGGACAGATCTGAAATAAAAGTAGGAAGATTTGGAAAACTAGCAATGTGAGTGAATTTAATTATATCTTTTACGTTTATGATATATTATCGTTAAATTCTCGCTAAATAATTTTATTCGGTATTTCAGTAGCTAATTCTGTTAATTAGTTATGCTGAACTGTAGGAAATTCACAGTTATTTACATCTAATTTTAAGTTATAATTTATCTTAAATGCTAGTTTCTTTTTATTCTCTTTATACACGAATAATATAGCTAAAAAGAAAATCGCGATTATGGATTAAAATGGGACAATACTAGATTATATTAAAATAAGAAAAGTTGGAATAATGCTAAAAAAATGGAATTTTGCAATAAATTACGTTAAAATCGAAATAATAAATTAATCTAATAACTTGATTTGGAAGTAAGTAATAGATTAATTGGTTGGTTTATAAAATATGACATGTTTCTATAATTTAATATTTATAAGATAACGATAAACGTAACTGCAAGAATAAAAAAAAGAAAAAGGAAACTAGTGTAAAATAGAGAAACCACTGTATTTTACACTATTTCAAAATAATAAAAGAAATACCTTGCAGTTATGAATTATTGTTTATAGTATTATTTAATATTAAAATATGAAAATGGATTTTTAGTATAGTTTTCATACCCAACCAAATAAAATAGAATTACTTCTTAGAATGGAAGAAAATAAAGTAAAGTATAAAAGGAATCAAGTAAATTATTAGAAAAGAATTTGAAGCTGTAAACGATAATGAACATAGATTTGCATTTACTGCATAAACTATATAATAAGACAGTTATTATGATAAGTGAATTATATAGTATAAGATAATTAAAGGTAATTTTATACAATCATAAAAGAAGATAGCCTAGAACAAAAGAGAGACACTTGTAATCATATACAGATTTTAAAAGAAGTAAAAGTGACAATTACAAGTAAAATTATAACATGGGTTATAATTAAAGTAGAAAGAACAGAAAGGCTTATATAATATTTAAATTAAGTTAATAAGTAAATAGAACAGAGATAATAGAAGATGCTTATTTAATAAACTTAAGACTTAAATTGAGTTAAATAAGCAAGGTAATAAAAGTGGTTGTGACGCCCCACCTCTATGCTCACAAAACAAAGAGTATTAAGGAAATACTGTCTGTTATGACGAAGAATAAGGCTGGATAGGAGCGGCCATCCGTAGTTAGGCCTTACACTAGTATTGGTTATTTCGATAGGAGTGGTATATATTTTTACTTTTCATCTTTTATTTATTTACTCCCATCGACATACCCAATTCCAGTATAAAATGAACTACGATGGTTCATAATAGTTTAGGACAACAGATATAAAAATAACACAGATAATATAAACGCGGAACACAGATAAAACAAAAGTCTCATATATATAATAACTGATGTCAGTTACAATACATGTGATACAGTACATATGATACAACTACAACTGTCGACTCTGGAAGTTACATATACAAGTACATTATCGTATATAATATACATGAATACATATCTTCCTATACAAATAAACCGACTACTATAAATGACGACGACTACTCCAAAAGATATGATGTGACTTCATAGCTCAAGCAGCAACCCAAAATAAGATATCAACAACCTGTAAATACTCGGTTTGACCCGAGTATTACATTCAAAAGAAAATAATACACGGGTCAGTCTAATTCAAACTCAGTTATTAATGCGCAGAAGCAATAATAATTAAATAATCAAATAGACGACATTCACAATAAATTTACCTATCCGATTCTTAAATAAAGAAATCGGATAACGGTAAATATAACACATAATGGTGTTAAACAACAAATCAACAAATTCAAATTATTGAATTGGACACACGAAGCAATTCAAACAATTGAAAAATCAATTAAAAGGTCAACATGGGTAGGGCTGCAGTACACGCACGCATGTACTGTCTCGCCACTACAGCCTATGGAATGCGCAAAAGATCAATAAATCAAAAGCAATTAGAATATCAATAAAAGCAATACCGTGTGGCTGCAGTACACGCTTGCGTGCACTGCCTTGCCACTACAGTGATGGCGTACCCAAAAGATCAACGAACCAAAATCAATGAAGATTCAAATATCAATGGCACTAACTCAATAGCTACATAGATACAACATATGTATAATCCCACATATATATGCACAGCGCATAAAAACAACAAGGATAAAGTTCATCAAACAACGACAATTATTACAGCAGTCTATATTAGTCAACAAGTATGCAACAAATAATCTCAAGAGGCATATACAAAGATGAAAGAATCAAGAGGTGTCAACATGGAACTGGAGACTAACCAAATAAAAATGCAAACCGACTCGGAGGCTCACAACATCAAAATGCACAGACCACAATAGCAAACCAGCAACCATCAAGTTTCAAAATAAGTAATACAACAAGGCCAAAGACAAGTTCAATCCCAAACCAACATGTAGCAGTATGCGAAAATAGAGAAAAGCACATGTATGCAACAGGATAATGAACTCCAGACAAAGCTCAGTGACATGATATTACATGAAATCAACATGGCCGAGAACTGATCAGACCAACAGGCCTTAATGAAGCAACGAACACGACCAAGTACAATAATGATAACACTCAAGTACATATGTGCAGACCCCAAGTTTGACTACCAGTAATGTATGAAAAGCTCAAAACTGTACAATATTAAGACAGTGACAATATGTACAATGTGTATGCAAGTGCAACAGGTAAGGGATAATTCAAAAGCTACACAATATCAAAGTGCTACTAGAGGCAGTGGATAATATGGCAAAAGTCGAACAAGATTAGAGCACATATGACATGAGCATGCAACACTGCAGACACAATGCAGACTCAAGTGCATATGAAGTTCAACAGTATATATGTACAGCATGAACCAGGCATAAAAAGAAATCAAACTTGAGTAAAGGTTCGGAGGTACTAGAGAGCATGCACAAGTGACTTGAAGCAATGAATCAAGTGCAAGCCCAATAACCACAGCTGACACAAATGCAAACTGTTTCAAAGCTAACAGTTACAATATAAACCCATGAAAACAGGGACATTGCAATGTCCAAAGAAATGCAATGTGAAAAAGACATGGAGTGCAGATTAACTTAAAACAATGTAAACAAAGTTAACATTACAGAGACTGTCTCGAAGACCAGTGAACAAAAAGGGAAACCAAAATTCGACAGATTACATGAGTGAACAAATACATATATGAATGCAGTGAAACCTGAGACAACAGCATATAATTGGGAAACTACCGACTTCAAATTGTACAACAGCAAATGCTACGAGTTAAAGACTGCAACCCTACAACAAAAACAAGTTATCTAACATTATCCCATAATCAAGACAGGGCCGAAATCAAAATAGCTTCGACTGGTTGAAGTCATGGAGCAGCAAGTAGAAATCGAACAGGTCAAGTATGCTACTGGGGTGAACATACAAACAAAAGTCACTAGCAAAATCAAATCCATGGAAATCAAGTCAAAAATATACGTATTTGACTAAGTCGCAAATATCACAACCATCAATATATTATCAAGCAACCGAGAGAGGAAAATGATGAAGTCAAGTAATCATCTTAAACACCCAAACAAAGAACAGAATCAACATCAGCAAAACTCAAAACAAGCCAAGAAATCACGACCGAAGTCAGGTACCAAAAATTCAAGGCCGAAACACAAAATCACCTATTTATGAATTCGAATTATATGTGAGTAATTAAAAATTACTCACCATGATTGAAGCGAAGACGAACTCGACAAGGAAGAAGCGGCCGATGCAACACCCAGGGATAGTCGATCGAAAATGCTTTCGAACGAGCAACCAAAGGTCGGCGACTTCACACAATTTCACAAGCCAAATTTGAAGAAAGAAGAACGAAGAGCTGAGCCGCCATTTATTTTCTACGTGTGATTATTTTTAGGGTTTTGTAACAACCCGCATATTTATCGATTTTATATTTAAATATTTTATTTAAATATTTTATCGTTCGTCGGATTTTAGTCCGAAAATCTACTTTTTGCATACGGTCGAATCAGGACTCGAGACCACCTCCATTGAGTTCAAAATGCCGTTTGCGACCTTTTTGAGTATAAGCTTCGATATGTTTGGAGAAAGTTGAATTTTGCTACTTTTTGCTTAGGGTTTTGGTTTGGGCTGAGCCAATTAACCACTTATGTATTCAGTCCCAATCCCCCTCTCCTCTTCATTACTTCATTCCAACTCCTCAAACTCAAGCTCCAACTGAAAATGGTGGAGAGGAAAAAGAATTAAAACTCCAAGCCCTAACTTCCTTAGCAAATCCATCTCCTTGCTCCAAACTCAAGAAGAACCCCTTGGTAAGCATCTCCTTCTTCTTCTCCAACTCTTTCTCCATTCAATTTCAGAAATTTCCTAAACCTAATTTTGGGAACGTTTCTCTTTTAAGCTTAGATTCAAGCTTCTAGTGTTGAGGTTGAAGAGTGCTTGTTCTTGCCATTGCTTTCAAGCTCCATCTTCATAAATTTTAGTGCAAAGGTGAGATTTTTATCTCACATCTATGACTATAATTACCTTTGGTTGTTGGGTATGAATTCCTAACACTTCCTCATGTGCATTTGCTATTGTTTTGGATTGATTTTGTGAATACTCCAATTTTTGGGTTTTTAAGTCAAATTTGTGTGAAATCCTTTTATGGATGTTTGATCATGCTTTTAGTGATGCACCGAGGAGCATATAGGGCCGGGTTGCCGATTGGCATAAACCCTTAGAGCCAATGTTCGTCCGGTTGCATTTTGGAAGAATTTTCTCTTCATTTGCATAGGCTGAAAAACAGCCCAGGCATGATTCAGTCGACTGAAAACTCTGTTCAGTCGACTGAACCTGAAACCCGAGAGTTTCCAGGCATGATTCAGTCGACTGAAAAACTCTGCACAGTCGACTGAAACTGGAAACAGAAAGTTTCCTGGACCTGGAAAATTTCCAGGTACAGGGTCAGTCTACTGAAAAACTCTGTTCAGTCGACTGAACCTGCTGTTTTAGTCCAATTTGCCTTTTTGGATTGAATTTCCAACTTAAATCAATTCGTGATGATCCTATTTATTGTCATCATTTATTATCATCTTTGATGACTTATTTTCTTTGGGAATTTTAGATATATCCACTTCGATGGATCCTTTATCGATTTCATTGGATTTTTATTCACATCTTCGAATGTGATCTTTGTGATTGATTGTTTCTACAATCCCCCTTGTGCTTTGTCACTTTAAAAATATAAAGGTTTTCTATACTAGTAGTAAATATCAAAACTCTTTCCTCAGACGATTTCAATACTATTTTAATACCAAATTCATTTATAAAACCGTTTTCCAATCTATTAGTATATACAAACCTTTACCTCACTCGTATGAGAAATCTAATTAAACGACTTGGTAAAACGAGTGGTATGAAACACTTGCGTTTACTTCGTCGGTTAATTTTTGGACTTGTTCGATTGAATCTCTTGTGACAATTTTCTAGTGGAGATCTACAATTTGTTCGTAAATATTTAAGTTAAGCTAGTGGTTATGGGACATGAAGCTAAGCTCATATATTTACTAGCTTAGTGTAATCGACACTTCTCTTTGATCATGACCATCATTTTAGGTTTTAGACTAGCATCGTGCTATGTCTTTGCGATTTGGTTCATCGGACGTCCCGCTGTACGACGTCGTTGTTCCCTTTGATTGTGATTTGGTTCCTCGGATGTCCCGCTGTATGACGTCGTTGATCCTTTCCTTGTGATTTCTGGATTTCGTGTGTTGATTTCTGGAATTTGTGTTTCACCAACTTTTACGATGGGCATTGATGTATATGTCATTTATTGTGGCTTGGTGAATGAAATTAGGAGTATGACATTCCTTTTTATCTTGAGTAGATTATTGTGATATTGATTAATCTCTTGTTGATTTTCAATTACTTATTTATCACAGCTTGGCATTGTGATTATTATATGTTTATGTCATATCTCTTATTATATATCACTTCATCTGATATTTATAGCTAGACTGATCCGTTTATTATTTTCTTATTAAATAATACTCGGGTCAGACTGAGAATTTACAGGTGCTTCTGCTTGACTCCTTATCGGACTATCATTCCGACTTTTGGCAAACTACTTAGATTAGTAGTTTATTTTTTTGTATACACTTGAGATTTAGACTCATAGATGTATTCTTTTGTGTAGCTCATGTAACTCTTCTTTTGTGATATTGTGGATCTTTTTAGACCACTACTCTGATGTACACTTTCTTGTGTTATATTCATATCTTATTCCGCCTTTGTGATATGAATTGTCTGTGACTGATTTGCGTTATGCTTATTTCTATATTTGTTTTCCGAAGGATTTATATAGCCACCGTGTAGTAGCTTTGAGTTTGTGTCGGTATGTCGGATTTCCTCGTTATATTATCTGACATATCGGTGCTCGCGCAAAGAAATTACATGGATGGTCGCTCCTCAACAGCCTTATTCTCCGTGCTAGTCGACAGCATTCACCGTAATGTTCTTGGCTAGCGTGGGTATAGAGGTGGGGCGTCACAGCTTGGTATCAGAGCCAGGTTTCGATCCTGGGACCTGTGGGTTATGGGCTCACCACGCTTCCGCTGCGCCCCAATTCATCCTATTTTCTTTATGATTCCTTGTTTTATCAATCAAGTTTGATTGAAATTTATTCTGAGAATAACTTTTTCCTCTTCTTTCTTTCTTTCTTAAAGAAGAGAAATGGTTAGACCAGGCCGTCCCTGCGCCGGTCAATCTAGTGCTACTCCCCAGGATGGAGTATTCATGTCTGCTCAACAACTTTTGGATCTTGTAAAGAATCAAGAGTTTATCTATGCTTTGAGTAAGAACCCCGAAATGGTTCTACCTTTGAAACTTGAAGTTTCTTTCAATCAGCTTGTTGATGTTACTCTTCTTCATGGAGAGGTTGGTAAAGGAAGTGCTTGTGATATTGGGACTACCAAGAAGAGGCATATTAAGTTCAAGAGCCTTAATCCCAATAAGAGAGTGAAGCAAACTACTTTTGTAGCAAAGACTCCAATCCCTAATCGTGGAGGATGCTACAATTGTAATTCTATGGAACACTATGCGAATATGTGTCCAGAACCCCATTCTTGTCGTTATTGCAAGAAACCGGGTCATCTTTTATCTGCGTGTCCCAAACTTTTGAACAAGGACATGAGAAAGCTAAATATTGTGCAAGCCCCTAGCGACACTTCTCGTGGTCAAGGTATTTCTCATTTAATCCTTGATTACATTTATTTTGTGATCTTTCTATTCGAGTTCTTTTTGATATGGGTTTCATCTCATTATTTTTATATCAAAAGAACTTGTTGATTCTTTTCTTTGAATATTTTGGGCTTATTGACTTCATTGAGAATTGCGAATTCGGATGGTAGATCCGCAACACTCAATTTTCTTTTGTTTAGATGTCGAGATTTTTTTATGTGACTTTTCTTTCCGAGCCGATATTTTTGCTTTGGCTTCGGAATTGACCTTTCTGTAAGGATTGGCTTAATCATTGTGAAGCCCATATCCTATTTTTCGAGTGGACTATTCATCTTCGACGTTTTCAATCTGTTAAGCAGATTTCTATTTTTCCTTTATGATTTTGATTCCAACTTGATGGCATCATTTTATTCCTTAAGCCCACTTTTAAGGAAAGTGTTATTTCTCTCGTTCATGTAGTTTGAGAAATTTTCCGGTATTTTTGAGTTTGTCTTAGGATTATCACCTAAGAAATCTTCTGTGTGGTGTTAAGGTCTTTTCAGTTTGACTTTACCACCGGTTTTCGTTTGCTACGAGTTGCGGAAATTAGCATTCCACTTACCGCATTCCACACTCATTATGATTCTTATGAATGACTTATTTTGTCATTCAATTTGTCCAACTTATTTCATCCATTTTATAAATCGAATATTCTATGAATATTTCGATGAGACCATTCTTGTATTTATTGATTTTGGATGAAAATAGTAATTTAAAATTTTGCAAATCTTTTTCATAAGATTTATTTATAAGTAAAACTAGATTTTGTTCTTGAAACGAACAAAGAATATTCTTAAAACTTTTTAAGAGATTTATTTATCCTATAAAATATGATTTTCTGATTGTATTGCCCGTTGAGTGCTTTAAGAATTTTGGTCGATGCGCTTGATCAACGTTATCGATAGGAATCTCCTAAACGCTTTGATGTGACAATCAGACACGATATATTGACTTGTAAAAATGTAATTTTGAAAGTTTCAAATTTTCGGAGAAGAGAATTATTTTAAAAGAAGTTCTTTCTTTTCGATACTCTTATTCCTTCTTGTGATTCCTGAAGGGGAACCAAGACTTTGCTATTTGCACCGATACTAGTCGTGTTGGTTTGGAATGCCATTCTCTTGTAAAGGAAAACGTGCTATCACTTGTGCTTCTAAATCTTTATAGCTTATCGGGACTAGATATGCCACTCCTGGTCTAGTGTTCGCGGCTATTGTTTTTACTTTTGGAATTTGGCATCATCATTTTTGGATGAGAAATTTGTTCTCTACCTCGATCATAAATCTTTGGAATGATTATTTTCTCATAAGGAACTTCATGTTGACTCGAGTTCCTAGCATCTTATGATCTTGATATTCTTTTATTCCCGAAAAGGGAAATCGTGTTGCCAATGCGCTTTGTCGTAAGCAACAAGTGGTTGATTCTTTGATGTTGTCTGAATGGAATTATTTTTCTATCAAGTTCATCGGACGTTTTGGTATACTTCGTTTTATTGAGCTTTATCTCATTCCTTTTAAGGACTAGCGTCCGATGTCCTTTTATTGTGTTCGGTTCATTGGACGTACCGTTTTTGTACTACATCGATGTCCTTTCTTTTGATTCATCGGATGTACCGTTTGTACTACATCGATGTCTTTTCTTTTGATCCATCGGATGTACCGTTGTACTACATCGATGTCTTTGCTTTTGATTCATCGGATGTACCGTTTGTACTATATCGATGTCTTTTCTTTTGATTCATCGGATGTACCGTTGTACTACATCGATGTATTTGCTATTTGATTCATCGGATGTACCGTTGTACTACATCGATGTCTTTTCTTTTGATTCATCGGATGTACCGTTTGTACTACATCGATGTCTTTGCTTTTGATTCATCGGATGTACCATTGTACTACATCGATGTCTTTGCTTTTGATTCATCGGATGTACCGTTTGTACTACATCGATGTCTTTGCTTTTGATTCATCGGATGTACCGTTTGTACTACATCGATGTCTTTGCTTTTGATTCATCGGATGTACCGTTGTACTACATCGATGTCTTTTCTTTTGATTCATCGGATGTACCGTTTGTACTACATCGATGTCCTTTGCTTTTGATTCATCGGATGTACCGTTTGTACTACATCGATGTCTTTGCTTTTGATTCATCGGATGTACCGTTTGTACTACATCGATGTCTTTGCTTTTGATTCATCGGATGTACCGTTTGTACTACATCGATGTCTTTGCTTTTGATTCATCGGATGTACCGTTTGTACTACATCGATGTCTTTGCTTTTGATTCATCGGATGTACCGGTTGTACTACATCGATGTCTTTGCTTTTGATTCATCGGATGTACCGTTGTACTACATCGATGTCTTTTCTTTTGATTCATCGGATGTACCGTTTGTACTACATCGATATCCTTTCTTTTGATTCATCGGATGTACGTTGTACTACATCGATGTCTTTGCTTTTGATTCATCGGATGTACCGTTTGTACTACATCGATGTCTTTGCTTTTTGATTCATCGGATGTACCGTTTGTACTACATCGATGTCTTTGCTTTTGATTCATCGGATGTACCGTTTGTACTACATCGATGTATTTGCTATTTGATTCATCGGATGTACCGTTGTACTACATCGATGTCTTTTCTTTTGATTCATCGGATGTACCGTTTGTACTACATCGATGTCTTTTCTTTTGATTCATCGGATGTACCGTTGTACTACATCGATGTATTTGCTATTTGATTCATCGGATGTACCGTTTGTACTACATCGATGTCTTTGCTTTTGATTCATCGGATGTACCGTTTGTACTACATCGATGTCTTTGCTTTTTGATTCATCGGATGTACCGTTTGTACTACATCGATGTCTTTTCTTTTGATTCATCGGATGTACCGTTTGTACTACATCGATGTCTTTGCTTTTGATTCATCGGATGTACCGTTTGTACTACATCGATGTCTTTGCTTTTGATTCATCGGATGTACCATTGTACTACATCGATGTATTTGCTATTTGATTCATCGGATGTACCGTTGTACTACATCGATGTATTTGCTATTTGATTCATCAGATGTACCGTTTGTACTACATCGATGTCTTTTCATTTGATTCATCGGATGTACCGTTGTACTACATCGATGTATTTGCTATTTGATTCATCGGATGTACCGTTGTACTACATCGATGTCTTTGCTATTTGATTCATCGGATGTATCGTTGTACTACATCGATGTCTTTGCTATTTGATTCATCGGATGTACCGTTTGTACTACATCGATGTCTTTGCTTTGGTTCATTGGGCGTACCGTTTTTGTACTACGCTGATGTCCCAAATTGTTTGAGTTTCTTGTTTTTCGGGCGTACCGTTTTTGTACTACGCCGTTGCACTGGCTCAATTTTCTGCTATTCTTGACGTTCCCCACGTCTTTTATCTACGGGAATGCCTTAGGGATTCCGATTTTCATTCTTGAGCCCGGTGTTATTGTGGAAATTGAAGTTTCACCAGATTTCTTGCTAACTCTTTTGTGCACTTTATGGTGAACTTCCTATTTCAAAAAATTTCTTTTGTGTTAATATGCTTCTATGGTTGTTACTTCATATATTTCCTTCTTATTTATTGCGAGGACGCAATTTATTTAAGGAGGGGAGTCTGTAACAACCCGCATATTTATCGATTTTAAATTTAAATATTTTATTTAAATATTTTATCGTTCGTCGGATTTTAGTCCGAAAATCTACTTTTTGCATACGGTCGAATCAGGACTCGAGACCACCTTCATTGACTTCAAAATGCCGTTTGCGACCTTTTTGAGTATAAGCTTCGATATGTTTGGAGAAAGTTGAATTTTGCTACTTTTTGCTTAGGGTTTGGGCTGAGCCAATTAACCACTAATGTATTCAGTCCCAATCCCCCTCTCCTCTTCATTACTTCATTCCAACTCCTCAAACTCAAGCTCCAACTGAAAATGGTGGAGAGGAAAAAGAATTAAAACTCCAAGCCCTAACTTCCTTAGCAAATCCATCTCCTTGCTCCAAACTCAAGAAGAACCCCTTGGTAAGCATCTCCTTCTTCTTCTCCAACTCTTTCTCCATTCAATTTCAGAAATTTCCTAAACCTAATTTTGGGTATGTTTCTCTTTTAAGCTTAGATTCAAGCTTCTAGTGTTGAGGTTGAAGAGTGCTTGTTCTTGCCATTGCTTTCAAGCTCCATCTTCATAAATTTTAGTGCAAAGGTGAGATTTTTATCTCACATCTATGACTATAATTATCTTTGGTTGTTGGGTATGAATTCCTAACACTTCCTCATGTGCATTTGCTATTGTTTTGGATTGATTTTGTGAATACTCCAATTTTTGGGTTTTTAAGTCAAATTTGTGTGAAATCCTTTTATGGATGTTTGATCATGCTTTTAGTGATGCACCGAGGAGCATATAGGGCAGGGTTGCCGATTGGCATAAACCCTTAGAGCCAATGTTCGTCCGGTTGCATTTTGGAAGAATTTGCTCTTCATTTGCATAGGCTGAAAAACAGCCCAGGCATGATTCAGTCGACTGAAAACTCTGTTCAGTCGACTGAACCTGAAACCCAAGAGTTTCCAGGCATGATTCAGTCGACTGAAAAACTCTGCACAGTCGACTGAAACTGGAAACAAAAAGTTTCCTGGACCTGGAAAATTTCCAGGTACAGGGTCAGTCGACTGAAAAACTCTGTTCAGTCGACTGAACCTGCTGTTTTAGTCCAATTTGCCTTTTTGGATTGAATTTCCAACTTAAATCGATTCGTGATGATCCTATTTATTGTCATCATTTATTATCATCTTTGATGACTTATTTTCTTTGGGAATTTTAGATATATCCACTTCGATGGATCCTTTATCGATTTCATTGGATTTTTATTCACATCTTCGAATGTGATCTTTATGATTGATTGTTTCTACAATCCCCCTTGTGCTTTGTCACTTTAAAAATATAAAGGTTTTCTATACTAGTAGTAAATATCAAAACTCTTTCCTCAAACGATTTCAATACTATTTTAATACCAAATTCGTTCATAAAACCGTTTTCCAATCTATTAGTATATACAAACCTTTACCTCACTCGTATGAGAAATCTAATTAAACGACTTGGTAAAACGAGTGGTATGAAACGCTTGTGTTTACTTCGTCGGTTAATTCTTGGACTTGTTCGATTGAATCTCTTGTGACAATTTTCTAGTGGAGATCTACAATTTGTTCGTAAATATTTAAGTTAAGCTAGTGGTTATGGGACATGAAGCTAAGCTCATATATTTACTAGCTTAGTGTAATCGACACTTCTCTTTGATCATGACGATCATTTTAGGTTTTAGACTAGCATCGTGCTATGTCTTTGTGATTTGGTTCATCGGACGTCCCGCTGTACGACGTCGTTGTTCCCTTTGATTGTGATTTGGTACATCGGATGTCCCGCTGTACGACGTCGTTGATCCTTTCCTTGTGATTTCTGGATTTCGTGTGTTGATTTCTGGAATTTGTGTTTCACCAACTTTTACGATGGGCATTGATGTATATGTCATTTATTGTGGCTTGGTGAATGAAATTAGGAGTATGACATTCCTTTTTATCTTGAGTAGATTATTGTGATATTGATTAATCTCTTGTTGATTTTCAATTACTTATTTATCACAGCTTGGCATTGTGATTATTATATGTTTATGTCATATCTCTTATTATATATCACTTCATCTGATATTTATAGCTAGACTGATCCGTTTATTATTTTCTTATTAAATAATACTCGGGTCAGACTGAGAATTTACAGGTGCTTCTGCTTGACTCCTTATCGGACTATCGTTCCGACTTTTGGCAAACTACTTAGATTAGTAGTTTATTTTGTTGTATACACTTGAGATTTAGACTCATAGATGTATTCTTTTGTGTAGCTCATGTAACTATTCTTTTGTGATGTTGTGGATCTTTTTAGACCACTACTCTGATGTACACTTTCTTGTGTTATATTCATATCTTATTCCGCCTTTGTGATATGAATTGTCTGTGACTGATTTGTGTTATGCTTATTTCTATATTTGTTTTCCGAAGGATTTATATAGCCACCGTGTAGTAGCTTTGAGTTTGTGTCGGTATGTCGGATTTCCTCGTTATTATTATCTGACATATCGGTGCTCGCGCAAAGAAATTACATGGATGGTCGCTCCTCAACAGCCTTATTCTCCGTGCTAGTCGACAGCATTCACCGTAATGTTCTTGGCTAGCGTGGGTATAGAGGTGGGGCGTCACAGGTTTCTCGATCAATGAAAATGGGAAAAAAAGAAAAGGGGGACGGGTATTTTATTTTTCACGGCATCAAAAATTAAGTGGGCTAAGATTCAAATTTAAAAAAAAACCAACAACACTTAACCAATTTCCACAAGAATTTTTACTTGATTTAAAAATTTCCGCTGTAATTAACAAACCAAATCTAATCGTCATTTGACGATAATTAATTGTCACAAATCCTTTTAACAAATTTCAAAAGAATTTAAACCGGATTCGAAACCCTCATATAGCAATTAACAACTAATTAAATCATCATTTGACGAAAATTATTTGTTATAAAATTCCGGGTTGTTACAGACTCCCCTCCTTATAAAAATTGCGTCCCCGTAATTTTCATAATTAATGTCGTCACTAATAATAAATTTTCTAACATAAACTAGTTAAGCTAGAAAATAAAGGCAGAGAATTCAAACGTCAAAGAAATCTTTTAATTTCATAAAAGAAATTCACAAATTCTTAACAAAATCTAACTATCAAATAGATAACTAGAAAACAACAAAACTGAATAAATGCAATTATCAGCAATATTCAATTATCAATTAGATAATTAGAATACAGAAATCACAAAACAGCAATATCTAATTATCGATACGATAATTAGAAGACGGTAAAATCTAATTATCAACAAAGATAGTTATAAAACCCAAATCGTAAATCACAAAACCGCAATTATCTAGTTACCAAAACGGTAATCAGAAAACAACAAAGGTCTACTTATCAAAAACAATGACCAAATCTCAAATCAACAAATATTCGATTATCAAAAACGATAATCAAATCTCAAATCAACAAATATTCGATTATCAAAATCGATAATCAAAATCAAAAAATATCCGATTATCAAAAACGATAATCAGAACTCATATCAACAAATATCCAATTATCACAAGCGATAATCAGAAACAACAAATATCCGATTATCAAAAATGATAATCAAATCTCAAATCAACAAATATTCGATTATCAAAAACGATAATCAAAATCAAAAAATATCCGACTATCAAAAACGATAATCAGAATTCATATCAACAAATATCCAATTATCACAAGCGATAATCAGAAATAACAAATATCCGTTTATCAAAAAGGATAATCAGAACTCATAACATCAAATATCTAATTATCACAAGCGATAATCAGAAACAACAAATATCCGATTATCAAAAACGATAATCAGAACTTATAACATCAAATATCTAATTATCACAAGCGATAATCAGAAACAACAAATATCCGATTATCAAAAACGATAATCAGAACTCATAACATCAAATATCTAATTATCACAAGCGATAATCAGAAACAACAAATATCTGATTATCAAAAACGATAATCAGAACTCATAACATCAAATATCTAATTATCACAAGCGATAATCAGAAACAATAAATATTCGATTATCAAAAACGATAATCGAACCCATAACATCAAATATCTAATTATCTGTAGGTATTTAGATTCAACAAATATCTAGAAATCAATTAAGATATTCTAGAAAATCAACATAAAAGGTTGGATCGATCCCATCATATGGCGAGTTTTAGCTACGCCGCACGTGCATCTCATATGGCTGAAGCCTACCAAGTACTGTCATCATAATTTTGGCACCCATCATATGACCCGAAGGTCCAACATATGACCCGAAGGTCTGGTGCTGGTATTTGACCCGAAGGTCCATCATATGACCCGAAGGTCCATCATAGTGGCTCGAAAGCACACGAAAATCATATTTCAATTTACGAGTCCGGAATTAACCAAAATAGCAAATGCACATGTCCCATAACCACGAGTTTTACTAAATCGTTTAATTCTCTTCATCGTTTCCTTGAAAGTGTAAAATCATCAAACAGCAAATATTTCAATTAACGAGTCCGGAATTAACCAAAATAGCAAACGCTCATGTCCCATAACCATGTGTTTTACTAAATTGTTTAAATCTCTTCATCTTTTCCTTGAAAGTGTTAAATTGTGTATTCCAAAAATAACATTTCACATTCTCAAACGATCGATCCCGGAATTAAGCGAATCAGTAAAAGAAAGCGGTCATAATCCTCGATTTTTATGAAACGTTTAAATCGCTTCCTCATTCCTTTGAAAGCGCAAACTGCAAAACTTCTGAAAACAATTTCATTTATTTTATAAAATTAAAAATTTACATTCCCAAACGAATAAGTCCGGAATTAAGAGAATCAGTAAAAGAAAGGGTTCATAGTCCTCGATTTTGCTGAATCGTTTAAATCTCTTTCTCATTCTTTTAAAAACGTAAAATGAAATTTTTTGGAAAACAATTTTATTTTTAAAACGATTTGCAAATCCGTGATAAAAACAGCAACATTAATGACAATTTCGACAAGGAAATTGCACTTCTCAAAATACACTAGAACGGATCTCAAAATCAGCATTGCGGGATAACCGCTTGAAAATCCACTTTAAAAATTTGACGGTCACTGATGTCAAAGCGACAGTGATTTTTATACATCAAAATCTCATCAAAATAATTTGCATCAAAATGTAATACCAGTGAATTTTCATTCATTAAAAATATCAACAAAACACCGTGCTTCAAAAATTTTGCATTGGTGTAAAAATCCCGTTATAAAAATAACGGCAACAAAATGCGTTTCATAACCAAGCATCGGCTCAACGTAAAATTAATGCAGTAACGTGCAACATAAATTTGCACGTATACCGCAAAATGAACAAAGAAATCATTCAAATATATCTTCAATGAAGATAATTCAAAACAGCAGAAATCTCATTAAATTCACATAACTGCAATCGCTTCGAATCCTCAAATCGGATTCGAAATTTTCAAAGCAAACAAATTAAACACAGCTACGTAAACAACAATTGAAATTTACTTCAATTTCATATTTTGATTTTTAAATCAAAAGGATTATCGGTTGTGTTTAGCGAAGACAGTCTCACTGTTTTTTGCTGCGCACTCTGATAAACAATACACGAATCAACCAATCATCAAAACACGGTTTCACTTTTTACTTTTAAACAAATATATTTAAAATTTTCAACATATTTTCAAAACTTTAGTTTTGACTCAAAGCACAAATAAAACATCGACTAATAGTTGTAACACATGTTCCATCTAAGTTATGTTTCATACTATGTCCATAAACCCCAAGCTCTGATACCAACTGTGACGCCCCACCTCTATGCTCACAATAACAAAGAGTATTAAGGAAATACTGTCTGTTATCACGAAGAATAAGGTTGGATAGGAGCGGCCATACGTAGTTAGGCCTTACACTAGTATTGGTTTCGATAGGAGTGGTATATATTTTTACTTTTCATCTCTTATTTATTTACTCCCATCAACATACCCAATTCCAGTATAAAACGAACTATGATGGTTCATAATAGTTTAGGACAATAGATATAATAATAATACAGATAATATAAGTGCGGAACACAGATAAAACAAAAGTCTCATATATATAATAACTGATGTCAGTTACAACACATGTGATACAGTACATATGATACAACTACAACTGTCGACTCTGGAAGTTACATATACAAGTACATTATCATATATAATATACATGAATACATATCTTCCTATACAAATAAACCGACTACTATAAATGACGACGACTACTCCAAAAGATATGAAGTGACTTCATAGCTCAAGCAGAAACCCAAAGTAAGATATCAACAACCTGTAAATACTCGGTCTGACCCGAGTATTACATTCAAAAAAATAATAATACACAGGTCAGTCTAATTCAAACTCAGTTATTAATGCGTAGAAGCATTAATAATTAAATAATCAAATAGACGACATTAATAATAAATTTACCTATCTGATGCTTAAATAAAGAAATCGGATAACGGTAAATATAACACATAATGGTGTTAAACAACAAATCAACAAATTCAAATTATTGAATTGGACACACGAAACAATTCAAACAATTGAAACATCAAATAAAAGGTCAACATGGGTAGGGCTGCAGTACACGAACGCGTGTACTGCCTCGCCACTACAGCATATGGAATGCGCAAAAGATCAATAAATCAAAAGCAATTAGAATATCAATAAAAGCAATACTGTGTGGCTGCAGTACACGCTTGCGTGCACTGCCTTGCCACTACAGTGATGGTGTACCCAAAAGATCAACGAACCAAAATCAATGAAGACTCAAATATCAATGGCACTAACTCAATAGCTATACAGATACAACATATGTATAATCCCACATATATATGCACAGCGCATAAAAACAACAAGGATAAAGTTCATCAAACAACGACAATTATTACAGCAGTCTATATTAGTCAACAAGTATGCAACAAATAATCTCAAGAGGCATATACAAAGATGGAAGACTCAAGAGGTGTCAACATGGAACTGGAGACTAACCGATTAAAAATGCAAACCGACTTGGAGGCTCACAACATCAAAATGCACAGACCACAACAGCAAACCACCAGCCATCAAGTTTCAAAATAAGTAATACAACAAGGCCAAAGACAAGTTCAATCCCGAAGCAACATGTAGCAGTATGCGTAAATGGAGAAAAGCACATGTATGCAACAGGATAATGAACTCCAGACAAAGCTCAGTGACATGATATTACATGAAATCAACATGGCCGAGAACTGATCAGACCAACAGGCCTTAATGAAGCAATGAACACGACCAAGTACAATAATGATAAGAATCAAGTACATATGTGCAGACCCCAAGTTTAACTACCAGTAATGTATGAACAGCTCAAAATTGTACAATATTAAGACAATACAATGTGTATGCAAGTGCAACAGGTAAGGGATAATTCAAAAGATACACAATATCAAAGTGTTACTAGAGGCAGTGGATAATATGGCAAAAGTCGAACAAGATTAGAGCACATATGACATGAGCATGCAACACTACAGACACAATGCAGACTCAAGTGCATATGAAGTTCAACAGTATATATGTACAGCATGAACCAGGCATAAAAAGAAATCAAACTTGAGTAAAGGTTCATAGGTACTAGAGAGCATGCACAAGTGACTTGAAGCAATGAATCAGTGCAAGCCCAATAACCACAGCTGACACAAATGCAAACTGTTTCAAAGCTAACAGTTACAATATAAACCCATGAAAACAGGGACATTGCAATGTCCAAAGAAATGCAATGTGAAAAAGACATGGAGTGCAGATTAACTTAAACAATGTAAACAAAGTTAACATTACAGAGACTGTCTCGAAGACCAGTGAACAACAAGGAAAACAAAAATTCGACAGATTACATGAGTGAACAAATACATATATGAATGCAGTGAAACCTGAGACAACAGCATATAATTGGGAAACTACCGACTTCAAATTGTACAACAGCAAATGCTACAAGTTAAAGACTACAACCCTACAACAACAACAAGTGATCTAACATTATCCCATAATCAAGACAGGGCCGAAATCAAAATAGCTTCGACTGGTTGAAGTCATGGAGCAGCAAGTAGAAATCGAACAGGTCAAGTATGCTACTGGGGTGAACATACAAACAAAAGTCACTAGCAAAATCAAAGCCATGGAAATCAAGTCAAAAATATACGTATTTGACTAAGTCGCAAATATCACAACCATCAATATATTATCAAGCAACCGAGAGAGGAAAATGATGAAGTCAAGTAGTCATCTCAAACACCCAAACAAAGAACAGAATCAACATCAGCAAAACTCAAAACAAGCCAAGAAATCACGACCGAAGTCAGGTACCAAAAATTCAAGGCCGAAACACAAAATCACCAATTTATGAATTCGAATTAGATGTGAGTAATTAAAAATTACTCACGATGATTGAAGCGAAGACGAACTCGACAAGGAAGAAGCGGCCGAAGCAACACCTAGGGATAGTCGATCGAAAATGCTTTCGAACGAGCAACCAAAGGTCGGCGACTTCACACAATTTCACATGCCAAATTTGAAGAAAGAAGAACGAAGAGCTGAGCCGCCATTTGTTTTCTTCGTGTGATTAGTTTTAGGGTTTCTCGAACAATGAAAATGGGAAAAAAAAGAAAAAGGGGACGGGTATTTTATTTATCACGACATCAAAAATTAAGTAGGCTGAGATTCAAATTTAAAAAAAACCCAACAACACTTAACCAATTTCCACAAGAATTTTTACTTGATTTAAAAACTTCAACTGTAATTAACAAACCAAATCTAATCGTCATTTGACGATAATTAATTGTCACAAATACTTTTAACAAATTTCAAAAGAATTTAAACTGGATTCGAAACCCTCATATAGCAATTAACAACTAATTAAATCGTCATTTGACGAAAATTACTTGTTATAAAATTCCGGGTTGTTACAGTGGCAGTACCAACAACATTTCCTATTAGATCAATAGTGGTCTCACAATAGCTAGAAGTGAGACGAATGTAAGAATATGCTAATTAGGGTAAATAAGTAGCCAACAAAATAAGAAAGTATACTAAATGAAAATTAAAAGATTAGACTTAGGGTCTAATAAAAGAGAGATGTGTTTGGTGTAGCCCAAACGATGAAGAGCCTAATGAAGTAGTTCATCACATATTTTAGCAAAGGAGAAGCACATCCAACTTAGTTATTTTGGACTAGAAGGAAGTAGAGACTTCAAGGGGATGTGAGGATATTCTAGGATGGCCCTCTGGGTAGGCCTAACGAAGCTGCATCCCGAGAGGCAGGTCTGTAGGTGTTCCATCGAGAGAGTATGCCTCGACTGCTTTTTACATGGTAGGACTATTATAGGCAGTCAAAAGGAGTTGGTGTTTGGAGCAGGATATTCGTATGTCCCGGTACTTGCAAGTAAGTTTAGTGAGTAAGACCCAAAAGGATAATCGCATGCGGATATCGGCCAGCATCAAAGCCAAGAGCAAGTTCAGGAATGACTAGAGTTGAAATCAAAAGTCCAATGATTCTTTCACTATCGAGACATTGTATAAGGGGCACGGCCAAATGGATGTTAGATTGTTTGCAGTAGAGCATGGTCACTTAACTCGTTAGAGGTCTTTCGATTAGTTGAGGGGTGGCTACATGGGGCCATAGCCACGATGAGAAAAGAGACAGACCAACTAGAAAGTTTATGTTGTAGGCCTAACGAAGCTGTCCTTTACAGATATAGAAAATCTCTGACCGAGTTCCATACAAGGTAGACCCTGTTGGTGGGATTCAGAGTGTAGACGGAATGATTACATATAGTCCTCGGTGTATGCACTGAGCGGTACGCTGTGGATGTTCGAGCATTAGTATAGACTAGTGTGGACGCAGTTTTACGTTTTCATAGCAGTCGACGGAGCATCTGTATTGTAGACCTCACGAAGCTATCATTTACAAATGTAATCACGGAACGCTATAGGAGCAAGATGATGGAGTCCTTTGCGAGGAGGATACAGAAGGCACTATGGGTAGTACATAGGACCAGTATGGTCATTGGGCGTATAGCTACACACACACACACACACACACACATATGTGTGTGTTAGTTATTAGGTTTTAATCTACTAAGGAGTAGATGTGTACGATTCACGCACAGAGGCGAGAGTACAATAGACCTAGTGAACCTAATATAACATCAAACGAAAATAAAACGATATATGTAGAATTAAGCTTAAAAGTTTATAATTTATCCGTTCGCTAGAACTTTAGTTCTGACCCCTTCCTCATAACATCCTACAGGTTAGGTAGATGGAAGAGACATCCAGCTTTAAGACATTTTTTTAGAAAGTGTTATTATATTGGTGAGTATTTACTTACTATTATATTTTAGTCAATTCCGCTGCAAGATATTTAATTGAGCTCCAATATATTTGTCTTTGTCTATTTGTATGATACTAGATTCCCAACTCGGGTTTCAATGGGCTTGGGTTTTAGCACTTTTGTGAAAAATTCAGACCCGCTGGAATTCTGGTTATTACATAAAATATACTAGCCATCACTAGTGATCGAAAACTAAAAGTACTAAGTCGTCGACCGCTATCGCCAGATGTCGAAAATTATCGTGCATACAGGCAAGAGCCCGAGAGCTGCTGCTTCATTCTTTATCTTCCCCCAAATTAATCAAAAACCCTACCACCACCTCCTCCGCATCGTCAGCCAACCGCCATGCCTCCATGAGCATCTTCAACTTCATCATTCTCCATTCTTAACAAGCCTAGCCGCTTCATCAATCTCTAATCAGGTTTTATTCCTAAATCCTAATTAATTTTGATATGTTAAATTGGGGTTAATTTGTTGTTAGAGTTGTATAATACTCTATTGATATATCCTATTGAATGCTAATTAGGTTGTTATTATAATTGTTTATCATTGAAATATTGAGAAAAAAGATTTGTTTAGTGTATATTTGTGTTAATTGGTGTATATGCGTTGATTAATTAGTGCATGCGCGCATTGGGGCTACTTTGGATTAACTAGAATTGATGCTCGAAATTTGGTGTATGCGTTTTCAAGATGATGAAAACGACGATTTAACGTATGCATTTTTTAGAATTTAAATAAATTATTTAAAAATTATTGTATAATAGCTTTAGCTTTTGTAAATCTCTTAGAGCGTTTTTGGCCTCGTCTGACAAATATTGCATATGACCGTTGCATGGATATTCGTTTTTATCACAGAATGGGCATTTATATTCATTCAATACAATGTTTGTCGGATTTGTCCCTCTATTGGACAATTTACAAACACAGTATTAAATATATTTTGCAAATCATTTTATTTTTCACAAAACTTCAACAACAATATCTTCTTGTTCCATATGTACACACATATGTGTACGATACAGGGAACAAAAGGGAAGTGCTGCCGAAATTTTGTTGAAACAAATAAAATAAAACGATTTGCAAAAAATAATTACTACTGTTTTTGTAATGGGAAGTAGGATGACTAGCCATCAAAGTGTAAAATAATAACCTAAAAATTGTAGATTATATTCATATAATAATTTGTGTAAATCCGTTCGAAAATAAAATTAAATAGAATAATATTATATATTTACAAAAATTTAGATGTATGATTTATTTGAAAAATAAAATGTCAATACAAAAATAATTAATGTGTTTTTATGTTTTAAAGTAAGAAAAATGGTCAATTATTTTATTGATCAGCTGGATGTACCAACAGAGAAGAGAAATTGGAGGCTCAATAAGTGAACATTTTCAAAATAGTGTACACATATTTAATGAATTTGCTTTACGTAACAATGGAAACGATGAAGAAATTCATTGTCCATGTAGTAGGGGCAAATTATTGAAGCATTTGATACTGGATATGGTAATAGTCCATTTGTGGCAATATGGTTTCCTACCGAATTATTTGGTGTGGGATTAGCATGGAGAATTAATAGCACCTAGTCCCGTACGTTCGGAGGAGGGGTGGATAATGAACTTGTTCTGACGAATCTCATAGAAACTATGGTTGAAGATGCAACACGTTCAATGTTCCCTACTATTGAAGTTGATCGTAATGATGTTAATGTCGAAGAAGAACCAAGTAATTGGAGCAAAAAAATTATGATTTATTGGAGGCTGCTAAGAAACCCCTTTGGGATGGTTGTGTAAGAGGTACTGAACTATCAGTAACGAAAGAATACATTGCAATGAAATCAAAATACAAATTCACAGAAGTCGGGCTTACAGCTATAGTACAAGCTGCAAAATGGCATATGCCACCCAATAATTTAATGTGCGAAATCATTATGAAGTGAAAAAACTTATGTCTGCTTTTGGTTTGCCATATTAAAAAATAGATACATGTTTGAATGGTTGCATATTATTTTGGACAATCTTAGGAATTGTAAAATATGTAATCAGGAAAGATACAAACCAAGAAAAAAGAGGGGCAAGGAAGTTCCGTGCAAGCGTATGCATTACTTACACATCACTCCTAGGCTTCAAAGGTTATATGCATCTTCTATAACCGCGCATCATATGAGATGGCACTATGTAAGAACATAGGAAGAAGGTACGTTAACACACCCAATTGATGGAGAAGCATGAAAGCATTTTGATACGACATACCCCGCTTTCGCTGCGGAGAGCTGTAATGTTAGACTTGGTTTATGTACGGATGGATTTTCACCGTTCTCTCAGTTTGGTTCAAAGTATTCACCTTGGCCTATAATCGTTACACATTACAATTTACCTACATGGATGTGTATGAAAACTCTGTATATGTTTCTCACTATTATGATCCCTAGCCCAAATGATCTAATGCAAGAAATCGACATATATTTACAACCGTTGATTGAAGAGTTGAAAACACTTGGTATGAAGGTGTTGAAACATATGACCTTTCAAAAATAAATTCATATGTTCTCTTCTCTACTGTGGACTGTAAGAGATTTTCCTGCGTATGCAATGCTACTGGATTGGAGTACGGCTGATCGTCTAGCTTGCCCTTATTGCATGGAAGAAACACGAGCATTTTTTTATCGCATGGGAAGAAAATTTCGTGGTTTGACTATCATTGGCGTTTTCTCCATATTAATCATCCTTTTAGAAAAGATAAAAAAGCTTTACAAGTAATAAAGTTAAGACCTTGCAACTACCAACGATTTGGTCAAGCAAAGATATTTATGAGCTTGTAAAGGATTATCCAAAGATACATGAAACTAGCGAACAAATTGAAATTCAAGGTAAATCGATGATTCATAATTGGTGCAAACAAAGTATATTTTGAGAGTTACCTTATTAGAAAAATCTCCTGCTTCTTCATAATATCGACGTGATGCACAACGAGAAAAACGTGTTCGATAATGTATTTAACACAGTTTTGAATGTTAAAGGAAAGACTAAAGACGATTTGAAATCAAGACGTGATATAGAAGCAATATGAACTCGTCCTAAACTTCATATGATGCCAAATGATAACAAAAAACCTAAAGCATACTACGAGCTAGACAGTAACCAAGTTAAAGTACTACTAAAGTAGGTGGAAGGGTTAAGATTTCCTGATCGGAATTCCTCTAGTCTTTGTAGACGTGTCGACTATAAGAACGGTAAGCTGAATGGGATGAAAAGTCATGATTATCATGTAATAATGGAACATTTGTTACCCGTCGCTTTCAAAGAACTATTGCCTACAAAAGTTTGGACGGTTGTAACAAAAATTAGTTTGTTTTACAAGGAGCTTTGTTCAATTACCTTAAAAGTTGATCGCCTATGTAAACTATAGGAAGAAATTCCTATAATGCTATGCAAATTGGAGAAAATATTTCCTCCTAGTTTCTTTGATGTAATTGAGCATTTACCTATTCATCTTCCGTTTGAAGCATGTCTTCGAGGTCCTGTGCAATATGGATGGATGTGTCTGTTTAAAAGGTATTAATATTGAGTGTGATAAATTTTAGTTTAACCACATGTAATAAAATTTAATTATAATTATTCTTAACATGTACTTAAATCATCTAAAGAAAAAAGTGAGACAAAAAGCATGAGTTGAAGGTTTGATATGCAAATCATATATCGAAGAAGAAGCTTCCTTCTGTTTCTCTCGTTATTTTAGTGACCATGTGAACTTATCTTTTGAAAGTGATATGCGAAATAATGAGGACATTGAACAAGATTCATCTGAACCAATGTTATCTATTTTTAGACAGTAAGGACGCCCTGTTGGAAAATGCGTGGAAGTATGGTTAGATGACAGAGATTACCATGTAGCCCACACATATGTTCTTCTCAACTGTTCAGAAGTTGAACCATTTGTTGGGTATTAATGAATAACACGTTTAAAATTATTTACTTGAATAATACATGTGTGTATTAATTATAATGCAATACATTATCTATATATGCAGTATTTATGAATCACAACATCTAAGCGGGGATATCAGTAAAAAATTGCAGCTTGGTTTTCAAACCACATATACGATCTGGTAAATTGTATGGTTGACGAAGGGTTGAAACATATTGTGATGGGACCAAAAAGAAAAGTCAAGACATATCTAATATTCTTTGTCAATGGATACAAACTTAAAACCAAAGAATATGGGACTGAAAAATTAACTAACAATACCGGTGCATATGTTAAAGGTAGTGATGATCCAAATGACCACATAAATAATTTTTACAGCGTGTTAGCTCAGGTTTTACAATTAACATATTTCACCAGACCTGCGGAAGAAGTTTATTTATTTAGATGCAACTGGTTCAGTAATGTTTCAAGTTCTAGAATCAGCATGCATCAAAAATATAATCTTATTGAAATAAAGCATACATCACGTTATCATAAGTATAATCCGTTTATACCAGCAAAACAGGCCTTAAAAGTTTATTATGCTCCTTATCCATCTATAAAAAGGGATAAAGCAGATTGGTCGGCGATTTTTAAAATGAAGGCAAGATTTACGTTTGATGGAAAGAATATTCCAAACGACCAAGCGTACCAAGCGGATATCGAGGAAAATTGCGAATTGCAATAACAGATGATTAAACCGATTTAGGACCTCTAAATGATGAATCAAATGTAATAGTAGAAGCGTTTGAGACCACAGAAGAAAACAATATAAAGTATGAGACCGAGTTTGAATTAGAAAATGACGAGGACTAATTTAATAGTATACATGTTGGAAAAAGGTAATTTATGGGAGTATTGATGTTACATTTTTTTGTATGTTACATGCCATTATTGATGTTAAATCTTGATACGTTTACTCAGAATTGAATGATATGTTCTTCCATAATAAAATAATGTGTGTGAGAGATATTACAGATGTCCTTCTTTTGGCGGTGGAGTTCTTCACAGTCCGGTTCCCCCTCTGCGTCTCAGAGAGGGACAGGTCGCAGCGGTGGTGATGGCAGCGGCCCTTTACAAGAGGTACCGCGTACGGTAGTTAGATTGCTACCGAAAGCTGATGACTTATAAATATTAAATTTACTTCAGCATTGTAAATATTTTGTATGATTATTAGTCATGATTTGTCTATCATGTAGGAGTTTTGAGCTTGAGCCTTCTTATATTGTTCCCAGCATATCGAAGGGGGCAAACATGAGCCGTATGACTGCATACTGGGCAAAGTGGAGAAGAATCTCAGGCCATATATGGGAGAGCATATGGCAGGACATCCTGGTAAGTGTAAAATTATATACCATTATATATAATCACGTTACAAATTGCTGATGAAGTATAAATGTATAACTTATATTTTTTTCAACATATATACAGGGGAAATAGACTTGGAAGAGGAGGATGTGTCTTTGCCACCGCCACTGAAACTCAATAGTGGCAAAGAATTATAGGGCTACGATGTCTACCATAAGAAAAACTAGAAAGAAGCCAAGCTTGATGGGCACCAGCGTTTGAGAAGCTTGGGTCGATGGTGGAGTAGCGACGAATTCAAGGTAAGTCTATTAGAGATCACATTAATTTATTCATTACAAAATTCATAATTTATACCTATAAAATATCATCTTAATTTTTAATTTGCAGGTGAAGAGGTATAGGAACTCTACGAATAGGCATAAAAACCAAGTCACACACCGTGGTGGCTGGAAATGAATTCAGCACCATCGTCAGGACCTGGTAAATTAATTAATTGCAATTACGAATGGTTATTACATTTTTAATACAAATTTGTATGAACAAAAATAATATACACAAATTATTGCAGGAAAGAGCGCTCGTGAGACCGATCTCGTATATGGACGTGTTTGAGCATACCTATGTCATTAGGCAGATAAATGACAAGGGATCAGTGTCCTATGTCTAACATGAGAATGATAGAGCATATGCCGCACATGTAAGTATATTTTAAGTTATAAGTTATTAATAATGATCATTTTAATTAATTAGTTATAAAATTGTGACGACCCGGTATTTTGGCAATATTATTTTAATAATAAGCATTTAATCTAATTAAATATAATAAAACTTATCATTTTAAAAATGAATAAGACTTTTGAGACATTTGCCATTTATTTATTTATATATATATATATATACATTTTGAAAGAAAGCTATGATTTAAAAATTTAAAATAAAATCTTTAAAAAATATTTAAAATAAAATCTACCTTATTAAATTAAATTAAATTGCTCTACCTTATTAACATTTAATCTAAATATATATATGAGTGTAATCTAGATAATAATGTTTAAAAAAAATCAGTCTTATCAATATTAGATATAAGTATAAAATATAATTATAAAAATATATGGATATAAATAAAGTATTTGATAGTTTAAGCTTAAAATGGAAATAAAAATAAAGATTTATGTTAAAAATAATTATATAAGTGGTTATTTATGCATATGCAACATAAGTTAAACCGATACAAATAACTAAAACAATTTTATATTGAGCACATAAGACATAAAAGCAAAACCAGGCAAGGGATATGTGTATGTGAATTATGCAAGGCAAGAAGATAAAAAAATATCTACATACAAAATCAAGTGGAATAAGTATGTAAACATAGATGGAGACATTTATGTTAAACGATATCATCTCAGCACAAAAAAGAGTTATTTCGAAAATGTGTATGAATTATTTCAGTTTCATTAAAAAAAAGAGAAAATCTTGTTTATTCGAAGAAAGAAAAATCTGACTAAAGAAATAAGCTTGTATCAGTTAACGCCTACCCTGTATAAAAACCTTTCTTCTATGTATATGTGTATCTTCTTATTCCTGCTCGCTCATAAAGACAACTTAGCAAACTAGAAAGAAAAATAAGAAGCATCATCATTTTACAAAACTCAAATATAATTCAGTTAAACAAAGTAAATAGAAAGATTAAAGGAAGATCAAACTACAGCTTTGCAAAATAGAATTGCTCTCTGTTCAAACATTTTTCAAGTGAGTAAACCTATTATTTTTGAACTTAAACTTGTGCATCTGTTTCATTAATAATTTTGTGCTTTGCTGTATATCTTTAAGTAAGTAATTCTGTAAATATATTATTGTACTGTGAATTTTTGTATGGCATGTTCTTCTTTATTTCTAGTTACAGAGTGATCATAAACTAGAAAAAATTAAATATATCTTCATCCAAACATTATTAAGATTAGGGTTTCAAACAAAACAAGTTTTTTTAAACTTAAATTATGGCCTAGAATTTGTTTTAAACTTGATAGTGAAGTATTGACTCTGTAAATTCAGTTTTACAGTGAAAAAGACAATCATATGATAAATTCGAATATTTTAAATTATTGATTCGATTATATAACTTGAATCAACATTCAAAGATAAGATTTTTAAAAATAAAATGGTGATTTTTAGTTAAGTATGCTTCGAGCAGTTTATAGATGAACCGAAAATGCTTTTTTACCAATTTCCAACGATCGAACAAATATTAGATGTAGAAATTTTGCACGAAGCAGGTTTGGCAATCGATGATTCCGGGATAATTGTTAAATAATTTTTCTATTGCAAACGATGATGGAATGAGGCAAAGTTAGGGTTTAATGCTCGAGTTTTGATGTGGTCAGGAAACATGTTGTTTTCGTCTCCTCTGAATGATTGATCTGCTCGAAACTTTGGGGAAGTATAGTATAGGGGATTACCGAGGTGAGGCCGAAGTTGTGGATTTTATGATGGTCAGAATTCACTTGGACGAGGCGGTTTTGATGAAGATGGAAGTTCGAGTTTTCGACCTGGAAATTCAATTTTGTTGTGGGTTCGTTAGAGTTGAATTGAACTTTGCTTTCGAGTGTAGGGGTGATTTGTGACGCGTCGGAGGATGCGAAGTTCGCCGGAGCGACGGCGAGGTGTTGTGCACGTGCACGGCATGGATTTGGTGTTTAGAAAATGTTAGTTTGTGGTGACTCGAAGGGGGACTCGTGATTTTGATGTTTTAGCTCGAGTTATTCCCTGTGTTGTCATGATAGTATTTTAACTAATGTACTTAAGCTTTAAAAAAAAAGTATGTGAAGTAGAAGGAAGAGGACTCGGGAAAGATAATGGGAAACTCGAGTAAACTTGGGGAATTACCCGGGTTTGATTTTCAAACTTGCAGTATAATAAAAGTAAGGTTAAGCAAATCATTTCAACAAGTTTTAAGTATAGATGACTTAATTAATGAGTTTATTTTAAGTTTTAACTAACTAAGTGAACACTCAAGAATGTACTAAATCTTAATTAATATTTTAATTAAGTAGTAAATTTAAGATAAGTGTTTAATTTAATTAACATTAAAGCTTTTTAAGTTAGTGATAATTTGATTTCAAAGTTATTAAGGAAGATTGTAAAATGTTAAGTAGGAAGTTAATTAAGATGAATGATTATTATCAATTAATTGTTTTAAAAAGGGAATTAAGGATGATTAATTAATTTATGGTTGTAATTAATTATGTGATTAGGGATTAATAAATTTGTAATTAAAGATTGGTTAATTAATAATTAAGTGTTTAATTAATTTGTAATTAAGAATTGTAAATTAGCTAATTAAAGCTAATTAATAAATAATTAGAAGTTAATTAATTAAATAATTAATTAAGGGCTAATGATTAATTAATTAGTAATTAATGATTGATTGATTAATTAGGTAATAGGAAATTAAGGAGTAATGAATTAAGTAATTAAGGATTAATAAATTGATTAAGAAGTGATTAATTAATAATGGTTTGAAATGGAATAATTAATTAATTGATGATTAATTAAGCAGGATTAATGATTAATTCCTAAGTAATTAATTTAATTTAAGATAATTAAATCAACTATACCATGGGTTAATAATTCCTGTTTGGATGTTGTATAAGTAGAATATCTGGTTTTGGGATATCTATTTGGTGATATTCTGTGATACTCTGTGATATGCTTTGGATATATCTGTGATGTTTGAGTATGATTTATCTGTGATATATGCTATGTGAATTCAAAGTGTTGAATTAAAATTGTTTAAACTATTAAACAATTTGACCTTTAAAATGGCGTTTGGGTTTCGAAGAGACCGGGGTCGGGTATTAGAAATACCGAAACCACTTCGAATTTTTATAGATTGATATGTGAAATCAATAGACTGGAACGAAATGATTTAAGTGAATTGGACTATTTAATCTAAGTTTTGGTACTTAGAAAATTGATGTGTGAAATAAGTGATGTCTATAACGAATTGTGAATTTGTAAATTGGTACGAGTTACCCCGGGTTTTAAATAAGTTTATGATTTTTATTCCATGTTAGATGGGTTTACTCACGCTGGTTTCCAGCTTGACTCGGGTGTTACTTTGATGTAATGCTTGGATCAATCCGAGTGTTACAGATTTTTCAGGTAAGGACGTTCTGGAGCTCAAGAGGCGAGCTGGATGTCAGGAACGTATGGAGTGTTTCCGTTGTATTATAATGTTGTTTCTTTAAGACATGTTTAATTGTATCTATCCAATGTTTGTAAAATGCTGAAACTCTGATGTATTAAAATGTAAATTTACGGATATAGCTTTCTTGTATAAAAGAATATTATTTGATATTATATTTTACCCACTGCGAATGTGAGATTTTGGGTAAGGTTTTCTGTTTCTTCTTCTTCAATCTCTTCTTCTTCTTCTAACTATCTAGAATTTTCGTGTTCGAAATTCCGGGTCGTTACATTTGGTATCAGAGCTGAAGGATACGCGAGAACCTTGGCTTTAGTGGGTGTACTCATTAAGGATAAGGTCAATAGTACCCTAGAATGAGTTGAGTGTGTGTATATATATATATATATATATATATATATATATATATATATGAGTGCGTACTTGTTATTTCTTATATAAAGATTTTAAATGATTTTATATAAGAATATATTTTGATATATAAAGCAATATTTCTTTCTACTAAATATTAAGGTAATTGGTTGTTAAATTATTGAAATTAAATTAAAGGGTAATAAAAATACAACCAAATTGAAATTAAATAAAGATAAGTTTGAAATAGATTCAAACTGAAATTTAAATCTTGAATTTGGGAAGGAGTTTTAGAATAAGATAATAATGAATTGGTTCCAGATATGATAATCTTGGTTATTATCTTAAATGATCGTTGTGTATTAATGAGTAAGCAAAATGAAATATTTTAGATAAGTATGACTTATAAATTGGAACCGAAGATGATCTAAATTGTGAAGTTTTAAATCTGGGTCCAGAATTTGAAAATCGTGTCAAAGTGATAAAGAAATAATAAATAATATTATTTAATGTATTTGAATGAAAGGGTCCTATTTCAAACAAGAGTTGCTTGAAAATTTAAAGAAATTTGTTTTGAATTAAAACTAAAGGTGGTTTAAATTTTAAAATTGGGCTTGGTGGGTCAAGAAGTAAATATGTATATATGTGAGGATACACCTAATATCAAAGATGGTTTGAAATAAACTGTAAATGTTGAGGTTTAAATTTAAAATGGGGTGTGATATCCAAGGCAATAAGCTTTTGAACTTATAAGATTATTAATGTGAAGTCTAAAATTTGAAATGGGAATTCAAATTGGGTAAGGATGGCTGGATTAAGTAAATTGAATTTAACTTTGGGAAAGTTAAATAATTTAACAAGCAACTTGAATTGGAAATTTCAAGATAAAATTGGAATTTAACTTGGAAAGTTAAATGGTTAATTTGAATTGGGAGTTTGTGTGGTCTCAAAAAGGGTTTGAGATCTGGAAATTGAAAATGGATGGTTGTTTTAAAATAATTTGAATGATATCATCCTGTTGTTATTAATAATCTTTAAGTTGGAATTGGGTTTGTTTAAATGAATGAAGATATGAGGTGTGGTAATATATTCATTATTAAGATAAAATGGAATCATTTTGGACTTAAGATTCGGATGTTTAAGATAAAACTTCAAAGGTTTGGTTTCAAAATTGAAATTTGATAATAAATTGAATTTCAAGATTTAGTTATTTAAAAAGGTTTTGAACTTTTATTTAAACTTTGAAATAAGTTAAGTAAAGATAATTTAAAATGGAATTTTGAGAATTGGACTCAGAATTAAATTGTTTTAAGATTTTGGTTGTTGATAATGGTTATTTGATTTTAAGGGTTAAATCCACATTTAAAATTTTAACTCGAATTTATATTATTCGGGATGGTTTAAATTTGAAAGTTGAATTGAATTAGTTCAAATTGAATTTGATTTGAATTAATTGGAATTGTGATTTAAGATGGATAAGTTTAAAAATTCAAATGGAAAATTTGAGTTGGATTGATTTGAAATGAAATTGAAGTTGAATAGGTACAAATTCAAATGGGAGTTCGTATTATTTCAAATTGGAATTGATATGAATTGAAATTGGTTCAGTTTGAAATTTATTTGAATAATTTGGAATTGTGATTAAAGTTGAATAGGTTTAAAATCAAATGGAATTTATTTGAATTTGAAAAAAAATCAAGATTAATTCAACTTGAATTGGGGTTAAATCAATTTCAATGGAAATTGAAGTTATTTAAATTGGAATTGAGTCAATTTAAATGGAAGTGAAAATTTACATTGAGTTGATTGGAAATAGAGGTTGGGAATTGAAAAGTTTGACTCTGAACTATTTTCAAAGTAAACTGTTTTAACATAAATCTATTTTTCCAAACTATTTACTATACAACTTTTCTTTTTAAACCTAAAACTATCTTATACTTGTTTTACAATTATTTTTAGAACTATTTAACAAATTTTCAACTGTTTTATAAACTAATTACTATTTTTCGACTATTTTACAAATTAATTACTATTTTACAACTATTTTGCAATTATTTAATAATTTTTATAACTATTTGACTATTTTTCAACTATTTTAAAATTACTTAACTATTTTATAGCTATGTTACAAACTAATAATTATTTTTCAACGACTTATTTATTTTAAAATTTTCCAAGCTATTTTCTAAATTTAAACTGGACAGAGTTCGAACTGTTTATGATTAAATACACAATTGAGATAAGAATTGAGGTGATAATCCAAATAGGATTGAAGCAACTGTGAATAAGTGTATAGAAATCATAAGTGAATATGCATAGAAAAGAGAATTGATTTGGCTAATAATCAATAAAGATAAATACGTAGGATGTACGTATATTATTCTATTCGCATAGTGATTTGATCCAGATTCGAGCACAGAATTTCGATATAGCATATCGATCCGAGTTGGGATTTTTCACTCGATTTTCGACGGCGAACTTGGATATGGATTGTTGATTGGTTTTGGATATTCTCTATCATAGTTATGACTATGTAAGGAGAATGACGGTTTTTGATTAAGAAACCAGATCTGAGTCGGCACTAGAAAGTCGGGTGGACGATACTAGTTCGGAAGTGAAATTGTGTGATCAAGTGAGTGATCAGATTGGTATAACATACGGGTGATATGTGTACATCGTATGGATTTGAATGAAATCAGTACTGGAAATTTGTGGATAAGAAATGTGAAATGATTTTTGAAATGAAATTATATTTTGTGAAATATACAATGAAGTAAAGTGGAGATTGGATATTTCTATGGTAAAAATTTACTTTATGGAAGTGAGTAAATTTGGTAGTGACTTTATAAAAGAGTAATCAAATTTGAATATTTGATTTGGAATAAACAAAGATATATATCTTTGTTATATATGGTAAAACTTACCTTGTTGAATCTTTTGCCAGAAAGAAAAGGGTTTTGAAAGTTTTTGAAGTTTTTGAAGTATAAAAAGGGTTTTATACAAGTTTGAAATGATCCAAAGATTTTTATCAAGGTTATATATGCGACGACCTGGAATTTTTTAGCATTTAAAATTGGAATATTTAATTGATTTTAAATATTTAAAAGTTAGTTTCTAACTTGAATTTCAAATATCGATGTTTATTGGATAATTTAAATATTGAATTTAATGATTGGAATTGGGTAAATTGTTGAATCTGAAATTCTAAGCCTGTTTAAAATAATATAAAGGCTTGCAAAGTTTATTTATCAATACTAAAGATAGTAAAAGTGTTAAAATTTCATTCGGAAGTGTTTTGTTAAGTTTTGAAATTTTATCGTTTAAATCGATATTTAGAAATAGCCTTCCGAGGCACAGTCTCGGAATTCGACGAAACCAGTTCCATTGGATCCGGAATATTGTATTATTATCGGGTTTCAATTTTCGTAGTATTTGGAGTTGTTGTGTAAGCATACGATATGTAAACGCGCTGAAATTTATATCGGAAATTTAATAAAATAACTGGGTCCGAAAAGCTATCTTTTCCGTACAATCGATTTAGGACTCGAAGCCTTTTCCAATGCGTTCAGAATAGGGGTATAACGTTATAGACGCTTAGTGGCACGCCTCGATAGGGTGTCAAGATTTTAGGCTACGAATCCGAGACAATTTAAATTTTAAATTTAAATTAAATATAACCTTGTGTTGACTGGTCAAATTTCTTTTTATATCTTGGTTACGTGTCTTCTAGTTCACGCCATCTACCACTAGCCAGTTCTTCATGCAACCTTCTTTAAAAAAAATCGACAGCAAGGGAATCAAATTCCCTCTGCCTAATCGAAACTGTATTCCCCTTCAAATTGAATCACGCTATTTAAATCCCTTCGTCTATAAAAAAAATTAATTGAGGAATCGATTAACTCGATTCACAGTTCCCAGATCGAGGTCGACTAGGCGACCGCGCGATGCCGCGAATCTTGCGATGAGGTAGCTTCGAACGGCGGCGTGGGTTCGTGGATCTCGTTCTCGAGTGTAGAGGGTGTTGTACTCTCGTGATAGCGGAGGCGCTGGCGATGTTAGCAGTGGTGGACGCGCACGTGAATGGAAGACGACGAGGAGTAGTCACACGGCATTAGGTGGTGTCGCGAATCTCATTTGCGGGCGAGGGGATTGTCGATGGCCAGGGGAAAACTCATGTTGGAGTCGCGGTCTTGGTACTGTCTTCGGCAAGAGGTATTCGATTTCGATTTTTACTTTTACTGTTTAATTAAACTTGATTTAACATATTTGATGTACGCAGATTTGAAAATATATGTATAGAGGTTTTTAATTTAGGCAGATTTGTTTTCATTGATTTATTTAACATACAGAGAAGTACATCCACATTTTTAATATAATTTTTTTTTTCACGGTAAGTTAATTCTATTTTAATATATGTATAAATGTATATACATAGGTTAAAAGGAAATTTTATTAGAATTTAATAATTATATACATGAGGTTCAAAAAGAAAATTTTACTTTTAATCAATATAGATTATTTTTGTAAGTATAAGTGTTCTTAAAAATAATTAAAGCAACAGATATATGTATATATAAGATTTTTCAAATTAAGCACGAATTTTAAAATATTTGAAAGGCTACATAGAATCATATTTTTGAAATCTATCACTTTATTCTTATGAATATATATATATATATATATATATATATATATGCAGTTTAGAGAGAAGAAAAAAGTTTTTAAAAGGAAGTTAGCCTAATAATAATAATTATTATTATTTGTTAAATTAAATCTTGAGTTAATTAACTTAAATGGTAATAAATTGTTCGATTAGTTCAAACGATAATAAATCTTGTAACTGCTTATACAAGGTCGAAAAACCGTGAAGCCAAGTCAAGACTGGATCGGATTTCAAACAAAAATCAAAGGTGAGTTAATCTCACTCATCTGGTAATAATTTAAATTTAAGTGATTAAATTTAAATAATTGGTTAAATGATTGAATTTATTTGATGTGATATATTATATAGTAGTATAGTATATATTGGAGTGATTGATTTTCCGTATTATATAGCAGATGAGACCCCATGCGCCGCATTATAGCGGATGATATATATTAGTCCCATATACCGTTGTTATCCCACCTTTTGGTCAAGGCTGGAATGTCAACAAATTGGCAAAGAATGATGGATATTGGGATTAGAGATAGATTGGAATCAAGGCTGCAATCGATGTCGTTAAAATTTGATTGAGCTCCGATCGGGACGGAATTGATTGGAGATAATGACAAGGACTAGGAGAGGCTATGTTTCAAATTTCAGGTTAATCGGAGTTCGTATGAAGGAGATATGATCGATGCAAGGTAGGAAAAACATGCTGTTCGTATCCATCCGTGTGCAGGAAATGGTTCGCATCGATGCATTGCGTATCGATCAGGGGTTATGTTCGTATCGACGCCGTTCATATCGATACCCTTCGAATCGATACCGTTCGTATCGATCGGCACAGGTTCGACTCAATGACTTCGTATCGATTGGATATGAAGGCTAGATGGATTTCGACTCGATGGCAACACACCCAGATTGGTAGGCAAGCATGCGGAGTCTTGTTCGAATCGATGGTTTCGTATCGGTCAGGATGGAAAGAGGCGGCATGTCTCGAATCGATACTTTCGTATCGATGGCAGAAGGGTTTGGCGCTTTCGTATCCATCAGGTAAGGCTTTGGTCGTATCCATTAGATGCGGTCTTGCTCGTATCCATCTTGAGGATGAGCTTCGTATCCATCCTCCGCTCCATCACAACCACTTCGTATCGATCAATTTGTGAGTGATCGATGCGAAATGTACTCCTAGAATCGATGCAAAGAGAAACACGAATCGATGGATACGAGCTTGGCCGTTGCGAAGTTATGGATATGAACATGCGTAAAACATGGATGCAAGCCCACGTCTCTAGGAAGGAAGCGGTTAATACGGTGAGGAGTATGGATTAAGCCTTGTAAGTAGTGCCACGTCATCGATGCGCACGCGCTTCTGATCGAGTCGAAGAAGATGGATGCGAAAGCATGGATTCGAAATCTGCAGTCCACGAAGAACACCAGCTCGTATCGATCATATCTCCCAAACCGTTGATCCAAATGCAACGAAACTTTCACAGCAGCTTGCATACAAGGTAAGGAATGTTCCTGCCAAGTTTCAGCTCGATTGGATCATTTTTTGATGGATATGAAATCACTTCGTGTCGATCACAGATCGAGTCGAAACTTGGTGGGGTCGGTCGCGTGGGCCCACTCACGTGCTAGAAGAAGTCTCCCGAAGTTTTAGCTCGATCTCAGCCTCCTACGCCTATAAATAGAGCCTAGAGCCTACAGAAAAAGGACCTTTTGGCGATTGGACGTCCAGACTCTGCCGGATTCATTGCTACACTTCAATATAACTATTGTACTCGAAATTCTTCATTGCTACTGCTGTAATCATCTGTAACCAGCAAGGATAATCAATAAAAGGATAAAACTCTGAAGTGGACGTAGGCCGGAGATAGTCGAACCACTATAAATCTTGTGTTTCTGTTCATTATTTCTGAATTGCTGTTTGTTATTTGCTAAGATCTGATATTTGTGCTTGAATATCACTGATTTGTGTTCATACACTGGTGCTTTCACGGTATTTGGGGTTTGTGACCAATTTTGGCGCAAACAACCGTGATATTCCACCTCGAAGTGGAATTGGTATTGTGTTAACGTCTGTGGATGCAGGGAAACAGGTTGGAGGGATCCAACTGGATCCCTCAAAATTATCTAGATTATTTTAATAACTCTATGTTATGATTATTTGCTATTCTGGGTTGAATTATATTGATAATTGAAAATGTTGGATATTATGGGTAAATTTGTTTAAAAATAAATAGTGATTTTTTTTAAAGGATGTGAAAGAAAAGTAAATTTCCCTGGATATCCAAGCACGTTTTCAAAGCAAAATTTTAAGTATAAGTTAAAAGTTTTAAAGTTGTTTAAAAGTATGATTTAGAAAATCTATTATTTGAAATGTTTGAAATTTTAAAGTACGTATTTTTCAAATTTATCTCAGTAGTAATTATTTAGAGGTGACTTGGTATTTTGTTTTAAAAGGAGAAATTTAGTTTTATATTTTATAAAGTAGCTTTATTTTAAATATTCTTAAAGTATATATATTTTTAATAAAGTATTAAAGTAGTTTTTAATTTAAATATTTTAAAGTATATTTTATAATAAAGTGTTTTTTTAAATTGTTCTCAAATCTAAGTGTTGTACTTGGTGATTTCAGTGGAAATAGAAAATATTTGGGAAATGTATTTCGTGAGAGGAAAACGGTTTGAAAACTGTTTTCAAAGGGTTGAAAAGTGGAAATATATCTTGTGAAGATATTTTGAGATTAATAAATAATTTGGTGAAATTATTTATGGTTGATGGATGTTGTGAATGTTAATTGATAGTTAAATCACCGACTATCAATATTGGCCAATGCACTGATCGTTTCGAAGAGACTGGGATCGGGATTTACTTCTCGAAAACCACTTCGATCTGGTTTGTACGTGTGCATGGAAAAAATGAGTTCGGAGTCGAAGATGGAGCTGTGAAGTGCAAGGGCTAGTCGCTACTTATCCCGAGGTAATTTCCAAATGGATGTAGTAGGAATAGTGCCTTCAGTTCCGTTCGAACCCGGGACGGACTTGTGTGGACGAATGCTTTCGGAACATCGTCAGGTGGACGATGGGCATTCTAAGTGAAATATTCTAAAAGGTAACGCTTAGCCTCAAGCCTCATCAACCGGGAATGACCGAAAATCAGGGGTTATGCAGCATGGCTAGGTGGGTAGCACCCATTCAGGGTGAGGTCATCCTTGTCTAAATGTCCATTTTATTCGGCTTAGTGGTGGGGTTGCTGATCCCAACCGTGGGGTGATATTACTCGGGATTATCCAGTAAGGGGTAGTCCCGATCTTGTGTTGCATGGGATCAGGAGTGATCCTCGGTATGCTATCTAGACCAAGTAACGTGACAGGTGGTACCCCAGTGCCTAGTCATTAGTTGGAAATCCATTCTCCCTACGCGCCTTTTACAAGTTTTGTTTGTATTACCCACTTTGTGGCTAGTAGCTGGAATTTAATCATGTAACAATTTCGGCTATTTTAATAAGTATTTGTAAATAGACCGTATTATAATATCAGAGGATTTTATAAGAAATGTTTTAGCTATCGTAAGGTAAAACCCGACATGTTTATTTGTGGCGTGGTCTTACGAGATGCTTTTGTTTTAAAAGATTTTGAAACTTTAATGATCAATTTGAGTGTGGTTTTCTCACGCTGGTATTCCAGACTGATTCGGGTATTATTTAACTATAATGCTCAGGTCAGACCGAGTATTATAGGATACAGGATATGATGTTGCGGAGCTCAGGAGACGAGTTGGATGGCGATACGTACTTCCGTACTTGATTATTGTTCCGCTGTGTATCCAGCTGTATGTTATTGTTGTTGTTGAACTCTGATGATGTACTCTGATGATGTATGTATAAACAGATATAGTTTTCTTTTGTATAAAGATCATTTAAAATCTATTATATTTTATTCCGCTGCGATGGTTAGATTCTGATGTTGTTTTCTATTTTCTTCTTCTTCTACCTCTTCTTCTTTAACCCAAATGGTTCGTATTTCCGTACATCTAGAGTTGTTTGATGGAGAATAGTGTCGACTTAAGGGATACGGAACTGCGGACTGTTACTATATATATATATATATATATATATATATATATATATATATAAAGGATCTTATGAGGATTGTGGAAAAAGGTTTTGGGAACCTTTAGATTTGGAAAGGCTTTTGGTTTTTGGGTGGAATCGATATTGGATTTGGAAAGCCTAATTTGAGAATTATCGATTATGGGATAATCGATTTTGTGTAAAGGAGCTTTGTATTTGATCATACTTGGTGTATGATTTGGAAGATACTATATGTGTATAGTATAAAGTGTTTTGAAAATGGCTCTGGGGAAAAAGGCGCTTCCTTGAAATGAACTTCTCAGGAGTACCATAGGTTGGTACTGCCTTGAAGCCTAGGGAGGGTTCTAAAGTTGATCCTGTGAGGAGTCTGGACAAAACTAGTTCCTGAGGATTTTGTGTAGTGTAGCGAAAGTCGAGGACGCTGATGCCTACAGAGGCATTTGGGTTATGCTGTGACGACAGTGTAACTCGATGTCACTGCGATCTACTGCAGACCATAGCGAAAGTCGTGTGTGCCGCTGAGAGCCAACAGTCTACGTTTGATTTTATATCGGTAGACTGAGACATATGGTAACATAGAAAAAGTCGTGTGTGCCGCTGAGAGCCAACAGTCTACGTTTGATTTTATATCGGTAGACTGCGACCTATGGTAACATAGCGAATGTCGTGTGTGCCGTTGAGAGCCACAGTCTACGTTTTATTTTACATCGGTAGACTGCGACCTATGTGGGAGTGGAGAAGTTTCATTTTTGGCAACGAAAATCGAGGGTGCTGATGCCTACAGTTACATGGACTTTTGCTGTGATGGCAATGTAACCCTGGAATGTAACTGCGATCTGTTGTGGGTTCCATGGCGTAATCGAGAGGCGCGGAGTGCCTACAGTTACATGGACTTTTGCTGCGATGGCAACGTAACCCAGGATGTAACTGCGACCATGGATGGTGGTGATGATTTCCAGAGCATTCTCACCAAAGATATTTCCTCTGTCTTTAAAAAAAAATGTTTTCTATATTTTCAATAACATTATTTTTCAAAATATTTTCACTAGATGTTGGAAACGGGTCTGCCAAGCACTTATAGATTTCAGTCGTACGTCTGATCAACGTATGACCGAACTTTTGTAAAAACAAAGATGGATTTGTCAAAACATTGGGTTATAAATGTATTTCTATAAAAACTATTGTAGTAATATTATATAGATTTTTAAAGTATTTTAAAAATGATCAAAGAAAATTTATCTGATTTTGAGCATTTTAATAATTCTGGCTTCGTTCCTTTTCGAGGACGAAAAGATTCAAAGGGGGAGGAATGTGACTACCCGGTATTTTAGAAATATTATTTTAATAAGCATTTAATCTAATTAAATAAAACACAAACTTATCATTTTAAAAATGAATAAGACTTTTGGGACATTTTCCATTTATTTATATATATATATATACACATTTTGAAAGAAAGCTATGATTTGAAAATTCAAAATAAAATCTTTCAAAAATATTTAAAATAAAATCTATCTTATTAAATTAAATTAAAATTCTCTACCTTATTAACATTTAATCTAAATATATATATGAGTGTAATCTCGATAATGATGTTTAAAATAAAATCAATCTTATCAATATTAAATATAGTATAAAATATAATTATAAAAATATATGGATATAAATAAAGTATTTGGTAGTTTAAGCTTAAAATGGAAATAAAAATAAAGATTTATGTTAAAAATAAGTATATAAGTGGCTATTTGTGCATATGCAACATAAGTTAAACCGATACAAATAAGTAAAACAATTTTATATTAAGCACATAAGCAATAAAAGCAAAACCAGGCAAGGGATATGTGTATGTGAATTATGCAAGGCAAGAATAAAAAAAAATATCTACATACAAAATCAAATGGAATAAGTATGTAAGCATAGATGGAGACATTTGCATTAAACGATATCATCTCAGCACAAAAAAGAGTCATTTCGAAAATGTGTATGAATCATTTCAGTTTCAATAAAAAAAAAGAGAAAAACTTGTTTAGTCAAAGAAAGAAAAATCTGACCAAAGAAATAAGCTTGTACCGGTTATTGCCTACCCTGTACAAAAACCTTTCTTATATATATATATATATATATATATATATATATATATATATATATATATATATGTGTGTGTGTGTGTGTGTGTGTGTGTGTATGTATCTTCTTATTCCTGCTCGTTCACAAAGACAACTTAGCAAGCCAGAAAGAAAAATAAGAAGCATCATCATTTTACAAAACTCAAATGTAATTCTGTTAAACAAAGTAAATAGAAAGATTAAAGGAAGATGAAACTACAGCTTTTCAAAACAGAATTGCTCTCTGTACAAACATTTTTCAAGTAAGTAAACCTATTATTTTTAAAGTTAAACCCGTGCATCTGTTTCATTAATAATTTTGTGCTTTGCTGTATATCTTTAAGTAAGTGATTCTGTAAAGGTATGATTGTACTGTCAATTTTTGTATGGACTGTTCTTCTTTATTTCTGGTTAAAGTGATCATAAACTAGAAAAAATTAATTATATCTTCATCCAAACATTATTAAGCTTAGGATTTCAAACAAAACAAGTTTGTTTAAACTTAAATTATGGCCTAGAATTTGTTTTAAGCTTGAGAGTGAAGTATTGACTCTGTAAATTCATTTTTACAGTGAAAAAGACAATCATATGATAAATTCGAATATTTTAAATTATTGATTCGATTATACAACTTGAATCAACATTCAAAGATAAGATTTTCAAAACTAAAATGGTGATTTTTAGTTAAGTATGCTTCGAGCAGTTTATAGATGAACCGAAAATGCTTTTTTACCAATTTCCAACAATCGAACAAATATTAGATGTTGAAATTTTGCACGAAGCAGGTTTGGCAATAGATGATTTCGGAAAAACTGTTAAATAATTTCTCTATTGCAAACGATGATGGAATAAGGCGAAGTTAGGGTTTAATGCTCGAGTTTTGACGTGGTCTGGAAACATGTTGTTTTTGTCTCCTGTGAACGATCAAGCTGCTCAAAACTTTGGGGAAGTGTAGTATACGGGATTGCTGAGGTGAGGCCGGAGTTATGGATTCTCTGACGGTCAGAATTCACTTGGACGAGGCGGTTTTGATGAAGATGGAAGTTCGAGTTTTCGACCTGGAAACTCGATTTTGTTGTGGGTTCGTTAGAGTTGAATTGAACTTTGCTTTAGAGTGTAGAGGTGATTTGTGACTTGCCGGAGGATGCGAAGTTCGTCGGGGCGACGGCGAGGTGCCGTGCACGTGCACGGCATGGATTTGGTGTCTGGAAGATGTTGGTTCGTGGTGACTCGAAGGGGGACGCGTGATTTTGATGTTTTAGCTCGAGTCATTCCCTGTGTTGTCTGGATAGTATTTTAACTAATGTACTTAAGCTTCAAAAAAAGTATGTGAAGTAGAAGAAAGAGGACTCGGGAAAGGTAGCGGGAAACTCGATTGTTTACTCGAGTAAACTTAAGGAATTACTCGGGTTTGATTTTCAAACTTGCTGTATAATAAAAGTAAGGTTAAGAAAATCATTTCAACAAGTTTTAAGTATTGATGACTTAATTAATGAGTTTATTTTAAGTTTTAACTAACTAAGTGAACACTTAAGAATGAATTGAATCTTAATTAATATTTTAATTAAGTAGTAAATTTAAGCTAAGTGTTTAATTTAATTAACATTAAAGCTTTTTAAGTTAGTGATAATTTGATTTCAAAGTTATTAAGGAAGGTTGTAAAATGTTAAGTAGGAAGTTAATTAAGATGAATGATTATTATTAATTAATTTTTTTAAAAAGGGAATTAAGGATGATTAATTAATTTATGGTTGTAATTAATTATGTGATTAGGGATTAATCAATTTGTAATTAAAGATTGGTTAATTAATAAATAGTGTTTAATTAATTTGTAATTAAGAATTGTAAATTAGCTAATTAAAGCTAATTAATAAATAAGTAGTGGTTAATTAATTAAATAATTAATTAAGGATTAATTAGTAATTAATTAGTAATTAATGATTGATTAATTAAGTAATGGGAAATTAAGGAGTAACGAATTAAGTAATTAAGGATTAATAAATTGATTAAGAAGTGATTAATTAATAAAATGGTTTGAAATGGAATAATTAATTAATTGATAATTAATTAAGAAGGATTAGTGATTAATTCCTAAGTAATTAATTTAAATTAAGATAATTAAATTAACTGTACCATGGATTAATAATTCCTGTTTGGATGTTGTATAAGTAGAATATCTGGATTTGGGATATCTATTTGGTGATATTCTATGATACTCTGTGATACGCTTTGGATATATCTGTGATGTTTGAGTATGATTTATCTGTGATATATGCTATGTGAATTCAAAGTGTTGAATTAAAATTATTTAAACTATTAAACAACTTGACCTTTAAAATGGCGTTTGGAATTCGAAGAGACCAGGGTCGGGTATTAGAAATACCGAAACCACTTCAATTTTTTATAGATTGATATGTGAAATCAATAGGCTGGAACAAATTAGTTTAAGTGAATTGGACTATTTAATCTAAGATTTGGTACTTAGAAAATTGATGTGTGAAATAAGTGATGTCTATAACAAATTGTGAATTTGTAAATTGGTACGAGCTACCCCGGGTTTTAAATAAGTTTATGATTTGTATTCCATGTTAGATGGATTTACTCACGCTGGTTTCCAGCCTGACCCGGGTGTTACTTTGATGTAATGCTCGGCTCAGACCGAGTATTATAGATTTTTTAGGTGAGGACGTTCTAGAGCTCAAGAGGCGAGCTGGATGTCAGGAACGTATGGAGTGTTTCCGCTTTATTATATTGTTGTTGATCTGAGACATGTTGAATTGTATCTGTCCAATGTTTGTAGAATGTTGAAACTATGATGTATTAAAATGTAAATTTACGGATACAGCTTTCTTGTATAAAAGAATATTATTTGATATTATATTCTACCCGCTGCGAATGTGAGATTTTGGATTTGGTTTTCTGTTTCTTCTTCTTCTATCTCTTCTTCTTCTTCTAACTATATGGAATTTTCGAGTTCGAAATTCCGGGTCGTTACAAAAATATTATAATAATGTCATGTAATATTTATTTGTATTTAATTTTGTGTTGTAGGAAAATTTTATGCAAGCATATACGTAGATGCTTGAACATTCGGGATGGGAGCAATTGACCATTGACGAGGAGAATGCGATCTTTGACTCTGTTATGACCCGACCTAGAGAAATGGGCGCTATGGCTATGACAATCAATTTGTAATTTATAAAAGTTAACAATGTTGCAAAATTTGCTTGATTTTTATAAAAGTTGCATGATAACTTAAACATATTTCGACTTGTTTTATAGGCTCGGCATCACAAATGGCTTACCAAAGGGTCAGGACAACGCAGGGATTAATGAGCTTCGCCAGCAGATGCATAGCTAGAGGAGTAGGACAGCCTCCGAGCAGTGCAAATGGAGCAGCTGAGCCAGCGTTTGGCTGAGTATGTGGAGCGTCATGGAGCATTCCCTTCGTTTGGTGGTTCCGGACCGATGATGAGTCATTTGGTACGATTTGCATTTTTGTTAAAAACTGGTGTATATAAACATTGAGTGATGGTGAGGCTGATTTATGGATATGTGATGTTTGACATTGATTTGTGTGGTTGATTTGGTGGTTGATTTGTGAAGTTGATATGTGGATTTAATGTTGGATGTATATATTGTACATTGATGTTAGATGTAAATATTGCAGTTGGATGGGTAAGACTGATGATGGAAGGTTTGTTTCGTATTGATTAAATGTGTTTGTGTTTAATATAATAATGTTTGAGTTTTATATTGATATTGATCTCAACTTATATATTTGATTTATATATTGATTTTGATGATTATATTGGTATGGAAGTGATGCTCAGCTGCAGAAAAATAATTTACCCATATTTCCGACGGCTTAATAGCCAATTTTTACGACGGCTAGCGAAGGCAATCTGGGTGAAATTTGCGACAGCTCCCGGCGGCTTAATGGCCAATTTTGCGACGGCTAGCGACGGCTATCTGGGAGAAATTTGCGACGGCTTAATTGAAAATTTCCATGCCACGTGGTCGTCTTTACCATCGGAAAAGCTGTCGGAAGTGCCGCCGTAATTACTTCGTCAAAGTAGTCGGAAGTGGGCAAAAGGCATGGTTCGTATTCCGATGGCTAGCAATGGCTATGAGCCGTCGAAAATTGTCCTTTCTCTTGCATTGTCTTAGATCTATCTTTTTTTTTAGTCTTTGTTGCATTTAACATAACTAGATCTTTATTGTAACCAATCATATTGAATACATGATCTCGCACTATGGTTTATTTGGTTATTTTGAATTAATCAATTTTATCTTGGTTTCGTATGTTACCCTGCCTTTTGGTCAAGGCTGGGATATCAACAAATTGGCTGAAAAGGATGTATATCAGGATTAGAGATTGATTGAAAACAATGCTATGTTTAATACCGTCAAGGTGGGATCGATTGGGAATGATGAACAAGGCTAGGGCAGGCTACGTTTCAAATTTCAGGTCAAGCGGAGTTCATATACTTGAGTTATGGATGGATTAAGATTTATGGAAACTGGTTCGTATCAATCACATATCAGTATGGATATAGGAAGGATGCTTTGTTTCAAATAGATAGTTGTAGCTCGTATCGATACGGTTCGTATCGATACGAAGAATGAAGCAGCTGGATGGCTGCGAATATGGATAACACACATGGCTTTGGATCGATAGTAGTTCATATCGATCAGGGATAGACTCAACAGTTCAATTTGATTCGACAGTTTTCGTATAGATGCAATGTGCATCGATTTGGTTGAACAAGACATCAGTATGGCAGCATACTTGGTATCGATCAAGGCTGAGATCGATACGAAGAAGAAAGCAGCGATCACAGGAGTTTGGAAGAACACTTCATATTAATCAGGTATTGGATTGGTATGAAAGACACATCAAAAGAAGTAGCGTTGGATGGATACGAAGATGCACCTCGTGTCGGTCTTGTTTTTATCAATCCATAACAAAAATTAGATCGATAAGAACAGCATGGGTACGAAATAGTGGAGCTGGTCAAATGATGAAGCATTCAACATGGGTTTAGGTGTGGAACCTGGATCGATGCGGAGGCTATTGCTATGGATATGGGGACCATGGATACGTGGATGATGGATGCGAATTATGATGGATATGAAGGCGAAGAGGTATCAATACGAACTAGTATCGATACGTGCTCAGCAGCATACCAAAACAATACTTTCATCGATTATAACTCAACATCTACAAATCAAAATGCTATGAAATTTTCACAGGAGCTTCCTGATGCACCAAAGAGTGTTTGTGATCGATCCTAGCTTGATTGGACCATTTTGGGATGGATACGAATTACACTTGGATCGATCCCAAATCGCACTGGATCGATCCCAAATCGCACTGGATCGATCATGTGGGCCCACCTGTGCACGAGAAGAGGTATTCTAGGTTTTGGGGAGGATATTTTCGATCTACACCTATAAATAGCAGTCTTATGGCAACTAAAAGAGGGAGCTTCTTCTTCTTTCCTAGGCTAATCTCTGCCATTTTGTTTACCGATTCCAAAGGCTTGTAACTGTAATTACAATATAAAAGAAATGAAGGATTGATTCTATGTGGATGTAGGTCGGAGATAGTCGAACCACTATAAACCTTGTGTTCTTTCTTGCTTTGTTTCATTTTAATGTTGCTATTAATTTCATTTTTGTTCTCTACTTAATCTGGATCTGAGATCTATGTCTGGATATTGAGGATTTGTGTTTATGCATTGGTGCTTTCAATACCTCTGGGGTTTATGACCAATTCTAGCGCAAAAAATTTGGTGCTTTCAATGAGAACGACTAGCGCCCGCTACATCAGATTTGGAGTTCGGATTTGGAAAGCTAAAGGATTAGATCTAAAAGGAACCATGGTTAGGTAATCAGCTAGAAAGATATTACCATAAAGGAGCCATCAAGAGGGTAGTCGAGAGGCTTCCTCAAGAGCGAATCAGGCCTCAGTTTTCATCACCAGAGACGAGATGACGATGGGAGCTATGTAGGAAGAATTGTTGAAAAGACAAGATGTAACGACCCGTAAATTCCGATAATAATTTTTTTATTTTAACAAGATTTTGTAATTTAATTTTGAAAAAAATAAAAAATTTATAATTTATTATTGAAATGAATGCAAAAATGAAATATAACAATGGTAATTAAAAATAATTACTAACAATATGAATAAAATTCTAATAAATGAAGTAGTGAAAATGTTATACCTGGTTATAAATTGAACATGAGAAAATAAAAGTAAGTGTTAAATTAATTAATGGAATAACGCATTTTTAATAGTAACTGAATACAAATTTAGGTAATAATGTTAATGCAAATTAATAAATAATTAATTTAGTGCAATCCCAATTAATTGAAACCAATTGTAAGATTATAATGGATTGTAATTAGTAAATTAGGAAATAAATTCAAAGTTATATTAATTGGTGAAATAATATGCAGTAAGTTGTAATTTGATAGAATCAATGTTAGATAAGTAATTATAATAATTGTTGGTTGATAATAAAGTATGAATGGGATTAAATTAGGCAAATTGCGATACTTATTAATTTTTTACCCATTTATTTAATTTATTGAATTAGATTTAAATCCATTGCAATTAAACGTAATTAAAAACTACGCTAACATGAATTTAGTCGATGGCTGTAAAATAAATTAGGTTAACTGGATATATACTAATGTTAAATTTATCCACAAGATGATGATTGATTGAATAAAGAGATTGAATACAAATTGTATTAATTTAATTGAAATTAAAAATATAATTTATTTGAATTTACTTAAATTGAAGGTGAACACTACAAATTTTGCAATAAATCCTTATTTGATTGGCATGGAAATTTTGGTTAATGAATTAGAAGTTTATTTGTAATCAGAAATGATAGAAATGGTAAATAGTTAAATTTGGATTGAAGAAGTAATTAACTAATCTAATATTAAATTATTTAATTAACTGGAAAATAGCCATTTTCGCCACTGACTTGGATTTCGACGAAACTAATTTTATTGGACCCGTAACGGTGAATTATTGTAGGATTTTAAGATTCGTAGTGATCGGACTTGTCGTTTGATCGTACGGGCTCGAAACGCCTAGAAATCAATGAAATTGAAATCAATTTGAAATAACTTAATTTTAGCATAACTTCTTCATACGATGGAATTTGGACTTGAAACCTGTTCCATTGTGTCTAAAATATTTAAAAACATGTATTTTGATATATGGGTTGACCCATTTCCGTTTCGAAATTGAAACAGGCTTTTCGGGTCGATTATCGTTAGAAACTCAAACCAATCGGGCCCATTCCTTTCTATTTTGTTCTGCCTATATATATATATATATATATATATATATATATATATATATATATATATATCATTATAAACCCTAGCAGTCTTTCTATTTTTCATTTCTGTACGTACAGATATTTCTGTTGCTCCTCTTCCTCAATGGCTTAAAACCCTAATCTTCCCAATCCAATTTCAATTTCAAAAAAAAAAAATCTTGCGAATCTGCAGCAACTTCGGGTCGTGCTTCGAGTTTCAGAGGCAAAAACCCGGCATTAACTTCAGGTCAGAAAGAAAATGACTCGGGTCGCTTCGGGTCATTTTGGCAAAAACTCAGAGCAAGCACCGGAGATTTGAGGTGGACCGAAGTTGAACCCGAAGTCGACCCAGGACCAGTATTTTCCATTCTTATAATTTTCATACCTTTTTCATATGAACTCGAATTCATGCACAGTTTATTTTGTTGGGATCATATTAGAATTACGGACATTTTGGCGCAGGTTTGGACAAATTATGAGACCATTCAAATTTTGGGCTTATTTTGAATTTAAATTCAAAGGTGAGTGTTTTAACCCACTCACAACTTCTAAAATTTCTTATGTTTGTTAAATTGATTTATGACGTGATTAGAAATTTATTTATGACTGTTTGGCACATTTTTAATCATCATCTCAGTTAAATTGAATTCATTTGAATTAAATTGTTATTTAATTTATTATTGCATATAAACTACCAGTTAAATAGTTATTTAAATTATTATTGAATATAAACTGCTAGTAAATGCCTATTATTTATTATCTGTTCTATATTGATGTTATTGATTGAATTGGACGATGATTGTGATAAATGTTGATGGTTGATATGGGATGAATGGATGTTGTATTTTATATCGTTATAGACTGCAAGTTGCTATGGATTTTTATTTCATTCGGGATTGCAATTTGAAATGATATATAATCGTATTTATATTTTAAATTACAGATTGAAATGATAAATATCCATATCACTTGACCATATGATAGAAAAATTTATACAGACACCGTGGTCTATATATATAAAAATATTTTGAACTGATTTCTATGGTTTTGTAAAGGAAATATATGGTTTTATATAAATATTGATTTGATATTATATAATGTTATTTTAATCTTGATTTTAAGCTTTGTATAAATTTGTTTTAACATTGAATAAGCTTAATAACAAGTTTGATTTTATTGGATATAATATGGTTAAGTATTTAAATTATATTTTAATATAGAGGTTATAATGATTTAAATAAATTAAGCTTGGAAGATTAATTAGGAATTTATTTGAAATTGAATTTATTTAAGAATTAAACTCAAATAAGTTGATGTAAAATTCATTAAATTTGAAAATTTTAAAGGTATGATTTTACAACTTGATTTTGGGTTAAGGTGATTAAATGAATATTTCAAGGATAAATAAATTGAAGGAAGTATTTAGTCATTTGTAATTTGGGATTTATTTAATTGATAACGGATTTATTAAGTAAATTTTTCGAAAATAAATAATAGAAAATTGAATTTGATATATATGAAATTATCAAACTTAGTTTTTGAAATTGTTGAATACTTAAAGTTTGAAATATACTGAATTTGAATGGTTTATTTTGTGGACCAAATCTGTCTTGAAATCAATATAATTTGGGATGGTTTATTTGGAAACTGAATTGAATTGGAATTTATGGTTTAAGATTTGGTTAAATTTGAATTTATAAATTCGAGTTGTTTTGAGTTGATTTGTGAAATTGAAGAAGCTAGTTTATTATATAAGTATTTTAATATTTTAACCATTTAAGTAGTGGAAGTTATGTTTTCAAAGTTTGAGTTTCAAAGGATGGTGATTTAAAAGCGTTATATTTCAAGTGTTTTGATTTCGAAGCGTTATACTTTGGAAGTGTTATGATTTTGGGAAAAGGATATATTTGGAATAAAAATGATATTATATTGATTTGGGTTTTTATAAAAATGATATCACATTTATTTGGTTTTTGAAACAGAAATGAAATCGTATTTATATGGTTTTGAAACGGATATTATATTCTGGTTTTGAAGTATAATAATTTGAAATGACCACCGTGTTATAATAATGTTTGGTTGTTAAAGAAACCGAGATCGGAAGTTGTCATACTATTTGCCAACTCCGAAAACCACTTTAACAACCGCATACGCGGTGGAGATTCCAGAAAGAAGTGGGATGGTGGCGACGTCCTTTGAGGTATGAACATGGACCCGACTCCCGTGAGTTGGCTTAAGGTGGCTAAAACAGGAGCGATCTCGGGCCAATGAGGTAGCCCCTCTTATCGGACACACTCCTTCGATATTTTATTCTGACTTTGAGAATTATTTGGTGGCTACTTTTGACTTTTGATTTTTTTTTTGGGTGTGGCTCGAGGTGGGCGGTTGTAACGACCCGCTATTTTCAACCATTCGCATCCGCACATGTCGGACTTGAATTGCTCAAAATATCGAATTGTAAAATAAATTTGGCAAAAGACAACATAAATAGTAAATAAATAAATCACAGATCACAGACACAGAGTAATAAATGCAGCGGAAGTAAAGAAATAGTAGTTCATGAAGCTACTATATAAATACATCAGAGTCAAACAAGATACAACAGAGATAACATGATACAGCAGTCTCAACATGATAACCAGGTATGAATCAGAATACATCATTGGAACTAATCGGATAACTGGAATCAACTGGATAGCCGAAAGTGAAATAGATAGCTATATCTTCAAGCAAAGCTTCCAACTTCGAAGGTGAGTCTCAAATGTTGTATCACTAAGTCTGACCCAAGCATAAAGCAAAACACAAAACACTCGAGTCAGGATATACATACTTATACAATGTAAACGAACTCAAGTGAACTGTAATATAAGGTACAAGTAACTTAAAGGATGCTTGGGACCGCCCATCCTCTAAGGATCCGTTAAACTATTTACTATGTAGTAATATTTCGCTATTATAATAATGTCTATCAGTAAAATAAACTTACTTTTAAATAGCGTTAAGGCTTTACATTTTCCACCTTAACACATAATAATGCCAATAGTCTATACGGTACCGTAATACCTCCTGATCGGGAGACTACCAGAGGATACTCCATAGGCACGACACAAATAGAAACTCGCAGAAGGCGCGCTAGGTGACACGGCACAACTAGGCAATGCCAGGGTAGATATACCAATTACGCATCCGGGCTGGTGGTAACGCGTAGTAGCTACTACCGCCCACCTCGAACAACACCCCCAAAATCAAAAATCAAAAGTGGCCACCGAATCAATCCAAAAGTCAGAGTATAATATCGAAGGTGTGCATCCGATCAGAGGAATGACCTCATTGGCCCGAGAATCGCTCCTGTTTTAGCCACCTTATGCCAACTCACGGGAGTCGGGTCCACGTACATACCTCAGAGGAAACGCCACCACCATCCTACGTCATTCTGGAATCTCCACCGCGTACATAGTTGTTAAAGTGGTTTTCGGAGTTGGTAGAGAGTATGTCAACTTCCGATCTCGGTCTCTTTAACAACCAAACGTTATTATAACCCAATGATATTTATTTCAAAATCATTTATACTTTCAAACCAAACTAGCATATCCATTTCAAAATCATATCATTTCTTTCAAAAGAGTATATACTTTCAAAAAAATATCATACTCATTTCAAAACCATATCACAATAGTATCATTTCCATTTCCAAACTAATTCAATAATATATCATTTAAATAAAACCCAAATTTCCAAATCACTGAATATTTCCTTCAATTTACTAAACTTGAAATATTCCTTTAAATTATCATAGCATTTTGGAAATGTAACCTTAAGGAATCATAGCATTTTTGGAATGTAATACTTTCCACTTTTATATAATCAAAATATTTATATACTTACAAATTTTAAAATGGTCATTTTATCACAGACCTATAGTTAAATAAACTTTGTTACTGTAATATCCAATTTAAAGCTGAAATTCTTATGTTAAGTTAAAAGTACCTTATTAACTTACATTATTATTACAATAAAGAAACTTTATTAATTTAATCATTTAAAATATGCCATTTACATTAATTAAAACTTACATATCAAACGTACATTATCAACTTACATTTCATTATTTCAGTAAGGAACATTTATCATTTTCATCAATTTAAAATACACCATTACATTAATTAAAACTTACATGTCAAATGTACGTTTTAACTTACATTTATGACAATAAAGATCATTTATCATTTTAATCAATATTACACTAATTAAAACTTACATTATCAAATGTACGTTTTAATTTACATTTCTATTACAGTAAATAGCATTTATCATTTAACCAATATTACATTAATTAAAACTTTACATGTTTCTTTCATTAATTAAAACTTTACATGTTTCTTTCATTAATTATAACTTTACATGTTTCTTGCATTAATTAAAAACTTTACACGTTTCTTTCATTAATCAAAACTTTACATGTTTCTTGCATTAATTAAAAACTTTACACGTTTCTTTCATTAATTAGGACTTTACACATTTCTTTCATAAATTAAAACTTTACATGTTTCTTTCATAAATTAAAACTTTACATGTTTCTTGCATTAATTAAAACTTTACATGTTTCTTGTATTAATTAAAAACTTTATACGTTTCTTTCACTAATTAGGACTTTACACATTTCTTTCATAAATTAAAACTTTACACGTTTCTTTCATAAATTGAAACTTTACATGTTTCTTGCATTAATTAAAACTTTACATGTTTCTTGCATTAATTAAAAACTTTACACGTTTCTTTCATTAATTTGGACTTTACACATTTCTTTCATAAATTAAAACTTTACATGTTTCTTTCATAAATTAAAACTTTACATATTTCTTTCACAAATTAAAACTTTACATGTTTCTTACATTAATTAAAAACTTTACATGTTCTCTCATTAATTAGGACTTTACACGTTTCTTTCATAAATTAAAACTTTACATGTTTCTTGCATTAATTAAAAACTTTACATGTTTCTTTCATTAATTAAAACTTTACATGTTTCTTGCATTAATTAAAAACTTTACATGTTCTCTCATTAATTAGGACTTTACACGTTTCTTTCATAAATTAAAACTTTACATGTTTCTTGCATTAATTAAAAACTTTACATGTTCTCTCATTAATTAGGACTTTACACGTTTCTTTCACTAATTAAAACTTTACATGTTCCTTCATTAATTACGAATTTACACGTGTAACAACCCTGTATTTTCTGATTGTTGTAATTGTATATTTTAATTATTTTAATTTAAATTCCTAGTTTAAAAACTTTATTTTATTTATTAAAATGAATATATTTTGTTAATTGAAATATAAAGGTTGATTTTGATGTGGATTAGAATTTCAAACATGCATAGATTGAATATTTCCAGAAAATGTGAATTTTGGTCAATCTGGTCAAACTTTTACTTTTAAATTTAAATTTTAAAAGTTTGAAAATTTTAATTTTTTCTTTTATTATGAAAGTAAATAAAATTTCAAAAACAATGCTTTTCGTTTCGTTGAAATCCGAATAATATTGTGGAAGTTATGCTTTTTACAAAATTGGGTGTAAATTGTTTTATCTAACAATATTGTTTATTTTAAATTAAATAAATATTTTTTTTTTACTTGTCATATCTTATTCTAAATTCTATTATATGTTATGTTACATAAATTTTTTCCTTTTAAATATTTTTAAAGTGATGCTTGAATTTTTCCAAAGCTCATTGAATTTATTTTCTATTTTTAAAGGTTAGTTTCCATTTTTCTGTTATTTTCTTTATTTAAATTATATTTAATTAAAATTTATTTATTCATTTTTATGTATGCATTTTATTTTTATGTTTTTATCTTTATTTATAAATATGTTTCATGTACATACAATTTTTCAAAAGTTCATTTCATTATCTTCAAATTTTCTAGCCGAGTTGACAATTTCTGCTATTTTCTTGATTTAATTATTTATAATTAATATTTATTTATTTATATTTTGTTTATTTACTAAATTTTCGTATTTTTACCTAAATGTATATATATTTTTCAGTTATATAAAATTTAAAGACAAATAATGGATATATGAAGAGTTTGAAACCCTTTGTATGCTTAGTCTCTTTGTATTCTTGTCCTTTCATTTTCCAATCGCCTCTTCATTTTCTTGCATAACCGACCTTTTCTTTTTGCACTGCCGTGAGTTATGTTTCTCATTCACGTGAGAAACCTTTTTCTCCTCAAAAAGATCACGGCCATGAGAAAAATTTGAAGGAAATGGCCTCTCTCCTTCCTTCTTTTCCACTTTTCCCTTCTCCTTTTCTACGTTTAGCCTTCCTCTTCCTCTTGCTTGCTCGGCCCCACTTCTCCTCCATCACCACAGACCATCACCCCTCCATCTACAGCAGCAAAAAGTCCCCTCCCTCCGACCAAGACAGGCCATGACCTTCCACTTGAAGCCATCACAATTTTTTTCCAAAAAACTTCACTAAAATTGCCTTAGCCGACCAATACTTCAACACCACTTTCATAGTTTGCCTTTGGCCACCCCTTAGCCACCACCACCATCATCTACTTCACCTCTGGCCTCCTTTTTCACTTCTGTCCAGATCAGACCTGACATGAAGAACCCATGGCCGGCCTATATGTGGTTATAATCGAGCCAAAATGCACCAAAACTGCACTTATTTTGCCTTGTCCATCGATATTCTTCATGTTTCATCTACTACAACCTCAGTTGCCATGCATTCGTGTGCTAAACCTGACCCATATGATGCTAAGCTGAGCCCAAACACATCAATGGCTGAGCATATATTATTTTGGTCGAGCTTTTGGATGGTTAAAAGCAAGGTCTAATCATATCTTGTCTTTATTGCTTTTATATTTCAGTTTGTTCAACACTGTTTTGTATTGAATATTCAAATGTTATATTGTCTTGTTTTGGGTTGTTTACAAGATGATATATTGGCTCTCTCCACTCATTTGAATCACAAGTTGTGCTGTATTGTGCTTGTCGTGCCTTTGGAATCGTTTTGTATGTCGTAGTGGTCTTCAGCTTGAAAAAGTGAGTCTTTCTCACTCTGACATTTGTACTTATGAAATAGTGAATCGATGACAAGTGTTTAGTAATATAAAATGTTATGCAAGTTAATGATGATCATATGATATGCTATGCCATGTTATTACCATGTTAAAACTGTTAATTATCACCTGACATGTGATATATGACATTATATTGTGACACTGACATTGTTTATATTGTTTATGCATATATTCACACTGCAAGTTCCCTGTTAGAATAGAATCACTATGGGTTGAAATGATACATACCCAAACGGACTTTAGATTAGGGAAAAATCGTTATGGGCTGAAATGATAGGCCTGAGCGATTTTTATTGTATTTTATTTGACTTGGGATTGCGGGTTTGAAATGATAGAACCCGGGTTTTCTTTGTAAACTGCGGATTGAAATGATATATATCTGTATCACTTGACCTAGGTTAGAAAATTATATACAGACCCCGTGGTATATTTTTAAATGATATTTATTAAAATATGTATTTTTAAAAGTATGAAATTTTGATTTAAAAATATATATTTTATGGTTTTAAGAAAATTAAATATTAAGTCTTGAAATTGTGAATTTGAGTACGTAAATGTGAAATAATTGAGATTTTAGACTTTAAATTTTATTTTAAAATGTAAATAAATAATGGAAATTAAATTTAAAGTTTTAAAATTATATATGAAGTAAAATTTTAAGTTTTATTTAATTTATATGTTAATAAACAGTGAATTTTGACTTAATAAATGAATGGAGTTTTTAAATTGAATATTTGATCTAAAAATTTTGTTGTGTTAAATCATATGTTAAAATGATTTTAAATGTGAGATTTTGAAGTCTAGAAATATGATTTTTAAGTTATAATAAAAATTTGGAGTTTTATTATTATTATTATTTTTTTAAAGCTAAAATGAAATCTGGAATTCATAGCATTTTCAAAATGTTGTAGTCTTTTGACAGCATTTTTAAATGCTATTGTTTTGAATCTAACAATGTTTGAAATAACTAAATATCTATTACGACATTTTATAAATGCCGTTATTCTTGAACTAAACCATTTTTGGAAGCTATAAGCTACGATAGCACTTTATAAATGCTGTCGTTGCTATAATTTGACAATGTTTGAAATGTTATAGTTTTTAACACTGTTTGAGTTATATTTTAAAGTGTTAAATGATTTAAATTTTGGAAATTGATTAATTGTGAAATTTAAGAAGTTTTGGATATATTTTAATATTTAAATTTGAATTTTTAAGGAATTTAAATTTGAATTTGAATTTAAGTAAGGTTTACTTGGTTATGTGTTAAATGGAATGAAATGTAATGAGATAAATGAATTTTGAATGGAATTTTTAACGTATTTTGTAATGATACTTGAAATAACAAATGAATGACTTATTTGATTTAAAAATGATATTTAAATTTGAGTATTTGAATTTGAATTCAAATAATGATTTGATAATAAGGTTTGGAAATGATTTGATCTTTATTTTGATAAAGAATATGAATTAGAATGATATGTACTTTTGATAAATGAATATTTGAAGTTTATATTGGTATGAAAGGATATTTAGTTTAATTGTAAATTGAGTTTATTTAAATAGTATTGGATTTATGAAATGAATATTTCAAAACTAAGTAATAATGAAACTAGATTTGAGATATATGAAATTATAAAATTTAGTTTTGAATGCGGGGTATTAAAGCTTTGAAATTTATTAAAAAATTGAATAGTTTAATTTGTGGGTCAAATCTATATTTGAAAATGATATGATTTGAAACGGTTATTGGGAAATTTAATTGAAACTGATGGTTTGAATTGAATTAAGTTGGAAATTGAAAATTTGGGATTAATTGAATGAATTGTAAAATGTAAAGAATTAAATGAATATCCAATGATTTCAAATGTATGATTTTGAAATGTTATGATTTTCAAAGTGTAATTGTTTCAAGTATTTTTTGTTTCGAAAGTGTTATACTTTGAAAATATTATGATTTTGAAATGAATATATGTTTGAAATGTTTTTGGTTTTGAAGTATAAATTATTTTGATTGAATAAATAGTTTTGAAATAAAAATGGTTTTGGTTTCGAAGTATAAACTATTTTGAAAGAAATATAGTTTGAAATGAAATGATTTGATCTTTTTAAAGTATAAACTATTTTGAAATGACCACGGCGTTATAATAACGTTTGGTTGTTAAAGAGACCGGGATCGGAAGTTGTCACACTTTCTGCCAACTCCGAAAACCACTTTAACAACCGTGTATGCGGTGGAGATTCCATAATGAAGTAGGATGGTGGCGACGTTCTTGAGGTATATTACGTGGACCCAACTCCCATGAGTTGGCATAAGGTGGCTAAAACAGGAGCGATCTCGGGCCAAGTGAGGTCATTCCTCCTATCGGACACATTCCTTCGATACTATACTCTTACTGGTGATTGATTAGATGGCCATCCTCCGATTTTGATATGGGAGTGTGTTCCGAGGTGGGCGTATGTGGCTGATGCGTTACCACCAGCCCGTGTGCGTAATTGGTATATCTACCCTGGCATTGCCTTGTGTGTTGTGTCACCTACTATACCGAGCCTTTACTACGAGTTTGTTTTTCTCCCGTAGCCCGTGTGGTATCCTCTGACAGTCACCCGGAGTGGAGATGGCATGATATTGGATGGACTACTGGGACTATTATGTGTGAAGGGTGATATGGGTAGCCCGGAACGCTATTTAAAAGTATGTTTATTTTACTGTAGACACTATTATAATAGCGCAATATTACTACATAGTAAATAGTTTAACGGATCCTTAAAGGATGGGCGATCCCAAGCATCCTTTAAGTTACTGATGCATTTTTGTTACTGTTCACTTGAGTTGATTTACAGTTCATAAGTATTTATATCCTGACTCGAGTGTTTTGTGTTTTGCTTTACGCTCGAGTCAGATTGAGTGAGTTAGCATTCAAGATTCACCTTTGGAGCTGGAGCTTTCCTTGAAGATCTAGCCATCTATTTTGCTTTTTGTATCCAGTGATTTCAGTGATGTATTCTGATTTATACCTGATGTATCTTGTTACTCTTCTGTTGTATCTTGTTTAACTCTGATGTATCTTATTTTTATATAGTAGCTTCATGAACTACTATCTCTTTTATTTCCGCTGCATTATTATTTACTCTGTGTCTGCAATCTGTGACTATGCATTTACTGTATATTCTGAGATTTGCCAAATTTTATTTACAACGTGGTATTTTGAGCAATTCAAGTCCGACATGTGCGGATGCGAATGGTTGAAAATATCGGGTCGTTACAGTTGGTATCAGAGCTTTGGTAGCTCTAGGCAAAACTCAGTATATAGGGTAAATGTATTTACAGAATCACTTTCATACGAGTTTAAATCTCTTCCTTTTTGACTCGATTCCTTTGAATTTTGGAACATTCCCTGTGGTTCCAAAATCCATTCGTGTCCCTCACTATTTATCTTCTTTTGTTTCTGGAATATCCCATAACTCCACTTCAAAAGATCTTCATAATGAGTCGGCGGTCTCGCCAACCTCAAATTTATTTGTAAAGGGGGAAAACTCCTTTACAACAACATCAATTCACCAGAGATTCTATATCCTCGGTTTAGATGCTAGTATCTCTTATAACTTCGAATTCTACATCTTGAGATCGAATGTCGATTTACCCATGAAATCCACATCGATCTTATTCTTTAAGTCACGGTTGACCCGGTTAAGGTTGCCCGTGATTTATATAAGCTTATCCATCTTTCTATTCTGTTATTTAATTATCTCATCTTTGTTTCCAACTTATCTTCAAATTATTGTTGAAGAGTATTTGTAAACTAATATTTAAAATGTTTTATATATTGTGTTGTTTGAGTTGTTGATGTTGATTTGGGTTTCTAATCGATTCGTCTGATCAACGCTATCGATAAGATTTCCAAAACACTTGAACAGAGCAAACTGACACAATATGTTTTTAAAATTTAGTAAGGAAATAAATTTTGTGAAATAAATTTTGTAACTATATTATAAATCTTTATCTGGATTTTATTTGAATTGGTTGTTAAGAAATAATATTTGTTTTATATATCATTTTCTATTGTTTCATATATCTAATTGAACTATAAAACATGGTTATAAATTTATTTGGAAATTTAAAATGAATGTAAAACAAGAATTTGAGAATTTAATTTCCGATGGATTTCAAACTTTGTGTTTAAAGTTTTAAAGGATATATTATTTAAAGTATTTTCGAATAGAAATTTGTTTCCAAAGAATTTTAAATTTAAATTTAGTGCTCTTCTCTTTGTCGTTGGAAAATAATTTCGGTGATGACTGCAGCATCATCGACGTTCATTTTCGAGTTTCGAAGTGAAGAGACCATTCTGTAGTCTTGCTACAGTTTTGTTTTGGGAAAATTTAATTGATTTTATTTTCTAAAATAAGAATGGATTTATAACATATGCTGATATATGATTTAAATTTGAATGGATATATATATATATATAGTATATGAGCATTTATTGAACTCTAAATAGTTTGGAATTTATCGGAAATTTAATTCCTAAATTTTTTCTTCAAAGATAATTTCTAAATATAATTTCAAGATTTGGATTAATATTCAAGCTTGAAATAATTTAATTAGAAAGTTTTATTTGTATAATACACAATTTCATTCCAATATAACTTACCTTAATTTTCAAAAGTTGAATATGTAATTGGATAATATACAATATAAAAAAAGATTTTATAAATAAAATTTGAGTGGTTATTATAAATGTTATATACTTAAATTTTAGTTATAAAAGGATTAATAGAGGTAAATAAAGAAAAAGTGTAATGGAATAATTTACAATATAAAATGATGATAAAGGAACTAAGAATAAATTTAAGGCAGTTACAATGAGTGTAAATATATTTAAAATAGGTGATAAAATATATTGGGAGGAATAAATTTAATTTTAATTAGTAGTGAAGAAGAATTAAATTTTATTCGGTACATTTTGAGTATAATAAAAGATTTTTCAAATACATGATTTCAGGGATTTGTTAATTTAAGATAATTGGATGATAAGATAATGAAATTAGAGATGCTTAAGATTTATTTGACTTATGTAAAATTAATTTTCAGTTTAAGTTGAAATTTTATGATTTCAAATTTATTATTTTATTTTGTTTTTCAAACTATCTTTTGGTTGTCCTTATTTCCCTTATCTTGCTACAGAATGGGAGGCTATTGCATATACCAGTCTGTTTAGAAATCTTTCTATAATCTTTAATAATCTTTGGTACTCGTCTTTAAATCTAAGCACTGCTTGCCATCCACAGACCGTCGGTCAAACGGGAAGGGTGAATCAGATTCTAAAAGATTTTTTTCATGCTTGTGTTCTTGATTCTGGAAGATCTTGGAAAGATCATCTCCACATTGTTAAACTTACCTATAGCAACAGTTATCAGGTATAATTTTAATCTTCTTGTCATCTTGTCTTAATACTATTTCATTCTATCTTTTTTTGTGTTTTTCCGTACCTCATTCCTTTTCGGGGACGAAAAGTTTTGAGTGGGGGAGAGTGTAACAACCCTGTATTTTCTGATTGTTGTAATTGTATATTTTAATTATTTTAATTTAAATTCCTAGTTTAAAAACTTTATTTTATTTATTAAAATGAATATATTTTGTTAATTGAAATATAAATGTTGATTTTGATGTGGATTAGAATTTCAAACATGCATAGATTGAATATTTCCAGAAAATGTGAATTTTGGTCAATCTGGTCAAACTTTTACTTTTAAATTCAAATTTTAAAAGTTTGAAAATTTTAATTTTTTCTTTTATTATGAAAGTAAATAAAATTTCAAGAACAATGCTTTTCGTTTCGTTGAAATCCGAATAATATTGTGGAAGTTATGCTTTTTACAAAATTGGGTGTAAATTGTTTTATCTAACAATATTGTTTATTTTAAATTAAATAAATATTTTTTTTTTTACTTGTCATATCTTATTCTAAATTCTATTATATGTTATGTTACATATATTTTTACCTTTTAAATATTTTTAAAGTGATGTTTGAATTTTTCCAAAGCTCATTGAATTTATTTTCTATTTTTAAAGGTTAGTTTCCATTTTTCTGTTATTTTCTTTATTTAAATTATATTTAATTAAAATTTATTTATTCATTTTTATGTATGCATTTTATTTTTATGTTTTTATCTTTATTTATAAATATGTTTCATGTACATACAATTTTTTAAAAGTTCATTTCATTATCTTCAAATTTTCTAGCCTAGTTGACAATTTCTGCTATTTTCTTGATTTAATTATTTATAATTAATATTTATTTATTTTTATTTTGTTTATTTACTAAATTTTCGTATTTTTACCTAAATGTATATATATTTTTCAGTTATATAAAATTTAAAGACAAATAATGGATATATGAAGAGTTTGAAACCCTTTGTATGCTTAGTCTCTTTGTATTCTTGTCCTTTCATTTTCCAATCGCCTCTTCATTTTCTTGCATAACCGACCTTTTCTTTTTGCACTGCCGTGAGTTATGTTTCTCATTCACGTGAGAAACCTTTTTCTCCTCAAAAAGATCGCGGCCATGAGAAAAATTTGAAGGAAATGGCCTCTCTCCTTCCTTCTTTTCCACTTTTCCCTTCTCCTTTTCTACGTTTAGCCTTCCTCTTCCTCTTGCTTGCTCAGCCCCACTTCTCCTCCATCACCACAGACCATCACCCCTCCATCTACAGCAGCAAAAAGTCCCCTCCCTCTGACCAAGACAGGCCATGACCTTCCACTTGAAGCCATCACAATTTTTTTCCAAAAAACTTCACTAAAATTGCCTTAGCCGACCAATACTTCAACACCACTTTCATAGTTTGCCTTTGGCCACCCCTTAGCCACCACCATCATCATCTACTTCACCTCTGGCCTCCTTTTTCACTTCTGTCCAGATCAGACCTGACATGAAGAACCCATGGCCGGCCTATATGTGGTCATACCGAGCCAAAATGCACCAAAACTGCACTTATTTTGCCTTGTCCATCGATATTCTTCATGTTTCATCTACTACAACCTCATGTTGCCATGCATTCGTGTGCTAAACCTGACCCATATGATGCTAAGCTGAGCCCAACACATCAATGGCTGAGCATATATTATTTTGGTCGAGCTTTTGGATGGTTAAAAGCAAGGTCTAATCATATCTTGTCTTTATTGCTTTTAAATTTCAGTTTGTTCAACATTGTTTTGTATTGAATATTCAAATGTTATATTGTCTTATTTTGGGTTGTTTACAAGATGATATATTGGCTCTCTCCACTCATTTGAATCACAAGTCGTGCTGTATTGTGCTTGTCGTGCCTTTGGAATCGTTTTGTATGTCGTAGTGGTCTTCAGCTTGAAAAAGTGAGTCTTTCTCACTCTGACATTTGTACTTATGAAATAGTGAATCGATGACAAGTGTTTAGTAATATAAAATGTTATGCAAGTTAATGATGATCATATGATATGCTATGCCATGTTATTACCATGTTAAAACTGTTAATTATCACCTGACATGTGATATATGACATTATATTGTGACACTGACATTGTTTATATTGTTTATGCATATATTCACACTGCAAGTTCCCTGTTAGAATAGAATCACTATGGGTTGAAATGATACATACCCAAACGGACTTTAGATTAGGGAAAAATCGTTATGGGCTGAAATGATAGGCCTGAGCGGTTTTTATTGTATTTTATTTGACTTGGGATTGCGGGTTTGAAATGATAGAACCCGGGTTTTCTTTGTAAACTGCGGATTGAAATGATATATATCCGTATCACTTGACCTAGGTTAGAAAATTATATACAGACCCCGTGGTATATTTTTAAATGATATTTATTAAAATATGTATTTTTAAAAGTATGAAATTTTGATTTAAAAATATATATTTTATGGTTTTAAGAAAATTAAATATTAAGTCTTGAAATTGTGAATTTGAGTACGTAAATGTGAAATAATTGAGATTTTAGACTTTAAATTTTATTTTAAAATGTAAATAAATAATGGAAATTAAATTTAAAGTTTTAAAATTATATATGAAGTAAAATTTTAAGTTTTATTTAATTTATATGTTAATAAACAGTGAATTTTGACTTAATAAATGAATGGAGTTTTTAAATTGAATATTTGATCTAAAAATTTTGTTGTGTTAAATCATATGTTAAAATGATTTTAAATGTGAAATTTTGAAGTCTAGAAATATGATTTTTAAGTTATAATAAAAATTTGGAGTTTTATTATTATTATTTTTTTAAAGCTAAAATGAAATCTGGAATTCATAGCATTTTCAAAATGTTGTAGTCTTTTGACAGCATTTTTAAATGCTATTGTTTTGAATCTAACAATGTTTGAAATAACTAAATATCTATTACGACATTTTATAAATGTTGTTATTCTTGAACTAAACCATTTTTGGAAGCTATAAGCTACGATAGCACTTTATAAATGCTGTCGTTGCTATAATTTGACAATGTTTGAAATGTTATAGTTTTTAACACTGTTTGAGTTATATTTTAAAGTGTTAAATGATTTAAATTTTGGAAATTGATTAATTGTGAAATTTAAGAAGTTTTGAATATATTTTAATATTTAAATTTGAATTTTTAAGCAATTTAAATTTGAATTTGAATTTAAGTAAGGTTTACTTGGTTATGTGTTAAATGGAATGAAATGTAATGAGATAAATGAATTTTGAATGGAATTTTTAACGTATTTTGTAATGATACTTGAAATAACAAATGAATGACTTATTTGATTTAAAAATGATATTTAAATTTGAGTATTTGAATTTGAATTCAAATAATGATTTGATAGTAAGGTTTGGAAATGATTTGATCTTTATTTTGATAAAGAATATGAATTAGAATGATATGTACTTTTGATAAATGAATATTTGAAGTTTATATTGGTATGAAAGGATATTTAGTTTAATTGTAAATTGAGTATATTTAAATAGTATTGGATTTATGAAATGAATATTTCAAAACTAAGTAATAATGAAACTAGATTTGAGATATATGAAATTATAAAATTTAGTTTTGAAATGCGGGATATTAAAGCTTTGAAATTTATTAAAAAATTGAATAGTTTAATATGTGGATCAAATCTATATTTGAAAATGATATGATTTGAAACGGCTATTGGGAAATTTAATTGAAACTAATGGTTTGAATTGAATTAAGTTGGAAATTGAAAATTTGGGATTAATTGAATGAATTGTAAAATGTAAAGAATTAAATGAATATCCGATGATTTCAAATGTATGATTTTGAAATGTTATGATTTTCAAAGTGTAATTGTTTCAAGTATTTTTGGTTTCGAAAGAGTTATACTTTGAAAATATTATGATTTTGAAATGAATATATGTTTGAAATGTTTTTGGTTTTGAAGTATAAATTATTTTGGTTGAATAAATAGTTTTGAAATAAAAATGGTTTTGGTTTCGAAGTATAAACTATTTTGAAAGAAATATAGTTTGAAATGAAATGATTTGATCTTTTTAAAGTATAAACTATTTTGAAATGACCACGGCGTTATAATAACGTTTGGTTGTTAAAGTGACCGGGATCGGAAGTTGTCACACTCTCTGCCAACTCCGAAAACCACTTTAACAACCGTGTACGCGGTGGAGATTCCAGAATGAAGTAGGATGGTGGCGACGTTCTTGAGGTATATTACGTGGACCCAACTCCCGTGAGTTGGCATAAGGTGGCTGAAACAGGAGCGATCTCGGGCCAAGTGAGGTCATTCCTCCTATCTGACACATTCCTTCGATACTATACTCTTACTGGTGATTGATTAGATGGCCATCCTCCGATTTTGATATGGGAGTGTGTTCCGAGGTGGGCGTATGTGGCTGCTGCGTTACCACCAGCCCGTGTGCGTAATTGGTATATCTACCCTGGCATTGCCTTGTGTGCCGTGTCACCTACCATACCGAGCCTTTACTACGAGTTTGTTTTTCTCCCGTAGCCCGTGTGGTATCCTCTGACAGTCACTCGGAGTGGAGATGGCATGATATTGGATGGACTACTGGGACTATTATGTGTGAAGGGTGATATGGGTAGCCCGAAATGCTATTTAAAAGTATGTTTATTTTACTGTAGACACTATTATAATAGCGCAATATTACTACATAGTAAATAGTTTAACGGATCCTTAAAGGATGGGCGATCCCAAGCATCCTTTAAGTTACTGATGCATTTTTGTTACTGTTCACTTGAGTTGATTTATAATTCATAAGTATTTATGTCCTGACTCGAGTGTTTTGTGTTTTGCTTTACGCTCGAGTCAGATTGAGTGAGTTAGCATTCAAGATTCACCTTTGGAGCTGGAGCTTTCCTTGAAGATCTAGCCATCTATTTTGCTTTTTGTATCCAGTGATTTCAGTGATGTATTCTGATTTATACCTGATGTATCTTGTTACTCTTCTGTTGTATCTTGTTTAACTCTGATGTATCTTATTTTTATACAGTAGCTTCATGAACTACTATCTCTTTTATTTCCACTGCATTATTATTTACTCTGTGTCTGTAATCTATGACTATGTATTTACTGTATATTCTGAGATTTGCCAAATTTTATTTACAACGCGGTATTTTGAGCAATTCAAGTCCGACATGTGCGGATGCGAATGGCTGAAAATATCGGGTCGTTACAACACGTTTCTTTCATAAATTAAAACTTTACATTTTCTTTCGTTTTATTTATTACAATACAAACATTTATTATGTTAATCAATTAAAATATAAATTAAACTTTACATTTTCTTTCTTTTATTTATTACAATACAAACATTTATTATATTAATCAATTAAAATATAAATTAAACTTACATCTCGCACGTATGTTTAACTTACATTTTTTCATTTTAAAGTCATAGCTATTTATCTTACAAAACATAACATTTCACAAAAGAATATTTATCATAGTTAATATAACAATCAATTTCTTTACAAATTTATTCATTTAGACATCAATTCAACTATGATTCCAAGTTAAATAAACTTATTACAAAATGTCCCATAAAAATATATTTCATTTTATTTATTCAAAAATACATTTATTTATTATAAAAAAATGTCCATTTCAGGAAATAACCTTTATTAAAATTACTAGGTTAGATTTAAGATTCCAAATTAAATCGAACTTGATTATTAAGTTATTAATCATAAATAAGACTCTTTAAATTTCATTTAAAACCAATTAACTTATATAAAAAAATTAACTTATAGAAAAATAATATTTCTTTACACTTTAAAGCGTTAAATCAAGTTAAGTTAAAAATTTCATATATTTATAATTCCAAAATACTTAATAACTTTCAGAAAATATTTAAAATACTTAGTAAATTTTTAGGAAAATATCATTTAAAAGTATAACCATGGGTCTGTATAATATTTTCTAACCTAGGTCAAGTGATACGGATATGTATCTTTTCAATCCGTAATTTAAAAAGAAAAATCCGGGTTTTATCATTTTAAACCCGCAATCCCAAGTAAAATAAATACAATAAAAATCACTCGAGCCTATCATTTCAGCCCATAATGATTTTTCCTTATTCTAAAGTCCATTTGGGTATGTATCATTTCAACCCATAGTGATAGGGAACTTGCAGTGGTGATTAACAGAAATAAAATAACAGTATACATATAATATCATAACAAATGATGTAACAAATATATAAACGACATTTATCATCATGTAATCACAACATAAGCATATATGAATGACATACCAATGTCTACAGATTCACTTGTCATTTTTTCAAAAAAATATAAGTATATATGTCTAGAGTGATAAAATCTCACCTTTTTAAGCTAGAATCGACAAATTCAAAAAAAAAATCCAAACCCCACAAAGCACGAAAAAGCACGACAAAGCACAATGCAAACTTGAGCGGATGAAGAATCAGATCCAAATCTTGTATGCAAACAAATATTATATACATAAGAATATGATTCAATATAAAACAATAGATGTTAAAACAATGGAAAAATAAATGAATCAAAGTGACATAACTTGCCTTAATCAATCAATGGCTTGGCTACACCACATATTGGCTCAACCATCATCTTATATTGCTAGGTCATGATGGTTAGAGGTGTGCTAGAGGCCAGAGGCCGAGTATAAGCATGAAAAACAAAGAAGAAACAAAAAGAGAAAAAGAAAGAAGAGGAAGAGAAGTCATGGATCTAGGGCTTGAATAAAATTTACTTTCATGCAAATGAAAATGAGAAGTTTTGGGAATTTTTTATGTGTGATAGGTAAGAGAAATTGATGGCTAGACTAAAGGAATGAACGGCTAATGTAAGTAATAAAGAGGCTATGCAATAAAAGACAAGATTTTGAATGGTTTGGAAAATAAAATGGCAACAAATACTTGATGTATTTAATAAAAAAAAAATTCTTTCTTTCAACAGATGAAATGAGAAATGGAATAAAATGAGATATGTTTGAGGAGTTTTATACGTGAATGATAAAAGGAAATACACTGCTATATAAGAAAAAAAATAGCTAAGGAGTTATGAATACTAGGGAAACGGAAAGGCATAAGTTAAGGAGGAAGAAACGTACAATATATTTTATTTTTAAATGAAAATGAAAAAAAATGAGAGATGAAAAATAAATTTTTGTACATGAATTTTCAACTTGATATGCAAGGCTATGAGTAGAGTAATTCATGGCTAGCAATGAGGAGGAAATGACAAGAAAATAATAAAGGCCATGCAAATGAAAAAGGCAAGAGTTAAAACAATGAAACATATGCCTCTTAAATTTCTCCAACCCATTTATTTGCACACATTTCTTTCTAGAAATGAAATATGAAGTAAATGTGTACGTGAATTAAATGATAGAAAAACAAAAAGGCTAGGAAAAAAAGGCAAGAAATAACGAGAAAGAAGCATATACATATATTATTAAATGCAAATGAAAAGAGGATATTTTGAGATGTTTGTACGTGATTAATAAGAGCAATTCACGGCTATGAATGGTGAATGGTTAGGGTAAGTAATAAAGAGGGTAGTAAATAAAAAGGCAAGCATTAAAGAAATGTAACGCATGTCTCCTTGGTTTCTTCCAAGCCTTTTATGAAAAGATATACACACAAGTAAAATCCAACAAATAAAGTTTAGATAAAAAAGTAGAAAAATAAAATAAAATAACATAGAAAATAAAAATATAGAAATGCGCATAGAAAAATAAAAATTGAAATACAGGAAATAACTGCGTGTAAAACGCTGTAATTTATCTAATTTAAAAAGTATAACTCAGAATTTAACGAAACGAAAAGCAGAAAAGATATCATAAATATATTCTGCTTCAAAGAAAAAAATTAAAAATTAAAATTAATTTTTTTTTCAAAATTTAAACTGAAAATTCAAATTTTGACCAAAATATAAAATTTTCAAAATCATTTATTTATTTCCTTTGGAAAATAAATTACAAACAAATTCCAAACTTACATTGGAAAATTTTTAAAAATTCACTTTTAAATGATTTAAAAATCAAAATCTCAGATAAAAATTTAATTAAAAATATTCACAAAATTATGGGTTGTTACCCTCTCCCCCACTCAAAACATTTCGTCGCCGAAAAGGAACGAGGCATGGAAAATAGAGACAACAGATAGAATGAGATAGAATTACGATATAAAAAAAGATTGAAATTATACCTGGTAACAGTCGTTATAGGTAAATTCAACAAGATGGAGATGATCTTTTCAAGATCCTCTGAAATCAAGGACACAAGCACGAAGAAGTTTCTTGAAAAGTTTTCCAAAAGAGACCGATAAAGGTATTTTGGGAGGACGAATTATAGATCGAACTTTAGGAGATTAGACCAATTTGGAATTCAATTCCCCGCTTAGGATGCAGGAGAATAGGAACAACCGAAAGATAAGAGATTGGAAAACAAAATAAGATGACAAATTTTAAAACCATGAAAGTTTCAACTTAAATTAATAATTGATTTCATCCATTTGATTTTTCCTAAGTTAATTAACTCTTATCTATTTATAATTTCATTATCTTATCACCCAATTAACAATTTCTAAAATCGTGAATTTAAATCATTTATTATACTCAAAATTTTATTCAATAAGTTTCATTCTTCTTTATTCCAGATGGTTATTACATTTATTCCACTTAATATATGTCTAATCACATATATCAAGTATACTTACACTTATTATGACTTACTCCAATTTATTTATAAATTCCTTTAACATCACTTTATATTGTATATTATTCAATTTACTTTTTATTCTATTTACCTTTATTAATCCTTTTATAAATAAAATTTAAGCGTATAACATTTATTATAAACACTCAAATTATATTTATAAAATCCTTTTATATTGTATATTATCAGTTACATACTTAACTTTTAAATAATTTAGGTAAGTTATAATGGAAATTAAACAGAATATTATATTATACGAATAAAGTATTCTAATTCAATTATTTAAAATTAAATATTTATTCAAAAATTTGGGTTCATTTTATAATTGAAAACATTCTTTAAGGTAAATTTAAGAATTACACTTCCGATTAACTTCAAACCATTTAGAGGTAAAAAAATATATATACAATATATATACAATCAAATTTAAATCATATATCCATATATATATATTATAAATCAAGTCATATTTTTGAAATTCAAATCAATTAAATTTTCAAAGAAAAACAGTAGCAAAGCTACAGAATGATCTCTCTACTTCGAAACTCGAAAATGAATGTCGATGATGCTGCAGTCGTCACCGAAATTATTTTCTAGTGACAAGAGAAGGGCACTGATTTAAACATTAAAAATTCTTTGAAAACAATCTCTATTTGGAAAACACTTTAAATGATATATCTTTTAAAACTTTAAAAACCCAAGTTTGAAACCATCGGAAATTAAATTCTCAAGTTCTTGATTTAGATTCATTTTAATTTCCAAATTAATTTATAGCTATGTTTTATAGTTCAGTTATTTATATATGAGACAAAAGTCAATGGTTACAAGATATATATATAAAGTCAAATATTATTCCTTAATAACCTATTCAATTAATTATCAGAATTCAGAAAATCAAACTCAAACATAATATAATTATACAAAATTTACCATTTACTAAATTTTGAAATCAATATGGTGTCAGTTTGCTCCGTTCAAGTGTTTTGGAAATCCTATTGATAGCGTTGATCAGACGAATCGATCGGAAACCCAAATCAACATCAACAACTCAAACAACACAATATAAAAACATTTTAAATATAGGTTTACAGAGCAAGAATATGGATTCAAATTTGATTGACTAAAATCCAGAGAATTTTGATTCGAAGATAAGTTGGAAACAAAAGATAAGATATTAAATTGATAGAATAAGGAATGGATAAGCTTACATAAATCGCGGGAAAGCTTAACCGGGTCAACCGTGACTTCAAGAATTGATCAATGTGGAATTATGAGGTAATTCTACATTCGATCTTAAGAAATAGAATTCGGAATAACAAGAGGTACTAGCATCTACATCGAGTATACATATAAATCTCCAGTGAATCAATGCTAATTACAAAGGAGTTTCACCCCTTTACAAGTCATCTGAATGTCGACGGACCGCCAATTCATTATAAAGATCGTTCGAAGTGGAGCTATGGGATACTCCAGAATCAAAAGTAGAAGAATAGTGAGGGACAAGAATGAATTTTGAAACCGCAGGAAATGTTCCAAAACTCAAAAGAAACCCAAGTCAAAAAGGAAGAAATTCAACTCAAATGAAAGTGATTCTGTATATAAATTTACCACATATGCTAAGTTTGCCTAGAGCCAAAGCTCTGATACCAAATGTAACGACCCGCTATTTTCAACCATTCGCATCCGCACATGTCGGACTTGAATTGCTCAAAATATCGAATTGTAAAATAAATTTGGCAAAACATAGCATAAATAGTAAATAAATAAATCACAGATCACAGACACAGAGTAATGAATGCAGCGAAAGTAAAGAAATAGTAGTTCATGAAGCTACTATATAAATACATCAGAGTCAAACAAGATACAACAGAGATAACAAGATACAACAGAGGTCTCAACATGATAACCAGGTATGAATCAGAATACATCACCAACCGGATAACTGGAATCAACTGGATAAGTGAAAGTGAAATAGATAGCTATATCTTCAAGCAAAGCATCGAACTTCGAAGGCGAGTCTCAAATGCTGTATCACTCAGTCTGGCCCGAGCGTAAAGCAAAACACAAAACACTCGAGTCAAGACATACATACTTATACAATGTAAATCAACTCAATTGTACTGTAATATAATGTACAAGTAACTTAAAGGATGCTTGGGATCGCCCATCCTCTAAGGATCCGTTAAACTATTTACTATGTAGTAATATTTCGCTATTATAATAATGTCTATTAGTAAAATAAACTTACTTTTAAATAGCGTTAAGGCTTTACATTTTCCACCTTAACATGTAATAATGCCAATAGTATATACAGTACCGTAATACCTCCTGATCGGGAGGCTACCAGAGGATACTCCATAGGTACGACACAAATAGAAAATCGTAGAAGGCGCGCTTGGGTAGGTGACACAGCACAACTAGGCAATGCCAGGGTAGATATACCAATTACGCATCCGGGCTGGTGGTAACGCGTAGCAGCTACTACCGCCCACCTCGAACAACACCCCCAAAATCAAAAATCAAAGTGGCCACCGAATCAATCCAAAAGTCAGAGTATAATATCAAAGGAGTGCGTCCGATCAAAGAAATGACCTTATTGGCCCGAGAATCGCTCCTGTTTTAGCCACCTTATGCCAACTCACGGGAGTCGTGTCAACGTATATACCCCAGAGGGAACGCCGCCACCATCCTACTTCATTCTGGAATCTCCACCGCGTACACGGTTGTTAAAGTGGTTTTCGGAGTTGACAGAGAGTATGACAACTTCCGATCACGGTCTCTTTAACAACCAAACGTTATTATAACCCATGGACATTTATTTCAAATCATTTATACTCAAACCAAACTAGCATATCCATTTCAAAATCATATCATTTCTTTCAAAATAGTATATATTTTCAAAAAAATATCATACTCATTTCAAAACCATATCACAATAGTATCATTTCCATTTCAAAACTAATTCAATTATATCATTTAAATAAAACCCAAATTTCCAAATAACTGAATATTTCCTTCAATTTACTAAGCTTGAAATACTCCTTTAAATTATCATAGCATTTTGGAAATGTAACCTTAAGGAATCATAGCATTTTTGAAATGTAATACTTTCCACTTTTATATAATCAAAGTATTTATATACTTACAAATTTTAACATGGTCATTTTATCATAGACTTATAGTTAAATAAACTTTGTTACTGTAATATCCAATTTAAAACTGAAATTCTTATATTAAGTTAAAAGTACCTTATTAACTTACATTATTATTACAATAAAGAAACTTTATTATTTTAATCATTTAAAATATGCCATTTACATTAATTAAAACTTACATATCAAATGTACATTATCAACTTACATTTTATTCTTTCAGTAAGGAACATTTATCGTTTAATCAATTTAAAATACACCATTACATTAATTAAAACTTACATGTCAAATGTACGTTTTAACTTACATTTAGTACAATAAAGAGCATTTATCATTTTTAATCAATATTACACTAATTAAAACTTACATTATCAAATGTACGTTTTAATTTACGTTTTTATTATAGTAATGAGCATTTGATTTAATCAATATTACACTAATTAAAACTTACATTATCAAATGTACGTTTTAATTTACATTTTATTACAGTAAAGAGCATTTATTATTTTAATCAATATTACACTAATTAAAACTTACATTATCAAATGTACGTTTTAATTTAGATTTCTATTACAGTAAAGAGCATTTATCATTTAATCAATATTACATTAATTAAAACTTTACACGTTTCTTTCATTAATTAGGACTTTACACATTTCTTTCATAAATTAAAACTTTACACGTTTCTTTCATAAATTAAAACTTTACATGTTTCTTGCGTTAATTAAAACTTTACATGTTTCTTGCATTAATTAAAAACTTTACACATTTCTTTCATAAATTAAAACTTTACACGTTTCTTTCATAAATTAAAACTTTACCTGTTTCTTGCATTAATTAAAACTTTACATGTTTCTTGTATTAATTAAAAACTTTACACGTTTCTTTCATTAATTAGGACTTTACACGTTTCTTTCATAAATTAAAACTTTACACGTTTCCTTCATAAATTAAAACTTTACATGTTTCTTGCGTTAATTAAAACTTTACATGTTTCTTGCATCAATTAAAAACTTTACACGTTTCTTTCATTAATTTGGACTTTACACGTTTCTTTCATAAGTTAAAACTTTACATGTTTCTTTCATAAATTAAAACTTTACATGTTTTTTACATTAATTAAAAACTTTACACGTTCTCTCTTTAATTAAGACTTTACACGTTTCTTTCATAAATTAAAACTTTACATGTTTCTTGCATTAATTGAAAACTTTACATGTTTCTTTCATTAATTAAAACTTTACATGTTTCTTGCATTAATTAAAAACTTTACATGTTCTCTCATTAATTAGGACTTTACACGTTTCTTTCATAAATTAAAACTTTACATGTTTCTTGCATTAATTAAAAACTTTACATGTTCTCTCATTAATTAGGACTTTACACGTTTATTTCATTAATTAAAATTTTACATGTTCTTTCATCAATTAGGAATTTACACGTTTCTTTCATAAATTAAAACTTTACATATTTCTTCCATTTTAGTTATTACAATACAAACATTTATTATATTAATCATTTAAATATAAATTAAACTTACATCTCGCATGCATGTTTAACTTACATTTTTCCATTTTAAAGTCATAGCTATTTGTCTTACAAAACATAACATTTCACAAAAGAATATTTATCATAGTTAATATAACAATCAAATTCTTTACAAATTTATTCATTTAGACATCAATTCAACTATGATTCCAAGTTAAATAAATTATTACAAAATGTCCCATAAAAATATATTTCATTTTATTTATTCAAAACTACATTTATTTATTATACAAAATATGTCCATTTCAGGAAATAACCTTTATTAAAATTACTAGGTTAGATTTAAGATTCCAAATTAAATCGAACTTAATTATTAAGTTATTAATCATAAATAAACTCTTTAAATTCCATTTAAAACCAATTAACTTATAAAAAAAATTAACTTATGGAAAAATAATATTTCTTTACACTTTAAAGCGTTAAATCAAATTAAGTTAAAAATTTCATATATTTATAATTCCAAAATACTTAATAACTTTCAGAAAATATTTAAAATACTTAATAAATTTTTAAGAAAATATCATTTAAAAGTATAACCATGGGTTTGTATAATATTTTCTAACCTAGGTCAAGTGATACGGATATGTATCTTTTCTATCCGTAATTTAAAAAGAAAAATCCGGGTTCTATCATTTCAAACCCGCAATCCCAAGTAAAATAAATACAATAAAAATCACTCGAGCCTATCAATTCAGCCCATAATGATTTTTCCTTATTCTAAAGTCTGTTCGGGTATGTACCATTTCAACCCATAGTTATAGGGAACTTGCAGTGGTGATTAACAGAAATAAAATAACAGTATACATATAATATCATAACAAATGATGTAACAAATATATAAACGGCATTTATCATCATGTAATCACAACACAGGCATATATGAATGAATATCAATGTCTACATAATCACTTGTCATTTTTTCACAAAAATATAAGCATATATGTCTAGAGTGATAAAACTCACCTTTTTAAACTAGAATCGACAAATTCAGAAGAAAAAAATCCAAACCCCGCAAAGCACGAAAAAGCACGACAAAGCACAATGCAAACTTGAGTGGATGAAGAGTCAGATCCAAATCTTGTATGCAAACAAATATTACATACATAAGAATATGATTCAATATAAAACAATAGGTGTTAAAACAATGGAAAAATAAATGAATCAAAGTGACATAACTTGCCTTAATCAATCAATGGCTTGGCTACACCACATATAGGTTCAACCATCATCTTATATTGCTTGGACATGATGGTTAGAGGTGTCCTAGAGGCCAGAGGCCGAGTATAAGCATGAAGAACAAAGAAGAAACAAAAAGAGAAAAAGAAAGAAGAGGAAGAGGAAGAGAAGCCATGGATCTAGAGCTTGAATAAAATTTTCTTTCACGCAAATGAAATTGAGAAGTTTTGGGAAGTTTTTTTGTAATGACCCGATATTTTTAACCATTCGCATCCGCACATGTCGAACTTGAATTGTTCAAAATACCGCGTTGTAAATAAAATTTGGCAAATCTCAAAATATACAGTAAATAAATAATCACAGAATCACAGAGACAGATATCAGAAAACTCGCAGTGGAATTTTAAATACTTAGTGGTTCATGAAGCCACTATAAATAGTCTCAAACAAATAAAAATTACATAGTCTTTAATCTCAGATATAGTTTAAATCATCAAATAGAAAATCCAGATATTCCATAGTCTTGATTACATAAATAAGATAACGGACTGAAAGTTTTGCCGGCAGCTTGAAAAATCTACAGAAGTCCTAGCTCCGGGATTAAAGCTAAACTGCAACTCAGGCTGACCCGAGCGTAAAATAAAATATAAACACTCGAGTCAGGACATACATACTTATATAGTGTAAGCTAATTCAAGTGTACTGCAATATAGAGCAAGTAACTTAAAGGATGCTTGGGACCGTCCATCCTCGAAGGATCCGTTAAACTATTTACTACTCGCTATTATAATAGTGTCTATTTGTAAAATAAACTTACTTTTAAATAGCGTTAAGGCTTTACATTTTCCACCTTAACACATAAATAGTGCCAGTAGTCTATACAGTACCTGCATATCTCCTGATCGGGAGACTACGAGAAGATACTCCATAGGTACGACACAAATCAAACTCGTACAAGGCTCGCTATGGTAGGTGACAGGGCACAACTAGGCAATGCCAGGGTAGATATACCAATTGCTATCCGGACCGATGGAAACGCGCAGCGCGCAGCTGCCGCCCACCTCGAACAACACTCCCAAATCAAAGGTGCGCACCAAAACAATCACAAAAGTAATAGAATGGCATACGAAGAAGTGCGTCCGATCAGAGGCGCTACCTCATTAATCCGAGAATCGCTCCTGTTTTAGCCACCTTATGCCAACTCATGGGAGTCGGGTCCACGTATTTACCTCAAAGAAAACGTCACCACCATCCTACTTCATTCTGGAATCTCCACCGCGTACACGGTTGTCAAAGTGGTTTTCGGTATCGACAGAGAGTATGCCAGATATCCGATCCCGCTCTCTTTAACAACCAAGCGTTATTATAACCCGTGGTTACAACCTTTTTAAAAATGGTATTTATACTTTAAAAATCAAAATAAATTTCAAATGCCTTTCAATATCATAATATCATCTCGAACATTATTTATTTAAACATTAGTCATTTTATTTAATATAATATACCATTTAAATCTATTTAATTTATTCAGGAATTGATTGCCTTTCAACTCACATTTAAAGGTTAAAATCTTCCATTTAAAACCATTTAAAGTCAATTCCTTATTTTTATTAATTTACATAATTAATTCCACAATTTAAGCCTTTTTCCCAAAGATTATTTCCATTAAATTTTAACAAAACAATAAAAGATTCAGTTTCCATAGCACTTATAAAATGCTACCTAAAGTTATAGGTTAAACAGTCCATTTACAAAAGACAGCATTTAAGTGCTGTAATAGATTATTAACTTAAATTATTAAGTTTTAAATTCCCAAATATAACTTATTAATTTACTTAACTAAAATCTCACCTTTAACAAAAATTCAGAATTTCCCAAAATAAGTTATATTCCAAAATTTTACTTAAACATTTATTTATTTAACATCTTGCCTCATTCAAAAATCATTATAAATTTTATAAAAATTCTTTAAATACATTTTAACCCAGAATATTATAAACTTCCCATTTAAAATAGTTTAAGAGATTTCATAAAAATATTATATAAACCACGGGTCTGTATATAGTTTTCTAGCCTAGGTCAAGTGATACGGATATATATCATTTCAATCTGCAATTTACAAAAACCCGGGTTCTATCATTTCAAACCCGAAATCCCAAGTTAAATAATAAATAATTAAATAATTAAATAAATAATTATCGTTCAGGCCTATCATTTCAGCCTATAACGATCTCAAATTTACAGGGAACTTGTAGTGTGATTAACAGTAAATAAGCATTAAATAGTATAACTGCAATAATACTTCAATAAATAAACAACTAATGATATGTCAATAAATAATGGGGTTTAACGTCATACATTTATATCACAGGCAGATAAAATTAAATAAAATAAATTTTACAATTACACTTGTGATAAATTCACAGATATATAGGTATGTTTGTCTGGTGAGAAATACTCACCTTAAAACTACTGATAATCAGATTCAAACGATTGTACCACTTGATAAAGGAACGTACAAATGGAACGATTAGATTTCCGCGGATGCCACGCCTTGATTCAAATCTATAATAAGATACAAATACCAAATACGCGACTGTAAATTACGGTCAAAGCAAAATTTTCGAAACAACTGGAACGAATAGAATTTGACTAGACTCGACCACTCCCACTACTCGACTCGCCCACGTTCTCAAGGCCAGGCAGTGAAATCTTAACTATTTACGTACCCATTATAGTGGAAAGTTTTAGGCAAAAGCTGGAAAGAAAAAGGTGGACACAATACATTATTCACTTTCTAAAAACAGGTGGCGTACACTAAAATTCTTTAGAATTGAAAACAGTGAAATTTGCAACTAATATTTTTTTTTCTTTCTCTGTATAAATAATCACGTTGCATAAAAGTGAAGCATGTTGGTTCCCAACGCTTGAACACGCAACATAGCACAGCCACTCCTACCTCATCTTTTAAAACATGCATTTCTCTTCTTTTGTTTTTTTTTTGTTTTTTTTAAAACACTTAGGAACAACTCACGCATACACTGATGCTTTTTTTTATATAAATGAATGCATGCACGTGCACGTTATGGCCGAGTACACCATTTTGCTTGCTAAATATTCAAAGTGCCACACTCATGCAATTCACGTGGCCACAACTACATGCACATATATTTTTTTACTTCTTCCAGAGATGCAAAATGAAAATATACCTTTTTTCTTTTGTTAACATTTTATTAAAATGACTCATGCATGAATTCACAAAACAAGGTGATACAATCTAAATAAATGGCACGGTCTCCTTGCCTATTTTAAACCCCGTAAGCATGCACTCAAAATATACAAGTCACTGCATATTTTGGAAATAATTTAGGTAATAAAAAGTTCTACCTATCTGCTGAAACAAACGTGATTTTGCACGTGTGAGTGTATGCAAAATGAAGGATATTAGTTTTTTTTGTTACCATTTTTTTTCAAAGATGACACACTTTAGCAATTCATATTAAAAAAAATGACTCACGCAAGAAGTTCAAGTGGACACAACTACAGGAGCGCATATATTTTTCTACAGAGTGCAAAAGGATATTAAGCTTGACTTCCTACAACAATCTGACATGTATGTCAAAATAGATCAGAGAGGGAAAAAGGAGATGTGGCAAGGACAGGTGGTGGAGCAGCCGAGTAGTGTGGACATCGGACCAAATGAAACAAGAAGAAGAACAAAATAAATGAAAGCAAGGTTCGGCCATTTACCTAAAGAAGTTTTTCATGCAAGCAACTGGAACAATGCAAATGGACAATGTTGAGGTGGTGAAACTTTGTGGTGTGGGTTTGATTTATATAAGAGACGAGTTGCGATAATTTAGGCATGAATAGAAATTTGGGCAAAAGTCCCGTTTGTTTCGGCAAGGAAATCAATGCAGAGAAGAATAAACGGCAAGTAAAAATCTTTGTATATTTTTTTTCACATTTACTTGCGTACGTGCACTAGAATTTTGGAGATAAACTTACGGTATTTAGGTAAGTATTTAATTTCTTTGATTGAAATTAAGAAAATGGTAAACAATACCATATCCATTTTGAATTGAAATGGAGGTTTCTTTTATTTTTTGAACATTGAAAACTTTCCAGGTAAGAAAAATTGATTGTGGGAGTGAGTATGGGAAGAAAATAATTATTTGCATTGATTGATAAAAGAACGGTAAGGAAGCATGATTTGAAGAATTTCGAATGTTACCTTCTTTTTATATAATAATTTGCGTTGATTTGTCCAGTCAAAATTATTAGATTTGGAACATTATCCCATCCAAAGATCCTATTTGATTTTGTTCATGAATTATATGCGAAATCTTAGGTGGAGAAATGGCAGAATTAATTGCTGAGAATGTAAAAGGAAATCACAGATTATATACCTACTAACCAAATGAAGTTGTATGTAGAGCAGCATTGATTTATAAAGAAATGGTAAAGTTTTATTAGACAATTTAAAGCAAATTGAATGCGTTGATTTTTTTTTTTTAATTAATACGTTTTCCTATATACGTTATTTATACCATTAAAAATTTGTGCCCTTTTTAAATGCGAGCCTTCACGGTCTATAAATACACTGACTTGTCAAAAATTATTACTTAACTTAAAATTAAATTCGTTTACATTCTTCGTATTTAAAATATACATAATTCATTTTTATTAAAATTCCAATTGGAGTTGTCTTTTAACAAAGTTAAAATTTCAAAACTTCCAATTTTATATTTAGACTTTTGGGAAATGATTAAATCAAGTTAAAATTTATATTAAATTTCAAGGTTTTATAAATAAAAAGAAATAAAGAGTAGGCAATTAAAAAGGCAAGCAATTAAGACAATATAACGCATACCCTTTTAGTTTCTTCCAAGCCATAAATAAAAGATATAAACAAGCAATAATCCAATAAATAAACATGACTGTCTAGACAAAATAAAAATAGAAAGATAAAATAGAGGTGGATATAAGAAATAATAATAATAAGAACATATATATATATATAATATGTAATAAAAGTAGAAAAATTTATTGCGTGTAAAACGCTGTATTTTATCAAAAAAAAGTATAGGTTTTAAATTCCCAATAAATCCATATATTTGATTTCTCAATCATGTTATTGAATCGACTATTAACTTATCCTCTTATGGGTAATATTAAAATTGGTTTTTATACTAATACATAAAAAAAATTCCCAATTCATCCAAATTTCAATTAATTACTTTCCAATAACTACCATGCTTTAATCATACTCTTTTATTAAATCTGTTATCACTCTATAAACCTAGTTATTATTTGTTTATCTTTCCTTACAATAATATATATTCCAATTTTCATCTTTCTTTTGTAATAACTTGTTATTTTCAATTATATTGAATTTCCCAAATATATACATTTATCATAAATAAAACCTAAATCAATTTATTCAACTTGGTTTCATTCCTTTATTTCATCTTATGAATAAAATATAAATTTCCATTTATGTCATTTCATTTACATTCACACATTACAGTTACAGTCCTATCTCACATTAATGAACATTTACCTACATTTAAATGTAATTGACTTCCTACTCTGAATTTAGCAGCCCTAAATAAAAAGATGACTTTTATAAATGTTGTCACTAACCTTATATTACACTCAAGTTTATTATTTCCACTAATTATCAGAATTGCTTATATAATGTTGAATTCACTCCATTACCATACGTTTATTTGCATATATTCAATTAAATACCCAAATGTAACAGTTATAACTACATTAATAGACCAATTAAATAGTAACTTACAACTGTTACTATATCCTTTTTATTTTCATTTCATTTTAAACACTCACTTCATTATAAATTATAAAGGTTTTTTTTTCTTTTTTTTCTTCTTAAATTTAATTACAAAAATCTTATTAAATTAACCAGTTTAATTATTGAAATTTACAGGTCATTACACTTTATGTGTGATAGCGAGAGAAATTCATGGCTAGATTAAAGAAATGAACGGCTAAGGTAAGTGATAAAGAGGATATGCAGTAAAAGACCAGATTTTGAATGGTTTGGAAAATAAAATGGTAACAAATATTTGATGTATTTAATAAAAAAAATTCTTTCTTTCAAGAGATGAAATGAGAAATGGAATAAAACGAGATAAGTTTGAGGAGTTTTGTACGTGAATGATAAAAGGAAATACACTACTATATAAGAAAAAAAACATCTAAGGAGTTATGAATACTTGGGAAACGGAAAGGCATAAGTTAAGGAGGAAGAAACGTACAATATATTTATTTTTAAATGAAAATGCAAAAAAATGAGAGATGGGAAATAAATTTTTGTACATGAATTTTCAACTTGATATGCAAGGCTATGAGTAGAGTAATTCATGGCTAGGAATGAGGAGGAAATGACAAGAAAATAATAAAGGCCATGCAAATGAAAAAGGCAAGAGTTTAAACAATGAAACATATGCCTCTTAAATTTCTCCAAGCCATTTATTTGCATACATTTCTTTCTAGAAATGAAATGTGAAGTAAATGTGTACGTGAATTATGAAGTGTAGTGGATGGAAAGAAAAGATTTGAATTGCTAAAGAGGAGTAAATGATAGGAAAACAAAAAGGCTAGGAAAAAAAGGCAAGAAATAAGGAGAAAGAAACATATATATATATATATATATATATATATATATATATATATTATTAAATGCAATTGAAAAGAGGATATTTTGAGATGTTTGTACGTGATTAATAAGAGCAATTCACGGCTATGAATGGTGAATGGTTAGGGTAAGTAATAAAGAGGGTAGTAAATAAAAAGGCAAACATTAAAGAAATGTAACGCATGTCTCTTTGAATTTTTCCAAGCCTTTTATGAAAAGATATACATACAAGTAAAATCCAACAAATAAAGTTTTGATAAACAAAATAGAAAAATAAAATAAAATAAAATAACATAGAAAATAAAAATATAGAAATGCGCATAGAAAAATAGAAATTGAAATACAGAAAATAACTACGTGCAAAACGCTGTAATTTATCTAATTTAAAAAGTATAACTCAAAATTTAACGAAACGAAAAGCAGAACAGATATCATAAATATATTCTGCTTCAAAGAAAAAAAATTAAAAATTAAAATTCAAATTTTTTAAAAATTTAAACTGAAAATTCAAATTTTGACCAAAATATAAAATGTAACGACCTAGAATTTCTTTTATTTGAAATTCATATATTTAATTAATTTTGATGATTCACGAATGAATTTTATAAGCTGAGTGAATTAAATTTTGAATATGAGGATTAAATTGGATAATTAAATCGATAATTTAATATTTGAAATTACATAAAATATTTGAAAATTGGTTTAATGTGATTAAAGTTGATTTGTAAAGTTGTATTTAATCATACTGGAGTTAGAATGATGTTATAGAACTTTTACAATTGAATTAAAAGTTAATTTGCAGAAATTGAATATTTTAATATTTAATTGACGAGTAAAAATAGTCATTTTTCAAAAAGTCTCGGATTTCGACGAAACCAGTTTCATCGGATCTGTAATGTTATGTAATATTATTGTATGATTTCAAATTTCGTGTCAATCGGATTTACGGTTTGTCCGAGGCAAGCTAATACGCACTGAACTCGGTTTAAGTGAATTTTTAATTTAAATAAGTCGATTTGAAATTGTATCTTCCAAATTTGATCGAATTGGCTCCCGATATATATTCCATTGCATTCGGAATAGGGGTAAAACATTATAAACGTCAGGCGGCACGCTTTATTTGGAGTTCGGAAAATTTCGGGATGAATAGTGTTTCGATATTTTCTATATAAGGACCTCACATCTTCTGTTTTGCAACAAACCCTGATGGCAGAAACCCTAGTCGCCGGCCTAAATTTCAATGGCCGAGAATTTCAATTCTTCCTCTTCTATTTTCTTCCAACCCATAAACTTTTACAAGAAATCTCCAACTACAATATTGTAGACAACATTGAGAACTACAAATCTAACGGTCATGATTTGAAACGAAGCATCGTAGAGGCTAAAATTCTGCTGTAAAGTCGTCGCGTTCGCGCACGAAATTCGAGATGAAATGAGGGCCAAGCTCGTCGTGGTTCTTTCTGTGGGTGGCGCGCGTGCATGCGGAGGCGGGAGAAGTTTATGATCGTCGTCTCGACGTCATGGAAGGTCACGATAATCAAGGGATAAACGGCGGCCGTGGGCTTATATGCGTGCGTGTTTACTCAGTTGGGGGAGAAGAAGGAGGGGACGGCCGAGATTCTAGGGTATAGAAACGAACGGCCAGATTGCAAGTGTAACGGCCCGCCATTTCGCACGCTTTAAATCAACACACGTGCCAATTCAGACCATACGGAAGAGTGGATTGTTATGGGGTAAATAAGGAAAAAACAGGGAAAGAAAAACAAAATAGAATCTCACAGCGGAAGGATAAAATATAATAATAAATGTACAGTTCATAAACTGTTTACAAACATTTGATTCTTCTTTATACAATAAATATCAAAGTTAACATGCCAATCATAATCAATGCAGCGGAATTAAATAGTGTAGTGGAATATAATTAATGATAATAGTAGAAATCTCCGTCTTCGTCCTCCATATCCCAAGTTTTCGATCCTGAAACGCTCGGACTGACCCGAGCGAATTTGAAAAGACAAAACACTCGAGTCAGAACTAAAATATCTTATGTGAGTTAAATTAACAGAAATAAATATGAGTGCAATAACTCAAGAGATGCTCGGGATTTACATCTCTTAAGGATCCGTTAAACTATTTACTATATAGTATATTGCGCTATTACAATAGTGTCTATTTGTAAAATAAACTTACTTTTTAATAGCGTTAAGGGGTTACCCATATAGCCCTTAACACAAATAATGCCAATAGTCTATACAGTACCGTAATACCTCCTAATCGGGAGGCTACCAGAGGATACTCCATAGGTACGACACAAATAGAAACTCGTACAAGGCGCGATAGGGTAGGTGACACGGCACAACTAGGCAATGCCAGGGTAGATATACCAATTACGCTTTCGGGTCGATGGTAACGCGTAGCGCGCAGCTACCGCCCACCTTGAGCCACACCCCCAAATAAAATCAAAAGTGGCCACCGAATCAATCCAAAGTCAAGGTATAATATCGAAGAGATGTGTCCGATTAAAGGTGCTACCTTATAAACCCGTCGATCGCTCCTGTTTTAGCCACTTTATGCCAACTCACGGGAGTCGGGTCCACGTATTTACCTTAAAGGAAACGCCACCACCATCCTACTTCATTCTAGAATCTCCACCGCGTACACGGTTGTTAAAGTGGTTTTCGGGGTTGGCAGAGGGTATGACAACTTCCGATCCCGGTCTCTTCAACAACCAAACGTTATTACAACACCGCGGTCTTTAAATTAGTTTGTACTTTAAAACTAGAAAAATAATTATCCATTTCAAAACCCATAAATACGATATCATTCCCATTTCGAAAACAACTCATTTCGATATTATTTTTATAAAACCCAAATCAATAATATCATTTTTATTTCAAATATATTTCTTTCCCAAAATCATACTGCTTAAAATTTATAATATCTGGAAACCAAACATTTGGATTATAACTTTCAAAACATAATACTTCGTAAATCATAGCTTTAAAACCATAACTTCTAAAACTTGAATGGTTTTGGATATTCAACAGTATATAGAATAAAATAGTTGATTTCATATTACTTTATAAAATAAAATAATTTCTGCGACTTACCATTTATTTCATTTAAGATTAAGTCAAAATCCATAAATTTAAAAACCGCTTTCAGTTTCAATATATTTCAAACTTTGAATATTAAACAATTGGAACTAAGGTTGGAAGTTTCTATTTAATAAAGTCCTATTATTTATTTTGAAATATTGGCATAATAAATCCGAAATCATTTTAAATAAAACTCAAATTACTTTTAACTATCAAAATTTCCTCCAATTTATTTATACTAGAAATATTCATTTAATCCACCTTGAATAAAATTTCAGTTATAAATATCATACCTTTTAAAATTTCAAGTTAATAAATTCTACATCAACTTATGAAGTTAAATTCTTAATTAAGCTCGATTCCAAATGAATTTTCAACTTAACTCCCAATATAAATTGATTTAAAACATTAAAACTCTATATATTCTCAATATCTTAACATGTACTTAACCATATAATATAAATAATCAAACTCCATTATTCATCTTATTTATTTTATTTAACAAATTTATACACAGCTTAAATTCAATAATTTAACCATATATGTACATAAAATAAGATTTTATATAAGGTCAAAAATTAATATTTATTAAACCGTATCCTATCCAAAACCAAAAAATCCTTTCAAAAATAATAATTTTATATATATACCGCGGTGCCTGTATATAATTTTCTACCTTATGGTCAAGTGATACAGATATTTATCATTTCAATCCGCAATTTAATAATAAAAATGCGGTTGTATATCATTTCAAACCGCAATCCCGAATGAAATGAAATGCATAACAACTTGCATTTAATATAAATAAACATTCATTCATCCAAATATCAATCGTCAACCATATATTACAAATCATCATCCAATTTAAACAAACATCAATATAAAGCATATAAAATATAACAGGTAATAAATATAGGTATTAATTAACAGCTTATATTCAATAATAAATTTACTAACTGTTTAACTAGCAATTAATATACAAATAAATAAATTTAACTGTCAAATTTTTATGCAATAATAAAATTAATTCACATTTAATTTAAATAAATGCGATTTAACTGAGATAATGAATAAAACATGCCAAACAGTCATAAATAAATTTCTACTCATATCAAAAATCAATTTAACAAACATAAGAAAACTTAGAAGTTATGAGCGGGTTAAAACACTCACCTTTTGAATTTAAATTGAATTTAAATCCAATTTAAACCCAAAAATTTGATAGTCTCCAAATCCATCCAAACCAGCGTCAAAGTGTCCGGAATTTTATTACGATTCTAGCAAAAAAATCACGCTTGAAACGAAGTTCGGATGAAAAAGTTATAGGGATTTAAACACTCGAAATCAAAATTTAAATAATTAAAAAAAACAACAGAAACACCTTCTTCTCAAATCCTGGGACCCACATGCGCAAACACCTTCATCACGTGACATGAAACCGATACCGCATACGCACGAAAGAAACCCAACAGTAAACCGTGCCTTTGACTTCGATTCCCCTCATCGTTCGACCGCCGTGTGCCACGCCGTCACTCCCCTGGCGTTCGTCTCGGCCTCTTCTCCACTTCGACGTGGGTGCGGCACCCCTTATTGCCCGCCGCCGCCACCAAGAAACTAGGGTTTCGAACCATATTTGGATTAATCCGGCCACCACGAGCATCTCCAGGTCAAATGTCCACCACCAAACCACTCCAGACATCGATCCCGACAAAACCCCTCAGTCAATTTCGCCTATCGACAACGAAATCGAAACCCTAAATTTTGACTTTGACCTCAATTTTGATCAATCCGGTCACTGTCTCGAAAAACGAACAGCATAAGTAGGTTCAGATCATTGAGATCTTCGACATATATTTTTTTGAGATTTTTCTGAGGATTTTGAATTTTAGGCTTTGGATTTGATTTTTCAAATTTGAATTTTAGATCTAGGGTTTGCAGCCACTGGAAAAGAGGAGTTGAGGAAAAAGGAATGCACAAACAAATGAGAATAGATAGAGACTAGGGTTTATAACTGGGTTTATATAGGTAGGTTAGAAATAGAGTAGATGGATCCGATAAACAAACGTGCTGAACGATAATTGGCCCAAAAAGCCCGTTCTGACTCCGGAACGAAATTGGGTCAACCCATATATCAAAATAGGTGTTTTAGAATATTCTAAACACGATGGGAAAAGTTTCACGTCCAAATTTCATCGTATGAAGAAGTTATGCTAAAAACAATACTTTCAAATTGATTTCAAATTGATTTCAATTAAATCGATTACAAGGCGTTTCGCGTTCGTACGATCAAACGACAAGTCCGATTGCTATGAAACTTGAAAGCCTACAATAATTCACTGTTACGGATCCGATGAAACTGGTTTCGTCGAAACCCGAGTCCATGACAAAAATGGCTATTTTTGTATTAATTAAATAAATTAAGAATTAGTAAATAAATCCAAATTTTATATTTCAGTTTCAGAATTGGAAAATTTTATCACTTATGATTCCTCAATCATTTACAATGATTTTAAACAAATTTAAAAATGTAAATTTAGATGATTCATTTTATAAATTCCAATATTAATTCTCAATTTCATTAAATTCAAAATTATGAATTAACTTTCTAATAATTCTATTAAATTAAATGAATCAATGATTATTCCATTCATATTTCAAATAGAAGGGTTTACCATTGGATTTAAAATTATTACATAAATATTTCCCAATTTTCAACTTAATTTTTAATTTAACGTAATAATTAAAATTTGATTTCATTTATTTCAATAAGTCCAACTATTATAAATTAACAAATTAACTCACTATTTAAAGATTCAAATTCAATAATTCATATATTTCATCATCTTGATTTACTTATTAAGTTATAATTCTTTAAATCAATTCCCGTATTAATTTCTCAATTATCATAATTTGAACCTTTTTCCCAATCTATTAATTACTTCTTAACGTAAATTTACGCTTCTGATAATTTGCATTCACACTTCCGTTACTATATTATTAATTATTAAAGTAACGTTTATTATTACTAACAACATTATAATCACTTAATAATTTAAATGAATTTTATTTACAATAAATTCATTGACCAAATAAATTAGATAATTTATAATAGTTGCTATCCTATATTTAAATTAATCTCATAAATCAATCCTTATCTGTGTAATATTCCACCATTTAATTTCATTAGATACCAATTAACCCAATCATTTCATTTATAATTAGTCATATCACAAAACATTTACCAAATTGAAATGTACATTCAAGTTTATAGATTATTACTTGCATTAACATAATTTCTTAATTTTATTCCAATTACCGTTAACAATGGTTTATTACATGAATCAAATAGATACTTTCATTAATTTCTCATATTCAATTTATATCCAGGTAAGAATCTTTTTACTACTTAATTCATTTGAATTTTATTCAAATTACTATAAATAGGTTTTCAATTACCATTGCTATATTTAAATTTAGTGTTCATTTCAATATTTGTTTATAAAATTTTTTATTTCTACCAAATTTACACAACTCATTAATTCAACCAAATTAAATCAATGAAATTTACGGGTCGTTACACTCTCCCCCACTCAAAACTTTTCGTCCCCGAAAAGGAAAAAGAAGGGAGAAGGAAGAATTAAACAATACATCTTATTCAAAATATTAACTTTATAAACAATAAATTACAAAATTTATTATTTTAAATAAAGTATACCCATTATATAATCATTAAATCTTTTTATACTCAAATTATTGAAGTTTGGAAAAACATTTTCAAAATAATTTCTAAGTCCAAAAATTTACGAATTTTTTTGGCAAAGTCTCCTTTGTACGGAGAGGCTCGGGAGAAAATATAATATCAAAGTATAACAATTATATTACATATACTATCCAAAATATTATATCCCAACCCGGGAAAATATATAAAATATATAAAATAGCACTATAAAACCGTAATCCGAAAACGTACCTATTTGTCGGGCAATTTACGCTTAATTTATGGAACCAAAAGCAGTAGCAATTGCTTCCATAACCTGCATTTCACTTATAAAATCCAAAGGGTTAACAATTTATGTAAAGTGAAATATTTAAATGGTTTCAATCACTAACAACAATTCAATACAGCAACCATCAATTTTAGCAAACAACATGTGATGCCCCACCTCTATACCCACGCTAGCCAAGAACACTACGAAGTAATGTTGTCAACTAGCACGGAGAATAAGGCTGTTGAGGAGCGACCATCCGTGTAATTTCTTTGTGCGAGCACCGATATGTCAGATAGTAAAGCAGGAAATCCGACATACTGATACAAACTCAAAGCTATGACACAGTGGCTATATATAATCTTCGGAAACAAATATAGAAATATACATAACATAAATCAGTCACAGATAATTCATATCACAAAGGCGGAAACAGATATGAATATTCCACACATAAAAGTGTACATCGGAGTAGTGGTCGGAAAGATCCACAATAATACAGAAGAATAGCAACACGTGCTATACAAAAGAATACAACTATGAGTCTATATCTCAAGTGTATACAACAAAAACTGCCAATCTAAATAGTTAGCCAAAAGTCAGAGTAGCAAATCCCAAAAGAGGAGTCAAACAGAAGAACCTGTAACTCGGTCTGACCCGAGTATTATTTATAAGAAAATAATAAACGGATCAGTCTATCTATAAATATCAGATGACATGATATAAAGTAAAAGATTTGGCATAAACAGATAATATCCATAATGGCATACTACTATAAGCATGCAAATGATGATCAACCAAAGATCGTTCCATAACACAAGAATCTTCACAAAGATCCATAAAGGGTTTCATACCCAAAACTTGTATTCACAACAGGTCAATGACACACGAATTCACCAATGCACAAAAATTGATAAATCATATCAATGAAAATCACTAAAATTGGTGAAGCATAAATTCCAGAATTCAACACACGAAATCCAGAAATCATAAAAAGGAGGAGGCCTATCACACGAACGGGAGCATGAAAACTCACCAACATATGTATCACACGAACGAGACGCTATCTCATAGTAGCTAGCCATTAATTTTTGACACACGAACGGCCCGAAGACCATGGGGCGCTACCCCACATGTGTGAGTCGAAATCACACAGAAACGGGGTCTAGTCTAAATCGCAGACAAAGAGACATCGCACATTTGCTAGTCTAAATCACAAAAATGATCGTCATGGTCGTCAAGAAGTGTCAATTACAGTAAGCTAGTAAATATATGAGCTTAGCTTCATGTCCCATAACCACTAGCTTAACTTAAATATTTACGAACAAATTATAGATTTCCACTAGAAAATTGTCACAAGAGATTCAATCGAACAAGTCCAAGAATTAACCGACGAAGTAAACGCAAGCGTTTCATACCACTTGTTTTACTAAGTCGTTTAATTAGATTTCTCATACGAGTGAGGAAAAGGTTTGTATATACTAATAGATTGGAAAACGGTTTAAGAGAACGAGCTTTGTAATAAAATAGTGTAGAAATCATTTTGATGAAAGAGTTTTGATATTTACTACTAGTATTGAAACCTTTATATTTTTAAAGTGACAAATCATAGAAATGATTGTAGAAACAATTAATCATCAAAATTCACATTCGAAGACGTGAATAAAATCCAAATAAATCGATACCGAATCCATCGATATGGATATTCTCAAAAATCCCGATATAAAAGTCATCAAGTCCATAATAAATGATAATCAACAATTCGGAATCAAAATAAATCGATTAAAGTTGGAATTCTCAAGCAAATAGGTTAATAGGCAAAAGAGTGCAGATTCAGATGTCTGAAATCAAGGATTCAGACGCCTGAATCTGGAAAATAAACTATTTTCCAAAACAAAATTCAGACGTCTGAATCTTTTGTTTCAGACGTCTGAAATAGGCACTTTTTAGCCTATTTCCTTTCTGGTTCCAAATGAACCAATTCAGACGTCTGAAATATAGATTCAGACGTTTGAATACTGGAGAATAAAAATTCCCAGTATAATATTCAGACGTCTGAATACTACGTTTCAGACGTCTGAATCAAGGGTTCAGAGCATTCCCTGAACCTATGCCAAAAATGGCCAAACGAATACCGGAAGCGATCGATCGAGCGACAATGACTAAGGATTTACGCCAAGCGACAACCTAGCCTTAACGGCTCTTCGATACGCCTCAAATAACAATGTCCAAATATCCATAAAAGGATTTTCATGGATTTTGATTTCAAAACATCAAAAATTGGAATATACACCAAATCAATCCAAACCAAAATCAATTGCATAAGAATAAGTGTTAGGAATTCATACCTAACAATCGAAGATAATTATAGACTAAGATGCGAGATAAAAATCTCACCTTTGAACCCAAACAAATGAAGAAGAAGCTTGAAAGCAAAGGAGAATCAACCACTCTTCAAATCCAACTCAAGAAGCTTGATTCTAAGCTTTAAAAGAAGAACATTCCCAAAGTTAGGTTTAGGAATTTCTGAAATTGAAAAGAGAATGAGTTGGAGAAGAAGAAGAGAAGGCTTACTAATGGGTTCTTCTATTAGTTTGGAGCTAGAGTTTGATTTGCAAAATAAAACTAGGGTTTGGAGTTTTAATTTCCCATTCCACTCACCATTGTTGCTAAAGCTTGAATACTAGGAGTTAGAAATGAAGTAATGAAGAGTTGGAGTGGAGTTGGGACTGAATACATAAGTGGGGTTAATGGGCTCAGCCCAAACCAAAGCCCTATGTGAAAAAGTAGCAAAATTCCACTAACTCCAAACATATCAAAGCTTATACTCAAAAAGATCGCAAATGGCGTTTTGAACTCAATAGAAGTGGTCTTGACTGTATGCAAAAAGTAGCTTTTCGGACTAAATTCCGAGTATTGATAAAATATTTAAATATAAAAATTCACAAATGTGCGGGTTGTTACACAGCATACACAACAAATACAAAACAACCATTCAAACAAACAAACAAATAGTTGTTCGGGTTCAAAACTTTTAAATTGTACGGAATGAAGAATAAACTACTAGCGCATCATTTACTCAACAGTCTTAGATAAAACTAAATAGATTTATTCATTCACCCTAAATCCAATTTTAAAGTATCCTTGCCCAAACAACCATAAAACAACCAAACAACCAACAATTTCAGAAAATAGGTCAAATTCATTCTTATTTATTTTATTTCATAATATTTGTTGTTTGATTTATTTTCTTTCAATTAATGATTTATCTTTCTTTTTTTCTCTTCTTACCTATTTCTTACAATTATTCACTTTATTTCTACCAAACATTTTCACTTATTCATATCATTAATTTTCCTTCTATTATTTTACATTCATTTATTCACTGCTTAACTTTATTTACAGTATTCATCTTTTTGTTTATTAAAATAATTAACTTTACCATTTACTTAAGTTTATAATCATCTATTTATGATACTTACCTTTAATTATATTCAAATGTAGTAAATTCCAATTGTAACTTAAGTTTACAACAATTACAACATCAAATCCTTGTTTATTAAAGAATTTCATTAATTACTTTCATTACCTCAAGTTTATTTACTTGTATAATATCTATTAAATTTTCTTATTAACATTTTCAACTTTTTATATCTTTTGGTAAGTTATATATATGCCTTTAAGAATGTAATTGAAAGTTATACAAATTTTTCTCAATTCTTTTAATTAATTAATGGTTCAATAATAACATCTTTGTTTTATTAGTTACAAAATTCAAATTACCGTTAATTCCTTTTATTTATTTAATGCTTACATTCTATTTTTTTATTATAGTAACATTTTAATTACACTTAAATTTATAACTTTATAACATCAATTCTTATAAATAAAGAATTTCATTAATTCATTTACTAAAGTTTACAATCATTTATTTACATTGCTTATCTCCTTATTATATTAAATTTTTATTTTAATTAAAGGTTCCAATTATTAATTACTAACCTTTCATTCCACTACAATAATTAAAAAAATTAATTAATGGAAATTTAAGAATTTAATACCGGGTTAAATTTCAAATAAAATAATAGATAAATATATTCTTACAACTTATATATCTCTAATTATATTTAAACAATTCAAAATTTATAATTTTTTTCAAAAATGAATCTGCGGTAGTGTGACATCCCGAAATTTTGACCCTATTATTTCTAATCAAATTTAAATAAAATATAATATTTGCATTTATAAATAAATAAGATGTTGGACATTTTTAGTTGTATATGTGTTATAAAGGAAAGTTATAATTTCAAAATGTAAACTAGACTCTTTTAACAATATTTAAAATTAAATATGTTTTATTCTATTAAATTAAAATTATATATTAATGACATTTAATATCAATGGTATAAATGTAGTTAATAATGATGAGTATAATAATACAATTCTATTCATATTAAATATAAATATAAAATAAAATTTATGTAAATACATTACAAATCAAATTTTCGGAAAGATTAAACTTTAAATAAAAATAAGATATAAGAAGTAGTTCTAACAATTTTTGTAATTAAAATAAAATAAGCTTATAAATATTTAATATAAGTATAACATAAAATATAGTTATAAAAACATAAGTACAAAACTATAACATGAATATAAGATATGAATAAAATGTGAGCTATGTTAAGACAAACATACGAAATTAATTAGTCAAAATCAGTGTATAAATTTGTGTTCAAGATAATAAAAAAAAAAAAAGCAAAACCATTGTATAATTACATTAGACAAACAAATGCTGCAAGTATCAAAACTCTTGTACAAAATTGGTCAGCAAAGCATAATAAGTATAAATCTTTATGAATACATTTAGTACAAACAAAAACCTGCAATACCTTATACAAAATGTTTGTGTCAGCAAAACATTAATAGGATGTTAGCATAAATGAAAACATATTAGTACAAACAAAGCCTGCAATATCTTTATACAAATATTTGTGTCAGCCAATACTAATTTGTGTATACTAATTCAAAGACATAAACATTAATTAGCCACCTTAAATCTAAAACAAAATATCTTCTAGCCGAAATACTTATTTATCTCAGGCCTTAGTACATGATAAAATAAAGCAAGATATTATATTATGGTAAAGCTTGTTCCAGAAGTCATTAGGTTCAAATTTATAAATATTTGTATACATCATTTTATCCCTTAGCTCATTTGTAACTGAAAAAGCAAAGAAAAAAACAAACAAAATTTCATATTCAAAAGTCAGGAAGCAAAGAAGTTTACAGGAATTTCAAACTTCAAACTGCTGTTTTCTTGCATCATCCTCTGTTTCAAGTTTCTACTACAATCTTGAGTGAGTAAACTTATTTCTAATCTAACTTTTATTATGTAGTTTAAGAAGATTTGTTATGCGGATGTTTAAAGTTCTGGAATTCTTGTTAAATACTATCTATTCTTATAGTTGTTTTTTTTAAGATAACTGTTAAATTTAAACACTGGAAACTTAAACTTACAGTAAAAAGTAAATAATAATCAAAATTCGAATAGGATAAATTTTAAATTCGAATTCATATCTTGAAACAACATTCAGTAATATGATTTTTAAGACTAGAATTATAAATTTTAGTTAACTGTGTTTAGAGCAGTTCATCAGTAAACCATTTTTGCTTTTCTATGAATTTCAGATGATTCATTCAATAACTTTTGATGAAATTCGATATGAAGCTAGAGTAATGTTGTGAGATCACCAGAAAATTGTTAAAATAATTTTCGAATGCAAGATTTTTAAGGGAAGATCAATAGTAGGGTTTAAGGGGTCGGTGTTTTGTGCTCTGTTCATCCGAAGGTCGCGTTGCCGAGGCTTCACCGAGTGCCATGAGATTTGGGTAGATGCTAGAGTGGGTTGTCAGCAAGGTACAGCCGAAGCCTTGTCGTGTCAGATGGCGGCGATCGCGAGAGCATGGTGATTTTATCAATCGTGTTTGGGTAGCTGTGTGACTTTTTTCACTCGAATTTTAATTTCGTGAGTATTGGGTTGTGCTGGGCTTCGTATTCGAGTGAGGGAGTGGCGAGAGATTTGTTGGTGATGTCGCGTGGCGGTGGCGCGGTGGTGGACCGCCGTGCACGTGCACGGTTGTGGGGAAGAGTCTGGTCATTGTTGACTCGTGTGTAACGCGAGTGGGTTCGCGTGTTGCTTCGAGTTTTGCTGGGTTGAGTTTCGAATTGGCGCGTGTGTATTAATAGTTTTAACAGTTTTAAACTTAAGCTTATATAAAAAACAGAAGAATTTAAGAAACAGAGGAAGAAGAAGAGAGGCGGGGGAGGGAAAGCGAGAGAAGAATGGGTGGTCTCGAGTTCTACACGAGTGAGCACAGTGTCGACTTCGGGTTGTTTTAATTCCTGTAGCTTGCCAACTTTATGAAGTTAAAGTATATAGTTTTGTAAGTTAAGTATTAATCAAGGATAATGTTTACAAACCAGTTAATACAAGAAGGACTTTAAAGTTTTACAAAAAACAAAGAAGAGTAATTAAGTTAATTTCAAAGTAAATTAAGAATGTAATCAATTTTATAAATAATTTAATAAGTAGTTCAAAATGTAATCAAATTTGTAATTAAAGATTTTAATGATAATCTTGTATAAAATCATTTGTAATTAAGAATTTAATTAATCATTTGAAGTTGACTAATTAAAAAATCGTAGTTAACGAATTAATTAATAATTAATGATTAATTAAGCAATTAATAATAATTAAATGTGTAAGTGAGTTTTATAATCAATAATTAAGACTGTTGATTAATAATTAATTAATTTAGTAAATGATCAATGAGTAATTAATGAATTGAAATAAGTTAATTTATATAATTGATTAAGCAAGAATAAAATATAATTTACTCTTGAGTATGCAATTAAGTTTAAAACAAATCAAACTTGTTGATATGAATCGATAATTCTATTTGATTGCCTCTGATGTTTATTTATATCTTGTGATGTTCTGCGATGTTCTGAGTATATTTGTGATGATTGTGTATGATTTATCTGTGTTAAATTACTATATGATTTATCTAATGTTACTTATCTGTGTTAAGTTCTATATGAATTCAATTGTTAAATTTAAACTGTTAAGTTAATTAGACAACTTGGCCTTTAAAATGGTGTTTGGATTTCGATAAGACCGGGATCGGGTATCGATTTGATATTCCGAAAACCATATCGATCCAAATTAAACGTTAGGTCGAGTAATCTCAAGTGAAGATCGAGATGGTGTTTTCTGAATGCAAGGGTTATCGTCGTTAACTCTGAGGGTGATTCCAAAACGAGTGTAACGAGATAATGCCTTCGGTTTTGTTCGAACCCGAAACGAACTTGTATGGATTGAATGCTTTCAGCACATCGTCAGGCGGACGATGAGCATTCTAAGAAATATGTTCTAAAAAGGTAAACGCGGCCTCAAGCCTCATCAACCGGGAATGGCTAAAACAGGGGATGTGCAGCAAGGTTAGGTGTGTCATGCCCAAGCAGGACGAGGTATACCCCTGTCTAGATGTCCCTTTTATTCGGCTGCGTGGGCGGTTGGTCTGCAGCCAACTGCGGGGTTATCTTGTTCGGGACTGTTCAGTAAGGAATGGTTCCGGCCTTGTGCTGCAGATGAGTTAGGGTGCCTCCTCGGTACTGTGATTTAGGCCACGTACTGTGACGGGCGGTATCCCAGTAGCCCTGCCATTGTATGGGATCCAATTTCCAATAAGCGCCGTACGTTTTGATTGTGCCCAACTATGTTGAAATGTGAGATGTAAGCATTTCAGCTATTTCTGTATTTTACTTGAAAACCCTAGACACTATTATAATATCATTGAATTTCCTATAAAATGTTTTGGTTAGCGTAAGGTAAAAACTTACTCGTATTTATGTGTGGGAAGTCCTACGTGATACCTTTATTTTAAATGATTTTCAAAGTTAAACAACTTTAACCCGTTTACTCATACCAGACCCATGTCTGCCCGGAGTTTATATTTTGTTTTTCATAAACTCTTGGGTACTCAAATTTTTATGAGTAGCCAAGTGATAGGTATTCGGAGTATAGAGTTTTCTGGAGGAGTTGGAGCAGAAGACCAGACGTATGTAGCTATCTATATAGTTCCGCCGTGTTAGTTAGTTCATGATATTTGAGATGTATGTTCTGACAGATATGTATATGACAGCCATGTTGTATGATATTGTATAACTCTGATGTATATAACTATGTAATAGTTATGCTGATATATTATATTTTATTCCATTCCTCTGGGAGATTCTGATGTTGAGCGTAGGAAGCCGGGTCGTCACAGCTGGTATCAGAGCATTAGGTTGAGCAAGTACCTAGGCTATGGAGTAATATTTATCTTGAGAGTGCGTATTTGTATTTTCATATAATTATATATATACCTATCTAAATCGTTGAGTCACCTGAACAGGTAACCCAACATGAGTTCTGGGAGAAGAGGCAGAGTTAGGGCCAGTACTTCAACTGATAATGTTCGAAGTCAAATTGATAGAGAGGCTGTAAATCCAATACCGCCTCATGTTAGTTTTGAAGCCTTATGTAAAGATTTTATCGATCTTGGAGGCCAACCATTTAAAGGTTCAAAATCGATAATTGAAGTTCAAGCCTGGCTACGGTTGTGTGAGCGTAGTTTTAAGAGGATGAGATTGTCGGATGATCAGAAAAGGGATATGGCATCGTGGCAATTGCAGGGAGGCGCAGCAGCATGATGGGATGCAACAATTGCAAATATTCCCGAAGAAGATATTTCATGGGAAAGATTTAAGGTGTTATTTGAGGAGAAGTTTATGCCTACGGCAAGGAAAACTCATTTCTACCAGGATTTTCTGAATTTGAAGCGGGAAAGCATAACTATTTCTTAGTATGAGACCAGATTCAACGAACTTTCGTGTTATGGATTAGGACTCATTGATACTCCCCTCAAGAAGAATGAAAAGTTTGTGCAAGGATTGAGGTCCGAATTCTAGAATAAGATGACAGTGCTCTTGAAAGGATCTTTTGTTGATTTGGTTAATATGGCATTGAGGTATGAAGATTTGATGAGCAAGAAATTGGAGGCAACAGCAACAATTTCGAGAGAGAATTCCGTTAACCCAAATAAAAGAAAGTTTAGTCCACTTTGGAAAAGACAAGCTAAGGGAAAGAAATCGGGTAGAAGCAATAACGGACCCCGTAAGTGTTATAATTGTCAGCAAATTGGACATTTGGCGGATCAGTGTTCTCAAGGAGGATCTCAGCAACAGCAACGACAGAATGGTCCAGGATTGGCAGTAGTTCAAAGATCATTGTGTTTTAATTGTCGTCAGCCCGGTCATATGATTAAGAATTGTCCACTTTTGCAGAGGACACTGCAGGATAAAGTTTTTGCTTTGGAAGTAGGTTCATCTTCTTCTTCTCAAAGCAAAGGAGTTTTGGAAGGTACCCTACTCTTAGATGGCAAATATATTAAAGTGTTGTTTGATTCGGGTGCATCTTTGAGTTTTATATCTCAGGAATCGGTAGAAAAGTTTTCTCTTAACCCTAGTACCGTGGATCGACCCATTATTGTACCTAATCCTATTGGTGGAGCAACAAAATTGGATACGATCTGTAAGGACTTGAAGCTTTCTTATTTGTCCCATAGTTTCTCTTGTGACCCGTATGTGTTAAATTTTAAGGGATTTGATCTTATTTTGGGAATGGATTGGCTAGATAAGTATAAAGCAGTCCTGAATTGTGATGAGAGGACAGTTTCATTGGAGACTGATTTGGGTAGGACTGCCAAAGTGTCATGCGATAGTTTTGGATTTCACTTGAGTAGTCTTTTGCTAGGAGTTGAGACTTCTCAAGAGAAAGTTGAGGAAATCGATGTGGTTCAAGATTTTCCTGATGTTTTTGAAGAAGTTAAGTGTCTACCGCCACATTGAGAGATTGAGTTTCGTATTGATTTGATTCCAGGAGCAGTGCCGGTGATTCAACCCAGTAGGAGAATGCCTCCTAGAGAGAGAGAAGAGTTGATTAAGCAGACGCAGGATCTTTTGGAGAAGGGTTTGATTAGACCCAGTTTTTCTTGTTGGGGCTCTGCTGCGGTGTTTGTCACCAAATCGGATGGTTCGCTAAGGTTCTGTGATGATTATAGAGAATTGAATAAAGTGACCATTCGAAATAAATATCCTTTTCCTCGCATCGATGATCTTTTTGACCAGTTGCATGGAGCTTCTATCTTTTCTCAACTAGATCTAGCTTCAGGTTTCCATCAATTGAGAGTAGCTGAAGATAGTATTCCCTTGACAGCATTTAGGGGACCGAATTGTTTTTATGAGTGGTTGGTTATGCCGTTTGGATTAACCAACGCACCATCCTATTTTGTTGACCTCATAAACCGTGTCTTTAGAGATGTGTTGAATAATTTTGTTTTAGTATTCATTGATGATATTTTGGTCTACTCCAAATCGGAAGAAGAGCACAGACAACATTTGAGAACTGTATTGGAGACTCTGAGGAAGCATGTATTGAAGGCAAAGTTTTCAAAGTGTCATTTTGGAAATTAGAAGTTAAATTTTTAGGGCACATTGTTTCTAGTAAAGGCATTTCAGTAGATCCAGCAAAGGTTGAAACTATTTTGCAATGGAAACAGCCAGAGACACCAACTGAAGTTCGCAGTTTTCTGGATTTGGCTGGCTACTACAGAAAATTTATTAAGGGTTATTCCAAAATTTCTTCGCATCTGACCAAGCTGACTAGGAAATAAACTAAATTCAAGTGGACACTTCAGTGTGAAGAGGCTTTTCAGGAATTGAAGACAAGGCTAACTAGTGCACCAGTACTTGCTATTCCGGATGGGAAGAGCAAATTTGAAGTTTATACGGATGCATGTTTAGTTGGATTGGGAGCAGTTCTGATGCAGAATGGCAGAGTAATTGCGTATGCTAGTCGACAATTGAAGTCCCATGAGGAGAACTATGCTACGCATGATCTAGAACTGTTAGCTATTGTTTTTGTTTTGAAGATCTGGAGACATTATCTTTTGGGAGAAAAGTCTAAGTTATTCACGGATCACAAGCCGTTGAAATATATTTTCTCTCAAAAAGATCTTAATTTGAGACAGCAGAGATGGGTCGAATTTTTGGCATCTTATGATATGGATATTTTGTATACTCCGGGAAAAGCGAATGTCATGGTTGATGTTCTTAGTAGGAATGCGGTTTTATCTCTTTTGGAAGTAGTTCCATCTCTCCAAGAAAAGATCATTGGTAAGCAAATGGAGGATAAATCTTTTGAGGAAATAATTCTTAGGACTAGAGACGGTCGATATTCGGATTTCAAGATAGACGACCAAGGTGTTTTAAGGATTAATGGTCGTTTGTGTGTGCCTAATATTGATGGATTGAGACAAGAAGTTTTAGCTGAGTGTCATCGTTCCAAATTGAATATTCACCCGGGAATCTCGAAGATGTATAAAGATATGAGGAGAGTTTTATGGTGGCCGAATATGAAGAAGGATGTAGCTGCTTTTGTAAATAGTTGTGCCATTTGCCAGCAAGTGAAGGGAGATCAACAAAATTGTGCAGGACTATTGCAACCTTTGGAAATTCCAGATTGGAAGTGGGAGATGATCTCGATGGACTTCATCGACGGTTTGCCTAGAACCAGAAAAGGAAATGAAGGAATATGGGTTATTGTGGATCGTTTAACGAAGAGTGCCCATTTTATTCCAGTTAAAGCAACTCGTACTGCAGTTTCCCTAGCAGAAATTTTCTTGAAGGAGATAGTCAGATTACATGGTATTACTATCAGCATAGTAAGTGACCGCGATCCTATTTTTACTAGCAAATTCTGGGAAGCTCTGCAATCATCTATGGGAACAAGTTTGAGACTAAGTACAGCCTATCATGCTCAGACGGACGGACAAACGGAAAGGCTTAATCGTATTCTGGAAGATATGTTGCGAGCATGTGTATTGGATTTTGGTGGATCATGGGAAGACCATCTTCATCTAGTGGAATTTTCCTATAATAACAGTTATCAAGCGAGTATTAAGATGGCTCCTTATGAAGCTCTGTATGGAAGACCGTGTAGATCTCCATCTTGTTAGATTGAATCGAATGATCGACTTGTGCTCGGACCCGATCTAATTCGTGAAGCTTCTGCGAAGGTAGAGCTTATCAAGAAAAGGGTGAAAGCTGCTCAAGATCGTCAGAAGAAATATGCAGATAAGAGACGAAGACCATTGGAATTTGAGATCGGAGATTTAGTTTTTATCAAAGTTTCCCCAATCAAAGGTGCTATAAGATTCGGAAAGACGGGAAAACTTGCTCCAAGATATATTGGTCCATTCCAAGTGTTGGAAAGAATTAGAACTGTAGCCTACAGGATTGAATTACCAGAACGGATGTCTGGGATTCACAATGTATTCCATGTGTCTCATTTAAGGAAATATATTCATGACCCATCATTGGTGGTAGAGCTGGTTGTTCAGGAAGATTTAGAAGTAGAATCCAATCTGAATGTGGTTAGAGATCCTGTTCAGATTGTAGATCAAGACGAGAAGCAACTCAGGAACAAACTGGTGAAACTCGTCAAGGTGCAATGGAGTGTGGATCTCAGAGATTGTACCTGGGAAACTCTTGATAGTTTTAGAAAAGCTTATCCCAATTTATGTCCGGATAATTAGTAATGATGTTAGAATTGACTGTTTGATTGTTTGTTTTGTATGGATGAAATGTATGTTTGGGGTGTTAATATTAAGTTTTTGAAACTAACTATTGTTTAAATTTCGGGGACGAAATTCTTTTAAGGGGGGAGGAATGTGACATCCGGGAATTTTGACCCTATTATTTTTATTCAAATTTAAATAAAATAAAATATTTGCATTTATAAATAAATAAGATGTTGGACATTTTTAGTTGTATATGCGTTATAAAGGAAAGTTATAACTTCAAAATGTAAACTAGACTCTTTTAACAATATTTAAAATTAAATATGTTTTATTCTATTAAATTAAAAATTATATATTAATGACATTTAATATCAAAGGTATAAATGTAGTTAATAATGATGAGTATAATAATACAATTCTATTCATATTAAATATAAATATAAAATAAAATTTATGTAAATACAATACAAATCAAATTTTTGGAAAGATTAAACTTTAAATAAAAATATGATATAAGAAGTAGTTCTAACAATTTTTGTAATTAAAATAAAATAAGCTTATAAATATTTAGTATAAGTATAACATAAAATATGGTTATAAACATTAGTATACACAAACATAAGTACAAAACTATAATATGAATATAAGATATAAATAAAATGTGAACTATGTTAAGACAAACATATGAAATTAATTAGTCAAAATCAGTGTATAAATTTGTGTTCAAGATAATAATAAAAAAAAAAAGCAAAACCATTGTATAATTACATTAGACAAACAAATGCTGCAAGTATCAAAACTCTTGTACAAAATTGGTCAGCAAAGCATAATAAGTATAAATCTTTATGAATACATTTAGTACAAACAAAAACCTGCAATACCTTATACAAAATGTTTGTGTCAGCAAAACATTAATAGGATGTTAGCATAAATGAAAACATATTAGTACAAACAAAGCCTGCAATATCTTTATACAAATATTTGTGTCAGCCAATACTAATTTGTGTATACTAATTCAAAGACATAAACATTAATTAGCCACCTTAAATCTGAAACAAAATATCTTCTAGCCGAAATACTTATTTATCTCAGGCCTTAGTACATGATAAAATAAAGCAAGATATTATATTATGGTAAAGCTTGTTCCAGAAGTCATTAGGTTCAAATTTATAAATATTTGTATACATCATTTTATCCCTTAGCTCACTTGTAACTGAAAAATCAAAGAAAAAAATAAACAAAATTTCATATTCAAAAGTCAGGAAGCAAAGAAGTTTATAAGAATTTAAAACTTCAAACTGCTGTTTTCTTGCATCATCCTCTGTTTCAAGTTTCTACTACAATCTTGAGTGAGTAAACTTATTTCTAATCTAACTTTTATTATGTAGTTTAAGAAGATTTGTTATGCGGATGTTTAAAGTTCTGGAATTCTTGTTAAATACTATCTGTTCTTATAGTTGTTTTTTTTAAGATAACTGTAAAATTTAAACACTGGAAACTTAAACTTACAGTAAAAAGTAAATAATAATCAAAATTCGAATAGCATAAATTTTAAATTCGAATTCATATCTTGAAACAACATTCAGTAATATGATTTTTAAGACTAGAATTATAAATTTTAGTTAAGTGTGTTTAGAGCAGTTCATCAGTAAACCATTTTTGCTTTGCTATGAATTTCAGATGATTCTTTCAATAATTTTTGATGAAATTCGACATGAAGCTAGAGTAATGTTGTGAGATCACCAGAAAATTGTTAAAATAATTTTCGAATGCAAGATTTTTGAGGGAAGATCAATAGTAGGGTTTAAGGGGTCGGTGTTTTGTGCTCTGTTCATCCGAAGGTCGCGTTGCCGAGGCTTCACCGAGTGCCATGAGATTTGGGTAGATGCTAGAGTGGGTTGTCAACAAGATACGGCCGAAGCCTTGTTGTGTCAGGTGGCGGCGATCGCGAGAGCGTGGTGATTTTATCAATCGTGTTTGGGTAGCTGTGTGACTCTTTTCACTCGAATTTTGATTTCGTGAGTATTGGGTTGTGCTGGGCTTCGTATTCGAGTGAGGGAGTGGTGAATGATTTGTTGGTGATGTCGCGTGGCGGTGGCGCGGTGGTGGACCGCCGTGCACGTGCACGACGGTGGGTAAGAGTCTGGGCATTGTTGACTCGTGTGAAACGCGAGTGGGTTCGCGTGTTGCCTCGAGTTTTGCTGGGTCGAGTTTCGAATTGGCGCGTGTGTATTAATAGTTTTAACAGTTTTAAACTTAAGCTTATATTAAAAAAAACAGAAGAATTTAAGAAACAGAGGAAGAAGAAGAGAGGCAGGGGAGCGAACGCGAGAGAAGAATGGGTGGTCTTGAGTTCTACACGAGTGAGCACAGTGTCGACTTCGGGTTGTTTTAATTCCTGTAGCTTTCCAACTTTATTAAGTTAAAGTATATAGTTTTGTAAGTTAAGTATTAATCAAGGATATTGTTTACAAACCAGTTAATACAAGAAGGACTTTAAAGTTTTACAGAAAACGAAGAAGAGTAATTAAGTTAATTTCAAAGTAAATTAAGAATGTAATAAATTTTATAAATAATTTAATAAGTAGTTCAAAATGTAATCAAATTTGTAATTAAAGATTTTAATGATAATCTTGTATAAAATCATTTGTAATTAAGAATTTAATTAATCATTTGAAGTTGATTAATTAACAAATCGTAGTTAACGAATTAATTAATAATTAATGATTAATTAAGAAAATAATAATAATTAAATGTGTAACTGAGTTTTATAATCAATAATTAAGATTATTGATTAATAATTAATTAATTTAGTAAATGATTAATAAGTAATTAATGAATTGAAATAAGTTAATTTATTAGTAATTGATTAAGCAAGAATAAAATATAATTTACTCTTGAGTATGCAATTAAGTTTAAAACAAATCAAACTTGTTCATATGAATCGATAATTCTATTTGATTGCCTCTGATGTTTATTTATATCTTGTGATGTTCTGCGATGTTCTGAGTATATTTATGCTGATTGTGTATCATTTATCTGTGTTAAATTACTATATGATTTATCTGATGTTACTTATCTGTGTTACGTGCTATATGAATTCAATTGTTAAATTTAAACTGTTAAGTTAATTAGACAACTTGGCCTTTAAAATGGCGTTTGGATTTCGATAAGACCGGGATCGGGTATCGATTTGATATTCCGAAAACCATATCGATCCAAATTAAACGTTAGGTCGAGTAATCTCAAGTGAAGATCGAGATGGTGTTTTCTGAATGCAAGGGTTATCGTCGTTAACTCTGAGGGTGATTCCAAAACGAGTGTAACGAGATAATGCCTTCGGTTTTGTTCGAACCCGAAACGAACTTGTATGGATTGAATGCTTTCAGCACATCGTCAGGCGGACGATGAGCATTCTAAGAAATATGTTCTAAAAAGGTAAACGCGGCCTCAAGCCTCATCAACCGGGAATGGCTAAAACAGGGGATGTGCAGCAAGGTTAGGTGGGTCATGCCCAAGCATGACGAGGTATACCCCTGTCTAGATGTCCCTTTTATTCGGCTGTGTGGGCAGTTGGTCTGCAGCCAACTGCGGGGTTATCTTGTTCGGGACTGTTCAGTAAGGAATGGTTCCGGCCTTGTGTTGCAGGGGAGTTAGGGTAGCTCCTCGGTACTATGTGGCTCCTCGGTACTATGATTTAGCCCACGTACTGTGACGGGTGGTACCCCAGTAGCCCTGCCATTGTATGGGATCCAATTTCCAATAAGCGCCGTACGTTTTGATTGTGCCCAACTATGTTGAAATGTGAGATGTAAGCATTTCAGCTATTTCCGTATTTTACTTGAAAACCCTAGACAATATTATAATATCATTGAATTTCCTATAAAATGTTTTGGTTAGCGTAAGGTAAAAACTTACTCGTATTTATGTGTGGGAAGTTTTACGTGATACCTTTATTTTAAATGATTTTCAAAGTTAAACAACTTTAACCCGTTTACTCATACCAGACCCATTTCTGACCCGGAGTTTATATTTTGTTTTTCATAAACTCTTGGGTACTCAAATTTTTATGAGTAGCCAAGTGATAGGTATTCGGAGTATAGAGTTTTCTGGAGGAGTTGGAGCAGAAGACCAGACGTATGTAGCTATCTATATAGTTCCGCCGTGTTAGTTAGTTCATGATATTTGAGATGTATGTTCTGACAGATATGTATATGACAGCCATGTTGTATGATATTGTATAACTCTGATGTATATAACTATGTAATAGTTATGCTGATATATTATATTTTATTCCATTCCTCTGGGAGATTCTGATGTTGTTATTCTTTCTTTCTTTTTCTTTTCTATTTCTATCCCTTTCTTTCTTATTGATGACACGTCTTCCTGGGCGTAGGAAGCCGGGTCGTCACAAGTAGAACTACTACAGTGGCCTTCCCCTTCGAAACTCGAAAATGAAAGTCGATGATGCGACCGCCATCACCGAAATTATTTTCCAGCGACAGAGAGGAAAGTACAAAACTTATTTTTTCCAAAATCTTCTTTAAAACAATTCTTCCGAATTATGTTAAATATTTATATTAGAAAATACTTATAAACAATATTATTATATTCCAAAATTTATTCGAAAAATTTCAAAACCCCGGAACTTAAGTTCTAAATTTCCAAAGTTCATTTATTTTATTTTTCAATCTTATTTCTATTATTATTTACACACTTTATTACATAACAACCAATCTATTGCAGCCAAATATAGATATCATTTGGAAATTTTTAATTTTATATATAGAAAATATAATAGGCAAAATTATTTCATTCACCTATATAAAACAAATATTGTGTCGGTCTGTCCTACTAAGTGTTTAGAAATCCCTATTGATGTCATAGCGTCCCATGCATCAACCAGAATTTAAAATACAAAACGAAACAGATTAACACGATATTAAAACCTTTTTATAACACTAACAAATACGCTCTCTCATATATATACTCTCAGTGACTCCCATAGGGTATTATTACCCTATTAGTAAAGAGTTAAACACCACAAAGCCAAGGTTTATCGCTAAACCAAAGCTCTGATACCAGAGGTAACGGCCCGCCTTTTCGCACGCTTTAAATCGACAAACGTGCCAATTCAAACCATACGGAAGGGCGGATTGTTATGGGGTAAATAAGGAAAAAAACAGGGAAAGAAAAACAAAATAGAATCTCACAGCGGAAGGATAAAGTATAATAATAAATGTACAGTTCATAAACTGTTTACAAACATTTGATTCTTCTTTATACAATAAATATCAGAGTTCACATACCAATCATAATCAATGCAGCAGAATTAAATAGTGTAGTGGAATATAATTAATGATAATAGTAGAAATTTTCGTCTTCGTCCTCCAGATCTAAAGTCTTCGATCCTGAAACGCTCAGACTGACCCGAGCGAATTTGAAAAGACAAAGCACTCGAGTCGGAACTAAAAGATCTTATGTGGGTTAAATTAACAGAAATAAATATGAGTGCAGTAACTCAAGAGATGCTCGGGATTTACATCTACTAAGGATCTGTTAAACTATTTACTATATAGTATATTGCGCTATTACAATAGTGTCTATTTGTAAAATAAACTTACTTTTTAATAGCGTTAAGGGGTACCCATATAGCCCTTAACACAAATAATGCCAATAGTCTATACAGTACCGTAACACCTCCTGATCGGGAGGCTACCAGAGGATACTCCATAGGTACGACACAAATAGAAACTCGTACAAGGCGCGATAGGGTAGGTTAAACGGCACAACTAGGCAATGCCAGGGTAGATATACCAATTATGCTTCCGGGTCGGTGGTAACGCGTAGCGCGCAGCTACCGCCCACCTCGAGCCACGCCCCCAAATAAAATCAAAAGTGGCCACCGAATCAATCCAAAGTCAAAGTATAATATCGAAGGGATGTGTCCGATCAAAGGTGCTACCTTATTAACCCTTCGATCGCTCCTGTTTTAACCACCTTATGCCAACTCATGGGAGTCGGGTCCACGTATTTACCTTAAAGGAAACACCACCACCATCCTACTTCATTCTGAAATCTTCACCTCGTACACGGTTGTTAAAGTGGTTTTCGGGGTTGGCAGAGAGTATGACAACTTCCGATCCCGGTCTCTTCAACAACCAAACGTTATTATAACACCGCGGTCTTTAAAATAGTTTATACTTTAAAACTAGAAAATAATTATCCATTTCAAAACCCATAAATACGATATCATTCCAATTTCGAGAACAACTCATTTCAATATTATTTTTATAAAATCCAAATCAATAGTATCATTTTTATTTCAAATATATTTCTTTTCCAAAATCATACTGCTTAAAATTTATAATATCTGGAAACCAAACATTTGGATTATAACTTTCAAAACATAATACTTCGAAAATCATAGCTTTAAAACCATAACTTCTAAAACTTGAATGATTTTGGATATTCAACGGTATATAGAATAAAATAGTTGATTTTATATTACTTTATAAATTAAAATAATTTCTGCGACTTACCATTTATTTCATTTAAGATTTTGTCAAAATCCATAAATTTAAAAATCGCTTTCAGTTTCAATAAACCACTTCAGTTTCAATATATTTCAAACTTTGAATATTAAACAATTGGAACTAAGGTTGGAAATTTCTATTCAATAATTTAAAATCCTATTATTTATTTTGAAATGTTGGCATAATAAAGCCGAAATCATTTTAAATGAAACTCAAATTACTTTTAACTATCAAAATTTCCTCCAATTTATTTATGCTAGAAATATTCATTTAATCCATCTTGAATAAAATTTCGGTTATAAATATCATACCTTTTAAAATTTCAAGTTAATAAATTCTAAATCAACTTATGAAGTTAAATTCTTAATTAAGCTCGATTCCAAATGAATTTTCAACTTAACTCCCAATATAAATTGATTTAAAACATTAAAACTCTATATATTCTCAATATCTTAACATGTACTTAACCATATAATATAAATAATCAAACTCCATTATTCATCTTATTTATTTTATCTAACAAATTTATACACAGCTTAAATTCAATAATTTAACCATACATGTACATAAAATAAGATTTTATATAAGGTCAAAAATTAATATTTATTAAACCGTATCCTATCCAAAACCATAAAATCCTTTCAAAAAAAATAATTTTATATATATACTGCGGTGCCTGATTATAATTTTCTACCCTATGGTCAAGTGATACGGATATTTATCATTTCAATCCGCAATTTAATAATAAAAATGCGGTTGTATATCATTTCAAACCGCAATCCCGAATGAAATGAAATGCATAACAACTTGCAGTTAATATAAATAAACATTCATTCATCCAAATATCAATCGTCAACCATATATTACAAATCATCATCCAATTTAAACAAACATCAATATAAAGCATATAAAATATAACAGGTAATAAATATAGGTATTAATTAACAGCTTATATTCAATAATAAATTTACTAACTGTTTAACTAGCAATTAATATACAAATAAATAAATTTAACTGTCAAATTTTTATGCAATAATAAAATTAATTCACATTTAATTTAAATAAATGCGATTTAACTGAGATAATGAATAAAACATGCCAAACAGTCATAAATAAATTTCTACTCATATCAAAAATCAATTTAACAAACATAAGAAAACTTAGAAGTTATGAGCGGGTTAACACACTCACCTTTTGAATTTAAATTGAATTTAAATCCAATTTAAACCCAAAAATTTGACAGTCTCCAAATCCATCCAAACCAGCGTCAAAGTGTCCGGAATTTTATTACGATCCTAACAAAAAAATCGCGCATGAAACGGAGTTCAGATGAAAAAGTTATAGCGATTTAAACACTCGAAATCAAAATTTAAATAATTAAAAAAACAACAGAAACACCTTCTTCTCAAATCCTGGGACCCACATGCGCAAACACCTTCATCACGCGACCTGAAACCGATACCGCATACGCACGAAAGAAACACAACAATAAACAGTGCCTTTGACTTCGATTCCCCTCGCCGTTCGACCGCCGTGTGCCACGCCGTCACTCCCATGGCGTTCGTCTCGGCCTCCACTCTACTTCGACGTGGGTGCGACACCCCCTATTGCCTGCCGCTGCCACCAAGGAACTAGGGTTTCGAACCTTATTTCGATTATTCCGGCCACCACGAGCATCTCCAGGTCAAACGTCCACCACCAAACCACTCCAGACATCGATCCCGACAAAACCCCCCAATCAATTTCGCCTATCGACAACGAAATCGAAACCCTAAATTCTGACTTTGACCTCGATTCTGATCAATCCGATCATTGTCTCGAAAAACGAACAGCATACGTAGGTTTGGATCATTGAGATCTTCGACACATATTTTTTTGAGATTTTTCTGAGGATTTTGAATTTTAGGCTTTGGATTTGATTTTTGAAATTTGAATTTTAGATCTAGGGTTTGCAGCCACTGGAAAAGAGGAGTTGAGGAAAAATGAACGCATAAATAAATGAGAATAGATAGAGGCTAGGGTTTATAACTGGGTTTATATACGTAGGTTAGAAATAGAGTAGATGGATCCAATAAACAAATGTGCTGAACGATAATTGGCCCAAAAAGCCCGTTCTGACTCCGGAACGAAATTTGGTCAACCCATATATCAAAATAGGTGTTTTAAAATATTCTAAACGCGATGGAAAAAGTTTCATATCCAAATTTCATCATATTAAGAAGTTATGCTGAAAACAATACTTTCAAATTGATTTCAAATTGATTTCAATTAAATCGATTCCAAGGCGTTTCGCGTTCGTACGATCAAATGACAAGTCCGATTGCTACGAAACTTGAAACCCTATAATAATTCACTGTTACGGATCCGATGAAACTGGTTTCGTCGAAATCCGAGTCCGTGACAAAAATGGCTATTTTTATATTAAATAAATAAATTAAGAATTAGTAAATAAATCCAAATTTTATATTTCAGTTTCAGAATTGGAAAATTTTATCACTTATGATTCCTCAATCATTTACAATGATTTTAAACAAATTTAAAAATGTAATTTTAGATGATTCATTTTATAAATTCCAATATTAATTCTCAATTTCATTAAATTCAAAATTATGAATTAACTTTCTAATAATTCTATTAAATTAAATGCATCAATGATTATTCCATTCATATTTCAAATAGGAGGGTTTACCATTGGATTTAAAATTATTACATAAATATTTCCCAATTTTCAACTTAATTTTTAATTTAACGTAATAATTAAAATTTGATTTCATTTATTTCAATAAGTCCAACTATTATAAATTAACAAATTAACTCACTATTTAAAGATTCAAATTCAATAATTCATATATTTCATCATCTTGATTTACATATTAAATTATAATTCTTTAAATCAATTCCCGTATTAATTTCTCAATTATCATAATTTGAACCTTTTTCCCAATCTATTAATTACTTCTTAACGTAAATTTACGCTTCTGATAATTTGCATTCACACTTCCGTTACTATATTATTAATTATTAAAGTAACGTTTATTATTACTAACAACATTATAATCACTTAATAATTTAAATGAATTTTATTTACAATAAATTCATTGACCAAATAATTAGATAATTTATAATAGTTTCCATCCTATCTTTAAATTTATTTCATAAATCAATCCTTATCTATGTAATATTCCACCATTTAATTTCATTAGATACCAATTAACCCAATCATTTCATTTATGCTTAGTCATATCATAAAACATTTACCAAATTGAAATGTTCATTCAAGTTTATAGATTATTACTTGCATTAACATAATTTCTTAATTTTATTCCAGTTACCGTTAACAATGGTTTATTACATGAATCAAATAGATACTTTCATTAATTTCTCATATTCAATTTATATCCAGGTAAGAATCTTTTTACTATTTAATTCATTTGAATTTTATTCAAATTACTATAAATAAGTTTTTAATTACCATTGCTTTATTTAAATTTAGTGTTCATTTCAATATTTGTTTATAAAGTCTTTTATTTCTACTAAATTTAATTACACAACTCATTAATTTAACCAAATTAAATCAACGAAATTTACGGGTCGTTACAGCAAGGTTTATAAAAATATAAATAAAATGTTAATTTAATTTATGTATTAATTCGTGTAAACTTTAAAATGCTATAACTCTTTCATACGAGGTCTGTTTCGCACACGAAACAAATTGGGTTAGCTTCGTATTGACGAACACTATGCGATGGAGCTGGATTGGTGTTGATTGGAGCTAGTGAAATTTTTGGATAAAATTAAACATGTGTTTAATTTTATTCGGAATAAAACACTGCAACTGTTATTTGAAACAATGTGAGAACTTCTCACTCAATCGAATTTGTTTCAATTTAAATTTTAAATAGTTAGATTTAAAATTGCTTGATTGTGTGATTGAATGATAAAATATTATCTATTGTTTTGAAATAGACCCTATACGCTGTATATTAAGCGGATGTTATTTATTAAACACATATACCGCGACAATTCCATCTTGAAGTGGAATTGGTATTATATATGTACTTGGAGTTGATTTTCCCGCATTATATAGTGGATGAGACCCTATTCTGCCGCATAATAGCGGATAATATTTTATATAAACCTATGTACCGCGATATCCCGTATTGAAATGGGATTGGTATTGTGTTAACATCTGTGGATGCAGGGAAACAGGTAGGACGGATCCAACTGGATTCCTCAACAGTATTGATTTATTTACAGATATTTGCGATATATTCTGTTATCATATTAATATATGATGTTCGGATGTCATGGTTGATGCATTGGTGCTGTTGCTGCATTGGGCCTATTTTTGGAGTTTTAAAAATGTTAAAGTAATGATTTCGAATTTAAAAGGATTTTTAAAGTGATTTTTGAAAGTATACATTTTATTGAATTTTGGAATTGATTCATTTTAAATAAATAAACGTTAAAATTTTAATGTTATAAGAATTATGATTTTTGAGAAATATAGTAAAATTGATTTTTGAAAATATGGAGTTATTTTTTTTTATAAAAAAGTTTAAATAGAGATTTTTGAATTTATTATAAAAGCTTTATATATAAGATTTATGAACTTTGATTTTTATAAATCAAAGTGATGAAATTATAAAGGAGATTTAAAGATGTTTTAAAATGATGATTGAAAATGAATTTTACAAAAGAATAGAATCTACGATTTTGAAGTTATAAAATGAATGAATTGTAAATAGAGAATTATAAGTAATTTGCTTATAATTTGGATTTTGGCGTGTAAATGTGATATGGATAGAATTTGTTAATAAAGTGATTTTATAAGTTGAAGTTGTTATAAAATATAAATGGAATTTATAAACATTGTTTTATAAATCCGAAATCGACTTATTTTGATAAGTTAATTATTATAGCTTATTAAAGGAGATATATTCACGATTTTGGACAGTGGATAATCCTTTAAATAAAATGTGTAGAAATGTTGAATTGGTTAACGAAGTTTATTCACGATTTGGACAGTGAATAATATATTTAAGAAATGTTTTGGGGAAGTGATATTTTAAATAGAATTAAAACGATTTAAAGATGTTTTAAAATGTATTAAGTATCGAAACCATAGATTTCAACATTCATTGTTGAAATAGACGTTTCCGAGAAATAAAAGGAAATAGTGGACTATAACACTGTTGTTATAGTAAATGATTTTCGAAAGGAAATGTTTTCCAATATGAAGTGAAATGTTTTGAGATGATATCTTTTAAAGATAAACTGAAAGTGAATATATGAAATCGATTTGAAAATCATATATCCGTGGATATTTGGAAATTTAAATTCACCATGGAATTTATAAAGGAAAGGGGAATTTGTTTAAAAATAAACATTGATTTATTTTTGAAGTGTGGGAAAATATATATCCCGTAAAGATATTTTTGGAAAATAAATAATTTGAAAAATTATTTGGAATCTGGTGATGTTGTGCATATCTATTTGATAGTTAAATAACCGACTATCAATATTTACCTTTTTATGCGTAATTTGTTGTGATTTGCTTGAATTTGAATGCTACACTTATTTTAAAAAAATAAGCGCTCCTTATTCGGTTTAGCCGGGAGAGGACCTTTGGGTCGTAAATCCCATTCCGAATAGCGATATGTCGTAATGGATAGCATTTGAAGACCGGTGTTGAAGATCGGATATTTTCGAAAATGGAAGGATTACCGTCGAATGACTCTGCATCGGCTGATCTCCGATATAGAGGTTTTATCACCCTTTGTGATGGGCCGGACGTGATTAGTGAATATCCGGATTTGCAAGGGATTCTTTGGAAGTGCCTTCGGTTCTGTTCAATCCCGGAATGGACTTGTATGGATGTGTGTCTAACGTTACAATTTGAGATGTAAAGCTGGTTTCTATCAAATATATTTCTGTTGGTGTGGAGAATTTATTCTCTTAGCTTAACACCCTTCTCTGAGACGTACGAGCTCAGAGGTTATGTAGTTGATGGTTACTAGTGATATATTCCCAATTTGGTAACGTGGCATGCTGAGTGCTGCTGATCATTTGTTGATCAAAGCGTGGCTTTTATGAAAACGTAGCTTTGTGGACGAGACTTCGTCGAACCTCACACCCCGAAAATGGTCAAAACAAGAAAGATGCAGCAAGGTTATTTGGGGATCGTGCCCCCATGGGGTATATACATTTCCTTCTGGATAGAGGTGGTATTATGGTATGGAGCCTTGATACTTAACCTATGTGGTTGCTGCAAACTTATTATTTTGTGGTTGTTGGTGAATCCCGGGATTTAGGTCGGTTACGACCGGAGGATGGCATACTCGTGTCAGTAGTTACCAAGCTAGGAGTAACCCGGCCTTGTGTTGGCAGAGATCCGGTTAGGTTCTCTAGGCGTCTTTCCAGAGGCGTACCCATGTGGCAATCGGAAGTTCCTTGGCCTGACCATTTGTTGGAAATCCAAAGAAACAATTCGAGCCTTGTACGGTTTTAGTTTTATAACCTGCCATTTACTTATGGTGGCGCCCCACTGTTTAGATGGTAGCTATAGTAGGCATATGATAATGGTCGTATGTTGGCTAAGATTTATATCACGCTTTCGAAATGTTTTCCTACACCTTGCACTTATAGTAATAATATCAAAGAAATTTGCGTATCAAGCATGTTTGACTATCATAAGGAGAAATCTCCTCCGATTCTGCGTTTGCATTGTGTGTGTATGCGGGAGGGCTTATGGTAGTTCCATTTTCCAAATGCATTGTGAATCTATTTTAAAATATTTCTTTATTTGTTTTTAAAGATATAACTGTTTTAAGTTCTCACACCAGTCCCATGACTGACCTGAAGTTTATTGTTTCCTTCCTAAACTCTGGGTGCCCACGAATTTTAACACGGGTAGTCTACAGTCAGGTTATCAGGTCATTCTGGAATTCAGGAGCAAGCTGGATGGCATGGTGTATCAACTAGTATATAGTATTTCTTTTCCGTTGTTTGTTGTTGTAAACTATGATAATGTAAAGTAATGTGATGTAATGTAATAACTGGTATCGTTCTTCGTTTTAAAAGATATTCATTTATTTATTATATGTTGTTCCGTTGCGATTGTGAGATTCTGATATTGTTTCTGTTGCTTTTTCTTTCTTTCTTCTTCTATCTTCTACTTCTTCTTTAACCCTAACAATTCGGTTTTCCCACCTTCGATTGCTTGGCAGTTGATACAGTGGACGTATTAATATCGACTTTCGGGAGTCGAAAATTCGCGTACGCTACAATGTGGTATCAGAGCATTTGGTTAAGAGACAACCTTGGCTCTGTTGGGTGTTACTCGTTAGAAATAGAGTCAGTAGTACTCTAGAATGAGTTGAGTGTAATCATAGTTATGAGCGCGTATTTGTTAGTGAATACGAAATTGTTTTGTATTGTGTTGACTTATCGGTTGATTGTTTATAGATTCTAGTCAATGTAGTCTAGCTAACTGTCGTCGATAGGGGTTTCTAGACTCTTAAACGAGATAAACCGACATAGTATCGTTTTAAATTGGGTAAAAGAAATAATTTTACCTTGATTATATTTTATATATATAAAGTAAATATTTTTTCAGAAATTATTAAAGTGTATATAAATTGATTGTTTGGTTGTTGAAAATGTAAGAATATATATATATAAGTTAATTAAAGGATGTTTAAATAATCTAAATAAAAACAATTGTAAAAGAATAAATTATATAAGCGAAGAGTTATAAGTATGGAATTATAATTAATATGATTTACAATTGTTAAATGATCTTATATAAGTAAAGAGAAAATAGTGAAATTGTCACGACCCGACTTTCCACTCCCGGAAAATCGCATCATGAATTAAGAAAGAAAGGGATAGAAAAGAGAAAAATAGAAGGGAAGAAAGAAACAACACCAGAATCTAACACAGCGGAACGAATAAATTATAATAATAACATAAATATTACATAGTCTACAACAATATCAGAGTTACACAGCCATACCACATACTAGACAGTTATAAACACCTGTCTAGTTATACAACTCAGTACAACTCAAAGAACACACAGCGGAATACTCAATATATATATCTACACGCGGAAGCCTCCTGCTCCATTGCTTCTTCACAATACGTCAAAGCTAATCCTGAATCCTAACCTGAATTCCCTTGACTACTCATAAAAATTTGAGTACTCAAGAGTTTATGAAAAACAAAAATAAACTCCGGGTCAGACATGGGTCTGATGTGAGTAACAGGTTAAAGTTGCTTAACTTTCAAAAACCTTTTGAAAAGAAAGGAATCACGTAAGACTTCCCACACATAAACATGGAAAAGTTTTTACCATACGCTAACCAAAACATTTGATAGGAAATCCAATGATATTATAATAGTGTCTAGGGTTTTCAAATAAATAAGAAATAGCCGAAATTGTTACATGATTAAATTCCAGCTACTAGCCACAAAAGTGGGTAATACAATCAAAACCGTTGGCACTTATTGGATTTTGGATTCCATACAATGGCAGGGCTACTGGGGTACCGTCCGTCACAGTACGTGGCCTATATCAACGTACCGAGGATCACTCCCGACCCCCTACAACACAAAGCCGGACCTATTCCTTACTGAACAGTTCCAAACAAGACAACCCCGTGGTTGTGGCTAGCAACCACCCACACAGCCGAATATAAAGGGACTTCTAGACAGGGATCAATCTTGCTCTCCAGTGGGTGCGACCCACGAAGCTTTGCTGCACCTCCCCTGTTTTAGCCATTCCCGGTTGATGAGGCTTGAGGCTACGCTTACCTTTATAGGATTTATCACTTAGAATGCTCATCGTCCACCTGACGATGTGCTGAAAGCATTCAATCCATACAAGTTCGTTCCGGGTTCGAACGAAACCGAAGGCATTATCTCGTTACACTCATTTTGGAATCACCCTCAGAGTTAACGACAATAACCCTTGCACTCTAATTCACCATCTCGAATCTATAAGAACTAATTTCCTCAAACTCATTACGGAATCACCCACAGAGTTATACTGACGTATAGCCCTTACACCTTGAGTCTTTAGAAAGCTCCACTTTGACTCACGACCTAACGTTATTTGGAATCGATGTGGTTTTCGGATATCCAAATATGGAAACTCGATCCCGGTCTCATCGAAAACCAAAGCGTGTCTTTTAAGGTCCAAGTTGTTTTAAAGGTTTAAAACAATTCAATTACAGTATCTATATACACACAGATAGATAATTCATAAATCATAACTGATAATCAACATTATCGAATAACAGGTAATTCACATCATCAATATAAAAAAGATATACCATATATCACAATAGATAACCTATGTTATCATCACAATACAATCAAACATTCCATACCACACAATATCATTTATCTCATTACTAAGATCACAAAGCATCCAAGACAATCAAGTTCAACCATTTATCCATAAGCAATGATTTACTCATCATCCTATAATTAATTTAAAATGAATTAAATTAACTATCTTCAACTCTAATTAATTTAAAATGAATTAAATTAATTACCCATCTTTAATTAATTTAAAATAAATTAAATTAATTACTTCATCAAATATAAATCTTGCTTACTCAATCATTTAATTGATTACAATCAATTAATCAATCATAAATTACTTTAATTAATCACTCCTGATTAATTATCCTTAATTACATTCATGTAATTATCCTAAATTAATTTTACAAATTAATTATTCTCAACTAAACAGTAATTAACCTTTAATTACTTCAATTAATTAATTAATCATAATTAATTATCCTAATCCTTAATTAATTACATTAATTAATTACCTATTATTGATTAATTAATCATAATTAATCATCTTTAATTACATCATTAATTAAAATAATTAATGATCCTTAATTATTAATTACCTTAAATAATTAACTTATTAATCATCATCACAGATTAATTACATTTAGTAATTTACCAACTTAATTACTATATTAAATAAATTAATTATCCTTTAATTAATTACTGAATTAATCCCTTGATTAATTATTAAATAATTAATCCAAATTACTCATTCTTAAACATCTCCTTAATTACAATCTGTAATTATTATACAATTACTTAACTAAGTAATTTCCAAAACTTTAATTACATAAAGTAATTATTCTTAACCCAGGTATTTAAAATTAATTAAACTTAATTAATTAAAAATAAACAATCTCATTAAATTAAATAATTACATTAAATAATTAATTTCTTAATTACTTTACTAAGTAATTATACTCAAACCATTTACAATTGATTATTATTAAATTAATTAATCTAATTATAAAAACTAACTACATTAATTAATTGTTAAATAATCATGGTTAATGACCTTCATTAACCATTCTCTAATTATTTTATAAAGCAATTAACTTAAATTAATTACCAATTAAGTTATCTTTAATCATTTATTAATTAAAGTTAATTATTAAATTAATTAACCTTGATTAAAACTTAATCACATAATTAATATTCATTTATCATTAATTAATAACTTAATTAATGATCTTAATTCCAAATTGATTATTCATCAATCAATTATTAATTCCAAAATCAATTAATTAATTAAATTAATTAATTAATCTTAATTACTTGTTAATTAATTTTAAAACATAAATCTTAATCAAATTTTCCAAAATAAAACATAACTTAATTATGTTTTAAAACAATTTAATTCAAAACAAAGTACTTATGAAATTACTTTTAAATTTCAATTAAATTCAAGTTTAAAACTTAACAAAGTCTTAAATAATTTAAAACTTTTTAAGTTGCAAATCAAACAAATGCTATGGAAATTTTTAAAGTTAAAGTCATTTCAAAACTTTCAATAATTTAAATTTCCATTTTAATTTGAAACTTCAAATTTTAAATCTTCTTTAAAATTTAAAGTTGAACTTCAAATTTTACTTTTGAATTTCCAGATTTTTAAATAACTTTAAATCTACTCACATTTTAAAATCTTATTATTAAAAATGTTTAAACTATTTTATCAACAGATATAGTAATAAAGTTAAATTTCTAAACTTAAATTTCTATTTTAAAAACTGGAGTTTTAAATTCAAATGAGAAATTAAACTTGCATTCAAATTTGAACTTAAATTTTCTCAAAACAGAAAACTGCAGATTTAAAAAGGTTTAAATCTAGATTTGCAGAAATCAGAAAAACAGGTTTCAACTCTAACCTGGAATTCAAATTCAAATAATTCAAACTGGAATTAAGTTTTAAAATTAAGTTTAAACCTAAACCTTATTTAAACCCATAACTACAGATTTTAATTTTTTACAAGCCCAGATTTTTAAAAGGTTTAAAAACCCAAATTTTTAAAACAAAACACAGTTTTACTGTGTAAACTGTAAACTACAGGCTAACCCGAGAAACAAAACTTTTACTTCGGGTTTTCTTCCCATTTACTCCGAGTTTTTCCACCACCAACTTTGAGTCATTCTCCCATTTCCCACAACCTCCCTGCAATACCCAATTCAACCTGAAAAACAGGTTACAGGTTTCTGTTGCAAACCTGTCAACGGCAATTTCGAGTTGCTCCGACCATCTGGCAATCCACCCTTCCGGCCATGAACTCCCTCACACATCAACTACCCACACACCAAAAATCAAAACACTCGATCCACTCTTCACCTCCTCACTATCCCGTACTTTTACCCTTATTCAAAGCTCAGTGTTCAAACCAAAATTTTTCCCCCAGCAACCAATCAAGCAATTCATTATTCTCATTACAGTTTTTCTAGGGATCTAAGATCTTTTCTTAATGACTCAGAAGAGTTTGAGTTCCCACAAATATCAGATTGTAGGAATCTGCTAAAAATCAAATTTTCTGTTCAAGAACAAACTGTAAATAGAACATACACCAAAAATACTAATACTAAATTTAAAAATCAGTTTCCAGTAACTGTTTTTGGTTTATGAAACTGGTTTTTAATATTAACATGACTGGATTTAATCAAGATCAACATAAATGGTATTACTTATTTTATTTTATTTTTTACAGAGATATCACTCTGTAGTTTTACTTCTTCTAATATATTTTTTTAAACCTGAACTTAAGAAATTTAGACAACAATACTTTATACATTTGCATTCTAATCTATGATAAAAAACTTTCTTTTAATTATTCTAGAACCTAGTTACTATCTTAAGTCTGATCAATTGTAAAAAAAAAAATTAAAAGGATGTGAATCTGGAAACACATCACAGCAAAACCAACATGCATAAACAATCATAATTGTAACAGACATTTCATAAGCACACAAACATATTTATCTCAACTTTTAACAAGCAACCTATTTATAGTTTAAAATATAAATGTTACTCACTTGTTAATGCAGAGCTCAGTTGTCTTTTTGAAACTCTGCAGAAAGAATGCAGACCCTTGTTTTGAATTTGCAGAACACATGCAGGCTTCCTCTGTTGATCATTTGAATTGCAGAAATAAGAAACATGTAGGCTTGACTCAGTTGAAATCTGAGTTGCAATTTGATGATATGCTCATGCTCACAGCCTAATTACTTGCATGTAGGAAATAGATGATGCTGAGTTGATCTTTGGTGGAGTATGCAGGTTCTTTGTTTTGAGATTTGCAGATTGATCTTTATGAAGAGGAATATGCGGATTTGAATATGTTTATGATTATGCAGATTTGATTTTTATTTGATTGTGAATGCAGAATTTTTTTTTAGATTTGAGGAAATGCAAATTTAAGATTTGAAAATGCAGATTCATGAATGCAGATTTTGGTGAATTGTATATGCAGATTTTTAAAATGAATATGAAGATGGGTTTGAGGAAATACAGAAATGAGATATGCAGATTTGCATGATTTTGATTCAAGAAGTTTTGAAGAATTTCTTTTGATTAAAGAAGAATGAAAATGTTATATGAAATGAAGATGCATACTATACAAATGTATTTCAGATTTTAATGTAATAAAAGAAAAAAAATAAAAACAAAATTCTAACACTTGTCAATTTAACAACACTTGTCAAACTGAATGCGTATTAATTTAACACATGTTATCTTTAAAAGTAGTTAATACTAATTACAAATTAATGTATGTATTTTAGCTTAATTTAAATTTGTTAGTTTATATTTAACATATGTATAAATTTACAAATGGAAATAAAAACAAATCATGTTAATAAATGAAACTTATATATATTAAAGATTAAAACAATTTAGATTTTACACTTTTGAATTTAAATTCAAACTAAATTCAAATTCAAATATTTTTCAAATCAAGTTATACATATAAATTCAATTTGAAATAAACATTACAAATCTTATTCAAAATTTATTTATAAAGTCAATACAATGTTAATATTTTTTTTTATAAATCTCTTTTATTAAATTAAAAATCATTTTACAATAAATTATATTGTTATCAAATAAAATATCCATTTTATTAAACCATAAAACATTTTATTGAATTTATTCTAAATTTAAAACAAAACCAACTTATTTAAAATATGAACCATATATTTATATTGTGAAGAGAAATCCATTTATCAATTAAAAGATAAAATAACCAATTTAAATAATTATTGAAGACGATTATTAAATCTATTTGAATAATTATTAACAAATTGTCAATATCAATTTAATTTTAACCACAAATTATTAAATTGATATTGTTAAAAATTACGGGATATTACAATCTTTCCCCCTTAAAAGAATTTCGTCCTCGAAATTTTAAAACAAAGGTAATTTAATAATCTCATTAAATTTTATACTTTAAACACAAGCATATATCAAACATATGCTAACAACCAAAACAACCAATTCAAACAAATCTAATTATCCAGACAAAATCTGGATGAAATTCTATCGAGTTTCCCCAGGTATATATATATATATCCACCGGGATACTCGCACTAGAGAATCCAAACAAATAATACTATGAAGCTATAAAATTCCTATACACCTATATCTATAACACTATACAAGATATCAGACTACAAACGAGTCTGACTCAACAACCAAAACTCCAGAACTGCTGGTTCCACAACCAGAGATAGATCATACACGTACTCCCTCAGAGATACGTGAAACTCATCAAATTCCAGTTATCCAAACTGGCAATCCAATCCTGTAGATCAATCACTTATTCTCAAGATCACAGAAAAGATCCAAACACTTCAGAGCTAACTCCTCAGACTTACCCAAATTATAGCTCACTTAAGATCAGAGAAAACTTATCCAAAATTAAATCTCCGACCACAGAGTCCAAATCCCTCCGGCTCTTATCCACAATATCTCTTCAGACAATCCTGGGCTGCCCACAACCTTACTGATCAGCACAACCTTTGCTGATGCTTCTAGAAACGAACTAGACCAATCAACTTCAACAAAATGATCTCCTCAAGATCAACCAAAACCATGAACTCAAACTCAACTCCTCAACATCAGAGAACAACAACTCACTTCTCCTGTCCAGAAAAAGATAGGCAGATACCCTCCCCAACTGCTTCCACTGCTCAACTCTGATCCGAAGTGGAAGAAAAATGCTGAAGAAGAACACAAGCACCAACTGGACAACACACCCCAGAGATATGATTCACAGATCTATAAGAAAAATTCAGAAGTTCCTCCAAAACTCCGAGCCGCTACACCAACTCAACTCCTGGAAACCATTCTTCTATAAGGTTGAACCACCAGTATCACTCCTAGAATCCTAGTCAATAAGAAAGCTCAACTTTCAGATGCAAACAAAACTCTGACTTCTCTGAAGACATTCAGAAAAACTCAGATAACTCAAGAGAAACTCAATCAATCGCAAGTCACTTTTGCGAACCACCAAACCAAATCCAAGGAATACTGTTCTCCCTTAACCAAATAGAACAGCTTAAACTTAACTAGCCAACTTATCGAAGAAACGGGTTCACTAAACTGCTTCTGAACTCCACTTCAGAAAACTGCTAAGCCAGAAGATCTCTAGCCAACACCGAGAACATTCCAAACTACACTGCTGCCACAGATGCCAAAGAATTCCAAAACAAAGCTCTCCGAGAAACTCGGACTTCAAAGCAAACAGAAACTCCGGCTGAACACAGCCACAACACCGAGGCAGACTCACTTCCTTAACTTGTTCCATAGAAAACATCTTCGGGAACATCCATAGTCACTGCATCTCATCACGCAGCTACTACTCCCTTAGGGTATCAAAATACCATCACTTGCTTCTGCCCAACCAACAGATCCAAATACTACTCATCCAACTTCAGAAATAAACTCCGAACCTTCGCAGGTTTCCTTCAGAGATTAATGAAGTTCTTTATCACTACAGAACTCACTCGAGACGGTATTAGGTCTACAGTCTCAACAAATACTTCCAACCTCAAACATCCAAACTCCAACCAATGGTAGTAATCGTGTTACACACAATAGTACCCCATCTACCTTTATAACTTATATTGGAAAACCTGAACAGGTAACCCAATAGATAGGTAGAAATATATATATATATATATATATATATATATATATATATTACAAATACGCTCTCTCAAGAAAGACACCATTACAGAGCCTAGGTATTCACTCAACCTAACGCTCCCTAAAGAAAGATACACTTCAGAGCCTAGGTATTCACTCAGCCTAATGCTCTGATACCAGCTGTCACGACCCGACTTTCCACTCCCGGAAAATCGCATCATGAATTAAGAAAGAAAGGGATAGAAAAGAGAAAAATAGAAGGGAAGAAAGAAACAACATCAGAATCTAACACAGCGGAACGAATAAATTATAATAATAACATAAATATTACATAGTCTACAACAATATCAGAGTTACACAGCCATACCACATACTAGACAGTTATAAACACCTGTCTAGTTATACAACTCAGTACAACTCAAAGAACACACAGCGGAATACTCAATATACATATCTACACGCGGAAGCCTCCTGCTCCATTGCTTCTTCACAATACGTCAAAGCTAATCCTGAATCCTAACCTAAATTACCTTGACTACTCATAAAAATTTGAGTACCCAAGAGTTTATGAAAAACAAAAATAAACTCCGGGTCGGACATGGGTCAGGTGTGAGTAACAGGTTAAATTGCTTAACTTTCAAAAACCTTTTGAAAAGAAAGGTATCACGTAAGACTTCCCACACATAAACATGGAAAAGTTTTTACCTTACGCTAACCAAAACATTTGATAGGAAATCCAATGATATTATAATAGTGTCTAGGGTTTTCAAATAAATAAGAAATAGCCGAAATTGTTACATGACTAAATTCTAGCTAATAGCCACAAAAGTGGGTAATACAATCAAAACCGTTGGCACTTATTGGATTTTGGATTCCATACAATGGCAGGGCTACTGGGGTACCGCCCGTCACAGTACGTGGCCTATATCAGCGTACCGAGGATCACTCCCGACCCCCTGCAACACAAAGCCGGACCCATTCCTTACTGAACAGTTCCAAACAAGACAACCCCGTGGTTGTGGCTAGCAACCACCCACACAGCCGAATATAAAGGGACTTCTAGACAGGGATCAATCTTGCTCTCCCGTGGGTGCGACCCATAAAACTTTGCTGCACCTCCCCTGTTTTAGCCATTCCCGGTTGATGAGGCTTGAGGCTACGATTACCTTTATAGGATTTATCACTTAGAATGCTCATCGTCCACCTGACGATGTGCTGAAAGCATTCAATCCATACAAGTTCGTTCCGGGTTCGAACGAAACCGAAGGCATTATCTCGTTACACTCATTTTGGAATCACCCTTAGAGTTAACGACAATAACCCTTGCACTCTAATTCACCATCTCGAATCTATAAGAACTAATTCCGTCAAACTCATTACGGAATCACCCACAGAGTTATACTGACGTATAGCCCTTACACCTCGAGTCTTCACAAAGCTCCACTTTGACTCACGACCTAACGTTATTTGGAATCGATGTGGTTTTCGGATATCCAAATATGAAAACCCGATCCCGGTCTCATCGAAAACCAAAGCGTGTCTTTTAAGGTCCAAGTTGTTTTAAAGGTTTAAAACAATTCAATTACAGTATCTATATACACACAGATAGATAATTCATAAATCATAACTGATAATCAACATTATCAAATAACAGGTAATTCACATCATCAATATCAAAAAGATATACCATATATCACAATAGATAACCTATGTTATCATCACAATACAATCAAACATTCCATACCACACAATATCATTTATCTCATTACTGAGATCACAAAGCATCCAAGACAATCAAGTTCAACCATTCATCCATAAGCAATGATTTACTCATCATCCTATAATTAATTTAAAATGAATTAAATTAACTATATTCAACTCTAATTAATTTAAAATGAATTAAATTAATTACCCATCTTTAATTAATTTAAAATAAATTAAATTAATTACTTCATCAAATATAAATCTTGCTTACTCAATCATTTAATTGATTACAATCAATTAATCAATCATAAATTACTTTAATTAATCACTCCTGATTAATTATCCTTAATTACATTCATGTAATTATCCTAAATTAATTCTACAAATTAATTATTCTCAACTAAACAGTAATTAACCTTTAATTACTTCAATTAATTAATTAATCATAATTAATTATCCTAATCCTTAATTAATTACATTAATTAATTACCTATTATTGATTAATTAATCATAATTAATCATCTTTAATTACATCATTAATTAAAATAATTAATGATCCTTAATTATTAATTACCTTAAGTAATTAACTTATTAATCATCATCACAGATTAATTACATTTAGTAATTTACCAACTTAATTACTATATTAAATAAATTAATTATCCTTTAATTAATTATTGAATTAATCCCTTGATTAATTATTAAATAATTAATCCAAATTACTCATTCTTAAACATCTCCTTAATTACAATCTGTAATTATTATACAATTACTTAACTAAGTAATTTCTAAAACTTTAATTACATAAAGTAATTATTCTTAACCCAGGTGTTTAAAATTAATTAAACTTAATTAATTAAAAATAAACAATCTCATTAAATTAAATTAATTACATTAAATAATTAATTTCTTAATTACTTTACTAAGTAATTATACTCAAACCATTTACAATTGATTATTATTAAATTAATTAATCTAATTATAAAAATTAACTACATTAATTAATTGTTAAATAATCATGGTTAATGACCTTCATTAACCATTCTCTAATTATTTTATGAAGTAATTAACTTAAATTAATTACCAATTAAGTTATCTTTAATCATTTATTAATTAAAGTTAATTATTAAATTAATTAACCTTGATTAAAACTTAATCACATAATTAATATTCATTTATCATTAATTAATAACTTAATTAATGATCTTAATTCCAAATTGATTATTCATTAATCAATTATTAATTCCAAATTCAATTAATTAATTAAATTAATTCATTAATCTTAATTACCTGTTAATTAATTTTAAAACATAAATCTTAATCAAATTTTCCAAAATAAAACATAACTTAATTATGTTTTAAAACAATTTAATTCAAAACAAAGTACTTAGAAATTACTTTTAAATTTCAATTTAAATTCAAGTTTAAAACTTAACAAAGTCTTAAATAATTTAAAACTTTTTAAGTTGCAAATCAAACAAATGCTATGGAAATTTTTAAAGTTAAAGTCATTTCAAAACTTTCAATAATTTAAATTTCCATTTTAATTTGAAACTTCAAATTTTAAATCTTCTTTAAAATTTAAAACTGAACTTCAAATTTTACATTTGAATTTCCAGATTTTTAAATAACTTTAAATCTACTCACATTTTAAAATCTTATTATTAAAAATGTTTAAACTATTTTATCAACTGATATAGTAATAAAGTTAAATTTCTAAACTTAAATTTCTATTTTAAAAACTGGAGTTTTAAATTCAAATGAGAAATTAAACTTGCATTTAAATTTGAACTTAAATTTTCTCAAAACAGAAAACTGCAGATTTAAAAAGGTTTAAATCTAGATTCACAGAAAACAGAAAAACAGGTTTCAACTCTAACCTGGAATTTAAATTCAAATAATTCAAACTTGAATTAAGTTTTAAAATTAAGTTTAAACCTAAACCTTATTTGAACCCATAACTACAGATTTTAATTTTTTACAAGCCCAGATTTTTAAAAGGTTTAAAAACCCAAATTTTTAAAACAAAACACAGTTTTACTGTGTAAACTGTAAACTACAGGCTAACCCGAGAAACAAAACTTTTACTTCGGGTTTTCTTCCCATTTACTCCGATTTTTTCCACCACCAACTTCGAGTCATTCTCCCATTTCCCACAACCTCCCTGCAATACCCAATTCAACCTGAAAAACAGGTTACAGGTTTCTGTTGCAAACCTGTCAACGGCCATTTCGAGTTGCTCCGACCATCTGGCAATCCACCCCTCCGGCCATGAACTCCCTCACACATCAACTACCCACACACCAAAAATCAAAACACTCGATCCACTCTTCACCTCCTCACTGTCCCATACTTTTACCCTTATTCAAAACTCAGTGTTCAAACCAAAATTTTTCCCCCAGCAACCAATCAAGCAATTCATTATTCTCATTACAGTTTTTCTAGGGATCTAAGATCTTTTCTTAATAACTCATAAGAGTTTGAGTTCCCACAAATATCAGATTGATGGAATCTACTAAAAATCAAATATTCTGTTCAAGAACAAACTGTAAATAGAACATACACCAAAAATACTAATACTAAATTTAAAAATCAGTTTCCAGTAACTGTTTTTGGTTTATGAAACTGGTTTTTAATATTAATATGACTGGATTTAATCAAGATCAACATAAATGGTATTACTTATTTTTATTTTTTTTACAGAGATATCACTCTGTAGTTTTACTTCTTCTAATATTTTTTTTTTTAAACCTGAACTTAAGAAATTTAGACAACAATACTTTATACATTTGCATTCTAATATATGATAAACAACTTTCTTTTAATTATTCTACAACCTAGTTACTATCTTAAGTCTGATCAATTGTAAAAAAAAAAAATTAAAAGGATGTGAATCTGGAAACACATCACAGCAAAACCAACATGCATAAACAATCATAATTGCAACAGACATTTCATAAGCACACAAACATATTTATCTCAACTTTTAACAACCAACCTATTTATAGTTTAAAATATAAATGTTACTCACTTGTTAATGCAGAGCTCAGTTGTCTTTTTGAAACTCTGCAGAAAAGAATGCAGACCCTTGTTTTGAATTTGCAGAACACATGCAGGCTTCCTCTGTTGATCATTTGAATTGCAGAAATAAGAAACATGTAGGCTTGACTCAGTTGAAATCTGAGTTGCAATTTGATGATATGCTCATGCTCACAGCCTAATTACTTGCATGTAGGAAATAGATGATGCTGAGTTGATCTTTGGTGGAGTATGCAGGTTCTTTGTTTTGAGATTTGCAGATTGATCTTTATGAAGAGGAATATGCGGATTTGAATATGTTTATGATTATGCAGATTTGATTTTTATTTGATTGTGAATGCAGAATTTTTTTTTAGATTTGAGGAAATGCAAATTTGAGATTTGAAAATGCATATTCATGAATGCAGATTTTGGTGAATTGTATATGCAGATTTTTAAAATGAATATGAAGATGGGTTTGAGGAAATACAGAAATGAGATATGCAGATTTGCATGATTTTGATTCAAGAAGTTTTGAAGAATTTCTTTTGATTAAAGAAGAATGAAAATGTTATATGAAATGAAGATGCATGCTATACAAATGTATTTCATATTTTAATGTAATAAAAGAAAAAAAAAGAAAAACAAAATTCTATCACTTGTCAATTTAACAACACTTGTCAAATTGAATGCATATTAATTTAACACATGTTATCTTTAAAAGTAGTTAATACTAATTACAAATTAATGTATGTATTTTAGCTTAATTTAAATTTGTTTGTTTATATTTAACATATGTATAAATTTACAAATGGAAATAAAAACAAATCATGTTAATAAATGAAACTTATACATATTAAAGATTAAAACAATTTAGATTTTACACTTTTGAATTTAAATTGAAACTAAATTCAAAATCAAATATTTTTCAAATCAAGTTATACATATAAATTCAATTTGAAATAAACATTACAAATCTTATTCAAAATTTATTTGTAAAGTCAATACAATGTTAATATTTTTTTTTATAAATCTCTTTTATTAAATTAAAAATCATTTTACAATAAATTATATTTTTATCAAATAAAATATCCATTTTATTAAACCATAAAACATTTTATTGAATTTATTCTAAATTTAAAACAAAACCAATTTATTTAAAATATGAACCATATATTTATATTGTAAATAGAAATCCATTTATCAATTAAAAGATAAAATAACCAACTTAAATAATTATTGAAGAAGATTATTAAATCTATTTGAATAATTATTAACAAATTGTCAATATCAATTTAATTTTAACCACAGATTATTAAATTGATATTATTAAAAATTCTGGGATATTACAGAAATTATATAAGTAAAAGATTTGTAAATGTGGTTTATGAATAAAAAGAATTTTTTTTGAAAGTATCTAAACCACTGAATTCACTACTGTTGCTGAGAAATAGCAAGGATGATGACTACAGCATCATCAGTATCATTTTCATGTTTCTGTATGATGGATTTGCTACCATAGTAAATTGAAAATTGAAGTTTGGTTGTGATAAACAAATTTGAAATAAAAATCCAAGTTGTAATTGTTGAAAATAAGTGAAACGAGTTTTGAACTTATAATATGAAATAATAAATTTAGCTTTGGTAAAGTTAAAGGATTTGGGTTAACATAGTAAATATATGATGTGAAAATTTAAGTAAAGGAAGTTAAATAAATTGAATTGAATTAGATAGGTATTTATTTAATATGGATTTGAAAATTGAAGTTAAGTTAAACAAATGATGTTTGAAATGGAATATAACTTAAGTAATGTTGAATGAAGTTGATTTTGGTATCGAAGTAAACTAATAAAGTGAAGTGATGAATATGAACTTGAGTTATATAAATGAAATTCAACTTTATATGGTAAAATGAATTAGCAATTGAATTGAACTAATGAATTGAGTATTAATCAATCTAATGTAAATGAATTGATATGGAATAGTGGATGTAGTTGTTAATTCATTTAAAAGCTAATGAAATCGAGGATTGAATAATTCAATTAAAGTCAATTAAAAGTGTTAAACCAAATTGAATGTGAATTTAACAATTTGGTTATGATTTGGTTGTTATATGATTGTTAGTTGATTGTATATAATTCATTAAGTGTTAATGAAGTTGAATTGATAGAATTGAAAGCTGTGTAGTTGAATTTGATTTGGAAGTGAACTAACTTGAATATAAATTAGTGAATGTAAACTAATTGAATATGAATAAATGAATGTTAGTAAAAATATCCAATGATAATGAATCAATTGTGAATAAATTGAAAAAAAACAATTCACTGAATATAATGAGAAGTGAATTTATATTGATTTGGTTATTGACTGATTGGTAGATATTGGATGTAGTGGGATGATAGTTGGTTGATGGTTGAATTTATTGCTTTTGATTGCATTTGCTATATTGGCATATATAGTTGTCGGTATATGTTGTATATTGACATTGTTTTCATATAAACATGTTTCTCATGATTTGTTGAGTGTTTAGTAGGTGCGGATTGTGCTTGCTTCGCATTTGGAGCTCGCTTTCGCGCTATATTAGCCGTATATGCTCTCTAATAATATATAAGGTACATATCTCGGATTACATATCGTACTTTTACACTTTTTTCCTTGCGGGATGCCTCATTACTTTGATGAGATGTATATTTGTGATATATATATTGCCTTTTTTTTGGATCGAGCAGCGCAAAGGAGGTTATGGCGAAATTTTCTGAAAATTTAAAGCGTTAGAATATTTTAAGAAAATCAATTTTTTTTGAAAAGATAACTAAGTATGATTTGAGAACTTAGTAAAGTTTTTTTAAGAAGTTTAACTATTGGATTTTGGGAAAGTTAAACACTTAAGTGAATTTGAAATCTAATTTGAATGGATGTTTGAAAAGTTAATGGATTCTGTAATTTTTTCATACTTGGTAATTTCGAGGACGAAATTATTTTAAGGAGGGAAGTTTGTAACGACCAAGAATTTCTGTCATTTGAAATTCGTATATTTAACTAATTTTGATAATTCACGAATGAATTTTATAAGCTGAGTGAATTAAATTTTGAATACGTGGATTTAATTGGATAATTAAATCGATAATTTAATATTTGAAATTAGAGAAAATAATTGGAAATTGGTTTTAATGTGATTAAAATTGATTTGTAAAGTTGTATTTAATCATATTGGAGTTAGAATGATGTTATAGAACTTTTACAATTGAATTAAAAGTTAATTTGCCGAAATTGAATATTTTAATATTTAATTGACGAGTAAAAATAGTCATTTTTCAAACAGTCTCGGATTTGGACAAAACCAGTTTCATCGGATCCGTAATATTATATTATTGTATGGTTTCAAATTTCGTGTCAATCTGATTTACCGTTTGTCCGGGGCAAGCTAAAACGCATTGAAATCGGTTTAAGTGAATTTTTAATTTAAATAAGTCGATTTGAAATCGTATCTTCCAAATTTGATCGAATTGGCTCCCGATATATATTCATTGCGTTCGGAATAGGGGCAAAACATTATAAACTCCAGGCGACACGCTTCTTTTGGAGTTTGGAAAATTTCGGGATGAATAGTGTTTCGATATTTTCTATATAAGAATCTCACATCTCCTATTTTGCAACAAACCCTAATGGCAGAAACCCTAGCCGCCGGCCTAAATTTCAATGGCCGAGAATTTCACTTCTTCCTCTTCTATTTTCTTCCAATCCGTAAACTTTTACAAGAAATCTCCAACTACGATATTGTAGACAACATTGAGAACTACAAATCTAATGGTCATGATTTGAAACGAAGCATCGTAGAGGCCAAAATTCTGCTGTAAAGTCGCCCCGTTCGCACACGAAATTCGAGACGAAATGAGGGCCGAGCTCATCGTGGTTCATGCCGTGGGTGGCGCACGTGCATGTGGAGGCGGGGGAAGTTTCTGATCGTCGTCTCGACGTCATGGAAGGTCGCGATAATCAAGGGATAAACGGCGGCCGTGGGTTTATATGCGTGCATGTTTACTGAGTTGGGGGAGAAGAAGGAGGGGACGGCCGAGATTCTAGGGTATATGTGACGGCCCACCTCTATACCCATGCTAGACAAGAACATTACGGAGAATGCTGTCGACTAGCACGGAGAATAAGGCTGTTGAGGAGCGACCATCCGTGTAATTACTTTGTGCGAGCATCGATATGTCAGATAGCATAACATGCAATACTTTATCAAGAGGAAATCCGACATACCGACACAAACTCAAAGCTACTACACAGTGGCTATAATATCTTCGGAAACAAATACAGAAATATACATAACATAAATCAGTCACAGACAATTCATATCACAAAGGCGGAAATAGATATGAATATTACACTAATAAGTGTACATCAGAGTAGCGGTCTAAAAAGATCCACAATATCACAAAAGAATAGTCACATGAACTACACAAAAGAATAAGTATGCATTATGGAGTCTATATCTCGAATGTATACACCAAAACAAACTACTAATCTAAGTAGTAAGCCAAAATTCAGAGAAATCAATCCCAAGTGAGAGGTCAAGCAGAAGCACCTGTAACATCTCGGTCTGACCCGAGTATTATTTAATAAGAAAATAATAAACGGATCAGTCTAACTATAAATATCAGATAACATAATATAGAATAGGAGATATGACTAAACACATAATAATCACAATGCCAAGCTGTGATATATATAAGTAACTGAAAATCAACAAGAGATTAATCAATATCACGATAATCTGCTCAAGATAAAAAGGAATGTCATACTCCTAATTTCATTCACCACGCCACAATAAATGACATATAAGATATGGCATAGACGTATAATATCCATAATGGCATACTACTATAAGTATGTAAATGATAATCAACAAACAATTAATCAATATCAAAGAATCTGCTCAAAGATCCAAAAAGGGTATCATACCCAAAACTTGTATTCACAACAAGTTAATGACACACAAATTCACCTATGCACAAGAATTGATAAATCATATCAATAGAAATCACAAAGTTGGTGAAGCATAAATTCCAGAAATCAACACAAGAAATCCAATCAATGACACACAAATTCACCTATGCACAAGAATTGATAAATCATATCAATAGAAATCACAAAAATAGGTGAAGTATAAATTCCAGAATTCGACACACGAAATCCAGAAATTTCACAAAATAAGGGGGGAGGCCTATCACATGAACGGGAGCATGAAAACTCACCAACAGCTGTAACACATAAACGAGAAGCTATCTCATGGTAGCTAGCCATTAATTTGACACACGAATGGTCCGAAGACCTGACACACGAATGGTCCGGAGACCGTGGGTTGCTACCCCACCAAATTTGAGTCGAAACTCCACAAAACGGGGTTTAGTCTCCCGCGCAATCAAAGAGACATCGCACATTGCTAGTCTAAATCACAAAAATGATCGTCATGATCATCGAGAAGTGTCAATTACACTAAGCTAGTAAATATATGAGTTTAGCTTCATGTCCCATAACCACTTGCTTAACTTAAATATTTACGAACAAACTGTAGATCTCCACTATAAGATTGTCACAAGAGATTCAATCGAACAAGTCCAAGAATTAACCGACAAAGTGAACGCAAGTGTTTCATACCACTTGTTTTACTAAGTCGTTTAATTAGATTTCTCATACGAGTGAGGTAAAGGTTTATATATATACTAATAGATTGGAAAATGGTTTTATAAACGAATTTGGTATTAAAATAGTATTGAAATCGTTTGAGGAAAGAGTTTTGATATTTACTACTAGTATAGAAAACCTTTATATTTTTAAAGTGACAAAACACAAAGAAGATTGTAGGAACAATCAATCACTAAAATTCACATACGAAGATGTGAATAAAATCCAAAGAAATCGATACCAAATCCATAGAAATGGATATTTCCAAAAAATCCATAAAAAGAAGTCATCAAAGTCGACAATAAGTGATAACGATTAATAGGATCGCAAAAATCGATAAACAATGGAAGTTCACACAAAACAGCCTGAATAGGCAAAAATACACATCTCCAGACGTCTGATTTGGAATCCAGACGTCTGGATTTGTTCTCTGGAAATAACCCAGAGAACACTCAGACGTCTGAAATCTCAAGTCAGGCGTCTGAGACCTATCCAGACGTCTGGTTTGATGGTTCAGACGTCTGAAAATAGTCTCTGGCTTTTTTTATAATATGCGTGCATACATTTTTACCTTCCAGGTCCAAACCAGACGTCTGGACTTGGTCACCAGACGTCTGAAATTGCCTGGTAGGCAAAAATCAGCCCTGCCCAAAAATGGGCGAAAATCCAAACGGAAGCGATCGAACGAGCGACGAAGACTAGGGATTTATGTCAAATGACAACCCAGCCTTATAGGCTCTCTAAAACACCTACTAAAGCATGATCAAACATCAAAGTTATGATTTTTAGAGTATTGGCTTCAAACACCAAAAAATGGAAATATTCACAAAACCAATCCAAATCATAAGCAATTGCACATGAATAAATGTTAGGGATTCATACCTAACAACAAAGATAGATATAGACATAGATGTGAGATAAAAATCTCACCTTTTCTAAATATCAAACAAGAAGAAGCTTGAAAGCAAATGGAGAATCAACCTCTCTTCAACACAACCCAATTGAGCTTGAATCTAAGCTCAAAAACAAGAACATTCCCAAAATTAGGTTTAGGAATTTCTGAAATTGGTAAGAGAACAAGTTGGAGAAGAAGAAGAGAAGCTTACCAATGGGTTCTTCTTGAGTTTGGAGCTAGGAATTTGATTTGCAAGAGGAACTAGGGTTTTGGAGTTTTAATTTCCAATCTCTCCCACCATTAATGCTAAGAAAACTGAAAAGAGAAAGAAGTGAGGGAGAATGGGGAGAGTGGTTCAGTTTTGGAGTATAAGTTAACATAGGGCTGAGCCCAAAACCAAACCCAAAGTGAAAAGTAGCAAAAATCAACTTTCTCCAAACATATCGAAGCTTATACTCAAAAAGGTCGCAAACGACATTTTAAACTCAATGGGAGTGGTCCCGAGTCCTAATTCGACCGTATGCAAAAAGTAGCTTTTCGGACTAAAATCCGACTAACGATAAAATATTTAAATAAAATGTTTAAATATAAAATCGATAAATATGCGGGTTGTTACAGACTCCCCTCCTTAAAGAAATTGCGTCCTCGCAATCATAAGGAATAAATGAACAAAAAGTAACAACCATAAAAGCATATCAACACAAAAGAAGAAATTCGAAATAAAAGTTTACCTCAAAGGGCACGAAAAAGTAAGTCCGGATGTGTTCGTTCGATGAATTCTCTAGATTCCCAAGAACAATCCTTAGGATTTGAAGACCATTGAACTTTAACAAGCGGAACATCTTTATTTCGAAGTCGTTTGACCTCCAAAGCAACAATTCGAATAGGATGCTGCTCATAAGTTAAATTAGGCGAAACTTCAATCTCTTCCACAACACCGGGCTCAAGAACAGAATCGGAATCTCAAAGGCATTTCCGTAATTGAGAGACGTGAAACACGTCATGGATAGCAGAAAATTGAGCCGGTAATAAAAGGCGATAAGCCATGGAACCAATACGTTCGGTGATAGGAAATGGCCCAACATATCGAGGCGCTAGTTTTCCCGAGCGATTGTAACGCACAACACCTTTCATAGGTGAAACACGAATGAACACAAGATTTCCCACAGAAAATTCTAATTTCCTTCTCCGGTTATCGGCATAGGATTTTTGTCTACTCTGGGCTTCTTTTATCCTATGACGAATAAGATCAATCTTTTCTGTGGAATCACGAATAAAATCTGGACCTAAAACCAGCTTCTCACCGGCCTCAAGCCAACAAGAAGGAGATCGGCATGGCCTTCCATAGAGTGCCTCAAAAGGTGCCATACCAATACTAGATTGGAAGCTATTATTATAGGAAAATTCAACAAGTGAAACATGATCTTCCCAACTTCCACCAAAATCAAGAACACACGCACGAAGAAGATCTTCAAGAGTTTGATTCACACGCTCGGTTTGTCCATCGGACTGGGGGTGATAGGCGGTGCTAAAAGTAAGATTCGTTCCTAAAGCTTTTGAAGACTCTTCCAAAATCCACTAGTAAATAATGGATCATGATCACTAACAATAGAAGTAGGAACTCCATGCAATTTAACAATTTCTTTGATAAAGATTTTGGCCAAAAGAGGAACGGTTCGATTAGATCGAACGGGAATAAAATGGGCGGATTTAGTAAGTCTATCAACGATCACCCATAAGCTATCATGACCCGAACGAGAACGGGGAAGGCCATCTATAAAATCCATGGAAATTTGGTCCCACTTCCAAATCGGAATTTCTAAAGGTTGCAATAACCCATCGGGCCTTTGATGTTCGGCCTTAACGAGTTGGCAAGTCATGCAACGCTTAACGAAGTTAGCGATGTCAAGTTTCATTCCCTCCCAATAATAAAGTCGCTTCATATCCGCGTACATTTTACTACTACCGGGATGAATGGTGAATTTAGAATGATGTGAATCTTCTAAAATATCTTTACGAAGATCACTAATATTTGGCACGATGAGTCTACCGAATCTCCAAATGCCGCCACGAGAATCGATATCAAAGTCTTTCAATCCTTCAATATCAATCTTATCCTTAATATTTTGGCTAAGAAGAGCCAATTCGGGATCTAGCCTTTGAGCTTCAAGAATGCGGTCCAAAAGAGAAAGATGAGCCTCAAGGCTACATAAAACAAATGATGAGCATAAATCGGATACGCGCTCTCGAATCTCACAAGTGGATAAGATCTCGAGATTGTTCCATTCGGATATCATCATAGAAACAACAGCTTGTTGCTTACGGCTAAGAGCATCGGCGACACGATTACCCTTACCGGGGGTATAAAGAATATCAAGATCATAAGGTGCAAGAAACTCGAGCCAACGCTGTTGACGCAAATTAAGTTCCTTCTGAGAGAATAAATATTTCAAGGACTTATGATCGGTATAAAGAACAAATTTCTCTCCTAAAAGATAATGACGCCAAATACGAAGGGCGAAAACAATAGCCGCGAGCTCTAAATCATGAGTGGCATATCTAGTCTCAGCAGGCTTCGATTGCCTAGAAGCATAAGCAATAACACATTCTCTTTGCATGAGAACGGCACCCAAACCAACGCGACTAGCATCGGTATAGACAACGAAATCCTGATTCCCCTCGGGAATAACGAGAATAGGAGTATCAGAAAGAAGTTCTTTTAATTTCTGAAAAGAAGCTTCACATTTGTCCGACCAAATGTATTTAACACCTTTCTTCGTCAAGCCAGTGAGAGGCACGGCAATCTTGGGAAAGTCTTTGATAAAGCGACGGTAATAGCCCGCCAATCCAAGAAAACTACGAATCTCTGTCACACTCTCCGGTCTCTTCCAATCTTGAATCGCTTCAATCTTTGAAGGATCCACGGAAATTCCGGATTCGGAAATAATATGACCGAGAAATTTCACACGAGATTGCCAAAAGTAGAATTTAGAAAATTTTGCCTTTAATTGATTACTCCTAAGAGTTTCCAACACAATCCGAAGATGTTTTTCATGCTCCTCCTCGGTTTTTGAATACACAAGAATATCATCGATAAAGATGAGAACAAACCGGTCGAGAAAGTCTTTGAAAACTCTATTCATAAGGTCAACGAAATAAGCCGGGGCATTCGTCAAACCAAATGGCATGACAAGCCATTCATAAGATCCATAACGAGTACGGAACGATGTCAAAGGAACACTATCCTCTGAAATACGAAGCTGATGAAATCCAGTAGCTAAGTCTAATTGTGAAAAGACCTTAGCACCACTAAGCTGATCGAATAGATCATCAATCCGAGGTAAAGGGTATTTATTTTTGATAGTAAGATCATTAAGCTTGCGGTAGTCAACGCAAAGCCTAAGTGTCCCATCGGATTTCTTCACAAAAATAGTCGAAGCTCCCCAAGGCGAGGAACTAGAGCGAATAAATTGCTTCGTCTCTAATTCGGATAATTGTTTACGCATCTCCTCGTTTTCTTTATTAGACATACGATACGGAGGACGAGTGATAGGTTGAGCTCCAGGAATAAGATTAATTCTGAACTCAATTGCTCGCTTAGGTGGTAGTCCTAAAACGGGCTCGAATATGTCGGAAAATTCACGAACGACGTGAATAAGAGAAGTAATATCACCCTCATCGTCATCATCGTCATCACGAGGATTTAAAGAATATAAAGATGCAACCAAAGCGGAATCTGAATCTTTAAGATTAATAGAAATCTGCTTAACAGATTGAGGATGTCGAAGATGAATAGTCCGCTCAGGACATAGGATATGAGCTTCATAACGGTTAAGCCAATCCATTCCCAAAATCATTCCAAAGCCTAAATAACGCATGACATGCAAATCGGCTAGGAAAGGAAAATCACACAAAATAATTTCGACATCTTTACACAATAAACTGATCGTTGCGGATCCACCAACCGGATTCGCAATTCTCAAAGAAGTCATTAAACACAAAACATCCAAAGAAAAGGCATCAACAAGTTCTTTCGATATAAAAGAATGGGACGCACCCGTATCAAAAAGAACTCGAGTAGGATGATCACGAAATAAAATAACTCCATCCAAAATAGAATGAGAAATACCTTGGCCACGAGATGTGTTGCCAGGGGCTTGAGCAACATTAAGCTTTCCCTCCTTCCTATTTTGAAGTTTGGGACATGCATGCATAAAATGGTCCGGGCTCTTGCAATAGCGACAAGTACGAGGCTTTGAACACTTGTTCGCAAAATGGTCTTTCGAACCACAATTATAGCATTTCCCTTGAGTAGAGGAAAAGGTCTTTTCCGCAGGAGTTGCTTGCCTCCCTTTCTTATTGGGATAAGGGCCTTTGAATTTGTTTGGCCTCTTCTTGTTGTTGAAGCTAGGTTTGGAAGCTACTACTTCAACGTCATTTTCCCTATCCGCCTCTTCAAGACGAAGAGCGATATCAACGAGTTGGTCAAAAGAAACTTCTAATTTTAGAAGTAATGGCTTCTTGAGATTTTTGTTTAAGAGATAAACAAATCTCTGATTCTTCTTCAGAGGGGTGTTGATGTATTCAATCCCATATTTGGAAAGTGATTCAAAAGAAGCAACGTAGTCCGTCACGGAAGAATCGCCTTGAACAAGGTCAATGAAACGACGAGCCATCATCACTTTCTCAGCTTCTGGCACGAATTTCAATTCGAATCGTCCTCGGAATTGCTCCCAGGTGAGATCCACTTCATTAATCTCAGAAATAAGAAGCTCGTACCAGTCCAATGCTCTTTCTCGGATCATACTTGAGGCCACCTGAACTCGATGAAGGTCAATAAGATTCATGCGAGAAAAGATTCGATCGCATGACCTTAGCCAAGCCTGTACTTCAATAATAGTTTCGGAACCTTTGAATGGCTCCCCACCCAAGTTAGTGTAATCGCTGCACAAGCGTGCAAATCCCGACTTTGGGTGAGTAGGTTCCGGGTTAGCTCCAGCTGCTTGAGCATTAGTTACCAAATCAAGAAGCTGTTGAGCAGTCATAAAAACTCCATCTTGGGGTGGAGTGCTAGATGGCACGGCTCTGGGGCGGCCTGGTCTAGACATTTCTCTTCCTTTAGAAAGAAAGAAGAAGAAGAAAAAGGTTATTCACCAAATTGAATATCAAGCAATCTTGATAGATAAACAAGGAATCATAAGGAAAATAGGATGAATCGGTACGAAGACTCGAATTAAATCGTAAAGCACGACTCCTAAGATGGACTTTGGACAATGATCCTTATTATAATATTCCATATTGTTCCGAAGTTTGGCTCTGATACCAAGTTGTGACGCCCCACCTCTATACCCACACTAGACAAGAACATTACGGAGAATGCTGTCGACTAGCACGGAGAATAAGGCTGTTGAGGAGCGACCATCCGTGTAATTACTTTGTGCGAGCATCGATATGTCAGATAGCATAACATGCAATACTTTATCAAGAGGAAATCCGACATACCGACACAAACTCAAAGCTACTACACAGTGGCTATAATATCTTCGGAAACAAATACAGAAATATACATAACATAAATGAGTCACAGACAATTCATATCACAAAGGCGGAAATAGATATGAATATTACACTAATAAGTGTACATCAGAGTAGCGGTCTAAAAAGATCCACAATATCACAAAAGAATAGTCACATGAACTACACAAAAGAATAAGTATACATTATGGAGTCTATATCTCGAATGTATACACCAAAACAAACTACTAATCTAAGTAGTAAGCCAAAAGTCAGAGAAATCAATCCCAAGTGAGAGGTCAAGCAGAAGCACCTGTAACATCTCGGTCTGACCCGAGTATTATTTAATAAGAAAATAATAAACGGATCAGTCTAACTATAAATATCAGATAACATGATATAGAATAGGAGATATGACTAAACACATAATAATCACAATGCCAAGCTGTGATATATATAAATAATTGAAAATCAACAAGAGATTAATCAATATCACGATAATCTACTCAAGATAAAAAGGAATGTCATACTCCTAATTTCATTCACCAAGCCACAATAAATGACATATAAGATATGGCATAGACGTATAATATCCATAATGGCATACTACTATAAGTATGTAAATGATAATCAACAAACGATTAATCAATATCAAAGAATCAGCTCAAAGATCTAAAAAGGGTATCATACCCAAAACTTGTATTCACAACAAGTTAATGACACACAAATTCACCTATGCACAAGAATTGATAAATCATATCAATAGAAATCACAAAGTTGGTGAAGCATAAATTCCAGAAATCAACACAAGAAATCCAGTCAATGACACACAAATTCACATATGCACAAGAATTGATAAATCATATCAATAGAAATCACAAAGTTGGTGAAGCATAAATTCCAGAAATCAACACAAGAAATCCAGTCAATGACACACAAATTCAGCTATGCACAAGAATTGATAAATCATATCAATAGAAATCACAAAAATAGGTGAAGTATAAATTCCAGAATTCGACACACGAAATCCAGAAATTTCACAAAATAAGGGGGGGAGGCCTATCACATGAACGGGAGCATGAAAACTCACCAACAGCTGTAACACATAAACGAGAAGCTATCTCATGGTAGCTAGCCATTAATTTGACACACGAATGGTCCGAAGACCGTGGGTTGCTACCCCACCAAATTTGAGTCGAAACTCCACAAAACGGGGTTTAGTCTCCCGCGCAATCAAAGGGACATCGCACATTGCTAGTCTAAATCACAAAAATGATCGTCATGATCATCGAGAAGTGTCAATTACACTAAGCTAGTAAATATATGAGTTTAGCTTCATGTCCCATAACCACTTGCTTAACTTAAATATTTACGAACAAACTGTAGATCTCCACTATAAGATTGTCACAAGAGATTCAATCGAACAAGTCCAAGAATTAACCGACAAAGTGAATGCAAGCGTTTCATACCACTTGTTTTACTAAGTCGTTTAATTAGATTTCTCATACGAGGGAGGTAAAATTTTATATATATACTAATAGATTGTAAAATGGTTTTATAAACGAATTTGGTATTAAAATAGTATTGAAATCGTTTGAGGAAAGAGTTTTGATATTTACTACTAGTATAGAAAACCTTTATATTTTTAAAGTGACAAAACACAAAGAAGATTGTAGGAACAATCAATCACTAAAATTCACATACGAAGATGTGAGTAAAATCCAAAGAAATCGATACCAAATCCATAGAAATGGATATTTTCAAAAAGATCCATAAAAAGAAGTCATCAAAGTCGACAATAAGTGATAACGATTAATAGGATCACAAAAATCGATAAACAATGGAAGTTCACACAAAATAGCCTGAATAGGCAAAAATACACATCTCCAGACGTCTGATTTGGAATCCAGACGTCTGGATTTGTTCTCTGGAAATAACCCAGAGAACACTCAGACGTCTGAAACCTCAAGTCAGACGTCTGAGACCTATCCAGACGTCTGGTTTGATGGTTCAGACGTCTGAAAATAGTCTCTGGCTTTTTTTTATAATATGCGTGCATACATTTTTACCTTCCAGGTCCAAACCAGACGTCTGGACTTGGTCACCAGACGTCTGAAATTGCCTGGTAGGCAAAAATCGGCCCTGCCCAAAAATGGGAGAAAATCCAAACGGAAGCGATCGAACGAGCGACGAAGACTAGGGATTTATGCCAAATGACAACCCAGCCTTATAGGCTCTCCAAAACACCTACTAAAGCATGATCAAACATCAAAGTTATGATTTTTAGAGAATTGGCTTCAAACACCAAAAAATGGAAATATTCACAAAACCAATCCAAATCATAAGCAATTGCACATGAATAAATGTTAGGGATTCATACCTAACAACAAAGATAGATATAGACATAGATGTGAGATAAAAATCTCACCTTTTCACAAAATCAAATAAGAAGAAGCTTGAAAGCAAATGGAGAATCAACCTCTCTTCAACACAACCCAATTGAACTTGAATCTAAGCTCAAAAACAAGAACATTCCCAAAATTAGGTTTAGGAATTTCTGAAATTGGTAAGAGAACAAGTTGGAGAAGAAGAAGAGAAGCTTACCAATGGGTTCTTCTTGAGTTTGGAGCTAGGAATTTGATTTGCAAGAGGAACTAGGGCTTTGGAGTTTTAATTTCCAATCTCTCCCACCATTAATGCTAAGAAAACTGAAAAGAGAAAGAAGTGAGGGAGAATGGGGAGAGTGGTTCAGTTTTGGAGTATAAGTTAACATAGGGCTGAGCCCAAAACCAAACCCAAAGTGAAAAGTAGCAAAAATCAACTTTCTCCAAACATATCGAAGCTTATACTCAAAAAGGTCGCAAACGGCATTTTAAACTCAATGGGAGTGGTCCCGAGTCCTAATTCGACCGTATGCAAAAAGTAGCTTTTCGGACTAAAATCCGACTAACGATAAAATATTTAAATAAAATATTTAAATATAAAATCGATAAATATGCGGGTTGTTACAGTATAGAAATGAACGGCCAGATTGCAAGGTTTATAAAAATATAAATAAAAAGTTAATTTAATTTATATATTAATTCGTGTAAACTTTGAAATGCTATAACTCTTTCATACGAGGTCCGTTTCGCACGAAACGAATTGCGTTGGCTTCGTATTGACGAACACTACGCGATGGATCTAGATTGGTGTTGATTGGAGCTTGTGAAATTTTTGGGTAAAATTAAACGCGTATTTAGTTTTATTCAGAATAAAACACTGCAACTGTTATTTGAAATAAGGTGAGAACTTCTCACTCAATCGAATTTGTTTTCAATTTAAATTTTAAATAGTTATATATAAAATTGCTTGAATGTATGATTGAATGATAAAATTTTATCTATTGTTTTGAAATAGACCCTATACGCCGTATATTAAGCGGATGATACTTATTAAACACATATACCGCGATAATTCCATCTTGATGTGGAATTGGTATTATATATGTACTTGGAGTTGATTTTCCTGCATTATATAGTGGATGAGACCCTATTCGGCCGCATAATAGCGGATAATATTTTATATAAGTACCGCGATATCCCGTATTGAAACGGGATTGGTATTGTGCCAACATCTGTGGATGCAGGGAAACAGGTTGGAGGGATCCAACTGGATTTCTCAACGGTATTGATTTGCATACAGATATTTGCGATATATTCTGTTATCATATTGATATATGATGTTTGGATGTCGTGGTTGATGCATTGGTGATGTTGCAGCATTGGGCCTATTTTTTGAGTTTTGAAAATGTTAAAGTAACGATTTCGAATTTAAAAGGATTTTTAAAGTGATTTTTGAAAGTATACATTTTATTGAATTTTGGAATTGATTCATTTTAAATAAATAAACGTTGTAATTTTAATGTTATAAGAATTATGATTTTTGAGAAATATAGTAAAATTGATTTTGAAAATATGGAGTTAAATTTTTTTATATAAAATAGTTTAAATATAGATTTTTGAATTTATTGTAAAAGCTTTATATATAAGATTTATAAAATTTGATTTTTATAAATAAAAGTGATGAAATTATAAAGGAGATTTAGAGATGTTTCAAAATGATGATTGTAAATGGATTTTATAAAAGAATAGAATCTACGATTTTGAAGTTATAAAATGAATGAATTTGTAAATAGAGAATTATAAGTAATTTGCTTATAATTTGGATTTTGGCGTGTAAATGGGATATGGATAGAATTTGTTAATAAAGTGATTTTATAAGTTGAAGTTGTTATAAAATATAAATAGAATTTATAAATATTGTTTCATAAATCCGAAATCGACTTATTTTAATAAGTTAATTATTATAGCTTATTAAAGGAGATATATCCACGATTTTGGACGGTGGATAATCCTTTAAATAAAATATGTAGAAATGTTGAATTTGGTCAACGAAGTATATTCACGATTTGGACAGTGAATAATATATTTAAGACATGTTTTGGGGAAGTGATATTTTAAATAGAATTAAAACGATTTAAAGATGTTTTAAAATGTATTAAGCATCGAAACCATAGATTTCAATGTTCATTGTTGAAATAGACATTTACGAGAAATAAAAGGAAATTGTGGACTATAACACTGTTGTTATAGTAAATGATTTTCGAAAGGAAATGTTTTCCAATATGAAGTGAAATGTTTTGAGATGATATCTTTTAAAGATAAATTGAAAGTGAATATTTGAAATAGATTTGAAAATCATATATCAGTGGATATTTGAAAATTTAAATTCACCATGGAATTTATAAAGGAAAGGGGAATTTGTTTAAAAATAAACATTGATTTATTTTTGAAATGTGGGAAAATATATATCTCGTAAAGATATTTTTGGAAATAAATTATTTGGAAAATTATTTGGAATTTGGTGATGTTGTGCATATCTATTTGATAGTTAAATAACCGACTATCAATATTTACCTTTTTATGGGTAATTTGTTGTGATTTGCTTAAATTTGAATGCTACACTTATTTAAAAAAAATAAGCGCTCGTTATTCGGTTTAGCCGGGAGAGGACCTTTGGGTCGTAAATCCCATTCCGAATAGCGATATGTCATAATGGATAGCATTTGAAGACCGGTGTTGAAGATCGGATATTTTCGAAAACGGAAGGATTACCGTCGGATGACTCTGCATCGGCTGATCTTTGATATAGAGGTTTTATCACCCTTTGTGATGGGAATTCCGGACGTGATTAGTGAATATCCGAATTTGCAAAGGCTTCTTTGGAAGTGCCTTCGGTTACGTTCGATCCCGGAACGGACTTCTATGCATGTGTGTCTGACGTTACAATTTGAGATGTAAAGCTGGTTTCTATCAAATATATTTCTGTTGGTGGCGGAGAATTATTCTCTTAGCTTAACACCCTTCTCTGAGACGTACGAGCTCAGAGGTTATGTAGTTGATGGTTACTAGTGATATATTCCCAATTTGGTAACGTGGCAAGCTGAGTGCTGCTGATCATTTGTTGATCAAAGCGTGGCTTTTATGAAAAGCGTAGCTTTGTGGACGAGACTTCGTCGAACCTTACACCTCGGAAATGGTCAAAACAGGAAAGATGCAGCAAGGTTATTTGGGGATCACGCCCCCATGGGGTATGTACATTTCCTTCTGGATAGAGGTGGTATTATTGTATGGAGCCCTGATACTTAACATATGTGGTTGCTACAAACTTACTATTTTGTGGTTGGTGAATCCTGGGATTTAGGTCGGTTACGACCGGGGGATGGCATACGTGTGTCCGTAGTTACCCAGCTAGGGGTAACCGGCCTTGTGTTGGCAGAGATCCGGTTAGGTTCTCGGGGCGTCTTTCCAGAGGCGTACCCATATGGCAATGGGAAGTTCCTTGGCCTGACCATTTGTTGGAAATACAAAGAAACAATACAAGCCTCGTATGGTTTTAGTTGTATAACCTGCCATTTACTTATGGTGGTGCCCCACTGCTTAGATGGTAGCTATAGTAGGCATACGATAATGGTCGTATGTTGGCTAAGATTGATATCATGCTTTCGAAATATTTTCCTACACCTTGAACTTATAGTAATAATATCAAAGAAATTTGCGTATCAAGCATGTTTGACTATCATAAGGAGAATTCTCCTCCGATTCTGCGTTTGCATTGTGTGTGTGTGCGGGAGGCCTTATGGTATTTCCACTTTCCAAAAGCATTGCGAATCTATTTTAAAATATTTCTTTATTTGTTTTTAAAGATATAACTGTTTTAAGTTTCACACCAGTCCCATGACTGACCTGGAGTTTATTGTTTCCTTCCTAAATTCTGGGTGCCTATAAATTTTAACACGGGCAGTCTAGAGTCAGGTTATCAGGTCATTCTGGAATTCAGGAGCAAGTTGGATGGCATGGCGTATCAACTAGTATATAGTATTTCTTTTCCGCTGTTTGTTGTTGTAAACTCTGATAATGTAAAGTAATGTGATGTAATGTAATAATTGGTATCGTTCTTTATTTTAAAAGATATTCATTTATTTATTATATGTTATTCCGTTGCGATTGTGAGATTCTGATATTGTTTTTGTTGCTTTTTCTTTCTTTCTTATTCTATCTTCTACTTCTTCTTTAAGCCTAACAATTTGGTTTTTCGGCCTTCGATTGCTCGGCAGTTGATACAGTGGACGTATTAATGTCGATTTTCGTGAGTCGAAAATCGTTATGTTACATGAAATTTTCAAAATCGTTTATTTATTTCATTTGGAAAATAAATTACAAACAAATTCCAAACTTACATTGGAAAAATTCTAAAAATTCACTTTTAAATGATTTTAAAATCAAAATCTCAGATAAAAATTTAATTAAAAATATTCACAAAATTATGGGTTGTTACAGCAGTAGCCGCGCGCTATGCGTCACCACCAGCCCGTGAGTATAATTGGTATATCTACCCTGGCATTGCATTATGTGCCATGTCACCTACCCTAGCGCGCTTGTACGAGTTTGGTTTTCTCTTGTAGCCCATGGAGTATTTAGGGTAGTCTCCCGATCTGGAGATGCGCTGATACTGGATAGACTACTGGGACTATTATTGTGTTAAGTGGAAGATTGTGTAACTCCTTAACGCTATTTAAAAGTAAGTTTACTTTACTATAGACATTATTATAATAGCGAAATATTACTACATAGTAAATAGTTTAACGAATCCTTAGGAGATGTGAATCCCGAGCATCTCTTAAGTTACTGCACTCACGTTTGACACTGGATAGGAGATGTCAAATCCCGTAAACATCTCTGACGCCGTTTCACTCATATTTTACCGTTGGTTTAACTTACATAAGATCTTTTAGTTCTGACTCGAGTGTTTTGTCTTTTCAATTCGCTCGGGTCAGTCTGAGCATTTCAGGGTTTGAAGATCTTATTTCTGGAGGACGAAGACGAAGATTGTATTACTAATTTTTATTATATTATTCCACTGCATTCATACTGTTCCGCTGCATTATTTATTATTCTCTGGTATTTGTGACTCTGATATGTGTTGTATAAGTATAATCAAATGTTTTGTAAAATAGCTTCATGAATTGTTATTTGATTATTATATTTTGTCATTCCGCTATGAGATTTTATTTTGCTTTATTTCTTTCTCCGTTTTCTTATTTACCCTAATAACAATCCGCCCTTCTGTATGGTTTAAGTCTGAGGTGTGTGGTTATCGTCGATCTAAAGCGTACAAAAGGCGGGATGTCACAATGTAGTATCAGAGCTTTGTTTTAGCGATAAACCTTAGCTTTGTGGGGTCTGACTCTTTACTAATGGGGTAGTAATACCCTATGATAAGTCGCTGAGCGTATATATATGAGAGAGCGTATTTGTTAGTGTTATAAAAGGTTTTCATATTGTGTTAATTTGTTCCGTTTTGTATTTATAAATTCTGGTTGGTGCATAGGACGCTATGGCATCAATAGGAATTTCTAAACACTTAATCGGACAGACCGACACAATATTTGTTTGAATATAGGTGAATGAAATAATTTTGCCTCTTATACTTTCTATATATAAAGTAATAAATTTTATATAGGTTATGTTTGGTTGTAATGTATTGGTTGTTAGCTAATGAAATAAATAAGATGTAAAATAAAATAAATGAAAATTGGAAACTTAGAATCTAAGTCCCGGGGTTTTTGAAAATTTCTTTTGAATGATTTTGAAATATAATGATAATATTATTAGAAGTATATTTTGATATAAATATATTAATATAATTTGAAAGATTTGTTTTAAAGAAATTTTGAAAAGAAATAAGTTCTGTACTCCCCTCTCTGTTGTTGGAAAAAAATTTCGGTGATGAGTGCACGCATCATCGACATTCATTTTCGAGTTTCTAAGTGGGAAGACCCCTGTAGTAGTTTTACTGCAAATTTATTCAGATGAACAAATATAAATTTTAAATTGCTTTGAATATAATTGGATATATAAGTTGTAAGTATATTTATTTATATATTATTTTAGAATGATTTGAAATTTAACCTGCACTTGTCACGACCCGAAATCCAATGTTCGAAAATTGACACCAGATACCTCACTTGTATTCGACTGCCAAAGATTCAAACATCGAACTCCAGTCGGATGGAGCTTATAATAACATTAGATGAATATAAAACAACGGAAACAAAATGAATATCATGCATTACATCACAGATACAACATCATCATAATATCCATTACAACATCAGAGTATCATAATACATATCTCACAACTCCAAATAGAACATCATAATAGAACAACAAGTGATCATATGCCAAAAAGTCTTTAAAGAAATGAAGTGATAGTGAACTTCCAAAACTAAGCATCCTGAGATCCAAAAGCTTCCAAAATATCTCCAAGGTAAAATCCTCCAAAACTGATAACCTTCAAACCTAAAAAGACTCCAAAATACTACTAGCACCAAAACACGGAAAACCTGCTACTAGGCTGCCCATGTGGAAAAGATGGGTAGTTTTTGGAAGTTCACTATCGCTTCACTCCTTTGAAGACTTTTGGCATATGATAACTTATTGTCCTATTGTGATGTTCTATTTGAAGTTGTGATAAATGTATTATAATACTCTGATGTTGTGTTGGATATTATGTTGATGTTGTATCTGTGATGTAATGCATGATATTCATTTTGTTTCCGCTGTTTTATATTCATCTAATGTTATTATAAGCTCCATCCGACTGGAGTTCGATGTTTGAATCTTTGGCAGTCGCATATAAGTGAGGTATTTGGTGTTAATTTTCGAACATTGGATTTTGGGTCATGACATGTTTAGTTCTTAAGTTTCTGTTAATTAATAGTATCAATTATTGTAGTGAAATGGGTCGTAACTAATTAATAATTGGAACCTCTAAGTAAAATAAGAGATTAAATGCTAGGTTATAAATGAAATTTCGAAAAAGTTGAAATTGTAACCTATAAAACAAAGGATATGATTATTGAACATTAAATTAATTAAAAGAAATAAAATAAACTTGTATAACTTTCAATTACATCCTTAAAAGCATATATATATAGCTTACCAAATGTTAAAAGTTATAATGCTTATGAGAAATGTAATATGATATTATACTAGTAAACTTGAAGTAATGAAAAGTATTCAATGAAATTCTGTTATAAATAAGTATTGATGTTATAGAGTTATAAACTTAAGTTACAATTGAAATGTTACTACAATAAAATAGAAGGTAACTGAATTGAACGTGAATATTATTAATAAATGAGTGTAATGCAATAAAAAGAAAATTATTTAATATGAATAAATAAAAATGAAAATTTTGTAAGTATAAGTGCAAATAAGCGAGATAAACACTGAATCAATGAATGGAAATGAAATTTGCAAGAAATAAATGTAAATTAAAAAGATAAATCATTATATGAATGAAAAGGAAATCAAACAACAAATGTTGTGAAATGAAATTGATTAGAATGAACTTAATATATTGTTTGGAATTGTTGTTTGTTTGGTTCATGTTTGATTGGGCAAGGATACTTTAAAAATCGTTTGGATGTATGAATAGTCTATTCAGTTTATCTAAGACTGTTGAGTAAATGGTATACTTAATAGTTTATTTGTCATTCTATACAATTTAAAGGTGTCTAAGCCCGAACTAACTATTTGTTTCGGTTGATATGGACAAACGATTAATTTGTTTTGATTTCATATGATGACCGAATGTTGGTCGCAAATAATGGTGTTTATATTGATCTGGTTGTTAGTGGTTGAAATAAGTTAAACATTTAATTTTATATAATTATTAATTCTTTTGGATTATATAAGTGAAATGCAGGTTATGGAAGCAATTGCTACTACATTTGGTTTCATAATATAAGCGCAGATTGCCCGACAAATAGGTATGTTTTCGGATTATGGTTTTATAGCGCTATTATATATATTTTTCTCGTTATTGGGATATATTATTTTGAGATATTATGATATATATTGTTATATTTGATATTATATTTTCTCCCGAGCTTCTCCGTACAAAGGAGACTCTGCCAAAAAATTTCGAAAATTTTGGACTTAGAAATTTTTCTGAAATGTTTTCCAAGCTTTTGATAATATTGAAAACAAAAGATTTAATTGTTTATAAATTTATGTGTTTTGTTTAAATTATTTTATTTTGTAAATTTATTTGTTTATAAAGTAAATATTTTGAATAAGTTGTATTTTTACTCGATTCTTTCTTTTCCCTTCTTTTTCCTTTTCGGTGACGAAAAGTTTTGAGTGGGGGAGAGTGTAACGACCCATAAATTCCGATAATAAAATTTATTATTTCAACAAGATTTTGTAATTTAATTTGAGAAAAATAAAACTATAATTTAATATTGAAATGAACACAAAAATGAAATATAACAATGGCAATTAAAACTAATTATTAACAATTTGAATAAAATTCTAATAAATGAAGTAGTGAAAATGTTATACCTGGTTATAAATTGAACATGAGAAAATAAAAGTAAGTATTGAATTAATCAATTAATGGAATAACGCATTGTTAACAATAATTGAATGTGAATTTATGTAATAATGTTAATACAGATTAATAAATAATTAATTTAGTGCAATCCCAATTAATTGAAATCAATTGTAAGGTTATAATGGATTGTAATTAGAAAATTAGGAAATAAATTCAAAGTTATATTAATTGATGAAATAATACGCAGTAAGCTGTAATTTGATAGAATCAATGTTAGATAAGTATGTAATAATTGTTGGTTGATAATAAAGTATGTATGGGACTAAATTAGGAAAATTGTGATAATTATTAATTTTTTACCCATTTATTTAATTTATTGAATTAGATTTAAATCCATTGCAATTAAACGTAATTAAAAACTATGTTAACATGAATTTAGTTGATGGCTGTTAAAAAAATATTAGGTTAACTAGATATATACTAATGTTAAATTTATCCATAAGATGATGATTGATTGAATAAAGAGATTGAATATAAATTTTATTAATTTAAATGAAATTAAAAATATAATTTATTTGAATTTACTTAAATTGAAGGTATACATTATAAATTTTGCAATAAATCCTTATATGGTTGATATGGAAATTTTGTGTAACGACCCATAAATTTTAGTAAATTTTACTTATATATTTAATTGAAATTTTATGAAATTTTAAACAATAAAATTTGAAAATAAAAATTTATTATTTGGAATACGTCTATTTAAACATAGCAACTGGTAAATTTTCATCTGATTTTATGGAAGTTTACTTTATTGTATAATTCTATTTCATTTTAAATCAGTTAATAATTGATGATAATAAATCAATTTCCAAACTTGAATATTTTTTTCTTTAGAAAAATTCTAAATCCTCTTCTGAGTGAGACTCATATTTCGTTTCATCAAATTCGGACTTCTGTAGCTCCGTCGATCTTATTTTCTGCGTTTTAGCTGCATTTTCCGCTTGTAGAAATTCGAATTTTTATAATTCAATCATATCACTGATATCTGTATACCATTTTGATCGTCTCGTCATGCTGATCTCCACGGTATATTTATGTCTGTATTTTGATGTCCGATGCGCGGCGGTAACATTAAATCGAATAGCCGTAACGGTACCATTTTTGAACCTTTTGAATTCCTCGTCCCTTCAACTTTCCACCGTACAACTCAAAAGCCTTTAGCAATTAATGTTTACTAAAATTCAACCGATGTGGCTGTCACTATTCCCACTTCTAGGAAATTTATGAGTAAATATAATAACTGTAGGTATTGAAGTATGGTCGTTTATTTTTCTATTATCTGCTTCCCCATCTTCTTTCTAGCTGCTCACCTCCATTTTGTCGTTTCATCCAATGTTCTCCTGCTCTTTTTTTCTTTTCTTTTTTTCTCTCTGTCACCTTCCTTCATTCTAAATTTAATCTAAGTTTATATTTATGTTGGAGCCTGCTTCCTTTTCCTTCATTTCTGAAACCAACCTTCCTCCTTTAGACAATTGAAGCCAAACTAACCCTACCTTGGATCCAAACATCCACATCGCACAACCCTTCCAAACGCCACTGTAAACCACCTTCTACCCTTCCGCCTAAATACACTACCATAGTTGCACCATAACCGATCCTCCCAACCTTCATCGACCTCTCCTTTGTTCCTCCACCTTATGCCCTACCCTCTGCCATGATGTCCCTCCGCCATACCCAGAGCCCGCCACCCAAGCATAGACCTACCAGCATTGTACCTCCCTAACGCATCATCCACCAAACGATTTGCCTATTCCTCTGCCCTCCGCTGCAAGGCCTACATCGGCCCACAGCCCGAGCTCATCACCTTTGTTTCAAGTCTAGGCTAGGGTGAGCAGCTTCTATTATTTGCATATATATTTATCAGCTGTTAGTATTTTACTTACATCATTATTGGGAAATAAATATGTTCAGGTTAGTATTTTAAAACGTGTGTACATATATGTATATTAAGCTGTTTACAAAGTATATGTCATGTTTGTTATATATTTGTATGTATTTTATATTAGTTTACTGGATATACGCAAAGTATTTTACACGTGATTTCATATAAAAGTATATTTATATAAATATTTATCGTATTGACTATGTATACATATGTTGTAGATGAGTATTAGTTTATATAAATCATATTATCTGTAGCATAGGTAACTGGTGTGATAGTTTAAGCATATATATATATATATATATATATATATATATATATATATATGTTTGGTCAGTATATACGTTTGCGTACGTATTTAAGGTTATGATAGTATATAACCTGACATATATAACGTGTACTGCATTTTATAAATATATAGCAGGCTATACTGATTTTATAGTAAATATTGTTCAAATATTACATGTAGTATTGAATCTTCCGTATGTATATATTAGTGGATCATCTGCATATATATGTAAGTTGTTCTATTGGGTTTAACTGATAGATATGTTTATAATAGTTTTATATGTAAGAGTTAGATTTACTATAAACTTATTATATATTAAAATATATAAATATATTTTTTTGTCTGCTGTATGATGTTATATGTACATTTGTTATAATATATATATATTTGTTTATAAATGTTACAGCTTTTATATGTTTAAAGTATGTAAACAATATAATATCTTGAGATAAAATTTGTTTGCTATAAAAAGAATTACATTGAGTATTAAATGCATATTGATTGAAAGTATGTATAGGTTCTGAGTTGTATAGGTTTGTCTGTTTGTTTGTATATATGAGTTATAAGATTTTTATATATATAAAGTTTTCAAGTGTGCAGTTATGTACAAAATTTCATATATATATCAGTTTATAAATATATGTTACTTATATATCGATATGAGTTTAAGTAAGTTTGTATGTATAAGTTTCTTACATATTTGATGGGGATCTGGTTATAAGTTTTGTTGTAGGTATGTTTATTTTATATTTTTTTTATTTAAGACAATGATTTCGAAATATATATGTGTTTTAAAATGCTGTTTATTTGTTTATTTACATATATGTACATTTGAAAGCTATTTGTTTATTCTAAATTATAGGTTCTATATGATTATATATATATGGTTATTCATAGATATAGATAAGTTCACCTGTATCAATTGTCTTCATTGATCCAGTTTTGATTTGATTTCATCTATTCCTATTTATCAGCTCTATTCGTCGAATTCATGCCAATCTTACTTTGATTTGGAATTTTGTGCTTGGATCGTAAGTCAGCTCGTTCTCGCTCTTCCCTTACCTCGAAAGGTGAGCAATCACTCACGATTAACGTTCTTGTATTTATTAAATTTGATTTTAATTGAAACGACAATTGAAATATGCTGTTGTTAGTTGTTTAAATTGTTATATATGTTATTATCTATAACCGTTCACCTGTGGGATATGACACCATATCCTATTGTTTATATTAAATTTTCATTGATGATATATGTCTGTTATTATTATTTTCATATCTTTTATCACTCTGCAAGTTCCCTGTTAGTATAAAATTCACTATGGGTTGAAATGATACATACCCGAACAGACTTTAGAATAGGAGAAAATCGTTATGGGTTGAAATGTTAAACCCAAGCGATTTTCATTGAATTGAATTTGAGATTGCGGGTCGAACGATATCTACCCATATATATTTAAATTTCGGATTGAAATGATAAATATTCGTATCACATGACCATAGGATAGGAAAATATATACAGACACCGGTGGTCCATATATATATATATATATATATATATATATATATATATATATATATATATATATATATGTTTTGAAATACTTACTATGGTTTTGAAAAGAAATATATGGTTTTTAATAATATTGGTTCTTAAATTATTTTATATATATATGTATATAAATGGTAATTTTATATATAGATTTAATAATATTATTATTGAGATTGATTTAACACATATAATACGTTAAGTACCTATGTAAATCTATATTTCAAAATAGATTGTTGTAATAATTTGAATAAGTTAAGGTTGAGAAGATAGAGTTGAACTAATTGAAATTGTATTTGATTAAGAATTCTACTAAATTATATCGATTTGAACTATTGAATTTGAAGTTTAAGATTTGATTTTATAACTTGATTTTGATTTAAAGTGATTAAATGGATATTTCAAGTTTAAACAAATCGAAAAGAATATTTAGTTTAAAGGTAAATCTAGGTTATTTAAATAATAATGAATTTATCAAGAGAATATTTCAAGATTAAATAATAATGAGGTTAAATCGAGATACATATGAAACTGTTAAATTTAATCTTGAAAAGGTTGAATATTAAAGATTTGAAGTATATTGGAATTTAATGTTTTATTTAGAAATTCATTTGAATTGAAATTGATAAAGTGAGTTTGAATAGAATTTGAATATGGAATTCGATTTGGTTTGAATTATAAATGATTTGAAATGACCACGGTGTTATAGTGTATATTTCTACATTGTAGATAGTTCCATGGATCCTTAGAGGATGGTTATCCCAAACATCCTTTAAGTTAATTGTATTTCAGTTGATATTTCACTTGAGTTGGATTTATTGATATAAGAATGTTAATCCTGACTCGAGTGTTTTTGTGTTTTGCTTAACGCTCGGGTCAGACTGAGTGATACAGCATTTGAGACTCGCCTTTGGAGTTTGGAGCTTCGTTGGATGTCTAACTATTGATTCAGCTTCTAGCTTTCCAGTTGATTCGTTCACATAAGTCATCTGTTTGGATTGGAGACTTCACCGTATTTGAGATAGTCTGTTATATTTTATTCTTAACTCTGATGTTTATATAGTAGCTTCATGAACTACTATTTATCTATTCCGCTGCATTCTGTTATAATACTCTGTATCTGCGATTCTGTGATTGATTTATTTACTGTATATGTTGAGTTTTGCCAAATTTTAAATTAACAATCTGATATTTTGAGCAATTCAAGTCCGACTTGAGCGGATGCGAATTGTTGAAAATAGCAGGTCGTTACAGTTGGTATCAGAGCTTTGGCTCTAGGCAAAACATAGCATATATAGTAAATTTATTTACAGAATCACTTTCGTTCGAGTTGAATCTCTTCCTTTTGACTCGATTTCCTTTGAACTTTGGAACGTTCCATGTGGTTCCAAAATTAATTCTTGTCCCTCTCCATTTATATTCTTTTGATTCTGGAGTGCCAATGACTCCAGTGAATGATTTGTAAGGGGGTGAAACTCCTTTACAATTAGCATTGATTCACCGGAGATTTATGTATCCCTCGGTTTAGATGCTACTATCGCTTGTTATGCCGAATTCAATCTCTGGCGATCGAATGTCGATTTGCCTCAGAATTCTGCACCGATCTTATTTTGGAGTCACGGTTGACTGGTTAAGGTCGCCCGCGATTTATGTAATTATATCCATCTTCTATTTGATTCGAGCCTATCTTCGAATCAGAATTCTATTTGGCTAGAGTCCCTCTAATTTGAAACTCTATCTTTGTTTTGGAATCCATTCTTGAATTGTAACAAACCAAAATATATCAAATTAAAATTGATAAATGTTGAACTTTTATGATGAAATTTGAAAAGTTTCAAAATAAATAAATAAATAAATGATGATTTAAATGAATAAGAATTTAAAATTTATTTAAAGTTAAAATTTGAAATATTAAAAGTTTTTAAAATCATTGAATTTAACTTTTATTCATATATAAATATATATATATATATATGTGTGTGTGTGCATACATTGGTAGATTTGGATATTGAATTTGATTTTCAATCTGAATTTAAATTTTAAAATAAATGTTTTTAGTAAAATAATTTGCATTCATATATACATATCTATGAGAATTATTTAATATGTATTAAAAATTCAAAACACTTTCTTTTGATAATATGCATTAACGTAGAGCTAATATTTATATAAAGCTAATATTTATATAAAGCTAATATTTATTAATGGGAAATAAAGGTTTAAAAATAAATTATATAATGTAAATTGTTATGTTAATGAAGAAAAATCTTTTTATTACAAGTGTTAAATTAAGAATGACCATACTGACAAATGTAATTCAAGGAAAGAAGAAAAGTAACAAGTGTCCTTTTATTAAATTTTTTTCTGAAGTAATTTTTTTTAAAGCAATTAAACTTATACAATATCTTCTTTCCCTTACTCTTATTCATTTGAAAGAGGAATTTGTGCAATCTTTTATTTCAGAAAAGTAACATTATCAAAAGAGAAACAAATCTACTTTGTCTCAACAAATTTAAATTAAGAAACCATATCCAGAAGAAAAAAAATCTGTAGCAAATACTTTCAGTTTCTCAAGCTGTAAGAAGAAGGATTCAAAGATAATACAAATCTTCAACAAGTTTTCCAGAATCAAGGGAGAACTGCAAGGATTTAAGAAGTTCAGGAATCAATATAAAAAGAAGAAGAAAAAAAGAAAAGCAATATACAAAATTTTGAAGTTGCAGGCCAGAATCTCATTTCTGTTTCAACTAAGATTAAAGTAAGTAAATCTAATTCTTTTTATTTTGTTGTTAAGAAAAATTAAATGAGTAGATACATCAAAGTTTAAACTAGTTTATACAAAATTACTGTAGATAACAACTCAAAGGAAATCAAGCTAAGAAAAAAAAAAGAAAAAAAACTACAGTTCAAAGAATTACAGAGCTTTCCTCTATTTTACTTCTGCTTTCAGTTCCAAATAGGTGAGTAAACCTATGATTTGTTTAATTTTCTTTTGTGTTTAAATGCCTGTATGTATATGGATTGTCTTTGCATGTGAATGAAGGGTTATGCCAGTGTTCTTACTAGCTTGGAAATATAGTTGTTCTTCTGTTTCCTGTAAAATATGGGTTACAGTGTAAACCATACCAAAAAAAAAAATCCAAGTCTTCTCCTCTCTCTTTGCTTCTGAAAGGATTATAAACAAATTAAAGTATTATTTTTAACCTGTGTTTACATCAGTGTAAATCAAAACATAGAATCAGGGTTTTTTTTTCTTTTTCTTTCTTTCTGGAAAATGTAAACACAGTCACAACTTAAAATGTGCAAAGATTCAAACCTCAAGAAATTTGATTTCAGTAATACTATTGGAATCACTACTGAAAATGATGATTTTTGAAAGCAAAACCAAATTTTTTCGTTAAGTTTTCAATGAGAAAAATAGGTTGATTAGAAAATCGAATTTTTGTCAAGTTCTGATGATCCAAGCGATCGTATGCCTCGAGTTCGTCGTCACGGCTAGGAGGAGTGTTCGACATCACTGGAAAAATGCGAATGGAATTTATACAACCATAGGTTTTGAATGCAAGGTCGAATTAGGGCTTTAGCCCAGGTTTTTGCATTGATCAGTAATTGGTCAATTTTGTTAATTTGGGTGCATCGAACAAGATGAGATCGAGTTGTGGAGGAGCGTGGTTGACATGGGAAGCTCGTGACGGGAAGGCGTGGCTTCTGGTGATCTTTGGTGTCAGTGCGTGGTGATTGTTTGAGGCGTTGATGGTTACAGTTTTGGGATTAGGAACAAAATTTCGAAATCGTGTTTCGTTCAAACTTTTGAGCGTCTGAGAGGCTCGAGCACATCGTCGATGATAAATGGACGACCAGAAATTAAGTCGGAGGTGGCCGGCGAAGTTGTGCAGGTGCACGCGATGGGTTTGTGTGTCAGGTTGATTTGGGTGGGGGAAGATAAAGGGTAGCTCGAAATTGTAACCAGGGGAAATGGATGGAAACTCGAAGGCATGCTCGGGTTAAATTTGCATTGTATCGGGTTAGTTTTGTACTTAATCAAATTTTTGAAAAATTGCGTCACTCATGTCAGATTTTAAGAAAAACCCAAAGCAAGCAGGAGGAATCCTCGGGGAAAACTCGAAGGGGTTCGGGGGAAAGTCGGATTTCAGGAAGTTTTGCCCAAATAAAAACAAGAAAATTTAAAACTTTTAAAATTTGAAAAAAAAAACATGTTTTAAAAGATGGTTTTGATTTAGATTTAAAACAACTTAATGTTAAGTAAGATATTTTTTTAAGTAATTTAATTTAATTATTGTCACATTACTTATATAAAAATCAGTTATAAAATGTAATTAAAAATGATGTTAAAGATTAAATGGTTTACTTATGTAATAAATGATTTACTTAAAATAAACTATTTAAATTAATTACCTAATATTTAATGATTATCTAGGGATTAATTATTAAGATAATTAATTAGGGAAATAATAAATTAATAAGAGTAATTAAGACTTAATTAATAAATAATTAAGAATGAATTAATTAGGGTAATTAATTAAGGGATGATTTAATTATGAAGATAATTAAAGATTTAATTAATTTTAATTAAGGATAATTAATCATTGACTAAAGATAATTAATGAAATTAATTATGTGATTAATTAGTTTAAATCACACAATTAATTTATCTTAGCTGGACGTGATTGATAACTATTGTATAATGTATTTTGATTGATATCTCTGATTTTATTTGTGATGCTTTGTGATTTAATTTCTTTATGCCAAGCTATGTTATCTGTGATGAATATACCTCTGTGTGAATAAAAAATCCCTTTGGCCCGTAAAACGGCTTTTGAATTTCGATGCGACAGGGAGTCGGATTCCAATTGGTTATCTAAAACCCACATCGAACCAATGAATCTTTGTAAATGACATATCCACATATTTTAAAAATTGCCGCTCACTATTCGGATTAGCCGGGAGTGGACCTTTGTGTCATATAACCTATTCCGAATAGTGATTTGACGAATGGAGAGCAATTGAAGACCGGTGGTGAAGACCGGGTGTCTTCGAAAACGATAGGATAACCTATTGATTGTCTCTGCACCGAGTTGCTTCGGTATAGGGATTCCCTAAGTGATGGGAAGTCCGATCGGGATTGTGGATGCCCGGATTTGCAAGGACTTCTTCCTTTATTGGACGAAGTGCCTTCGGTTCTGTTCGAACCCGGAACAGACTTGTATGGTTGTAACAGCCCTAGTTTTTAGATATTTATTTTATTATTAATTATTTAATTTTAAAAATGTATTTATATAAATTGTGTTTAACAATATAGTTAATTATTTAATTTGAAGATATATTTTATAAAATTGTATATGTCAATAAAATCTAATATTAACTGTAAAAAATTTAAGCTATGTTTAAACTGTAAAATTTCGCGTTTAAAAGACGCGTCAAATTTTAGGGTATAAAGCAACGTAATAAAACGTGTGTTTTTAAAATGTTATTTTACAGAAATTTTTGATATTTTGACTGCGTCTGTTTAACGTAGTGTAAAAATCGTGTTTCCAAATATTTTGGAGAGAAACATCAGTCAGTGATTTTATACCAAACATTATTTTATTATTCGTTAACTGACCGATTGATAAAATAAATTGTATTACATACGTTCATCCCTACATCAGTGCAAAATCAACCCCTGTGTACAAATCTTTTTGTTACCGTTCACATCTAAGAAAATCAACTCTCCCTCTTTTAAATTTCCGTTTCAGTTTTGATTTTTAAGTAACGTTCAAATCCCTCTCTGATATTTTTCCTTTGCACTTATATCAGCCATCAAACTTAAATCACGCATACATTAAATCCAGTTGTGTAACTGCCTAAATCTTATATCACACTGTTTAGTTTGCAACAAATGGGATATTAAAAGTTTGCATGTCTAAAGATAAATCAACGTATGCCTTAAACCAAGCTTTTGCGTTACAGCCAAGACATATTATTGGAAGCAAATTCCAACCTTTCCCATTTTCTGCTTGCAAATGGCTCTACCTTAAATCACGCATATAACACATTTACCTTCCTATAAACTGATAGCTCTCTCTCCCTTGGACCGTGCAACAGTTTAAAACATTCAAGTGCAAGGTTAGAAATTGTTAATTATTTGAAACGGTTAACATTTACCATTCTTATGTGACATGCTAAATCAGGGGTTTCCTTAATCACGTAATATACTCATTTACACTTGCCTCCGCATGTCAGTTTTCTTTCATAAATTAATTCTTAAGTCTAGCCATTTCATTTATTTTAATCAAACTAAATAAGGGATTTAAAGCATGCTGAAATCACGCATTCATATTTACATATTTTTAAACTTTATATGTGGTGTAACTCTCGGTCCCTCCCTTTATTTCATTCCTTTTGTAACTGATGTCATAAACCACTGATTGCTCTTCCTCTGATCTTGCCACAGATCATATTTTTCCAATTTTGCAACGTCCAAATACATTTGTAAACATATTTAATACAAATCAAAATTTATTTAAAAATAAATGAATCATCACACACGTATTCATATTTACACAGTTAAAAATAAAACTGATACTTAAGAAAACAAATAAAACTGAGACAAATCAAATGCATGGTCCAAATATTTGTCAGTATAAAAATCAAGTTTTCTACTAGAAACGTTCGAACCTCTTACCTATTTTTAAAGAATAACTGATGCACTCCTTCCTTTCAGCCATGTAACTCACTGACTTTTGCATTCACACATATTTTCATACAAAGATTTAAACCACTATTTATCAACAAATCAAGGCTTGCAATTCTGGCATCTCGCATAAATTATAACTATTGATTTATCTCCTCCACTGATGTAGCTCATCAGTTACATTCAAACCACTATATATCTATCCCATTCCTTAAATCACGTAAGTAAAAGAAACTGATGCCTCAAAAATTAAGTTTTACTATATAACGTTCGAACTATGCACCTATTCATAGCCTATATACATATCAAAAGTACAATCACACATGAAAAAGCTCTTTAAAAACTGATGTGTTATCTACACTTATGATCCCCATGGAACTTCACAAACATCATCTATATTTACACCAGCTCTTTTTCCCTTCCACTATTCGCTCTGCCTTGCCTCCTTCTTGAGCCCGAGATCTATCAGGTAATAGCATTTTTCCTTTCGTCCAGATTTGCTTCTTCTTCATTTTCTGATTTTCTTCATCACCTTGCTCGGCCTCCCCATGTTGTACGAGTTATGTCCATAATTATTGTGTGTAGATCTGTGACTTGTTGTCTAGGCTAGGAAGTTTGGCAAGTCTGCATATGATTATGATATAGATGTTATTAGTTTTAAGTTTTAAACTGGTAGGAACAGACAGTAATTGCGATTTGTTTTAAATTGATAACCACTAATACTTTCATAACTTTGTTCTTTTTAAATTGATAATAACAGATACTATTTGGGTTGTTTTAAAATTGTCAAGAACAGATACTACTTGGTTTTGTTTTAATTCTAATAAGAACAGATACTATTTGATTTTTTTTTTTTTTTTTTTTTTTTTGTTTAAACTGTTAAGAACAAATGATATCAATTTTTGATTTAAACTGATAAGAACAGCTGCACCAAGTTTTTGTTTTTAAATTGATAAGTTGGTAAGTGCAGATGCTACTAAAATATTTTGTTTAACTAAGTAGTTGAAGTGCATAATTGTTCTTGTAATAAAGATATGTACTGAGTATTGCATGCCTCATGTTGCTCCAGTCTTCATTTCCATTTTGTTTGCCTATTTGTATTGCATTTTCTTGGCATTGACTTGTATTCAGTCACATTGCACTGTCCATGCATGATGATCCTCACTTTGCACTTTGAATTGTTGTATGCATTTGAGTTCACCCTCATTCGAATTGTTGCAGTCTTGTACAGGTATTAATAGCTTGTCCCTTATAACCTGGTTGCATTATTGATCCATTTTTTTTTGACAGTCTGCATTAGTTGGTTTATTTGAGTTGGGTATTTTCACTTGAATTGGTCTTGTGGCAGTTTGCATGTCAAGTTGCACACTACTGTCTTATATTACTTTGATAAAATGTGAAATGTTACATGTTGCTTCGTACCATGCTTTAGTTGTCTGCATCCCATATCTCTGCTCTTACAATATGAACAGACCCTTGAAACCATATGTTATCTTGTTGTTTGAATCATAGCTTGATGTTATATATGTATGTAGATAGTGTGTCTGCTTGTCTGCATTGAGGTTGTATTCATATATACCTGCTACTGTTGCATTATTTGCTTCACTTGAGTTTTGTAACTGTAGCCTATTGGGTTCATTTTGAAACTTTGTATTTTCAAAATTTTTGATATGTTCAGTCTTCATATCCATTCCAGTTTACATTATCTAATATGTTTCAGTTTCATATCTATATTGCATCCATAATGTTGCACTTTGGTCTGGTCATTGTTTTCCTGGGTGTTGAAGTCTTCATCTCCATTTTATGTACTGTTAGTACTTCATCCCTGTTGTGCATGTCTGCATATTTAGTAATACATGCCTGCATATTTAGTTAGTATCAGCCTGGGTAGAAATGGGGAACAACTAGGTTTTAAAAAAAAAAAAAAAAAAAAAAAAGAAAAAAAAAAGAGAAAAAAAAAAAGAAAAAAAAAAATCTGATGGTGAAGCTGAATTCTAGAAGTAAATATGAGTTAGAAGATAGTTGGGCAACACAAACATGGGCATCTGTAAGTATTCGGATAACAGAGAAATAGGGATAAGTGTTCACCAGTTTTGCATATGACCCGTAGATTTGACATATTTAACTCGAAGCAATATAGGTGCTGACTCGAAGCAACGACTTGCTTGGCCCGAAGCAGTTGAGTTTTTCTCAGGGTAAAAATTTTGGACACAGGGAAGTGTTATGTTCTATTCATGGCGTGAGTTTGCATGGGATACGAGTGTGCACATGTACAAAGTATAGAGTAGGAAAACTTCACCTTCTGTCAGTCAGCCTTTAGAAATTTTGTCGTAGTTTAGTGTTACCCGGTTCTCGTTTAGGGTATGTTTTGGTCACGGTACACGGTGGAGTGGTCGAGCAAAGCAAACAAACCCCGTTCTATTCTCATTTTCTTTGATCGTAAATTTTTAAGTCACGTATTCCATAATTGAAATTTTGTTCTAGATTTGAATCTACGTCAGAAGAATTTGATCGTTATTCTCTGTCGTGCTTTATCGGTGAATCGTCGTTTTGTATTCAAATTTTCTGCAACTTTCAGGTGAGTTTTTCTCACCAGACATATGTACATATATTGTGTAAATTATCGCAAGTGTATGTGTAAACATTCTATTTAGATATTATCTGTCTGTAGTATGATGTAGAATGATGAACCCATTTAAATTGACATCTCATCAGTTATTTATCTGTTATATTATTTCTGCAGTTATATTTTTAATTGTTATTTACTGCTTAAATCACCACTGCAAGTTCCCTGTTAAATTTAGATTGTTGTGGGCTGAAATGATAGGCCTAAATGATGATTACTGTGCTATTATTATGTTAACTGTTTAACTGTTAACTTGGGATTGCGGGTTTGAAATGATAGAACCCGGGGTTTGTAAATTACGGATTGAAATGATATAAATCCGTATCACTTGACCTAGGCTAGAGAACTATATACAGGCCCGTGGTCCTTATAATATTTTCTGAAATATTTAAAATTATTTTGGAAGTTAAATATTTGATTTAATATCTTTAAAGGATTTTATATTGATTTTGAATGAGTTATAAATGTTAATAAATAAATAAATAAATATTTGAATAAAATTTTGGAATATAACTTATTTTGGAAATTCTGGATTTTTGAAAGGATAAGATTTCAGTTAAGAAATATATATATAAGTTATATTTGGAAATATTTATTAAGTTAAACAATCTACTAAAGCATTTAAATGCTGTCTTTTGAAATTGGACTAGTTTTACCCGTAACTTTAGGTAGCATTTCCTAAGTGCTATAGAATCTGGAATTTGATTGTTTTGAAATTTAAGGAATTTGATAAATTATATTTATGTTTAAGTTTTGGAGACCTTTAAGATATGAGATTTATAACTGGATTTTTCTTAATAAATTTAAGATGAACATTCTAGTGTTAAGTAAATTTTGAAATTATTTAATGGCATAATTTTGGAGTTTTATCTATGGAATTTATGGGAATATTCAAGACGAAATAATAAACACTAATTTGTTGAAAGAAAAAAATATCCAACCTTAGTTTTGAATATTAATACTCCAATTGGATATATATATAGGAATTGAAATGGTCTTGGGAACATGAAGTGATATTTAAATTATGGTTTAAAATAAAGAAATATATTTGTAAAGCTATGTAAATTATCTTCTTTACAAAGTAACCATAAAGTTAAACCATTTATATCCAAACCATTTGTGTTTTGGGAGTTATGTTTTTTAAAGAAAAATTTCCAATATATTATGGTTTAAAGGTATAATTCAAATATTTGGTTTCCAGATATTATAAATTTTAAGCAGTATGGTTTTGGAAAAGAATTATATTTGAATATAACGATATCATGTTGTTTTGGGTTTTAAATGATATCGTATTTATAGTTTTGAAATGGAAATGTTTATACTGGTTTTAAAGTATAAATTGTTTTTAAATGACCACGGGTTATAATAACGATGGGTTGGCAAAGAGACCGGGATCGGATATGGACATACTCTCTGTCGATACCGAAAACCACTTTGACCAACCGTGTACGCGGTGGAGATTCCAGAATGAAGTAGGTCGGTGGTGGCGTTTCCTGTAAGGTAAATACGTGGACCCGACTCCCGTGAGTTGGCATAAGGTGGCTAAAACAGGAGCAATTCCAGGCCAATGAGGTCATTCCTCTGATCGGACGCTCCTCTTCGATATTATACTATGATTTTGGATTGATTCGGTGGCCACCTCTATATTTTGATTTTGGGGAGTTAGTCCGAGGTGGGCGGTAACTGCGGCTACGCGTTTCCACCAGCCTGGATAGCAATTGGTATATCTACCCTGGCATTGCCTAGTTGTGCCGTGTCATCTACCATACCGAGCCTTGTACGAGTTTAGATTTCTCCCGTAGCCCGTGTGGTATCCTCTAGTTGCTTCCCGATCAGGAGGAGCTATGATATTGGATGGACTACTGGGACTATTACGTGTTAAGGTGGAAAATGTAAAGCCTTAATGCTATTTAAAAGTATGTTTATTTTACAAATAGACACTATTATAATAGCGCAATATACTACATAGTAAATAGTTTGACGGATCCTTAGAGGATGGGCGGTCCCAAGCATCCTTTAAGTTACTTGCTCTATATTACAGTACACTTGAATTAGCTTACATTATATAAGTATGTATGTCCTGACTCGAGTGTTATGTTTTATTTTTCGCTCGGGTCAGCCTGAGTTGCAGCTTCAATTTCTTCTCCGTAGCTAGGACACCCAGTAGATCATTCGCGCTGCTGGAAGTTGTTTCAGCCTTTATCTTTTCTGGAATTCAAGACTTTGAAGACTCTATCTCTATTTATGTCTTAAAATTTGTATTGAGGATTATAGACAATGTAAGTTCTGTTTTGTTGAAGTTATATCAGTGGCTTCATGAACCACTAAATTTTTAATTTCCGCTGCGAGATTCTGATATCTGTGTATGTGATTCTGTGATCTATTTATTGTATATTCTGAGTTTTGCCAAATTTATTCTACAACGCAGTACCTTGAACACTTCAAGTCCGACATGAGCGGATGCGAAGGGTTGAAAATACTGGGTCGTTACATTTGGTATCAGAGCTTTGGTTCTAGGCAAAACTTAGAATGTATGGTAAATTTGATTTACAGAATCACGTTCATTCGAGATTGAACCACTCTCTTTTCGAATTTTGGAACATTCCCTACGGTTCCAAAGCTCATTCGTATCACTCACTTTTTCATCTGCTTTAGATTCTGGAGTATCTCATAACTCCACTTCGGATGATCTTTATTGTAAATTGGCGGTCTCGCCATTATTCTAATAAAGGGGTGAAACTCCTTTACCATTAGCATTGATTCACCGGAGATTTATATTTATCCTCGGTTTATATGCTAGTATCTTTGGTTATTCCAAATTCTATCTCTTCGGATCAAATGTAGATTTACCCCAACCACATCGATATGGCTCTTTAAGTCACGGATGACTAGGTCAAGGTTGTCCGCGACTTATATAGACTTACCCAGTTTCCTTATTCTGATCTTCTGATTTCAATTTATCTTGAATTCTATTTGATTTGAGTTCATCAAATTTGAGTCTCTATCCTGGTTGAGAAGTTTATTCCTATATTTGAAATTAAAATCTAATATTATATATATGAGTATAATTTTCAAAATTTTATAATTAATTTAACTAGTTGTCAAGAGATAATAGTTTTGATTTTATTTATGGTGTTGTAAGCCATGTGTTTGTCTAATAAATAAGTGAATATAAAACAATGGTTATAAATTAATTTGGAAACAGAAATGAATTTAAAACTAAAACTTGAGAATTAAATTTCTGATGATTTCAAACCTTGTGTTTAAATTTTAAAAGGATGTAATAAGTATTTTTGTATAGAAATTTGTTTCCAAAGAAATTTTAAAATTAGTGCTTTTCTCTTTGTCACTGGAAAATAATTTCGGTGATGACTGCAGCATCATCGACATTCATTTTCGAGTTTCGAAGTGAAAAGACCATTCTGTAGTCTGGCTACAGTGTTTCCTTGAGATTTTAATTGATTTGAATTTCTAAAGTATGACTTAATATATATAATTTATATTTGATTTGACATATTATGTATATATATTTATTTATCTCTAAATGGTTTGAAGAAGAATCAGAAATTTAATTCTTAAGTTTTATCTTGAGGAATAATTTAATAAAAATAAATTTGAATAAGAAATTCCAACAGGAAATAATTGAATTTGAAAGTTTAGTTGTATAATACTCAATTCCATTCAATATAACTTACCTTGAGTTTCAAAAGTTAACAATGTAATTGGATAATATACATTATAAAAAGGGGATTTTATAATTAAAATTTAGGTGGTTATAATAAATGTTATACACTAAAATTTTAGTTGTAAAAGATAAATAGAGGTAGATATAGAAAAAGGAATTTAAGAAATTTATTCAAAGGAACCTAATAATCAAAGTTGATTTAACATGGAACCTTAAATCTAACTAAGAAATTCTAATTAAAGTTATTCCCTAAGTGAATAATTATGATTTAAATAGTTAGGACATATTCTAATATTGCTAAATTTGATAATTGAGATTTTGGGTTTCGGATAAAATTTTTATTGAAGGAATATCTTATTTTTTTAAAATAGGTATTTCAAATAAAGTGGTTAGGATATTTGTTAAGAATTTAGAGTTAAGAAAATAATAAACTGATTAGGAATACTATCATATCTACTATAACATATTATCAGTGCTGCTATTCTAAAAATATAATGTTTGAAAATTTATAATTAAATAAATGAAGATTATTTTAAAAGGGTTATGATTTTAGTAGTATGATTTCCAAATGATAATATCTATAAATCGTAATGATTTTCAAAATATTATGATCTCAAATTTATTATCTTATTTTGTTTTGAACTATCTTTAAATGTCCTTGGTTTCCTTATCTGCTACGGATTGGGATGCTATCGCTTATACCAGTCTATTTAGAAATCTTTCTATAATCTTTGAGATCTTTGTTACTCATCGGGACCTGAGCACCGCTGAGCACCCATAGACTGACAGTCAAACTGAAGGGGTAAAACCAATTCTAGAGAACCTTCTTCGTGCTTCAAATCCGGAACTCTCCGTTTAAGATTCTTGTCTATCTAGCTTATCTTCTTTGTTTCTCTTCTTTCGTTCCTTTTCGAGGACGAAAAGTTCTTAAGTGGGGGAGAGTGTAACAGCCCTAGTTTTTAGATATTTATTTTATTATTAATTATTTAATTTTAAAAATGTATTTATATAAATTGTGTTTAACAATATAGTTAATTATTTAATTTGAAGATATATTTTATAAAATTGTATATGTCAATAAAATCTAATATTAACTGTAAAAAATTTAAGCTATGTTTAAACTGTAAAATTTCGCGTTTAAAAGACGCGTCAAATTTTAGGGTATAAAGCAACGTAATAAAACGTGTGTTTTTAAAATGTTATTTTACAGAAATTTTTGATATTTTGACTGCGTCTGTTTAACGTAGTGTAAAAATCGTGTTTCCAAATATTTTGGAGAGAAACATCAGTCAGTGATTTTATACCAAACATTATTTTATTATTCGTTAACTGACCGATTGATAAAATAAATTGTATTACATACGTTCATCCCTACATCAGTGCAAAATCAACCCCTGTGTACAAATCTTTTTGTTACCGTTCACATCTAAGAAAATCAACTCTCCCTCTTTTAAATTTCCGTTTCAGTTTTGATTTTTAAGTAACGTTCAAATCCCTCTCTGATATTTTTCCTTTGCACTTATATCAGCCATCAAACTTAAATCACGCATACATTAAATCCAGTTGTGTAACTGCCTAAATCTTATATCACACTGTTTAGTTTGCAACAAATGGGATATTAAAAGTTTGCATGTCTAAAGATAAATCAACGTATGCCTTAAACCAAGCTTTTGCGTTACAGCCAAGACATATTATTGGAAGCAAATTCCAACCTTTCCCATTTTCTGCTTGCAAATGGCTCTACCTTAAATCACGCATATAACACATTTACCTTCCTATAAACTGATAGCTCTCTCTCCCTTGGACCGTGCAACAGTTTAAAACATTCAAGTGCAAGGTTAGAAATTGTTAATTATTTGAAACGGTTAACATTTACCATTCTTATGTGACATGCTAAATCAGGGGTTTCCTTAATCACGTAATATACTCATTTACACTTGCCTCCGCATGTCAGTTTTCTTTCATAAATTAATTCTTAAGTCTAGCCATTTCATTTATTTTAATCAAACTAAATAAGGGATTTAAAGCATGCTGAAATCACGCATTCATATTTACATATTTTTAACTTTATATGTGGTGTAACTCTCGGTCCCTCCCTTTATTTCATTCCTTTTGTAACTGATGTCATAAACCACTGATTGCTCTTCCTCTGATCTTGCCACAGATCATATTTTTCCAATTTTGCAACGTCCAAATACATTTGTAAACATATTTAATACAAATCAAAATTTATTTAAAAATAAATGAATCATCACACACGTATTCATATTTACACAGTTAAAAATAAAACTGATACTTAAGAAAACAAATAAAACTGAGACAAATCAAATGCATGGTCCAAATATTTGTCAGTATAAAAATCAAGTTTTCTACTAGAAACGTTCGAACCTCTTACCTATTTTTAAAGAATAACTGATGCACTCCTTCCTTTCAGCCATGTAACTCACTGACTTTTGCATTCACACATATTTTCATACAAAGATTTAAACCACTATTTATCAACAAATCAAGGCTTGCAATTCTGGCATCTCGCATAAATTATAACTATTGATTTATCTCCTCCACTGATGTAGCTCATCAGTTACATTCAAACCACTATATATCTATCCCATTCCTTAAATCACGTAAGTAAAAGAAACTGATGCCTCAAAAATTAAGTTTTACTATATAACGTTCGAACTATGCACCTATTCATAGCCTATATACATATCAAAAGTACAATCACACATGAAAAAGCTCTTTAAAAACTGATGCGTTATCTACACTTATGATCCCCATGGAACTTCACAAACATCATCTATATTTACACCAGCTCTTTTTCCCTTCCACTATTCGCTCTGCCTTGCCTCCTTCTTGAGCCCGAGATCTATCAGGTAATAGCATTTTTTCCTTTCGTCCAGATTTGCTTCTTCTTCATTTTCTGATTTTCTTCATCACCTTGCTCGGCCTCCCCATGTTGTACGAGTTATGTCCATAATTATTGTGTGTAGATCTGTGACTTGTTGTCTAGGCTAGGAAGTTTGGCAAGTCTGCATATGATTATGATATAGATGTTATTAGTTTTAAGTTTTAAACTGGTAGGAACAGACAGTAATTGCGATTTGTTTTAAATTGATAACCACTAATACTTTCATAACTTTGTTCTTTTTAAATTGATAATAACAGATACTATTTGGGTTGTTTTAAAATTGTCAAGAACAGATACTACTTGGTTTTGTTTTAATTCTAATAAGAACAGATACTATTTGATTTTTTTTTTTTTTTTTTTTTTTGTTTAAACTGTTAAGAACAAATGATATCAATTTTTGATTTAAACTGATAAGAACAGCTGCACCAAGTTTTTGTTTTTAAATTGATAAGTTGGTAAGTGCAGATGCTACTAAAATATTTTGTTTAACTAAGTAGTTGAAGTGCATAATTGTTCTTGTAATAAAGATATGTACTGAGTATTGCATGCCTCATGTTGCTCCAGTCTTCATTTCCATTTTGTTTGCCTATTTGTATTGCATTTTCTTGGCATTGACTTGTATTCAGTCACATTGCACTGTCCATGCATGATGATCCTCACTTTGCACTTTGAATTGTTGTATGCATTTGAGTTCACCCTCATTCGAATTGTTGCAGTCTTGTACAGGTATTAATAGCTTGTCCCTTATAACCTGGTTGCATTATTGATCCATTTTTTTTTGACAGTCTGCATTAGTTGGTTTATTTGAGTTGGGTATTTTCACTTGAATTGGTCTTGTGGCAGTTTGCATGTCAAGTTGCACACTACTGTCTTATATTACTTTGATAAAATGTGAAATGTTACATGTTGCTTCGTACCATGCTTTAGTTGTCTGCATCCCATATCTCTGCTCTTACAATATGAACAGACCCTTGAAACCATATGTTATCTTGTTGTTTGAATCATAGCTTGATGTTATATATGTATGTAGATAGTGTGTCTGCTTGTCTGCATTGAGGTTGTATTCATATATACCTGCTACTGTTGCATTATTTGCTTCACTTGAGTTTTGTAACTGTAGCCTATTGGGTTCATTTTGAAACTTTGTATTTTCAAAATTTTTGATATGTTCAGTCTTCATATCCATTCCAGTTTACATTATCTAATATGTTTCAGTTTCATATCTATATTGCATCCATAATGTTGCACTTTGGTCTGGTCATTGTTTTCCTGGGTGTTGAAGTCTTCATCTCCATTTTATGTACTGTTAGTACTTCATCCCTGTTGTGCATGTCTGCATATTTAGTAATACATGCCTGCATATTTAGTTAGTATCAGCCTGGGTAGAAATGGGGAACAACTAGGTTTTAAAAAAAAAAAAAAAAAGAAAAGAAAAAAAAAAGAGAAAAAAAAAAAGAAAAAAAAAAATCTGATGGTGAAGCTGAATTCTAGAAGTAAATATGAGTTAGAAGATAGTTGGGCAACACAAACATGGGCATCTGTAAGTATTCGGATAACAGAGAAATAGGGATAAGTGTTCACCAGTTTTGCATATGACCCGTAGATTTGACATATTTAACTCGAAGCAATATAGGTGCTGACTCGAAGCAACGACTTGCTTGGCCCGAAGCAGTTGAGTTTTTCTCAGGGTAAAAATTTTGGACACAGGGAAGTGTTATGTTCTATTCATGGCGTGAGTTTGCATGGGATACGAGTGTGCACATGTACAAAGTATAGAGTAGGAAAACTTCACCTTCTGTCAGTCAGCCTTTAGAAATTTTGTCGTAGTTTAGTGTTACCCGGTTCTCGTTTAGGGTATGTTTTGGTCACGGTACACGGTGGAGTGGTCGAGCAAAGCAAACAAACCCCGTTCTATTCTCATTTTCTTTGATCGTAAATTTTTAAGTCACGTATTCCATAATTGAAATTTTGTTCTAGATTTGAATCTACGTCAGAAGAATTTGATCGTTATTCTCTGTCGTGCTTTATCGGTGAATCGTCGTTTTGTATTCAAATTTTCTGCAACTTTCAGGTGAGTTTTTCTCACCAGACATATGTACATATATTGTGTAAATTATCGCAAGTGTATGTGTAAACATTCTATTTAGATATTATCTGTCTGTAGTATGATGTAGAATGATGAACCCATTTAAATTGACATCTCATCAGTTATTTATCTGTTATATTATTTCTGCAGTTATATTTTTAATTGTTATTTACTGCTTAAATCACCACTGCAAGTTCCCTGTTAAATTTAGATTGTTGTGGGCTGAAATGATAGGCCTAAATGATGATTACTGTGCTATTATTATGTTAACTGTTTAACTGTTAACTTGGGATTGCGGGTTTGAAATGATAGAACCCGGGGTTTGTAAATTACGGATTGAAATGATATAAATCCGTATCACTTGACCTAGGCTAGAGAACTATATACAGGCCCGTGGTCCTTATAATATTTTCTGAAATATTTAAAATTATTTTGGAAGTTAAATATTTGATTTAATATCTTTAAAGGATTTTATATTGATTTTGAATGAGTTATAAATGTTAATAAATAAATAAATAAATATTTGAATAAAATTTTGGAATATAACTTATTTTGGAAATTCTGGATTTTTGAAAGGATAAGATTTCAGTTAAGAAATATATATATAAGTTATATTTGGAAATATTTATTAAGTTAAACAATCTACTAAAGCATTTAAATGCTGTCTTTTGAAATTGGACTAGTTTTACCCGTAACTTTAGGTAGCATTTCCTAAGTGCTATAGAATCTGGAATTTGATTGTTTTGAAATTTAAGGAATTTGATAAATTATATTTATGTTTAAGTTTTGGAGACCTTTAAGATATGAGATTTATAACTGGATTTTTCTTAATAAATTTAAGATGAACATTCTAGTGTTAAGTAAATTTTGAAATTATTTAATGGCATAATTTTGGAGTTTTATCTATGGAATTTATGGGAATATTCAAGACGAAATAATAAACACTAATTTGTTGAAAGAAAAAAATATCCAACCTTAGTTTTGAATATTAATACTCCAATTGGATATATATATAGGAATTGAAATGGTCTTGGGAACATGAAGTGATATTTAAATTATGGTTTAAAATAAAGAAATATATTTGTAAAGCTATGTAAATTATCTTCTTTACAAAGTAACCATAAAGTTAAACCATTTATATCCAAACCATTTGTGTTTTGGGAGTTATGTTTTTTAAAGAAAAATTTCCAATATATTATGGTTTAAAGGTATAATTCAAATATTTGGTTTCCAGATATTATAAATTTTAAGCAGTATGGTTTTGGAAAAGAATTATATTTGAATATAACGATATCATGTTGTTTTGGGTTTTAAATGATATCGTATTTATAGTTTTGAAATGGAAATGTTTATACTGGTTTTAAAGTATAAATTGTTTTTAAATGACCACGGGTTATAATAACGATGGGTTGGCAAAGAGACCGGGATCGGATATGGACATACTCTCTGTCGATACCGAAAACCACTTTGACCAACCGTGTACGCGGTGGAGATTCCAGAATGAAGTAGGTCGGTGGTGGCGTTTCCTGTAAGGTAAATACGTGGACCCGACTCCCGTGAGTTGGCATAAGGTGGCTAAAACAGGAGCAATTCCAGGCCAATGAGGTCATTCCTCTGATCGGACGCTCCTCTTCGATATTATACTATGATTTTGGATTGATTCGGTGGCCACCTCTATATTTTGATTTTGGGGAGTTAGTCCGAGGTGGGCGGTAACTGCGGCTACGCGTTTCCACCAGCCTGGATAGCAATTGGTATATCTACCCTGGCATTGCCTAGTTGTGCCGTGTCATCTACCATACCGAGCCTTGTACGAGTTTAGATTTCTCCCGTAGCCCGTGTGGTATCCTCTAGTTGCTTCCCGATCAGGAGGAGCTATGATATTGGATGGACTACTGGGACTATTACGTGTTAAGGTGGAAAATGTAAAGCCTTAATGCTATTTAAAAGTATGTTTATTTTACAAATAGACACTATTATAATAGCGCAATATACTACATAGTAAATAGTTTGACGGATCCTTAGAGGATGGGCGGTCCCAAGCATCCTTTAAGTTACTTGCTCTATATTACAGTACACTTGAATTAGCTTACATTATATAAGTATGTATGTCCTGACTCGAGTGTTATGTTTTATTTTTCGCTCGGGTCAGCCTGAGTTGCAGCTTCAATTTCTTCTCCGTAGCTAGGACACCCAGTAGATCATTCGCGCTGCTGGAAGTTGTTTCAGCCTTTATCTTTTCTGGAATTCAAGACTTTGAAGACTCTATCTCTATTTATGTCTTAAAATTTGTATTGAGGATTATAGACAATGTAAGTTCTGTTTTGTTGAAGTTATATCAGTGGCTTCATGAACCACTAAATTTTTAATTTCCGCTGCGAGATTCTGATATCTGTGTATGTGATTCTGTGATCTATTTATTGTATATTCTGAGTTTTGCCAAATTTATTCTACAACGCAGTACCTTGAACACTTCAAGTCCGACATGAGCGGATGCGAAGGGTTGAAAATACTGGGTCGTTACAATGGTCGTGTGTTTGACATTACACTTTGAGATATAAAGCCGATTTCTTTCAAATACATATCTGTTGGTGGCGGAGGATTTATTCTCTTAGCTTAACACCCTTCTCTGAGACTTAACTTATGTGGATATCGCAAATATATATATTCCTTTGTGATTGATGTTGGGGCCTCGGATAAAGGTTGGTTACAACCGGGGGATGGCATACTCGTGTAGCAGTTACCTAGTTATAGAGGTAACCTGGCCTTGTGTTGGCAAAGATCCAGTTAGGTTCTCGGGACGTCCCTCCAAAGGCGTACCCATGTGGCCCAGGAAGTTCCTCAGCCTAACCATTTGTTGGAAATCCAATTACCAATACGAACCCAGTACGGTTTTAGTTGTAGAACCTACATTCTAATATGGCAGCTATAGTAGGCACACTATAATCTACGTATGCTGGCTAAGATTTATATTATACTTTCGAAAATGTTTTCAGACTATGCACTAATAATATATAAAGTGTTTTCTCGTATTAAGCATCTTTGACTGTCATAAGGAGAAATCTCCCCCAAGTCTGCATTTGCATTGTGTGTGTGGCGGGAGGCCTTATCGCAGTTTCATTTTCAAAAAGCGTTGCGAATTTCTTTAAAATTCTTTTGTTTACTTTTGATTTAAATAAACTACTTTTATTTCAAACAATTATTTTGTTTACTCATACCAGTCCCATGACTGGCCCGGAGAGTATTGTTTCCTTTCTAAACTCTGGGTGCCCATAATTTCCACACGGGCAGCCTAGTAGCAGGTCTTCCTTGTTTTAGTGCTAGCTGGATTTTGAAGTCGTATGGTTCAAAGGCTACTGGTTTTGAAGACCTTTTTGTCTTGGAGATATTCTGAAACTTTTTGGATCTCAAGGTTCTTAGTTGGATGCTCACTATCACTTCTTTTTTTTTGAAGATTCTCTTGGAATGCAATCACTTGTGGTTATGACGTGATAGTCTATTTTGAATTTGTGTTGTATATGTATATAAATACTCTGATGTTGGTGTTGTTGTTGTATTGATATGGTGAGATGTTGTATCTGGATATTGGTGTTGGCAGTTTTATTTTCCGCTGTTTATATTCATCTAAATGTTGTTATAAGCTCCATCCGAACTGGAATTCGACGTTCGAATCTCCAGCAGTCGAATACAAGGGAGGTATTTGATGTCGATTTTTGAATGTTGAACTTCAGGTCGTGACAAGTGGTATCAGAGCTAAAGGTTGAGTAAGAACTTTAGCTACGGAGCATAACACATTAGATGGCTCATTAGAGATAGGGTGAAGTATACCCTAGAATGAGTATAAGCCAGGACTAAAACCCAAAATTTTCTTAGTCTATTTTCTTTAACTACTGATATTCCTTAAGGTATCTCGTCCGAATCTCTAAATCAAGTTTCTTACTAATTACAAATAGTAAGAATGAGTGGGCGAAGGGGTAGAGCTAGAAGTCAAGGGAATGCTACAACAGCTAGTCAAGTTTCTCCTTCAGCGGAAGCAGTTATGCCTACTCAACCTCAGCCAAATCCGGCTGATTTTCATAAGAGCTTCACAAGGCTGGGTGGTAGGCCTTTCACTGGCAAAGAATCAATTATTGAGGCCCAGGCTTGGATAAGATCATGTGAAAAGATCTTTAAGGGGCTTAAGCTACAGGATGATCAAATGCATCTAATTGCTTCTTGGCAGCTGCAAGATGAAGCTTCAGCCTGGTGAGAAACGATCACAATAGATGAACCTGAAGAAGAGTTTTCTTGGAGTCCATTCAAAGAGGTGTTTGAAAAGCGCTATTTGCCGTCAGCAGGAATTTCACGAATGTATCAAGAATTTCTGGACTTAAAGCAAGGAGCCTTGTCTTTTGAGGAATACTTAAACAAGTTTAATGAACTATCCCATTTCGGTCCGGAGTTGGTGAATACGCCATTAAAGAAAAATGAAAAATTCATTCGTAGGATGAATAAGAAGTATCACGAAAGGATGACCGCACACATCAAAGAATCTTTCTCTGATCTTATTGATATGGGATATCGGTATGCCACCCTGGATATGCAGGAGACTCCAAGGGAAAGCGGGAATTCGAGTAATCAGAATTGGAAGAAAAGAAAGTTTGGGGCAAGAAGCCACATCAAGGCAAGGACAAGAGGAAAAATCGAGGAAATTTGGCTAGAGATGTAACTTGTTACAATTGCCAAGAGAAGGGGCATTATTCAAACAATTGCAAGAACCCGAAGAAGCAAGTCAAGAAGGAACAACCTATGAAGAATAATCAAGGAGCTCGAGAATGCTATAATTGTCACAAGCCTAGACATGTTGTTTGTAATTGTCCAGTGTTGAAACAAGCAAAGGTGGCAAATGTTTATGCGATAAAGGAAGACCCTTCAACTTCAAAAGAAGATAAGGAAAAAGGTGTTTTGGAAGGTAACCTTACTATTTGTGATAAAGTTGTTAGAGTTTTATTTGACACGGGAGCTTCACATAGTTTTATCTCACAACTAGTCGTAAATGAATTAAAACTTAAACCTAATTTCGTCGACGAGCCCATTTGTGTGAAAAACCCAGTAGGTGGTCCTGCAAACCTTTGTCTACGATGTAGAGACATCCCTATCGCGTATTCCTGTTATCGGTTCCCTATCAGTCTCTTTGTTCTTGATTTTAATGAATTCGAAATTTTACTCGGAATGGATTGGCTAACAGGATACGAAGCCAAATTAGACTGTAATAATCGAACTATCTCGATCAAAACAAACCTTGGAAATTTTGTTGAAATCTCTTGTGAGGTTCTGAGTCCCAAGAGAGATAAATTGATGTATACTTTAGGATATCCTGAACCCAGTCTGGATTCTATAACCGTTGTTCGGGAATTTTCCGACGTATTTGAAGAAGTAAAATCCTTACCACCACACAGAGAAATTGAATTCCAAGTTGATTTAGTACCCAATGCCCGTCCTGTCCTTCACGCAAGTCGCAGGATGGCACCTAGGGAAAGAATTGAATTAGCCAATCAAACTCGAGATTTGCGAGAAAAAGGATTGATTCACCCTAGTGTTTTCGAATGGGGTTTAGCCGTCGTATTCGTGGCTAAATCAGACGGATCTTTGAGATTGTGTGTAGATTACCGCGATCTCAATAAACAAACTCTCAAAAACAAATTCCCTTTACCTAGAATCGACGATCTATTCGATCAACTTCATGGCGCTCGATTCTTTTCTAAGATGGATTTAGCTCAAGGGTTCCATCAACTGCGAATAGCCGAGGATTGTGTTCATTTAACTATCTTTAGGGGTCCTAACATGTTCTACGAATGGTTAGTCATGCCTTTCGGACTAACCAACGCTCCCGCGTATTTCGTAGATTTAATGACCCGAGTGTTTCGAGAAGTATTGAACAAATTTGTCCTTGTATTTATTGATGATATCTTGATTTATTCCAAAACTAAAGAGGAGCATGCTGAACATCTCAGAATTGTTTTGGAAATATTGAGGAGGAATGTCCTATTCGCTAAATTCTCTAAATGTCACTTTTGGGTCAAAGAAGTCAGATTTCTCAGTCATATTGTTAATGAAGAAGGGATTTCTGTTGATCCAAGCAAGATTTCTGCAATTCTGGACTGGAAGCGACCCACTACTCCAAGAGAAGTTCGAAGCTTTCTGGGTATAGCGGGATATTATAGAAAGTTTGTTCAGGATTTCTCTAAGTTGACCAGTCCACTGGCTAAGCTGACAATGAAGAATGCTAAATTCAATTGGACTCCAAAGTGTGATGAAGATTTCCAGGAATTGAAAAGGAGATTGACTACCACTCCTGTTCTCGCTATCATTAACGGGAACCAAGGGTTATCCGTCTATACTAATGCTTGTCAAGACGGTTTGGGTGCAGTACTAATGCAACATGGAAAAGTAATTGCCTACGCGAGTAGAAAATTACGACCACGTGAAAAAATTACCCAACACACGATTTGGAACTTTTATCTGTTATTTTCGCTCTGAAAATCTGGCGACACTATCTTCTGGGTAAGAACTTTTTCAGCTTTCTTAACGATATAAGAAATTTAACTTAACTAAATAAATATACTTAATGAACTCTCTCTGGTTTAGGTGAAAAATTTGAACTATTCACCGATCACAAATCTTTAAAGTATCTATTCACCCAGAAAGATTTAAATTTACAGCAACAATGATGGTTAGAATTTCTAGCGTCATATGACCTAGATATTCTGTATACACCCGGTAAAGCCAATGTAGTTGCTGATGCTTTAAATAGAAAGCATGCTACTCTTGCACATCTTGTTGTCACTCCTACTCTCCATGAGAAAATCGCCAGCAAGGAAAATGAAGAAAAATTTCTTCGAGATATTTACGGGAAAATTATTCGAGGCGAAGATACTAGTTTTGAAACCAATCATAGTGGAGTTATAAGGTTGAAAGGCAGGTTCTGTGTGCCTGATATCCCTGAAATTAAACGTGAAGTTTTGGACGAATGTCATAAGTCAAAACTCGGTATCCATCCAGGAGTAAATAAAATGTATAGAGATATTAAAAGAACCTTCTGGTGGAAGACAATGAAAAGAGATATATCCATATATGTGAGTCGCTGTGCTACCTATCAGCAAATTAAAAGCGACCAGAAGAAGATGGCGGGTTTACTCCAACCTTTGGAGGTACCAAAATGGGAATGGGATCAGGTATCAATGGATTTTAATCGACGGATTTCCACGAACCAAGAAGGGAAACGAAGCAATTTGGGTTATAGTGGACCGTCTAGCCAAAACTGCCCACTTCATTCCCGTGAAATCTACTCGGACAGCAGCAAGTTTAGCTGAGCTATATATCAAAGAGATTGTTCGTCTCCATGGTATACCGAGTAGTATAGTGAGTGATCGTGACCCGATCTTCACTAGTAGATTTTGGGAAGCATTTCAGGACATGTTGGGAACAAAGCTAAATTTCAGTACTGCTTATCATCCACAATCTGATGGGCAGACTGAAAGGATAAATCGAATATTAGAGGATCTTTTACGAGCTTGTAATCTCGAATTTGGTGGTTCTTGGGAAGACTATTTACATTTGGTCGAATTTTCATATAATAACAGCTATCAAGCCAGTATCGAAATGGCTCCTTTTGAGGCTCTATATGGTTGACCGTGTCGATCACCGGCATGCTGGATTGAATTCGGTGATAGACTGGTTCTAGGACCAGACATGATTAAGGAGGCCACTGAAAAGGTTGATTTTATCCGAAAAAAGTTAATAACTGCTCAGAGTCGCCAGAAGAGTTATTACGACCGCAGAAGAAGAGCTTTGGAATTTCAAGTTGGAGATTCTGTTTTCTTGAAAGTATCCCCAATGCGTGTGTTAAGATTTGGGAAAACTGGTAAGTTGGCACCGCGATACATTGGTCCTTTTCCTATTTTGGAAAGGATTGGTCCTCTCGCATATCGAGTACAGCTACCTAACTGATTATCTGGCATACACGATGTATTTCACGTTTTACATCTTCGAAAGTACGTGCCCGATCCAAACAGTATTATCGAAGAGGCAGCACAGCAGGATCTGAAGATCACACCGAATTTATCAGTTAAATGAGAACCAATTAAGATTGTGGATCGAGACGAAAAGAAATTAATGAACAAAATTGTGAAATTGGTTAAAGTGCAATGGAGCGGAGATCCAAAGGACTGTACTTCGGAGACAGAAGACGGTATGCAAAAGTCTTATCCCAAATGCAGGGTGGATATCTCGGCTTAAATTGGTAAGCCATTTCTCTACTCTTTTCTGAATTCGTGTATTCTTTGTTTTCTTTTCTCTCTCTTTCAAATTCCGAGGACGAAATTTTCTTAAGGGGAAAATCTGTAACGTACCAAAATTTATCAAATTAAAATTTGTAAATTTTGAACTTTTATGATAAAATTTGAAAAGTTTCAAAACAAATAAATAAATAAATGATGATTTAAATGAATAAGAATTTCAAATTTCTTTCAAGTTAAAATTTGAAATATTAAAAGTTTTTAAAATCATTGAATTTAGCTTTTACTCATATATATAAATATATGTATGTATGTGTGCATACATTGGTAGATTTGGATATTGAATTTGATTTTCAATTTGAATTTAAATTTTAAAATAAATGTTTTTACTAAAATAATTTGCATTCATATATACATATCTATGAGAATTATTGAATATGTATTAAAAATTCAAAACACTTTCTTTTGATAATATGCATAACATAAAGCTAATATTTATATAAAGCTAATATTTATTAATGGGAAATATAGGTTTAAAAATAAATTATATAATGTAAATTGTTATGTTAATAAAGAAAAATCTTTTTATTACAAATGTTAAATTAAGAATGACCATAGTGACAAATGTAATTCAAGGAAAGAAGAAAAGTAACAAGTGTCCTTTTATTAATTTCTTTTATTAAGTAATTTTTTTTTAAAGAAAATAAACTTATACAATATCTTCTTTCGCTTACTTTTATTCATTTCAAAGAGGAATTTGTGCAATCTTTTATTTCAGAAAAGTATCATTATCAAAAGAGAAACAAATCTACTTTGTCTCAACAAATTTAAATCAAGAAACCATATCCAGAAGAAAAGAAATCTGCAGCAAATACTTTTAGTTTCTCAAGCTGTAAGAAGAAGGATTCAAAGGCAATACAAAACTTCAACAAGTTTTCCAAAATCAAGGGAGAACTGCAAGGATTTAAGAAGTTCAGGAATTAATATAAAAAAAAAAGAAAAAAGAAAAAGAACAGCAATACACAAAAGTTTGAAGTTGCAGGCCAGAATCTCATTTCTGTTTCAACTAAGATTAAAGTAAGTAAATCTAATTCTTTTTATTTTGTTGTTAAGAAAAAGTAAATGAGTAGATACGTCAAAGTTTGAACTAGTTTATACAAAATTACTGTAGATAGCAACTCAAAGGAAATCAAGCTAAGAAAAAAAAGAGAAAAAAAAACTGCAGTTCAAAGAATTACAGAGCTTTCCTCTGTTTTACTTCTGCTTTCAGTTCCAAATAGGTGAGTAAACCTATGATTTGTTTAATTTTCTTTTGTGTTTGAATGCCCGTATGAATGTGGATTGTCTTTGCATGTGAATGAAGGGTTATGCCAGTGTTCTTACTTGCTTGGAAATATAGTTGTTCTTCTGTTTCCTGTAAAATATGGGTTACAGTGTAAACCATACGTAAAAAAAATCCAAGTCTTCTCCTCTCTCTTTGCTTCTGAAAGGATTATAAACAAATTAAAGTATTATTTTTAACCCGTGTTTACATCAGTGTAAGTCAAAACATAGAATCAGGGTTTTATTTTTTTTTCTTTCTTTTTGGAAAATGTAAACACGGTCACAACTTAAAATGTGCAAAGATTCGAACCTCAAGAATTTTGATTTCAGTAATACTATTGGAATCATTACTGAAAATGATGATTTTTGAAAGCAAAACCAAATTTTTTCGTTAAGTTTTCAATGAGAAAAATAGGTTGATCAGAAAATCGAATTTTTGTCAAGTTCTAATGATCCAAGCGATCGTATGCCTCGAGTTCGTCGTCACGGCTAGGAGGAGTGTTCGACATCACTGGAAAAATGCGAGTGGAATTTATACAACCCTAAGTTTTGAATGCGAGATCGAATTGGGGCTTTAGCCCAGGATTTTGCGTTGATCAGTAATTGGTCAATTTTGTTAATTTGGGTGCATTGAACTAGATGAGATCGAGTTGTGGAGGAGCTTGGTTGACATGGGAAGCTCGTGACGGAAAGGCATGGCTTCTAGTGATCTCTGATGTCAGTGCGTGGTGATTGTTTTAGGCGTTGATGGTTACAGTTTTGGGCTTGGGAACAAAATTTCGAAATCGTGTTTCGTTCAAGCTTTAGAGTGTTTGAGAGGCTCGAGCACATCGTCGATGACATGTGGACGACCAGAAATTAAGTCGGAGGTGCCGGCAAAGTTGTGCAGGTGCACGCGATGGGTTTGTGTGTCAGGTTGATTTGGGTGGGGGAAGATAAAGGGTAGCTCGAAGTAGTAACCGGGGGAAATGGATGGAAACTCGAAGGCATGCTCGGGTTAAATTTGTATTGTATCGGGTTGGTTTTGTACTTAATAAAATTTTTGAAAAATTGTGTCATTCGTGTCGGATTTTAAGAAAAACCCGAAGCAAGCATGAGGAATCCTTGGGGAAAACTCGAAGGGGTTCGGGGGAAAGTCAGATTTCAAGATGTTATGCCCAAATAAAAACAAGAAATTTCAAAACTTTTAAAATTTTTAAAAAAAATCATGTTTTAAAAGATGGTTTTTATTTAGATTTGAAACAACTTAATGTTAAATAAGATATTTTTTTTAAGTAATTTAATTTAATTTAAGTCTAGTCACATTACTTATATAAAAATCAGTTATAAAATGTAATTAAAATGATGTTAAAGATTAAATGATTTACTTATGTAAAAAATGAATAAAATAAACTATCTAAATTAATTACCTAATATTTAATGATTATTTAGGGATTAATTATTAAGATAATTAATTAGGGAAATAATAAATTAATAAGAGTAATTAATAAATAATTAAGAATGAATTAATCATGGCAATTAATTAAGGGATGATTTAATTATGAAGATGATTAAAGATTTAATTAATTTTAATTAAGGATAACTAATCATTGACTAAAGATAATTAATGAAATTAATTATGTGATTAATTAGTTTAAATCACACAATTAATTTATCTTAGCTGGACATGATTGATAACTATTGTATAATGTATTTTGATCGATATCTCTGATTTTATTTGTGATGCTTTGTGATTTAATTTCTTTATGCCAAGCTATGTTATCTGTGATGAATATACCTCTGTGCGAATAAAAAATCCCTTTGGCCCGTGAAACGGCTTTTGAATTTCGATGCAACAGGGAGTCGGATTCCAGTTGGTTATCCGAAACCCACATCGAACCTGTGAATCTTCGTAAATGACATATCCACATATTTTAAAAATTGACGCTCACTATTCGGATTAGCCGGGAGTGGACCTTTGTGTCATATAACCCATTCTGAATAGTGATTTGACGAATGGAGAGCAATTGAAGACCGGTGGTGAAGACCGAGTGTCTTCGAAAATGATAGGATAACCTATCGATTGTCTCTGCACCGAGTTGCTCCGGTATAGGGATACCCTAAGTGATGGGAAGTCCGATCGGGATTGTGGATGCCCGGATTTGCAAGGACTTCTTCCGTTATTGGACGAAGTGCCTTCGGTTCTGTTCGAACCCGGAACAGACTTGTATGGTCGTGTGTCTAACATTACACTTTGAGATATATAGCCGATTTCTTTCAAATACATATATGTTTGTGGCGGAGGATTTATTCTCTTAGCTTAACACCCTTGTCTAAGACGTACGAGCTCAGAAGTTATGTAGTTGAAGGTTATCAGCGATATACTCCCAATTTGGTAGTATGGCATGCTAAGTGCTGCTGTGTATTGATGATCATTTTTTGATCATTAGATGATCAAAGCATGGCTTTTGTGAAAAGCGTAGCTTTGTGGACGAGACTTCGTCGAACCTCACAACCCAGTAATGGTTGAAACAGGAAAGATGCGGCAAGGTTATTAGGGGTAGCGCCCCTTAGGGTATGCGCATTTCCTTATGGATAGAAGTGGTATCATGGTATGGATCCCAGATACTTAACTTATGTGGATATCGCAAATATATATTCCTTTGTGATTGATGTTGGGGCCCCGGATAAAGGTTGGTTACAACCGGGGGATGGCATACTCGTGTAGCAGTTACCTAGTTATAGAGGTAACCCGGCCTTGTGTTGCAGAGATCCGGTTAGGTTCTCGGGACGTCCCTCCAGAGACGTACCCATGTGGCCCAGGAAGTTCCTTAGCATGACCATTTGTTGGAAATCCAATTACCAATACGAACCCGGTACGGTTTTAGTTGTAGAATCTTCCATCTAATATGGCAGCTATAGTAGGCAAACTATAATGGTACATATGCTGGCTAAGATTTATATTATACTTTCGAAAATGTTTTCACACTATGCACTAATAATAATATATAAAGTGTTTTCTCGTATTAAGCATCTTTAACTGTCATAAGGAGAAATCTCCCCCAAGTCTGCATTTGCATTGTGTATGTGGCGGGAGGCCTTATGGCAGTTTCATTTTCAAAAAGCATTGCGAATTTCTTTCAATTTTTTTTGTTTGCTTTTGATTTAAAATAAACTGCTTTTATTTCAAACAACTGTTTTGTTTACTCATACCAGTCCCATGACTGACCCGGAGTTTATTGTTTCATTTCTAAACTCTGGGTGCCCATAATTTCCACATGGGCAGCCTAGTAGTAGGTCTTCCGTTTTTAGTGCTAGCTGGATTTTGAAGTCGTATGGTTCGAAGGCTACTGGTTTTGAAGACCTTTTTGTCTTGGAGATATTCTGAAACTTTTTGGACCTCAAGGTTCTTAGTTGGATGTTCGCTATCACTTCTTTTTTTTGAAGATTCTCTTTGAATGCAATCACTTGTGGTTATGTCGTGATAGTCTATTTTGAATTTGTGTTGTATATGTATATAAATACTCTGATGTTGGTGTTGGTGTTGTTGTTGTATTGATATCATGAGATGTTGTATCTGGATATTGGTGTTGGCTGTTTTATTTTCTGCTGTTTGTATTCATCTAATTGTTGTTATAAGCTCCTTCCGAACTAGAATTCGACGTTCGAATCTCCGACAGTCGAATACAAGTGAGGTATTTGATGTCGATTTTTGAATGCTGAACTTCTGGTCGTGACAAGTGGTATCAGAGCTAAAGGTTGAGTAAGAGCTTTAGCTACGGAGTATAACACATTAGATCGCTCATTAGAGATAGGGTGAAGTATACCCTAGAATGAGTATAAACCAAGACTAAAACCCAAAATTTTCTTAGTCTATTTTCTTTAACTACTGATATTCCTTAAGGTATCTCGTTCAAATCTCTAAATCTTACTAATTACAGATGGTAAGAATGAGTGGGCGAAGGGGTAGAGCTAGAAGTCAAGGGAATGCTACAACAGCTAGTCAAGTTTCTCCTTCAGCGGAAGCAGTTATGCCTATTCAACCTCAGCCAAATCTGGCTGATTTGCATAAGAGCTTCACAAGGCTGGGTGGTAGGCCTTTCATTGACAAAGAATCAATTATTGAGGCCCAGGCTTGGATAAGATCATGTGAAAAGATCTTTAAGGGGCTTAAGCTGCAGGATGATCAAATGCGTCTAATTGCTTCTTGGCAGCTACAAGATGAAGCTTCAGCCTGGTGGGAAACGGTCACAATAAATAAACCTGAAGAGAGTTTTCTTGGAGTCGATTCAGAGAGGTGTTCGAAAAGCGCTATTTATGGTCGGCGGGAATTTCACGAATGTATCAAGAATTTCTAGACTTAAAGCAAGGAGCCTTGTCTTTTGAGGAATACTTAAACAAGTTTAATGAACTATCCCGTTTCGGTCCGGAGCTGGTGAATACGCCGTTAAAGAAAAATGAAAAATTCATTCGTGGGATGAATAAGAAGTATCACGAAAGGATGACCGCACACATCAAAGAATCTTTATCTGATCTTATTGATATGGGATATCGGTATGCCACCCTGGATATGCAGGAGATTCCAAGGGAAAGCGGGAATTCGAGTAATCAGAATTGGAAGAAAAGAAAGTTTGGGGGCAAGAAGCCACATCAAGGCAAGGATAAGAGGAACAATCGAGGAAATTCGTCTTGAGATGTAACTTGTTACAATTGCCAAGAGAAGGGGCATTATTCAAACAATTGCAAGAACCCGAAGAAGCAAGTCAAGAAGGAACAACCTGTGAAGAATAATCAAGGAGCTTGAGAATGCTATAATTGTCGCAAGCCTGGACATGTTGTTAGGAATTACCCAGTGTTGAAACAAGAAAAGGTGGAAAATGTTTATGCGATAAAGGAAGACCCTTCAACTTCAAAAGCAGATAAGGGAAAAGGTGTTTTGGAAGGTAACCTTACTATTTGTGATAAAGTTGTTTGAGTTTTATTTGACATGGGAGCTTCACATAGTTTTATCTCACAATTAGTCGTAAATGAATTAAAACTTAAACCTAATTTCGTCGACGAGCCCATTTGTGTGAAAAACCCAGTAGGTGGTCCTGCAAACCTTTGTCTATGATGTAGAGACATCCCTATCTCGTATTCTTGTTATCGGTTCCCTATCAGTCTCTTTATTCTTGATTTTTATGAATTCGAAATTTTACTCGGAATGGATTGGCTAACAGAATACGAAGCCAAATTAAATTGTAACAATCGAACTATCTCGATCAAAACAAACCTTAGAAATTTTGTTGAAATCTCTTGTGATGATCTGAGTCCCAAGAGAGATAAATTGATGTATACTTTGGGATATCCTGAACCCAGTCTGGAGTCTATAACTGTTGTTTGGGAATTTTCCGACGTATTTAAAGAAGTAAAATCTTTACCTCCACACAGAGAAATTGAATTCCAAATTGATTTAGTACCCAATGCCCGTCATGTCGTTCACGCAAGTCGCAGGATGGCACCTAGGGAAAGAATCGAATTAGTCAATCAAACTCGAGATTTGCGGGAAAAAGGATTGATTCGCCCTAGTGTTTCTGAATGGAGTTCAGCCGTCGTATTCGTGGCTAAATCAAACGGATCTTTGAGATTGTGTGTAGATTACTGCGATCTCAATAAACAAACTCTCAAAAACAAATTCCCTGTAACTAGAATCGACGATCTATTCGATCAGCTTCATGGCGCTCTATTCTTTTCTAAGATGGATTTAGCTTAAGGGTTCCATCAACTGCGAATAGCTGAGGATTGTGTTCATTTAACTACCTTTAGGGGTCCTAACATGTTCCACGAATGGTTTGTCATGCCTTTCGGACTAACCAATGCTCCCGCGTATTTCGTAGATTTAATGACCCGAGTGTTTCGAGAAGTATTGAACAAATTTGTCCTTGTATTTATTGATGATGTCTTGATTTATTCCAGAACTGAAGAGGAGCATGCTGAACATCTCAGAATTGTTTTGGAAATATGGAGGAGGAGTGTCCTGTTCGCTAAATTTTCTAAATGTCACTTTTGGGTCAAAGAAGTCAGATTTCTCGGTCATATTGTTAATGAAGAAGGTATTTCTGTTGATCCAAGCAAGATTTCTGCAATTCTGGACTAGAAGCGACCTACTACACCTAGAGAAGTTCGAAGCTTTCTGGGTTTAGCGGGATATTATAGAAAGTTTGTCCAGGGTTTCTCTAAGTTGGCCAGTCCACTGACTAAGTTGACAATGAAGAATGATAAATTCAATTGGACTCCAAAGTGTGATGAAGCTTTCCAGGAATTGAAAAGGAGATTGACTATCGCTCCTGTTCTGGCTATCATTAACGGGAACCAAGGGCTATCCGTCTATACTAATGCTTGTGGAGACGGTTTGGGTGCAGCACTAATGCAACATGGAGAAGTAATTGCCTACACGAGTAGACAATTACGATCACATGAGAAAAATTACCCAACACACGATTTGGAACTTTTAGCTGTTATTTTCGCTCTGAAAATCAGGCGACACTATCTTCTGCGTAAGAACTTTTTCAGCTTTCTTAACGATATAAGAAATTTAACTTAACTAAATAAATATACTTAATGAAATCTCTCTGTTTTAGGTGAAAATTTTGAACTATTCACCGATTACAAATCTTTATAGTATCTCTTCACCCAGAAAGATCTAAATTTACGGCAACAACGATGGTTAGATTTCTAACGTCATATGACCTAGATATTCTGTATACACTCGGTAAAGCCAATGTAGTTGTTGATGCTTTAAGTAGAAAGCATGCTACTCTTGCTCATCCTGTTGTCACTCCTACTCTCCTTGAGAAATCGCCAGCAAGAAAAATGAAGACAAATTTCTTCGAGATATTCATGGGAAAATTCTTCGAGGCGAATATACTAGTTTTGAAACCAATCATAGTAGAGTTATAAGGTTGAAAGGCAGGTTGTGTGTGCCTGATATCCCTGAAATTAAACGTGAAGTTTTGGATGAATGTCATAAGTCAAAACTCCGTATTCATCTAGGAGTAAATAAAATGTATAGAGATATTAAAAGAACCTTCTAGTGGAAGACAATGAAAAGAGATATATCCATATATGTGAGTCGATGTGCTACCTGTCAGCAAATTGAAAGCGACCAGAAGAAAATGGCAGGTTTACTCCAACCTTTGGAGGTACCAAAATGGAAATGGGATCAGGTATCAATGGATTTTAATCGACGGATTGCCACGAACCAAGAAGGGAAACAAAGCAATTTGGGTTATAGTGGACCATCTAACCAAAACTTCCCACTTCATTCCAGTGAAATCTACTCGGATAGCAGCAAGTTTAGCTAGGCTATATATCAAAGAGATTGTTCGTCTCCATGGTATACCGAGTAGTATAGTGAGTGATCGTGACCCGATCTTCACTAGTAGATTTTGGGAAGCGCTTCAGGACATGTTGGGAACAAAGCTAAATTTCAGTATTGCTTATCATCCACAATCTGATAGGCAGACCGAAAGGATAAATCGAATATTAGAGGATCTTTTATGAGCTTGTATTCTCGACTTTGGTGGTTCTTGGGAAGTATTTACATTTGGTCGAATTTTCATATAATAACAACTATCAAGCCAGTATCGAAATGGCTCCTTTTGAGGCTCTATATGGTCGACCGTGTCAATCACCGGCATGCTGGATTGAATTCGGTGATAGACTGGTTCTTGGACCAGACATGATTAAGGAGGCCACTGAAAAGGTTGATTTTATCCGAAAAAAGTTAATAACTGCTCAGAGTCGCCAGAAGAGTTATTACGACCGCAGAAGAAGAGCTTTGGAATTTCAAGTTGGAGATTCTGTTTTCTTGAAAGTATCCCCAATGCGGGGTGTGTTAAGATTTGGGAAAACTGGTAAGTTGGCACCGCGATACATTGGTCCTTTTCCTATTTTGGAAAGGATTGGTCCTCTCGCATATCGAGTACAGCTACCTAACTGATTATCTGGCATACACGATGTATTTCACGTTTCACATCTTCAAAAGTACGTGCCCGATCCAGACAGTATTATCGAAGAGGCAGCACAGCAGGATCTGAAGATCACACCGAATTTATCAGTTAAATGAGAACCAATTAAGATTGTGGATCGGGACGAAAAGCAATTAATGAACAAAATTGTGAAATTGGTTAAAGTGCAATGGAGCGGAGATCCAAAGTACTGTACTTGGGAGACAGAAGACGGTATGCAAAAGTCTTATCCCAAATGCAGGGTGGATATCTCGGCTTAAATTGGTAAGCCATTTCTCCATTCTTTTCTGAATTCGTGTATTCTTTGTTTGCTTTTTTCTCTCTTTCAAATTTCGAGGACGAAATTTTCTTAAGGGAGGAAATCTGTAACATACCAAAATTTATCAAATTAAAATTGGTAAATGTTGAACTTTTATAATAAAATTTGATAAGTTTCAAAATAAATAAATAAATAAATGATGATTTAAATGAATAATAATTTCAAATTTCTTTAAATTTAAAATTTGAAATATTAAAAGTTTTTAAAGTCATTGAATTTAACTTTTATTCATATATATAAATATATATGTATGTGTGCATACATTGGTAGATTTGGATATTGAATTTGATTTTCAATTTGAATTTAAATTTTAAAATAAATGTTTTTAGTAAAATAATTTGCATTTATATATACATATCTATGAGAATTATTTAATACGTATTAAAAATTCAAAACACTTCCTTTTGATAATATGCATTAACATAAAGCTAATATTTATATAAAGCTAATATTTATTAATTGAAATATAGGTTTAAAAATAAATTATATAATGTAAATTGTTATATTAATAAAGAAAAATCTTTTTATTACAAGTGTTAAATTAAGAATGACCATAGTGACAAATGTAATTCAAGGAAAGAAGAAAAGTAACAAGTGTCCTTTTATTAATTTCTTTTCTTAAGTAATTTTTTTAAAAGCAAATAAAATTATGCAATATCTTCTTTCCCTTTCTTTTATTCATTTCAAAGAGGAATTTGTGCAATCTTTTATTTCAGAAAAGTATCATTATCAAAAGAGAAACAAATCTACTTTGTCTCAACAAATTTAAATAGAGAAACCATATCTAGAAGAAAAAAAATCTGTAGCAAATACTTTCAGTTTCTCAAGCCGTAAGAAGAAGGATTTAAAGAAAATAAAAATCTTCAAAAAGTTTTCCAGAATCAAGAGAGAACTGCAAGGATTTAAGAAGTTCAGGAATCAATATAAAAAAAGAAAAAAAAAGAACAGCAATATACAAAAGTTTGAAGTTGCAGGCCAGAATCTCATTTCTGTTTCAACTAAGATTAAAGTAAGTAAATCTAATTCATTTTATTTTGTTGTTAAGAAAAATTAAATGAGTAGATACATCAAAGTTTAAACTAGTTTATACAAAATTACTGCAGATAACAACTCAAAGGAAATCAAGCTAAGAAAAAAAAGAAAAAAAAACTACAGTTCAAAGAATTACAGAGCTTTCCTCTGTTTTACTTCTACTTTTAGTTCCAAATAGGTGAGTAAACCTATGATTTGTTTAATTTTCTTTTGTGTTTGAACGCCTGTATGAACATGGATTGTCTTTGCATGTGAATGAAGGGTTATGCCAGTGTTCTTACTTGCTTGGAAATATAGTTGTTCTTCTGCTTCCTGTAAAATATGGATTATGGTGTAAACCATACAAAAAAAATCCAAGTCTTCTCCTCTCTCTTTGCTTCTGAAAGGATTATAAACAAATTAAAGTATTATTTTTAACCTGTGTTTACATCAGTGTAAGTCAAAACATAGAATCAGGGTTTTATTTTTTTTCCTTCTTTCTGGAAAATGTAAACACAGTCACAACTTAAAATGTGCAAAGATTCGAGCCTCAAGAATTTTGATTTCAGTAATACTATTGGAATAACTACTGAAAATGATAATTTTTGAAAGCAAAACCAAATTTTTTCGTTAAGTTTTCAATGAGAAAAATAGGTTGATTAGAAAATCGAATTTTTGTCAAGTTCTGATGATCCAAGCGATCGTATGCCTCGAGTTCGTCGTCACGGCTAGGAGGAGTGTTCGACATCACTGGAAAAATGCGAGTGGAATTTATACAACCCTAGGTTTTGAATGCGAGATCGAATTAGGGCTTTAGCCCAGGTTTTTGCATTGATCAGTAATTGGTCAATTTTGTTAATTTGGGAGCATCGGACAAGATGAGATCGAGTTGTGGAGGAGCGTGGTTGACATGGGAAGCTCATGACGGAAAGGTGTGGCTTCTGGTGATCCCTAGTGTCAGTGCATGGTGATTGTTTGAGGCGCTGATGATTACAGTTTTGGGCTTGGGAACAAAATTTCGAAATCATGTTTCGTTCAAACTTTTGAGTGTTTGAGAGGCTCGAGCACATCGTCGATGATATGTGGACGACCAGAAATTAGGTCGAAGGTGGCCGGCAAAGTTGTGCGGGTGCACGCGATGGGTTTGTGTGTCAGGTTGATTTGGATGGGGTAAGATAAAGGGTAGCTCGAACTAGTAACCGGGGGAAATTGATGGAAACTCGAAGGCATGTTCGGGTTAAATTTGCATTGTATCGGGTTGGTTTTGTACTTAATCAAGTTTTTGAAAAGTTGTGTCACTCGTGTCAAATTTTAAGAAAAACCCAAAGCAAGCAGGAGGAATCCTCGGGGAAAACTCGAAGGGGTTCGGGGGAAAGTCGGATTTCAGGAAGTTTTGCCTACATAAAAACAAGAAATTTCAAAACTTTTAAAATTTTAAAAAAAATCATGTTTTAAAAGATGGTTTTGATTTAGATTAAAAACAACTTAATGTTAAGTAAGATATTTTTTTAAGTAATTTAATTTAATTTAATTCTTGTCACATTACTTATATAAAAATCAGTTATAAAATGTAATTAAAAATGATGTTAAAGATTAAATGATTTACTTATGTAATAAATGATTTACTTAAAATAAACTATTTAAATTAATTACCTAATATTTAATGATTATTCAGGGATTAACTTATTAAGATAATTAATTAGGGAAATAATAAATTAATAAGAGTAATTAAGACTTAATTAATAAATAATTAATAATGAATTAATTAGGGTAATTAATTAAGGGATGATTTAATTATGAAGATAATTAAAGATTTAATTAGTTTTAATTAAGGATAACTAATCATTGATTAAAGATAATTAATGAAATTAATTATGTGTTAAATCACACAATTAATTTATCTTAGCTGGACATGATTGATAACAATTGTATAATGTATTTTGATTGATATCTCTGATTTTATTTGTGATGCTTTGTGATTTAATCTCTTTATGCCAAGCTATGTTATCTGTGATGAATATACCTCTGTGTGAATAAAAAATCCCTTTGGCCCGTAAAATGGCTTTTGAATTTCGATGCGACAGGGAGTCGGATTCCAGTTGGTTATCCGAAACCCACATCGAACCTGTGAATCTTTGTAAATGACATATCCACATATTTTAAAAATTGACGCTCACTATTCGGATTAGCCGGGAGAGGACCTTTGTGTCATATAACCCATTCTGAATTGTGATTTGACGAATGGAGAGCAACTGAAGACCGGTGGTGAAGACCGGGTGTCTTCGAAAACGATAGGATAACCTATCGATTGTCTCTGCACCGAGTTGCTCCGGTATAGGGATTCCCTAAGCGATGGGAAGTCTGATCGGGATTGTAGACGCCCGGATTTGCAAGGACTTATTCCTTTATTGGACGAAGTGCCTTCGGTTCTGTTCGAACCTGGAACAGACTTGTATGTTCGTGTGTCTGACATTACACTTTGAGATATAAAGCCGATTTCTTTCAAATACATATATGTTGGTGGCGGAGGATTTATTCTCTTAGCTTAACACCCTTCCCTGAGACGTACGAGCTCAGAGGTTATATGGTTGAAGGTTATCAACGATATACTCCCAATTTGGTATGTGGCACGCTAAGTGCTGCTTTGTATTGATGATCATTTTTTGATCATTAGATGATCAAAGCATGGCTTTTGTGAAAAGCGTAGCTTTGTGGACGAGACTTCGTCGAACCTCACAACCCGGTAATGGTCGAAACAGGAAAGATGCGGCAAGGTTATTGGGGGTAGCGCCCCTTAGGGTATGTGCATTTCCTTCTGGATAGAAGTGGTATCATGGTATAGAGTCCAGATACTTAACTTATGTGGATATCGCAAATATATATATATATATATATATATATATATTCCTTTGTGATTGATGTTGGGGCCCTGGATAAAGGTTGGTTACAACCGGGGGATGGCATACTCGTGTAGTAGTTACCTAGTTATAGAGGTAACCCGGCCTTGTGTTGCCAGATATCCGGTTAGGTTCTCAGAACGTCCCTCCAGAGGCGTACCATGTGGCCCAGGAAGTTCCTTAGCCTGACCATTTGTTGGAAATCCAATTACCAATACGAACCCAATACGGTTTTAGTTGTAGAACCTGCCATCTAATATGGCAGTTGTAGTAGGCATACTACAATGGTACGTATGCTGGCTAAGATTTATATTATACTTTCGAAAATATTTTCACACTATGCACTAATAATAATATATAAAGTGTTTTTTCGTATTAAGCATCTTTGACTGTCATAAGGAGAAATCTCCCCCAAGTCAGCGTTTGCATTGTGTGTGTGGCGGGAGGCCTTATGGCAGCTTCATTTTCAAAAAGCATTGCGAATTTCTTTCAAATTCGTTTGTTTGCTTTTGATTTAAAATAAACTGCTTTTATTTCAAACAACTGTTTTGTTTAGTCATACCAGTCCCATGACTAACCCGGAGTTTATTGTTTCCATTCTAAACTCTGGGTGCCTTTAATTTCCACACGGGCAGCCTAGTAGCAGGTCTTCCATGTTTTAGTGCTAGCTGGATTTTGAAGTCGTATGGTTCGAAGGCTACTGGTTTTGAAGACCTTTTTGTCTTGGAGATATTCTGAAACTTTTTGGATCTCAAGGTTCCTAGTTGGATGTTCACTATCACTTCTTTTTTTTTTGAAGATTCTCTTGGAATGCAATCACTTGTGGTTATGCCGTGGTAGTCTATTTTGAATTTGTGTTGTATATGTATATAAATACTCTGATGTTGGTGTTGTTGTTGTATTGACATTGTTAGACGTTGTATCTAGATATTGGTGTTGGCAGTTTTATTTTCCGCTGTTTATATTCATCTAATTGTTGTTATAAGCTCCATCCGAACTGGAATTCGACGTTCGAATCTCCGGCAGTCGAATACAAGTGAGGTATTTGATGTCGATTTTTGAATTTTGAACTTCAGGTCGTGACATGAATCATCCTTTGAAAAATCGGGTTTGTTTGTATTTTGGAAATTGTTTTATATATCGAAATTATTATTTTGATAAGTATGGTTATATCCTATATATAAAAGTGAATTTTTTTTCGATAAGGATTATATACCATTTAAAAACGAGAATTTGAAGTTTCGAAAGGATTTGAAATTTTGAAAATTATATAAAATTGATTTGTATAAAAATGATTCATAACTGCAGGGTTTTTGAATTCGAAATTTGAGAGATTGAACTCCGACATTTTGAAATTGGTTTGAAGATTTTTGATATATATAATAATATGATTTGAAAGTATTTTTCGAATAAGAAATGTTTTAAGTGACTTCAAATGAGTTCCAATGATTTCAAAGAAATTTTAATGAAGTTTTCCGAAAATAGAAGTCCAGAACTCACTTGTGTCGCTGGAAAATAATTTCGGTGATGAGTACACGCATCATCGACATTGATTTTCGAGTTTCAGAGTGGGGAGAGGCCACTCTAGTAGCTTGGCTATGTGAGTGATTTTATGAAACCAATTTCGATTTCAAATTGCGAAGTATGATTTGATATTCGAAAGATGTATCTATATATATTTGAAATTATTGGAAGTAAACAGGTGTTCAGTCCTTGAGTTTCGGATTTGATTTAGTATAACCCTATTTATAAAAATTGATTTACATATTTATCACCGATTTCCAACTATTGGATTTAAAAATTTGATTTCTTTGACTATTTTGAAGGTTTGAACACTTCCAAATCGAGTTTTAATTTTCAAAGCTAAGAAATTTCGAAGAGTATTAAATATTTGATAAAGTATATAAGTTTAGCTTTGTATGTTCAAAGTATGATGAGTATGACTTAAATAAATTGAAACTTCTGTTAAATAAATAATTTGCAAGAGGAAAATTGGATCTTTTGAATAGAAATAAATAGTTTAATGTTTTAAGGTATAGTTATAAATTTGGAAACCATTTTTGGGTATAATTGATTTTGAGAAAATAATTGGTTTTGAAAATAGATTGGAATGTAAACCTAGTATTTATATGATGATTTTGGAAATGAATTTGTTTGACCTAAATTATGTCGATTTGGAAACTTGGAATTACTTTCTAAACCTATTATTTTGGAAACTTTGAAACTGAAGATATCTAAATTGGAAGAAATAATTTGGTGAAATCGTATATGATTTTGAAACTGAATCGATATTGAAATGATTTGAAATTTGAGAACCTTGTATTATTAAGTACTTGATTTGGTAGTGTTGTCGAACTTATACAAAATGGATTTGTATAAGTATGAAGTTGATTTGAAAACTATTGATTTGAAAGTACTCAATTTGGAAAGAGAAATCTTGTATAATGGAAGTCTATATAAGTGTGATTTGATATACTATTGATTTTGGAAAGTATTCGATTTGAAAATGTAATCTTATATAAGGGACTTTAAATAAGTATGATATTTGAAAGTGAATTGAAAAGGTACTATATGATATATATTTTCGAAGTAATTATATGGAAAGTGCCTTCTGCTTGATATCCACTTTGTGGCCACATTGTGGATTCATTATATCGATATTATTCTTTCTGATTTTGGTTTTTCGGATGTGATACTCGAGTGTCCTACCGTGGCATAACCCATGGTCTTTTTTTGGGTAGCGTAATCCGCAAGGCGGAGATTGCTTAAAGGATATGGATGTTTCCTGGAGGATCTAGGCGTAACCATTGTTATGTATCCTGCAGTCTACCAGTTTGGTTGTCGTGGCGTAATCCGCAAGGTAGAGATTGCTTAAAGGATACGGATGTTTCCTGGGGGATCCAGATGTAACCATTGTTATGTATCCTGCGGTCCACGGTTTTGGTTATCATGGCGAAATTCGCAAGGCAGTGAATGCTTAAAGGTACGGATGTTTCCTGGGGGATCCAGGCGTAACCATTGTGTATCTGCGATCCAGGTGAATTTTTGGATTGTACATTCCATATTGGTCTTGAGGGTTTTTCAAGTATTATCACTGGGTGTTGAAACAGGTCTACTAAGTACTTGAAGAATTCCAGCTTTGCGCATGATCAACGCATGGCCAGGGTCTGCAAGAACGAGGATAAACTTGTTGAAACACCGAGTTATAAAAGTATTTTCGAAAGGAAAATTAGTTTCGATATAAAAGTATTTTATTATAAAAGTATTTCCAACAAAGAAATTTTGTATTAATATTTGAAATCGAAATTCTTATGGTTTAAATTAATTATTCGTGCCTGATACCATTCTTTTGAATCTACCTTATCTGCTCAGCTTTATTCATTCACCTATATTCTGTTTTCTGAATCCACCTTCTTTTCCTTGTTGGCTATATCCTTTTAAAATATTTTTTATTTATAAACTACGTGATTTAGTAGAAAATTATTAATATTTCAGAAGTTATTAATTAAATGAAACATATTTAAAGAAAATGATTGTTGGTTTATTAATAACATCCGAGAAATAGCTTGAGATAAAATATATAAATTTACGAATTATGGATTTAATGTTTTCAATAGCTTCTATGTAAATATAATGAATGATGTAAATAATTGTTTTCAAATAGTTTCATATATTTATAAAGGTGTCATTTAAACATATAAATGGTATTTATAAAGGAAGCAAGGAATTTACAAATGGGTTTTGAAGAGATTTAAAGCATTAAAGAAAATTGAATTGCAAATGAAGTGTTCAAATGAATATTTTAAGAAATTTTTATATAGTTTTAAATTAATTGCTTAATCTTGACATGCAATCTACCTTTTTCTAGTTGTTCTATTCTCCTACCTCCTTCCTTTTTGGGGACGAAAAGTTTTGAGTAAATTTTATTTATATATTTAATTGAAATTTTATGGAATTTTAAACAATAAAATTTGAAAATAAAATTTTATTATTTGGAATACGTCTATTTAAACATAGCAACTGGTAAATTTTCATCTGATTTTATGGAAGTTTACTTTATTGTATAATTCTATTTCAATTTAAATCGGTTAATAATTGATGATAATAAATCAATTTCCAAACCTGAATATTTTTTTCTTTAGAAAAATTCTAAATCCTCTTCTGAGTGAGACGTCATATTTCGCTTCATCAAATTCGGACTTCTGTAGCTCCGTCGATCTTATTTTCTGCGTTTTAGCTGCGTTTTACGCTTGTGGAAATTCGAATTTTTATAATTCAATCATATCACTGATATCTGTATAAGTTTTGGATCATCTCGTCATGCTGATCTCCACGGTATATTTATGTCTGTATTTTGATGTCCGATGCGCGACGGTAACGTTAAATCGAATAGCCGTAACGGTACCATTTTTGAACCTTTTGAATTCCCGGTCCCTTCAACTTTCCACCGTACAACTCAAAAGCCTTTAACAATTAATATTTACTAAAATTCAACCGATGTGGCTGTCACTATTCCCACTTGTAGGAAATTTATGAGTGAATATAATAATTGTAGGTATTGAAGTATTGTCGTTCATTTTTCTATTATCTGCTTCCCCATCTTCTTTCTAGCTGCTCACCTCTATTTTGTCGTTTCATCCAATGTTCTCCTGCTTTTTTTTTCTTTTCTTTTTTTCTCTCTGTCACCTTCCTTCATTCTAAATTTAATCTAAGTTTATATTTATGTTGAAGCCTGCTTCCTTTTCCTTCATTTTTGAAACCAACCTTCCTCCTTTAGACAATTGAAGCCAAACGAACCCTTCCTTCGATCCAAACATCCACATCGCACAACCCTTCCAAACACCACTGTAAACCACCTTCACCCTTTTCACCTTCTACCCTTCCGCCTAAATACACTACCATAGTTGCACCATAACCGATCCTCCTAACCTTCATTGACCTCTCCTCTGTTCCTCCACCTTATGCCCTACCCTCTGCCATGATGTCCCTCCGCCAAACCTAGAGCTCGCCACCCAAGCATAGACCTACCAGCATTGCACCTCCCTGACGCATCATCCACCTACCAATTTGCCTATTCTTGTGCCCTCCGCTGCAAGGCCTACATCGACCCATAGCCCGAGCTCGTCACCTTTGTTTCAAGTCCAGGCTAGGGTGAGCAGCTTCTATTGTTTGCATATATATTTATCACCTGTTAGTATTTTACTTATATCATTATTTGGAAATAAATATGTTCAGGCTAATATTTTAAAACGTGTGTACATATAAGTATATTAAGCTGTTTACAAAGTATATGTTATGTTTGCTATATATTCGTATGTATTTTATATTAGTTTACTGGATATAAGCAAAGTATTTTACACGTGATTTCATATAAAAGTATATTTATATAAATATTTATCGTATTGACCATATATACATATGTTGTAGATGAGTATTAGTTTATATAAATCATATTATCTGTAGCATAGGTAACTAGTGTGATAGTTTAAGCATATATATGTTTGGTCAGTATATAAGTTTGCGTACGTATTTAAGGTTATGATAGTATATAGCCTGACATATATAACGTGTACTGCATTTTATAAATATAGAGTGGGCTATACTGGTTTTATAATAAATATTGTTCAAATATTACATATAGTATTGAATCTTTCGTATGTATATGTTAGTGGATCATCTGCATATGTGTGTAAGTTGTTCTACTGGGTTTAACTGATAGATATGTTTATAATAGTTTTATATGTAAGAGTTAGATTTACTATAAACTTATTACATATTAAAATATATAAATATATTTTTTTTTGTCTGCTATATGATGTTGTATGTACATTTGTTATAATATATATATTTGTTTATAAATGTGACAGCTTTTATATGTTTAAAGTATGTAAACAATATAATAGCTTGAGATAAAATCTGTTTACTTTTATATATACTTTGCCAGCATATTTTAACGTATACATATGAACATTTTTATAAAATGAATTACATTGAGTATTAGATGCATATTGATTGAAATTATGTATAGGTTCTGAGTTGTATAGGTTTGTTTGTTTGTTTGTATATGTGAGTTATAAGATTTATATATATATAAAGTTTTCAAGTGTGCGGTTATGTACAAAATTTCATATATATCAGTTTTAATATAAATATATGTAAATTATATATCGATATGAGTTTAAGTAAGTTTGTATGTATAAGTTTCTTACATATTTGATGGGGAATCTGGTTATAAGTTTTGTTGTAGGTATGTTTATTTTATATGTGTTTTATTTAAGACAATGATTTTGAAATATATATGTGTTTTAAAATGCTGTTTATTTGTTTATTTACATATATGTACATTTGAAAGCTATTTTTTTATTCTAAATTATAGGTTCTATATGATTATATATATATGGTTATTTATAGATATATATGTAAGTTCACCTGTGTCAATTGTCTTCATTGATCAAGTTTTGATTTGATTTCATCTATTCCTATTTATCAGCTCTATTCGTCGAATTCATGCCAATCTTACTTTGATTTCGAATTTCGTGCTTGGATTCGTAAGTCAGCTCGTTCTCGCTCTTCCCTTACCTCGAAAGGTGAGCAATCACTCACGATTAACGTTCTTCTATTTATTAAACTTGATTTTAATTGAAACGACAATTGAAATATGCTGCTGTTAGTTGTTTAAATTGTTATATATGCTATTATCTATAACCGTTCACCTGTGGGATATGACACCATATCCTATTGTTTATATTATATTGTCATTGATGATATATGTCTGTTATTATTATTATTTTCATATCTATTATCACTCTGCAAGTTCTCTGTTAGTATAGAATTCACTATGGGTTGAAATGATACATACCCGAACGGACTTTAGAATAGGAGAAAATCATTATGGGTTGAAATGTTAAACCAAGCGATTTTCATTAAATCGAATTTGGGATTGCGGGTCGAACGATATCTACCCATGTATATTTAAATTTCGGATCGAAATGATAAATATCTGTATCACTTGACCATAGGATAGGAAAATATATACAGACACCGATGGTCCATATATATATATATATATATATATATATATATATATATATATATATGTTTTGAAATACTTGCTATGGTTTTGAAAAGAAATTTATGGTTTTTAATAATATTGGTTCTTAAATTATTCTATATATATATATGTATATAAATGGTAATTTATATATAAATTTAATAATATTATTATTGAGATTGATTTAACACATATAATACGTTAAGTACCTACGTAAATCTATATTTCAAAATAGATTGTTGTAATAATTTGAATAAGTTAAGGTTGAGAAGATAGAGTTGAACTAATTGAAATTGTATTTAATTAAGAACTCTACTAAATTATATCGATTTGAACTATTGAATTTGAAGTTTAAGATTTGATTTTATAACTTGATTTTGATTTAAAGTGATTAAATGGATATTTCAAGTTTAAACAAATCGAAAAGAATATTTAGTTTAAAGGTAAATCTAGGTTATTTAAATAATACTGAATTTATCAAGAGAATATTTCAAGATTAAATAATAATGAGGTTAAATGGAGATACATATGAAACTGTTAAATTTAACCTTGAAAAGGTTGAATATTAAAGCTTTGAAATATATTGGAATTTAAATATTTTATTTAGAAATTCATTTGAATTAAAATTGGTAAAGTGAGTTTGAATAGAATTTGAATGTGGAATTCGATTTGGTTTGAATTATAAATGATTTGAAATGACCACGGTGTTATAGTGTATATTTCTACATTGTAGATAGTTCCATGGATCCTTAGAGGGTGGTTATCCCAAACATCCTTTAAGTTAATTGTATTTCAGTTGATATTTCACTTGAGTTGGATTTATTGATATAAGAATGTTAATCCTGACTCGAGTGTTTTTGTGTTTTGCTTTGCACTCGGGTCAGACTGAGTGATACAGTATTTGAGACTCGCCTTTGGAGTTTGGAGCTTCGTTGGATGTCCAACTATTGATTCAGCTTCTAGCTTTCCAGTTGATTCGTTCGCATAAGTCATCTGTTTGGATTGGAGACTTCACCGTATTTGAGATAGTCTGTTATATTTTATTCTTAACTCTGATGTTTATATAGTAGCTTCATGAACTACTCTTTATCTATTCCGCTGCATTCTGTTATAATATTCTGTATCTGTGATTCTGTGATTGATTTATTTACTGTATACGTTGAGTTTTGCTAAATTTTAAATTAACAATCTGAAATTTTAAGCAATTCAAGTCCGACTTGAGAGGATGCGAATGGTTGAAACTAGCGAGTCGTTACATTTCGGTAAATGAATTATAAGTTTATTTGTAATCAGAAATGTTAGAAATGGTAAATAATTAAATTTGGATTGAAGAAGTGATTAATCAATCTAATATTAAATTATTTAATTAACTGAAAAATAGCCATTTTGTCCACTGACTCGTATTTCGACGAAACTAGTTTTATCGGATCCGTAATGGTGAATTATTGTAGGATTTCAAGTTTCGTAGCGATCGGACTTGTCATTTGATCGTACGGGCTCGAAACGCCTAGAAATCAATGAAATTGAAATCAATTGAAATCAGTTTGAAATAACTTGATTTTAGCATAACTTCTTCATATGATGGAATTTGGACTTGAAACATGTTCCATTGCGTTTAAAGTATTTAAAAACATATATTTTGATATATGGGTTGACCCATTTCCGTTCCGGAATCGAAACGGGCTTTTCGGGTCAATTATCGTTAGAAACTCAAATCAATCGGGCTCATTCCTTTCTATTTTTTTCTGCCTATATATATATATATATATATATATCGTTATAAATTCTAGCAGCCTTTCTTTTTTTCATTTTCGTACGTACAGAAATTTCTGTTTCCCCTCTTCCTCAATGGCTGAAAACCCTAATCTTCCCAATCCAATTTCAATTTGAAAAAAAAATTACGGATCTGCGGCTTACTTCGGATCGCGCTTCGAGTTTCAGAGGCAAAAACCCTGCATCATCTTCGGGTCAGGAAGAAAATGACCTGGGTCGCACCGGGGATTTGAGGCGGTGGACCGAAGTTGAAGCCGAAGTCGACCTTGGACCAGAATTTTCCAATCTTCTAATATTCATAACGTTTTCATACGAGTTCGGATTCATGCGTAGCTTATTTTGCTGAGATATTAGAATTACGGATGTTTTGGCGCTGGGTTGGACGAATTCTGAGACCGCTCAAATTTTGGGCTTATTATGAATTTAAATTCAATTTAAATTCGAAGGTGAGTGTTTTAACCCACTCACAACTTCTAAAATTGCTTATGTTTGTTAAATTGATTTATGATGTGATGAGAAATTTATTTATGACTGTTTGGAACATTTTCAATCATCATCTTAGTTAAATTGAATCCATTTGAATTAAATTGTTATTTAATTTATTATTGCATATAAACTGCCAGTTAAATAGTTATTTAAATTATTATTGAATACAAACTGCCAGTAAATGCCTATTATTTAATATCTGTTCTATGTTGATGTTATTGATTGAATTGGATGATGATTGTGATAAATGTTGATGATTGATATTGGATGAATGGATGTTGTATTTTATATCGTTATAAACTGCAAGTTGTTATGGATTTTTATTTCATTCGGGATTGCGATTTGAAATGATATATAACCGTATTCATATTTTAAATTACGGGTTGAAATGATAAATATCCATATCACTTGACCATAGGATAGCAAATTTTATACAGACGTCGTGGTCTATATATATAAAAATATTCTGAACTGATTTCTATGGATTTGTAAAGGAAATATATGGTTTTATATAAATATTGATTCGATATTATATAATGTTATTTTATTCTTGATTTAAACTTTGTATAAATTTGTTTTAATATTGAATAAGCTTAATAATAAGTTTGATTTTTATTGGAGATAATATGGTTAAGTATTTAAATTATATTTTAATATAGAGGTTATAATGATTTAAAAAATTAAGGTTGGAAGATAAATTGGGAATTTATTATAAATTGAATTTATTCAAGAATTAAACTGAAATAAATTGATGTAAAATTTATTAAATTTGAAATTTTTAAAGGTATGATTTTACAACTTGATTTTGGGTAAAGGTGAATTAAATGAATATTTCAAGTATAAATAAATTTAAGGAAATATTTAGTCATTTGTAATTTGGGATTTATTTAAATGATAACAGATTTATTAAGTAAATGTTTCGAAACTAAATAATAGAAAATTGAATTCGATATATATATGAAATTATCAACTTAGTTTTGAAATTGTTGAATACTTAAGGTTTGAAATATTCTGAATTTGAATGATTTATTTTGTGGACCAAATCTGTCTTGAAATCAATATAATTTGGGATGGTTTATTTGGAAACTGAATTGAATTGGAATTTATGATTTGAGAATTGGTTAAATTTAAATTTATAAATTCGATTTGTTTTGGAATTGATTTGTGAAATTGAAGTAGCTAGTTTATTATATACGTATTTTAATATTTAACCATTTAAGTGGTGGAAGTTATGTTTTCAAAGTTTGAGTTTCAAAGGGTGGTGATTTGAAAGTGTTATATTTCAAGTGTTTTGATTTCGAAGCGTTATAACTTTGGAAGTGCTATGATTTTGGGAAAATGATATATTTGGAATAAAAATAATATTATATTGATTTGGGTTTTTAAAACGGAAATGATATCGTATTTAAATGGTTTTGAAACAGATATTATATTCTGGTTTTGAAGTATAATTACTTTGAAATGACCGCGGTGTTATAATAACGTTTGGTTGTTAAGAAGACCGGGATCGGAAGTTTTCATACTCTCTGCCAACTCCGAAAACCACTTTAAAAATCGTGTACACGATGGAGATTCCAGAATAAAGTGGGATGGTGGCGACGTCCTTTGAGGTATGAACGTGGACCCGACTCCCGTAAGTTGGCTTAAGGTGGCTAAAACAGGAGCGATCTTGGACCAGTGAGGTAGCCCCTCTTATCGGACACGCTCCTTCGATATTATATACTGACTTTGAGATTTATTTGGTGGCCACTCTTGACTTTTGATTTTTTTTTGGTGTGTGGCTCGAGGGAAGCGGTAGTTGCGCGCTATGCGTCACCACCAGCCCATGTGCGTAATTGGTATATCTACCCTTGCATTGCCTTATGTGTCGTGTCACCTACCCTAGCGCGTCTTGTACGAGTTTGGTTTTCTCCCATAACCCGTGGAGTATTTACGGTAGTCTCTCGATCTGGAGATGTGCTAATACTGAATGGACTACTGTGACTATTATTGTGTTAAGGGGGAGATTGGGTAACTCCTTAACGCTATTTAAAAGTAAGTTTATTTTACTATAGACATTGTTATAATAGCAAAATATTACTACATAGTAAATAGTTTAACGGATCCTTAGGAGATGTGAATCTGAGCATCTCTTAAGTTACTGCACTCACGTTTGACACTGGATAGGAGATGTCAAATCCCGTAAACAACTCTGACGTCGTTCCACTCATATTTTACCATTGGTTTAACTTACATAAGATCTTTTAGTTCTGGCTCGAGTGTTTTGTCTTTTCAATTCGCTCAGGTCAGTCTAATCATTTCAGGGTTTGAAGATCTTATTTCTGGAGGACGAAGACGAAGATTGTATTACTATTTTTTATTATATTATTCCACTGCATTCATATTGTTCCGCAGCATTATTTATTATTCTCTGTTATGTGTAACTCTGATATGTATTGTATAAGTATAATCAAATGTTTTATAAAACAGCTTCATGAATTGTTATTTGATTATTATATTTTGTCATTTCGCTGTGAGATTCTGTTTTGCTTTATTTCTTTCTCCGTTTTCTTATTTACCCCAATAACAATCCGCCCTTCTGTATGGTTTAAGTTTGACATGTGTGGTTTATCGTCGATTTAAAGCACACAAAAGGCGGGATGTTACACAGGAGGACATGATGCAGAATCTTCTCAGACAGTTTGAACATGCACGAACAGCTAGAGCTTCAAGAGTTCAGATCCACGGAGCTGTAACAGAAGGACCCAACAGGCAATCGAATGGAGCATCTCAACAGGGTGCAGCCCCCAATCAACACACAGTTACTAATTTGGATGGATCCAGACTCGGGGCACACCACCATGCAATGATAGACCAATTCATGGAGGGATTCCTGGTGACACCACGCAACAGGATGCCCGCAGGAGCACAAGAGTAGTTGATGAAGAGTATGTACCGGAATTCCCTTGGGGACTCGGGGGGCAACCCTTGGTGGACAACACTGGATTAGTTGAGATTATCAGGCGAACTATGTGCAGATGTTTAGCAAACAGAAATTTGGAAGGAGTAAACAGGAATCCATTTACCCGTGACATCAAAATGTCTCGGAATTCACCAAAGTGCAAGCTACCTACTCTAGAGGTATACAATGGTAGGGCTAATCCTACCGATCACTTGATGAGGTACACGAGACACATGGAAGTGCTGGGAGCATCAGAGGAAGTCATGGCCCGGTGTTTCCCTCTGTAGTTGAGGGATATAGTTGTTATGTGGTTTCGGCAGTTGGAAGATGGATCTATCAAGACATGGACAAAATTGGTGGATAGGTTTTTGAAGCAGTTTCATGTTCATATCAAAAAGGCCAAAGAATGTAATGACATTAACGTCGGTAAAGCAAATGATAGGAGAATCACTCAGGGCTTTCTTAACTCAGTTCAATGCAATAGTTGCTATAGTGGATCGGACGGATCCGTCAATGGTTTTGATGGCGATAGTGTCAGGAGTAAGGAATAACTCGGATTTCAAGATATCGTTGATATGAGATCCACCAATGGATCTCGGGGAGTTCTTTCACGAAGCCAAAAGATTTCTTCGACAAGAATATGCATGTTCAGATATGAAGTTAAAGGAAGTAAATGCGGTTGAGGATGGAGAACCATCCAACGAAAGCTCGGGCAAGGATATGGAAAAAGGAAAGAGAAAGTTGGATTACAACTTGGGCAGGCAAGGAAACGCTGGGGAGAGCCAAAATTCTCCACTTACACAGGACTAAATGAAACATTGGAGCAGACATACATGGAAACCCGGGATCTCCTTCCCTACTGAAGGCCGACAAGAAAAGAACCCACGAAACGCAAGAGGGCATCCGAAAGGCACTGTCTCTTTCATGATCTGGACGGGCATGATACCAACAGCTGCAAACATCTAAAGGATATAATCGAGGAGCATGTAAGGATTGGTCAGTTGCGGTAATACGTCGAAACTCAAAATGCGGCGGTGGAACAGGAGCAGCCACCGTCTACCTCAAATGACGATGGCACAAGACCCAGGAATGATGGTCTATTGGTTATCGACTGACAGGGATGATATGGAATAAGTAGCAAACTTTTGGCCAACAGTTAAGTCACTTACTCATGTACGAGGATGGAGATAGCCCCTAAGCATACTCTGAGGTGACGATAAACCGTGATGCTCCAATTTGTGAAATCTGCTTTTTCTTTTTTTGGTTTGGACATTTTTTGTTTTTTTTTTGGGTTTTGTTTGAACTCCTAGTTTTGTTTGCTTTCTGGTTTGGACTTTGATCTGGATGCTTGTTTTCTGATTTGGATAGTGGTTTGGATTTCTGGTATGGATTTTTGGTTTCCTGATTTGATCTGGATTTCGAATTTTGATTGGAATCTTATCTGGTTTTTGATAAATGGTCATCGGGTATGGATTATGCCTAACAAGTGGTAAGTCGCTTCATCCGAATGTGGCAAATCGGCTTACTCAGGTCGTCGAGTATGGACTATGCTCAACAAGGGTCCGAAGAGACCAGGATTCAGCCTAGGACTTAGGCCCTATATTATCGGTTATTATTTCAGGTCATCGGGTATGGACTATACTCGGCAATGGTCTGAAGCGACCAAGATTCGGCTTAGGACTTAAGCCATGACATTACTCAGCGTTTAGGGACATGGAACCAAGAACACCAAGGCGTTGCTTAGTACAGGTCGTCGAGTGTGGATTGTGCTTGGCAAGAACTCAGAGAGGTTATGGATTTGGATATTGGCTATGAACAGCTATGGATTTGGCTAAGGGCCCGAAGTAGTCCCGGATTTGGATATTGACCCGAAGAGATCCTGGATTCAATTATTGATTACTGGATATGGATGGATTAAAACTTGGTTATCGGGTTCAGATGGATATGAAATTAGCTGAGGATTTGGTTACTGGATTCGGAATCAGATATCAGCTCGGAGTGGTCGCGGATTCAGATAAGGATATGACTACAACACTAGATAGGATGGTTGGTAATATATTGGATTATGGATTGAATATAATGGCCATGGGTGGAATATGGACTTCGGATGTTGGATTCGAAGCTATTCAAAACATGCCTTCTTACCACAAGGCATGTTTTGGGGGGCAAATGTTACCCCGTCTTTTGGTCAAGACTGGGATATCAACAAATTAAATGGAAAGGATGGATATCAGGATTGAAGATTGATTGGAAACAAGGCTATGTCGATACCATCAAAATTGAACCGAGCTCCAATCAAGGTGGGATCAATTGGGAATGATGAACAAGGCTAGGGAGAGCTACATTTCAAATTTTAAGTCAAGCTGAGTTCATATGCTCGAGTTATGGATGGATCAAGATTCATGGAAACTGGTTCGTATCGATATGGTTCGTATCGATCAGGTGACAATATAGATATAAGAAGGGTGCTTTGTTTCGGATCAATAGTTGTAGCTCGTATCGACATGGTTTTATCGATACGAAGAATGAAGCAGCTGGATGGATGCGAATATGGATAACACATATGGCTTTGGATCGATAGTAGTTTGTATCAATCAAGTATGGACTCACCAGTTCAATTTGATTTGACGGCTTTCGTATAGATGCAATGTGCATCGATTTGGTTGGACGCAGCATCGGTATGGCAGCATACTTCGTATCGATCAAGGCTGAGATTGATACGAAGAAGGAAGCAGCGATCACAGGAGTTTGGAAGAACGCTTCGTATTGATCAGGTATTGGATTGGTACGAAAGACACACCAGAAGCAGCAGCGTTGGATGGATACGAAGATGCACTTCGTGTCGGTCTTGTTTGTATCAATCCATAACAAACTTGGATCGATACGAACAACATGGGCACATAATAGTGGAGATAGTCAAATGATGAAGCATTCAACATGAGTTTAGACGTGGAACTCGGATCGATGCGGAGGCTATGGCTATTGATATGGGGACCGATGAATTCGTGGATGATGGATGCGAATTATGATGGATACGAAGGCGATACGAAGAGGTATTAATACGAACTAGTATCGATACGAGCTAAGCCGCATACCAAAAAATAATGCTTGCATCGATCATAACTCAACATCTACAAGTCCAAATGATATGAAATTTTCACAAGAGCTTCCTGATGCATCAAAGAGTGTTCGTGATTGATCCCAACTTGATTGAACCATTATGGGATCAATACGAATTACACTTGAGTCGATCCCCAAATCACACTGGATCGATCATGTGGGCCCACCTACGCACGAGAAGAGGTATTACAGGTTTTGGGGAGGATATTTTCGGATCTACGCCTATAAATAGAAGTCCTATGGCAACTAAAAGAGGGAGCTTCTTCTTCTTTCGTAGGCTAAACTCTGTCATTTTGTTTACTGATTTCAAAGGATTGTAACTGTAATTACAGTATAAAGAAATAAAAGGATTGATTCTAAGTGAACGTAGGCCGAAAATAGCCGAACCACTATAAACCTTGTGTACTTTCTTACTTTCTTTCATTTTAATTTTGTTATTTTTTCATTTTTGTTCTCTACTTAATCTGGATCTGAGATCTGTGTCTGGATATTGAGGATCTGTGTTTTTTACACTGGTGCTTTCACTAACTCTAAGGTTTGTGACTAATTTCGACGCAAACATCGTGCATTACAAACTTTGACCGTCTGTCACATAACATTTATATGATTGAATACGAATCAGACATCCTTATTCAAGTATCGCTTTTAAAATTCGAAACTCATGAAAGACAATACACAATCTCAAACAAATAAACACGCAAGCGACCAATTACAAATATATTTAGTAGTTGTAAAATTAGACGCTTACATGGGTATTAAAACAATGACATGTATAAAACATTTATTAGTAATAATTTATATGTATATTTGGCAATTTTTAATTCAAGTCATTTGTATATTTTAACTGATAAAGATTTTATGAATTATATTAATTACACAAATTTATCTTTTTTGATTTATGTATACAATCCAGAGACAAAACGTAGCACAAAATGTTGTATTAAATGTAGCACAAAATGTGGTATCTGAACGTATGCTGGGTATTATGGAACATTTAAATTGGAGAAACAAAATTATTCAATGACGCAGTATTGACATGTATGGAAGTAACATATATTCCAGTTAATGTAGTAAAGCAGAACCAAATATTTAATGTTATGATCAACATATAAACTTTTTTATATATATAAGAAACTCATTGCTTCAGGACAAAGTTGGCATAAAGTAATCGACAGTGTATATATGTAAACGATCAAAATCCAAACAACGTATATTTTGATATGCGAAAATCAACATTAGAAACAGAAATTAGATAGCGTTTGGCTTGTTGTTTTTAGCTTTGGGTTTTCGTCCATACAAAAATGCATATGATGGATGTATATTACCGAAAACGATTAATTTAGAAAACGAAGTTAACATACAAAATAGAAAACAACTTGTTAACCGTATTGTTAACCGTCAACTATAAAGTACCCCTATGACTAACCTGCCCCACTGTTTGCTTTTCCTTAGTGGAGCAAGCTGAGTACTGTGGGGAAAATAAGGTTAAGAGCTAAAACTTGTAATATAAATAGCAGGTAATTTATAATCAACGGGATAAAGCATGGTGCATATTGTTTCTACAGTGTTTGGCTCAGCAGTCAGAAATGTACAAGTCATTGGAGTCTTGCTGATAGGCTGAGTTCTAACAGTTTATTTTGTGAACTCTTACCAATTTTTGATATTTAAAGTTTTAAACTAATTTACATGTAACAGTATTACAGAAATTTGTTACCTGATGCAGTGGATTTCGATCTAACAGTACGCCAGGATGATGGATGTTGGAAATTCTACCGACTTGTCTTCCCTTTCCACTGTTGCGCATCTACTCCAGCTATTTACTTTTCGTGCACAAATGCCTCTACTTAATCAATAAGATTCCACTGACCAATTTTCCAGACGTGCTTAGCGTGGAAATGTGAAGGTATTGAGGAGACAAGGAGTGAATGGAGTTAATGCAACTGTAGCTTCATATCTTCTGCTTCCTTAAGGAGTTCCCATCTTCTTTGGCTCCAGCAACCTTTTATTTTCCAATTTTCTATTGAATTCTTTTTCTCAGTAATTATTTCTCTGCTATTTATCAGTAGGGTAATTTATTTTTGACCACCCAGTCATCACTTGTTATCAATCATCAAGGATTCTTTTCTTTTTACGTGTCAAGTTCTTTAGCATGTGCTTACACACAGTTACAATAAAATTATTGGAAAATGTGAAATGAAATTACAAATTCCAGTTTCGCTCAATAAAATTGTAAAAAAAAAAAAATGATTTTGTAGTCGCCGGGAAAAAGGTTCTAAGTTGTGACCTCATTTAATAAATATAAATATCAACTTTTGCTATGGTTGTTATTTGAATTCATGATCTTATTTACGTACGGTATCAACTTTTGTTATGGTTGTTTTTGAAAAGTTTGTGATCAGATAGAACATTAAGAATCTGTCAGAACTAGCTAGCTTATGTATGTATGTGCCTGTGTGGTTATATATATAAAACACAAGCAGAAAAATAAACTCACGAACACTTGTATTTCATGTTCATGCAACAATTACATAGCTAAGTCATAAAAATCATTACAACAATTACATAGCTAAGTTCCGATCTGACAAAGGAGCTGAAGCAAATTGCAATAACAACTATGTTACATCACACATGGAAGGAATGAAACATACCAAGTTTTCCAGAGCAAATCAGTAAACAAACTGCGATGGAAGTGAAAATCATTAGTAAAACAATGAAAAAGAGTAGATTCACCGGTGTTGCGCAGGAAGATAAAGAATATTATATAGGCATGGGGCTTAGACAGCGAGCATGATCATCGGCCACCATAGATGTACTGAAACAAAAAGGGTAAAGATACAAAGTGAGTAGTTTGTTAGAGTGCTTTGCTTATAAACTCCTGTACAATAGGAAAAATGTGATTTTTTTTTTTTTCCGTATTCTTCAGTCAGTACACCACTATGTCAGAGATATCGGAAAGTGGATTGCAACGTTTCTTCTGTAATAGTTTCATAAGCTTCCTTGTTTTCATTCAATAAATAAAAAGCATTCTGCATACTAACTGTGTATGCGCTGATTTTTCAACATTCTAGTATCAGAGCCCACCAAGAGAAGTACGACTTCAGAAAACAGCTTTGTTCAATCAGTCGTTCCCAAGTTTGATGGTCATTATGAGCACTGGTCGATGCTAATGGAGAATTTCCTTTGAGCAAAAGAATACTCGTGTTGGGGAAATCTCGGTCTTCCCCGCTTCGTGAAGTTAAGATATGCACTTTAAGATTAAAAGTAGCAATGGAAGCACAAGAGTTTATAATTCTCCAATATGAAGATTCTTCCACTATACAAAAGAATAGTAGAATTACAATAATATGATTACAAAAGTAACTCACACTTGGTGACTCACTCAAGCTTGAGGATAAAGACTTCTCAAGCTATCACTCTTTTCTTTCAAAGAGGATCTCTCTAACTCTCAAGTTTTTTCTCACTCTAAGAAGTGACTTCTTCCTTAGATTCTTGGATGGCTAGTAATTGGGCCCATTCTCCTATTTATACTACTCAACCTCCATAATGAATGGTGGAGATTACTTGCATCCGACGGTAGAGATTGATTCTCTAGAATGCTCCACAATCTCTAGGAATCTCTACACTCTTCCATTCCCTTCTTTATTCTTTCATACTCTTCCGTAAGGTTACAGAAGGTTCCACACATCTTTAGAATATTCCAGAGAGTTCCACACTCTTCCACAAGCTTCTAGAGAGTTCTACATTTCTCTAGAGTTCTCCGGAACATTCTAGAAAATTCTAGATTTCTCTAGAAACGTCTAGAATTTTCTAAAAACTCTCCAATTAAGGAGGGATCCCAACAAATCTCCCCCTTCCGACTTAATTGAGGGGTAGTAGTACGTCGGCATCTTGACAGCAGTCTTCAAACTTCTTTGTTGGTACTACCTTGGTCATCATGTCAGACCAGTTCTCATCTGTGTGAACCTTGTCAAGATGTATTTGCTTTTCTTCGAGGACTTCTCGGATCCAGTGATATCTTGTATCAATATGTTTTGTGCGGGAATGAAATGTTGAATTCTTTGCCAAGTAAATTGCACTTTGATTGTCACACTTCAAAACATACTTTTCTTGATCCACTCCCAATTCATGCAACAAGTTCTTCACCTACAACATCTCCTTGCAAGCTTCAGTAGCTGCGATATACTCTGCCTCTGTAGTGGATAGTGCAATACACTTTTGTAGGTTTGATTGTCATGAAATAGCTCCCCCTGCAAAAGTGGTTAGGTATCCTGATGTTGATTTCCTTGAATCAATGTCACCAGCCAAATCTTCATCTGTATATCCTTCTAACATGGGTTTTCCTTTTCCAAAGCATAAACATCTTTTGGAAGTTCCACATAGATATCAGAGGATCCATTTGACTGCAACCCAATGCTCATTCCCTGGGTTAGCCAAGAATCGACTGACGACACCAACTGCATAAGCGATATCTGGTCTTGTGCATATCATTGCGTACACGAGACTGCCTACTACAGATGAGTATGGTTTCTTCTTCATTTCCTTCTTGTCTTTTTCACTTGTCAGACTCTGCTTCGAACTTAGCTTGAAGTGCCCAGCTAGTGGAGTGTTAACCGGCTTTGATTTGTGCATGTTGAACCTTTCCAAGACTTTCTCGATATATCTCTCTTGGGATAGCCATAATAGTCTTTTTGATCTATCACGAGTTATTCTCATCCCAAGAATCTGTTTAGCCGGCCCCAAATCTTTCATGGCAAAGCTCTTGCTTAGATCTTTCTTTAAAGCAGCTATCTTTATGCGGTCTTGTCCAATGATTAGCATATCATCAACATAGAGCAGAAGTATGAGAAAGTCACCACTTACATACCTCTTTATGAAGACACAATGATTGCTTTTCGTCTTTTTGAAATCATGTTCTGCCATGAATGCGTCGAACTTCTTGTACCATTGCCTTGGTGCTTGCTTAAGTCCATATAGACTCTTTGTGAGGCGGCACACTAGATCTTCTTTGCCTGGAACTTTGAATCCCTCAGGCTGTTTCATGTAGATCTCTTCCTCTAGGTCACCATGTAAAAACGCCGTCTTGACATCGAGTTGTTCAATCTCCAAATCTTGCACGGCTGCTAGGCGAAGCACAACTCGGATTGATGACATCTTTACCACGGGAGAGAATATCTCTTCAAAGTCAGTACCTTTTCTTGTCCAAATCCTTTGACGACTAATCGAGCTTTGTAGCGAGGCTTTGAACAGTTCTCTTCGGTCTTGATTCTATACACCCACTTATTCTTCAAAGCTCTTCTCTCTTTTGGTAGCTCCACTAGTTCATATGTGTTATTCTCATGCAAGGATTGCATTTCTTCTTGCATGGCTATTCTCCACTCTTCTTTATGACAATCACTCATTGCTTCTTTATAGCTTTGAGGCTCCCCCTCATCAGTGAGCGTAACGTACTCCTCTGTGTTGTATCGGGTGGATGGTCTTCTGTCCCTTGAGGATCGTCTTGGCTCTGGTGCGATTGGAGTGCTAGATTGAGGTTCTTCCTGAACTGGTTCATCATGAATTTCATGATCTTCAGCTTCACTGCTTTCTTGTGTGTTATTATCTTCATGTCGAACCAGAGTAGGTTCAATGTTCTTACTGCTTCTCAATCTTGGCCTCTCTGAATTCTTGATATCTTCAATTATTTGGTCTTCGAAGAATACAACGTCTCTACTGCGAATAACCTTCTTGTTAATTGGGTCCCACAACCGGTACCCAAATTCATCCCTAGGTGAACGAAAATAAATACACTCTTTTGTCTTTGCATCAAGCTTAGCTCTCTCATCTTTGGGGATGTGAACAAATGCCCTGCACCCGAACACCTTGAGATGATTATATGAAGCCTTCTTGCCCGTCCAAACTTCCTCAGGAATGGCCCCATCCAAAGGAACTGATGGTGTAAGGTTGACAATGTCGGCCACAGCCATTATAGCTTCTCCCCAGAATGATTTGGGTAACTTAGCATGAGAGAGCACACAACGAACTCTTTCTTCAATGGTTCGGTTCATTTTCTCAGCTAGCCCATTCAATTGTGGTGTCTTGGGTGGAGTCTTCTCTAGCCTGATGTCATATTTCTTGCAATAGTCTTCAAAAGGACCTCTATACTCACCTCCGCTATCTGATCGTACACACTTGATCTTCCGTCCAGTCTCACGCTCCACCAGAGCATGGAATTCTTTGAAGGCATCAAGCACTTGATCCTTTGATTTTAACAGGTGCAGCCATACATTCCTTGAATGATCATCAATGAAGGTGACAAAATATAGAGCACCACCAATGGATCTCTCAGACATCGAACATACGTCAGCGTGCACGAGGTCTAGAATGTTCTTTCTTCTTGTGGGCAGAGAAGATCTTTGGAAAGCAACCCTATGTTGTTTTCCAGCTAAACAATGAGCACAAGGATGAAGTGGTTTACCTTTCACGTCAGGGAGGAGTTGTTTATGAGCGAGTATGTGAAGACCTTTCTCACTACTGTGCCCAAGTCGTTTATGCCATGTGTCCATATCATCAGTAGAGATGTTTACTTCTCCTTTGCATAGCTTAGCTTGCATTACATACAATGATCCTACCTTCTTTCCTCGAGCTATTGTCAAACTTTCTTTGGTGAGCTTCCACTTCCCTTCACCAAAGTAATTCGTTAGACCGTCATCATCTAGCTTTCCAACGGAGATAAGACTGAGACGCATAGTCGGGACATGCCTCACATCTTTCAAAACAAGCTTGCACCCGGTGCTTGTCGTCAGAGTGATGTCTCCTATTCCAACAATCTTGCTTCTATCTTGATTTTCCATTTGCACCGTGCCAAAGTCACCTCTTTGGTGGGATGAGTAGAAGTTTTCATGTGGAGTAACATGGAAGGAAGTACCAGAATCAACAATCCAAGAACTCTCATCACAAGCAATGTTTGGAATGTTACTTTCACCAACGAGATATAGCAGATCTTCCTTTAATACTATGGCAGTAGTACTCTTTTCTTCTTGCTTCTTTGTTAGGCTTATTTGGTCAGGCTTAACATTACCGGCCATTTGGTCTCTTTTGAAGCTTCGACATTCCATTTTCTTGTGACCCATCCTTCCACAGTAATAGCATGCAATCTTCGAGCGTGACTTGGATCTACCTCGAGATTGATGGGGATTTCGGCTCTTACTACGTCCACGGGTTTCATTCCTACCCTGATTCTCAACAACATTAGCTTCGGGATGGATAGACTCATCTCGTTCCATTCTCCTTGCTTCTTCACCAAGAAGGCTGTCACTGACGGTATCCATAGTTAACTTTTCTTCCGGAGCTGAGTTACTTAGCGTGACAACAAGTGTGTCCCAACTTTCCGGTAAGGAACTAAGGAGTAGAAGGGCTTGTAGCTCATCATCAATCTTCATATCAATTTTTGTTAGTTGATTTACGAGCCCCTTGAAGTTATTCAAGTGCTCAATCATACGATGACCATCCTTATACTCCAATTTCACCAACCGTCGAACTAAATTGGTCTTGTTGCAAGGCGTTTTCTTCTGAATCATGGACTCAAGCTTTGTCCATAATTCATAGGCATTGGTATAAGTAGAAACATGCTCGAAGAGAGTTTTGTCGATGTACTTACGGATCATAACAACAACCTTACGGTTCAACAGTTCCCACTTAGCATCACTCTTTCCTTCCACCTTATTTTTGTAGATGATGGGCTCATGCAAATCCTTACAATACAAGTGGTCCTCCATCATTGGCTTCCAATAAGAGTAGTTGTTAGCTGTGAGTTTGAACATGTCTCCATCATGAGCGACAATATCCTCTATCTTGAACTTACACGAGCTTGATTACGGCTACGGATGAACCTGGCTCTGATACCACTGTTGGGGAAATCTCGGTCTTCCCCGCTTCGTGAAGTTAAGATAGACACTTTAAGATTAAAAGTAGCAATGGAAGCACAAGAGTTTATAATTCTCCAATATGGAGATTCTTCCACTATACAAAAGAATAGTAGGATTACAATAATATGATTACAAAAGTAACTCACACTTGGTGGCTCACTTAAGCTTGAGGATGAAGACTTCTCAAGCTATCACTCTTTTCTCTCAAAGAGAATCTCTCTAACTCTCAAGTTTTTTCTCATTCTAAGAAGTGGCTTCTTTCTTGGATTCTTGGATGGCTAGTAATAGGGCTCCTTCTCCTATTTATACTACTCAACATCCATAATGAATGGTGGAGATTACTTGCATCCGACGGTAGAGATTGATTCTCTAGAATGCTCCACACTCTCTAGGAATCTCTACACTCTTCCATTCCCTTCTTTATTCTTCCATACTCTTCCGTAAGGTTGTAGAAGGTTCCACACATCTCTAGAATATTCCAGAGGGTTCCACACTCTTCCACAAGCTTCTAGAGAGTTCTACACTTTTCTAGAGTTCTCCGGAACATTCTAGAAAATTCTAGATTTCTCTAGAAATGTCTAGAATTTTCTAGAAACTCTCCAATTAAGGAGGGATCCCAACAACTCGAGCCTGGTTGACGAAAGGATTATGGTGCTAAAAGAAGGCATGGTCCAACAGAAGCTCAAAGAAAGACCATGGAGGAACAAAGGCTAAAGGATCTAAAGTCAAAAACTACTTATTTCAAGCAATCGACCGTAACATTATGGAAACGATACTCAACAAAGACACATCCTAGAGCATCTGAGATTCTATGAAACAGAAGTACCTAGGGAGCACAAGAGTCAAGAGGGCACATCTCCAGATTTTGAGAAGGGAATTTGAAGTGCTTCAGATGGGAGAAGGAGAAAAGGTAAATGATTACTTTGTTCCCACACTTACGATTGCTAACAAAATGAAGGCTCATGGAGAAAAATGGAGCAAGCTGTAATCATTGAGAATATTTTAAGGTTTATGACTTCAAAATTCGATTATGTGGTTTGCTTGATGGAGGAATCAGATGATCTTGACTCACTTACAATAGATGAACTTCAAAGTAGTTTGCTTGTACATGAGCAAAGGATGTGAAGTCATAATGATAAGGAACAACTATTGAAGGTTGCGATCGACGAAAAAGGTGGAATGAGAGGAAGAGGAAGATCAACGGCACGTGGAAGAGGTAGAGGTAGAGGCTTCAACAAAGCAACCATCGAGTGTTACAGATGTCATTGGTTTGGACATTTCCAGTACGAGTGTCCTAGTTGGTAGAAGACATCCACCTCGACCAAATTCAACGAGGATGAAGAATTACTTTTGATGGCTTATGTTGATCCCAATAACTTAAGTCGAGAAGCTGTGTGGTTTCTTGATTCAAGTCGTAGCAAACATATGATGGGAAACAAACAGTGGTTCATGGAGTTGGACGAGGAATATAGGCACTCTGTGAAGCTCGGAAATAACATGAAGACGACCGTGAAGGGTAAAGGAAGTATCAAGATGCAAATTGGAGAATTAAAGCAGGTAGTATCTAATGTTTATTATAGAACAACTTGTTTAGCATAAGTCAGTTACAAGAAAAAGGCCTAGTTATTTTAATTCGTGACAGAGCATGCAAGGTTTGTCAAAAGAAAAAGGGACTTATCATGCAAACACATATGACAATCAATCGTATATTTTCCTTGCTTGCACTTATGACACCACAATCTTCAACTTGTTTCAAAGTGGCTACAGAAGATATCACTGAGCTATGGCATTGAAGATTTGGCCATTTAAGTTGCAAAAACCTTCAAACATTGTAACATAAGAAGATGGCGAAGGGGCTACCCCAACTCAAGTCCAATAGTAAGCCATGTACTAGCTGCATGATGGAGAAACAACATTGTAATGCAATACCACGAAAAGGCAATGAAGAGCATTAGAAAGGCTTAAGCTCGTACATGCAAACATATGTGGTCCTATATCTCCGATTTCAAATAGCGGAAAAAGACACATATCAAATTTTGTTGATGATTAGAGTGGAAAATTACGGGTGTCCTTTCTTACTAAGAAGTGTGAGGCTTTTTCAGCATTTAAAAGCATTTAAAATGTTTGTTGAAACAGAGGTATGGTTGTATATAGGTTGCTTGAAGACAGATAGAGGTGATGAGTATACCTTAGGACAGTTCAATAAGTTTTGTAAAGCTCATGGAATCAAGAGGCAGCTTACGGACGCTTATACGCCTCGGCGGAATGAGATAGCAGAGCGTAAAAATCACACTGCCATGAACATGGCATGATACCTACTCACGGAGAAGAAGATGCCAAAAAATTTCTAACCTGGTGCAATTGGATGGCCCGTCCATGTTCTCAATAGGAGTCCCCCTATAGCTGTAATAGGAAAAACTCCAAAAGAAATTGGAGTAGTATGAAGCCAAATGTTGATTATTTTAGAGTTTTTGGATGCATATGTGATGTGCACATACCGGATGCAAAGGGATCAAAGCTTAATGATAACCGTTATAAGGCTCTGGTGCTTGGAGTAAGTGAAAAGTCAAAAGCTTATTGACCCTTTGATCCTGTAAAGCGAGTTGTGACTAGCAAGGATGTGGTATTTAAATAAAATAAAAGTTGGGACTGAGGAATAAGTAATGAAGAGATTATAGTTGACGTGCTTGAGTGTGGTGATAATAAAGAAGAGGATAGTGAGGCTAGTAGTGAGAGTGAGACGGACAAGCATATTGATGCAGTGCCTAGCAGCAACAAAGCGGTATCAGACACTAGAAGCTCATCGGAAAATAGCTCTCCAAACTTACCTGAAGAAATGACACGTGAAAAACTCAAAGAGCTCCAGTTTGGATGCAAGATTATACTATTGGGGGGAGGTCTTTCTAACGAAGAAAACTTTCAAAGCTTAGCCATGTTTATCTCCAATGAAGATCCTATGAGTTATAAAGAAGCCGCAAAGAGTAGAAAATGGAGAAATGCAATGGACTTGGAGATTGAGTCGATGGAAAGAAATGAGACATGGAAGTTGGTGGACTTACCTGCAGGAGCAAATAAGATTGGCGTCAAATGGGTGTACAAAACCAAATCAAATGAAAATGGAGAGATTGATAAATGTAAAGCACATTTGGTGGCAACAAGTTACGCTCAAGAGTATGAGATAGATTATAATGAAGTATTTGCTTCGGTGACTCGTTGGGATACAATTCAGATAATATTACCATTGGCAGCTTAAAGAGGTTGGGTTGTGTTTCAGCGTGATGTCAAAAGTGCTTTCTTGCACGGTGAATTGAGTGAAGCAGTTTATGTGGATCAACCTGTAGGGTGTGTAAAAACAAAAGTGCTTTCTTGCACGGTGAGTTGAGTGAAGCAGTTTATGTTGATCAACCTCTAGGGTACGTAAAAATGGATTTAAAAAAAAAGTTTACAAGCTTAAGAAAGCGCTGTATGGATTTAAACAGACACCAAGAGCACGGTATAACAAAATTGAAGGGTATTTTGTTAAGACAGGCTTCAAGAAATGCAACTATGAGCACACATTGTTTTTGAAAAGTAAAGAAGGCAAAATTATAATCGTAAGTCTTTATGTCGACGACCTAATTTTTACTAAAAAGACGGGGTTATGATTGAGAAGTTCAAGAGTTCTATGATGCATGAGTTTGAAATGACTGAATTGGAAGAAATGAAGTATTTTTTGGGGGTTGGCATTTAACAAAGTTGCAACAGGTATACATATATGTTAAAGAAAATATGCTAGAGAATTTCTGAACAGATTTGGAATGGGAAATTGCAATGCTGTAAGAAGTCCAATTGTCCCTGGTTCAAAGTTATCAAAGGAAGGTGGTGGAGCTGAAGTTGATAGTACACAATATAAGCAGCTCATTGGAAGTCTGATGTACTTGACTGCTTCAAGGCATGATCTATGTGGTTTGCCTTATTAGCAGATTTACGGCACATCGAAGAGAAGCACTCTTGTCTGCAGCCAAGAGAGGTGTTCCGTTATCTTAAAGGAACAACTAAGTTAGGAGTGTTTTACAAAAGAGGTGCTGCTGACTGGTGGTGTTTGAGAAGCTCCGTGGATTGCTTGGAGTTAAAGACAGAGCTGCTGTTCGGTAAATTGAATTGTGTCCAACAACTTCAATTTAGGGAAGGGATTGCTAAAGTAGTTTGAGTCAAAATAAAGTCTTGTATAATAGGAAAAGTGTGAATAATCTGTTTGTTTTTTGGACGTATTCTGTAGTCAGTACACCGCTATCTCAGGGATATTAGGAAGTGGATTGCAACGTTTCTTCCGTAACAGCTTTATAAGCTTCCTTGTTTAATAAGAATCATTATGCATACTTGATAATTTTACTGTGCATGCACTGATTTTTCAACATACTGAAATGTAGAGAACGTTTTTGGTCTAAGTTTGTATTTTTAGCAAGCCAATGAGTTGTACATTGCAATGGACAGTTGGGTTGCGTGTGTATGAATGCATGCATGGAGACCAATCCCTCGGTACTTCATTATGCGTTTTCTATCCCAATCAAATCTGAAACATTTATTATTTATATAAAAATAATAATAATAATTGATCTTTTCTATCCCAATTGAATCTGATACATTTATTATTTATATAAAAATAATAATAATTGATCGGACCCTCGCTCAAAATGAATGAGGAAGATATCATGGAAACAGAGGACACACCATTACGAGGACAGAATTCGTGTGGATGCACACACATGCATGCGGCCATTCATTATGTTAATTAGTGGTGTCCATAAGTGGAGCATATGTGAAGAGGTACATAATTTTTCCTCCGAAATTGCAAAACAACAGAAAATTCTATCTTCTTACAGATGTTATGCAGTTCAATCCTATTTGTTACTTTTATTTCCCTCTCCTATTCTCTCCCCTTTTCATTGGACCATATAACAAATCATAAGAACCTTTTTGTATGTGTAGCATTGCACTTTTTCCATCGGGTTTAGAAGAATAAAGCCATATATGAATGTATAAAAATAAAATAAAAATATCGAATAAGGGACTATGATTAATGAAGGAGAGGGTTCAACGTGTCTCTTCTGTGAATCAAAATGAGAATCAATGTACCTTTCCTGTACCGACTAAACAGCAGCCGTGCAGAAGATCTTTTATTTTATTTTACTTCCTTTTGTTGGTAATTGTACATTAAATGATAACCCCAGGAGGAGATCGCTTCAAAATTGTAGGATGGCAAGCCCATTGAATTGTATGCATATAAGTTCTTGCCCGTGAGCCTAGCCACCCATCTCCTTCCTACCAAGCCATACATAAGGACAAACACGGCATTCAGTCTGAAGATACCATTTCTTTAGACAAATTCCAAACAGTGGCATAAATTATCTCTTTACAACAATGCATGTAGTCCCCATTCACAAATTCATGCACAGTTCCATTCAGCTCAATTGCGCTTTTACCTGTCTCCTTCATCATCCCTTTTTCTCTAACCAGCTTCCTCATCTTCGACACATGCTCCCACATTCCTTCATCTGCATATATATTTGACATCAGTACATAAACTCCGCTGTCATCAGCTCCAATACGTGCAAGTCTTTCAACCATGTACTCAGCTAAGTCTATCGACCTATGAGTCTTGCACGAAGCAAGAAGAGACCCCAACAAAGCAGCTGTAGGGTCCATTGGCATAGTTTCTAGCAACTTCCTTGCTTCTTCCAATCTACCTGCTCGACCAAGTAGATCAACAACACAGCCATAGTGCTCGACTTTAGGATCAATCCTGTAAATATTCTTCATTTTATCGAAAATATGCAAACCTTGGGAAACAAGACCACTATGTGCACAAGCACCCAAAACAGCAAGTAAAGTAAGATCATCCATTAGAGCTCCTTCTTCCTCCATCTGATAGAAGACATTGATAGCTCCCAATCCATGTCCATTAGTCCCAAGTCCAATAATCATAACATTCCAAGAAACCACACTTTTTTCCCCCATTCCCTCGAAAAGCTTTCTCGCCATGTCCAAATTACCACATTTCATATACATGTCAATCAAAGCAGTTGATACTACAACATCTATAGATATTTTGTGCTTTTTGAGGTATGAATGTATCCATTGGCCCTGATCTAGTGCACCTAATTGTGCACACGCGGTAATTGCACCGATAACAGATACTCTATCTGGTCTTACATACTGTAACATACGATGAAATAACTCTAAAGACAACTTAGGATTTCCATGACGAACGTAACCATCGATCATAATGCTCCATGATATTACATTCTTGTAAGGCATTGCTTCGAATAGTTCCTGAGAAGAGCTCATATCACCAATTTTTGAGTATGCATCAACCATTGAATTCCAACAAACCAAGTCCTTTTCACTAGCCTGATCGAATAACTCTCGTGCATGACTAACGTTATTAACTATCTTGCAATATGCATCAATCATGGTTGCCCAGGAAAAAGCATCTCTTTTAGGCATTTTATCAAACAGATTTTGAGCCTCTGCTAAATTTTCACAATTCACATACCCATTGATCATCGAATTCCATGACACCAAATCTTTACGCAGAAGCATATCAAAAATCTGCCTAGCTAAAGCAGTCCGTCCACTTTTACAGTAAGAACTGATCAAGCCATTGCTTACAAACACGTCATTTTCAAACCCATTTTTCAACGCATCACAATGAATCACCATTACTATTTTCTCATTGCAAATTGAACTAGAAGCTTTAAGAGCAAATGGGTAGCTGTAATTATCAGTCTTTAATCCATGTCTACGCATATGGGTGAAAAATTCTACAGAAAGAGAAGGTTTCGAGGTCTTCGAATAAAATCTAATGATGGTGTTGTATAAGAAAGTATCTGGTGATTCAATTTGTGAGAAAACTAGATTAATATATGAATAGAATAGGCATGGACTGGAGAGTTGAGTAAGAGCGTAAAGGAGGCAGCTTGAGTTAGATGGGTGAGAAAGTTTTGGATTGGTGTAGGACTGTGCATGGACTTGGAAAATTTGAAGTGGATAGGAGGCGATCCTTAGAAAAGGTTGAATGGGGCTTTGTGAAATTAGCTTGAGGAAAGACGCGGCCATTAATCATAGTTCCGAGGGGACGTTTTTCTGTTTTAATGGGCAAGAGCATCTCCACCAGCCAAAATATCGAGAGTACTGAACATTTAGGTCTGAAGGGGAGAAAAAAGCCTAACGAAGGCGTGTGCCTAAACGACTTAGCGTGCGTTTGCGAGGAACCAAAAGTAAGAGGGTAATTGAGCGAGCTATTTGAATGAGAAAGATTGATAAATGAAAATGCATTAAACTAAACAAACTAGGAAATTTAATCAAACAGTGACGGTTCGGATTTTCGACCTTCGAAAATTGACATCAATACATTCACAGTATTACATGTCGAATAATCGAGTATCGAAAATTTCAAATCGTTAGAAAAAAGAAGAAAGAGCTAGAAAAAGAAAATAGAAATAACAACCAGAATCACACAATCGCAGTGGAACAAATATATAGTAGATAACAATTGCTCTTTATACAAAAGAACTTTAACTGTTATTCATACATTACATCATAAGAATACAACACATCAATAACACAACACCGGACCGTTATAATAACTTGTCCTCGCAATATGTTGAATATACAGCCTACAATACACAGTGGAATAAAATCAAATATGTATAATACCTCGTCATCCAGCCCGCCTCCTGAGCTCTATAGCATCCTATCTTGTATCTGTAACACTCGGTCTGACCCCAACATTATAATAAAATAACATCTGAGTTAGTTTGGAAAACCAGCGTGAGAAAATACACTCAAATTGAATTATTAATGTTATCAAAATCCTTTGAAAATCAAAGGTATCTCGTAAAACCACGCCACAAAAAAACGCGGCGGATTTTTACCTTACGATAACCAAAATATTTCATATCAAATCCTCTGATATTATGATAGTGTCTAAGTACAAATACTTATTCAAATAGCTAAAATTGTTACATTAATTAATTTTCAACATATTAGGTTGTACAATCAAAACCGTAAAGGCACGTATTGGAGAATGAGTTACATACGAATGACTAGGCACTGGGGTATCACATGTCACAGTACATGTCTAGAAACAGCGTACCGAGGACCACGCGGGGATCCCTTGCAACACAAGACCGGTGTAACGGCCCATAATTTTGTAAATATTTTTAATTAAAATTTATTTGAAACTTTAATTTTTAAATCATTTAAAATTTTAGTTTCTGGAATTTCCAATATAAGTTTGGAATTTGTTTATAAATTATTTTCCAAATTCAATAGAATAAACAATTTCTGAAATCTTTATATTTCGGTCAACTGAAAGTCAAAGTTTAACCACAGTTAAAAAGTTTAAATTTTGAATTTTTAAATTCTAATCCTTTTCTTTGAAAATGTATTTTATTTTAATATTAATTCTGCTTTTCGTTTTCCGTTTTATACTTTTAAAATTTGAAAACTTTCAACGTTTTACACGCGATTGTTTTCAGTAAAACTTATCTATTTTATATTTTATTTCTCTACCTCAATTCTATTTTTTTATTTCCTACTTTATTTTATTTTTCCATTCTCTTTTCCAATGGATTTTTTTTGGATTTTTGATTGGAAATTCAAATAGATTTAGGTTACTTTTCTAGTAGGATAGGAAGTTAGGGCCTTCATTTTCTATAACGACCCAGTTTTAATGACGAATTTAAATTTGTAATTAAATTAAATTCTTGGATTTAATTGTGGATTTATTTGAAATTTTCAAATTTAATAAGAAAAGTATACTTGTTCTAGAATTTGGATTTGAAACTCAAAGTTAAATGTTTTTCAGTTGAATTGAATTATAAATAAAATGTTTAAAGTATAAAATAAAAACTACTTGTCAATATTGAATTTGTATTTAATATTTAAATAAATGACTTAGAAAATGTTAAATAGTTCAACTTTAAAACAATAAGAAATAAAAACAAGTTGTGCAACAAGAAAAGAAAAATTGAATTATAAAATCAACACATTAGCTAGTAAATGAACAAAAGAAAATTTACATACAAATGAAAATCTAAGAACATAGCAATAAATTAGATAAGTTCAAGTAACATGTTGATAAACTTTGTAAAAGTATAAAGTAAATACTAAAGACAAAATAAGAGAAAAAAAATATGAAACAAGAAAACAAATATATATATATATATATATATATATATATATAGGCTTGCATAGGAAGTCAATACAATACATTCAAGTGTTCAAACATTTTATATGTTGAGTTGCAAAGGAAAACAGCCTGTACATGCAAAAATAAAAATCAAATGGATTTTATATGAGCACAAGTACACATGAGCATACTTATACAAAGCAAGAAGTATACATACATAACAAACAGTATAAGTTGTAAACAAATAGGACATTGCATTTAATGCAACATACCTCTAATACATCTCAGCCGAAATATGTTGAAGCCTTATCAATAAATAAATGTAAAACAAATAAAAGAAGTAAGCCTATACTCTGTACAAACATGTAGCACCACATAACACTTCCTCTGTACTACATACCATACTACTTTCTCTTCATATATATCTTCTATATCCGAGGTTTTGTATATTCCCCGGGAAGGGGGGGGGGAGGGGGGGAGGGGGGTAGCCGGCCTTGTTTGGCAGAGAACCGGTTTGGTTCTCGGGGCGTCCTTCTAGAGGCGTTTCCATGTAGCAATGGGAATTTCCTTGGTCTGACCATTTGTTGGAAAATCCATTCATCCAATACGGGCCTTGTACGGTATTAGTTGTATTACCTGTCATCTACTTATGGTGGCGCCCCACTGTTTGGATGGTAGCTATAGTAGGCATAAGTGCGAAATGTCTATGCTGGCTAAGATTTATATTATACTTTCGAAAAGTTTTTTGCACTTTGCACTTATAGCAATAATATCAAATAAATTCGCGTATCAAGCATATTTGACTATCATAAGGAGAAATCTCCTTCGATTCTGCGTTTGCATTATGTGTGTGTGTGCGGGAGGCCTTATGGTAGTCTCATTTTCCAAAAGCATTGCGATTATAAAAATTTAAATCTTTGATTGTTTTAAAGACAAACTATTTTTATTTGCTCACACCAGTCTCACGACTGATCCGGAGTTTATTGTTTCTTTCCTAAACTCTGGGTGCTCAAAATTTTTCCACACGGGGAGTCTAGAGTTTGGTTTTTCAGATAGTTAGGTTCAATAGATTATTTGGAGCTAGTTTAGTTTTTGGATATGGGCGAGACTTACTTATCTTGGCGAAGTCTTGATGGTGGATCGAGCTAGGAGTTTTGGAGCTTTGTCTTTGGAGCTTTTTGGATCAGAGTTGCAGTATTATATTCTGAGAAGACTTATTTCATATTGTATCGTGTTCCGCTGTATTTTGTGTTGTATATTCTCTGATGTTGATGATTATCATCGTATCAAATTGATGTATCAGATATTGTATTCATGTTATATCAGTGATATCATCTTTTATTTTCCGCTGTGCTATTTATCATTTAAGGGTGTCGCAAGCTCCCGCGATACGAATTTGATGTTGTTTGTCGGACATCGAGTTCGGGTCGTGACATTTTCCACCCACTTTAATACCCTAGCCGTTCATTTTGTTGTAACCCTAGCTGCCACTAAGTTGTAAATCGTGTATAAAAAAACTCCTCATCTCATTATCATTTGCGTGAAGAAAAAAAATACAGAGCTCTAGTTATTTTCCATGGCTTCTCCTTACCTTCTTCTTCTATATTTCTTTTGTTTTCTCTTTTGTCTTCAAGATAGGCTCAGCCTCCAAGCTATAGCCGACCTCACCATCTCCACCACACCACCATGCCGACCATCATCACCTCCTCCACCTATAGGCTGTGACCACCGTGAAGACCCCATCACCAAAACTTTGACTAAACCTAGCATAGATCACCACATATGCATCCACTTCATCTCCTTGCCTCGACCACAACACACCACTCCACTTCCATCCCCTTGCCATGACCTATTCCATGCTTAGCCGTTCCTAAGGACCTGCCTTGACCAGATCTGAACACATGGCCAAGCCATGCTTTGCCATAGGCCAAACCAATAAGACCCAAACCTCTTGCCTTTTTGCCTTCCATGCTCTGTAACTTACACCTCTTCTTATTCCCTAACCTAGCCGTGTATACTTGACCAAGAACCCACCATGGTCGAGCCTATCACACCTCTAACCATCATGGCCGAGCAACACAAGATGATGGTTGAACCTATATGTGATGTAGCCAAGCCATATTGCCTTGGTTTATCAAGTTATGTCATTTTTTATTCATATTCTTTTCATTGTTCAATCTATACTTACATTTGTTTGCTTTATTTTGTAGAAGTTGTGGATCTTGGCTCTCTTTTCACTTAAGTTTGCATCATGCTTTGTCGTGCCTTTTCGTACTTTGCGGAGTTTGGATTTGTATCTTGAATTTGATTTCTAGCTTTTAAAAAAAAGGTGAGTCTATCACTTCAGACATCCGTACTTATATTATTGTGAAATGATGACAAGTGAATCTGTATAAATTGATATGTTATTCATATATGTCTGTGATGTGATTATATGATGTTGAATCTTGTTTATATATTTTTTCATCATCTAATATGATATGTTATATTGTACTGTTCATTTATTTACTGTATCATACTGCAAGTTTGCTATCACTATGGGTTGAAATGATACATACCCGAACGGACTTTAGAATAAGGAAAAATGATTATGAGCTGAAATGATAGGCTCGAGTGATTTTTATTGCATTTATTTTACTTGGGATTGTGGGTTTGAAATGTAGAACCCATATTTTTCTTTTTAAATTACGGATTGAAATGATAAATATCTGTATCACTTGACCTAGGTTAGAAAATATTATACAGGCCCATGGTTATATTTTTAAATAATATTTTTTGAAAAATTTATTAAGTATTTTTAAATAATATCTTCCTAAAAGATTGTTAAGTATTTTTTGAGTTTATAAATATATGAAAGTTTAACTTAAAATTTGATTTAATGTTTTAAATTATAAAGGTGTATTGGTTTTTCTGTAAGTTAAATCTTATAAGTTAATAATTGTTATTAAGTTGAATTAAAGATCTTTATTGACGATAAATAACTTAATAATTGAGTTTGACCTAATATGGAAGTTGTAAATCTAACCTAGAAATTTGTTATGAGTTTTACTTTATGAAATGGACATGTTTTGTATAATAAATAATGTCTTTTGAACCGATAAAATGGAATACAGTTTTAATTAGACATTCTGTAATAAAATGTATTTAACTGGAAAATCATAGTTAATTGATGTCCAAATGAATAAATCTAGAAGGAAATTTGAGTGTTATATTAACTATGAAAAAAATGTTTTTGTGAAATGTTATGTTTTGTAAAATGTTATGTTTTGTAAAATAAATAGTTATCATTTTAAAATGGAAGAATGTATCTTAATTTATGACTTAACTTGATAACTAGTAATTGGGTTTTAAATAAAATTATTAAGTTAAGTAAATAAATGATTTTTTTTTATTTATGAAGTGGGTATCTTAAAATAAAGTGTCAAGTTATTTGTAAAAAATAAAAGTTAAGTAAAATAGTGTAATTTTGACTTATGAATTATAGTTAATTTGGATATTTAGTTATAAATTTTATTTTATTTAATCATAAGATAAATGATATCCAAATGAATATTTTTCTGAAGCATGAAATATGATTTTTATAAGTTAAAATGGTTAAAAATTGAAATTTTAATGTGGCTGAAATGTTAGTGTAAATTCTGGAATTTTATCGGTAGCACTTCAGAAATGCTGTGGTTTTAGGATAGCATTTGTTAAGTGCTATCAATTCTGAAATTTAACTAGGTTCCGAAATAACTAAATACCTATTATAGCACTTTAGAAGTGCTTGTTTCTGAATTTGAACTATTTCTAAAAATAACTAAATAACTACTACAACACTTTACAAATGCTATTGTTTCTGAACTGAACTGTTTTGAGTATCTAGACACCTATTACAGCATTTTATAAGTGCTGCTGTTTCTGAAATTGAACTATTTTCAATAATAACTAAATACCTACCATAGCACTTTATAAGTGCTACTGTTTTGAATTTGATAATGTTTTTGAAATAATACTATATCTACCATAACATTTAATAAGTGCTGTTGTAGCTGAAATTTACAATGTTTTGAAAATTTTATAATTAGATGAATGAACTTAGAAATGTTACAACTTTGAAATAAATAGTGATTGACCTTGAATTTAAATGGTTTAAGTGAAGATCATTTTAAAAGTGTTATGATTTTCAAAAGAATAACATTTCCAAAGGGTTATGATGTTAAGTAGTATGATTTCCAAATGATAACATTTCTATATTATTATGATTTCAAAGTAATATGGTTGCAAAGTGTTGGTTTTAGAGTTGTCATAACTTTGAAAGTACTTTGGTTTTGGAAATGAAATTATTGAAATTGGATTTAATTAAGAATTTTCTTTAAATATATTAATTTGAAACTTATTGAAATTGAAGACTTAAGAATATGACCTTATAAAGTGGTTTGGGTTAAGATGATTTAAAGGAATATTTAAAGTTCAATAAATTGAAGGAAATATTCAGTGATTTGAAAATTTGGGTTTTATTTAAATGATATATTGATTTGGTTTGAAATGAAATAATATAGTATTTGGTTTTGAAATGGATATTATTTTTGGAAAGTAATGGTATTTAATCTTTAATGGTTTTGGAATAAAAATGATTTTGAAATAAATATCCATGGGTTATAATAACGTTGGGTTGTTAAAGAGACCGGGATCGGATATGGGCATACTCCCTGTCGATACCGAAAACCACTTTAACAACCATGTATACGGTGGAGATTCCAAAATGAAGTAGGATAGTGGCGACATTCTATTAAGGTATATACGTGGACCCGACTCCCGTGAGTTTGCATAAGGTGGCTAAAACATGAGCGATTCCGAGCCAGTGAGGTAGCTCCTCTTATCGGACACACTCCTTCGATACCATTCTATTACTTTATGATTGATTGGTTCCCTTTGATTTTTGGGTGTGTGGCTCGAGGTGGGCGGTAGCTGCGGCTATGCATCACCACCAGTCCGAATAGTAATCGGTATATCTACCCTAGCATTGCCTAGTTGTGCCGTGTCACCTACCCTAGCGCACATTGTACGAGTTTCATTTGTGTAACCTATAGAGTATCCTCTGGTAGCTTCCCGATCAGGAGGTTTTACAGTACTGTATAAACTACTGGCACTATTATGTGTTAAGTGTGGAAAATGTAAAGCCTTGATGCTATTTAAAAGTAAGTTTATTTTACTAATAGACATTATTATAATAGCGAAATATTATTACATAGTAAATAGTTTAACGGATCCTTAGAGGATGGGCAGTCCCAAGCATCCTCTAAGTTACATGTACCTTATATTACAGTTCACTTGAGTTGGTTTACATTGTATAAGTATGTATGTCCTAACTCGAGTGTTTCGTGTTTTTCTTTACGCTCGGGTCAGACCGAGTGATACAACATTCTAGACTCACCTTTGGAGTTGGAGCTTTGCTTGAAGATCCAGCTATCTATTTCTCTTTCATTTTTTTCGTTTGATTCCAGTTATCTAGTTGATTCCAGTGATGTATTCTGATTTTTACTTGATTATCATATTGAGACTTCTGTTGTGTCTTGTTTAACTCTGATGTATTTATATAGTAGCTTCATGAACTACTATTTCTTTACTTCCGCTGCATTATATTACTCTATGTCTGTGATCTGTGATTGATTTATTTATTGTATATTCTGAGTTTTGCCAAATTTAAATTAACAATTCGGTATTTTGAGCTATTCAAGTCAGACATGTATGGTTCTATTGTCGATTTGAATGATCCAAAATAGCGGGTCGTTACAGTTGGTATTAAAGCTTTGGCTCTAGGCAAAACTTAGCATATATGGTAAATTTATTTAAAGAATCATTTTCACTCGAGCTTGAATCTCTTCCTCTTTGATTCTATTCCCTTTGAATTATGGAATGTTACCTCGGTTCCGAAATTCATTCTTGTCCCTCACTCTTCGTATTCTTTTGAATTCTGGAGCATCCGATAGCTCCACTGAATGACTTGTTTTCCCGAATTCTATCTCTTGAGATCGGATGTAGATTTGCCTTAGAACTCCACATCGATCTAATTCTTAAAGCTGCGGTTGACCGGTTAAGGTTGCCTGCGGTTTATATAAGCTTATCCATTTCCTTATTCGGTTAGTTAATCATCTTACCTTTTGTTCTAACTTATCCTTAAGTCAAATTTTCTTTGATTTGAGTTAATCAAATTTGAACCCCTATTCTTGCTTTGTAAAGCTATATTTAAAATGTTTTATATATTGTGTTGTTTGAGTTGTTGATGTTAATTTGGGTTTCCAATCGATTCATTTGATCAACGCTATCGATAGGATCTCCAAAACACTTGAACATAGCAAACTGACACTATATTGTTTTCAAATTTTGTATATGAAATAAATTTTGTATAATCATATTGTATTTAAGTATAATTTTCTGAATTTTGATAGTTAATTGAATCGGATGTTAAGAAATAATATTTGACTCTTTATATATAGCTTGTAACCATTGGCTTTTATTTCATATATAAATAATTGAACTATAAAACATGGTTATAAATTAATTTGGAAATTTAAATGAATATAAGACAAGAAACTAAGGATTTAATTTCCGATGGTTTCAAACTTTGTGTTTAAAGTTTTAAAGGGTGTATTACTTAAAGTAGAAATTATTTCAAAGAATTTTAATTTATAAATCAGGGCTCTTTTCTTTTTCGCTGGAAAATAATTTCGATGATGACTGCAGCATCATCATCATTCATTTTTGAGTTTCTAAGTGAAGAGACCATTCTGTAGTTTTGCTACAGTCTTGCTTTGGAGAATAAAATTGGTTTAGATTTCTAAAATATGACTTGATTTATAATATATGTGATATATGATTTAAGATTTGATTTGATATATTGTGTATAGTTATTTATCTCTAAAATTGTTCGAAGTTAATCAGAAATTTAATTCTTAAATTTTATCTTAAAGGATGATCTCCGTTATAAAAGAAGCCAAAATTTTGAATAAATATTTAAGCTTGAATAATTGAATTAGAAAATTTTATTTGTATAATATTCTATTGCATTCCAATATAACTTACCTTAATTATTAGAAGCTGACAAAGTAATTGGATAATATACAATATAAAAAGGGATTTTATAAATAAAATTTGAGTGGTTACAATAAATGTTATACGCTTAAATTTTAGTTATAAAAAGATTAATAGAGGCAAATAGAATGAAAAGTTAATTGAATAATTTACAATATAAAATGATGTTAAGGGAATTTATAAATAAATTGGAGTGGTTATAATAAAATGAAAATACATTTAATGTATGTGATTAGATATATTAAGTGGAATAAATTTAGTAACAACTTGGAATGAAGAAGAATTAAATTTATTGAATAAATTATGAGTATAATAAATGATTTTCAAATTCCTGATTTTAGACATTGTTAATTTAAGGTAGTTGGATGATATGACAATGAAGTTAGAAATGGTTAAGATTTATTTAACTTATGTGAAATTAAATGGATAAAATCAATTATTAACTTAAATTGAAATTTTCATGGTTTTTAATTTATTATCTTAATATGCTTTCCAATCTCTTTTTTCTTTCAGGGCTATTCCTTTCCTCTTGCCTCCTCAGTAGGAAATCAGATTCTAGAGGATCTTCTTCTTACTTGTGTTCTTAATTATGGTGGATTTGGGGAAGATCATCTCCATCTTGCTAAATTCACCTATAACGACAATTATTAGGTATGATTTCAATTTTCTTTTCAGCACAACTAATTTTAATGAATATTTTTCTGAAGCATGAAATACGATTTTTATAAGTTAAAATGGTTAAAAATTGAAATTTTAATGTGGCTGAAATGTTAGTGTAAATTCTGAAATTTTATCGGTAGCACTTCAGAAATGCTGTGGTTTTAGGATAGCATTTGTTAAGTGCTATCAATTCTGAAACTTAACTAGGTTCCGAAATAACTAAATACCTATTATAGCACTTTAGAAGTGCTTGTTTCTGAATTTGAACTATTTCTAAAAATAACTAAATAACTACTACAACACTTTATAAATGTTGTTGTTTCTGAACTGAACTGTTTTGAATATCTAGACACCTATTACAGCCCTTTATAAGTGCTGCTGTTTCTGAAATTGAACTGTTTTGAAATAATAACTAAATACCTACCATAGCACTTTATAAGTGCTACTGTTTTGAATTTGACAATGTTTTGAAATAGTACTATATCTACCGTAACATTTAATAAGTGCTGTTGTAGTTTTGAAAATTTTATAATTAGATGAATGAACTTAGAAATGTTACAACTTTGAAATAAATAGTGATTGACCTTGAATTTAAATGGTTTAAGTGAAGATTATTTTAAAGGTGTTATGATTTTCTAAGTATTATGATTTTCAAAAGAATAACATTTCCAAAGGGTTATGATTTTAATAGTATGATTTCCAAATGATAACATTTCTATATTATTATGATTTCAAAGTAATATGGTTGCAAAGTGTTGGTTTTAGAGTTGTCATAACTTTGAAAGTACTTTGGTTTTGGAAATGAAATTATTGAAATTGGATTTAATTAAGAATTGTCTTTAAATATATTAATTTGAAACTTATTGAATTGAAGATTTAGGAATATGACCTTATAAAGTGGTTTGGGTTACGATGATTTAATGGAATATTTAAAGTTTAATCAATTGAAGGAAATATTCAGTGATTTGGAAATTTGGGTTTTATTTAAATGATATATTGATTTGGTTTGAAATGAAATAATATAGTATTTGGTTTTGAAATGGATATTATTTTTGAAAAGTAATGGTATTTAATCTTTAATGGTTTTGGAATAAAAATGATTTTGAAATAAATATCCATGGGTTATAATAATGTTGGGTTGTTAAAGAGACTGGGATCAGATATAGGCGTACTCTCTGTCGATACCGAAGACCACTATAACAACCGTGTACGCAGTGGAGATTACAGAATGAAGTAGGATAGTGGCGATGTTCTATTAAGATATATACGTGGACCCGATTCCCTTGAGTTTGCATAAGGTGGCTAAAACATGAGCAATTCCAGGCCAGTGAGGTAGCTCTTCTTATCGGACACACTCCTTCGATACCTTCTATTACTTTGTGATTGATTGGGGGCCTTTGATTTTTTGAGGTGTGGCTCGAGGTGGGCGGTAGCTGCGTGCTATGCATCACCACCAGTCCGGATAGTAATTGGTATATCTACCCTGGCATTGCCTAGTTGTGTTGTGTCTCGTTCCTTTTCGAGGACGAAAAGTTTTGAGTGGGGGAGAGTCTAACAAACCATAATTTTGTAAATATTTTGATTAAAATTTATTTGAAAATTTTGATTTCTAAATCATTTAAAATATTAATTTCTAGAATTTCCAATGTAAGTTTGGAATTTGTTTATAAATTATTTTCCAAATTCAATAGAATAAACAATTTCTGAAATCTTTATATTTTGGTCAAATGAAAGTCAAAGTTTGAACACAATTGAAAATTTTAAAATCTGAATTTTAAAATTCGAATCTTTTTCTTCGAAAATGTATTTTATTTTAATATTAATTTTGTTTTTCGTTTCGTAAAATTGCGTTTTATACTTTTAAAATTTGATAACTTTCAGCATTTTACATGCGATTGTTTACAGTAAAATTTGTCTATTTTATATTTTATTTTTCTACCTCAATTCTATTTTCTATTTTCTACTTTATTTTATTTTTCTATTCTCTTTTTTAATGGATTTTTTTGGATTTTTGATTGGAAATTCAAACAGATTTAGGTTACTTTTCTTGGATAGGAAGTTAGGCCCTTCATTTTCTACCCACTTCAATACCCTAGCCGTTCATTTTGTTTTAACCCTAGCCGCCACTAAGTTGTAAATCACGTACCAAAAAAAAACTCCTCATCTCATTATCATTTGCGTGAAGAAGAAAAATACAGAGCTCCAGTTATTTTCCATGGCTTCTCCTTACCTTCTTCTTCTATATTTCTTTTGTTTTCTCTTTTGTCTTCAAGATAGGCTTGGCCTCCAAGCTATAGCTGACCTCGCCATCTCCACCACAGCACCATGCCGACCATCATCACCTCCTCTTCCCATAGGCTATGACCACCATGAACACTCATCACCAAAACATTGACTAAACCAAGCCTAGATCACCACATATGCATCCACTTCGCCTCCTTGCCTCGGCCACACCACACCACACCACTTCCATCCCCTTGCCATGACCTATTCCATTCTTAGCCGTGCCTTATGACCTGCCTTGACCAGATCTGAACACATGGCCGAGCCATGCTTTGCCATAGGCTGAACCAATAAGACCCAAACCTCTTGTCTTTTAGCCATCCATGCTTTGTAACTTCCACCTCTTCTTATTCCCTAACCTAGCCATGTATACTTGACCAAGAACCCACCATGCCCGAGCCTTTCACACCTCTTACCATCATGGTCGAGCAACACAAGATGATGGTTGAACCTATATGTGATGTAGCCAAGCCCCATTGCCTTGGTTTATCAAGTTATGTCATTTTCATTCATATTCTTTTCATTGTTCAATCTATAGTTTCTTATGTTGAATCCATACTTATATTTGTTTGCTTTATTTTGTACAAGATGTGAATCTTGGCTCTCTTTTCACTTAAGTTCGCATCGTGCTTTGTCGTGCCTTTTTGTACTTTGTAGAGTTTGGATTTGTATCTTGAATTTGATTTCCAGCTTTAAAAAAAAGGCGAGTCTATCACTTTAGACATCCGTACTTATATTATTGTGAAATGATGGCAAATGAATCTGTATAAATTGATATGTTATTCATATATGCCTGTGATGTGATTATATGATATTGTATCGCGTTTACATATTTGTTCAACATCTGATATGATACATTATATTGTACTGTTCATTTATTTACTGTATCACCCCAGAAGTTCCCTATCACTATGGGTTGAAATGATACATACCCGAACGGACTTTAGAATAAGGAAAAATGATTATGAGCTAAATGATAGGCTTGAGCGATTTTTATTGAATTTACTTGGGATTGCGGGTTTTAAATGATAGAACTCGGATTTTTCTTTCTAAATTACAGATAGAAATGATAAATATTCATATCACTTGACCTAGGTTAGAAAATATTATACAGGCCCATGGTTATATTTTTAAATAATATTTTCCAAAAAATTTATTAAGTATTTTTAAATAACATCTTCCTAAAAGATTATTAAGTATTTTTTGAGTTTATAAATATATGAAAGTTTAACTTAAAATTTGATTTAATGTTTTAAATTATAAAGGTGTATTGGTTTTTCTATAAGTTAAATCTTATAAGTTAATAATTGGTTTTAAGTTGAATTAAAGATCTTTATTGACGATAAATAACTTAATAATTAAGTTTGACCTAATATGGAAGTTGTAAATCTAACCTAGAAATTTGTTATGAATTTTACTTTGTGAAATGGACATGTTTTGCATAATAAATAATGTCTTTTGAACTGATAAAATGGAATACAATTTTAATTGGACATTCTGTAATAAAATTTATTTAACTAGAAAATCATAGTTAATTGATGTCTAAATGAATAAATCTAGAAGGAAATTTGAGTGTTATATTAACTATGAAAAAAAAATTCTTTTGTGAAATGTTATGTTTTGTAAAATAAATAGTTATGATTTTAAAAAGGAAAATGTACCTTAATTTATGACTTAACTTGATAACCGGAAATTGGGTTTTAAATAAAATTATTAAGTTAAGTAAATAAATGAAAATTAGTTTTATTTATGAAGCGGGCATCTTAAAATAAAGTGTCAAGTTATTTGCAAAAAAAATAAAAGTTTAGTAAAATAGTGTAATTTTGACTTATAAATGAATTATAGTTAATTTGGATATTTAGTTATAAATTTTACTTTATTTCATCATAAGATAAATGCTATCCAAATGAATATTTTTCTGAAGCATGAAATATAATTTTTATTAGTTAAAATGGCTACAAATTGAAATTTTAATGTGGCTGAATTGTTAGTGTAAGTTCTAGAATTTATTCGGTAGCGCTTCATAAATGCTATGGTTTTAGCATAGCATTTGTTAAGTGCTATCAATTCTGAAACCTAACCGGGTTCTGAAATAACTAAATATCTATTACAACACTTTAGAAGTGTTATTGTTTCTGAATTTGAACTATTTCTGAAAATAACTAAATAACTAATACGACACTTTATAAATGCTGTTGTTTCTGAACTGAACTGTTTTGAATAACTAGATACCTATTACAGCACTTTATAAGTGCTGCTGTTTTTGAAACTGAACCGTTTTGAAACAATAACTAAATACCTACCGTAGCACTTTATAAGCACTTCTATTTTGAATTTGACAATGTTTTTGAAATAGTACTATATCTACCGTAACATTCAATAAGTGCTGTTGTAGCTGAAATTTACAATATTTGGAAATTTTATAATTAAATGAATGAACCTAGAAATGTTATAACTTTGAAATAAATAGTAATTGACCTTTAATTTAAATGGTTTAAGTGAAGATTATTTTAAAGGTGTTATGATTTTCTAGTATTATGATTTTTAAAAGAATAACATTTCCAAAGGGTTATGATGAGTATGATTTCCAAATGATAACATTTCTATGTTATTATGATTTCAAAGTAGTATGGTTGCAAAGTGTTGGTTTCAGAGTTGTCATAACTTTGAAAGTACTTTGGTTTTGGAAATGAAATTATTAAAATTGGATTTAATTAAGAATTGTCTTTAAATATATTAATTTGAAACTTATTAAAGTTAAAGATTTAAGAATATGACCTTATAAAGTGGTTTGGGTTAAGATGATTTAAAGGAATATTTAAAGTTTAATAAATTGAAGGAAATATTCAGTGATTTGAAAATTTGGGTTTTATTTAAATGATATATTGATTTGATTTGAAATGAAATAATATGGTATTTGGTTTTGAAATGGATATTATTTTGGAAAGTAATGGTATTTAGTCTTTAATGGTTTTGGAATAAAAATGATTTTGAAATAAATATCCATGGGTTATAATAACGTTGGGTTGTTAAAGAGACCGGGATCGGATATAGGCATACTCCTTGTCGATATCGAAAACCACTTTAACAACCGTGTACGCGGTGGAGATTCTAGAATGAAGTAGGATGGTGGCGACATTCTATTAAGGTACATCCGTGGACCTAACTCCCATGAGCTGGCATAAGGTGGCTAAAACAGGAGCGATTCCGGGACAGTGAGGTAGCTCCTCTTATCGGACACACTCCTTCGATACCATTCTATTACTTTGTGATTGATTGGGGCCCTTTGATTTTTGGGGGTGTGGCTCGAGCTGGGCGGTAGCCGCACGCTATGCGTCACCACCACTTCGGATAGTAATTGGTATATCTACACTGGGATTGCCTAGTTGTGCCGTGTCACCTACCCTAGCACGCCTTGTACGAGTTTGATTTCTGTCATACCTATGGAGTATCCTCTGGTAGCCCCCCGATCAGGAGGTATTACGCTACTATATAGACTACTGGCACTATTATGTGTTAAGGTGGAAAATGTAAAGCCTTAACGCTATTTAAAAGCAAGTTTATTTTACCAATAGACATTATTATAATAGCGAAATATTACTACATAGTAAATAGTTTGATGGATCCTTAGAGGATGGGTAGTCCAAAGCATCCTTTAAGTTACTTGTACCATATATTACAATTCACTTGAGTTGGTTTACATTGTATAAGCATGTATGTCCTAACTCGTGTGTTTCGTGTTTTGCTTTACGCTCTGGTCAGACTGAGTGATATAGCATTCAAGACTCACCGTCGGAATTAGAGCTTTGCTTGAAGATCCAGCTATCTATTTCTCTTTCATTTATTCAGTTGATTCCAGTTATCCAGTGGATTCAAGTGATGTATTCTGATTTGTAAAAAGTTATCATATTGAGAAATCTGTTGTATCTTGTTTAACTCTGATGTATTTATATAGTAGCTTCATGAACTACTATTTCTTTACTTCCGCTGCATTATATTACTCTGCGTCTGTGATCTGTGATTTATTTATTTATTGTATATTCTGAGTTTTCCCAAATTTAAATTAATAATTCGGTATTTTGAGCTATTCAAGTCAGACATGTGTGGTTCTATTGTTGATTTGAATGGTCCATCGGATCTTTACAATCGGTCTACCTTTAACCAGGATAGACCGAATATGCTATCACCATTGGTGTTCCCACCCTTACCGAGCTCTTTCCATGTATCATAGTAATAATATCCGAGGGTATCTAGAAAGGTGATAAACATACCCTAATTGGGTGCTACCCACTTAGCTTTGCTGCATCTCCCCTGCTTTTCAGTCATTACCGGTTGATGAGGCTAGAGGATACGATTAACTTTATAGGAAATTTTCTCTTAGAATGCTCATTGTCCTCCAATGATTCATCCATACAAGTCCGTTATGAGTCCGCACGGAACCGAATGCACCATTCCTACTACATCCACTTTGGAATAATCCTCAGGATTAGTAGTGATTAGCCCTTACAATTCACTGCTCCATCTTCGACTCCATGCTCTTGTTTTCGTATCGAAAAACGTACTCATTGGATCGAAGTGGTTTATGGATAACTTATCCAATCTCGGACTCTTCGAAACAACGTTCGATATTTCCAAGAAACTCAACTCTGGTTCTTTAGGGAATAAGCAGACGAAATAAGATCGGAGACCACCTCCTAACCGTTAGTGGACGGATTTCCTTATCATCACCCTAAAGGAACGAAACGAGTTTATACGTACAGTATAGCATCTCGAACGGTTACTGTACCATATAATTCCCATATTTCTCCTAGATATTTCCAAAGTTATATTTTGGATACAGATTTGATAGTCGATTATTTGACTACCAAATAAAAAAATCATTCAACCAAATATTCCATTTTTCGAGTGAAAAACTCAAAATCTCTTTTTAATATAATTTTAATAAATTAAATCTCTTTATCCAACATATATGTACTTATCTTATCAAATTTAGCAAATTCACAAACTGTCTCTCAAAAATATTTGAAACCCTTTTTAAAAATAATATGGAAAGTACAACTTCGGTATCAACCATAGATCCACAGCTCAATGGTTATGTCTCTATCCCAAGAAATCCAAAACTTAACTACAGGCACTCACTGCCTCTAACTTCGCCATTCGAGTATACCATTACGTCCCGAAAACTTTATTTTTATAAATTTTCAAAATAATACTTATGAAATTTCTATAATGATTTTCCGAGTTAAACTTTAGGCAAATACTCTTTAATAAAAGTTATATATAAAAATTTGATATTGAATAATTTACCCTTTTTAAATAATAATACCGATTAATTCTAAATAAAAATGGACTTACTATAAATTAGCTTAATTAATAATTAAATGTACTTCAAATAAAATAACTAAATAATTAATTTTATGAAATATTCTTTAAACACCTTTTGAATTAACCAGTTAATAATTAAAAATTCTTCTTTCGGAATGAAACCCAATTTCTCGATAAAATATATTTTCCAATTCCAATATATCCTAGCATTTATAAATCTCTCTCGATTTATTTCCAATTTGATTTACATCCCAATTCCGTAAATCCCTTTTTCACATTTCAAAAGATAAATCAATCTTTTCTTTTAAACCGAATTACCCATCTCGTTAGAAATTCTCACCCTGAATTTATATCTTAAATTTTATCCACTGATAATCAGTTCACTTTATTTATAAATCTAGTTTATAACTTCCACAGTCACATTTCCCGTTTATAACCATTTCATAATACTTAATCGATTTTTTTTTGAGAAAAATGTGTGATCCTCTAGCAATAGAGGAGAGCGCACATGAAGCCATATATGTAAGACATACCAAAGTGCTGCCAACATGCCTGGTAGGTAACAAATCTAAGTACAAGTATTTAGTGCCCAGGTACCCCTATAATTAGCTCCGGCAAAGCTACCGCCCATTTCACCCTAATAGCGAGCTCCGACATGGCCACCGCCCGATATTAAGGTGTGAGAAGTACCTGAAAAACTAAAGAAAACCAAAAACCAAAGATACTGAGAACCAACACCATCTAGTAAGAAGACTCAAAGCTGCTGCCTCTGAAGAAATAGGACTGTGGCTAATCTGGGGCATAATGACTCATAATCCAGAACGTAAAATTCCACTTCGAAGACTTTGTAAAGCTGAAGAAGCATCTGACTGAGAAGTGAATCCTCCTGAAGAAAGAACGCTTGAATGAAGCTGAAGATGTACTGATAAGAATCCCTCACTATTATCGGCAATCATGGAAATAGCAATCCTATGCACCTGCAAAAAGACACTAATATCCAATCCATCCCAAACCCGTGACTGAAAATTCACTAGAAAAATAGTTAGAATTGTACACATATATGTATATAAATGAAATTTACATATGTATATGTGTACAAAAAAAATCAAATAGGACATAATAAAGCAAAGATAAACTTGTACAAAAATTAAAAGCTCTAAAAAGGAAAAGGTAATGTTATCCAAACTAAAGAAAAATAAAGAACTGTAAACAAATACAATAATAACTAAAATAAAGTCAAAAACAATTCGAGAATTAACTTTGTGGACCTATAGTCAAAAGCAAATTATGATACCTAATGGGATCTTCATTTAAGTTAGAAAAATAATAATAATATTATTATTAATGTCAAAAATTTCATTGTTATGTTTGAATACGTTAATATTATTACTAACCTTATTAAGATATTCCTTAAAAAGGTTACTTTTAGCTAATTTATATTTAGGATTAGATATCCAATTAAACCAGAAAGAAGAAATTAAAAAAAATCGATGTATTAATATGATGATGATTATTATTAAATTTTCTCTGATTTTTTTCATACCAGATATACCAACAAGATACAATGAATAAAGTATCAAGTAAGTATCTGTTATCCATATTAAACTTAAATCTAAAAGTATTCCAATAGAATTCACAATTAGTAATTCTAGTAATAATATTAAAATAAAAAATTTTAGGGGTATTATTTAGAATGAAGTAAGTATCCACATAGTCGAAATAACTATGTTTAATATCTTCAAAATTTAAATTACAAAAATAACATTTATTATCAATTTGTATATTTTTTCTTTTTAAAAATTCTGTAGAATTTAGTTTTCCATGCATAATTAACCACATGTGAATTTTAGACTTAGGAGGAGCATTTGACTTTCAAATAAATTTAAAAAAAAATTAGTTACACCCGAAAAGTTAATAAATATATAAAAGGATTTAGAAGAATATTTCTTACTCTTATGTTCCCAACTAATAAAATCATTATCATTATCAATATTATAAAGATTTAATCTAGCGTAAAGCAAAGAAAGCATCCTAAGGGTTGAACCTATAAGAATTCTGTTAAAGCTAAAATTCCAAGGAGGGAGGTTTTCAGGAGAAAAAACTTCTGAAATAATGCATATTTAAAATTACAAATATCACACAATTCTCTAAACTAGATCTTAAAAGGAATAACGGAAATCCAACTGTCATGCCAAAAAGAAGTATTATTGCCTGAATGAACTATAATTTAAGTGCCTAAATTAAAAACCTTAAGATTTTTTAAAATGGATTTCCAAAAATAAGATTTTTTACGGATGACCAAAGGAGTAATTTGATATAAATTATTATTACTATTGTAATAATATTTAGATATGATTTCTTTCCAAGTAGTATTATCATTTATATCCTTGAACTTCCATACCATTTACCTATAAGAGAAAAATCCATATTACGCAAATTAATAACTCCTAAACCACCATCCTTTTTGGATTTACAAATAGTTTCCTAATTTACTAGAAATTTTATACAGCTATTAGGATTTTCACCACTCCATAAGAAATCTCTTCTAATTTTGTCTATTTTATCAATCATTCAGTCAAGAAAAATATGCATAGACATCCAATAAATCGGGAGAGATGATAAAACAGAATTAATTAGAACAAGTCTACCCGCTCTAGATAAAAATCTCCCATTCCAATTAGAAATCCTATTTTTGATTTTATCTATTATTATAAACCATTCTTCATGTTTTAGTTTAGTAAATCTAATCACGAAACCAAGATAGTCAAAAGGAAAACTCATAGTTTTACAATTTAGCGTATTAGCAACTAAATTTTCAACTTTATCAAAATCATTTAAAACTAAAACAGAACTATTATCAAAATTTATTTTTAAACCCGGTAGAAGTTCAAAACTATATAGAATAAACTTAAGAGAAATAATGTGTCTAGGTAAACGAGAAGAACAAAGCAAGGTATCGTCTACAAATTGGAGGACTGATATACCGTTACGTGATATATCATTACCTATATTTCCTAAAATTCCATTATTAGCCAAAATGTCTACGACTATGTTAAATATAAGAGGCGATAAATGATCCCCTTGCCTTAAACCTCTCTTAGATTGGATTTTATTACCTAAAATACCATTAACCATAATACTAGAGTTACCAGTTTAAAGTAAATTCATTATCCAGCTAATACATCTATGACTAAAACCTCTAGCATGAAAAATATCTACTAGAAAAATCCTAATCTACCGAATCAAAAGCTTTAGTGAAGTCTAGTTTTAAGATAGCACAGGTAATATTATTCTTACAACAGTGATTTATATATTCTTGAACAACAACCACCCTATCAATGATATTTCTCCCTTTAGTGAAGGCAGATTGTAAACAATCAATTAGATCATTCATTCTTATACTCAATCTATTAGCTAAAACTTTTGAAATAATTTTAACTGAACAACTAATCAATGAAATAGGTCTAAAATCTTTTAAATTATTAGCACCTACTTTTTTATGTAATAAAATAACATTTGCAAAATTGAATCTTCCTAATTGCAAATTTCGATTATAGAAATCATTAAACATATTAATTAGATCTAATTTTAAAACATCCCAAAAAGTTTTATAAAATAAAATAGGGAACCCATCGGCCTGGAGAATAATCATTAAGTATGTTATTAATAGTTTTCCAAATTTCCTTTTCAGTAAAAGGATTATCTAACTCAGTAAGATCAACATTAGAATCAGACAGATAAATTCCTTCCATCCAACATTTATTCTAAGTTTATTTTTATTACCAAAAATATCTCTATTATAGTCTATAAAAGCCTTATTAAGATCTCTCTGATCAACTAATTCTTCGTTATTCACATTAATGGAATTAATCATATTAATACGCTTTCTATCAAAATCCTTGTAATGAAAAAATTTGGAATTATTATCACCTTCATTAATCCATTGGATTCTGGATCTCTATTTCCACATAACCTCCTCCTTTTCTAAAATAGAATTTTGATCCTCTTTCAGATTAGCGAGAACGTTACGCTCTCCTAAGTTTAGTTGCCTAGTTTCTTCAGTTTTATTTATTTTAAGCATCTCATTAAGAATATTATCTTTTTTAATTTTTATATTACCAAAAACATTTTTATTCCAATTTTTAAGAAAATTCCTATGATCCCTAAGTTTTAAAACAAAATTTTTTGCAGAATTATCCTTATTTCTAATATTATAAAAATTCCAAGAGGCCCACTTATTTTTAATTAAATTCAAAAAACAAGATTCTAAAAGCCACATTTTTTCAAATTTAAATGATCTATTAACTACCTTATGCTTTTCACAAGTGAGAATAATAGGACAATGATCAGAATAAGTGTAAGGCAAACCATAAACTCTGCAAATGGGAAATTTATCCTCTATCTCATCACTAACGAAAAACCTATCAAGAAGAGCCATAAAAGGGATTCCCTAGTATTACTTCATGTAAATTCTCTATTAGAAAGAGGGATTTCAATCAAATTAGAATTAATAATAAATTGATCAAATTCCTCTATAGCAGAGAAATCACCTTCCAGTGGTAACACTCTCCCAAAAAACGCGTAACGTTAAAATCCACCCCAATATCCAAGAGCCCAGAGCTAAAGATCTGAACTCTAGGCATTCATTCCATAAAATCCGACGATTTATTTTTGAATTAGGCCCATAAACATGAGAAATGTTTAAAAAATAATTATCAACTAGATTAACAAAAATAATGTGCAAAGAATGTTATTTTGAAATACATTGAAGAAGTTTGAAATAATTATCTCGCCACCCAATCATTAAACCCCCAGAAGTGCCTACAGAGGGTAAAAAGCCCATTTTCTAAAATGATAACCACATAATCTTCTAAAGAATCTAACATCTGGACAATCAATTTTAGTTTCCTAAAGGAGAGTAATATCTATAGAGCAGTCTTTAAAAAAAGTTCTAACTTTGTCACACTTATTTAACTCATGTAAACCTCAGATGTTCCAACTAATAATCCTCATAGACCAACAGATCTAGCCTTATCCGATTCCCTACATATAATGTACTCTCGATCAATCTCAGCATCAGAAAAAATGAAACAAGTATTAGAAGCTAACTTACTAAACTCAAAAGAAGACAAATTACCTAAAGCATATGAAGAATATGTACTACCCAAATCAAAACGCATACCTGAGCCTGGATTCATATTGCCACTTTTGGCACTCGAACCAAGTAACTCACCCGTAGACTAAGACTGATTACTTCGGATCCTGGCACTACGTCTAACAGATCCACTTGCAACCATCTTCCTTCTCTTACATTTCTTAGATAAAGATGAACAAGAAACAGACTGGTTAACGCTCCCACCATCTGACACGCTATAATAATACTCTGAGTCTATTATCTCTAGAAGCTAAGTCATCACGCTCGTGCTTGTTAATGATAGCATTATTTATAGAATTTTCCACCAATTTATTAATTCCAAAGCCATTGACTTCCTTTTATTCAACACAGCAACTTAGTTCAAATCTGGCTTAACAGTGCAAACATCACCAACAAAACAATCATCTAACTCAACTGGGTTATCACCAAACTTAACTCCAGCATAAACAACATTTTCGCCTGATCTAACATTGCATTCGCTTGAAAAGTTAACTGCCATTGAAGTAGAACTTGAAGCATGCAAAACAACTGCATTGTTTAAACCTGTATCAACATGCACTAATTCCATATGACATATCAATGAATTTAGCAATGAGCGTAGCCAAATTCTCTACATTAGATTCAGTTACAGAGTTTTGAAAATGGTCAGTAGATTCCCTCTGCAAAATCACCTCTAAATCACCAGAAATAAGCTTAGTAGAATAGCCTTCCCTAACATTATCTATACCATGCCTTACAAGATTATTAACTACTATAATCATATTATTACCGTCCTGAGAACTCTCATCTCTCTTGTTTGATGCCTTCAGATTTGTATCATCAATATATCAACAGAACAATATGATCTCATTACAACACCATGACTTTCAGAAATTAGTTCAGAAGCTATCGAAGATTTAAGGCACTCAAATGGATTCTTGGTAGATAGTTCCAAACAACATTTATCCCGAGATTTTACTCTGTCTCTCTTTTTTACTTACCTTAAAGAAACCATCGTCACACAACCCGGTATCATTTCCATAATCCATCAAGATAGAAACATCATTAAATGGCATTACATCTTCCTTTTGCAATTGAGTATTCTCATACAATAAAGAAACATCAGGATCTAGAAGCATAGAATCAAATACTCGAGTGTATTCTATCATAGCATTAACATTAAAATCTACACAGCTATTATATCCGTCCAATATATCCCCTCTACTTTCACTCGAATCAATGTTGTTAGAATAAGAACCAGATTTACCAAAATATTCTTCGGGATTACCAAATCCGTCGCGATCACCTTTACCAATGTGAGGTGAACTTATAGCACCGAAATGATTGAACAACTCCTCCAAATATCTAATACCCACATCCCTCATTTGCCAAAGATTATCTAGTAATAACCCTTTTAATAACATACTTTTCAAGACAAACTGAAATCCATGATCTACCGAAGAAGGACAGGGAATGGGTTTACAGGATATATACTTTGATTTTAAATTAATAGAGAAAACATCTGATTTACCAAAGTAGACTCCAGGATCTCCAAATCTATCACGATAACCCATAGCGTCGAAATGTAAAAACATTTCCTCGAAATATTTAATACCTTCATCTCTCATTTGCCAAAGATTATCAAGCAAAAGACCTTTTAATAGCATACATTTCATAACGAACTGGAACCATGAACAACCAAAGAAGGATAGGGAACATATTTACTAAAAAGAGATATCGATTTTGATGGACAATCGAATTTTCTGTGACCAAATTTCCCACATGCAAAACATCATATTGGATCTCTACACTTTTTTGCAAGATGACTATTGTCTCCACAATGAAAACAAATTTTTTCCCCTCTTTTTCCTTCGATCTAGAGTTTCTTTGGGTTGCTATATCTATGACACTGAACGTTATACGATACTTGAGCAAAAGAATGACGAAGAATTATTCGATTATTCAAATTTGACTGCTTAATAGATTGGGGTGAAGAATTAGATTTCAGGAAACAAGAATAAGGATTGGAAGAATGGAATGAAGACTTTGAATTTTGAAAGTAAGAAATCTCCATTGTTAAGTGTTCGAGTTTCCAGAAAAAATAATACTTAATCGATTTTAAATCGATTTCTAAATTAAATTCCATTTTAAAATTAATTTCTTAGATAACCCGAATATATCCCAAAACCAACTAATTCAGATTCCACTTTCTTTTCAAAATCTTATTAAAAATCTAGTATAACAATTTCATACATTCTTTTCATATTTCTTTTTATCTTCTCAACTATTTGAAATCTTGATTTTTAAAATAAATCCCTTTTACACTTAAACAATACCGTTTAAATCCTATTATTTAAACCCTTTATTAAATTATCCAAAATCTCTATTTTTTTCCATGTTCCGAAATTATTAAGTACTAATTTAAAATCAAGCTATTTTTTTCCAAATTCCTTTCCTTTAATAAATCCAAATTTTACTATAAATATTTTACTTTTAATTTCCCCTTTTATTTTCTTTCAAAAATTCAATATTCATATTTATGGTATTTTAAAATGCCAACATCTAGACCAGTAATATCATAGCATCCAACAATTCAAGTTCCATTATAATCTATCATACATTATTCAAACAATCATACATCACTATGTGTGTGTGTCTATATATATATATATATATATATATATATATGAAAATTAAATTCAACATTTTTGAGAAATCAAGTTGGATCCCTTCAACATGTTTCCCTACATCCACTGATGTTAATACAATATAAAAATACCAATCCCACTTCGAGGGGGATATCGTGGTATATAGGATCATTCACTATTATGCGGGATGCATAGGGTCTCATCCGCTATATATATGCGAGAATATCAATCACTCCAATATATATATATATATATATATATATATATATATATATATATATATATGCACTACTATATATAATATCACATCCAACTGATAATAATTTTCAATTCTATCAATCAATCAATAATTAATTTTACTATTTAAATTAATTAAGGAAATCCAAAATTGAGTGAGATTAACTCGCCTTTATTCCAGTTGTTTCTTTCATGTTCTGGTTGGTTTACAGTCGAACGACATTCGACTTTAGCTCAAAATTCAACTAGCTTTAATCTTTCCTAATTCAGCTCCATAGCGAAGATCTCGTCAATAAGATCCTAACACGACCGACCGCGTTGGATCTCGTCAATACTTTTTTTCTCTTCCTAGGTCGGCCCTTTTTTCTTTTTCTTTTGTCCCAAGCCCATTCCCTCAATCCCACTCTTCTTCTTCCCTATCTATTTGTTGTGCACGATGTACAGAGAGCCCAACAGGGCCACGTGCACGCCAACACGACACAGAGCACCACCACTCGAAATCGAAATCCAACAACGCCATTTTTTTCTCACGACGAACTCGACTTAACCACCACCATCTCAACGTCTCCGCCCTACCCTATCACTATGCGACCTGGCCGAGCTTTCTCAATGGCCGTACAACGTCGCACTTCCCTATATATAACCGCACACTCCCATTTTTCGCGCCTAGGTGCCATTCGATCCCTTGAATTCAAAAATGCTATCGGAAACTCGAATCGAGCAATCCCCATCCTATATTCCCAAACTATAATGTCAGCCTATGCTTGATTAAATAGTCGAGCACCCCAAATGATCGCCGTACTTTACAAAAGCCATACTAGATTGAAGCGTTATGCAAATTAAGATTTTAAAAATAATTTTGACAATTTTCTGTTGAGTGGAATTCGAGAATTTTATTTTTAAAGTTTGATTTTTTTTTCTAAGTGGCCGTGATGTGTTTTTAAATGAGGGAGGGAATGCAATTTAGAAAAAGGAGGTAACATGTAGGATGTTGTATATAGTAGTTTGAAACGAAGGAAAAGAGGCTGATGTGAATAAAAAGTTAAGTCAACATATGATATAATATTTAATTTTTAAACTGTTTCGATTTCGTAGCTTAAAATCTCGAACACCTGTCGAGGCGTGCCGCTAGACGTTTATAATGTTATACCTCTATTCTGAGCACAATGGAAAATGTTTCTAGTCCTAATTCAATCGTATGGAGAAGATAACATTTTGGACCCAACGATTACATTGAATTTTAGATATAAATTTCAATGCGTTTATATCCCGTACAAACGATAACTTCAATCATTATGAAATTTGAAAGCTGACAATAACAAACTATTACGGATCCAGTGGAACAAATTTCATCGAATTTCGAGACTATGTCTCGGAAGGCTATTTTTAGATGTAAATATAAACGATATATTTTTAAAACTGAACAAATCACTTTTAAATTCAGTTTTAAAAGTTTTATTATCTTCATTATTATTAATATAAATTCTATAAGCCTTTAAATTAGTTTTAACAAGCTTAAAACTCCATATTCAATAATTTAACCAATATTCAATTATTAAATTCAAAAATTAATTATCTAATAAATCATTATATTTGAAATTCAAGTTAAAAGTTAACTTTTAAATATTCAAAATCAATTAAATATTCTAGTTTCAAATAACCAAAATTGTAGGTCGTAACATTCCTACCCTATTATAAGAATTTCATCCTCGAAATTGCTAGGTAAGAAGAATGGTCCGAACCCATTAACTTTTTCCTAAAACCACATAGTTTTCAACAACTTTCCGCAAACAATTTTTTTTTGTTGGAAACATTCTTTTCACTTTTACTAATTTCCAATTCATCCATAGATTAAAACTAATACTATCTCCACAATCATTCAAATTATAATTTAAAACCAAATTTAAATTATCATATTTTTCCTCCAAAATTTTTCTAACTCCTTAGGTTTTCGAAAAATTTCGCCAACGTCTCCTTTGCGCGGCTAGATCCGAACAACTAGAAAACTGCCTCTACGGGCCCAAATCATCAAAAGAAAACAAAAGCCAAGTGGCTCAATCACAAAATCATCAAATTTCAAACACAATTTAAACGTGTACCTTTTTACCGGGCAATCAAATTTTACTTTTGAAATTGAGGATATCAATTTAGCTTTTGCTTTTAATTACCTGCATCTCATTAACTAATAGTATCCAATCATACAATCCAAATCATCTTATTCAGCATTTTCAATTATCAATATTTATTTCATCAAAACCTGTATGATGTACATATATCATCCGTATGCAATACCAAATCTGATCGCTCACTCGGTCACACAATTTCACTTCCGAACTAGTATCATTCACACGACTCTCTAGTGCGGACTCAGATCTGGTTCCTCGATTAACTGTCATTCTCCTTGCATAGCCGTTTACTATGATAGAGAATTCTAGAATTGATAAAAAAATCCATATCCAGGTTCGCTGCCGAAAATCGAATGAAAAATCCTAACTCGGATCGATATAGACTATCTCGAAATTATGTGATTGAATCTAGATCAAATCGTTATGCGAATAAAATAATATACGTACAACTTACGTATTAATTGCAATTGATTCTTAGCTATATCAAATTCTTTCTATTCGCATTTATTTTAATTTCCATTCACTTACTCACAGTTATCCTTTTACACAACTTTTATTTAATCTTCATTCAAATATTTACTTAGTATATTCTCAATACCAATTTTACTTAAGAACTCACCAATCAACTTCCTTAAGTTTATTATAAATAGTTTATACAACTTCTTATATTTATTTCCACTTCTTATTTCTATTTAAATTAAATTTTCAATTTCATTTGAACTCAATTTACCTTCCAAATCTTAAATATTGAATTTTATCGACCATATCTTAACCCATATTTGATTCACTAATTATTTTAAATTAGTTTCATCTAATAATTTATTTCGAAACTTTTATTTTGTTTAGTCCACTCAAACTAGTTCTTCAATTTCACTTTATTTAACATAATTCAAATTAAATAACGTTCCAATATTCAATTCCAATTTCATTTACTTACTAATTAAATTAATTAGTTCATCCGCTCATTTATTTCCAACTTAATAAATTCCATTTCAATAACTTTTCTATTAGCTTACCTAGGCTTAATGTCTCAAAATTCACTTTATTTTACTTAGTTCAAGTTAATTTCCCTTCCAAATCAAATTTCAAATTTTATAAGTCTTCAAACTTATTTATATTCCATAAAACATTTTAGATCAAACTCCAGAGTTTAAACAATTTCTTAAGTATTTCAAAATCATTTTTGAAATCATATATATCCAAAAATCCTTGGTATATCAAATCTTCCCTTTGAATTTCAAAACCAAAACCAGTATTGCAAACAAATTCCAATTCAAACATTCAGGTATCAATCCCTTCCTTGGAAACTCGAAAATGAACATCGATGATGCTGCAGTCATCATCGAAATTATTTTCCAACGACCGAAGTGAGTTTAGTGCTTTTATTCCTTTAAAAAACATTTTTAAACATTTCCAATTCAAAGTATTCTCCAAATAATACCATTATTATTTTCACAACTTCGAATGACATTTCAAAACCAACGGGAATTAAATTCCCAAATTTATAACTATTAAATCCTTTATAAATCATTTTTATAAACCATATCATCTTTAAATATTGATCTGGAATTTTATTCCATTTCAATTTGTAAATTACATTTATAAACTCATATTTACAAACCACATTTTTTTATATGAATTTATTTATTAACTTTTGGTTATATTATCAACTTTTATTCAATCACCACAATAATAAATGATAATGGTTTAACATTATCATGTTCTAACAACCAAGAACACCATATATAATTATAATAATTCTTTAAAAAATTATGTCTTTGTATACAAAATAATCTAGGCAAAATTATTTCCTTTACCCCATTTTAAACAATGTTACTTCTAATAGCTTTGTTCAAGTGTTTAGAGATCTCTATCAATAATGTCAATTACTCGTATTGACCAGAATCCATAAGCCACTCAATAAATCAATCAAAATAATACAAAACGGTTTTATATTCACGAACAAATACGTGCTCATATATATAAATACACTCAAACTCATTCTAAGGTGCAATTGACCCTATCTCTAATGAGTAATCTCCACCAGAGCCAAGGTTCTCGCTTAACCTTCAGCTCTAATACCAAATGTGACGATATGGATTTTCGACCTTCGAAAATCGACATAAATACATCCACAGTATTACATGTTGAACAATCGAGTGCCGGAAATCCTAGATTGTTAGGGAAAAGAAGAAAGAGGTAGAGGAAGAAAATAGAAATAATAACCAAAATTTCACAATCACGAGGAACAAATATATATTAGATAACAACCGGTCTTTATGCAAAAGAACTTTAACTGTTATTTATACATTACATCATCAGAGTACGACACAACACCGGACAGTTATAATAACTTGTCCATACAATTTGCCGAATATACAGCCTACAATACACAGTGGAATAAATTCAAATACGTATAATATGTCTTCGTCATCCAGCTCGCCTCCTGAGCTCCATATCATCATATATTGTATTTATAACACACGATCTGACCCGAGCTTTATAATAAAATAACACACGAGTTAGTCTGGAAAACCAACATGAGAAAGCATACTCAAATTTAATTATTAATGTTATCAAAATCCTTTGAAAATCAAAGGTATCTCGTAAGACCACACCACAAGTAACCACAATGACGTTATACCTTACGATAACCAAAAAATTTCATATCAAATCCTCTGATATTATGATAGTGTCTAAGTACAAATACTTATTCAAATAGCTGAAATTGTTACATTAATTAAATTCCAGCATACTAAGCTCTATAATCAAAACCATAAAGGCATATATTGGAGAATGGGCTCCATACGAATGACTAGACACTGGGGTATTATCTGTCACAGTACACATCTAACAGCGTACCGAGGACCATGCCGACATCCCCTGCAACATAAGATCGGTCTACCCCTAACCTGGATAGATAGAATATGCTATCACCCAAGGTGTTCCCACCCTTATTGAGCTTCTTCCATGTATTGTAGTAATAACATCCACGGGTATCTAGAAAGGTGATAAACATACCCTAATTGGGTGCTACCCACTTAGCCTTGCTGCATCTCCCCTGCTTTTCAGTCATTCCCGGTTGATGAGGCTAGAGGCTACGATTAACTTTGTAAGAAATTTTCACTTTGTATGCTCACTGTCCTCCAATGACAATGTACTGATAGCATTCATCCATACAAGTCCGTTCTTAGTCCGAACGGAACCAAATGTACCATTCCTACTATATCCACTTTGGAATAATCCTCAAGATTAGTAGCAATTAGCCCTTGCAAATCACTGCTCCATCTTCGACTCCATGCTCTTGTTTTCACATCGAAAAATGTACTCGTTGGATCGAAGTGGTTTTCGGATAACTTATCTGATCTCGGACTCTTTGAAACAACGTTCGATATTTCAAATGAACTCAACTCGGGTTCTTTAAGGAATAAACAGACGAAATAAGATCGGAGACCACCTTCTAACGTTAGTGGATGGATTTACCTATCATCGTCCTAGAAGAACGAAACGAGTTTATACGTACAGTATAACACCTCGAACGGTAACTGTACATACAATTCCCGTACAATTTATACGTACAATATTGACTTACCATAAGCTAGCTTAATTAATAATTAAATATACTTCAAAAAAATTTAAATAACTAAATAATTAATTTTCTGAAATATTCTTTAAACACCCTTTTGAATTAACCACTTAATAACTAAAAAATTCTTCTTTTTAAATCAAACCCAATTTCTGGATAAAATATATTTTTCAATTCCAATATAATCAGTCTAACATTTATAAATATCTCTTGATTTATTCCCAATTCGATTTACGTCCCAATTCTGTAAATCCCTTTTTCACATTTCAAAAGATAAATCTACCTTTTCTTTTAAAATGAATTACCCATCTCTTATAAATTCTCACCATGAATTTATATCTTAAATTTTATCCACCGATAATCACTTCACTTTATTTATAAATCTAGTTTATAAATTCCATAGTCTCATCTTCCGTTTATAACTGCTTCACAATACTTAATCGATTTTAAATCAATTTATAAATTAAATTCCATTTTAAAATTAATTTCTTAGATAACCCGAATATGTCCCAAAACCCACTAATTTCATATTCCACTTCTTTTAAAAATCTTTTTAAAAATCTAGTGTAACAATTTCATATCTTCTTTTCAAATTTCTTTTTATCTTCTCAACTATTTTAAATATCGATTTTTAAAATAAATTCGTTTTACACTTAAACAATATCGCTTAAGTTCTATTATTTAAAACCCTTTATTACATTATCCAAACTTTCTATTTTCTTCCATGTTATGAAATTATTAAGTACAAATTTAAAATCAAGCTATTTATTTTTTTCCAAATTCCTTTCCTTTAATAAATCCAAATTTAACTATAAATATTTTACTTTCAATTTCCCTTTTTATTTTCTTTCAAAAATTCAATGTTCGTATTTATAGCATTTTAAAATGCCAACATCTAAACGAGTAATACCATTGCATCCAACCAATTCAAATTCCATTATAATCTATCACAGATTATTCAAACAATCATATATCACTATGTATGTGTATATATATATGTATATAAATTAAAATCAATATTTTTGAGGAATCTAGTTGGATCCCTCCTACCTGTTTCTTTGCATCCACATATGTTAATACAATATAAAATACCAATCCCACTACGAAGGGGATATCACAGTGCATAGGGTTATCCGCTATTATGTGGGGGAGCATAGGGTCTCATCTGCGGGAATATTAATCACTCCAATATATATACACATATACACACACATTACTATACATAATATCATATCCAACTGTAAATAATTTTCAATTCTGCCATCAATCAATAATTAATTTTAACTATTTAAAATTAATTACGAAAATCCAAAATTGAGTGTGATCACCCTTATTCCAGTTGTTGCTTTCGTGTTCTGATTAGTCTACAGTCGAACGACATTCGACTACAGCTAAAAATTCAACTAGCTTGAATCTTTTTGAATTCAGTTCCATAATGAAGATCTCGTCAATACGATCTAATGCGACTAACCACGTTGGATTCCGTTCCAGATCAAAACCAGCCTACCCAGGCCTAAGCCCGTACGTTCCCGCACTCCTTTTTTTTTTCTTTCCTCTTTTTTTCTCTTCCCAAGCCGGCCCTTTTTTCTTTTTTTTATGGACCAAGCCTATTCCCTCAATCCCACTCTTCTTCTTCCCTATCCATTTGTTGTGCACGATGTACAGAGAACCCAATAGGGTCGCGTGCACACCGACATGACCCGGAGCACCACCACTCGAAATCAAAATCCAACAATGCCATTGTTTTTCTCACGACGAACTCGACCTAACCACCACTATCTCAACGTCTCCACCCTACCCTATCATAAGACGACCTAGCCGAGCTTCCCCAATGGCCGTACGACATCGCACTTCCCTATATTTGACCGCACACTCCCATTTTTCGCGCCTAGATGCCATTCGATCCCCTGAATTCGAAAATGCTATCGGAAACTCGAATAAAGCACTCCTTATCCTATATTCCCAAACCCTAATGTCGACCTATGCTCGATTAAATAGTCGAGCACTCCAAATGATCGACGTACCTCACAAAAGCCATACCAGATTGAAGCTTTATGAAAAATTGGATTTTTAAAATAAATTTGACAATTTTCTATTGAGTGGAATTCAAGAATTTGATTTTTAAAGTTTGATTTTATTTGTTTTTTCTAAGTGGTCGTGCTGTATTTTTAAATGAGGGAGGGAACGTGATTTAGAAATAGGAGGTAGCATGTAGGATGTTATGTACATCAGTTTGAAAAGAAGTAAAAGTGGCCGATGTGAATAAAAAGGTCAAGTCAACATATAATACATTATTTAATTTTTAAACCGTCTCGATTTCGTAGCTTAAAATCTCAAACTCCTATTGAGGCATGCTGCTAGACGTTTATAATGTTATAACCCTATTTTAAATGTAATGAAAAAGATTTTGAATCCTAATTCGATCGTATGGAGAAGATAACATTTTATACCCAACCATTACATTGAATTTTCGATATAAATTTCAGCGCATTTATATCCCGTACGGCCAAACGGTAAACCCAATCATTATGAAATTTGAAATCCAATAATAATACACTACTACGGATCCAATGAAACTTGTTCATCGAATTCCTAGACTATGCCTCGGAAGGGTATTTTGAATGTAAATTTAAGCGATATATTTTTAAAACTGAACAAATCACTTTTAAATTCAGTTTTAGAAGTTTTATTATCTCCATAACTATTAATATAAATTTTATAAGCTTTTGAATTATTTTTAACAAGCTTAAACCTGCATATTCAATAATTTAACCAATAATCAATTATTAGATTCAAAAATTAAATTATCCAATAAATCATTATATTTGAAATTCAAGTTAAAAATTAAATTTTAAATATTCAAAATCAATTAAATATTCTAATTTCAAATAACCATAATTGCACATTGTTACACCAACATACTAACGACGACTACAGAATAGATCCAACTGGTACGACATAAATCCTATTATCTCATTATCAGGCAATGTTTCCACCCTATTCAAGTTTATGGGTTCTTGGCGAAAAATCATCATAATCACCCACCACTCCACATGTATAGCAGCAGATGGTATAGAATTACAATGCTGCATGGCGTTGGAGAAACGACCATCTAGACACGACAGCGAAATGTACAGTAAAAATAAACAGAATAGTGGATAAAATTACCTTAGAAGAAGCTCGAACAGATCAGAAAAAGTTCTAAAATGGGGGAAATAATTTGTTTAGACTATTGTGAGGATGAGGAGAAGGGTGGCTGCATTTATATATGGGGGATGGGAGCCGAAATATGCAGCAGTTTGAGTGAAACAGTAAGACGCGTCCGGTGCCAACGTACCAATTTCCTCTAGTTGGCCGAATGGTCCAAATTTTGAATTTGGAACATTGGGGCATCCACGTGTGCCCAATGAATTAGATGCCTAAAAACATGAGCATGACTAAAAATGGCTATGAATGACTCCTTAAATGCTAGTGTTTGAGCGCTGAATAAGTGAGACATTTACACTCCGGCCCTGTTAAGTAGAGACGTCAAGTCTATTCGTCTATTGACGTCCAGTTGCACTCTAGTTTTCTATTGAAGACTGAAGATTCATTGAATCTTTGATTAGCTGTTGGTGAGCCTCCCTCGAATATTTTCCTTGAATGGAGTGTTGTTGGAGCTTCTCTTATAGTATGTACACTCATATTTTCTCATTTTTGTTGTCTTCTCTTTTTACGAGTGTAATAAAGAATAACCATGGACACATCCTTATTTTCCATTTTTAAATAAATTACATTCTTCTTTCTTCTTTTTAATATGCTTGCTTATGCACTTTTATTTTTAATTTTTCAAATCTACCAGTTCAGTTAAATTTATTTTCTATCGCTTCTGAGTTTCAAATCATATGCAATCATGTTCATCTTGCTCTTCGTTTTTAGCTTATGTTTCACTTTTAGCTTTGCATTTTAGCTTCATTAATTTTGTTGGTACTAATATTTCATGTGATTTTAGGTTTTCTTCATTATCTTCATCTTCAATTCCAAATCTCTCGGCTTTATCTTCGTGTTCATCTTCATTTTTGTCGGCTTCATCTTCTCGTTATGGCAGGGTAAGTATTTTAAATTAAAATTTTAGGCTATTTGTTTTTTTTCTTTTGTTGTGAGTTGATTTTTCCTTCGTTTTTGGTTCAGGTATTATCAGATCAGTAATTGTAATTCCATTTTTGCGCATCCCTGTGTTGTTATAAAATGGGTTCAAGGTTAGTTGACTTTATTTCTGGTTATTTTTGTTGTCGATTGATGAGCATATTACTTATTGAATTAAAAGTTGTTATTTTGTCATTGTGGTTATTGGTATAACTATATTATGTTGTGTAATGATTTTTGGAATGATTTTATGCTAGTACATTTTTGGCATTATGTAGAATAATATGAAAAGAAAAGGATGATAAATATTTGTCAGTTAAATATTATTTATGTTGGTACTAGCAAGGTAAATAGTTTCTTAGAAATTCTCTCTAGATTAATATTTTTAATTTATTAATTTTATCTATTAATATTTTTGTTTTTTATAATAATGTAAGATATATTTTTGTGTAGTTCCATTACTATTGATGTTTACATGTTGAGTAATTATACTAAAACTAGGCGACTTGGTTAGAGTGATTGTATATTGAGATTGGGAAACGACAAACGCGACAATTGGCCTGAATCATCACTTAACTCTATTAAATTGATTTATGAAAGAGATAATAAGAAATAAGTAGTTAAAACTAATTTTGATTTGCATAGTATATTGTTGCTTGTTGCTCATAGTCGTGATGATCATCTACTTGTTTTGGTTACTTCAAAGTAGTCTAAAAGCAATCTGATTGATATTGCTTATTTTAGTTCTTTATTAGTGGTTCTTTTATTAATTGTGGTTCATCTTGTTCTTCCATTGTTGTCATTGATTGATTCTATCTCTTAAAAACAAATGTTAAAAAATGATTCCAGCAATCAAGTGTTACTGATGGTAGTCAAAAATTTCCTAATGGTGTTGAAGAGTTTTGATTATATCTTATGATATACTGTATTTAAAATAGATTAAAGTTAATGTTGTTAAGAATGATATAAAGCATGTTACAGCTACTTGCCCACAGTAAAGTTGCACATTTCGTGTTTATGATTTTAGTTGATTTAAGCTTCTAGGTATTTTTATTATTAAAACCATGCAAACTTATCATTCTCGTGGATAACCATTTGGAATCCGACCCCCGGTCGCATCGAAATTCAAATGTCGTTTTAAAGGCCAAGTTGTTTAAGTAACAATTTTAATTCAATTCAGAAGTTCACATTCACACAACAATTTATCACAGAAAAATAACCTACAAAAATCACAGCTCAATTCAAAGCAATTCATATCATAGAACATTACATAACAGAAATATCAACTAATTCAATATAATCCAATCATCCGTAAGAAAAATTAATTAGTTGTTCAATTCCTAATTTCAATTTAATCTCCAAATAAATTAAATTAATTACCTGTGATTTAATTATCTAACCCTACTTAATTAACATTAATTGATTACAAACCATTTGTTATTATTTTAATTAATTAATGAAAATTAATTAATTATCCATAATTATCCATCTTAATCAATTATCCTCAATTACTTACATTGATAAATTGTCCCTTAATTAATCACATAAATCAATCAACCTTAAGTTAATTACATTAATTAATTACATTAATTGATTAATCCTTAATTATTAATTAATTAACCTTTAATTACCGATTATCTTTTAATTACTTATATTAAGTAATTAACCATTAATAATTAATTAACCTTTAATTGAGGTTGAATTGGATTCAAAAGTTTTTAAAATAGCAAGAGGGAATGGTGGATCCACTTTTAGCTCCTCTAACCCTCCACTATATAAATGCATTTAACCCCAATTTTTGTAACCTCTAGATTTTTGCCTTCTCTTCTCTTATTTCCCCTTCTCCTCCATAGTTTCAAGGTATTAAAACACAAGATTAATTAAACAAAGGAATTTGGTGGTCAATGCTTCAATTTTGTAGCCCTCTTTTGAAGTTTTGAACAAAGATTCAAGGAGTTGACTGATACAATGTTTCAGAGTGTTACATCTAGACAATGGTTAACTTTATTTACATTAGCATATACACGTATTTATTTATTACATCATTCTTGTGTAATTGGATTGCATGTGTATTATTACCGATCCATACATGTTTTTGTTATCAGCATTGGATATATGGATATATATACTTGTGTATGTTTATGTGTATGTACGTATATGTGACAACCCGTAAATCTATACCCTTTGAATTGACAATATGCCACATATGTTCGATCCAAAAAGCACAGAATGATGGAAAGTGAAGAGAAAGAAAATAAGAGAGAAGAAGGGAAGAGAAGAATGATAGATGAAAAACCAAACAGAACAATATAGAATCTCACATCGCAGCGGAAAATATATAATATCATAACAATGATCTTTACAAAATAAAAACTGTAATATCATATGCATACATCCATCAGAGTTCAACAATTAATCACTAATCATCAACCTAGGCAGTTATAATAATCTGTCCTTACAATTGCTGATAATTTAAATAAAAAAGCAGCGGAAAATAAACATATACGAAAATACAATCTGAAGATTTCTAGCTCACCTGCTAATGCTTCAAAGCACCAACGCTAGACCTGAAAATATACTCGGTCTGACGCAAGCATTGAAAGGGGAGAATGCCCAAATCAGTCTGGTAAACTAGCGTGAGAAAACACACTCAACTGAACTTATTTTAAATTTATCAAAGCATTCTTTTATCAAAACAAAGGTATCTCGTATGACACGCCCACACATAAACACGGACATATTTTTACCTTACGACAACCGAAAAATTTCATATCAAATCATGTTATATTATACTAGTGTCTAGTATACAAATAATATTAAAATAGCCAAAATTGCTACCATTATTAAATTCCGACATACTAGGCTCTACAAACAAAATGGCAGGCACGTAGTCGAATTTGGATTTCCATACAAATGACCAGGTGAAGGGACTACCTTCCTATCGGTACACCTCTAGATAGATGTCCCGAGGCATAGAACATTTACCCTCTACCAACTCAAGATCGGCGTACCCCTATAACTAGGTAGTACCGATTATGTCATCCCCCGATCGTTTTCGACCTTTATTCGAGGGCCTTCATAGCATACAAACCACATTAATTTACATACCGAACGTCATAGCGGGAAGAAATATATCTAGAAGGGAACGATCATATCCTAATAGGGAATCATCCGCTTAGCCCTGCTGCGTCTAACCCTATTTTGATCATTTTCGATTGATTAGGCTTGAGGTAACGATTACCTTTCACATATCACATATCACATCACTTTGAACGCCTTATTGCCATTTCCATTGACTACTAATTGCCTTCCATAAAAATACAACCCTTGAGGTTGTATGCCTCAAGGAAGGATGTTAATATAAGAGAAGTTGCCTTCTTCACCACCAAACAGATGTACGTTTGTAAAAACCAATGTACATAATCTTAGAAATGCAATGTTAGACGCTCATTCATACAAGTTGTCCAGGAACTGGACAAACCGAAGGTACTTTCCTACCACATCCTGTCGGGAAATCCCTAGGATTAGTAGCAAATAGTCCTTGCATTGGATATTTCGTAACGAAGAGACTATTGCTACTAGATGTATGTTAGGATTTTAACCCCAAATGATCAACAAGTAGTCCTTCACTATGAAAATCCTAAATATCAATATCATCAATAACCTACACAATTGAACGCATATACGTTGGTCTGAAGTGGTTTTCAGATAAATCTGATACGGTCTTTTTGCACCAATAGCGCAAAAGTGTTTCTCAGCCTCACACAGAAATTACATCTCATAGAATTATTATGTCTCCCACTTTAAACTTGTTATCCTTCGTCCACGAAGGAAGCTCGATATATTGGAGTAATCACTCCGCACTACACGAATCAACATTCTCAACCAAAACGATAATCAAGCCTACACAATCAGTTACGTACTAAGTGTACGACTAATTAGTTTCTACATCAAGTCGAGAAACTAAAATTGCCAAATTTGATAGTCGGTTATTTAACTATCAAAGCAAACAAACAAAATATAGCACGTAAGCAAACACTGGGCCCTTTTGTTTAATCTTTTATTAATTAAATCACTTTTCAAATATTCACTTCAAATTATCTTTAAAAAGATAATATTCAAAACCATTTCAATATTTCATTATTTGGAAAACATTCCCATATACTTATTTTAATAATATAAGTGAATTCACAATTTACTTTATTTTCAAACCATTCAAACTTCATTTTAAAATATCACTTCCCAAAACATTTATTTAATTTAAAGGATTATTCGCTATCCAAAATCGTGAATATAATTCATTTACCTAATTTATTACTTCTACACATTTAATTTTAAAAGAATTATTCACTGTCCAAAATCATGAATAAAATTTCTTTTATAAACTTTCATATTTGACATATCAAATTAAATTGATTTCGTATTTATAAAACAATGTTTGTATATTCGATATACAAAATTCCTTTACTAACAAATTTCATCTATATCTTATTTATATTTCGAAATCCAATTATGAGTTAATTTAATTATAATTCTCTTATTTACAAATTCATCTCCTCAAGTCTTATTATTAATAAAATCCATTATAAATCCATTTCTAAATTTCAATTCCAGATCTATACATAAATTTGATTATAATTCCATTTCCAATATTTATAAGACACTGTTTATAATTCCATTATTTTTATTTATAAAATATCAATCTTATAAATCTTATATAGAAACCATTTATAACAAGTCTAAAATCCCAATTTAATTTATTTTATAAATAGTTAGCTTCATATTTAAAAAATCATATTTAGGTATATTTCACAAAGCCATAATTTTTATAACATAAAAATTATAAATTTTTATTTATTTAAAATAAGTTCATTTCCTTAACAATTCAAAAATTAATAAACCATATATATTTCTACAATCACTTTGAAATTCTTTTTAATTTGAAATCATCACTTTAATATATTTTTTAAATTCCAAAAATATGGCTCAATGCTGCAACAACACTAAATAAGGTGATTCACATCAATCATATCAATCCTGGCATCCCAATATCATATATCACATGATAACAACATATATAACAATATCAGTAAATGAACATCACACTGGTGAGGAATCCAGTTGGATCCCTCCAACCTATCACCGGCAACAAATATACATATGAGAAAATATATACAATGTTCGCTTCGAGGCAAACGCGTGTACAAAAGGTCATCTGCTCATACATTAAAACGTATAGGGTCTCATCCGTTAAAATGTAACGACCCATAAATTTTAGTATTTTTATTTATTAAATTAATTGAATTTTCGTGAAATTTCAAACAATAAAATTTAAAATAAAAATTTAATATTTGAAATACGTCTATTTAAACATAGCAAATGATAAATTTCATCAGAAAACATGGAAGTAAATTTTATTGTATAATTTTATTCAAATTCAAATCAGTTAAAAAGTGATGATAATAAAATGTTTTTCATGAATATTTTTGTGCAATAAATTTGTAAATCATCTTCTGAGTGAGACGTCATATTTCATTTCTCCAAATCTGAATTGTTAATACTCCGCTTATCTTATTTTCGGCGTATTAGCAGCATTTTCGATACCGATTATCGACTTTTGATCATTCGTACCGTTGATATTTGTGAACCGTTTTGATCGTCTTGTCTTGCTGACCTCCATGGTATATTCATTTCTGTAATTCGGTGTTCGGTATGCTAGAGAAAACGACAAAAGTTTGTTGTACCGGTGTCGTTTTGAATTTTTGGTCCCTGTCCTTTTCAATTGCCAGCCGTATAGCAGCCGTTTCCTTTGTAATAACTTCTGAAATCCATACGGCCTTTTAACATTTCAACGCCCTTTCATTTCGAGCACTGTTCATTGTTTTGGAATTTACGTTCTAATTTTCTTTTGAATTTTTTTGACATATATAACTATTCATTTCTATTTGCTGTCAACCTCTACATGTTCACATCATTCTCCTTTACAACCATTCCTTTCTATTCCTACGCCTTTCACCTTCTTTATAAGTTTTATGTACAAGTTATTATATAGTAAAGTGATTGAAGCATGTTCATTTTTCTCTATCTAACTTGACATGCTCTTCTTCTCATCCACCTTCTCCACCTTATCAAACTGCTAAGCCTCCACCACAACTACCTAGCTGAGCCCGCCTTCTTCCTCTTCTTCCTCCCCACCATCGCTCAACATGCTAGCACCTCCTAACCTGCAGCCGCGTGATGGCCACATCCTCGGCCTGTCATTTTCTTGGCCTTGCCCATTCATTTCCGTCCAACCCCTCACCTACAAGTCAGAAAAAACTCCACGCAATGCACCCAGATCCCCCATCTTCAGCAAACTCTCTGTCTCACCACCATAACAGCCGAGCGCCACTATCCTTCACCTACGCAACAGTTTCCCCTTCACCCTCTATTTTGCTCGGCCGACGTCTTTATGGGTTCACAGGTGTAGGTATTATAATATGCTGTTGTTCCTAAGTATTTAGTGCATATTTTATAATAAAAGATGTTATATAATTATAAAGTATATATATATGTGTGTGTGCGCGCGCTTTTATGTTGTGTTTCTATTTTTAAAACAGATTTGTTTGTAATAATATATATATGTTTCAAAAAAATATTCATAGTACATATGTTAGTATATAAGTTAAAAATCGGTTAGTACTATGTATATATTATGTACGTGTTTTTTACCTTGGCGATTTTAGTTGGGCAATGGTTGTATATACTTTGTAGTTTATATAGGTGAGTTTATATAAGACTTATTTGTTTATATCTACCAGTTTCTATAAGTTATATATAACCTTGTTAATTTTATTTTAAGTATTACGTATTATATCGTGTATAGTAAGTGCTACTGTCTATATATAAGGAATGTAAGATCTTCTTCTATATGTAAAGTAAAAAGGTTATATATATATCCTATCTGTTAGTATATGTATACAAGTTTACTTAAGTTCCTATTTGATTTGTGAGTTTATATAAATTAAAATGATGTAAGTTGATACGTATGTATGGATAGTTTTACAGATTATCCTGCATATGGGTAGAAATCTTGTTTACAGTATTATTATAGTTTAACAAGAGTATATATATGCAATTGTGTATATGAAAATTACAGTAATTATATATGTTTAAGTAATTTATGATTTAAGTACTGTTTTAAAAATATAATATATATATATATATATATATATATGGGTATTTTAATTTGGAAATGAATATAGATTCTTAAATATAAGTTTATATAAGTTGTTTATAATCTTTTGTTTATATGTGTGTATATATAAGTTCATATAAATTATATATAACTCTATTGTTTGTATATATATAACTTATGTAAGTTTATATACACGATTCTATATTAGTATATGTATATATATACATATGAGTTTGGTTTTTGTGTATAATGAAATGATTTTTATTTTGATATGTGTTTTAATTTAAACGACTATTTTTGGAAATATATATATGGATTTAGTCTAATATGTGTTTAAATTAATATTGATTTGAATATATATATATATATATATATTCCGTTTCTATCAAACTGATTGATTTTTCTCATTGATTCCTATCTGTCAAATCTAGATTTGCTTTGGAAGTCGTACTTGCATTTCGTAACTCAATTTCATTGTCTATCATCTCTAGCCTCGAAAGGTGAGCAATCACTCACGATTAACGTTCTTATATTTTGTTAAATTTGATTTGAATTGAAACGACAATTAAAATATGATGTTGCTAGTTATTTAACTGCTATATATATATGTCATTATCTGTATCTGTTCACCTGTGAGATATAACACCATATCCTGTTGTTTATATTTATTTAATTTATCGCTGATGATATATGCCTATTGTTAATATATTATATTATTAAAACTTCTCTCACCTTACAAGTTCCCTATTAGTATAGAATTCCTATGGGTTGAAATGATACATACTCGAACGATCTGTAGAATAGGAGAAAATTGTAATGGGTTGAAATGATAAACCCAAGCGATTTTCGTTGAATTGAATTTGGGATTGCGGGTTGAAATGATACATACCCGTATATATTTTAAATGCGGATTGAAATGATAAATATCTATATCACTTGACCATAGGATAGAAAATTATATACAGACCGTAGGTCTATATATATTAAAATGATTTCCAAGTTTTTAAAAATGAATATTTTGGTTTTAATAAATAATTAATTTTAAGATATTATATATATATATATGTTATTTATAAGGGTTTAAAATATAGATGTTAAAATTTATATGTTTTGAAAATTGTATGGTTGTAAATGAATTTTGAAATTATATTTCAAATATAAATCTTGAAATAGAAATTGGATTGAAATTATATTTATTTAAAAATTATACTTAAATAGGTGGATTTGAAATTTGAGATCTTAAAGATATGATTTGAAATTTGAGATTTTAAAGATATGATTTGAAATAAGTGATCATTTTAATATATAACTATTTTAACTATTTGAACTTATAACTATTTTATATAAACTATTTTATTGTATGTACTATTATTAATATCAAAACTGTTTAAAGGAAAGTGTTATGATTTCAAAGTGTTATGGATTCCAAAGTGTTATAAATTAAAGTATTTGGTTTCGAAAATGTTATGACTTTGAAGTGCTATGATTTTGGAAATAGATATATTTGAAAGGGAAATGATATTGTATTGATATAGTTCTAAATGGAAATGATATTTTGGTTTTGAAGTATAAAAAATTTTGAAATGACCATGGTGTTATAATAACGACTGGTTGTTAAAGAGACCGGGATCAGATATTATCGTACTCTCTGCCAATACCGAAAACCACTTTAACAACTATGTACATTGTGGAGATTTCAGAATGAAGTAGGATGGTTTGGTGACGATTATATATGGTATTTACATAGCCCTGAATCCCGTGAGTCAGCTTGATGTGGCTAAAACAGGAGCTATACTAGGCCAAGTGAGGTCATTCCTCCTATCGGACACATTTCTTTGATACCATTCTATTGCTTTTGTGATGTGATTGGGTGCACCCTTTGATTTGGGAGTTTGTCACAAGGTGGGCGATAGTAGCTGCTATGCGTTACCACCAGTCCGGGAGTGCAAATGGTATATCTACCCTGGCATTGCCTCGAGTGCCGTGTCACATGCCCTAGCGCGCCTTCTACGAGTTTGTTTTGTACCATACCTATGGGGTTCCCTCTGTGTAAACCTCTTGGAGGAGCGTATGGTACTGTATAGACTATGGGAATATATAAAATGTGTTAAGGGGGATATGGATAACACCTTTACGCTATTTTAATATATTTACTTTACTATAGACATATTATAATAGCGTATATTACTGCATAGTAGATAGTTCCACGGATCCTTAGAGGACAACCATCCCAAACATACTTTGAGTTACTTGTATTTCAGTTGATATTTCACTTGAGTTGGATTTATTGATACATGAATGCTAATCCTAACTCGAGTGTTTTGTGTTTTGCTTTACGCTCGGGTCAGACCGAGTGACACGGCATTTGACACTCACCTTTGGAGTTGGAGCTTCACTTGGAGATCCATCTATATCTATTTAGCTTTCAATTATCCAATGTTGGTCCAGACTTGTCATCTGTTTATATTCGAGACTGCATTGTATCTAAGACATTTTGTTGTATTTTATTCAACTCTGTTATTTATCTATTCCGCTGCATTATTATTATATTACTCTGTGTCTATGATTCTGTGATTGATTTATTTACTGTATATGTTGAATTTTTCCAAATATAAATTAACAATCTGAAATTTTGAGCAATTTAAGTCTTGCATGTGCGAATGCGAATGGCACGAAAGACCGGGTTGTTACAGTTGGTATCAAAGCTCTGGTTATAGGCAAAACTTAGCATATATGGTAAGTTTAATTACGGAATCACTTTCGTTCGAGCTTAAATCACTTCTTCTTTGACTCGGTTTCCTTTGACTTTTGGAACGTTCCCTCGGTTCCAGAAATCATTCCTATCTCTCCCTATTCGTGTTTCTTAATTATGGGGTATGCCATAACTCCACTTCGATTGATATCTATAATGAATCGGTGACCCTGCCAATCTTAGAATGATTTGTAATGGAGTGATACTATTTTACGACAAGCATTGATTTACCGAAGATTTCTGTATCCTCAATTTAGATGCCTCTACCTCTTGCGATCGAATGCTGATTTTCCTCGGAATTCAGCATCGATCTTGTTCTTGAAGTCACGGTTGTCCCGGTCAAGGTTACCTATGATTTATATAAGTCTATCCATCTTTCTATTTTGAAGTTGATTTTATCTTCCTTTTGATCCTATCTTCTGGTTGAATTCTCTTTGGTTAGGGCCGCTTGTAGTTGAATCTCTATCCTTGACTTGGAATCCATTTTGGGATCATTGAGTGAGAGAGTGTATTTTTAATAATATTAAGTTGTTTTATATATTATGTTGTTTGAGTCATTAAGGTTGACTTAGGATTTCAATCGATTCGTCTGATCAATGCTATCGATAGGAATTCCAAAACACTTGAACTGAGCAATCTGACACAATATTGTTTCCAAAATTGATAAATGAAATAATTTTGTATGATTATCTTATAAATATAAGTATAATTTTTTTGAAATTAAATTTGTTAAATGAATTGGTTGTTAGAAATGATAATATTTGATTTTTATTTGTAAACCATTGATTATTGCAACATGATGTAGATAAATGAAATTATAAAGCATGGTTTAAAATTTTGATATGGATTCGAAATGAACCTAAATTAAGAATTTGGGAATTAAATTTTTGATATTTTATAAAAATTGTTTAAATCTTAGAGTATATTATTTTAAAGTAGTTTCAAATAGAAATCATTTCAAAGAATTTTAAAACGAAGAAAATCAGTACTCTCTTCTATTGTCGTTGGAAAATAATTTCGATTATGGCTGCAGCATCATCGATATTCATTTTCAAGTCTCGAAGTGGAGAGCCCTTAGTAGCTTTGCTACATTTTTTTTAAAGAAAAAAGGGATTTAATTTAAATTATTATGTATAATGTGATTAATAAAATATATATGTATATAATTATTTCAAAATAATTTGAAGTGAAACCGGAAATTTGAATCTTAAGTTTTATATTAAGAAATAGTTTCACTTATTGAAATAAAGTGAAATGTTTGAATAATTTGAATATCTGAAATGATAAATGGAATTAAACCAACCTAAAATAATGAATTTGAACAAATTTTTTTGTATAACACTAATTACATTCTAATATATATAACTTGCCTAAAATATTCAAAAAATTCAAAATGTTAGTATATAATAAAGGGGTTGTACAAGAAGAAAACTTAGGTAATAAATGGTTCAAACCAAATCTGGCTTAATATAAATGTGGTAAATAAAAAGGAAATTTGTATAGCATTTAATTACACCCTGAACATTAATATAACATACCTAGAAAAGTTTAAATGTAAGTAGAATGTAATCAGATAGTATACACTATGATAGGTAATAGGATATCAAAAATGATATTTGTTAAGGGGTTTTATAAATAATAAATTGAATAACCGATTGAACAGTAAAAATAAAAATTTATCTATTGAGTAATATAAGGTTATAATAAAATGTTTATACACATAATATATGTTTCAAAATATATATTAAGTGAAATAAAGTAAATGATAGAAGAAAAATGCTATTTAAGGAAATAAATATGAATTTAAGAATAATGACTTGAATTTTTGTAGAATCCGCTTAGCTGGAGATAAATGGATAAAATAAATGATAAATTTAAAAATGAATTTGTTTGAAAGAAATTTTGAGAAAAATGAAAGAAAAATCAATTTTAAATTGGATGACTATCAATTAATTGAATAAATTGGACTAAACCAAACTGTTGAATATTAATTGAAATCTATATAGTTTTGGATAGTTGAAGTTAAATGTTGAGGTAAAATTAACCATGATTGATCAAATAGATTTAATAGATGAGTAAGATAAAACAAATTTGTTGTGAAATTTTTGCTATAAAATGTTTATAAATGGGAGACAAATCAATTGAATAAAATATATGGGAATGAAACCCATCAAATGTGAACACAATAAATTTGATTGACTAAATAAAATAAATTGGGATCAACTAAACTAATATAAACCAATCTTAAAATTAAATGTAGTTTATATAGTTTTAAATTAATTGTTTTATTTTATATTTCAAATTTATTTTTCTTCTGGTTGTTTCTATTCTTGTACCTCCTTCCTTTTTTAGGACAAAAAGTTTTAAGCGGGGGAGAGTGTAACGACCCATAAATTTTAGTTATTTTATTTATTTAATTAATTGAATTTTCGTGAAATTTCAAACAATAAAATTTGAAAATAAAAATTTAATATTTGAAATACATCAATTTAAACGTAGCAAATGATAAAATTTCATCAGAAAATATGGAAGTAAATTTTATTGTATAATTTTATTCAAATTCAAATCAGTTAAAAAGTGATGATAATAAAATGTTTTCCAAACTTGAATATTTTTATGTAATAAATTTGTAAATCATCTTCTGAGTGAGACATCATATTTCGTTTCTCCAAATCTGAATTGTTATTACTCCGTTTGTCTTATTTTTGGCGTATTAGCAACATTTTCGGTACCGATTATCGACTTTTGATCATGTTATTCCGCCTTTTGGCAAGGCCATGATACCAAAAGATTGATCGGAAAACCGAAGATAATTCACCTCAAAAATTGGTTATACACTGCTTCATTATGGATATCAATGAATTTTGACCGAGCCCAGATCGGGCCACAATCGATAGAACATGACAAGCAAAGCCATAAAAGCAAACGTTCCAAATCTCAAGTCAATCCGAGTTCGTACGCTCAAGTTATCATCGGTGCAAGTTGGAGGAAATGGCCCTGAGTTCGAATCCATGGGCAGAGCTCCTAATCGAATCCATCAACATATGTTTGCTCCGAATCGATCTCCCAAAGCCACATGTTCGAGTCCATCAAGTCTCCTCTGCTTCGAATCCATAGGTGTTGTTGAGCTTCGCATCCATCCAAGACACCCCTGCTTTGACTCCACGAATGACAGTACGTTCGAATCCATCTTACTACAATAGCTTCGTATCGATCGACCAAGGCTCACCGTGATGGATACGAACGAGCATCCATTCGAATCCCTTTGTGGACGCCTTCGAATCCATTAGCTCGAGGGTGACGAAAATCGTGGATTCAACCCAGTCAACTCGAAGTGAAAGGCGGATCGATACGAAGAAAGCACGCCATGTCAACAACACCACGCGCAAAGCCATCGATTCGACCCTATCGATTGGAAGGGGGTTGATTCGAACGGAGCACATTAACTGGAAATGTAATCTTGAATCGATCATAACTCGAGATCTACAAGTCCAAATGCCATGCAGTTTTTACAGGAGTTTGTTTACATGTTGAAGAATGTCCACACCAAATTTCATCTCGATTGGATGATTTCTTGATCGATTCGAAGGGAGTTTGAATCGATCCCAAAGTGGGCCCAAATTTCCTAAGGCCGGGCATGTGGGCCCCCTCACGTGCTAGAAGTGGTCTCCCTAAATTTAGGCGAAATATCAGCCTCCTACACCTATAAATAGAGCCCTAGGTCATTCAGAAAAGGGGATCGGGGTTCTGAAGTGCCAAGACTCTACCGGATTCAATTCTACGCCGTATCGTCGCTGTTGCATTCAAGTTTTAGAGCTGTAACCAATTGTAACCTGCTGTAACCAACTGTAATCATCAAGAGAACATCAATAAAGAAAGAAAACTTCAAAGTGAACGTAGGCAAGATCGCCGAACCACTATAAAACCTGTGTCGTTTACTTATTTTCTGCTGTTTCTGTTGAATGTTCATCATTTTTGTTATCTATAAATTTGTTATTTGTGATTTGCGATTGTGAACGGGTGCTTTTAACGGCTATTGGGTGTTTGTGACCAATTTTGGTGCAAACATTTTGGTGCTCTCACTGAGAAGGCTAATTCAGGAGATCTATCAATTGAGAGTTGATTCAGAGAGAGTTTGAAAGTTCAGATTTGAGAAATTATGACGAGACAATCGAGCAGAAGGCCAAGGCCAGAGCGAAGTCAGCATGAAGGGAGTCAAGAGGCTTCCTCAGGAGCAAACCAAGCTTCAGTCTTCATCACCAGGGATGAGATGGAGACAATGATGAAGAGACAGGAAGAGATGATCCAGAATTTGCTTCAACGGATTGGGCAACTTGGAGCACAGAATCAAGGAGTAACTGGAGTTTCATAATGGAGCAGGACTATCTGGCGCAGCGCTAGAACTGGGGGGCACACACTTAGAGCACGTTGATCCGATTCTAGGAAGAGAGTCAGGGGCATCCGAGCAACCTGGCAGCAATAGAGGGATGAATGTTCAATAAAGGGGGCATACTCCAGAAAGCTCACACGGACTCGGGGTGCAAGTCGAAGGACAAGGATTACGGCTTGGAGACAACGACAGATTGGCGGAGATGGTTAGAAGAGCTATGAGAGGCGGTTTGATGAACAAAGATTTGGAGGATGTTAATAGAAGTCCTTTTAGCACGACAATCAGACAAGCAAGGAACCCACCGATTTCAAGTTACCATCATTGGACATGTATAATGGGAGGACAGACCCTACAGTTCATCTAACGAAATATATGAGGCATATGGAAGTGCTGGGGGCATCAGAAGAGGTTATGGCCCGGTGCTTTCCGTTGTACCTAGCGGATATTGCAGCGTTGTGGTTTAGACAACTAGAGAGTGGATCTATCGGAACATGGAATGATCTAACCGAAAAGTTTACGAGGCAATTCAGGGTTCACATTACAAGACCCAAGAATGTGATGACTTTGGCAACCCTAAAGCAGAAAGCCGGAGAGACTTTGAGAAATTATCTAACGCGATTCAATGCAGCAGCAGCTTCGGTGGATCGAGCAGATCCATCTATGGTGGTGATGGCAGCTGTGTCCGGAGTAGCTGACGGCACAGAGTCCAAAAATTCATTGACTAAAGATCCACCTGCGGATCTAGGGGAATTCTACAACGAGGCAGAAAAGTTTTTACGATTGGAAGATGCAAACGCCGAAAGAGAAGAAGGAGAGGGAATAGAAGTTTATGTGCTTAAAGACAAAAAGCCTCTCGAAAAGGACTCAGGCAAGGATAAAGGAAAACGAAAGGCTGAGGATAGTGGTGATGGGTCAAAGCGACCGCGGAGAGAGGCACGATTCACCACCTATTCAGAACTGAATGAGAGTTTGGAGCGAATCTACCGAGATACACGAGAGCAAGTTCCATACCGTAGGCCAATACGAAGGGACCCCACTGTTGACGAGAGAAAATCAGACAGATATTGCTTATTCCACGAACTGAACGGTCATAACACTAATGACTATAGGCATCTAAAGGATGAGGTAGAAGGGCACATCAGGAATGGTATGCTACTTCAGTATGTGAGGAGATGAGCTCCAGCGGTAGAGCCAGAGCGGCCACCGTCTACATCAGCTAGGGGTGACCCTGAACCAGGACATCGTATGGTTATCAATTAGTTGAAATAACAATGAACAAGTAGTAAACCTCTCACTAACGTGGGTTAATCATTTACACATGTACGAGATCACGAACGGTCCACAGGCATGCTTTGAATGGCTATTAACCCTATCATTGTGAAAATTTACACTTTGACATCCTTGCTTTGCTTTTGTTTTGTTTTGTTTTGATTTGGACATTTAGACTTTGTTTGATCGGACATTTCTATTTTAAAACTCATCAGTTGAATGGATATTTGGTTCGGATAATTCTGAAATGGCTAAGCTACTTACACATGTACGGGGTCGCGAACGGTCCTTAGGCATGCTCTGAGATGGCGATATGCCACCTTGACAAACGATCCAGGGACCCACTCGAACGTGAACCTGGTATCGATAATAACAAGCCCCCTCCCCCCCCCCCCCCCGGGCACACTAATTCGCCTCCAATAGGCACACAAACGATCCAGGAACTCACCCGAACGTGACCCTGGCATCGATAATACTAAGCCCTCCCGGGCACTCGGCACAACTCGCCTCGAACGGCACAACTCGTCCCGAATGGCACAAATCACCTCACCTCAAATGGCTCGATCACGAACGATCGTCATTTGAGGTCCGCCACCTGACCGCACACGGTCGCACTTTACCACAAATGGCCCGATCCCGAACGATCGTCATTTGAAGTAAGGCGCTTGATTGTGAACGGACACATTTCATCTCACATGGCTCGATCCCGAACGGTTGTTATATTAAGTTAAGCGCTTGACCGCGCACGGTCACACTTCACCTCAAATGGCTTCATCCCGAACGATCGTCATTTGAAGTTAGGCGCTTGACCATGAACGGTCGCACTTCATCTCAAATATCTCGATCTCGAACGGTCATCATTTGAGGTCACATAAAACTGTAAATTCCTTTGCAGGACATCAACAGGATATGAACATCCAGCTCATGACATTACAAAACAGGCCTTCCTACCGCGAGGCATATTTTGGGGGGCAAATGTTATCCCGCCTTTTGGCAAGGCCATGATACCAAAAGATTGATCGAAAAACCGAAGATAATTCACCTCAAAGATTGGTTATACACTGCTTCACTATGGATATCAATGAATTTTGACCGAGCCCAGATCGGGCCACAATCGATAGAACATGACAAGCAAAGCCATAAAAGCCAACATTCCAAATCTCAGGTCAATCCGAGTTCGTACGCTCAAGTTATCATCGGTGCAAGTTGGAGGAAATGGCCCTGAGTTCGAATCCATGGGCAGAGCTCCTGATCGAATCCATCAACATATGTTTGCTCCAAATCAATCGCCCAAAGCCACATGTTCGAGTCCATCAAGTCTCCTCTGCTTCGAATCCATAGGTGTTGTTGAGCTTCACATCCATCCAAGATACCCCTGCTTCGACTCCACGAATGACAGTACGTTCGAATCCATCTTACTACAATAGCTTCGTATCGACCGACCAAGGCTCACCGTGATGGATACGAACGAGCGTCCATTATAATCCCTTTGTGGACAAGGCCTTCGAATCCATTAGCTCGATGGTGAAGAAAATCGTGGATTTGACCCAGTCAACTCGGAGTGAAAGGCGGATCGATACGAAGAAAGCACGCCACGTCAACAACACCACGCGCAAAGCCATCGATTCGACCCTATCAATTCGAAGGGGGTCGATTCGAACGGAGCACATTAACCGGAAATGCAATCTTGAATCGATCATAACTCGAGAACTACAAGTCCAAATGCCATGCAGTTTTTACAGGAGTTTGCTTACATGTTGAAGAATGTCCACACCAAATTTCATCTCGATTGGATGATTTCTTGATCGATTCGAAGGGAGTTCGAATCGATCCCAAAGTGGGCCCGAATTTCGAGAAGTGGTCTCCCTAAATTTGGGCGAAATATTAGCCTCCTACACCTATAAATAGAGCCCCAGGTCATTCAGAAAAGGGGATCGGGGTTCTGAAGTGCCAAGACTCTACCGGATTCAATTCTACGCCGTATCGTCGCTGTTGCATTCAAGTTTTAGAGCTATAATCAATTGTAACTTGCTGTAACCAACTGTAATCATCAAGAGAACATCAATAAAGAAAGAAAACTTCAAAGTGGACGTAGGCATGATCGCCGAACCACTATAAAACCCATGTCGTTTACTTGCTCTCTGCTGTTTCTGTTGAATGTTCATCATTTTTGTTATCTACAAATTTGTTATTTGTGGCTTGCGATTGCGAATGGGTGCTTTCAATGGCTATTGGGTGTTTGTGACCAATTTTGGTGCAAACAGATCAGATAGTCGTATTGCCGATATATATGTATCATTTTGATCGTCTCGTCGTGCTGACCTCCGTGGTATATTCATTTATGCAATTCGGTGTATGATATGCGGGGGAAAACGACAAGTTTGTCATACTACTTTCGTATTTAAATTTTTTGTCCCTGTCCTTTTCAATTGCCAGCCGTATAGCTGTCGTTTCCTTTGTAACAACTTCTGAAATCCATATGGCCTTTCAATATTTCGGTATCCTTTCATTTCGAGCACCGTTCATCGTTTTGGAATTTACGTTCAAATTTTCGTTTGAATTTTTTTTTACATATATAACTATTCATTTCTATTTGCTGTCAACCTCTGCCTGTTCGCATCATTCACCTTTATAGCTGTTCCTTTCTTTTCCTACGCCTTTCACCTTCTTTATAAGTTATATGTACATTTATTATATAATAAAGTGATTGAAGCCTGTTCATTTTTCTCTATCCAACTAGAATTGCTCTTTTTCTCATCCACCTATTCCACCTTATCAAACTGCTAAGCCTCCACCACAACTACCTAGTCGTGCCCGCCTTCTTCCTCTTCTTCCTCCCCACCATCGCTCAACACACTAGCACTTCCTAACCCGCAGCCGCATGACGGCCACATCCTCGGCCTGTCATTTTCTCGTCCTTTCCCATTCATTTTCGTCCAACCCCTCACCTACAAGTCAAAACAAACTCCACGCAATGCACCCAGATCCGCCTTCTCCAGTAAACTCTCTGCCTCACCACCATAACAGACGAGTGCCACTGTCCTTCGCCTATGCGGCAGTTTCCCCTTCACTCTCAGTTTTGCTCGGCCGACATCTCTATGGGTTCATAGGTATAGGTATTATAATATGCTATTGTTCCTAAGTATTTAGTGCATATTGTATAATAAAAGATGTTATATAATTATGACAGTGTATATATATGCGCTTTTATGTTGTGTTTCTATTTTTAAAATAGATTTGTTTGTAATAATATTTATATATATGTTTAAAAAAAAAATCATAGTACATATGTTAGTATATAAGTTAAAAATCGGCTAGTATTATGTATATATTATGTACGTGTTTTTTCCTTCAGTGCTTTTAGTTGGGCAGCAATTGTATATACTTTGTAGTTTATATAGGTGAGTTTATATAAGACTTATTTGTTTATATCTATCAGTTTCTGTAAATTATATATAACCCTGTCAATTTTATTTTAAGTATTACGTATTATACGGTGTGTAGTAAGTGCTATTGTCTATATTTGAGGAATGTAAGATCTGCTTCCATATGTAAAGTATAAAGGTTATATATATATATATATATATATATCCTGCCTGTTAGTATACGTATACAAGTTTACTCAAGTTCCTATTTGATTTGCGAGTTGTATATAAATTAAAATGATGTAAGTTGATACGTATATATGGATAGTTTTACAGATTATCTTGGATATGGGTAGAAATCTTGTTTACAATATTATTATAGTTTAACAAGAGTATATATATGCTATAGTGTATATGAGAATTACAGTAGTTATATATGTGTAAGTAATTTATGAAGTACTGTTTTAAAAATATAATATATATTTATATATGGGATTTTAATTTAGAAACAAATATAGATTCTTAGATATAACTTTATATAAGTTGTTTATAATCTTTTGTTTATATATATATATATAAGTTCATATAAATTATATATAACTCGGTTGTTTGTGTATACATAACTTATGAAAGTTTATATACACGATTTTATATTAGTATATGCATATATGTACATATGAGTTTGGTTTTTGTGTATAATGAAATGATTTTTATTTAGATATGTTTTTAATTTAAACGATGATTTTTGGATATATATATATATATATATATATATATATATATGGATTTAGTATAATATGTGTTTAAATTAATATTGATTTGAATATATATATATATATATATATATATATATATATTCCATTTCTATCAAACTGATTGATTTTTCTCATTGATTCCTATCTATTAGCTTGTCTGTCAAAATTCATGTCAATCTAGCTTTGCTTTGGAAGTTGTACATGCATTTCGTAACTCAATTTCATTGTCTATCCTCTCTAGCCTCGAAAGCTGAGCAATAACTCACGATTAACGTTCTTATATTTAGTTAAATTTGATTTCAATTGAAACGACAATTGAAATATGTTGTTGCTAGTAATTTAACTGCTATATATATGTCATCATCTGTATCTATCCACGTGTGAGATATGACACCATATTTTGTTGTTTATATTTAGTTAATTTATCACCGATGATATATGCATGTTTTTAATATATTATATTATTATAACTGTTCTCACCTTGCAAGTTCTCTATTAGTATTGAACTCCTTATGTGTTGAAATGATACATACCCGAATGATCTGTAAAATAGGAGAAAATTGTTATGGGTTGAAATGATAAACCCAAGCGATTTTCATTGAATTGAATTAGCGATTGCGGGTTGAAATGAGATATACCTTTATATATTTTTAATTATGGATTGAAATGATAAATATCCGTATCACTTGACCATAGGGTAGAAAATTATATACAGACACCATTGGACCATATATATATATATATATTTTAAAATGATTTCGAAGGTTTTAAAAATGAATATTTTGGTTTTAATAAATAATTTATTTTAAGATATTATATATATATGTTTTTTATAAGGGTATAAAATTTAGATTTTAAAATTTATATGTTTTGATAATTGTATGGTTATAAATGAATTTTGAAATTATATTTCAAATATAAAGTTCATAATACAAATTGGTTTGAAATTATATTTATTTAAAAATTATAATTAAATAGGTGGATTAGAAATTTATTAAATTTGAGATTTTAAAGTATGATTTTTTAACTTGAATTTGATTAAAAGCGATTTAAATGAATATTTCAAATTTACCTAAATTGAAATGATATATTTAGTTTTATTTAAAATTCAGAAATTTAAGGTTTATTTAGATGATATTGGATTTATTAAGTGAATATTTCAAAAATAAATAATAATGAAGTTAAATAAAGAGATGTATGAAATTTTCAAATGTAGTTTTGAATTTGTGGAATATTTAAAGTTTGAAATATATTGAAAAATAAGTGGCTTATTTGCTGGTTCAAATCTGTACTTGAAATCGATTTAATTTGAAATGGTTATTGAGAGACTGAATTGAATTAAAAATTGATGAATTGAGATTTGATTCGAATTTTGGAGTTGAGTTAATTTGAATCGATTTGTGAAATTTGAGAAAGCTATTTTATTATATAAAATATTTTTAAATTATATTTATAACTATTTATTTATTTTACTTTATAAATTATTTTAGTATAAGCTATTTTATTATAAATCATTTTAGTATAAAACCATTTTAACTATTTTATACTAATTATTTTAATATAAACTATTTTAACTTATAACTATTTTTTTAAAGTATTTTATCTTATAAACTATTTTATTTTATGTACTATTATTAATATCTAAACTGTTTAAAGGAAAGTGTTATGATTTCAAAGTGTTATAAATTCAAGTATTTGGCTTTGAAAATGTTATGACTTTGAAGTGCTATGATTTTGGAAATAGATATATTTGAAAGGGAAATGATATTATATTGATATAGTTTTGAAATGGAAATGATATTTTGGTTTTGAAGTATAAACTATTTTGAAATGACCATGGTGTTATAATAACGATTGGTTGTTAAGGAGACCGGGATTAGATATTGTCATATTCTCTGCCTATACCGAAAACCACTTTAACAATTGTATACATGGTGGAGATACCAGAATGAAGTAGGATGGTTTGGTGATAATTCCATATGGTATTTACGTAGCCCTGACACCCGTGAGTCAGCTTGATGTGACTAAAATAGGAGCTATCCCGTGTCAAGTGAGGTCATTCCTCCTATCGGACACATTTCTTAGATACCATTCTATTCTTTTTGTGATGTGATTGGGTGCACCCTTTGATTTGGGAGTTTGTCACGAGGTGGGCGATAGTAGCTGCTATGCGTTACCACCAGTCTGGGAGTGCAAATCGTATATCTACCCTGGCATCGCCTCGAGTGCCATGTCACATGCCCTACCGCGCCTTCTAGGATTTTGTTTTGTACCATACCTATGGGGTTCCCTCTGTGTAAACCTCTTGGAGGAGCGTACGGTACTGTATAGACTATGGGAATGTATAAAATGTGTTAAGGGGGTATGGGTAACACCTCTACGCTATTTTAGTACCTTTACTTTACTATAGACATATTGTAATAGCATATATTACTACATAGTAGATAGTTACATGGATCCTTAGAGGTTGGTTACCTAAACATCCTTTGAGTTACTTGTATTTTAATTGATATTTCACTTGAGTTAGATTTATTGATATAAGAATGTTGATCCTGACTCGAGTGTCTAGTGTTTTGTTTTACGCTTGGGTTAGATTGAGTGACACACCATTTGAGACTCACCTTTGGACTTAGAGCTTCACTTGGAGATCCATCTATATCTATTCAGCTTTCAGCTATCCAATGTTGGTCCAGACTTGTCATCAGTTTGTATTCGAGAATGCATTGTATCTGAGATATTCTGTTGTATTTTATTTCAACTCTGTTATTTATCTATTCCGCTGCATTATTATTATATTACTCTGTGTCTTTGATTATATGATTGATTTATTTACTGTATATGTTGAGTTTTGACAAATATAAATTAACAATCTGATATTTTGAGCAATTCAAGTCCGGTATGTGCGGATGCGAATGGCACGAAAAACCAGGTTGTTACATAAAATATGCGGGAATATGTCCAAACCAATCAATATATATGTATAATATATCATATATCACCCAAACAAGCACCAATCAACATAAAATAAATTTATTCTCACGTATCAAAACATAAGCGAGTCAAAAAGAGTGAGTTTTAATCACTTTAATTCCAATAGTCTTTGTAGCATTTTATTCCAAATACGAGTGTTTAATTTTACAAAAAATTCTTACCGGCTCCAAATCAATCCAATCCAGCTCCATCGCATAACGTTCATTAATACGAACCCAACGCAACTTGTTTCGTGCGATTTGGACCTCGTATGAATAAGTTATACAATTTATAAGTTTAACGATTTTAAAACAACATAATTCATAATTTTTCTGTAAGGAATGCGATTTTATCGGGATCCGAAGGTCGGCATTCTTACGTCCACCGTATCAAATGCCGCATAATCGAATGCCGGAAAACTGAACTGTTATGGTTAAAGAAGAAGAGGTAGAAGAAAAAGATAGAAGAAGTAAGAAAACAGAATAGAAACAATATCAGAATCTCACATATCGCAGCGGAACAACATATAATAGATAAATGAATAATCTTTAAAACAAAGAACTATCTCAGTTATTACATTACATCACATTATCATCAGAGTATACAACAACAATATGCAACACAACTGGAAAACAGACAGTTATACAAACATGTCCTTACAAGAGAATTTACAGCGGTAAGACAATATCATTTACAAGTAATACGTCTCGCCATCCAGCTCGCCTCCTGAGCTCCATAGCACTCCTGAATCCAGAATGACCCGATAACCTGACTCTAGACTGCCCGTGTGGAAAAATTTTGGGCACCCAGAGTTTAGGAAGGGAACAATAAACTCCAGGTCAGTCATGGGACTGGTGTGAGAACTCAAAACAGTTATTTATCCTTTTTAAAACAACAACAACAAGGAAAGTGGAAAAATATTCGCAATGCTTTTGGAAAATGAAACTACCATAAGGCCTCCCCGCACATACACAATGCAAACGCAGAATTGGAGGAGATTTCTCCTTATGAGAGTCAAAGATGCTTACTACGCAAACAAATCATTTTTGATATTATTTTTAGTGCATAGTGATGAAAACATTTCGAAAATAGATAGTAATCTTAGCCAGCATAGGTACCATTATAGTATGCCTGCTATAGCTACCATATTAAATGGCAGGATCTACAACTAAAACCGTACAAGGTTCGTATTGTTTCTTTGGATTTCCAACAAATGGTTAGGCTAAGGAACTTCCTACTGCCACATGGGATCGCCTCTGGCGGGACGTCCCGAGAACTTAACCAGCTCTCTTCCAACACAAGGCCGGATTACCTTTGCAACTAAGTAACTACTACACGAATATGCCACCCTCCGGTCCTTTGGGACCTTTATCCGAGGGCCCTCGATCACCAAGCAACAACCACACAGAAAAATGAGATTGGAGAAACCACATAGGTTAAGCATCAGGGCTCCATACCTGACACCACCCTTTTCCAGAAGGAAATGACATACCCTAAAGGGCGCGACCCTCATAACCTTGCTGCATATTCCTGTTTCGACCATTTTCGAGGTATGAGGTCTGACGAAGTCCCGTCCACAAAGCTACGCTTTTTCACAAAGCCACGCTTTGATCAACAAATGATCAATAAATAATCATCACACAGCAACACTCAGCATGCCACATTACCAAATTGGGAGTATATCGCTGATAACCTTCAACTACAAAACCTCTGAGCTCGTATTTCTCAAAGAAGGGTGTTAACTAAGAGAATAAATTCTCCGTCACCAACAGAAATGTATTTGAAAGAAATCTGCTTTATATCTCAAAAATGTAATGTCAGAAAAGAAGCCCTTGCAATCCGGGTTCACAATCCCGATCGAATTTCCCATCACAAAGGAAATCTCCATACCGTAGCTAACGGTGCAGAGACAATCGATAGGTCATCCTACCGTTTTCGCAAATACCCGGTCTTCACCACCGGTCTTCAATGCTATCCATTACATCGTATCACTATTCGGAATGGCTAATCCGAATAATGAGCACAATAATTTAAAAATAAATGCAGCATTCAATTTCAACCAATTCACAACAAATAGCCATTTAAGGGTCAATATTGACAGTCGGCATTTAGCTATCAATCAATATTCACAACATAACCCGATTCCAAATAATCTTCCCAAATTATTTATTTTCAAAAATATCTTTACAAGATATAATTTCCACACTTCAACCATTTGAAAACAAATTTCAAATCAAATTTTACCTTTAAAACTTTCATTTTAAAATGGTTCATTTAAACCAATCAAATAAATCCTTACCGATTGATTAAATTTACGTTCCAAATTCGTAAATTTATTTCCTCGCATTTAAAAATAAATCAATGTTTATTTTTAAAACAAATTTCCCTTATAAATTTCCATTGTGAATTTACATTTCCAAACATACACTTTTTATACGATTTTTCAAATCGATTTCAATTATTCATTTCAATTTATCTTTATAATATATAATCTCAAAACATTCACTTCATATTGGAAAACATTTCCATACTTATTTAATAATAAGTAATTCACCAATCTATTTATTTTCAATATCTGGAAAATATTCAATATACTTAAATCATAATTAAGTATATATTTTATTCTTTAAGGAAAACTTCTCTTAAACACATTTATTTGAGTCAAAACGAATGTTGCGTAAAACATCGTTACGACAACCCAAAATCACTAGTATAGTGATTCGAAATTAAGATAGATATACAAACCCCAATACTATACAAAACTTTTTCCTTTCGGAAATCATTTACTATAACAACAGTGTTATAGTCCACCATTTCCTTCTATTTCTCGAAAACGTCTATTTCAACAATAAATGTTGGAATCTATGGTTTCGATACTTAATTCATTTTTAAAACATTTTTTGAATCGCTTTAAATTCTACTTAAAATATCACTTTCCCAAAACATTTCTTTACTATACTATTCACTGTCCAAAATCGTGAATATACTTCATTTACCAAATTCAACATTTCTACATGTTTTATTTAAAGGATTATTCACTGTCCAAAATCGTGAATATACTTCCTTTAATAAGCTATAATAATTAAACTTATTGAAATAAGTCGATTTCGGATTTATAAAACAACGCTTATAAATTCCATTTATACTTTATAACAACTTCAACTTATAAAATCACTTTATTAACAAATTCTAACCGTATCCCATTTACGCGCCAAAATCCAATTTATAAGTTAATTACTTATAAATCCTTTATTTTACAAAAATCCATTCATTTTATAACTTCACAATTCATAAATCTATAGATTTCATCCATTTATGAAATCCATTTATACTTCATTTTAACACTTATAAAAACTCGTTTTATGATTCCAATATTTTAATTTATAAATATCAATTTTATAAATCTTTTATATAAATCATTTATAATAATTCAAAAAAATCCCAATTTAAACCATTTTATAAATTAATCAACTACTTATTTTGAAAATCACATTTCAGTTATATTTCACAAAAATCATGATTTTTATAACATAAATATTTCAACGTTTATTTATTTAAAATGAATCAATTCCAAAATTAAATTTTAATATGAATTCTCAACTTAAATTTTCAAAAATCAAATTTTATTTATTTTCGGCATCTAACGATAACAAAAATATATTCGACTAAAATTTAGCCTTTAACGATTTCAATCGCAAAGATAATCATGCAGATTATAAATAGATCAACACACAACATTGAAACCAATTCAATCATTTGAGGAATCCAGTTGGATCCCTCCAACCTGTTTCCCTGCATCCAAAGATATTAGCACAATACCAATTCCGCTTCAAGACGGAATATCGCGGTATATGGGATTTATAAAATACTATCCGCTATTATGCGGCGCAATAGGGTCTCATTCGCTATATAATGCGGGAATTCAACTCCAAATACATATATAATACCAATTCCATACAAGTTGGAATTATCGCGGTATATGTGTTTAATAAATAACATCCGCTGAATATACGGCGTATAGGGTCTATTTCAATACAACAGATAACAATTTATCATCCAATCACACAATCAAGCAATTTTAAATCTAACTATTTAAAATTTAAATCGAAACAAATCGATTGAGTGAGAAGTTCTCACCTTTAGTTTCCGATAACAGTTGTAGAGTTTTGTTTCGAATAAAATTAAACAAGCGTTTAAATTTTACCCGAAATTCAAACTAGCTCCAAACGACTCCAAACTAGCTCCATTGCGTAGTGCTCGACAAAACGGTTGCAACGCAAGTTGTTTCGTCCAATTCCGACCCCGTATGAACAAGTTATAGTGTTTTAAATATTATACAAATTAATTTCTATTTTTTTTCTTTTTATAACCTTAGCTTATCAGGGTCGCACGTTCCAGGCAAAGCAAATCACGACCGTGTTTTGTTCCTTCTTCCTCTCCAGGCCTCACACGTAAGTGAACCCAATACTGCCCCCACTTAGGGTTAATAGCCGTGACTACTACAAGCTACTTGAAGACGATCAGACCACATCACTTCGAAGCTCAACACCACGCCTACCATCGACCAGAGGCCGGCCATGCTCGGTTGAGCCATTGCCTCCAAATTCGTGCTTGAACGCAACCCATATACGGCCAGAATTTGGCGACCACGATGCTCCAATGACGATCAACCCCGTATGGATCTGAAGCTCTTCCGATGCTCCCCAACTTTGCTTGAGAAAGTTTTCAATAATATTGAGTGGATTGAAATAGATTAAGGAGAGAAGATGGAATATTTTCGGCCCTTGGTTTTGATGGTGGCGGCTGAACGTTTAAAACCCTAGTGTTTTCTTTTGTTGAAAATTGTGAATAAGGGGTCCTTTTATAGAAAATCCAACGAAAACACTATTCATCCAAAATTTTCCGAACTCCAAATCTCGCGCGGTGACCTGGGTTTCTAAGGTTTACCCCGCGTTCCGGACACAATGGAATAGGTTTCGAAAGCTAATTTGATTATCTGTGCGAGTTACGGAGATAAACGATCAAATTTTAAATTAAACCGATTAAACCAATTTCTATGAGTTTTGGCTTGCCCCGGACAAACGGTAAATCCGATTGACACGAAATTTGAAATCTTAAATAATATAACATTACGGATCCGATGAAACTAGTTTCTTCGAAATACAAGACTGTTTGAAAAATGACTATTTTAACTCGTGAATTAAATATTAAAACATTCAATTTTCACAATTTAACTTTTAATTCAATTTTAAAAGTTCACAAACATTGTTCTAACTCCAATATGATTTAATATAACTCTATAAATCATTTTTATTCACATTAAATCCAAATTCCAAATTTTTCTGTAATTTCAAATATTAAGTTGCCGATTTAATTATCCAATTAAATCTAAATATACGAAAAAATAAATTATTCGACTTATAAATTTTACTTGTTGATATTTAAAATCAATTAGATATCTGAATTTCAAATGACAGAAATTCTAGGTCGTTACAAACTTCCCCCTTAAAAGAATTTCGTCGTCGAAATTACCAAGTAAGAAAAGGTCTTGAAATCCATTAACTTTTCAAAACAAACCGTTCAAATTAGATTTTACAAATCTCTCAAGTGTTTAACTTTCCAAAAATTCAATAGTTAAACTTCTTAGAAAACTTCACTAATATTTTCAAATCCATATATAGCTATCTTTTTAAAATCAACTATATCGTTTAACTTTTCAACTCAAATCAAAACTTAGTTTTCACAAATTTTTTTCTTCCAAAATTTCTCGAAAATTTTCCAACAACTTAATTTTTCAGAAAATTTCGCCATAACCTCCTTTGTACGGAGGAGCTTTTACAATATCGCAATATATATAAATATATATATACATTAACCCACACGGTCGGAAAACGGAAAAACAGTTCATATTTCCTATTTTTATTGCGTAGGCGTACCTTTTTAGCATTTTTAAGCAAAGCAGCTATTTATTTAGCATTTTGCGCAACCAAATCCCGCTAACGGTAGCCCCGGTACCTGTACTTACTTAATATAGACACGTAAGTGACATATATAAGAAGTTATTAACATTTTACTCTTTTAAACAACTACAACACATGCATATTAAAAGAAATGCATACTAAACAAGGTTCATAAGCAACTTATATGATTTCAACATTACTTGTAATTGTTTACAGCCAATTTATATATAACGAGGATTCATTTTCAATTAGTTTACATTCACTAATTTACATTCAAGTTGGTCCACTTTCAATTCAAATCAATTTCCATTCAATTGCTTTAGCTTTCAATTTTATTCATTCAATTGCATATGAATTTCTATTCAATCAATTAACAATAATCTAACAACCAATGTATACCCAACACTACCGAATTTATTCACTTTACATTCAACATTGATATTCACTTTATTTACCTTCAATCTGGTTTAACATTCAATTAGCCTTAAATGAATTAACACTTATATCCATTATTCCATATCAATTTACTTACATTCGATTGATTTACATTCAATTCATTAGTTCAATTACTAATTTACTTTACAAATAAAGTTGAATCTCCTTTATATAACTCATGTTCACATCCATTTAATTCACTTCATTATTTTACTTCGATACCAAAATCAACTTCATTCAGCATCACTTAAGTTATATTCCTTTTTAAACATCATTTGTTTAACTTAACTTAAATTTCCATTTCAACAACATACAGCTAAAATCCAATTCAAGTTCCAACTCCAAAGTAAATTCTAGCAAATGGAAATTCTATTTAACTTTTACCAAAGCAAATTTTATCACTCATTCAGATTCATACCTCGTTTTACTTAACAAAGTTGTTTAACCATTTTAATAATTGGTTTTACTTACATCTTCACATTTAATAAGTTATACAACTTATTATTCAACTTCCAAATCTGATTTAATTTATTTAACTTCCTTTAGTTAAATTTCACATCATATATTTTATCATACTAATTCAAATTTATTTCAACTTTACCAAAGTTAAATCTTTATTTCATATTACAAGTTCACAACTCATTTCACTTATATCCAACAATGACAACTTGAATTTTAATTTCAAATTTGTTTATCACAACAAAATTCAATTTCAATTTACTATGGTAGCAAATCCATCACACAGAAACTCAAAAATGATACTGATGATGTTGCAGTCATCACCCTTATTATTCCCCAGCAACAGTAGTGAATTCAATGCTTTAAATTCTTTCAAATTTTTTTCCCTTTTATTTATAAATCACATTTATAAATCTTGCTTATATAATTTCACTATTTCTCTTTACTTATACAAGGTTATTTCACAATTGTAAATCATTTCAATTAAAATTCTATACTTATACAATTTGTTGCTTTTATATAATTTATTCTTTCACAATTGTTGTTTTTTTTCTTTTAGATTATTCGAACTACTTTGATTCACTTATATTTTCTTACATTTTCAACAATCAAACCATTCAATTTATATACACTTCATTGATTTCTGAAAAATTATTCCTTTATATATATAAAATATAATAAAAATTATTTCATTTACCCAATTTAAAACAATACTATGTCGGTTTATCTCGTTTAAGAGTTTAGAAACCCTTATCGATACAGTTAGCTAAACTGCACCGACCAGAATTCATAAACAATCAACTGATAAGTCAACACAATACAACACAATTTCATATTCACTAACAAATACGCTCTCATATCTATTATTATTTTCAACTCATTCTAGAGTACTGCTGACTCTATCTCTAATGAGTAATCTCCAACAGAGCCAAGGTTGTCACTTAACCATATGCTCTGATACCACTTGTAACATATGTGATTTTATCGGGATCCGAAGGTCGGCATTCTTACGTCCACCGTATCAAATGCCGCATAATCGAATGCCAGAAAACCAAACTGTTATGGTTAAAGAAGAAGAGGTAGAAGAAAAAGATAGAAGAAGTAAGAAAACAGAACATAAACAATATCAGAATCTCACATATCGCAGCGGAACAACATATAATAGATAACTGAATAATCTTTAAAACAAAGAACTATCTCAATTATTACATTACATCACATCATCATCAGAGTATACAACAACAATATGCAACACAATTGGAAAATGGACAGTTATACAAACATGTCCTTACAAGAGAATTTACAGCGGAAAGATAATATCATATACAAGTAATACGTCTCGCCATCCAGCTCGCCTCCTGAGCTCCATAGCACTCCTGAATCCAGAATGACCCGATAACCTGACTCTAGACTGCCCGTGTGGAAAATTTTTAGGCACCCAGAGTTTAGGAAGGGAACAATAAACTCCAGGTCAGTCATGGGACTGGTGTGAGAACTCAAAACAGTTATTTATCTTTTTTAAAACAACAACAACAAGGGAAGTGGAAAAATATCCGCAATGCTTTAGGAAAATGAAACTACCATAAGGCCTCCCCGCACAAACACAATGCAAACGCAGAATTGGAGGAGATTTCTCCTTATGATAGTCAAAGATGCTTACTACGCAAAACAAATCATTTTTGATATTATTATTAGTGCATAGTGATGAAAACATTTCGAAAATAGAATATTAATCTTAGCCGGCATAGGTACCATTATAGTATGCCTGCTATAGCTGCCATATTAAATGGCAGGTTCTACAACTAAAACCGTACAAGGCTCATATTGTTTCTTTGGATTTCCAACAAATGGTTAGGCTAAGGAACTTCCTACTGCCACATGGGATCGCCTATGGCGGGACGTCCCGAGAACTTAACCAGCTCTCTGCCAACACAAGGCCGGGTTACCTTTGTAACTAGGTAACTACAACACGAATATGCCACCCCTCCAGTCCTTTGGGACCTTTATCCGAGGGCTCTCGATCACCAAGCAACAACCACACAGAAAAATGAACATAGGTTAAGCATCAGGGCTCCATACCTAACACCACCCTTTTCCAGAAGGAAATGACATACCCTAAAGGGCTCGACCCTCATAACCTTGCCGCATATTCCTGTTTCGACCATTTTCGAGGTGTGAGGTCTGACGAAGTCTCGTCCACAAAGCTACGCTTTTTCACAAAGCCACGCTTTGATCAACAAATGATCATCACACAACAACACTCAACATGCCACATTACCAAATTGGGAGTATATCGCTGATAACCTTCAACTACAAAACCTCTGAGCTCGTATGTCTTAGAGAAGGGTGTTAACTAAGAGAATAAATTCTCCGTCACCAACAGAAATGTATTTGAAAGAAACCTGCTATATATCTCAAAAATGTAATGTCATATACGTAACCATACAAGTCTGTTCCGGGTTCGAACAGAACCGAAGGCACTTCAAAAGAAGCCCTAGCAATCCGGATATTCACAATCCCGATCGAATTTCCCATCACAAAGGAAATCTCCATACCGTAGCTAACGGTGCAGAGACAATCGATAGGTCATCCTATCGTTTTCACAAATACCCGATCTTCACCACCGGTCTTCAATTCTATCCATTACGTCGTATCACTATTCGGAATGGGTAATCCGAATAACGAGCGCAATAATTTAAAAATAAGTGTAGCATTCAATTTCAACCAATTCACAATAAATAGCCATTTAAGGGTCAATATTGATAGTCGGTTATTTAACTATCAATCAACATTCACAACATAACCCGATTCCAAATAATCTTCCCAAATTATTTATTTTCAAAAATATCTTTACAAGATATAATTTCCACACTTCAACCATTTGACAAATTTCAAATCAAATTTCACCTTTACAACTTTCATTTCGAAATGGTTCATTTAAACCAATCAAATAAATCCTTACCGATTTATTAAATTTACGTTCCATATTCGTTAATTTATTTCCACGCTTTTAAAAATAAATAAATGTTTATTTTTAATACAAATTTCCCTTATAAATTTCCATTGTGAATTTACATTTCCAAATATTCACTTTTTATACGATTTTTCAAATCGATTTCAATTATTCACTTCAATTTATCTTTAAAAGATATAATCTCGAAACATTCACTTCATATTGGAAAACATTTCCATACTTATTTAATAATAAGTAATTCACCAATCTATTTATTTTCAATATTTGGAAAATATTCAATATACTTAGATCACAATTAAGTATATATTTTATTCTTTAAGGAAAACTTCTCTTAAACACATTTATTTGAGTCAAAACGAATGTTGCGTAAAACATCGTTACGACAACCCAAAATCACTAGTATAGTGATTCGAAATTAAGATAGATATATAAACCCCAATACTATAAAAAACTTTTTCCTTTCGGAAATCATTTACTATAACAACAGTTTTATAGTCCACCATTTCCTTCTATTTCTCGAAAACGTCTATTTCAACAATGAAAGTTGAAATCTATGGTTTCGATACTTAATTCATTTTAAAAACATTTTTTTGAATCGCTTTAAATTCTATTTAAAATATCGCTTTCCCAAAACATTTCTTTACTATACTATTCACTGTCCAAAATCGTGAATATACTTCATTTACCAAATTCAACATTTCTACATGTTTTATTTAAAGGATTATTCACTGTCCAAAATCGTGAATATACTTCCTTTAATAAGCTATAATAATTAAACTTATTGAAATAAGTCGATTTCGGATTTATAAAACAACGCTTATAAATTCCATTTATACTTTATAACAACTTCAACTTATAAAATCACTTTATTAACAAATTCTAACCGTATCCCATTTACGCGCCAAAATCCAATTTATAAGTTAATTACTTATAAATCCTTTATTTTACAAAAATCCATTCATTTTATAACTTCACAATTCATAAATCTATAGATTTCATCCACTTATGAAATCCATTTATACTTCATTTTAACACTTATAAAAACTCGTTTTATGATTCCAATATTTTAATTTATAAATATCAATTTTACAAATCTTTTATATAAATCATTTATAATAATTCAAAAAAATCCCAATTTAAACCATTTTATAAATTAATCAACTACTTATTTCGAAAATCACATTTCAGTTATTTTCACAAAAATCATGATTTTTATAACATAAATATTTCAACGTTTATTTATTTAAAATGAATCAATTCCAAAATTAAATTTTAATATGAATTCTCAACTTAAATTTTCAAAAATCAAATTTTATTTATTTTCGGCATCTAACGATAACAAAAATATATTCGACTAAAATTTAGCCTTTAACGATTTCAATCGCAAAGATAATCATGCAGATTATAAATAGATCAACACACAACATTGAAACCAATTCAATCATTTGAGGAATCCAGTTGGATCCCTCCAACCTGTTTCCCTGCATCCAAAGATATTAGCACAATACCAATTCCGCTTCAAGACGGAATATCGCGGTATATGGGAATTATAAAATACTATCGGCTATTATGCGGCGCAATAGGGTCTCATTCGCTATATAATGCGGGAATTCAACTCCAAATACATATATAATACCAATTCCATACAAGTTGGAATTATCGCGGTATATGTGTTTAATAAATAACATCCGCTGAATATACGGCATATAGGGTCTATTTCAATACAACAGATAACAATTTATCATCCAATCACACAATCAAGCAATTTTAAATCTAACTATTTAAAATTTAAATCGAAACAAATCGATTGAGTGAGAAGTTCTCACCTTTAGTTTCCGATAACAGTTGTAGAGTTTTGTTTCGAATAAAATTAAACAAGCGTTTAAATTTTACCCGAAATTCAAACTAGCTCCAAACGACTCCAAACTAGCTCCATTGCGTAGTGCTCGACAAAACGATTGCAACGCAAGTTGTTTCGTCCAATTCCGACCCCGTATGAACAAGTTATAGTGTTTTAAATATTATACAAATTAATTTCTATTTTTTTTCTTTTTATAACCTTAGCTTATCAGGGTCGCACGTTCCAGGCAAAGCAAATCACGGCCGTGTTTTGTTCCTTCTTCCTCTCCAGGCCTCACACGTAAGTGAACCCAATACTGCCCCCACTTAGGGTTAATAGCCGTGACTACTACAAGCTACTTGTCAGGACACGATTCTTCGTCTTCCGAAAATTCGACATCGACACTCACTTTATCGACTGCCGAGGAATCGAACGACGGAAAACCGAACACCGAGGGTTTTTAAAAAGAATTTAAGGAAAGAGAAAGAGAGAAGAAGGTAGAAGATTAGAAAATAGAGAGCAGAGAAAATAGAAGATAGAAAATTTTAAAATAGAAGGAAAAGAGAATAGAGAAGATAGAGGAAAAATAGAGTAGGAAATAGAACAGAAAGAAAATAGATCATTTTAAAATAGAAAGAAGAGAGAATAGAAAATTTGAAAGATAGAATTTTAAAATAGAACGGAACAGAAGAAACAAAACAGAACAACATCAGAATCTCACAATTCGCAGCGGAACAACATATAATAATAAATGAATAATCTTTAAACAAAGAACTATATCAGTTATTACATTTTATACATTTCATTACATCATATCATCAGAGTGTACAACAATATACAACAAACAGTGCAGCGGAAAAGAAATACTATATAAATAATACGCCATGCCATCCAGCTTGCCTCCAGCAATTCCAGAATATCCAGAATATCCTGATAAACCTAACTCTTGACTGCCCGTGTGGAAATTAGTGGGCACCCAGAGTTTAGGAAGGAAAACAATAAACTCCAAGTCAGTCATGTGACTGGTGTGAGAACTCAAAACAATTTATTTATCTTTAAAATCAAAATAGAGGAATATTTTTAAATTCAATTCGCAATGCTTTTTAAAAATGAGACTACCATAAGACCTCCTGCCACACACACAATGCAAACGCAGAATCGGAGGAGATTTCTCCTTATGATAGTCAAAGATGCTTGATACACATTAAAATCAAATCAATTTTGATATTATTATTAGTGCATAGTGTATAAGAAATTCATTTCGAAAGTAGAATATAAATCTTAGCCAGCATAGGTACCATTATATTATGCCTACTATAGCTACTTCATGAGGAAGCAGGTTCTACAACTAAAACCGTACAAGTCTCGTATTGTTTCTTTGGATTTCCAACAAATGGTCAGGCCAAGGAACTTCCCATTGCCACATGAGAATGCCTCTGGAAAGACATCCCCGAGAACCAAACCGGAACTCTGCCAACACAAGGCCGGGTTACCCCTAACTGGGTAACTACTGACACGAGCACGCCATTCCCCGATCGTAAACGACCTTTCTCACGGGATCCCGAAAACCAACAACCACAAAGTAATAAATTCGTAGTAACCACATAGGTTAAATATCTGGGCTCCATACCATGATACCACCTCTATCCAGAAGGAAATGTACATACCCTAAAGGGTGCTACCCCTCATAACCTTGCCGCATCTTTCCTGTTTTGACCATTTCCGGGGTGTGAGGTTCGACGAAGTCACGTCCACAAAAACATACTTTATACAAAAGCCATGCTTTGGGTCAACAAATGATCAACACAATGATCACTAAGATAGACGATCAAATAAACGATCCTATCACAATAATCAACACAATGATCATTTACAGCAACACTCAGCATGTCACATTACCAAATTGGGAATATATCGCTGATAACTTCAACTATATAACCTCTGAGCTCGTACGTCTCAGAGAAGGGTGTTAAGCTAAAAGAATAAATTCTCCGCCACCAACAGAAATATATTTGAAAGAAATCGGCTTTATATCTCAATTTGTAATGTCAGACAGACTATCCATACAAGTCTGTTCCGGGCTCGAACAGAACCGAAGGCACTTACAAAGAAGTCCTTGCAATCCGGATATTCACAATCCTGATCGGATTCACCATCACATATGGAGAACTCTATACCGGAGCAACTCGGTGCAGAGTAAATCGACAGGTCATCCTATCGCTCTCGCAAATACCGGGTCTTCAACACCGATCTTCAAATGCAATTCACAACGACGTATCACATATTCGGAATAGGTTATACGACCCCATGGTCCTTTCCCGGTTAACCCGAATAGTGAGCGCTTATTCAAAAATAAGTGTAGCATTCACATTCAAACAAATCACATCAATTACCCATTCAAAGGGAAATATTGATAGTCGGTTATTGAACTATCACTGATATGCACACATCACCAGATTCCAAATAATTTTCCAAATTATTTATTTTCCAAAAATATCTTCACTAGATATATTATTTCAACACTTCAAAAACAAATCAATATTTATTTTTAAACCAATTCCACTTCCTTTTATAAATTCCTTAGTGAATTTATATTTCAAAATATCAATGAATATTCGATTTCAATCATTCATTTCAATTTATCTTCAAAAAGATAAATTCTTAAGATATTCACTTTATATTGGAAAACATTTCCATACTTACTTATTTATAAGTAATTCACAAATTTTATTTATTTTCAACACTTAGAAAATATTCAATATACTTCAATCGAAATTAAGTATATATTTCATTCTTTAAGGAAATCATTCTCTTAAACATATTTATTTGGGCCAAAACGAATGTTACGTAAAACATCGTTACAGCAACCCAAAATCACTAGTATAGGGGTTCGAAATTAAAATAGATATATAAATCCCAATACTATACAAAACATTTCCTTTCGGAAATCATTTACTATAACAACAGTGTTATAGTCTACCATTTCCTTCTATTTCTCGAAAACGTCTATTTCAACAATAAATGTTGAAATCTATGGTTTCGAATCTCAACACAATTAAAACTTTGTTAGATCGTTTTAATTCTATTTCAAATATCACATTCAAAACAATTTCTTTAACATCTTATTCACTATTCAAAAACGTGAATATACTTCATTGACAATTTCATCCTTTTATTCATTTTAATTCAAAGGATTATTCACTATTCAAAAATGTGAATATAACTCCATTAATAGGTTTCAACAAATTTTCTTGTCAAAATAAATCATTTGCAAATTTATAAAACAACGTTTATAAATTCCATTTCTATTTATTTATAAAAACTTCCTTTTTATAAATTTCTTTATTAACCTATTCCAGTTTATAACTCAATTATAAACTAAAAGTTCATATTATGAGTTAAATACTTATAAAACGATTATTTTACAAAATCGTTCTTTTAAAGACTTTCCAAATCATAAATCTTATAACTTATAAGATTGTTTATTTATCCAAAATTCATTCTTTCAATATCTTTATAAATTTTATAAACCTACTGTTTATAAAATTTCATTTATAACTTCACTGTTTAAAATTCTATAAATTCCATTCAATTATGAAATTCATTTTCACTTTATTCAAACACTTATAAAAACTCGTTTTAAATGTCCATATTTCAATTTATAAATATCCATTTATAAATCTCTTAATATAAATCAATTTATATTATTCTTTAAAACGACTTTAAATTCCTTTATAATTTCCCATTCTCTTGATTTATAAAATAATCAAATTTTATAAATCCTATATTTAAACTCTTTATAATAAATTCCAAAATCTCAATTTAAACTATTTTAAAAAAAATCATTAATCCATATTTCTCAAAAATCAGCTTTTAACTATATTTCATAAAAACCATAATTTTATAACTTTTAAAATTATAACGTTTATTTATTTAAAATGGATCAATTCTAAAAATATAGTATATTTTCAAAAATAACTTTATAATCATTTTAAAAATCCCAAAATTTGGTCCAATGATGCTACACACCAAATAGTCAATCACGACTACAACAATATCATATATCAATATGAAAATCAATCAAATATCAAAATATCTGAAATCAAATAAATACTGTTGAGGAATCCAGTTGGATCCCTCCAACCTGTTTTCCTGCATCCACAAACATTAGCACAATACCAATTTCGCTCCAGTACGAAATTATCGCGGTATATGTTCTTATTAAATATTATTCGCTTAATAACGGCGTAATAGGGTCTCATCCGCTAAAAATACGGGAAATCAATTAACTGCAATATATACATATGCCAATATATATATATTGATATTATTTATAATACCAATTTCACTGTTTATGAAATATTCGCGGTATATGTTTTTAATAAATAACATCCGCTTAATAACGGCGTATAATGTCTATTTTAACAAACAATAGATAACAATCATCATTCAAACATGCATTCAAATATTTTAAATCTAACTATTTAAAATAAAATCGAAACTGATTCGATTGAGTGAGAAGTTCTCACCTTGATTTTATTTTCGTTTTAGCGATTTATTTCGAATAAAATTAAACGGACGTTTAATTTTACCCAAAATTCTCACTAACTCCAAACGACTCCAAACCAACTCCATCGCGTAATGCTCGTCCATACGATTCCAACGCAACTGAGTTTGCATTTTTTCGACCTCGTATGAAAAAGTTATGTTTTTATGAAGTTTATACACGATTTATATAAACAAATCAACATAATTTATAATTTTAAACCCACACCATACTCTCAGCCCTTAGATCCCCTTGCTTGCATCCTGGCCGTCCCCTACCTTCATCTCCCCTTCACGTTCAAGCTACAGGTTGAGGTCGCACGCATAACCCAACTCCATCCATACTAGGGTTTCGATTTGCTCTCGCTACACTCGACGAAATTCGATCAAACCACTTGCAATAGGAAGCTCTTGACCCCCTCTACCCCTAGCCCATGACCGGCCACGTGCGGCTCCTCCCTGGGTCTCGAAATACGTGTGCAGCCGGCCCCCCTCTTTCACGATTTGCCGCCAATCCGTGAAGCCATTCGCGATCATAGCCGTTGAAATCCAAGCTCTCGTTGCCCTCTTCAACATTGTAGTTGAACGTTTCTTGTAAATGTAAACGGATTTGAAGTTATCAATGGAAGAAGTGGAGTGATTTTCGGCCCTTCATCATGTGGGTGGCGGCTGTGCACTGAATTAGGGTTTTATCTTTTTTTTTTATTTTCTTGAGTGAGGGGCTATTTATAAGGAACCGACGAAACACTATTCATCCCGGAAATTCCGAACTCCGATTTACGCGCCGTAACCAGCGTTTCTAGGGTTTACCCCGCGTTCCGGACACAATGGAACAGGTTTCGAAAGCTAATTCGGACATCTGTGCGAGTTATGGCTATAAACGCTCAATTTGAATTAAACCGATTTAAGTCGATTTCTAGGCGTTTTAATTTGTACCGGACAAACGGTAAATCCAATTGACTTGAAATTTGAAACCTTACAATAATATCACATTACGGATTCGATGAAACTGGTTTCGTCGAAATCCGAGACTTTTTGAAAAATGGCTATTTTAACTCGCCAAATTAAAATTAAAAATAAATCGATGCGTTTCGAGCTGCCACGCTCAAACGATAACTCCGATTGACACGAAAATTGAAATCCGGTAATAACTAACTATTACGGATCCAATGGAACTGGTTTCGTTCAATTCTGAGACTGTTCAAAAATTGACTATTTTCACTAGTCGATTTAATTATTAAAATGTTCAATTTTCACAAATTAACTTTTAATTCGATTTTAAAAGTTCTAAAATATCATTCTAACTCTCATATGATAAAATAAAATTTTACAAATCATTTTCAATCATATTTAACCCAATTTTCAATTATTTCCATAATTTAACGTATTAAATTATCGATTTAATAATCCAATTAAATCCAATAATTCAAATAAAAATTTATTTGACTTATAAATTCACTTATTAATATTTAAAATTAATTAAATATTCATATTTTAATTTCTAAAAATTCTGGGTCGTTACAATCTTCCCCACTTAAAAGAATTTCGTCCTCGAAATTATAAGTAAGAAAAATTACAGAATTTATTAATTTTCCCAAATTCATAGTTAAACTTCTTACAAATCTTTACTAAGTTTTCAAAATCATACTTAGTTATCTTTTCAAAAACAACTACTATTGTTTAACTTTCAATTCCAAAATCAAAGTTAAAGTTTTCAAAAAAATTTCAATTTTCTCAAATTTTTTCTAACGCCTTAAATTTTCGGAAAAATTCGCCATAGTCTCCTTTGCGTGGCTCGATCCGAAAAAAAATGACAGTATATATATCACAAATATACATCTCATCAAGTAATGAGGCATCCCGAAGGGAAAAAAGTATAAAAGTACGGTATGTAATCCGAGATATGTACCTTATATTTTTATTAGCAAGCATATACGGCTAATATAGCGCAAAAGCGAGCTCCAAATGCGAAGCAAACGCGATCCGCACCTACTAATCACTCAACAAACAACATGAGAACATGCATATAGACAATAGTATCAATATACAACATATAGTAACATAATAACTATATATGTCAACATATCAAATGAAACAAAACAACAAATGCAAACATCAATCAACTAAATATTCATAACCAATATATATTCATTCATATTCTCATTAATATTAATGAATTGGTTTTCAATTTAAATCACATTTGATTCATTAACAGTGGATGTTCTTACTAACATTCATTTTCAATTAGTTTATATTCACTAATTTATATTCAAGTTGGTTCACTTCCAAAACAAATTCAATTCCATTCAAATTTATTTACTTCTAATTTGAATTCAATTAGTTTAACTTTCCATTTCATTAACACTTAATGAATTTTATACAATCAACTAACAATCATATAACAATCAATGTATATTAATTACAACCAAATTCTTTTGCTTATCAATTGGTTTAATTAAATTGATTTTCATTCCAATTTATTCAACTTTCAGTAACTTTAGATTTTAATGAATTAACACTTACATTCATTATTTCATATCAATTATTCACATTCAATTGATTAACATTTAATCCATTCATTTATATAACTCAAGTTTATATTCATAAATATATTCATATAGTTTCACTTGTTATATATATAAGTTTATTTCACAATTGTAAATCACTTTAATTATAATTTAACTCTTATAATTCTTTTTGCTTATACAATTATTCTTTTATTTAGATTATTCAAACAACTAAACAATCAACTTATATACACTTTTATAATTCTGAAAAATTATTTCTTCATATACAAAATATAATCAAGTAAAATTATTTCATTTACCCAATTTAAAACAATACTGTGTCGAATTGTTCTGTACAAGTGTTTAGAGATCCCTATCAACAACGTTAATTACTCGTATTAACCAGAATCTATATACCACTCAACAAACCAATCATCACAATATAAAACAATTTTATATTCACTAACAAATACGCTCTCATAGCTATTATTACACTCAAACTCAATCTAGAGTACTACTGACTCTATCTCTAATGAGTAATACCCAACAGAACCATGGTTGTCGCTTAACCATAAGCTCTGATACCACATTGTCAGGACACGATTCTTCGTCTTCCGAAAATTCGACATCGACACTCACTTTATCGACTGCCGAGAAATCGAACGACGGAAAACCGAACACTGAGGGTTTTTAAAAAGAATTTAAGGAAAGAGAAAGAGAGAAGAAGGTAGAAGATTAGAAAATAGAGAGCAGAGAAAATAGAAGATAGAAAATTTTAAAATAGAAGGAAAAGAGAATAGAGAAGATAGAGGAAAAATAGAGTAGGAAATAGAACAGAAAGAAAATAGATCATTTTAAAATAGAAAGAAGAGAGAATAGAAAATTTGAAAGATAGAATTTTAAAATAGAACGGAACAGAAGAAACAAAACAGAACAACATCAGAATCTCACAATTCGCAGCGGAACAACATATAATAATAAATGAATAATCTTTAAACAAAGAACTATATCAGTTATTACATTTTATACATTTCATTACATCATATCATCAGAGTGTACAACAATATACAACAAACAGTGCAGCGGAAAAGAAATACTATATAAATAATACGCCATGCCATCCAGCTTGCCTCCAGCAATTCCAGAATATCCAGAATATCCTGATAAACCTAACTCTTGACTGCCCGTGTGGAAATTGGTGGGCACCCAGAGTTTAGGAAGGAAAACAATAAACTCCAAGTCAGTCATGTGACTGGTGTGAGAACTCAAAACAGTTTATTTATCTTTAAAATCAAAATAGAGGAATATTTTTAAATTCAATTCACAATGCTTTTTAAAAATGAGACTACCATAAGACCTCCTGCCACACACACAATGCAAACGCAGAATCGGAGGAGATTTCTCCTTATGATAGTCAAAGATGCTTGATACGCATTAAAATCAAATCAATTTTGATATTATTATTAGTGCATAGTGTATAAGAAATTCATTTCGAAAGTAGAATATAAATCTTAGCCAGCATAGGTACCATTATATTATGCCTACTATAGCTACTTCCTGAGGAAGCAGGTTCTACAACTAAAACCGTACAAGTCTCGTATTGTTTCTTTGGATTTCCAACAAATGGTCAGGCCAAGGAACTTCCCATTGCCACATGAGAATGCCTCTGGAAAGACATCCCCGAGAACCAAACCGGAACTCTGCCAACACAAGGCCGGGTTACCCCTAACTGGGTAACTACTGACACGAGCACGCCATTCCCCGATCGTAAACGACCTTTCTCACGGGATCCCGAAAACCAACAACCACAAAGTAATAAATTCGTAGTAACCACATAGGTTAAATATCTGGGCTCCATACCATGATACCACCTCTATCCAGAAGGAAATGTACATACCCTAAAGGGTGCTACCCCTCATAACCTTGCCGCATCTTTCCTGTTTTGACCATTTCCGGGGTGTGAGGTTCGACGAAGTCACGTCCACAAAAACATACTTTATACAAAAGCCATGCTTTGGGTCAACAAATGATCAACACAATGATCACTAAGATAGACGATCAAATAAACGATCATATCACAATAATCAACACAATGATCATTTACAGCAACACTCAGCATGTCACATTACCAAATTGGGAATATATCGCTGATAACTTCAACTATATAACCTCTGAGCTCGTACGTCTCAGAGAAGGGTGTTAAGCTAAAAGAATAAATTCTCCGCCACCAACAGAAATATATTTGAAAGAAATCGGCTTTATATCTCAATTTGTAATGTCAGACAGACTATCCATACAAGTCTGTTCCGGGCTCGAACAGAACCGAAGGCACTTACAAAGAAGTCCTTGCAATCCGGATATTCACAATCCTGATCGGATTCACCATCACATATGGAGAACTCTATACCGGAGCAACTCGGTGCAGAGTAAATCGACAGGTCATCCTATCGCTCTCGCAAATACCGGGTCTTCAACACCGATCTTCAAATGCAATTCACAACGACGTATCACATATTCGGAATGGGTTATACGACCCCATGGTCCTTTCCCGGTTAACTCGAATAGTGAGCGCTTATTCAAAAATAAGTGTAGCATTCACATTCAAACAAATCACATCAATTACCCATTCAAAGGGAAATATTGATAGTCGGTAATTGAACTATCACTGGATATGCACACATCACCAGATTCCAAATAATTTTCCAAATTATTTATTTTCCAAAAATATCTTCACTAGATATATTATTTCAACACTTCAAAAACAAATCAATATTTATTTTTAAACCAATTCCACTTCCTTTTATAAATTCCTTAGTGAATTTATATTTCAAAATATCAATGAATATTCGATTTCAATCATTCATTTCAATTTATCTTCAAACAGATAAATTCTTAAGATATTCACTTTATATTGGAAAACATTTCCATACTTACTTATTTATAAGTAATTCACAAATTTTATTTATTTTCAACACTTAGAAAATATTCAGTATACTTCAATCGAAATTAAGTATATATTTCATTCTTTAAGGAAATCATTCTCTTAAACATATTTATTTGGGCCAAAACGAATGTTACGTAAAACATCGTTACAGCAACCCAAAATCACTAGTATAGGGGTTCGAAATTAAAATAGATATATAAATCCCAATACTATACAAAACATTTCCTTTCGGAAATCATTTACTATAACAACAGTGTTATAGTCTACCATTTCCTTCTATTTCTCGAAAACGTCTATTTCAACAATAAATGTTGAAATCTATGGTTTCGAATCTCAACACAATTAAAACTTTGTTAGATCGTTTTAATTCTATTTCAAATATCACATTCAAAACAATTTCTTTAACATCTTATTCACTATTCAAAAACGTGAATATACTTCATTGACAATTTCATCCTTTTATTCATTTTAATTCAAAGGATTATTCACTATTCAAAAATGTGAATATAACTCCATTAATAGGTTTCAACAAATTTTCTTGTCAAAATAAATCATTTGCAAATTTATAAAACAACGTTTATAAATTCCATTTCTATTTATTTATAAAAACTTCCTTTTTATAAATTTCTTTATTAACCTATTCCAGTTTATAACTCAATTATAAACTAAAAGTTCATATTATGAGTTAAATACTTATAAAACGATTATTTTACAAAATCGTTCTTTTAAAGACTTTCCAAATCATAAATCTTATAACTTATAAGATTGTTTATTTATCCAAAATTCATTCTTTCAATATCTTTATAAATTTTATAAACCTACTGTTTATAAAATTTCATTTATAACTTCACTGTTTAAAATTCTATAAATTCCATTCAATTATGAAATTCATTTTCACTTCATTCAAACACTTATAAAAACTCGTTTTATAATGTCCATATTTCAATTTATAAATATCCATTTATAAATCTCTTAATATAAATCAATTTATATTATTCTTTAAAACGACTTTAAATTCCTTTATAATTTCCCATTCTCTTGATTTATAAAATAATCAAATTTTATAAATCCTATATTTAAACTCTTTATAATAAATTCCAAAATCTCAATTTAAACTATTTTAAAAAAAATCATTAATCCATATTTCTCAAAAATCAGCTTTTAACTATATTTCATAAAAACCATAATTTTATAACTTTTAAAATTATAACGTTTATTTATTTAAAATGGATCAATTCTAAAAATATAGTATATTTTCAAAAATCACTTTATAATCATTTTAAAAATCCCAAAATTTGGTCCAATGATGCTACACGCCAAATAGTCAATCACGACTACAACAATATCATATATCAATATGAAAATCAATCAAATATCAAAATATCTGAAATCAAATAAATACTGTTGAGGAATCCAGTTGGATCCCTCCAACCTGTTTTCCTGCATCCACAAACATTAGCACAATACCAATTTCGCTCCAGTACGAAATTATCGCGGTATATGTTCTTATTAAATATTATCCGCTTAATAACGGCGTAATAGGGTCTCATCCGCTAAAAATACGGGAAATCAATCAACTGCAATATATACATATGCCAATATATATATATTGATATTATTTATAATACCAATTTCACTGTTTATGAAATATTCGCGGTATATGTTTTTAATAAATAACATCCGCTTAATAACGGCGTATAATGTCTATTTTAACAAACAATAGATAACAATCATCATTCAAACATGCATTCAAATATTTGAAATCTAACTATTTAAAATAAAATCGAAACTGATTCGATTGAGTGAGAAGTTCTCACCTTGATTTTATTTTCGTTTTAGCGATTTATTTCGAATAAAATTAAACGGACGTTTAATTTTACCCAAAATTCTCACTAACTCCAAACGACTCCAAACCAACTCCATCGCGTAGTGCTCGTCCATACGATTCCAACGCAACTGAGTTTGCATTTTTTCGACCTCGTATGAAAAAGTTATGTTTTTATGAAGTTTATACACGATTTATATAAACAAATCAACATAATTTATAATTTTAAACCCACACCATACTCTCAGCCCTTAGATCCCCTTGCTTGCATCCTGGCCGTCCCCTACCTTCATCTCCCCTTCACGTTCAAGCTACAGGTTGAGGTCGCACGCATAACCCAACTCCATCCATACTAGGGTTTCGATTTGCTCTCGCTACACTCGACGAAATTCGATCAAACCACTTGCAATAGGAAGCTCTTGACCCCCTCTACCCCTAGCCCATGACCGGCCACGTGCGGCTCCTCCCTGGGTCTCGAAATACGTGCGCAGCCGGCCTTCCTCTTTCACGATTTGCCGCCAATCCGTGAAGCCATTCGCGATCATAGCCGTTGAAATCCAAGCTCTCGTTGCACTCTTCAACATTGTAGTTGAACGTTTCTTGTAAATGTAAACGGATTTGAAGTTATCGAGGGAAGAAGTGGAGTGATTTTCGGCCCTTCATCATGTGGGTGGCGGCTGTGCACTGAATTAGGGTTTTATCTTTTTTTTTTTTTTTCTTGAGTGAGGGGCTATTTATAAGGAACCGACGAAACACTATTCATCCCGGAAATTCCGAACTCCGATTTACGCGCCGTAACCAGCGTTTCTAGGGTTTACCCCGCGTTCCGGACACAATGGAACAGGTTTCGGAAGCTAATTCGGACATCTGTGCGAGTTATGGCTATAAACGCTCAATTTGAATTAAACCGATTTAAGTCGATTTCTAGGCGTTTTAATTTGTACCGGACAAACGGTAAATCCAATTGACTTGAAATTTGAAACCTTACAATAATATCACATTACGGATCCGATGAAACTGGTTTCGTCGAAATCCGAGACTTTTTGAAAAATGGCTATTTTAACTCGCCAAATTAAAATTAAAAATAAATCGATGCGTTTCGAGCAGCCACGCTCAAACGATAACTCCGATTGACACGAAAATTGAAATCCGGTAATAACTAACTATTACGGATCCAATGGAACTGGTTTCGTTCAATTCTGAGACTGTTCAAAAATTGACTATTTTCACTAGTCGATTTAATTATTAAAATATTCAATTTTCACAAATTAACTTTTAATTCGATTTTAAAAGTTCTAAAATATCATTCTAACTCCCATATGATAAAATAAAATTTTACAAATCATTTTCAATCATATCTAACCCAATTTTCAATTATTTCCATAATTTAACGTATTAAATTATCGATTTAATAATCCAATTAAATCCAATAATTCAAATAAAAATTTATTTGACTTATAAATTCACTTATTAATATTTAAAATTAATTAAATATTCATATTTTAATTTCTAAAAATTCTAGGTCGTTACACTACTTGAAGACGATCAGACCACATCACTTCGAAGCTCAACACCACGCCTACCATCGACCAGAGGCCGGCCATGCTCGGTTGAGCCATTGCCTCCAAATTCGTGCTTGAACGCAACCCATATACGGCCAGAATTTGGCGACCATGATGCTCCAATGACGATCAACCCCGTATGGATCTGAAGCTCTTCCGATGCTCTCCAACTTTGCTTGAGAAAGTTTTCAATAATATTGAGTGGATTGAAATAGATTAAGGAGAGAAGATGGAATATTTTCGGCCCTTGGTTTTGATGGTGGCGGCTGAACGTTTAAAACCCTAGTGTTTTCTTTTGTTGAAAATTGTGAATAAGGGGTCCTTTTATAGAAAATCCAACGAAAACACTATTCATCCAAAATTTTCCGAACTCCAAATCTCGCGCGGTGACCTGGGTTTCTAAGGTTTACCCCGCGTTCCGGACACAATGGAATAGGTTTCGAAAGCTAATTTGATTATCTGTGCGAGTTACGGAGATAAACGATCAAATTTTAAATTAAACCGATTAAACCAATTTCTATGAGTTTTGGCTTGCCCCGGACAAACGGTAAATCCGATTGACACGAAATTTGAAATCTTAAATAATATAACATTACGGATCCGATGAAACTAGTTTCTTCGAAATACAAGACTGTTTGAAAAATGACTATTTTAACTCGTGAATTAAATATTAAAATATTCAATTTTCACAATTTAACTTTTAATTCAATTTTAAAAGTTCACAAACATTGTTCTAACTCCAATATGATTTAATATAACTCTATAAATCATTTTTATTCACATTAAATCCAAATTCCAAATTTTTCTGTAATTTCAAATATTAAGTTGTCGATTTAATTATCCAATTAAATCTAAATATACGAAAAAATAAATTATTCGACTTATAAATTTTACTTGTTGATATTTAAAATCAATTAGATATCTGAATTTCAAATGACAGAAATTCTAGGTCGTTACAAACTTCCCCCTTAAAAGAATTTCGTCGTCGAAATTACCAAGTAAGAAAAAGTCTTGAAATCCATTAACTTTTCAAAACAAACCGTTCAAATTAGATTTTACAAATCTCTCAAGTGTTTAACTTTCCAAAAATTCAATAGTTAAACTTCTTAGAAAACTTCACTAATATTTTCAAATCCATATATAGCTATCTTTTTAAAATCAACTATATCGTTTAACTTTTCAACTCAAATCAAAACTTAGTTTTCACAAATTTTTTTCTTCCAAAATTTCTCGAAAATTTTCCAACAACTTAATTTTTCAGAAAATTTCGCCATAACCTCCTTTGTACGGAGGAGCTTTTACAATATCACAATATATATAAATATATATATATACATTAACCCACACGGTCGGAAAACGGAAAAACAGTTCATATTTCCTGTTTTTATTGCGTAGGCGTACCTTTTTAGCATTTTTAAGCAAAGCAGCTATTTATTTAGCATTTTGCGCAACCAAATCCCGCTAACGGTAGCCCCGGTACCTGTACTTACTTAATATAGACACGTAAGTGACATATATAAGAAGTTATTAACATTTTACTCTTTTAAACAACTACAACACATGCATATTAAAAGAAATGCATACTAAACAAGGTTCATAAGCAACTTATATGATTTCAACATTACTTGTAATTGTTTACAGCCAATTTATATATAACGAGGATTCATTTTCAATTAGTTTACGTTCACTAATTTACATTCAAGTTGGTCCACTTTCAATTCAAATCAATTTCCATTCAATTAAACTTACTTAACTTCCAATTTGAATTCAATAGCTTTAGCTTTCAATTTTATTCATTCAATTGCATATGAATTTCTATTCAATCAATTAACAGTAATCTAACAACCAATGTATACCCAACACTACCGAGTTTATTCACTTTACATTCAACATTCATATTCACTTTATTTACCTTCAATCTGGTTTAACATTCAATTAGCCTTAAATGAATTAACACTTATATCCATTATTCCATATCAATTTACTTACATTCGATTGATTTACATTCAATTCATTAGTTCAATTACTAATTTACTTTACAAATAAAGTTGAATCTCCTTTATATAACTCATGTTCACATCCATTTAATTCACTTCATTATTTTACTTCGATACCAAAATCAACTTCATTCAGCATCACTTAAGTTATATTCCTTTTTAAACATCATTTGTTTAACTTAACTTAAATTTCCATTTCAACAACATACAGCTAAAATCCAATTCAAGTTCCAACTCCAAAGTAAATTCTAGCAAATGGAAATTCTATTTAACTTTTACCAAAGCAAATTTTATCACTCATTCAGATTCATACCTCGTTTTACTTAACAAAGTTGTTTAACCATTTTAATAATTGGTTTTACTTACATCTTCACATTTAATAAGTTATACAACTTATTATTCAACTTCCAAATCTGATTTAATTTATTTAACTTCCTTTAGTTAAATTTCACATCATATATTTTATCATACTAATTCAAATTTATTTCAACTTTACCAAAGTTAAATCTTTATTTCATATTACAAGTTCACAACTCATTTCACTTATATCCAACAATGACAACTTGAATTTTAATTTCAAATTTGTTTATCACAACAAAATTCAATTTCAATTTACTATGGTAGCAAATCCATCACACAAAAACTCAAAAATGATACTGATGATGCTGCAGTCATCACTCTTATTATTCCCCAGCAACAGTAGTGAATTCAATGCTTTAAATTCTTTCAAATTTTTTTCCCTTTTATTTATAAATCACATTTATAAATCTTGCTTATATAATTTCACTATTTCTCTTTACTTATACAAGGTTATTTCACAATTGTAAATCATTTCAATTAAAATTCTATACTTATACAATTTGTTGCTTTTATATAATTTATTCTTTCACAATTGTTGTTTTTTTTCTTTTAGATTATTCGAACTACTTTGATTCACTTATATTTTCTTACATTTTCAACAATCAAACCATTCAATTTATATACACTTCATTGATTTCTTGAAAATTATTCCTTTATATATATAAAATATAATAAAAATTATTTCATTTACCCAATTTAAAACAATACTATGTCGGTTTATCTCGTTTAAGAGTTTAGAAACCCTTATCGATACAGTTAGCTAAACTGCACCGACCAGAATTCATAAACAATCAACTGATAAGTCAACACAATACAACACAATTTCATATTCACTAACAAATACGCTCTCATATCTATTATTATTTTCAACTCATTCTAGAGTACTGCTGACTCTATCTCTAATGAGTAATCTCCAACAGAGCCAAGGTTGTCACTTAACCATATGCTCTGATACCACTTGTAACATATGTGATTTTATCGGGATCCGAAGGTCGGCATTCTTACGTCCACCGTATCAAATGCCGCATAATCGAATGCCAGAAAACCAAACTGTTATGGTTAAAGAAGAAGAGGTAGAAGAAAAAGATAGAAGAAGTAAGAAAACAGAACATAAACAATATCAGAATCTCACATATCGCAGCGGAACAACATATAATAGATAACTGAATAATCTTTAAAACAAAGAACTATCTCAATTATTACATTACATCACATCATCATCAGAGTATACAACAACAATATGCAACACAATTGGAAAATGGACAGCTATACAAACATGTCCTTACAAGAGAATTTACAGCGGAAAGATAATATCATATACAAGTAATACGTCTCGCCATCCAGCTCGCCTCCTGAGCTCCATAGCACTCCTGAATCCAGAATGACCCGATAACCTGACTCTAGACTGCCCGTGTGGAAAATTTTTAGGCACCCAGAGTTTAGGAAGGGAACAATAAACTCCAGGTCAGTCATGGGACTGGTGTGAGAACTCAAAACAGTTATTTATCTTTTTAAAAACAACAACAACAAGGGAAGTGGAAAAATATCCGCAATGCTTTAGGAAAATGAAACTACCATAAGGCCTCCCCGCACAAACACAATGCAAACGCAGAATTGGAGGAGATTTCTCCTTATGATAGTCAAAGATGCTTACTACGCAAAACAAATCATTTTTGATATTATTATTAGTGCATAGTGATGAAAACATTTCGAAAATAGAATATTAATCTTAGCCGGCATAGGTACCATTATAGTATGCCTGCTATAGCTGCCATATTAAATGGCAGGTTCTACAACTAAAACCGTACAAGGCTCATATTGTTTCTTTGGATTTCCAACAAATGGTTAGGCTAAGGAACTTCCTACCGCCACATGGGATCGCCTATGGCGGGACGTCCCGAGAACTTAACCAGCTCTCTGCTAACACAAGGCCGGGTTACCTTTGTAACTAGGTAACTACAACACGAATATGCCACCCCTCCGGTCCTTTAGGACCTTTATCCGAGGGCTCTCGATCACCAAGCAACAACCACACAGAAAAATGAGATTGGAGCAACCACATAGGTTAAGCATCAGGGCTCCATACCTAACACCACCCTTTTCCAGAAGGAAATGACATACCCTAAAGGGCTCGACCCTCATAACCTTGCCGCATATTCCTGTTTCGACCATTTTCGGGGTGTGAGGTCTGACGAAGTCTCGTCCACAAAGCTACGCTTTTTCACAAAGCCACGCTTTGATCAACAAATGATCATCACACAACAACACTCAACATGCCACATTACCAAATTGCGAGTATATCGCTGATAACCTTCAACTACAAAACCTCTGAGCTCGTGTGTCTTAGAGAAGGGTGTTAACTAAGAGAATAAATTCTCCGTCACCAACAGAAATGTATTTGAAAGAAATCTGCTTTATATCTCAAAAATGTAATGTCATATACGTAACCATACAAGTCTGTTCCGGGTTCGAACAGAACCGAAGGCACTTCAAAAGAAGCCCTAGCAATCCGGATATTCACAATCCCGATCGAATTTCCCATCACAAAGGAAATCTCCATACCGTAGCTAACGGTGCAGAGACAATCGATAGGTCATCCTATCGTTTTCACAAATACCCGATCTTCACCACCGGTCTTCAATTCTATCCATTACGTCGTATCACTATTCGGAATGGGTAATCCGAATAACGAGCGCAATAATTTAAAAATAAGTGTAGCATTCAATTTCAACCAATTCACAATAAATAGCCATTTAAGGGTCAATATTGATAGTCGGTTATTTAACTATCAATCAACATTCACAACATAACCCGATTCCAAATAATCTTCCCAAATTATTTATTTTCAAAAATATCTTTACAAGATATAATTTCCACACTTCAACCATTTGACAAATTTCAAATCAAATTTCACCTTTACAACTTTCATTTCGAAATGGTTCATTCAAACCAATCAAATAAATCCTTACCGATTTTTTAAATTTACGTTCCATATTCGTAAATTTATTTCCACGCTTTTAAAAATAAATCAATGTTTATTTTTAATACAAATTTCCCTTATAAATTTCCATTGTGAATTTACATTTCCAAATATTCACTTTTTATACGATTTTTCAAATCGATTTCAATTATTCACTTCAATTTATCTTTAAAAGATATAATCTCGAAACATTCACTTCATATTGGAAAACATTTCCATACTTATTTAATAATAAGTAATTCACCAATTTATTTATTTTCAATATTTGAAAAATATTCAATATACTTAGATCACAATTAAGTATATATTTTATTCTTTAAGGAAAACTTCTCTTAAACACATTTATTTGAGTCAAAACGAATGTTGCGTAAAACATCGTTACGACAACCCAAAATCACTAGTATAGTGATTCGAAATTAAGATAGATATATAAACCCCAATACTATAAAAAACTTTTTCCTTTCGGAAATCATTTACTATAACAACAGTGTTATAGTCCACCATTTCCTTCTATTTCTCGAAAACGTCTATTTCAACAATGAAAGTTGAAATCTATGGTTTCGATACTTAATTCATTTTAAAAACATTTTTTTGAATCGCTTTAAATTCTATTTAAAATATCACTTTCCCAAAACATTTCTTTACTATACTATTCACTGTCCAAAATCGTGAATATACTTCATTTACCAAATTCAACATTTCTACATGTTTTATTTAAAGGATTATTCACTGTCCAAAATCGTGAATATACTTCCTTTAATAAGCTATAATAATTAAACTTATTGAAATAAGTCGATTTCGGATTTATAAAACAACGCTTATAAATTCCATTTATACTTTATAACAACTTCAACTTATAAAATCACTTTATTAACAAATTCTAACCGTATCCCATTTACGCGCCAAAATCCAATTTATAAGTTAATTACTTATAAATCCTTTATTTTACAAAAATCCATTCATTTTATAACTTCACAATTCATAAATCTATAGATTTCATCCACTTATGAAATCCATTTATACTTCATTTTAACACTTATAAAAACTCGTTTTATGATTCCAATATTTTAATTTATAAATATCAATTTTATAAATCTTTTATATAAATCATTTATAATAATTCAAAAAAATCCCAATTTAAACCATTTTATAAATTAATCAACTACTTATTTCGAAAATCACATTTCAGTTATATTTCACAAAAATCATGATTTTTATAACATAAATATTTCAACGTTTATTTATTTAAAATGAATCAACTCCAAAATTAAATTTTAATATGAATTCTCAACTTAAATTTTCAAAAATCAAATTTTATTTATTTTCGGCATCTAACGATAACAAAAATATATTCGACTAAAATTTAGCCTTTAACGATTTCAATCGCAAAGATAATCATGCAGATTATAAATAGATCAACACACAACATTGAAACCAATTCAATCATTTGAGGAATCCAGTTGGATCCCTCCAACCTGTTTCCCTGCATCCAAAGATATTAGCACAATACCAATTCCGCTTTAAGACGGAATATCGCGGTATATGGGATTTATAAAATACTATCCGCTATTATGCGGCGCAATAGGGTCTCATTCGCTATATAATGCGGGAATTCAACTCCAAATACATATATAATACCAATTCCATACAAGTTGGAATTATCGCGGTATATGTGTTTAATAAATAACATCCGCTGAATATACGGCGTATAGGGTCTATTTCAATACAACAGATAACAATTTATCATCCAATCACACAATCAAGCAATTTTAAATCTAACTATTTAAAATTTAAATCGAAACAAATCGATTGAGTGAGAAGTTCTCACCTTTAGTTTCCGATAACAGTTGTAGAGTTTTGTTTCGAATAAAATTAAACAAGCGTTTAAATTTTACCCGAAATTCAAACTAGCTCCAAACGACTCCAAACTAGCTCCATTGCGTAGTGCTCGACAAAACGATTGCAACGCAAGTTGTTTCGTCCAATTCTGACCCCGTATGAACAAGTTATAGTGTTTTAAATATTATACAAATTAATTTCTATTTTTTTCTTTTTATAACCTTAGCTTATCAGGGTCGCACGTTCCAGGCAAAGCAAATCACGGCCGTGTTTTGTTCCTTCTTCCTCTCCAGGCCTCACACGTAAGTGAACCCAATACTGCCCATAAAAACTCGTTTTATGATTCCAATATTTTAATTTATAAATATCAATTTTATAAATCTTTTATATAAATCATTTATAATAATTCAAAAAAATCCCAATTTAAACCATTTTATAAATTAATCAACTACTTATTTCGAAAATCACATTTCAGTTATATTTCACAAAAATCATGATTTTTATAACATAAATATTTCAACGTTTATTTATTTAAAATGAATCAATTCCAAAATTAAATTTTAATATGAATTCTCAACTTAAATTTTCAAAAATCAAATTTTATTTATTTTCGGCATCTAACGATAACAAAAATATATTCGACTAAAATTTAGCCTTTAACGATTTCAATCGCAAAGATAATCACGCAGATTATTAATAGATCAACACACAACATTGAAACCAATTCAATCATTTGAGGAATCCAGTTGGATCCCTCCAACTTGTTTCCCTACATCCAAAGATGTGAGCACAATACCAATTCCGCTTCAAGACGGAATATTGCGGTATATGGGATTTATAAAATACTATCCGCTATTATGCGGGCGCAATATGGTCTCATCCGCTATATAATGCAGGAATTCAACTCCAAATACATATATAATACCAATTCCATACAAGTTGGAATTATCGCGGTATATGTGTTTAATAAATAACATCCGCTTAATATACGGCGTATAAGGTCTATTTCAATACAACAAATAACAATTTATCATCCAATCACACAATCAAGCAATTTTAAATATAACTATTTAAAATTTAAATCGAAACAAATCGATTGAGTGAGAAGTTCTCACATTGAGTTTCCGATAACAGTTGTAGCATTTTGTTTCGAATAAAATTAAACAAGCGTTTAAATTTTACCCGAAATTCAAACTAGTTCCAAACGACTCCAAACCAGCTCCATTGCGTAGTGCTCGACAAAACGATTGCAATGCAAGTTGTTTCGTCCAATTCCGACCTCGTATGAACAAGTTATAGTGTTTTAAATATTATACAAATTAATATACAAATTAATTTCTATTCTTTTTCCTTTTATAACCTTAGCTTATCTGGGCCGCACGTTCCAGGCAAAGCAAATCACGGCCGCGTTTTTCTCCTTCTTCCTCTCCAGGCCTCACGCTTACGTGAACCCAATACTGCCGCCACTTAGGGTTAATAGCCGTGACTACTACAAGCTGCTTGAAGACGATCGGACCACATCACTTTGAAGCTCAACACCACGCCTACCATCGGCCAGAGGCCGGCCGTGTTCGTTCGAGCCATTGCCTCCAAATTCGTGCTTGAACGCAACCCATATACGACCAGAATTAGGCGACCACGATGCTCCAATGACGATCAACCCCGTATGGATCTGAAGCTCTTCCGATGCTCTTCAACTTTGCTTCAGAAAGTTTTCAATAATATTGAGTGGATTGAAAGAGATTAAGGAGAGAAATGGAATATTTTCGGTCGTTGGTTTTAATGGTGGTGGCTGAACGTTTAAAACCCAAGTGTTTTCTTTTGTTGAAAATTGTGAATAAGGGGCCCTTTTATAGAAAATCCAACGAAAACACTATTCATCCAAAATTTTCCGAACTCCAAATCTCGCGCAGTGACCTGCATTTCTAGGGTTTACCCCATGTTCCGGACACAATGGAATAGGTTTCGGAAGCTAATTTGATCATCTGTGCGAGTTACGGAGATAAACGATCAAATTTTAAATTAAATCGATTAAACCAATTTCTATGCGTTTTGGCTTGCCCCGGACAAACGGTAAATCCGATTGATACGAAATTTGAAATCTTACAATAATATAACATTACGGATCAGATGAAACTAGTTTCGTCAAAATCTGAGACTGTTTGAAAAATGACTATTTTAACTCGTCAATTAAATATTAAAATATTCAATTTTCATAATTTAACTTTTAATTCAATTTTAAAAGTTCACAAACATTGTTCTACCTCCAATATGATTTAATATAATTCTATAAATAATTTTTATTCACATTAAACCCAAATTCCAAATTTTTCTGTAATTTCAAATATTAAGTTGTCGATTTAATTATCCAATTAAATCTAAATATTCAAAAAAATAAATTATTCGACTTATAAATTTTACTTGTTGATATTTAAAATCAATTAAATATCTGAATTTCAAATGACAGAAATTCTGGGTCGTTACATTTTCTTTTATATTAAACCTAACATTCAATCCCGGTTGTTGATTTTCCAAAGAGCATATCGTGGCCGCTACTCTTTCTTCTCACGTGTATCCTTTTTCCCAGGTGAAAACGTACGTGATCGAACCCATGGCCGTCGTCCATCATCAAATTATCGCGACCTCCTCGATGAACTATACAACGACCGGCTTCCTTCATTCGAACTCCCATATTCCTATGCCCCTATGTGCTAAGTGCGTCCGAGCTCCGCCCTCCCCATGAATAGAAATTCATGCATGAAATGCAAGTGAACATGTCCCAATTTTGCCTCCAATTGACAAAGGTAAAAGATTTCCACTGTTAGATATGATGAGCTTGAGATGCTTTACGACTTTCTAGTTAGAGTCGTGGCCTAATATTGTTTGGATGAGGAGAGATTGAGTGTGGAAGGATCGAACATTCCTGGCCATCGAATTCTAAACGGCGGCTAGGGTTTCTTACCCTAGGGTTTTTGAAAAAAGGAAAATATGAGGTCGTTATATAGAAAATTTTCACGCACTATTCATCCGAAAATATTTCGAACTCTAAATGAAGCGTGCCACGAGACATTTATAATGTCTTACCCCTATTCCGAACAAAATTGAATGTATATCAGAGGCCAATTCCATCATATTTGGAAGATAGATTTTTGAATTGAATTATTTTAATTAAAATTTACTTCAACAAATTTCTACGCGTTTCAGCTTTGCAAGATTAAATCGTAAGTCCGATTGACACGAAATTTGAAATCCTACGATAATATAACATTATAAATCTAATGAAATAGGTTTTGCCGAAATCTGAAATAGTGTCAAAAATGACTATTTTTACATGTTAGTTAAATATTAAAATTTTTAGCTTCTATAAATTAACTTTTAATTCAATTTTAAAAGTTTACCAACACCATTATAATTCATATAGAATTCAATTCAACTTTAAAAATCATTTTTATTCACATTAAATTCAAGTTCAAATTATGTACACAATTTCAAATATTGAACTAACAACTTAATTATCCAAATAAATTATTATATTCGAAATCTAAGTTATTCAACTTATAAAATTAACTTGTGAACATTTAAAATTAATTAAATATCCCAATTCCAAATGACCGAAATTCTGGGTCGTTACAGTGTATGCATGTATGAATGTATGTATATTTCTATAATATGTGTGTGTGTGTGTGTGATGACCCAGGATTTTGAACATTTGAAATTGGAAATATTTAATTGATTTTGAATGTTTGGGAGTTAATTTAAACTTGAATTTCAAATATTGCTATGAATTTAGCAATTAAATTATTGAATTTAATAATGTGGAGTTGGGTAAAAATTTGTGTCTTCAATTTTAAGGTGATTAAAAATATTTTAAAGGAGTAGAAAATTTATATTGATGATACTGGAGACATTAGAATTTTAAAAATTGAATTTGAAAGCGATTTGTTCAGTTTTGAAATTATATTGTTTAAATCGATATTTAAAAATAGCCTTCCGAGGCACAGTCTCGGAATTCGACAAAACCAGTTTCATTGGATCCGTAATAGTGTATTATTTCGGATTCCAATTTTCGTAATGTTTGGAGTGATCGTTTGGCCGTACGATACGAAAATGCGTTGAAAATTAAATCGAAATTTAATGTTTAACTGGTCCAAAAAGTAATCTTCTCTATAGGATCGAATTTGGACTTAGAACCTTTTCATTTGCGTTCAGAATGGGGGTATAACCTTATGAACGTCTGGTGGCACACCTCGAGTGGAGGCCGAGATTTTAAGGTGCGTTTATCAAAGCAATTTGAATTTAAAATTTAAATTATTTGTAAATTTGGTTGATTTACGTTTATTTTCACATCAGGGATTTTTGCCGTCGTTCCAAATGTCATTATGGCAGATCTTTTCCAAAACGTGTCCTTCATTTGAACACGCATCGTTTCTAAAAATTAAAATAATAATAATAAATGAAACACAAATCGTTTCAAACAAAATAAAACCTAGCTCTCTTCATTTTTTGTACTTGAAATTGAAACTTCCTCTCCGCCTATTCGAAAACGGTGGGACGAATTCGAAAACCAAATTCATTCGTATGAAAAGAAAAACCATGGCCGCCGTCCCTTTTTAATCTCGGAAAAAAAGAAATCGCAAATTCGATTCAGGCATTCGTGGAGCTCGAGCCAAGCAGGCAAAAGTCGATCGCAGTTTTTTATCGCGGCGACGTTGGGCGACGAGGCGGGTGGCTTGAAATGATGGCATGCGATCAGGCGGTGCGATGACCTCTATGGGAGGTGTGATTTCATGCGAAGGGACTGGTGGAAGCGTGAGACATGCGAGAGGTTGGAAGCTTGATCGAGCCTGCGCGTCGATTGCTGTGGAATCTGGGCTGCGGTGACGCATTGGGATTCGCGACCCAGAGAATGATGGCATGCGATCTCGAGCGGCATCAATGTCGTGAAGTTCGAAAACTGGTGTCGGGAAGAAGACCTGGTGCAAGCATTGTCGCGATTATTGGTCAGGATAAATGTATTTCAGTTGTTTATTTAATTTTGTACATATGATTTTAACAGTAAAAAGACTTGCTATTTTTTGTTATTACAGAAAATATATTAATTAAGTTAACATTAAGGTATTTTCAGCTATTTTATTAAGTTTTATATATTTATATATAGATAGATAAGGGATTGAAAAATATATAGTTGGAATTTAAAAATATTGAAGATTTTTAAGTTATTAAAAGATTTTTTAAAGGGAAAATTATTTGATAAATCAAATTGTTAGTTTAAAGTTAATAAATAAATAGGAATTTAAGATGTTGAAAGTTTATATATGAAAATTTGATTTTTAAAACCTATATGGATTATTATTTTTCATATACAGTTGAAAATGAAGAAAAAATAAGATTTAATTTACTAGGCTTGATATAATAATTTATTTAGGGTGTTTAATTTATTTAATTTTTTCTTAAGAAATTGTTAAGAAAGATTAGTTAAAACAAAAATAATTTGTTAATTAAATCTATCAAAAGAAAATTTAATTATTCAATTGATTTCAGATATTAATTAAATCATCTAATGTTTATACAAGGTCAATGATCGAGAAAAACAAACCAGAATGGATAATGGATTGCATGCATTGTTAAAGGTGAGATCTTCTCACTCAATCAGATTTTTCGATTTAATTTTAAACAGTTAAATTTAAAATTGTTGATTGTGCGCTTGGATGATAATTTATTATCAGTTGTATTGGATTAAACCCGATGCGCCGCATAATAGCGGATGATGTTATGTTAAACCCATATATCGCGATATTCCACCTCGAAGTGGAATTGGTATTATATATGTATTTGGAGTGATTGATTTCCCGCATTATATAGCGAATGAGACCCTATGCGCCGCATTATAGTGAATGATATTGTATAAATCCCATATACCGCGATATTCCACCTTGAAGTAGAATTGGTATTTAATTGTTGTGCTAACGTCTGTGGATGTAGGGAAACAGGTTTGAGGGATCGAATGGGATTCCTCAAATATTTGAATTAGTTTCAATATTGTGTGTTGATTATTTATAATCTGTGTGTGATTATATTTTTGATTAAAATCTTGAAGGCTATAGTTTAGCCGATATATTTTTGGTATCGTAGGATGCCGGAAATAAATAAAATTAGATTTTTAAAATTCAAGTTGAAAATGTATAGTAAAATTTATTTTTGAGAATTGGATAAATTTAAAAGAAGGAATTTTAAAAAGATAAAGTTTTATTTTTGTAATCCTATTGAATAAAATTTCAAAATATAGGAAAAAGGCTTAATAAATGGGTCTCAAGTAATATTATTCATAAGTTTGAAGAATTTATTCAAAATAAAGTATTTTAAACAGTTTGGAAGAGAAAAAGAAATTTATTCTAAAAGGAAATAAATTTAGAAATCAAATTTGGAATTTAATTTGGTATTTGAAATGATTTTGGAAAATCAATTTGGAATTTGATTTAGTGTCTGAAATAAATTTAGAAATCAATATGAAAACTGATTTGGTGTTGGAAAAAAATCTTTGATATCGATTTGGAGAGTTTATTTGATGTTTAAAAAATTAAATTTTTGGGAAATCGATTTTGGAAATTTGATTTGGTGTTGGAAAATAAAATTAGAAATCAATTTGGGATTTGATTTGGTGATTTAAAATGGATATTTAGAAATCTTTTTTTTTAAATCATATATTATTGGATATTTGGGAATTTAAATTCACAATGGGAATTTAAAAAGGTAAGGGAAATTTGTTTTAAAAATAAATATTGTTTTATTTTTAAAAGCGTGGAAAGGAATTTACGGATTTGGAACGTAAATTTAAAATAAATCCAGAAAGATTTATAAATTGATTTGAATGAACCATTTTTGAATGGAAGGTGCACTTTCCCTGGAAAGCCGAGTATGTTTTCAATATAGTTTATAAATATATATTAAATTTGTAAAAATGGTTTTGAGGAAAGAATATTTTGGAGAAATTATTTACTTAGGTTATTTTGAAAATCTTTAAAGTAAAGATATATTTTAATTTATTATAGAGTGATTATTTAAAGTTATAGTTGATATTTGTTTTAGAAAATGAATATTTAAATAGTTATATCTTATCTACTAATTTTATTTTAAAATTAGTTTGTACTTGAATTTTTATATGAGATATTAGTATATTTTCATAATTAATATTTAAGAAAGCGTTTGAGAATGATTTTTATTCTAAATGTTTCCAAGTATATTTTGGATAAGTATTTTAAATTATTTTTAAAGTATTTGAACTCGGCAAATTTTCAGTGGAATTAAATAAATATTTTGAAACTTATTCCACGTGAGGAAGTTGATTTGAATTTTTTTTTCAAAGGATTGAAGTGAAAAAAGTGATTTGAAATTTGTTTTTAAAAGATTGAAAGGTGAAAAGTGATTTGAATTTTTTTTCAAATGGTTGAAGTGTTAAAATTATATCTTGCGAAGATATTTTAAAAATAATAATTGGGGGAAAATTATTTGAAATCTAATGATTGTTGTGAATGTTGTTTGATAGTTAAATAACCGACTATCGATATTGACCTTTAAACGACGTTTGAATTTCGATGCAACCGGGGGTCGGATTCCAAATGGATATTCGAAAACCACATCGAATCTTTATGTTGGATCTTTTATTTAAAAGATCAAAGTGGAAATTTGTTGTGAATTACTTGAATCTGACTGTAACACTTATTTTTAAAATAAGCGCTCGTTATTCGGATTAGCCGAGAGAGGACTTTATGTCATAAAACCCATTTCGAATAATGGTACGACGAAATGGGATTGCATTTGAAGATGGTGTTGAAGACCTGGTATTTTCGAAAGCGAAAGGATTACATGTCGAATGTCTCTGCACCGGGTTGCTCCGATATAGAGATTTTATCACCCTTTGTGATAGGGATTCCGGACGTGATTAGTGAACATCCAAATTTGCAAGGGCTTCTCTGAAGTGCCTTCGGTTCCATTCGATCTCGGAACGGACTTGTATGGTTGTGTGTCTGACGTTACACTTTGAGATGTAAAGATGGTTTCTATCAAATACATTTTTGTTGGTAGCGGAGAATTTATTCTCTTAGCTTAACACCCTTCTTTGAGACATGCGAGCTCAGAGGTTATGTAGTTGATGGTTACTAGCGATATATTCCCAAATTGGTAATGTGGCATACGAAGTGTTGCTGATCATTTGCTGATCGAAGCATGACTTTGTGAAAGTATAGCTTTGTGGACGAGACTTGGTCGGACCTCACACCCCAAAAATGGACAAAACAGGAAGAATACGACAAGGTTATGAGGGTCGTGCCCTGTAGGGTATGTCATTTCCTTTTGAAAAATAATAGTATCATGGTATGGAGCCCAGATATTCTACCTCTGTTGTTGCTGCAAATTTATTACTTTGTGGTTGTTGCTTTGTGGTTGAGGATCCTTGGATAAAGGTAGCAAACGACCGGGGAATGGCATACTCGTGTAGTAGTTACCTAGTTATAGAGGTAACCCGACCTTGTGTTAGTCGAGAGCTGGTTAAGTTCTCAGCACGTCCCTCCAGAGGCATACCCATGTGGCAATAGTAAGTTTCTTAGCCTGACCATTTATTGGAAATCCAAAGAAACAATACGAGCCCTTTCCTATTGCAATTGTATAACCTGCCTCCTCAGGAGGTAGCTATAGCAGGCATAATATAATGGTACCTATGTTGGCTAAGATTAATATTATACTTTCGAAAGGTTTTCTGCACTATGCACTAGTAATAATATTATCAAAAATGATTTTGCGTATCAAGAATGTTTGACTATCATAAGAAGAAATCTCCTCCAATTGTGTGCTTGCATTATGGATGTGCGGGGAGGCCTTATGGTAATTTCATTTTCCAAAAGCATAGCGGATTTCTTTTCCTTTCTTTGTGAAAATAACTATTTTTAAGATCTTACACCAGTCCCATGACTGACCTGGAGTTTATTGTTCCCTTTCTAAACTCTGGGTACCCATAATTTTCCACACGGGTAGCCTAGAGTCAGGTTATCATTATTCTGGAGTAAAGTCAAGAAGTTGCTGTGGAGATCTGGAGTTCAAGCTGGATGGCGAGACGTATCATTTATACTATGTAGTGTCCGTTGCGTTTGGGTTGATGCAAGTCCAAAATTTCTACGTAAGCAAGTTAAAATAACTGCCAGTGTTGTATTGTGTCGTTGTAAACTCTGATGATGTATGCATAAACAGATATGATTATTTGTTTTAAAGATTATTCATTTATCTATTATATATTGTTCCGTTACGAAATGTGAGATTTTGTTATTGTGTCTGTTTCTTCTTCTATCTTCTTCTTCTTTAACCCTAACGGTTCTGTTTTTCGGCAATCGACTGTGCCGCATTGAATACAGTGGACGTATCGATGTCGACTTTCGGATGTCGAAAAATTAGACCGTTATAGTGTGTGTGTGTGTAAGTATATTTATCAAAACTACATGAGAAAAAAATTAAGAAATAATAATTTTTAAATTAAATAATAATCTTAAAAGGATCGTTAAATAAAATATTCTATAATGTATGTATATATATATATATTACATATAAAATTTTGTTAATATTATTTGAAATTAAAAAAATTCATAATTTTATTAATAAAAATTATATATACAGGCACACACAAATATATTTCAAAATATGACATATTACTTAATTTAATATATATATATATATATATTAAATTGTAAATATAATAAGTTTAATAAATTGTAACAACCTATCTTTTTGGACGGTTTAAATCAACAATAAACCACACATGTCAACTCAAACCATTCAAAAGGGAGGATTGTTAATGGGGTAAATAAGAAAATAATAGAAAAGAAGGAAAAGCAAAACACAGAATCTCGCAGGGGCATGACAAAACATAATAATCAAATAAACAGTTCATGAAGTTGTTTTACAAATGACATTTGATTACACTTTTACAATACAAATCAGAGTTGTACATACAGCAAAAATAAATAAATAATACAGCGGAACACATGATGTAGTGGAATAATTAATAATAAATAGTAGACACAACTCCATCTTCATCCTCCAAAATAAAATGATCTTTAATACACTAAAAAGCTCAGACTGACTTGAGTGTAATGAAAAGACAAATTAAAAGCTCAGACTGACTCGAGCATAATGAAAAGACAAAACACTTGAGTCAGAACTAGAAGGTCTTATGTAAGTCAAATCAAAATAAGTAGAATTGAAATATTAGTATAATGGCTTCAGAGATATTACGAGATTTTCATCTCCTATCAAGTGTACAATGTGGACATAATTATCTAAAATATTTCAAATAATTTGACATACCAATCTTAATCATTTCAATTAAAATAAATCCGAAGTTTAAATTTAAAACTTAAACCTTTCAAATAATTCAATTCCAATAAATAATCCAAATTCAAGAAATTATATGGGTATATGTCATTTAACCGAGTATCCAAAATCAAAATTTCAAAATCAATGGAAATCGCTCGAGTTATCATTTCAATCCATAGTACTAATAGAGATATATACATAAATAAACATCCAATCATCCAAAAGGTCAACCAATAAGATTCATCACAATCCAACATCCAAATCAGCCAATAAATCACAACAATCAATTGATTATCATTATCAGGTGTTTAACTAGAAATTTATTGTCATGATCCTGACTCGACCTTCGAAAATCGGCACCGAATACATCGCCCGTATTCAAATGCCGTAGATTCAAACGTCGAATCAGGTTCATCGGAGCTTATAACACATTAAGTATAACAGCACAACGGAAAAAGAATTGAACATAACATTGATACAATTCCTTGAATACATCTCTATACAATAATACTTGACTACCAATATCAGAGCAATACAAATACACCACAGCGGAAACAACTTCAATGTGATCTACCAAGATAGCATGAAATATCTGCAATCTCCATCTCCAAAGCTCTAATCCAAAGATAGCTCGAATCCCCCATCATGCTGAACTTAAGCAAACTAGGAAACTGATGAACCAAATGCAATTGCCAAATCCAAAGGCTCCAAAGAAATCGAATCTACATCTACTATTTGACTAGCTGAAAAATCTAACTCTAAGCTGCCTGTGTGGAAAATTGTGGGCACCTAGAACTTAGAAAGGAAACAATAAACTCCAAATCAATAATGGGACTGGTGTAAGCAAACAAAAACAGTTTATCTTTAACAAAAGAAAACAAAAGGGAAATAAAGGAAATCCGCAATGCTTTTTGAAAAATGAAACTACCATAAGGCCTCCCGGCACACACATAATGCAATCGCACACTTGGAGGAGATTTCTCCTTATGATAGTCAAACATGCTTGATACACAAAAATCCTTTTTGATATTATTATTAGTGCATAGTGCAGAAAACAATTTCAAAAGTATAATATTAATCTTAGCCAGCATAGGTACCATTATATTATGCCTGCTATAGCTACCACCTGAGGTGGCAGGTTATACAACTGCAATCGTAAAGGGTGCATATTGGTGATTGGATCTCCAACAAATGGTCAGGCTAAGGAACTTCCTGGGACATATGGGTACACCTATGGAGGGATGCCTCGAGAACCTAACCGAATCTTTGCAAACACAAGGCCGGGTTACCTCTGTAACTAGGTAACTACTGACACGAGTATGCCATCCCATGGTCGTAACCGACCTTTATCCGGGGCCCCAACAACAACAACCACAAAGCAACGTAATTGCACAACCACATAAGTTAAGTATCTGGGCTCCATACCATGATACCATTTCTATCCAGAAGGAAATAGACATACCCTAAGGGGAGCTGCCCCCAAATAACCTTGCTGCATCCTTCCTGTTTCGACAATTTCCGAGTTGTGAGGCTCGACAAGGTCTCGTCCACAAAGTTACGCTTTTCAAAAAAGTCATGCTTTGATCAATAAATGATCAGCAACACTTCACATGCCACATTACCAAATTGGGAATGTATCACTAGTAACCATCAACTACATAACATCTGAGCTCGTATGTCTCACAGAAGGGTGTTAAGTAAGAGAATAAATTCTCCGCCACCAAACAGAAATGTATTTGATAGAAACTAGCTTTACACCTCAAAGTGTAATGTCAGACATACATCCATACAAGTCTGTTCCAGGTTTGAACAGAACCGAAGGCACTTCAAAAGAAGCCCTTGTAATCTGGGTATTCACAATCCCGATCGGACTCCCCATCACATATGGAGATCTCTATACCGGCACGACTCAGTGCAGAGACATTCGACGGGTAATCCTTTCGTTCTCGAAAATACCTGGCTTCTCCACCGGTCTTCAAATGCTATCCATTTCGTCGTATCATTATTCGGAATGGATTATATAACACAAAGTCCTCTTCCGAGTAAACCAAATAATGAGCATTTAATTTCAAAAACATATGGATATTGGGATCTTAGTTTAATCACAACTTTTCAACACTTGTTTCCCAAAACCTTTCTTTTGAATGGTTAAAACAATTTTCCACTTTCAAATCTATTAAACAAAAAGATTCACTTTTAAGATCCTCTTCACTTTAAAAACAAAGTTCACCAATCTTTCACAAAGATTCATTCATAGTTTTTCAAATCTATTTCAATTCAAATATGATTTACACACAACTTGAAATCCTTTCAACACAAATTAGAAATCCGTTCTTTATATGAAAGCTATTATTATATGAAAAACCAGGGTTTTCGTTCGGAAAAATCCGAACAAATATGCACAAGTTATATCCTTTAAAGTATAAACTTGGGTTAAATTTAAATTCCCAAAATAATACTTTTAAAATGGTTTAAAACCCATATAAATACATTATATAACTTGTATAGCCTTTTTTCTAAACATATATTTATAGAACTCAAGTTCAAATCTTGAATTCAAATTCAAATCAAACTATTTCAATTTCAAAACTTTAACAAGTTATTTAAAATAATTTTATCTTCAAAACTCCTTTCAAAAGTTTTTCATATTAAACTCAATTCCAATTCCAAACCATTTTTGGATTCAAAATTAAACCTTTAAAACCATTTTAAATAATATTAAATTCAAATATTTGTGACTTAACCGATTTCCTCGTGCAATCCATATTTGTGTGTGTATAGTGTAGTCCAGGGATTTTACACAATAGTGCAGCATCATCAATCATTACAGGTTCAAGCACAGCAATATCGATAAGCGGTATAATCTTATAACGCTTATCTTTCATTCACAGAGCTACAGATATATACGTAAAATGCATCACAGATAAATAAATCACGCACATAGCTTAATTCAAACAATTTACATCATAGCATATCACACATAAGGAACATCAAACAATTCAAACATTCAATAAAATCCAAATATCCATAAGTAAGATCAATTAATTTATCAGATTAATTTAAATCAGATTAATCACTTATGAAAATTTACTAATTCGGGTTAATTAATATAAATTAATTAAAACCATATCAATTAATTAACTTTTAATCATTTATTAATAAATTAATTAACCTTTAATTATCTATTGATCAACCTTAATTAATAAATGAATCAATCTTTAATTATTAAATAATTAGCCCCTAGTTATTTAATTATTCTTTAATTAAATTAATTAATTAATTAACACTTAATTAATTACCATTTAATTATTTATCCTTAATTAATTACAATAAGTGATTATCCCTAATCTCTTATATTAATAAATCACAAATTAATTTTAATCACTTGATTAATCAACATTAATCATTAATTAATTATCCTTAATTTCTTTCATTAAATAATTAACTTTAAGTAATTAATTCCCTATAATCACTTAAATTAATTAATTTAGTCTTAGTTACTTAAGACTTTAATCATTAATTAATTCCTTAATTAATCTTTAAATTAAGTAATTATTCTTTAAGTAATCAATCATTTTCATTAAGCAATTAATTACATTTATTTATTTGATTAACCTTAAATTAATCACAATGATTAATTTTCCTTAATTTTCTTTCATTAACTAATTAACCTTTAATTATCAATTAAATACAAATCTTTAATTACCCAAGGCCTGGATTGACTTAAGATAACCCTCTTATCTAAATCACTTATGTAATCACATCATCAATTTCTATTTGAAAACACTTAAGAATATTTTAAAAAATCATTCAAATATAATTATTCAAAACCCAAAATAATTTTAAACATATTTTTAATTTAAAAAATCAAATCTTTGAAAACTTGACTTAAAACTTGTTTATAATTTAAATTCGAAAACTTGGTTTATTTTCCTTCAAAACTTATTTATTTTTAATATACTTTAAAGTTTATTTTAGCTTTGAAACTTAATAGTCTTCCTTATATTTTTAAACTTTGAAAAAAAATTGTTTAATTCTTTGGCTAAAACTTGTTTAACTTTGGCTAAAAAAATTCAGAAAAACCTGGTATAATTACTTTCAAATTTTTTAAACCTGTTCGTAAACAAACTAACCTGAGGCAAGACCAGCCTACTCAAGCTAAATGAACAAAACCTCGAACCCAACTTCGAGTAAACCACTCTTCTTCCCCGAAGCTCAACGCAGTAACAAACATCAGATAAGGAACCGCCTTGTGCACGTGCACAGATCGTCGGAGCCACTCCGATCAACCATGCCATCGTCAACAAGTGGTCGACGACACCTTTAGCCATCACAAACACCTAGATCATCGGTATATGCTGGGAATCAAAATTGAACAAATCAAGCTCCCACTGGAACCAACTCGATCAACTGAAAACGGTTCGTGCCACCGCCTCTAATTGTCAGAAGACTTGCGATCACGTTCAGATCACCAACGAAGTTTCATGCTTCCATCCTCACCACTCCGGTCGACTCCGATGTAATAACGACGAAGAAATTATCTTGATTCACCCTCAACCCAAACAGGCAAATGAACCCTAGTTTGCATTTGCCAAGCAACTTCGATCATCGGAAAAATCTTCGAGCGTTTTTCCCGAGTCCCCCTGACTTCCAGCTATCGCCAGCCATGATCTCGAGACCCACGACTTCACCTGTGACGCCCCACCTCTATGCTCACAATAACAAAGAGTATTAAAAGAAATACGGTCTGTTATTACGAAGAATAAGGCTGGATAGCAGCGGCCATCCGTAGTTATGCCTTACACTAGTATTGGTTACCTTGATGGGAGTGGTATATATTTTTGTTTTTCATCTCTTATTTATTTACTCCCATCGACATATCCAATTCTAGTATAAAATGAACTACGATGGTTCATAATAGTTTAGGACAATATATATAATAATAACACAGATAAACTAAATGCGAAACGCAGATAACAAAAAGTCTCATATATATATATATATAACTGATGTCAGTTACAATACATGTGATACAATGCATATGATACAACAGTCGACTCAGGAAGTTATATATACAAGTACATTATTGACAATAATATACATGAATACATATCATCCTATAAAATACACTGACTATTCCAAAAGATATGAAATGACTTCATAGCTCAAGCAGCAACCCAAAGCAAGATATCTACAACCTGTAATAACTCGGTCTGACCCGAGTATTAAATTCAAAAGAAAATGATACACGGGTCAGTCTAATTCAAACTCAGTTATTTATGCACGGAAGCAATAATAATTAAATAACAATTATACGACAGTCAAAATAAATTCACCTATCCAATCCTTAAACAAGGAAATCGGATAACGGTAAATATAACACGTAACAGTGTTAAACACAAATCAACAAATTCAAATTATCAACGAAGATACATAAAAGGGTTATCAATCAAGATAATTTAGAAAACAACAGAATTTCCTAAACGGCAATTAATGAAAAAAAATCTAATTATTAAATAAATAATTAGAAACTCATAATCCAATTATCAAAAAGATAATTAGATATCAACAAAATCATTAAATTAAACCAAATCAAAATACAATTCAAAATATTAAATTGGACACATGAAACAATTCAAACAATTGAAATATTAATTAAAACGTCAATTCGGGTAGGGCTGCAGTACACGCACGCGTGCACTGCCTCGCCACTACAGCATATGGAATACGCAAAAGATCAATAAATCAAAACAAAATAGAATATCAATAAAAGCCATACCGTGTGGCTGCAGTACACGCTTGCGTGCCTACCTTGCCACTACAGTGATGATGTACACAAAAGCTCAATGGAAATTCACAAACGAGCACAAGGTCAAACCTAAGGAAAAGTCAGGTTCAACTCAAATGCAATACAAATAAAATCACAACACGAGCACAAGGTCAAACCCGAGCATTTAAGCTGGATTCAACTCAATGTACAAATCAATGTACAAGTCACAATACAACAATGTCCAGACCAAATACTATCAAAATGGTCGAACAGAGACTCCACGAACTAAAATATACACAGTGCAGTAGGACCAAAAGGAATGCTACTGCCTCAATATTTCTAATGCAATAGAATCCACAACTGCATAATCAAAACCCAAGTGTACCCCAAAACCGAGCAACATCAAGAACTGTCAACTTGAGAATATAGTTTGTCTCAAACTATAACAGGTACAACATGTATGCAAGCAGTGACAATATAAAATCAAGCTGCAACATGTACGCAATAACGACCAGGTAGCAACAGTTTTTAAATATGAAGATACTGTAAAAGTAGCATGGAGTGATACCAGACCACACAATCAAGCAATGCCAAATGCATATAGTCATGCAATACAAAACAGTGCAGACTATGTCAAGTCGAACAATGTCCAAAATGCTATCAAGACATCAAGTCAGAAGCATAGAGAATTCAAAGAAACAGGAATAAGCAAACCCAATAGAATAAAGGTGACATTAACAGAGATATGGCCAGGACTAATTGCACTGCACCCCTCAACGAACAAGACTACAAGATGAATCAGACCAGGCAGCGAGCATGCGTCAGCCAAAATAGTTGCAACATGATGCGATGAACTACAAGGTGCCAGACTCGAGTACATTAAACCAGAGATAACCATGTATGACCAAACTTTCATAAATAAGAGTGGTACCAACAATCAGAGAAAGGCAAAACAATGCCAAACAGTGAAACCCATTATCACGATATCAAGTGGAGCCACCGAACCGTAAACAAGAGGGGTGAAATTCAGAAAACATCAAATGCAGTTCGATGATATCAAATGGCCGAAAACATTAGTAAGTCATGTAATCGCATAAACAAAGTCAAATGGCCGAAGGATGGCCAAAGTCGAACAACCCAAAATTATCACAGCAAAATCATCAAGCCATTAGTAAAAAATCATTCAAATGAATGAATGTACCAGGTTAGACACTTATGCAAGTAGCAGCAGAGCTAAATGAACTTAAGTGAAACACTGTAACATGCGACAGTAAAAAATCAAGTGCATAGCACTAACAAATGAAGCCTCGAATAACAATTACACTGTCTCAACAGTCAGAGTATCATCGACAAGTGAAACTACACGTATACATGAGCCAATGCAAACTTCAGCTACAAAATGTCGAAGCATATCCGAGCGTGGTTACAAGTTCGAACGAAGAAACGGACTGTTACTAAAATAGTGTAACAAATTCAAATGAAGTCAAAATCATGAATCAACCACAGTCAGAGACATGGCGATCAGAAAAAGGTCGAACAATACCGAGCCGAAGTCACAAAGGAACATCAGGTAAAAATCAAGCAAGTCAAGTATATCAAGCCAGAAATTCAAAAAAAAAAAATCAATACTTATTCACTCCATCTCAAAATCAAGTCGAAGCCGTAGGCAACGAAAACAAACTCGACGCCTTGGCAATCGAATTAAAAATGTCAGAGAAACAAAATACCAAGGTACAAGTTTTAACAAAGTCAAGCGACGAATTCGAACAATTTTATATAGACGAAAATCACAGAATTCAGACCCTACAAATGCAAGCTTGAACTAGATGTGAGTATATAAAATTACTCACCTTGCTTTCCAGAGCACACATCAAAGAATCGATCGAAGAAAACCCCAATTTGGAACAAAGGGAACGAAGCCCTAATTTTGTTCGAACGAAGAAAAGGACCTGAGCCGCCATTTTTTTCGATTGCTTTCATTAGCTAGGGCTTGTAAAAATGAAGTGAGGAACGGTCTCTGGCTCGATACAACGCAACACCCAAACAAAGGGACGTGGGCCAAATAAAATAAAAGAATATTGTAGCGATCCTGACTTGACCTTCGAAAATCGGCACCGAATACATTACCTATATTTGAATGCCGCAAATTCAAATGTCGAATCCGATTCGCCGGAGCTTATAACAACATTAAGTAAACAATCACAGCGGAATAAAAGAATAATACATTGATATACAGTTTTGATACAATATCTGATACAACAGATGATCCAATAGATATCAATATACATCAAAGATATGATACAATAAATAGCAGCGGAACAATATAATTCTAAGATAGTCTTCAAAAGAGAACTCCAGAAACTGCAACTCCATTTCCAAGAACCAATCCAGCAATAGCTCGAACTCCCAATAACGATGCACCAAGACAAGCAAGACTGGTGTGGTCCAAAGACTGAACTAGCTCCAAATAACCTACTAATCTGACTATCTGAAAAACCCAACTCTAGACTGCTCGTGTAGAAAATAATGGGCACCCAGAGTTTAGGAAAGAAACAATAAACTCCGGATTAGTCATGGGACTGGTGTGAGCAACAAAAAAAACAGTTTATCTTTTATTCAAAATCAAAATAGAGGAATAATTTTAAAGTCAATTCGCAATGCTTTTAAAAATGAGACTACCATAAGACCTCCCGCCACACACACAATGCAAACGCAGACTTGGAGGAGATTTCTTCTTATGTTAGTCAAAGATGCTTGATACGCATAAAAAAAGGAACATTTGATATTATTACTAGTGCATAGTGTAGGAAAAATTCATTTCGAAAGTAGAATATAAATCTTAGCCAGCATAGGTACCATTATATTATGCTTACTGTAGCTACCATATTAGATGGCAGGTTCTACAACTAATACCGTACAAGATCGTATTATTTCTTTGGATTTCCAACGAATGGTCAGGCCAAGGAACTTCCCATTGCCACATGAGAACGCCTCTGGAAGGACGTCCCCGAGAACCTAACCGGATCTCTGCCAACACAAGGCCGGGTTACCCCTAACTGGGTAACTACTGACACGAGTATGCCATCCCCCGGTCCTTTGGGACCTTTAACCGAGCGCTCGTCACCATCATCACACAATCATAAATAAAGTGTTTCAACATGAGTAGGCATCTGGGCTCCATACCATGATACCACCCTTTTCCAGAAGGAAATGCACATACCCTAAAGGGAGCTACCCCTCATAACCTTGCCGCGTTTTGACCATTCCGGGGTGTGAGGCTCGACGAAGTCTCGTCCATAAAAACACGCTTTATACAAAAGCTGTGCTTTGGGTCAACAAATGATCATAGAAATGATCACAAAGATAAACGATCAAACAAATGATCTTATCACAAATGATCAACACAATGATCATTTCACACAACACTCAGCATGTCACATTACCAAATTGGGAATATATCGCTGATAACCTTCAACTACATAACCTCTGAGCTCGTACGTCTCAGAGAAGGGTGTTAAGCTAAGAGAATAATTTCTCCGCCACCAATAAAAATATATTTTAAAGAAATCAGCTTTATATCTCAATTTGTAATGTCAGACATACAATCCATACAAGTCTGTTCCGGGTTCGAACAGAACCGAAGGCACTTCCAAAGAAGTCATTGCAATCCGGATATTCACTAATCACGTTCGGACTTCCCATCACATATGGAGTCTCTATACCGGGGACCATTCGATGCAAAGACATTCGACGAGTTGTCCTTACGCTTTCAAAAATATCCGGTCTTCAACACCGGTCTTCAAATGCTATCCATAATGACATATCACATATTCGGAATGGGATATATGACACAAAGGTCCTCTCCCGGCTAAACCGAACAGTGAGCGCAATATTTACAAGAAATATATGGATATTGGGATTTCAATTAAGTCACAACTTAAAACCCAAAACTTTCTTTCAAACGGTTTAAATCAATTACCATTTCTAATCTTTTAAACAAAAGATTTATTTCACAAAGTTCCATTTACGGATTTCAAAACAATTTCTATTCCATTTGGATTAACTCGTTAAATCTTTATATCAAAGATTTAACTCGTAGCTTTCAAAATTCGATTAACTTGTTGAATTTTTAAATCCAGATTCAACTTATAGCCTTCAAATCGTTTTCATTACTTGGAAATTATCTTCATTCTCAAACTTGAAATTCTTTTTAACACAAATTGGACATTCATTTCTTATGTGAAAGCTTTTATTATTTGAAAACAAACAGTTTTCGTTTCAGAAAAATCCAATTATATTTACACGAGTTAAAGCCCTTGAATTCTATTCAACATCCCAAATCAATACTTTTAAAATAGTTTAACCCATATATAACTGGTATAACATCTTTAATCCCTAGTTTCAAATCATAGAATTTAGTTTCACATTTTGATTTTAAGTTCAAATCAAATTATTCAACTTCATATTTTATCGAGTAATTCAAAATAAATTTCATCTATGAAATTCCATTTCAAAAGCTTTTCACTTTAAACCCAATCCATTTCCAAAACATTTGAATTCAAATATTCAAATTTTAAAACTATTTCAAAAATCTGTGACTTAATCGATTTCCTCGTGAAATCCATATTGGTGTGTGTATAAGTGTGGTCCAGGGGTTTTACACAGTAGTGCAATATCATACAATCATCATAGATCAGAATACATAAATATAGTTGATAAGCAATATTAACTATAACGCTTATCGTTTATTCACAGATCACAGGTATATATCACAGATAAGTAAATTACAGATCACAACATAAATCAGGATGTATCACAAAGCATCACAAATCAGGGATATCAAACAATTCAACGATTAATAGAATTCAAACATCCATATGTAAGCTTAATTAATTATCTGATTAATTTAAATCAGATAATTCATCAATCATGGTTAATTATCATTAATCGATCCTAAATCATTTGATTAAAGATCTTTAGGTCATTTATAAGTCAAATTAAATCAACTTTAAATTTATTGAAAAATTAACCTTTAGTTATTCAATTATCCTTCAATTAATCACTAACCATTCATTAGAAATCTTTAATTAACCATCTTGAAATTAATTATCATCAACAATTATTAATTTCAAATAAACTAGACACTAATTTATTAATTTACCAATTTATTAGTCACAAAGTGATAAACCCCTAATGAACTATAATTAAAAATTAATTAACCAATTTTTACTTACCATTATAAAGAAATCATTCTTAATAACTTTTAACCAATTAATTTATAACAAAAATTAACTTAATTATCATTTAAAACAAAACTTCTTTAAACTTCGAAATCAAATTGTCACTAAATTGAGACTTTAATGTTAATTAACTTTAACACTTAACTTAGGTTAACTACTTAATTAAAATATTAATTGATATTTTTAAAACATCCTTACGTATTTATTTAATTTGAAATAAATTCATAACTCAAAAATAATCGAACATTTATTTACTTTGTTATCACTGAAATTTGTTTAACATTATTAACTTTTAAAATTTGTTGGGCTTAACCCTTAATTCCTTATTTAATTTACCCAATTCATTAATAAATTAAATAAATAAATTATTCATTTTAATTAACTTAAGACAAATCTCTTTCTTATTAGTGATTTATTATCACTTATAAATATGTTGACAATTCATATTCAATTTACTTTAAAATTCATTTCAAATTTAATTAATTAAAACGAATAACCCTTTTTAGAATACACTTAAGTATTTAACGTTTTCCAGTTATTAAACAAATTTAAAATTTTAAACTTTGTTTCCAAACTAAGTTTCAACTGGACTTGGATTTACATTTAACTTTGATTCAAAATTTAATTTAAACTTTGTCTGATCATTCAAATTCAGTCTTAAGTTTTCAAAACAATAAAACAGGTTTCTGTTTAAACCTGGAAAACACTCATACCCGAGCCACTCAAAAAAATTGCTTCGAGTCTTTATCATGTTCTCACGCACACGACCCCGAGACAATCAAACAAAACTTTGAGTTGTACCCGAGAATATCTCATCTTCTTTAACGTGATGACCACCAGATACGCCAATGCCCACGTGCACATGCACACCCCCGTTCGCCACCTCCGTTCGCCACCAACACCTCAAGCAAGTCGACGGTCATCCCCAGCTCCGATTCATACATCCCAAAACCAATAATCATTGCTACAATGAAATTGAGCCCCTGATGCGAAACCGGAGCAAAAGCCACCATCATAAAATCGCGCGCTCCTCCTCCTCTGACCACCTGAACGTCACCACCCTCCGGCCTCGTCCCTAACACGCTCTCGCCTAGCTCCTCCTGAAATTTCGTGCAGCTCGATGCACGAGAGGAGGCGCGGCGATCTCATATTCACGCACCATAAAAACTAGGGTTTCAAAATAAAAATGATCGTCGTAGTCGCCACCGTGGATGATACCATCTCCGGCTATTTTTCCTACGACCGCCGTAGGCTCCTCCTCCTTCCCGCGTAACCCGACCAACCCCAGTTCCACCAATCGCCCGAATTCGACGAAAAACCAAAATTTGATCATCTCGAAACTGCTCTTTGCACACTCACTTAAAAATTCTCATTCGAGGCTTAAAAATCCTATTTTCTTATAAGGATTCGAGATATAATATTTAGTTAACAATCCAGGATACTCGAATTTATCACATACTCAACTTGGCTCTGCAAAACCAAATTTCCAGAGGCAAAAACACTTCCAACACACTCCAAAATAGTTTTATACCATGTTTTAAGTTTTAACAAACTTGACTTGTTCGAGATTCTAAACTTGATGATGCTTGGATGATGACGTATTTAAATTTCTCTGGTTTATTCTACTCTGTAACCAGACTAGGAAGAACAGACTAGTCACTACACAGAACAAGCATAATTACATGTAAAATTTCTTACTTACATCTACACAGTATAACACAAAATAATTTATGCAACAAGCACACAGGATTAAGTTTAGAAATGTTATGTTTACTCACAGGCATTAACACACAAAAAGGAAATTTCTGGGTAGAAATATTTGCTCACCTGGATGTTTTTGGAAGAAGAACAGAGAACAATTTTGTGTTAAAGCAGGCTTGAATCCTTTGCTTGCCGAAACCATTTTGACTTCTGGTTGAATTTATTTGAGTTGTTGTTGAATTTTTTTTTTAAGTTTAAGATGATGTTTTATTTCACATTTTTTTTTCTTCTCAGTTTTGAAATGAACGAATTTGAAATGGGAGATTGATGTATATAAATGAGTTACAGGTGATGTATGGTTTGAACAATACAAAGCATGGCTGAAGTTGCTTGCACAGGTGATATAAAATTAGTACAAAAGGATAACATATTGTCTAGTACTAAGCATGGTTGAAGTATGTACAATAGGTAGAGACATTTGTTTATGTTTTCACCACTGGTCTTGCACTGTTGGTCTCGGCTGGGATGATAGGGGTAGGTACTTTTGCTTCTTATTTTGTTTACATACTTATTTTTAGTTATGTTATTTTATTTTGTCTTCATACTTATATACAAAACTTTGTTTTGTCATTGCTTTGTATTTCTTCATTTTACAAGTATACATACTTGTACATATAAAATGCTGTCTTCTTTTGTTCAACTTGACTATGTTTGCTTAGTCTTTATATATATTTATTGTTTTTATTAAGTACAATTTTGTTTGTGTTTTATTTTTCTTTGTATATTTTTGTTTGTTTCATTACTTGGTATTATTTTATATTGATTTACTAAGATATATATTTACTTTATATCGAATAAAATAATAAAATTTATTTATTTCGTAATATAGAGGAATTTCTAGAGTTCTAATTTGTTGTTTAGATTTTAGCAATTATTTATTTCCTTATATATATATTTTCCAAAATTTTATCTTTTAAATTATTTATTTATTTTTAAAACCATTTATTTAAGATTTTATTTCAAATCCAATTTAAATATATATTCACATATATAAAAATTGTCAAATCCATATGACTTTATATATTTTCTAGTCGAATCGGGGAAACTCGCTTCCATTTAATCAATTTAGCTTACAATTTTATTCAAAAATTCATTTAATTATCAAATTAAATTTATAAAAATCCTGGGTCGTTACAAATATATTTATTTAAAGCCCTAAACTCTTAAACAAATTTTTGAAAAGAATTACAACCCGAATCAAAACTCCTAACAGCAAATATCTGTCAACATTACTCGTTTAACAACGATAATTAATTATTACAAATTCCCGGGTTGTTACATCACCGATCACCAGATTTTGATAAAAAACCCACCCCTGTTCATCACACATTCCTCCCTTAATATCAAACTAAAAATCTTGAATTCATTTTTATAAATCAAGTTTTTCGAAGCCGAACCAGATGATGTAAGTAAATCAAGAAACTTTGACACTCGAATTTTAACATATTTTTAAGCTTCACTATATATCTTTTTCCCAGTATGAACTATCCTCAAATTTATCTTAAAACTATTTCTAGAACTTTGATCTTGATTGTATAATTTTTTACTTAGATCCTAAAACCTAAAATGAATTGGAAGAGGAGAATTTAATTTTTGAATGAGGATTTGAAAACCTGTTGAGCTAAGCAGAGGCATGTGTGTGTGTGTGTGTGTGTGTGTATATGCACAGACATACATATTCAAACCCTTTCATATCTATATATACACAATCATACTTTCAAGTAATATCCAACATCAAGGTATAATGATAGGTTTAAGAAGTTTGCTCACCAATTTTGGAAGAACAGAGGAACCGTGGAACCTGATTGATCTGCTACTTGTTTTGGGATGATCTGGAATTTTTTTTGGAACTTGAGCTTTGATTTGCATCAGGCTAAAGCTTGATGTTTAGTTCAGGTTGATTGTTTTAGGTTAAAGACTTGAATAGATTTAAAAAAAATTCTTTTTAAATCTGGAAATTCTTTTGTTTGATCTGAATTCTTGCCTTTATTTTTTTGATTTCCAGGTTTCCTTTAAAGCTTCCAGGTGTTGATTTGCTTTCCTGAATTTGAACCTTAACTTGCTTGTTTTGTTTTAATCCTAGGATTTGAAAATTGTGTTGATTTCTTGTGACGCCCCACCTCTATACCCACGCTAGCCAAGAACACTACGGTGTAATGTTGTCAACTAGCGTGGAGAATAAGGCTGTTGAGGAGCGGCCATCCATAGTTAGGCCTTACACTAGTATTGGTTATCTCGATAGGAGTGGTATATATATTCTTTCATTTTTAATCTCTGATTTATCTACTCCCATTGACATACCCCAATTCCAGTATAAAACGAACTACGATGGTTCATAATAGTTTAGGACAGTAAATATAATAATAACACAGATAATATAAATGCGAAACACAGATAAAACGGAAAGTCTCATATATACAATAACTGATGTCAGTTACAATACATGTGATACAATACATATGATACAACTACAACTGTCGACTCTGGAAGTTACATATACAAGTACATTACCGTATATAATATACATGAATATACAATATCCTATACTAAGACAACGACTACTCCAAAAATATGAAAAGACTTCATAGCTCCAGCAGCAACCCAAAGTAAGATATCTACAACCTGTAAATACTCGGTCTGACCCGAGTATTAGATTTAAAAGAAAATAATACACGGGTCAGTCTAATTCAAACTCAGTTATTAGTGTACCGAAGCGATAATAATTAAGTAAAAAATAGACGATAGTCACAATAAATCTCGTCTATCCGATCCTTAAATAAAGAAATCGGATAACGATAAATATAACACGTAACAGTGTTAAACAACAAATCAGCAAATTAAACCAAATCAGAATACAATTCAGAATATTGAATTGAATAAACAAAACAGTTCAAACCGTTGAAATATCAATTAAAATATTAACTCGAGTAGGGCTGCAGTACACGCACGCGTGCACTGCCTCGCCACTACAGCATATGGAATATGCAAAAGATCAATAAATCAAAACAAGATAGAATATCATAAAAGCCATACCGTGTGGCTGCAGTTCACGCTTGCGTGCACTGCCTTGCCACTACAATGATAATGTACCCAAAAACTCAATTCCGTGTGGCTGCAGTTCACGCTTGCGTGCACTGCCTTACCACTACAGTAATGATGTACACAACCGGGCACAAGGTCAAACCCGAACTATTAGCTGGATTCAACACAGGGCAGGTGTACAGGCTACAACTTCAAGCATAAAGCAGTTCAATATCCAAGCAACAATGAAAAACAATGGAACCAACTCAAAACAGTCACAATATGAAGACAGCAAGTAAAACTAAAGTGCTCAAAGGAATGTCAAAATGATAGTGAAGTGGTCCTAATCCATACAACATGAAGTGGCCAAACCACAAAGATAATCAAAGTGGTCAGGCAGTCCAAAATACAAGGCAATGCCTTGAGGCACAGTAAAAGGAACAAACGAACACAACTCAAAACATCTTTGTTGAAGATAAGGAGAATCAAGTGCAGACAACACCTACCAATGAAACAACAATGGGGCATATATATGTAGGCATATAAATGATGCACGACAAACTACTAACTGTTATTAAAACAGCAGCTCGCATGAACAAAATAGGTCGATCGACAATCAATGTCACGGCATGAACCAACAGAGAATTCAAGTGAAAACAGAATGGTACAAGTGCAAGCTCGAACAAGACTCGAGTGCTATCAGACTTCAAGTCAGTGAACACATTAGGTATGAAGACCAAAGAGCAGAAGTAATCTGGATCGATTGCCATCAGCTCAGAGACCCAATACACACTCGAAAACAAAAGCATATAGACATCAAGCTACAAAGCTCAATCTATAGCACAGTACTACAGGTCAAGCAACACCCAGACTACATGAATGCACATGAGGACTAGACTACACAATGAATACAATGCAACAAATGAATGTATCAGTCTTGAACAAGACAGGCAAACCAGAGGCTCGAACTCAAGTCAGCGACAACATAAGCATAGACAAATGAAGACTGCATGATGATATTCAACATGCTATGCAACCTGAACCATGTACTACAAGTACAAAGACAAAGAAATACAAGCTAATAGCTCATGCTACAGATCAGGTCAAAGTGAACCAATACCAAACAAGAGGGTGTACACATGTACAAGTGAAGGATGTTCAAACACACAATCAACTAGCAAGAGGATATGTACATATTAGTACACCAGCACAAAATGAAGTCGGCAAGGACAAGAATGAGGTTCACACGTACCATTTAGGCAGAGAAACAAGATACAATAGAAAATCTAAATGCTCCAAGGGAATTATTAGGGAACACTCACACAAGAACAAGGATCAGTAGCAAATGAAAGCACAGTTCAAGTTCAGAAATCAATGATTTAAAAATCATATTTAAACAAGTCAAAGCCATATCACCTGAAAACTGAATCAATCAAACAATGAAAATTTTGAACAAGTCATAAGAACAAACTCAAATCACTGGCCAAGGTAAATCAACATCATCACAGAAAAGTCGAAGTCGTGGCAACGATAAACAAGTAAGTGGACGATTCTCAAACAAATCGAGACGAGCTCAAACAAATCGAATTAGATGTGAGTGAAGAGATCACTCGCCTTTTCAATAGATTGAGAATTTGAGGCCGTGGGAACACGAAGTTGTTCCAAAATCGAAGAATCGAAACCCTAGCAGCCACGAAGAATTGGAGCCGCCATTTCTCTTCTCGCTCTCGTTTTTTTTTAGGCTAGTGAATGGGAAAATGAAAGAAAGGGGAATGGGTTATTTGTTTTGAGAATTATCACGGCCCAATAATAAAAAAACATGGACCACTATTTAATTTTCAAAGCCCATCAACTCTTAACAGATTTTTCAAAAGAGTTTCAAACTGGTTTTAAAAATTCCAAACAGCAATTAGCTAGGAAAGGTAATCGTCCAAAGACGATAATTAATCGGTATGAAATACCGGGTTGTTACAGACTCCCCTCCTTAAGGAAATTGCGTCCTCGCAATCATAAGGAATAAAGGGACAAAAGGTAACAACCATAAAAGCATATCATCGCAAGATGAAGAAATTTGAAATAGGAAGTTCACCATATAGAGCATGAAAGAATAAGCCTGAACGTGTTTGCTCGATGAATTCTCTGGATTCCGAAGAGAAATCTTTAGAATTTGAGAATCATTGAGAATCTCCATAAGAGAAACATCTTTATTTCGAAGGTGCTCAACCTCTGAAGCAATGATGTGAATAGAATGTTGCTCAAAGTCAAATCTGGTGAAACTTCAATTTCTTCTATAACAAAGTGTCAAGAATAAAAATCGGAAATCCCTAAGGCATTTCCGTAATTGGAAGACGTGGAAAACGTCATGAATAGCAGAAAATTGAGCCGGTACACCGGCGTAGTACAATATAAACACCAAAGAAATCTTTTAATTTCATAAAAGAAATTCACAAATTCTCTACAAAATTTAGTTATCAATTAGATAATCTGAAAACAAAAAAACTGAATAAATACAATTATCAGCAATATTCAATTATCGATTAGATAATTAGAATACAAAAATCATAAACAACAATATCTAATTATCGATACGATAATTAGAAAACAACAAAATCAGCAAATCTAATTATCAACAAAGATAATTAGAAAACACAAATCACAAATATCTAACTATCAAAAACGATACTCAGGAATTACCACAACGAAAATCAAATTTCAAATCAACACATGTTCAATTATCAAAACGATAATCAAATCTTAAATCACAAATATTTAATTATCACAAAGATAATTAAATCTCAAATATCTAATTATCACAAGCGATAATCAGAAATCGCAAACATCCGATTATCAAAAACGATAATCAGAAATCACAAACATCCGATTATCAAAAACGATAGCCAGAAATCACAAATATTCAATTAACGAGTCCGGAATTAACCGAAATAGCAAACGCACATGTCCCATAACCACGAGGTTTACTATATCATTTAATTCACTTCATCGTTTTCTTGAAAGTGCATAATTGTGTATTTTAAAAATAACATTTCACATTCTCAAACGGACAAGTCCGGAATTAAGCGAATCAGTAAAAGAAAGGGGTCATAGTCCTCGATTTTTCTGAAACGTTTAAATCGCTTCCTCATTCTTTTGAAAGCGTAAACTGTAAAAATTTTGAAAACAATTTTGATTTATATTTTGAAACAATTTTTAAAAAATAACAAATTTTTAAAACACGTGATTAAAACAGCAACATCAGTAGCAACTTCGACAAGGAAATTTCATTTCCCAAAATACCGTAAAAACGGACAACAACATCAGCATTGTGGGATAACCGCTTGAAAATTCATTTTAAAATTGACGGTTACTGAAGTTAACACGTCAAAATCTCATCAAAATAATTGGCATTAAAATATAATACCAATGAATTTTCATTCATAAAAAATGTCACAAGAATCTTCTCAAAGATAGAAAGGGGTATCATACCCTAAACTTGTATTCATAACAAGTCAATGACACACGAATTCACCAATGCACAAAAATTGATAAAACTTTCAATAGAAATCACGAAAATTGGTGAAGCACAAGTTCTAGAAATCATCACAAGAAATCCAGAAAACACATATTCTAGAAATCTACACAAGAAATCCAGAAATCACAGAAAAAGGGAAAGAGGCCTATCACATGACGGTCCGAAGACCATGGGGAGCTACCCCATATGGGTGAGTCGGAATCACCCAGATGAGGTCTAGGCTAACCAAAAAGCAAAAAGGTATGTGTGAGTGGAATCACACAAATGGTGTCTAGCCTAACCTCGCAAACAAAAAGGTATATGTGAGCGGAATCACACAAATGGTGTCTAGGCTAACCAAAAAGCAAAAAGGTATGTGTGAGTGGAATCACACAAATGGTGTCTAGCCTAACCTTGCAAACAAAGAGGTATGTGTGAGCGGAATCACACAAATGGTGTCTAGGCTAACCAAAAAGCAAAAAGGTATGTGTGAGTGGAATCACACAAATGGTGTCTAGCCTAACCTTGCAAACAAGTGGTATGTGTGAGTGGAATCACACAAATGGTGTCTAGGCTAACCAAAAAGCAAAAAGGTATGTATGAGTAGAATCACACAAATGGTGTCTAGCCTAACCTTGCAAACAAAGAGACGTCGCACAATTGCTAGTCTAAATCATAAAAAGGGGAAGGCCTATCACAAAATGGGAGCATGAAAACTCACCAACCGGTATCACAAAACGAGACGCTATCTCATGGTGGCCAACCATTAAATTTTGACGCACGAATGGTCCGAAGACCGTGGGGCGCTACCCCACATATGTGATGGCGAAACATCACACAAATGTGATGGCGAAACATCACAAGAGCGGGGTCTAGTCTCCCTCACAAACAAAGAGACATCGCACAGTTGCTAGTCTAAATCACAAAAATGATCATCATGATCATCAAGAAGTGTCAATTACACTAAGTTAGTAAATATAAAAGTTTAGCTTCATGTCCCATAACCACTAGCTTAACTCAAATATTTACGAACAAACTGTAGATCTTCACTAGAAAATTGTCACAAGAGTTTTCAATTGAACAAGTCCAAGAGTTAACCGACGAAGCAAACGCAAGCATTTCATACCACTTCTTTTACTAAGCCGTTTAATTCGATTTCTCATCCGAGTGAAGTAAAGGCTTGTATATACTAGTAGATAGGAAAATGGTTTAAGTAAAGAGCTTTGTAATAAAATAGTTTTGAAATCGTTTGGAGAAAAGGGTTTTGATATTTACTGCTAGTATAGAAAACCTTTATATTTTTAAAGTGACAAAGCATAAAAGTGATTGTAGAAACAATCAATCACAAGAATTCACGTACGAAGATGTGAAGAGAATCCAAAGAAATCGATACCAAATCCTTCAAAAGGTATGCTCACGAAAATCCCAAAGAAAATGTCACTAAAATCGCTAATAAATGATAGCAACAAATCGGGGAATTAACACGAATCGATTAAATTTGAAAACCAAATCAATTCACTAAAATTCACATTCGAAGACGTGAATAAAATCCAAAGAATTCGATTCTAAATCCATCAAAGTAGAAATACCCAAAAATTCCAGAAATAGAAGTTATAACAACTAATCGGAGAAGAAGAATCGATTAACAATTGGAAAAACAAGGCAAAACGAGCATACATGCATAAATGACTAACAAAAATAAAAATCAAGTCAATGCTGAAGTCAACAATTATTGGCCACAGTCGAGTACAAAACGAACCGACATCATCATCAAAGAATTCAACGACAAACAAAGTCAAAGTCTTGGAAATCAAGAAATTAGCAATTTCACAAAAACGAAGTGATCGAAGTCGAATGGAAATCAAGCCGAGGAAAACACAAAATATCAAGTTCAAAATCGCTAAGATTCGAACTAGATATGAGTGAAAAATCAAAATAACTCAATTTGCAACCGGTCGATCTATTTTTCATCACAGCGTAACAGGTACACAATGACACCCATAGCACAACACAAAAGTGGCAAAGTCCAGAGGTCAAAATAGCTTTAATTGGCCAAATTCAAACAAAATCGTTGGCTAAATCAATTCAAAGCCGAAAACACAAGAACAAAATCCTTATCATCAAAAGCCCAACTTGAGTTCGCAAAGCAAACGAAGGCCGAAGCCAAAATACTTTCACGAAATCAAAATCAAATGCACATGAATAAGCGTTAGGAATTCATACCTAACAACCAAAGATAATCATAGGCAAAGATGAGAGATAAAACATCGACAATTAGTTGTAACACATGTTCCATCTAAGTTATGTTTTATATTATGTCCATAAACCCCAGGCTCTGATACCAAGCTGTGACGCCCCACCTCTATACCCACGCTAGCCAAGAACACTACGGTGTAATGTTGTCAACTAGTGCGGAGAATACGGCTGTTGAGGAGCGGCCATCCGTAGTTAGGCCTTACACTAGTATTGGTTATCTCGATAGGAGTGGTATATATATTATTTCATTTTTAATCTCTGATTTATCTACTCTCATTGACATACCCCAATTCCAGTATAAAACGAATTACGATGGTTCATAATAGTTTAGGACAGTAAATATAATAATAACACAGATAATATAAATGCGAAACACAGATAAAACGAAAAGTCTCAAATATACAATAACTGATGTCGGTTACAATACATGTGATACAATACATATGATACAACTACAACTGTCGACTCTGGAAGTTACATATACAAGTACATTGTCGTATATAATATACATGAATATACAACATCCTATACTAAGACAACGACTACTCCAAAAATATGAAAAGACTTCATAGCTCCAGCAGCAACCCAAAGTAAGATATCTACAACCTATAAATACTCGGTCTGACCCGAGTATTAGATTCAAAAGAAAATAATAAACGGGTCAGTCTAATTCAAACTCAGTTATTAGTGTACCGAAGCGATAATAATTAAGTAACAAATAGACGACAGTCACAATAAAGCTCGTCTATCCGATCCTTAAATAAAGAAATCGGATAACGATAAATATAACATGTAACAGTGTTAAACAACAAATCAGCAAATTAAACCAAATCAGAATACAATTCAGAATATTGAATTGAATAAACAAAACAGTTCAAACCATTGAAATATCAATTAAAACATTAATTCGAGTAGGGCTGTAGTACACGCACGCATGCACTGCCTCGCCACTACAGCATATGGAATATGCAAAAGATCAATAAATCAAAACAAGATAGAATATCATAAAAGCCATACCGTGTGGCTGCAGTTCACGCTTGCGTGCACTGCCTTGCCACTATAGTGATAATGTACCCAAAAACTCAATTCCGTGTGGCTGTAGTTCACTCTTGCGTGCACTGCCTTGCCACTACAGTAATGATGTACACAACCGGGCACAAGGTCAAACTCGAACTCTTAGCTGGATTCAACACAGGGCAGGTGTACAGGCTACGACTTCAAGCATAAAGCAGTTCAATATCCAAGCAACAATGAAAAATAATGGAACCAACTCAAAACAGTCACAATATGAAGACAGCAAGTAAAACTGCAGTGCTCAAAGGAATGTCAAAATGATAGTGAAGTGGTCCTAATCCATACAACATGAAGTGGCCAAACCACAAAGATAATCAAAGTGGCCAGGCAGTCCAAAATACAAGGCAATGCCTTGATGCACAGTAAAAGGCACAAACGAACACAACTCAAAACATCTTTGTTGAAGATGAAGAGAATCAAGTGCAGACAACACCTACCAATGAAACAACAATGGGGCATATATATGTAGGCATATAAATGATGCACGACAAACTACTAACTGTTATTAAAACATCAGCTCGCATGAACAAAATAGGTCGATCGACAATCAATGTCACGGCATGAACCAACAGAGAATTCAAGTGAAAACAGAATGGTACAAGTGCAAGCTCAAACAAGACTCGAGTGCTATCAGACTTCAAGTCAGTGAACACATTAGGTATGCAGACCAAAGAGCAGAAGTAATCTGGATCGATTGCCATCAGCTCAGAGACCCAGTACACACTCGAAACAAAAGCATATAGACATCAAACTACAAAGCTTAATCTATAGCACAGTACTACAGGTCAAGCAACACCAAGACTACATGAATGCACATGAGGACTAGACTACACAATGAATACAATGCAACAAATGAATGTATCAGTCTTGAACAAGACAGTCAAACCAGAGGCTCGAACTCAAGTCAGCGACAACAGAAGCATAGACAAATGAAGACTGCATGATGATATTCAACATGCTATGCAACCTGAACCATGTACTACAAGTACAAAGACAAATAAATACAAGCTAATAGCTCATGCTACAAATCAGGTCAAAGTGAACCAATACCAAACAAGAGGGTGTACACATGTACAAGTGAAGGATGTTCAAACACACAATCAACTAGCAAGAGGATATGTACATATTAGTACACCAGCACAAAATGAAGTCGGCAAGGACAGGCATGAGGTTCACACGTACCATTTAGGCAGAGCAACAAGATACAACAGAAAATCTAAATGATCCAAGGGAATTATCAGGGAACACTCACACAAGAACAAGGATCAGTAGCAAATGAAAGCACAGTTCAAGTTCAGAAATCAATGATTTAAAAGTCATATTTAAACAAGTCAAAGCCATATCACCTGAAAACTGAATCAATCAAACAATGAAAATTTTGAACAAGTCATAAGAACAAACTCAAATCACTGGCCAAGGTAAATCAACATCATCACAGAAAAGTCGAAGCTGTGGCAATGATAAACAAGTAAGTGGATGATTCTCAAACAAATCGAGACGAGCTCAAACAAATCGAATTAGATGTGAGTGAAGAGATCACTCACCTTTTCAATCGATCGAGAATTTGAGGTCGTGGCAACACGAAGTTGTTCCAAAATCGAAGAATCGAAACCCTAGCAGCCACGAAGAATTGGAGCCGCCATTTCTCTTCTCGCTCTCGTTTGTTTTTTTAGGCTAGTGAATAGGAAAATGAAAGAAAGGTGAATGGGTTATTTGTTTTGAGAATTATCACGGCCCAATAATAAAAAAAACATGGACCACTATTTAATTTTCAAAGCCCATCAACTCTTAACAGATTTTTCAAAAGAGTTTCAAACTGGTTTTAAAAATTCCAAACAGCAATTAGCTAGGAAAGGTAATCGTCCAAAGACGATAATTAATCGGTACGAAATACCGGGTTGTTACATTTCCGTTCTTGAATTTTATTTTTCTTTTCCATATTTTGTTTTTGTTTTGATTTTTTTCATTTCTGGTTTCTTTTTCTTTGATCTGGATTTGGCTTCCAGTTTTGTTTTTGGTTTGAGAAGTGAGGATGAAAGAGTTTTGAACTGAAAATGAATTAACAGGTTTCTCGTTCCTAAACATGTTAGTGTATTAATTTAAAAAAAACAAATTGCCACTTGTTTAATTATCCTTACACTTGTTAAATTCATGTTTAATATGTTTACACTTGTCCTAAACAAGAAAATTAATGTTTAAATCCCTTGTTAAACTTTTATTTATTTATTTAGTTATAAGCCCTTACTTTGTTTAATTTATGAAACATATTTAATGTTTTATACGTGTATACATTTTAATTTATATACATGCTTATTAATTCCAAAAGATACTTATGTACTCTAGTTATATTTATATATACTAACCATGTTTATTTTTAAGTATATAAAAGAAATGTATTGTAAATCTTTAATTAATCTCATTTTTCTATATCTACAAACCAATTTTTGAAAATTATTTATATTAAATTCAAACTACAACTTCCAAATCACAATGCATATATATTTTGAAATATAAAATTTATCTTTTAAATAGCTTTTGGAATTCATAATATAACTTCCCAAATATATAAATATATAAATAAATATATATATATATATATATATATATAACTAGAAAACAAATTCTTATTAACTTTAAAAATATAGTTTGAAATCCAATTTATTCTTAATTTATTTTTGGATTTCAAATTCAAAAATTAATATAGCCTCAAATTGATTCTCAAAAGTTAATTTAATTTAAATTTCAAGATTAGTATTAGAAACACTTATATATAGCCTCAAATTGAATTTAATGACTCTAAAATATTGTTTTAAAATTTATTTATTTCTTCTTTTTATAAAATTATTTTTACCTTCAAAATGAAAATGTTCGTTTCGTTTTCATTAAAACATTCATTTTATTTTTATTAATAATGTATTTTCTTTCGTTAACTCCATTAATTAAAATTAATGTTTCTTTTTTTACCCTTTTGAATTGAAAGATTCCAAATCAATATAATTTTAATTAATCTCAAAATTACACCTTAAAATGGATCCTAACAAACATACATTTCTTTCATTAAACGCCATTAATTTCAAATAAATTCTCTTTCCCTTTTATTGAAAGATTACAAGTCAAATTAACGGCAGTAAATTCATTAATTAATTTAAATTCCAACATATATTTATTTTGATTTTCATCTTATTATTCAATCAATTATCATCTTATAGATATACTTAACGTTGGTTTACCATTTCACTACCTCAATCTTCTATAGTTATAACTTTAATTCATATTAACTGCAATAAGTAAATAGATTAATTGTAATTGATTTTCAATTTAATTTCAATGGATTAAATAAATAGGTGATAAATGACAAATGTTACCTTTTACTTACTTAATCACATTTATAAGTTCATTATCAATAACAAACGTTACGACTACTTACACAACCCTGATTATACTCAATTTTCCATTAATTTCATATAATTTCCCCCTTTTTATATAATATTTAATTCATTTCCTTATTTCAACTTATCACAAAATAATTTTAAAATTACTTCAATTACTGACATACAATTCCAACATTAAACCCAACATTCAACTGCCTTAATTCCATTAATTACCTATATTCTAACGGTTAAGTTAATGAGAAAATAGTTAAATACAATTTTTTATAACAATAATTCATACCCATTATCTTAATCTTTACAACCAAGTGTTATAATTTTCTTACCCAAAAAGGTTTTGTATTCAATATTAACATATTTCAATTAATTGCATACAAGTTCATCATCAACTACATCATTTAATTTGTTTCATTATTTACAATTATAACCAAGTCAACCTATAATTTATTTCAATTGATTTAAAATTACATTAAATAGTTATCAACGGCATTCAACAAAATCAGTGATTTCATATTCAATATTAGTCAATTCTAATTGATTACATATAATTTCAACATTCAATGTATTTCCTTATATATAGTTTAAAACCAATTATAACTTTATAGTCACTTCAATTAATTGGAATTACTTTAAATAGTTAGCAATTACCTATGTTAACATTACTAACATTACATTCTAGTTATTATTCTCATTATAACATAATTTTTTTAGTTTTCTTTTAATATAAAATTCTAAAATCTTATTTAATTAATATTTTAGTTATTGAAAAATACGGATCGTTACACTCTCCCCCACTCAAAACTTTTCATCCTCGAAAAGGGAAAAGGAGGAAATAGGGAATCGATATATTTTATTCAAAGTATTCAATTTATAGATAATTTATTTTCATAATAATTAATTTAAATACAATATGAAATTAATAACAAGTAAATCTTCATATTTAAGTCTACCAAAGTTTGAAAATATTTCACTTTTCACAAAATTTCTAAGTTTAAAATTCATGGAAATTTTTGGCAAAGTCTCCTTTGTACGGAGAGGTCTAGGAGAAATAATAATATCAATAATTACCATATATATGTCATATTTCAAAAATAAACATCCCAAACCATGGAAAAACAATAAAATATCACTAGAAACCCATAATCCGAAAACGTAACTATTTATCGGGCAAACAACGTTTAATTTATGAAACCAAAGCAGTAGCTATTGCTTCCATAAACCTGTACTTCACTTACAAAATCCAAAAAAGTTAATAATTACATGAAAAGAGATATATTTATGTTGTTTCAATTAATAATAAACAAATCAACACAACATAATGATAGTCACATGCAAGCAAACAACATGACCATCATATGTAACAAAGGAATCAATCATACGTATGTAGCAACCAAACTAATGATTTGTTCAAGTGCTGAAACTTTTAATCATAAAATATGATAAATAAACTGTTAAGTGTACCCTATGCTCAACAGCCTTAGAAAATTACTTGATAGATTATCTATGCATCCTTATACGGTTAGAAGTGTCCTTTCCTAACATCCCATAAGCCAAAACAACCATAATTTCAACATAATATTTAAGTTTATTCAATTGGTTTCTTTTTACATCATTACTGTTCATTTTTCTTCTTCATATAATGTCATTTTTTTCTTTCATGTACTTACATTAATTATTTCACAATATTAAATTACATTCATAACATTTCTTGTACATCAAAATTCATATGTAGAAACAATTTCATTGAACACTTTCATTACTTAAGTTTTACTTGTATAATATTCTATTACATATTCTATTGACATTTCAACTTATCAAACATTTCTGGTAAGTTATATATATATATATATATATATATATTAGGAATGTAATTGAATGTTACACAAGTTTTTGGTCTTTGCCCTTGAAGAGAAAGGGAATATTTCAATATATCTAAAAATTCAATTAAACATTTAACCTCATTCACTTAGTCAGAATATAAGATATATTTAAAACATCTTCATAGCATTATGCAAGAATTTTCCAAAAGTTTAAACAATGTTGGAAGTTTATATCAAAACATTATGATAAACCTTTTTTTTATAATGTTCCTTAAATCCGATAATTTATTAGAGTTGTATTTTAAAATAAGTATAACCCTCGATTATTAAAACGAAACTAATAGTATACTCGAATCTTACATTAAATATCCAGATCAAAGTATAAAATTTCATATCTTCATAATTAATTTTACGAACTTGTTTAAAATGAATATTCAAATCATGGAAAAACATTTACTATGGTTTGATAATAAAATTCAAATAGTGAATAAACCTATGAATTTACTATTAGTGCTTCAAAATCAAGTAAATATTTCAAACCATAGTTCCAAACTAGAGATTCAAATTTATTAGTAAGTATATTACTATAAATAAAAATTTGCAAATCATTTTTTCCATTTATATAATATCTTTAAATTATACATTCAAAGAAACTTATATAAATTTTACTTGAAACATTCATTTGAAAACTTCATTTGCAAATCATCATCTGTAATATTTTAATACTTTATTGAAAAAATTCATCTGTAAAATTTCTTGCTTCATGTATAAATACCACATAATTTTTTTAAATAACATCTTTATAAATATGTGTAAACTATTTGGAAACAATTATTTACATCACTACTTATATTTAACAAGAATTTATTGAAAACCTTAAATCCATTATTTGTAAATTTTATTAGTTTTAAATCTCAAAATATTTTTAAACATCATTAATAAATTAATAATCATTAACTTTAAATATTTTTTATTTAATTAATAACTTCTCGCAATATTTACAACACTAATAATTTACTATTAAACCATGTTGTACATAATAACAATATTTTAATAATTTTTAAAGTTTTACAATTGAAAAAATGACCAAAAGATTCTTTATATAATACTTTATCAAAATACTTCTATAACTTGATGTTTTAACAAGTTTATCCTCGTTCTTGCGGACCCTGGTCGTACGTTGTTCATGCGTAAGACTAGAAATCTCCAGGTAATTGATAAACCTATTTCAACACCCCAGTGAAAATACTAAAAAACAGGTATGATAAGTACTGCTCAAAATCTGATGTCAAACGATGTTGTTATGATAGTAGTGGCCTGCTGCTGATCTAGTGTTTACGCTATGGATACAAAACTTTGCAGAAGATCCTTCCACCTTTCGAATTCCAAAAAAATAGTGTAGCCATTTCGTAAATAAGGGACCATCAACCCCTGCTGCAGTGGTAATTGCTGATTCAATAATTTACGCAATGGATGCACTTCCTTCCCAGAAGATCCATAAACAGCAGATCCCAGGATCGAATGTGCCTCCATTGGGTAAACTAAAGAACCCATCTACCCTAGAAAAAAAAATCAAGGAACTCATGAGTTTAAGTCCATACAACCATACCGGTTCGAATCCATTTCTGAATTCACTTAAGTATATTAGGATTTATCGATTGAATCCATTCCTGGATTCTCCAAGTCCATCTGGGTTGAAGCATATCATACTATACTTCTTCACTAAGGTTACTTCCCCATACCTTTTACTTCAAAATATAACATACCATATGTAGTACCCTTTCAAAATCATAACTTCAACTATCACACTCATATATATTCCATTATATATAAGATTTCATTTTCATATAGAGTACTTTCTAAAAATCGACAGTCTCGAATATATCAAATCATTCTTATATAAATTCCATTATAGATAAGATTTATCTCTTCAGATCGAATACATTCCAAAATCAATAGTCTTCAAAATCACCTTAGACTTACATAAAGTCCATCTTATATAAGAATCAAATGTTTCTTCAAAAATCAATTTCGTTACATGAAGAGCTCTATGGAATTGAACATCTTTGCTTTATAAAGGTTTCGAATTTAGAATAGTTTTGTACATAAAGTAGTTGTAAAATGTTTTTGCATATATAAAATAGTTTGTATATAAAATAGTTCGTAAAATAGTTTTTATAAAATATTTTGTATATAAAATAAAATAAAATGGTTGAATAAGATGAAATAAAAGAAAGATAGTTTTGAAAAATGGTTTTAAATTAATAATAGTTTTTCCTACAAGAAAATTCCAATTTAAATTGCAAAGATATCCAACCCAATAACTTTCAATTTCAACGTCAAAACATTTTTATAATATCAAAACATAAGAGGTACGTATGTCATCATCACATAAAATCACATTTGATCACTCACTCGATCACACAGGTTTGCTTTCGAACTAGTGTTGTTCATTCGACTTCCCTAATGCGGATATCGATAAGGTTCCTTGACTAGAAACCATCCCTCTCCTTACACAGCTATACACTATAATAGAGAAATTCTAGAATCAAGCCAAAATCCATATCAAATATTCGTCATCAAGAATCAAATGAAAAATTCTAACATGAAATGGTGTAATTCACCTCGAACTTGTGTACTCAAATCCGAATCAAATTAATTATGCGAACAGAACAATGTACATACAACTTATGTATTTATTCCAAATCTGTTTAGTCACAATTACATTTCAATTAAATTCGTTATTAATCTCGTTGATTAACATAAATATCACTTTGTACTTTAATATTTGTTTCACATAATTTCTCCATTTAATATAAAACATAAATATATTTTTTCTCATAACATTTCTTATATTTCTCTTCATTTTAAATTACATCCAATTTTACATGTAATATTTCTCATTTAACACTACATTTATTTTCAAATCATTTCATAAGAAATTTCCTTTAGTTTATAACTAATTTATAAAGCATAACTTCCTTTATAAGACATTAAACGAGTTTAGAGATATCACAACTTTATTTAAAACTATTTCTCACAACATCCCTGTATTTCATAAGCAATTTACAAGTCATGACTTTATTTATAATCAATTCATTTTAATTCATGTTTGTTTATCCAATTAGTATTCAAGTTTACTTCCTACAATATTTATAGCACATTTCATAAATTGTTGACTAAGTTCACAATTACATCATTTCTACCATCACAATATCAATTTTAAATATTCCAAGGCTTAAAGTTCACATTTGTATATTATAACATTACAAGCCAATAATGTATACAATAATTCTACTCAACTATAAAAAATTAACCATGTTTCACTTGCTTTCAAATTATGGTTATCAAATTCAACTATATAATTCAACCCAATTATTATGTTTCAACTCATTTATAAATTTAAAAATTTCGATAATCCAAAATATCTAGATATTTCATTTTATTTTAATTGTTGAAACTACCAATCAACAAACAATAAGGTTCATAACAAAACATTTCAATTTCATAAACAAATATCCTAATTATTCACTTTTGAATAATACTACTATTATTTACAAAATATTAGGAAACCTATTTCTAAAACACCGGAGTTTTAGATCTCGAATTTTTCAGTTTGAATTATCTTTACTAAGACTAAACTTAGTAATCATATTCATTTAATCATTCACTTTATTTCCTTTGATACACCATTATTAAGCTAGTGTTTAGTCCATAAATCCAATCAACAATAATAGTCAATGCTTATAAACTGACTAAATACAACAAATCACACTGTAAATGATAATATTTAAATATTACCCTTTCGTAAATCAAACACATTACAAATAACCATATTGGTTATAAATTTTTTATCCCTTTATATAAGATATAATATTAGGAAAAATTATTCATTTTAAAACTCATATAAAACATTTTATAACACCAACAAATACGCGCTCTCATATATATATATATATACACATACTCAGACAACTCATTCTAGGGTATTACTACCCTATATCTAATGAGTTAACCCCAATAGGATAAGGTATGTCAAAACCTAGCTCAAATACCAACTGTAACAATCCACCTTTTTGGATGGTTTAACTCAACAATAAACCATATATGTCAACTCAAACCATTCAAAAGGGAGGATTATTACTGGGGTAAATAAGAAAATAATAGAAAAGAAGGAAAAACAAATCATAGAATCTCGTGGTGGAATGACAAAATATAATAATCAAATAAATAGTTCATGAAACTGTTTTACAAATGACATTTGATTATACTTTTACAATAAAAATTAGAGTTTTACATACAGCAGAAATAAATAAATAATACAGCGGAACAAATGATGTAATGGAATAGTAAATAATAAATAGTAGACTCGTCTCCATCTTCATCCTCTAAAATAAATGTCTTCAATACACTGAAATCTCAGACTGACCTGAGCATAATGAAAAGACAAAACACTCGAGTCAGGACTGAAAGGTCTTTTCTAAGTCAAATCAAAATAAGTAGAATAAAAATATTACTGCACTGGCTTCAGAGATGTTACGGGATTTTCATCTCCTATCAAGTGTACAATGTGGATATATTTATTTAAAAGATTTCAAATAACTCGAAATATCAATCTTAATCATTTTAATTAAAAATAAATCTAAAATTTAAATTTAAAACTTAAACCTTTCAAATAGTTCAACTCTAATAAATAATCCAAATTCAAAAATTATATGGGTATATGTCATTTCTACGAGTATCCAAAATCAAAATTTTCAAATCAATGGAAACCGCTCGAATTATCATTTCAATCCATAGTGATAACAAAATATGTACATAAGTAAACATCCAATCATCCAAAATGTCAACCAATAACATTCATCATAATCCAACATCCAGATCAGCCAATAAATCACAACAATCAATTGATTATCATTATCAGGTGTTTAACTAGCAATTTATATTCAATATTAATTAAACGGCAATTCAATTCAATATAAATTCAAATTTAACTTATATAACAATCTAAAAAATACCAAACAACAATCAACAAATTTCCAACCACATCATAAATTTATTTTAACTAACATAAAATAATTAATATTCGTGAGTGGGTCAAAACACTCACCTTTGATATTTAGAACGCAAAAATCCAAATAAAGATGCCTCTCCCAACAGTCTCCAAACTCAGCCAAACCTATTTCATGTCATCAGAAATTCCAATACGAGTCCAACGGAAGAAACTACGCATGTATTGAAGCTTATTTGTGGAAGATATTCAGGTTATAAAGATATATTTAAAAAATACGTATACATTTAATTATTGAAATAAGAAACCTTAATAACTCATGTTTTGAAATTTGATATACCAAAAGAAAGACAAGAAGTAGAAAGCCAAAATCATGAAAGCTAATTCTCATTGTTCATTTTTTATTTGAAGGCTTCTTACAAAAGAAGGCAAGGTGATAAGGAAAGGGCGGCTGTGGTTGAGGAAGAAATAGATGCTCACACTTTTTTTTCGAACATAACTTCAGTAAAAATGAATTGGCGGTAACTAAGTGGAGGTATAAAGCTATGTTGACACTGAGACTTTCAGGAAAAAAATAGAGGCCCCGATGTTCGAAAAATAATGATGTTCCAGGGGAAAGAATGAGATATGATATGAAATAAAAGAAGAAAGGGAAGTAACAAACGAAATAGGTATGGAGGGGACAAATAAAATGAAGCTATATGATCCAAGAAAATGCTTTGGGTAATAAAATGAACAAAACAGAAGAATGAGAAAGGATGTGAATTCACATTTCAACTACATCAGAGAATTTCAATAAAACCAAATGTGGAAATAGTGGCTGGTGTATTAAATAATAAGGAAATGAAGGGACTGCTTAGGATCTAATTATTGCATGTTCCACTCAATTAAATATATTAACACCAAATATACCTTTCTTACACCCGTTTAACCATATTTAACATACAATAAATAAATTTGAATACAACAACCAACGCAGCGTTACATAAAATAGACCCGGAACTCAAATTCAAGTTTTTTTTTGAAATAAAGTTTTTCTCAGAGCGCAATCACGAAACCTAAAAAGTTAATTTAAATTTCAACATTAGAGTTAGAATCACTTATATATAGCCTCAAATTGATATTTAATGACCGTAAAATATTGTTTTAAAATTCATTTTTTCTTCTTTTTCTAAAATTGTTTTTACCTTCAAAATGAAAATGTTCGTTACATTTTCATTAAAACATTCATTTTATTTTTAACAGTAATGTATGTTTCTTTTGTTAAATCCATTAATTAAAATTAATGTTTCTTTTTTTTACTCTGTTAAATTGAAAGATTCCAAATCGACATAATTGTAATTAATTTCAAAACTACACCTTAAAACGGATCCTAACAAACATACATTTCTTTCATTAAACACCATTAATTTCAAATAAATTCTCTTTCCCTTTGATTGAAAGATTCCAAGTCAAATTAATGGCAATAAATTCATTAATTAATTTAAATTCCAATATATATTTATTTTGATTTTCATCTTATTATTCAATCAGTTATCATTTTATAGATACACTTAACATTGATTTACCATTTCATTACCTGAATCTTCTATAGTTATTACTTTAATTCATATTAACTACAATAAGTAATTAAATTAATTGCAATTGATTTTCAATTTGATTTCAATGGATTAAATAAATAGGTAATATATGACAAATGTTACCTTTTACTTAATCACATTTATAAGTTTATTACACAACCCTGATTATACTCAATTTTCCATTAATTTCTTATAATTTCCCCCTTTTATATAACATTTAATTCATTTCCTTATTTCAACTTATCACCAAATAACTTTTTAATTACTTAAATTACCGACATACAATTCCAATATTAAACCAAACATTCGACTACCTTAATTCCATTAGTTACCCATTCAATATTCAAATGGATAAATTAATGAGAAAATAGTTACTATAATTGTTTATAACAATAATTCATACCCATTATCTTATTCTTTACAACCAAGGGTTATAATTTGCTTACTCAAAAAGGTTTTGTGTTCAATATTAACCTATTTCAATTAATTATATACAAGTTAATCATTAACTATATCATTTAATTTATTTCATTATTTACAATTATAACCAATTCAACCTATAGTTTATTTCAGTTGATTTGAAATTACATTTAATAGTTCTCAACAACATTCAAACAACATCACTGATTTCATATTCAATATTAGCCAATTCTAGTTAGTTACATATAATTTCAACATTCAATGTATTTCCTTTCTTATAGTTTATAACCGAATATAACTTTACAAACACTTCAATTAATTAGAATTACGTTAAATAGTTCGCAATAACCTTATGTTAACATTACTAACATTACATTCTAGTTATTACTCTCATTATAACATCACAAATTTTAGTTTTCTTTCATTATAAAATTCTAAAATCTTATTTAACTAACATTTTAATTATCGAAAAATACGGGTCGTTACATAAGTACAAAAGTTAAACATTACAGAACTAAGTTCTCAAAATAAAGTTATATGCGTATATTTTAACCAATTTCCAAACGAAATTTTTTATATTAAAAAAATAAATTAAAGTAAATTAAAAACTAAAAACTAAAAAAAAATTAATTTTTCATTAGCCGTGAATATACATACATACGTTTTTTGAAAATAGGTTCTTTACTGATGACTATAAAGAAAATTGATGGAAAACCTTATCATAGTATGGAAAAAGAGTGCAATAACCAAACAATATATACAAACACATCACTACATACAAGAACTTAAATGGAAACAAAAATAAACACAACAGGCATTACAAATTCCACCCAGACTATCCCAATAACAGAACAAGTATCTTAACATACAAATTCAGCCCTTATAGCAGCAATTATTAGCGTGGTAAGCTAAAAACATCACACTATAGCCAGTTAAAAAGAACAACTATTCAACTTGGGCCTTTGAATTTCTGTAAACATATAATGTTCGAGAAACCCTCTTTCTCCTTAAGTGGTTACAATAACCGCTGCCATTTTCTTATCCTCCATCGCAATCACGTGTTCTGTTCTTCTTTATTGTAGTGACAGTCCAAGTTCTACCCTGTATCATCACTAACTCCTCATGGAATTGTACCGCAAAGATACTCAACCAACATCAACACATTCCCCACACCAATCGTTGGCGTAACGACCTTCCTTTTTGGATGGTTTTAAATCGACGATAAACCACACATGTCAGACTCAAACCATTCAAAAGGGTAGATTGTTATGGGGTATATAAGAAAAAAGAGAAAGAAAAAAAACAAATACAGAATCTCATAGTGGAATGACAAAATATAATACTCAAATAAACAGTTCATGAAGCTGTTTTACAAATAACATTTGATCATAGTTATAGAATATAGCATCAAAGTTACAAACAACCAGAATAAATAAATAAATAAATGCAGCAGAAAAACATGATGCAGTGGAATAAATATAATAAATAGTAATAGTAAAAAATCTTCGTCTTTGTCCTCCAAAGATGAGATCCTCAACCTTGAAATTCTCAAGCTGACCCGAGCGAATTGAAAAGACAAAACACTCAAGTCAAAACTAAGAGATCTTATGTAAGTTTAATCAACGATAAATAAATATGAGTGCAACTGCTTCAGAGATGTTTATGGGGTTTGGCATCTCCTATCAAGTGTCTAAAGCGAGTGCAATAACTGAAGAGATGTTCGGGATTCCCATCTCCTAAGGATCCGTTAAACTATCTACTATGTAGCACAATACGCTATTATAAATTGTCTATAGTAAAGTAAAAGTTTTAAAATAGCATTAAGGCGTTACCTATATCCCCATTAACACATTTTATATATTCTCATAGTCTGTACAGTACCGTACGCTCCTCCATGAGGTTTACCTAATGTGCACTCCATAGGTATGGTACAAAACAAACTCGTAGAAGACGCATGTAATGACCCACTATTTTAGACTATTCAAATCAACGATAAAACCACACATGTCGGACTTGAATAATTCAAAATAGTAGATTGTAATATAATTTGAGCAAATAAAACCAATCACAGAATCACAGACATAGATAAATCAGAATAAATCGCAGTGGAAATAAAAATAACCATAGTATTTCATGAAGCTACTACAACGCAGAGTCACAAAATAAGTACAAAATACCAGAGTCTAAAAAATAAATACAATAGAAATCCTAATACATAAATGTCGACTAGTACATAAGCTGAATAGAAATACCAAATAGAAATAGATAACAACTAGATAAATAGATAATCTCTAGCAAATCCTCTAGCTCCAGAAGATGAATTCCAAAGCTGATACTCAGGCTGACCCGAGCGTAAAGAAAACACAAAACACTCGAATTAGGACATACATACTTATACAACGTAAACCAACTCAAGTAAACTATAATAAAATGCACAAGTAAATTAAAGGATGCCTGAGACCACCCATCCTTTAAGGATCCGTTAAACTATTTAACATGTAGTAATGTACGCTATTATAATAATGTCTAAAGTAAAGTATAATATATTTAAAAATAGCGTTAAGGCGTTACCTATATCCCCCTTAACACATTTTATATATTCCCATAGTCTATACAGTACCATAATCTCCCCCGTACTGGGCGTTGTCAGAGGGCACTCCATAGGTATGGTATAAAACAAAATCGTATAAGGCACGCTAGGGTAGGTGACACGGCACAACTAGGAAATGCCAGGGTAGATATAACAATTGCACTTCCGAACCGGTGGTAACGCATAGCCGCAGCTACCACCCACCTAGAGCCACACTCCCAAATTCAAAGGTGTGCATCAATCGATCACAAAGTAATAGAATGGCATACGAAGAAGTGTGTCCGATAAGAGGAGCTACCTCATCAGCCCGTCCATTGCTCCCGTTTTAGCCACCTTATGCCAACTAACGGGAGTCGGGTCCACGTATAGACCTTAATAGAACGTCGCCACCATCCTACTTCATTCTGAAATCTCCACCGCGTACACGGTTGTTAAAGTGGTTTTTGGAGTTGGCAGATAGTATGACAACTTTCGATCCCGGTCCCTTTACCAACCAAACGTTATTATTACCCATGGATATTTATTTCAAAATATTTCTATTCCAAAACCCTTTAAACCAAATGCCATTACTTTCCAAAATAATATCCATTTTCAAAAATTGGTAATGTTTCCAAATCTTAGTTATAGCACTTTAAAAATGTTATCTTTTAGAAATCATACCACTTTCAAAACCATACAATTGTTATAGCATTTTAAAAATGTAATAAGTTAGAAACTATAACACTTTTAAAATGTTACCCTTATATAATAGCACTTTTAGAAAATGTTACAATTTGGAAATAGTAGCACCTTAAAAACAAAACCTTAGAGTAACATAGCATATTAAATTTTTTATCCTTTATAACTACAGCATTTTAAAAACATAACTAAAATACCATAGCATTTTGAAAATGCTACAAATACTACTATAACATGTTTAAACATATTATTTCAATTTTTATCCTAGTTTTATTTATACAAAACATATCTATTTCATAATTAAAATTTATTATATTTGGCTAGGATCAAAATTCCATATTAACTTAAATTTAAATTATTAAGTTATTTATCAAAGATAAAATCTTTAATTTAGTTTTAAACTAAATATTTACTTATAAAATTCCAATATATCATTATATTAAAAATCATCAAATCAAATTTTAAATTAAAATTTCATATTTTTAATTATTCAAAATACTTAAATTTTAGAAAACTATAAAAAATTAACCATGGGTCTGTATAATATTTTATAACCTAGGTCAAGTGATATGGATATATATCATTTCAATCCGCAATTTACAAAAAAATCCAGGTTCTATCATTTCAAACCCGCAATCCTAAGTCAAATAAAATCAATCTTATTCACATTGAAATAAATTTAAAAGCTCTACCTTATTAACATTTGATCTATGTATATATATGAATGTAATCTAGATAAAATGCTTAAACTAAAATCAATCTTATCAATATTAAATATAAGTATAAAAATATATGAATATAAATAAAGTGTTTGATAGTTAAGATTAAAATAGAAATAAGTATTTAAATGGTTATTGTGTGTATGCAACATAAGTTAAAACTATAAAAATAACTATAACAATTTTTATATTAAGCACATAAGTTAATTCTAGTAATATACTATGGAAATTCATGTGTATATGCAAGGCAAAAAAATAATATCTTTGTACATACAAAAAAAAAGGATAAGTATGTAAACTTGTAAGGAGACATTTGCATTAATTACTATCATCCCAAGCACAAAAAGAGGTCATTTCGTAATGTTATAAATCATTTCATTTTCAGAAAAAAAAATATTATCTGACCACAGAAGGAAAAAAATCTCTGATCAAATACAGAACAAAAGAAGAAATTCTTGTACAGCAAATACACACCCCTGTAAATCCTGTTCTCTATATATGTACATCTTTCTAGTCCCTGTTCGTTCAAAGAAATTAAGCAAACCAGAAAAAAAAAGAGTAAGCATCACCATTCACAAACTTAAACAACAACTCAACAAATCAAGCAGAAAGATTTAAAGGAAAATCAAGTTAGCAGCACCCAGAATTGTTCTCTGTTCAAATTTTTACATGTGACTAAACACATCATTTTAAAACATAAATTAATGCATCTGATCCATGAAGCATATTGTGTTTGTATGTGTATTTTTGAGTGTAACTCTGTATATTTATATGAGTTGTTCTGTGCAAAAATATATTTTACTTGTTCTTCTCTGATTTTAGTTACAGAGTTAATAGTTAATCAAAATTCAAAACATCTTCATCCAACCATTTATAGGCACACAGTTTAAAACAAAATAAGTTTGTTTAAACTTAAATTATGGTCTAAAAATTGTATTAAGCACGTGGGTGAAATATTATAGCTGTAAATTTAGTTTTACAGAGAAAAATTTAAACTTATGTTAAATTCGAGTGTTACGAATTGTTAATTCAATTATATAACTTGAATCCACTCTTCAAATTAGGATTTTAAAACAAAAATGGTAATTTTTAGTTGAGAGTATTAAGAGCAGTTCATAGATGAACCGAAAATGGGTTTTAACCAATTTCCAGCGATCAAAGAAATGTTGGATGTTGGAATTTCGATCGAAGCTAGCTTGGCAATCGATGATCTTGGGAAAAATGTTAAATAATTTTTCTATTGCAAGAGATGATGGAACGAGGCAAGATTAGGGTTTAACGCTCGAGTTTTGACGTGGTCAGAAACAAGGTGATTTCGTCACCTCTGGTTGATCGAGCTGTATGGGATTCAAGGGAAGGGTAGTATGGGGAATCAACGAGGTGCGGCCGGAGTCTTTGATTTTCTGATGGTCGGAATTTGCTTGGGCAAGCCGATTTGATAGGTGAGGTCGAGTTTGAGTTTTCAAACTAGAAGCTCGATTTTGCTGTGAGTTTGATAGCGTCGAATTGATCCTTACAATCGAATGAAGGGGTGATACGTGACTCGTCGGAGGTAGCATAGTTCGCCAGAGTGGCGGCGAGGCGTTGTGCACGTGTACTGCATCGATATGGTGTCAGGAGTTTGGTTGTGAGCAACTCGAGTTGATGCTCGAGAAAGTGAGGGGTTTGCTTCGAGTTGGACCTGAGTGCATGAGCATGCTTCCTGTTATTAAAATTTAGACTTAAACTTAAACTAAAAAAAAATAAGAAGGTATGTGAAGAAGAAAGAAGACTCGGGAAAAGTAAGAAGAAACTCGAGTGTTTACTCGAGTGAACCTGGGGATTTACTTGGGTTTTGGGTTTTCAAACTTGCAGCCTAATAAAAGTAAAGTTTTAAGCTAATCATTTAAACAATTTTAAGAATTTATGACTAAACTAATGTTTGATAATTTAAGTAAAGAATTTATTTTAAGTGAATACTTAAGAATGTTTTTAAATCTTAATTAATATTCTAATTAAGTAGTTAATGTAAGATCAGTTTTAAATTTAATTAACATTAAAGCTTTTTAAGTTGGTAATAATCTGATTTCAAGATTATTAGGGAAGATTATTAAGATGAATGATTATTATTTAATAAATTATTTTGGGAGGTAATTAAGGATGATTAATTTAAAATTGTAATTAAAAGATTGGTTAATTAATAATTAAGTGTTTAATTATTTTGTAATTAAGAACTGTGAATTAGCTAATTAAAGTATATTAATAAATAATTAGTAGTTAATTAATTAAGTAATTAATTAAGGGTTAATGATTAATTAATTAGTAATTAATGATTAATTAATTAAGTAAACATTAATTTATATAATTAATGATGTGATTAAAGGTTGATTAATTAAGATTAATTAATCAATAATAAGTGATTTATGAGTAATTAATATAAGTAATTAAGAATTAATGTAATTAATTATGGTTAATTAATTTGTGAACTAATTAAAGATTACTTACTGTTTTTGGTAAAGAATAATTAATTGTGTAATTAGTTAAAGATAATTACTTGAATGTAATTGAAGGATAATTAATCCAGGGTGATTAATTAAGTTGGATAATTAAGGGATGATTAATTAATTGATTTGAAAATTAACTAATGTTAAGTAAATGAATCTAAGTGATTGAGGTTAGTAATTCAATTAGAATTAATTAAATTAATTTTAGAAGTCATCAAGCTTTGTTTATGGATGATTGAATGGTATTGGATGCCTTGAATGAGTTGATATCTCTGATATGAAATGTTTTGTGGTATCATATGTTTGGGCGGACAAGATATTGTGGTTATCTATCAATGATGAATTGTTGTGTAAAGTGACATCCTGTATTTAAAGTTGAATTGTATTTCATTTGGATAACTTGGGTTAGGATACATGAGACTCGAAGAGACCGGGGTCGGGTATTAGAAAGTACCTCAAACCACTTCGAATTTTTATAGACTGATATGTGATATCAATAGGCGGGAATGAAATGATTCAAGTGAATTGGACTATTTAATCTAAGTTTTGGTACTTAGGAAATTGATGTGTGAAATAAGTGATGTCTATAACAAATTGTGAATTTGTAAATTGATACGAGTTACCCGGGTTTTAAATAAGTTCTATGCATTGGAATTTCATGTTAGATGAGTTTACTCACGCTGGTTTCCAGCCTGACCCGGGTGTTACTTTGATGTAATGCTCGGGACAGACCGAGTATTACAGGTTTTCAGGTAAGGACGTTTTGGAGCTCAGGAGACGAGTTGGATGACAGGAACGTATGGAGAGTTCCCTCTGTATTATATTGTTGTATATCTGAGACATGATTATTGCATATATCCAGTGTCTGTATATATGTTGTAACTTTGATGTATAAAAGTGAAATTTGACAAGTACAGTTTTCCTTTGTATAACTGTTATTATTTGTTATTATATTTTATCCACTGCGAATGTGAGATGTTGGTGTTTCTGTTCTTCTTATTCTTCTATCTCTTTCTTCTTTTTCCTAACTATCTGGAAATTTCGGGATCGAAAATTCTGGGTCGCTACAAAATGCGAATATTTTGATATAATGGTTTAATCTATTTTACGGTTATGATTTTGAAAATGAATATGATTTCTAAAGTGGTATGATTTTGAAGTGAATATGATTTCAAAAGTGATATGATTTTGAAGTGAATATGATATTTTGATATTAATTATGAACTGATTTTCAAAATTTTTAAGAAACATCCTTTGTGTAAGCATTTGGTTGTTAAAGAGACCGGGATCGGATATTGTCATACTCTCTACCAATATCAAAAACCACTTTAACAACTGTATACGTGGTGGAGATTCCAGAAATGAAGTAGGATGGATTGACGGACGATTCAGTATGAGGTATTCACATGACCCTGACTCCCGTAAGTCAGCATGATGTGGCTAAAACATGAGCTATACCGGGCTAAGTGAGGTAATTCCTCATATCCGACATATATCTTCGATACTATATTCTGACTTTGTGATTGATTTGGTGGCCACCCTTGATTTTGATTATGGGAGTGTGTTCTGAAGTGGATGGTAGTAGCTGTTATGCGTTACCACCAGTCCGGGAGTGCAATTGCTATATCTACCCTGGCATTGCCTGAGTGTCGTGTTCATATGCCATATCGCGTCTATTACGAGTTTGTTTTTGTCATACCTATGGAGTGCTTTCTAATAGCCCATCTGTGGGTGGAGTTTACAGTATCTGTATAGACAACGACATTTATATAAAAATGTGTTAAGGGGGATATGGGTAACGCCTTTACGCTATTTTTATATTTTACTTTATTGTAGACATCATTTATATAGCGTATTGTATTATGTATGTAGATAGTTCCACGGATCCTTAATGGATGGAAATCCCAAACATTCTTTAAGTTATTGCATTTCATTTGGACATTTCACATGAGTTGGTTTACTTGCATAAGATTGTTAATCCTAACTCGAGTGTTTCGTGTTTTGCTTTATGCTCGGGCCAGCCTGAGTTTTACAGCATTTGAGACTCGCCTTTGGTGCTTGGAGCTTTTCTTGGAGATCTATCTTTAATCTATTCAGCTTTCAAATTATCTCGATTATTTTAATTATTTCCAGCTGTTATGTTCAGACTTGTCATTTGCTTATGTATTAGAGACTTCTTTGCATTTGGACTTAGGTTTCATTTGGTTTTAGACTCTGATGTTTCTATAGTAGCTTCATGAACTACTATTTATCTATTCCTCTGTGTATTGTTGTATTACTCTGTGTCTGTGACCCTATGATTGATTTATTTACTCTATATGCTAAGTTTTTCCAAATATAATTAATAATTTTTCGTTTTGAGCAATTCAAGTTTGACATATGTGGATTATTGTCAATTTGAATGGTTCAAAATGGCGGGTCACAAGTGGTATCAGAGCTCTGGTTTAGGTAAAAATTAGCTTATGGAGTAAAAAATCATTAGAGATAGGGTAGTAATATCCTAGAATGAGTAGAATCAATTACGGAATCATCCTTCTTTTCAAGCCTATCTTCTTAGTTAGGATTCTCTTTGATTAGGGTTCCTCTAAATTTGAATCTCTAAAGATCCATTCTTGAATCATCATATGAGAGAGCATATTTGTCAGTGTTATAAAATTTGTTTTATATCGTATTGTATTTTTTGTTAAGTATGATTATATTTTATATATAAAGGTATAATTTTCTGAATTTAGATAGTCAAATGAATTAGTTGTTAGAAATGATAATACTAGATTATCATATATTGTTTTGTTAACATTTCTAAATCGGTAACTATTATTGTATATTATAAGGAGATGAAATTTTACAAACATGGTTTATAAATCTGATTTGCAAATAAGATAAAAATAAATTATGGATTTGAGAATTTAATTTTCGATACTTTTCAAAATTTGGTTTTCAAAGTTTGAAAAAAATAAAATAAAAATAATATTAATATTATTTGAAGGTATTTTTAAGTAGAAATTGTTTCCAAAAGAATTTAAAATAAGCAAGTCCGTACTCTCCTCTTTTGTCTCTGAAAAATAATTTCGGTGATGACTGCAGCATCATCGACATTCATTTTCGAGTCTCAAAGTGGCGGAGACCACTTAGTATCTTTGCTACATTTCATTTTGAAAACTGGATTTTGATTTGAATTTCTTAAGTATGATTTGATATACAAAAAAATACGCATATATTTATTTCAAAATGGTTTGAAGTGAAACCGTAAACTAAACTCTTAAGTTTACGCTAGGTAATTATTTTCATTTATTGAATGAAGTAAAATTTCTAAATAATTGGAGTGTCTAAAATGAGAAATGAAATTGAAACAACTTGAAACAGTTGAACTAGGATAAATTTAATTTGTATAATACTCAGTTGCATTCTAAAACATATATAACTTACCTGAAATATTTATAAAGTTAAAATGTTAACATGAATATGTAATTTAAGGGTAGACAAGAGAAAATTTAAGCAAAAAAAATGTTCAAACAAAATTTTTTACTTAATAAAATATTGTAACTAAAAGGTAAATTATATAGTGATCAATTACATTTTGGAACATTAATAAAAACATACCAGGAAAAAGTTTGAATGTTAATTAGAACATGTAATTGAATAGTATACAATATAAAATGTAAGTAATAAGATGTCCAAAATGAAATTTGTTAAGGAAATCTATAAATAAAAATTGAGTTGTTTTAATGAATGTTTATACACTTAAGCTATGTTATAAGAAATATTAAGTGAAATAAATTTAACAATAACAAGATAATGCTATTTAAGTAAATGAATATGAACTTAAGAAAATGAACAAGTAGTAAATTAGTTTGTATTTTGTAAACTGTTTATGATACAAAGGTAAATTGTAAAGAATGGTTGAAATAAAATTATGAAGTGGAATTAATTTAAGTGAAGTCAAATAGATTAAGTAAATGAAATGAGTTAAATAAAATAGGATTAGTTTTGAAATAACATATATGTATATATGTATATATAAATTAATTTATAAAGATAAGGTGAATGTAAATAAATTATGAATGAAAGTTAACTAAGTAGAGATGTAAGAAATTTGGATTTTATATAAGCTGAATAACTTGAAACTTGAGAAATAGGAAGTAAAAACCAAAATAAGAATGTGGTTAAACATTTTGGATAGGCAAAGGAAAATATGGAATATTGATATTAAACTTAAGTAAATTTGTAGAAAGGTTAATTAGGTGACATTGACATTAAAGGAAACATACAATGTGAATGAAATAAAATAAATGATCATAAATAAACTTGCATGTGAAAGAGAATAACAAATACGATTGTAAATAAATGTGGTGAATATAATGAACGTCAGTAATTTGAATGTAATTTAATTGGACATAATAGAACGGAAATTAATGGAATGAGAATTAATTGAATATGAATAAGTAAGCATGGGAAAAAATTTAACGAATGTTAATAAATTGAAAGTAAATCAATTGAATGTAATCCAAATAAATGTGGATGAAACAAATGTAAATAATTGAAAAATCAATTGAATGTAAATACATTAAATTGGAACCAATCAAATGCAAATGCAATGAATACTGATTGACTGAATAAAAATGGATTGAAATCAAATTAATTGAATGTAAATCAATTAAAATCGAATGAATTGAATATAAATCCATCGAATGGTTAACGAGATGAATAATAATAAGTGAATGTTAATCAATTAAGAAGTAATAAGGTAAGGAAATGAATGTAAATGAAAGTGAGTTGATTAGAATGATAATAATAAATGGATGTTAATAAGTAACAAAAATGTATAAACTTAACACTCGAAATGAAATTTATATGGTTTTGTATTAATTATTTGTATCTGGTACTATTCATTTCGAATCTATCTTATCTTTCTATTTGCTTATATTCTACCATCTCATTACTTTTTGAGGATGTAAAGTTTTGAGTGGAGGAGAGTACAACGACTTGTAAATTCAAACAATTTTGAAAATATTAATTATAATTGTTGTATAGAATATGGTTAGAAATAAAGAATTTTCAATTATTACTGTAAAATAATAATAATAGAAAGTTTGGTAGAATATAAAACATGATCTTAGATAAAATTCTAAAACAACTAATCTTTATTGAAATGGAAGATGGTAAGGCGTACTAAAATATAATTAATAATATTGATTGAATGTAATTGTCAACTGTATTAATGCAATTTCAATCAACTGTAACAATAAATATTACTTAAGAATGGGAAAAACAATAATCAAAATATGTTAGCATACAACAAGAAATCAATTATTTTGTAAGTAGATTTATACCCCTTGTGTAAACAATAAACTAATAGATATGACTTACTAAGCTGTAACAATTGATTTATTCCTCATTCCATTGATAAATCCGCTTTGAAATTTACTTTATAATCAATGGAATTAAATGTAATTGAAATCTTTCAAATAAAAGTAAAGAGAACATTAACTGTAATTAATGAACGTAATAATAGAACGTATATTTGAATTAAAATAAAAGAGAAAGTTGAGGAAATAAAAGAGAAACTTATGTTTTAATTGAAAGAGAAATTTTATGTAATATAAAGAACGTATAAATTGAAATAAAAGGATAAAACTTTGTTTGAATTATTTAATGAAAATAAAACGATTAGTGTGTAACCAACATTCAATTGAAAATTTAATATTGAATAAATTGGAATTAAACCTTTTAATTAAGGAAAAGAATAATAAATGGTAATTGATTTAGTCAAGAATAAACAACATATGTTGAATTGAATAAAATGAACATTTGAATGAAGACAAACCAATGTTAAGAAAATGAAGGTTCAATTTAGTGAATTTTAAAATATATTATTATTCGAATTCAAATAATATTTAAAGGATAAAATTTAAGAACAAATTTTGGAATATTGAGTAATATATTTTTTCAAATTCAATGAACTAGAAAATCTTCTAAAATTTGAATTTTGGTCAAACTTAGTCAAAATTTGACATTTTCTTGAAAAAATTTAATTTGAATTTTAAATTTTATTCTTTACATGATACTTGACTGAATTCTGATCTTTTCTCCACTTTTTGTTTCGTCAAAATCAAATATCTATTGCTCTAAATATTTGAATTTCTATGAAAAACTGACATAAGTTTGTGGTGTTTAGTTGTGAAATTTGGCTAAGTCCTAATGGGTTTGGTTTAGTTCTAATGGGCCTTGCTTAACCAAGAGACGTTAACGATACCAAGAGATTTGTGTCTATTTCTTGCCTAAGATCATTTGTTTCCTTCTGACTACCCTGTGCGTACATAATTTTCTCTTGAGAAAACTTTCCCATCATAGTCCCTTCTTCCTCTTCAAATTCACTGAGATTTCTAGATCTAAAAACACAAATTTATCTAAATCAAAACTCCTTCCTTTTCTCTTCCAAATTCCCTCCACCTCCTCTTCTATTGCCACCTCTCCCCCACCATCCAAGCCATCTTTCCCTTCCCTTCATCTCAGTTACCATTTCCTCCAATTAAAGCTGAAATCATCCCCTCTTTCCTAGCCTGTAGCCATGCCCTAGCTCCACCAAATTCCACCCATATCACCACATCTTCTCCTCTTGCATAGCCAAACCATCTTTCCACCCTAGCCCACCTTAGTCACATCAAACCCATCCTTTCAACCCTAGGACGAGCCTCTTAACCCCACTCCTCTTCTCTTTTATACAAAAAAATTAAATATATATCTATATATATTTTGTGTTGCATCAAGTCAAGTCCGCTTTGATTTGCTTTGGAATTCGTGAATCAAATTCATAGCTTTGTATCATCAATTTTCCTAGCCTCGAAAGATGAGCTATTCACTCAAGATTTATAATCTTATGTTAAGTAAATGGATATCAATCGATATGTTAGTAGAATGTTGCAATAGTTAGGAAATTTTGTGTAATTTGGTTATGAATTGATATGACATATTTTCGCCTATGTTCCCTTATTATTTTTGACATGAAATTGTTTTTTATATTATGTTGTTTATAAAATAGATGTGTTGATATGGTTATTAATATGCATCATGATGTTGATATAAAATTACTGTGTCGAAAAGAAAAGAAAGGAAAATGTTATATTGATTCAAAGGTTGACACTTTTGTGACGGAAATTGTCATTAATATGTTATGTGAAATTTATGTATGAAAAAGAAGAAAAAAAGAGAATAAAATAAGAAAAAGAAATAAAATTTGTATGCATATATGTAGTATGATTGTAATATAGGAAATCACCTAAGGTGCTATATGGAAATGATTGCATGTTGGGTTTTGTTATCGTATAAAATTTATGTCGCATTCCATGCCATTTTATATAATTAATTATGTAAGTTACATGTTATGTTATATGGTTGATTATGTAATAATTAATTATGTAAGTTACATGCTATGTTCCATAATTAATTATGTAAGTTATATGCTATGTGTTGTAATTAATTATGTAAGCTACTTTCTATGTTCCCTAATTAATTATGTAAGTTATATGTTATGTTATGTAATTTGTTATGTAAGTTATATGCTATTTCATGCAATTTGTTACGTAAGTCATATGTTATCTTATGCAATTTGTTATGTAAGTTATGTGCTACCTTATGTAATGTGTTATGTATGATTTTGTGTTATGTTAGTTATTTTATGTAAATCATGCTGCAAGTTCCCTTAATTTTAGGTATTCCCAGTGGGTTGAAATGATACATACCCGGAAAAACTTTAGAATAGGAAAAATCGTTATGGGTTGAAATGATAAACCCAAGCGGTTTTTATTGATTTTAAAAATTTAGGATTGCACGTTGAAATGATATATACCCGTAAATTTTAAATTATTGTGGATTGAAATAATAAATATCTGTATCACTTGACCCTAGGATAGAAAACTAAATACGGACACCAGTGGTCTGTTTTTAAAGTGATTTATGAAATTTTGAAAAGATGTGCTTGAAAAAATAAGAAAATGATTTTTAAATTTAATATAAAGATTTTATTTTTAAACATATATGTAAAATTTAGACTTTAAAATTATATGTTTATGAATTCTAAATTTATAAGTTAAGTTCTAAAACGTTAATTTTAAGGTTTTACTTATAACTTTATTTACTTTTTTCATAATATAAGATTAAATTTAAAAAATTAATAAAAATAAAATATGTTATGTTTAAAATGTTTAAATTAATATATTTATTTTAATATATATAACCTATTTTAATATATAAAATATTTCTAATATATAAACTATTTCAATCTATAACCTATTTTAATATATAAATTATTTCTAATATATAAACTATTTCAACATATAACCTATTTTTAAAATATAAACTATTTTTAATGTATAACTGTTCTAATATATAACTACTTTCAATATTCAAAATGTTTAAAGTTGGAACTGTTATGATTTAGATTTAATTGATTTAAAATGTGAATATTTTGATATGATGGTTTAACCTATTTTGTGGTTATGATTTGAAAATGATTATGATTTCAAAAGTGAATATGATTTTGAAAGTGATATGATTTTAAAGTGAATATGTTTTCGCAAGTGATATGATGACGTGAATATGATATTTTGATATTAATTATGAATTGATTTTGGAAATGTAAAAGAGCCATCCGATGTGAAATAAGCGTTTGGTTGTTAAAGAGTCAGGGATCGAATATTGTCATGCTCTCTTCCAATACCAAAAACCACTTTAAAACTATGTATGTGGTGGAGATTCCAGGAATGAAATAGGATCGTTTGGCGAACGATTCTGTATGAGGTATTTATGTGACCCTAACTCCCGTGAGTCAGCATGATGTGGCTAAAATAGGAGCTACACCGAGCCAAGTGAGGTCATTCCTCATATTGGGAACATTTCTTCGATACTATATTTTGACTTTGTGATTGATTTGGTGGCCACCCTTGATTTTGATTATGGAGTGTGTTCCGAGATAGGCGGTAGTAGCTGCTATGCGTTACCACCATCCTGGGAGTGCAATTGGTATATCTACTCTGGAATTGCCTCGAGTGTCGTGTTCACATGCCCTATCGCGCCTTCTAGGAGTTTGTATTGTATCGTACCAATGGAATGCTCCCTGATTGCTTACCTGCGGGTGGAGTTTGCAATATCTGTATATGTAACGATCCTGGTTTTGAGTCATTTAAATTGGCAATTAATATAAATTTTTGGGATTAGTTGTGAATTAATATTAAAATTTGGGAATAAATGTATATAAATATGATTATAAATAGAATTTTGATTTGGAATTCAAAACTAAATCTTATAAATATATTGGATTTAAAAACTCTAAATTTAAAACTAACAAAAGTTTGTTTCTAATTATAATATATTTGTTTATATACATATATTTGGAAGTTATGATTTGAGATTAATATAACAATTTTCAAAAGGCTATTTTTAGTTAAATTTTTATATATATAAATGTGATTACTTATCAGTGTATAATTAGTTTTAAAATCATTTTTTAAGGGTATATAAATAATTATAAAAGTAAATATATATAGATAAATATTTTTAATTAAAAGAAGATTTAATAAAAAAGGTAATCGTTTTCTTTTAAAGTTAACATGAGACAAAATTAATTTCTATATATATGTATAAAAATAAACATAATACGTAAATTAATATATATAAGAAAATAACGGAATAAGGACTTAAACATAAAATTATGGTTTATGACATTTGTAAAAATATGAATATAAGCATATTACAAGTGTTAACATAGATAACAAGTGGCAACCTTATTTCTTTAAGATTATGATAAAAATCAAAATGTTTAAACCAAGCTGCTCATTTTCTCTTCATTCCCTATTCAAAATTCTTCCTTCATCAATTTCTAAGAAAAATCGAATCAAAATAAAATAAAAATCAAAACCTGAAACAAGACCAGTTTGCAAAACCTGTAAACAACTCAAAGATCATCTCAACAATCAAGTAAAGATCAAAGCTCAACATCAACAAACAAGTATCAGATTCAAAATACAAAAAAGTTTCGGATTTAAAACCAAGACAGTTATGATCAAAGCAGATTCAACAACCAAACAAATCAAATAGGTTCCAGGCTTTCTGTTTTCAAAACTAGGTGAGTAAACTCTTCTTTAAAAAGCTTTAAACTGGTTGAATACTTGATGCCTATGATTAAATCTATGAAGTGATATTGCAAAAATAATTTGTATGGTTATTTTTAAAACTGGAATAGGTTTGAACTGATGTGTATATAGGGTGTGCATGCCTGTATATTTATATAAATGACTCTATCTAGTGTAACAGGTCTACAAATCCAAGAAAAAAAATTCATATCTTTTTATTTAAACCAATTCAAGTCATGATTCCTGAAGATAAATTGTTTATAAAATTGTAAAGCCATCTTTAAAAATAATCACAAATAAAAAAATTTAAAAAATACTTTAAAAAATAGAAATTACGGTGAAAACTTTTATAATCGGGAAAATCAATAATCATAATTTCATGATTTGATTCCTGCCAGCAAATGATGAATTTTGGTATGAATATCTTGATTTTTTAGAATGGGATTGTCGAGATATTTTAGGTTGAATGGGATTTAGTTTTTTGGAAAATTCCAGTGATCAATGATGAGTTAGGTATCGGGTTTGTTTATGGTGATAGCTGGTAGGATGGAGACTATAGGAAAAATGGTGGATGAGCTTATAGATCATCGGCGTGGCGAGGGTTCGTCGATTTAGGGTTTAAAGCACCAGTTGGGTCGAGGAGGTTGTCGAGGGGATTTCGACGTGGTCAGTGCATCGGGATGGACCGGACCAAGGGGAAAAGGTGCGTGGATGATAGACGGAGCTCTGGCCGGTGTTGCGAGGTTCCTACAAACTTGAGACGGCGGGACGAGGTGATTTCAGGTGACTGGTTGTGTTCCAGGTGGAGGTGAGGGTGCTCAAATTTGATTTCAGGTCAGATTCGTCGAACTGGGTGGTGTGGGTTGTCAAGTAGATTATCGACGACATGCAGGAGGTTGCAACATCGATCGTCGTGGCTCCGGCGCCTCGTGCACGTGCACAAGTATCAGTGATATTGGATTTGTTTTATAATTTGAGAAAGAAGGGTTTTTGTCGGGTCAAACTCGAAGCACATAATGTTTTGTCTCGAGGAAATAAAGAATGTAGGAAACTCGAACTTAGGCTCGGGAAATATACGGGTTGAGCTCGGGTCTAAAGTTTAAGTGTAAAAACACTTTTAAACTTTTAAACAAAATCAAGTTTTGCTTAATACAATTTTGTTAAAACTACTTCTTTTGTAAATAATGAATTTTTACCTAAGTTTTAAATCTGTTAAAGATTTTTAAATAAAAATTATTTCAAATTAATTAAGTTTAAAGTGTTTAATCTATATAACCTTTATTTTAAATAAACTTAATATTGTAATTAATTAAGAGATGAAATGTTTTTTTAAAACATTAATTTAACTTAAAGGTTTTAAGTTAATAATAAATTTATTTCAAAGGTTATTAAACAAGATTTAAATGATGAAATTGGGTAATTAATTAAGATAAAGGATTTATCTTTAATTAATTAAGGTATTGATTAATGAAGATGATGATTTTAATTAACTTAAGTATTTTGAGTTAAATTCATATGGTTAATTTTCAAAGATTATTTAAACAAGATTTTAAAGATAAACGGTTTATCTTAAATAATGGTTTGGATTATCGATTAACTTAATGGGTTTAAGTAAAATTATGTGATTATGTTAATTTATTTCAAAGGTTATTTAAATAAGACTTAAATGATGATTTTGTAATATTTAAGATAAATGGGTTACCTTAAGATTAAAGGGTCATTAATTTGAAATTTAATGATAATTACTTAATCAAAGCTTAATTAAGTATTAATTAAAGATTAATTAATTTGTTAAGAGGTAATTAATTAATGATAAGTAATTAAAGGATGATTACTTAATGAGATTAATTAAGTGTAATTACTTAATGTAATTAATAAAAGATTATTACTTAATGTAATTACTTTGTGTAATTACATTAAAGGATAATTAATTGATTAATTAAGATTAATAAAGTAAGTAATTAAAGGTAATTGATTATTTAAAGATAATTACTTAATTAAAAGTAATTAATTAATGATTAAAATTTATTAATCAAGTGATTAAAGGATAATTACTCAATGTAATTAATTGGTGATTTATTTATACAAGTGATTAGGGATAATCACTTATTGTTATTAATTAAGGATAATTAATTAAAGGATATTAATTAAAATGGTTTGCAATTAGTTAATATTAATTAACCAGGATTAGTAATTTATTCATAAGTAATTGATCTGGTTAAATTAATTATAATTAGGTGATTAATTGATTTTACTTATGGATGATTGGATTCTATTGAATGCTTTAAATTGTTTGATATCTCTTATGTGTGATATTCTATGCTATGAATTGTTTGGATTGAACTGTGAACTATGATTTATTTATCTGTGATGATATTACTTGTTTATCTATAAATGAAAGATAGGCATTATAGGAGTATACCGCTTATCGATATTGTTGTGCTTGAATTGATGTGGTTGTAATACTCTATTATTGTGTGTAAAACCCCTGGACTACACCACACACACAAATATGGATTTCGCAAGGAATTGGTTAAGTCACAGATATTTGAATTTAATATTATTTTATTCAAAATAATGAAATGGTTTTAAAAGTTGAATTTTGAATCCAATTGGTTTGGAGGTGAAATTGAGTTAAATTTGAAAAGTTTCTGAAAGAAAATTTGAATTTGAAATTTAGTTTGAATATAATATATCTTGTTTAAGTTTTGAAATTATTTTGGAAATTATGGTTTGAAAGGGTGATACAAGTTATATAATATATATATGTGTGTGTGTGTGTGTGTGTGTGTGTGTGTGTGTGTGTGTGGATTTTAAACCATTTTGAAGTATATTGAATGAATTATTATTTTTTGGGAATTTGAATTTAACCCAAATAGAACTTACCGGGAATACGACAATTCGCTGATTTTTCAATGTATATTTCGAAAAGCTATAACTTGAATAAATATAATCGGATTATCCTGAAATGAAAAGCATTTGTTTCCAAATAATAATGGCTTTCATTTAACGAAAGGATTTCCATTTTTTTCCTTGAAAGGATTTCAAGTTATGGGTGAATAAAATTGAAAATAGTTTTGAAAACTGTGAACGAATATTTGATTAAAGATTGGTGAACTTTGTTTCAAAATTGGAAAGGGTCTTAAAAGGGTGAATCTTTTGTTTAAAAGATTAAAAGTGGAAGTTTTCCAAACCATTCAAAAGAAAGGTTTTGGGCTAAATGTTGTGACTTAACTAAGATCCCAATATATGCATATGCTTTTTAAAATAAGCGCTCATTATTCAGTTTAGCCAGAAGAGGACTTTATGTCATATAACCCATTCCGAATAGTGATACGACGAAACGCATAGCATTTGAAGATGGTGTTGAAGACCGGGTATTTTCGAGAAAGATAGGATTACCTGTCGAATGTCTCTACACTGAGTTGCTCCGGTATAGAGATCTCCATATGTGATGGGGAGTTTGGTCGAGATTGTGAATACCCGGATTTGCAAGGGCTTCTTTGAAGTGCCTTCGGTTCCATTTAGACTCAGAATGGACTTGTTTGGATGTATGTCTGACGTTACACTTTCGGATGTATCGCTGGTATCTACCAAATATATTTCTGTTTGGTGGCAAAAAATTTATTCTCTTAGCTTAATACCCTTCTCTGAGACGTATGAGCTCAGAGGTTATGTAGTTGATGGTTACTAGTGATATATTCCCAATTTGGTAATGTGGCATGCTGAGTGATGTTGGTCATTTGTTGATCAAAGCATGGCTTTTGTGAAAAGGGTAGCTTTGTGGACGAGACTTCCTCGAACCTCACATACGTCGAAACAGAAAGGATTCAGCAAGGTTATGAGGGTCGCGCCCTTTAGGGTATGTGCATTTCCTTCTGGATAAAAAGTAGTAACAAGGTATGGAGCCCAGATACTTAACTTATGTTTTTGTTGGAATTTGTTGGTGTTGAGCGCTCAGAAAAGGTCTGTCTAGACCGAGGGATGGCATACTCGTGACAGTTAGTTACCTAGTTACAGAGGTAACTCGGCCTTGTGTTGGCAGAGAGCTGGTTAAGTTCTTGGAGAATCCCTCCAGAGGCGTACCCATTCGATGAGGAAGTTCCTTAGCCTGACCATTTGTTGGAAATCCAATCATCCAATACGCGTCCTATAGAGTTTTAGTTGTAGAACCTGATATCTAACATGGTATCTATAGTAGGCATACTATAATGGTACGTATGCTGGCTAAGACTAATATTATACTTTTGAAATGTTTTCTGCACTAATAATAATATAAAAAGAATTTTGCGTATCAAGCATGTTTGACTCTCATAAGGAGAAATCTCCCCTAAGTGTGTGATTGCATTGTGTGTGTGCCAGGAGGCCTTATGGTAGTTTCATTTTTCAAAAAGCACTACAGATTTCTTATTATTTATTTATTTTATTTTTGCTCAAAACAACTTTTTTTTTGCTCACATCAGTCTCATAAATGACCTGGAGTTTATTGTTCCCTTTCTAAACTCTGGGTGCCCATAATTTTCCATAGGGTAGCCTGGATCATATTTTCAGATAATCAGCTAGTAGATGTAGTTTTTAGCAATCTTTAGAGTCTTTTCTTGGATTTTGGCAATTGCATTGTGCACCGGATTTGCTTCACTTCAGCTTGATGGGGGTTTGAGCTTGTAGTTTGGAGCTTTGGCATTGAAGAGATTATCTTTCTGCTGTTGTTGCCTTTTGGTCTTTTGCTATTGTGTCTTTCCACTATTTTATCTATCTCTGATAATGTTGATCATTTCATTTGTATCATCTTATATCAAATGTTGTATATCAATAAAATTATTCTTTTATTTCCGCTGCGTTGTTACGCCTAATGTTGTTATAAGCTTCGGCAAACTAGACTCAACATTTGAATCTGCGGCATTCGAATACGGGTAATGTATTTGGATGTCGATTTTCGAAGTTTAAGTCAGGGTAGTTAGAGTATAGACTACGGCATTTATATAAAAATGTGTTAAGGGGGATATAGGTAATGCCTTAATGCTATTTTAATATTTTACTTTACTGTAGACATTATTTATGTAGCGTATTGTATTATGTATGCAGATATTTGCACGGATCCTTAAAGGAAGGAAATCCCAAGCATTTTTAAGTTATTGCATTTCATTTGGACATTTCACTTGAGCTGGTTTACTTGCATAAGATTGCTAATCCTGACTCGAGTATTTTGTGTTTTATTTTATGCTCGGGTCAGCCTGAGTATTACAGCATTTGAGACTCATCTTTGGAGCTTGGAGCTTTGCTTGGAGATCTATCTTTAATCTATTCAGCTTTTCATTTATCTCGGTTATTTTAATTATTTCCAGTTGTGTATGTTCAGACTTGTCATTTGCTTATGTATTAGAGGCTTCTTTGCATTTGGACTTAGGTTGTATTTGGTTTTAAACTCTGATGTTTTTGTAGTAGCTTCATGAACTACTATTTATCTATTCCGCTGCGTATTGTTGTATTACTCTGTGTTTGTGATACTGTGATTGATTTATTTACTGTATATGCCAAGTTTTGCTAAATATAAATAACAATTTGTCGTTTTGAGCAATTCAAGTTTTACATGTGCGGATTATTGTCGATTTGAATGGTTCAAAATGGCGGGTCGTTACAAGTGGTATCAAAGATTTTAGCAAACATCTAACCTAATAATGTTCCGAACTCCAAGTTTTCTTTTGCGACTACTGAAATTCTAGACTAACCACCACTTGGGTTTCTTGTACCTATTCCTCTTCCTCCTCAAAGTCTTTGGCTCTTTCTGCGCCTTTGTCTTCAACCTCGTATTCCTCTCCAGCATCGCTATCTTCGTTATAAAAAATATTCTGTGCACGATTTGTATACTTAATTCTTTGAGACATAGAAAATTGTCACATTAAGTTTCGCGTAACATCTTTATATCATCTCGCTTTTTCTTTACCACTAAGGGATGTTACTTGAGGATGGCCATTTTGACTCAATAGTTGGTCGAATGAAGTTTGATTTTGTCATTGGGAATAATTTGGCTGTTTTTGCGAGGATGATTGATAGTAATACTATGGCGTCATATTGTAATATTCTGGCTTTGAGTACAAGATTTGAAAATTTTGGATTCTATGAAAGTAGATTTCAAAGAGGCAGATGTTGTTCGGATGTGTGGTGCGGGTCGTATCAACATTGGTAACAAGGGAGCAAAAACTGTTCTTGATACAGATGTCGTATGTGTAGATATTCAGTATGATGATATGTTAGATTTTGTGTTTCAAACGGCAGAGGTTGCGATGTATTTTTTGGTTTCTTGGCAAAAAAAATTCTCGATTTTTTCTCCATTTTTGATTATAAGTTTTTGTTGTAAAATGAAATAGCAGTTATAGAGGAAGAAAAGCATATGATGTTGTGAAATGGTGAATTGCATGGTGTAAGATATAGGTTTGAGAGAAATAACCATTTAAAGAAGTCATTGGGAGGAAATAGTTATTGTAAGTATACCTCCAATCTTTTTGTCGTATAAAGGATGAAGAGATTGTTGTTTTAATGCACAAAGCATTAAAATGGAAAAGTCTTTTTCATGTAATATAACAAATCCTCCATTTTACTCGCTTTCTATCGATAGTCCAGTACCGATCAAAAATTAAATATAAGTAAATGAGATCGTATTAGGGTCGACATTGTACGATCGAACTATGCATGGAACAATCGATGATGCATCATTGACCAAAATTTATGGTGAAATGGAAGGTTTAGTGCAGTGCATGTTAGCACTGATTTAGACTTATGCTTGTTAGATCGGATTATCTACTTAAGAAAACTGATAAAATGTATTTAAATTGTAAAATGAAAATGCTTTTCTTTATTGATGCTCTGATATTCATTTGGTTACACTACTGCCTTGTATTTATACAAGTATATAAGCCTATTGGGCTGCTTTGTAATAAACGGGTAAGTTTACCCGATACATAGTTATATGAAACAAACGTTATTTCATAACACTTCATTTCATACCCCCCCAAACCCGATTAGGGTTAGAGTTTGTGATTGTTCTTCAAAGCTGCCGCTCTCCAAAATTCTTGAATCTCTTCATAAATTAATGATAAAAAAAGCAAACTTTTGATGATCGTACATCAAATCCTAGGAGAAATTGAGAGATAGATCTCAAATTGATGCTTTCGATTCCCTTGCGAGATGACATATAGAAGCTCCAACTACAATAGTTGTGATTCTTCGATAAGACGATAAATTACTGAAGAGACTTAATAGACATGGCTAGCTTCAAAAGCTTTCAGATTGACTTCGATTTCTTTGAGCTTGAGTCTTCTGAGTATCTGAAAGTTTGTTGTTGAGTTCAGTGACCTTTTAGATCCTTCTTTAGTCGAAGAAAGTTTATCTTTGATAGAGGCTTTGTAAGAATATCTGCGATCTGGTAAGATGTCAGTACATGATTTACAATAATGTTTTCTTTTATTACTTCTTCTCTGACAAAGTATATATCAAGTTCCATGTGTTTAGTCCTTGAATGAAATACTGGGTTGGCCATTAGAGCTATTGTACTCATGTTATCACACCAGACTGTAGCCTTATTATGAACTTTTACTTTTAGTTCACTCATTAGAGATATAATCCAAATAATCTCTACTGTGGCACTTGCTACACTCCTGTATTCTGCTTCGGTGCTAGATCTAGAAATGGTTGATTGTTTTTTTTAGCACCATGAAATTGGATTTTGACCCAAATAAATACAATATCCTGTTATGGATTTTCGATCATCCAAGTCTATTGCCCAATCTGCATCTGCATATGATGTGATGTTTAAAGTCTTGCTTGATTGTAAAATCAGACCATGATTTAACAAGACAGTAATTAGGGTAGAATTCATAATATTCATGCTTTTCTTTGACAAATTGTGAAACACTCAATAAATTCTTTCTAATCAAAGGTACTCTAAGCAAATTATTTAAGTAGAATTTCCTAGTACCATTGATATATGCATTACCAATATGAGTATTGTTTATAGACTTATCATTCCTCATATGTATTGTAACAACCCAGTATTTTATGATTATTTCTATTTGTTTATTTTAATTATTTTAAATTGAATGGTTTATTTAAAAACTTTATTATATGGATAAATTTTGTTATTTTAATTGTAAATTATGATTTTTGTGTGAATTATAATTTCAAACTTGAATAAATTAAATATTTTCAGAAAATGTGGATTTTGGTCAAATTGGCCAAACTTTGACTTTTAAATTTAAAATTTAAATATTTGAATTCTTAAATTTTATCTTTCATTATGAAAATAAATTAAATTTCAAGAATACTGTTTTTCGTTTCGTTGAAATCCGATTTATATTGTGAAAATTGTGCTTTTTACAAATTTGGGTGTAAATTGATTTATTTAATAATATTATCTATTTTAATTTATATAAATAATATTTTTATTTGTCAAATCATGTTCTCATATGTGTTATATGACATGTTAGATATATATTTTATTTTAAAACATTTTTAAAGTGATGTTATAATTTTTCCAAAGCTTGGTGTATTTATTTTCAATTTTAAAGCCTAGTTTCCATTTTTCTGCTATTTTCTTCATTTAATTATATTTAATTAAAATTTATTTATTTATTTTTATGCATGCATTTTATTTTTTTGTTTTATCCTTATTTATATGTATTTTTCAGGTACATAAAAATTTTCCAAAATTTATTGCATTTATTTTCAAATTTTTAAGCCTAGTTTCCAATTTTTGCTATTTTTCCTAATTTAGTCACATTTAATTAATATTATCTATTTATTTTTGTTTATTTATTATATTTTCGTGTTTTTATCTGTATTGATACATATTTTTCATATATTTAAAAATTTAAAAATAATTAGGGAAATTTGAAAGTTTGTGACTCTTTAAGTGTTTTGTCTTTTCCTATTCTAACCTACCTTTTCACAATCAATACATCAATTCAATTGGCTGCCATATCACCTTTGTTCAGCCGACCACTTCCTCATTTGTTTCTCACGCAAAAAATTATCTCAAACCTTAAGAAAACATTTGGCCATCATCCTTGAGAAAAGTTTGGTAAAAAATCTTCTTTTTTCACATTTTATACTTGTTTATATTGATTTTTGCACTTGCCTCCATCTTCCATGTGATCGGCCTGCCACCTCCATCCCCTTGGCTGCCTCTACCACCACCTACTCCAGCCACCATACCCTCCTCTCTACTAACATCCCATGGCCGAATCATCCATGATGTAGATCCACTAAAAATGACAAACTCCACTTTAAAACATCATAGCCAAACTTCCATTGATCCACCACTCCACCATCATGCTTTGGCCGGCCATCCACCACCACCACCAGCCACAAACCTAAGTATAGGACCCTGCCACACCTGTACATGCACTCACCAGATCTGGCCATGCCCAATCCATGCTTGACCGAAGCCATTTAGGCCTTGAAATCCATGTTGTTGCTTGTAGTTGTGTGTTGATGCACACATATGCCTTCATCTCCTTCATATATTGTTATGGCCAACCTATATGACCTCAACCTGACCTTAACCTGATCCAAAACTATGCTATTACAGTGCTTTTCCAGTCCATAGCTGAAGCATAAGTTGTTGAATGCAAGTGCAAAAAGTTTAGCTATGTATTGTGCTTATATTTCTAGCTTTGTTTACAATAGTTTGGTTTGAAATTTATGTATTGTACTTTGTTTTGTTTGTTATGTAACAAGGCAATTAGATTTGGCTCTCTCATTCTTGAATCATTGTCATGCTTTCATGCCTTTGTGGATCTCAGTTTGTGTACTTTGGTTGTTGTCTTCAGCTTATACCGGTGAGTTATTCTCACCAGACAGTTTTATACTTATATGACTAGTAAACTTATCACATTTGAATTTGTAAACTCATATCATCATGCTATATCTCCTATGCTATGATTATATGATGTTCACCCATGCTTATTCACCTGTTATACCATCTATTACTGTATATTATGCTATTCTATTTATTTATATCAGGTCATCACACTGCAAGTTCCCTGTAGATTAGAATCACAATGGGTTGAAATGATACATACCCGAATGGACTTAGAATAAGGAAAAATCATTATAGGCTGAAATGATAGGCCAGAGCGATTTTTATTTATTTTTTGTTTACTTGGGATTGCAGGTTTGAAATGATAGGACCCGGATTTTTCCTTTGTAAAATTACGGATTGAAATGATATATTATCCGTATCATTGCACTTAGGTTTGAAATTTTATACAGACTGTGGTTAAAATATATTTTTCTAAATTTTTAAAGTATTTTAGAAATGTAAATATTATAATATTTTGGTTTAAACTTAATTAAAAATGATTTTTTTTGCAAAGTATTATTGATTTTCTAAAAATTATAAGTGAAATAAATTAATGGCAAAGTTAGAAATTTGAAATATAAGTTATTCTGAAAGTTATGATTTGGTTATAAATGGAATTTAAATTAAGTAGGAAATATTATAAATAGATTTAAAATGAATTTAAAATGATTTTTTTAAAGTGTTAATGATTTTTTTAAAGTGTTAATGATTTTTGAATAAGTTAAAGGGTTAAATAACTGAATATTTAAGTTGAATTTTAGAATATTACTTAATTTGGAAATTTGTTTAAAAATAAATTTTAAGTTAAGTAAATAAAATGAAAAATAAGTCATATTTGGAAATTTAAACTTAAGTCTTAAGCTAAAAAATTAATTATAAAAAAAATTGAAATTGAATGTTGAATTATATGAGTAAATTATTATTAATTGATTTTTGAATGAAAATTTAACTTTATAAAATCATGAATATAATGGTATTTAAATGATTGTTTTAAAGGTGAAAATATATGATTTTATAAGTTTAAAATGATTTAAATAAAGATTTAATTATTTGTGAAATTATATTGAATATTTAGAATTTAAGTAATAGCATTTTTGAAATGTTATTATTTCTAATGTAAAGGTTAGTACAGCATTTGTAAATGCTGTAGTTGATAGAAATGAACTAAATGGCTAAATTGAATTAAGGGCTATTATAGCTTTTTGTAAGTGCTGTAGTTGCTGAAATTAACTAAGGTTTTATTTGAACAAAATTAAACCTATTACAGCATTTTAAATGTTGTCTTTTGTCAAATGAATTGTTTTAAAATATAACTTTCCGTAGCATCTTCTAAGTGCTGCGAAAGTTGAATTTACACTGTTTTGATAAATTTAAGTGAATAAATAAACTTTGAAAGGGCTAAAATTTTGAGAATTAAATATTTGATTTTAAATATAATGAATTCAAATTTTAATAGTTTAAATGAAGTAATTTGATTTGAAATATAAACCACTTTGAAATGTGACTTGGAAGGATATTTAAATTAAATAAAAATGAATGTGGTTTTGGAAAGATTTTTTTTTTGATATTTGAAATGAATTTGAAATGATATTGAATTTTGAAATTGTTATTTGATTTAGAAGTATAAAATAATATTTTTGAATTTTAACCACAGGATGTATTTAATTTATGGTTAAACTGATCCTTAGAGGATGGGCGATCCCAAGCATCCTTTAAGATTTTGTGCATTACTACTACAGTTCACTTGAGTTGGTTTACATTATATAAGTATATATGTCCTGACTCGAGTGTTTTGTGTTTTACTTTACACTCGGGTCAGCCTGAGTATTTACAGCTTAGCTTTGGATTTCTTTTTCTGGAGCTAGGAGTCGCTGGAGATTCTTCTTGTCTAGTTATCTATTCCCTTTCAATTTCAGTTGTTCTATTTCAGCTCCGGTATTTATAAACTTCTATGTATTTGAGATTTCTATTGTATATGTTTTCAGATTGATGTTATGTATTATGTTTTAAGAGTTTGTTATGGTAGCTTCATGAACTACTATGGCATTTTAATTTCCGCTGCGAGTTATTCTGGTATTTATGTGTCTGCGATTCTGTGATTGTATTTCATTTGCTCCAAATTTATTTACAATGCGGTATTTTGAGCAATCCAAGTCCGACATGTATGGATGCGAATGGCTGAAAATATCGGGTTTTCACAGTTGGTATCAGAGCTTTGGTTTTAGGCAAACCATAGCATGCGGAGCAAAAATTATTAGAGATAAGGTAGAAATACCTAGAATGAGTAAAATGAATCTCAGAATCCTTTCTTTGTGAGAGAACGTGTTTTCGAAGTATAAAATGATTTCCAAATGATTTTAAAGGATTTTCAAATATTGTTTTGGTATAAAAAAAATTTCCTTATTTTGAAATCAAGATTTTCTAAACTTCATCCCTTCGGTATCGACCTTGCTCGAAATATCTTGGTTAGAATTCTTATCGATTAGGATTCTTTGAACTTTGGAACGCTCCCACCTAGTTTTGAAATCCAGTCTTGTCTTCCCTATTTTATCCTTTTGATTTTGGGGCATTCCGTAACTCTATTTTGGAATGACCTCTCTAAAGATCGATGATTCCGCCAATCTTTGAATGATTTGTAAAGGGGTGAAACTCCTTTACAATTAGCGTTGATTAACCAAAGATTTCTGTATCCTCAGTTTACGATGCTATCTACCTTCTGCTATATCTGGATTTTATCTATGGCGATCGAATGTTGATTTGCCTTAGATTTCCGAGTTGATTATATTCATGAAATCATGGTTGACCGGTTATGGTCGCCCGCAATTTATATATGCTTATCATCTCTTATTGGGTTATCGAATTATCTTATTTTCGTTCGAGCTTATCTTCGAACCAGAATTTCTTATTAGAGTTCCTCTAAATTCGAATCTCTGTTTGTTTTGAAATCCATCCTTGAATCATCCCTTGGAAATTTGTGTTTGGTTGTATTTTGAAATTGTGTATACATCGAAACTATTATTTTGATAAGGATGACCACCTTTTGTATGAAAGTGAAATGTTTTCGATAAGGATTATTTACCTTTTAAAAATGAAAATTTGAAGTTTCGAAAAGATATGAAATTTTGAAATTATAAGAAATTTGTTTTATATAAAAATGATTTATAACTGAAGGGTTTTGAATTTGAATTTCGAGGAATCGAACTCCGATGTTTGAAATCGGTTTTAAGATTTTGGAAAATATATAATAATATGAATTAAAGATATTTCTCCGAATGAAAATGTTTCAAATGTATTCGAATGAATTCCAATGATTTCAAAGAGATTTCAAAGAAGTTTCAAGAAAATAAAAAGTCCAGAACCCACTTATGTCATTGGAAAATAATTTCGGTGATGAATGCATGCATCATCGACATTGATTTTCGAGTTTCTAAGTGGGGGAGAGACCACTCTAGTAGCTTTGCTATGCGAGTGATTTTGTGAAAATAATTTTGATTTCAGATTTTGAAGTATGGTTTGATATTCGAAAGATATATGTATATATATATATATATATATATATTTATTTGAAATGATATAAAGTAAGCCGGTGTTCAGTCCCCAAGGTTCAGATTTGTTTTGGTATAACCCTATCTTTTCGAATTGGTTTACTGATTTGTTGGGGATTTCCAACTCTTGAATTGAAAATATGATTTCTTCGACGATTTTGAAATTTCGAGCACTTCCAAATCAAGGTTAAATTTTCAAAGCTGAGTAATTTTGAAAGGTATAGGGTATTTAATAAAGGATATAAGTTTAGTTTGGTATGATTAAAGTATAAGGTAATATGATTTATATAAGTTTGAAACTGTTTGTTGAGTGAAATAAATAAAAATATTATGAATTATACTGGTATGAAATATAGATTTAAAATGTTTTGAATCAAGTGTATATATAGAATAATAATCTTTCCAATGATAAATTGGATTTTTCATATAGAAATAAATAGTTTAAAGGTTTTAAAAGGGATGGTTTAAACTTAGTAACCATTTTAGATATTTTGATATTGAAATGGTTTGAAATTGAGAACGTTGTTTATTTAAATACTTTGATTTGGGAGTTATCATACTTATATAAAATTGATTTGTATAAGTATGAAGTGATTTGAAAACTATTGATTTGTAAAGGTACTCAAATTGTAAATTGAAATCTTATATAATTGAAATCTATATTAAGTGTGATTTGATATACTATTGATTTTGGGAATTATTCGATTTGAAATGAAATCTTATATATAATGGACTTTATATAAGTATGATATTTGAAAGTAATTTGAAAGGTACTATATGATACATATTTTCGAAGTAAAGATATGGAAAGTGTCTTCTGCTTCATATCCGCTTTGTGGCCATACTGTGGATTCATTCTATCGATATTATTTTCTCTGATTTGGGTTTTTCAGATATGATTCTCGAGTGTCCATCGAATTCCATGGCGATCTCCATGGTTTTACGAGCGCGACTGCATGGCGCAACTGCCTGGCTGAGATAGCCTAGGGGTACGGATTGTTTCCTGGGGGATCCAGGCGTAACCATTGTGTATCCTGCAATCTATGTAGGTCACATTAGCAGCGAAACTGCCTGGCTGAGATGGCCTGGGGGTACGGGTTATTTCCTGGGGGATCTAGGCGTAACCATTGTGTATCCTGCTTTCTACTAGTCATCATGGCGTAACTCGCAGGGCTGAGAAAGCTTACGAATATGGATTATTTCCTGGAGGATCCAGGCGTAACCATTGTGTATCTGCGATCCATGGTTAGATAAATGTTTTGGTTTGGTTGATTTGTTTGGATTGTACTTTCCATATCTGTTTTTAAAGGTTTTTCAGTATTTTTCACTGAGTGTTGAAACAAGTCTACTAAGTACCTAGAGAATTCTAGCTTTGCGCCTGATCAACGCATGGCCAGAGTCTACAAGAACGAAAGTAAACTTGTTAAGACATCGAGTTATAAAAGTATTCCGATAAAGTATTATATGAAGGATATTTTGATCATTTATTTATTTTTCTAAATAATTTAAAAATGTTTTAAATATTGTTTACTTCGAACTAACAAATTTGAATCAAATGACCATTCATCATATTATAAAATATTTAAAATGTTAAATATAAAATTTAAATTGAAACATATATAGTTTTAAATATGGTTCATCCTTTTCTTTCAACATATTCCCCCTTCTAGCTATTTCTACCTTCTTCTTCTTTGAGAGTCCTTTCCGCATGGTGGATAGAGCTAGTTCTTTGGCTTCTTGTTTGGATTTGCCCGAGAAACTTTCTGGAGTACATGATGTATTCCACGTCTCACTTCTTCTTTGGTATCTTCATGACTCATCTCTTTTTGGTCAGCCTTCTGCTCTTGATAGTTTGGATATTTAGCCTAATATGACTATCGAGAGTAAGCCACTTCGTATTGTCAACAGAGGTACGAAGCAGCTAAGAAGGAAATCTATTAGTCTGATCAAAGTACAATGAAGTACTGATGTTTGGGATTGTACCTAGAAAACAAAGGAGAGCATTCGCGCTACGAATCCGAAATTGTTTTTCCAGGTACTATTTGTTTGTCTATCTTGCTTTTCATTATTTTCCTTATTCGTTCTTTTCGAGGACGAAAAGAGTTGAGTGGGGGAGAGTGTAACAACCCAGTATTTTGTGATTATTTCTATTTATTTATTTAAATTATTTTAAATTGCATGGTTGATTTAAAAACTTTATTATATGGATAAATTTTTTTATTTTAGTTATAAATTTTGATTTTTGTGTGAATTATAATTTCAAACCTGAATAAATTGAATATTTCTAGAAAATGTGGATTTTGGTCAAATTGGTCAAACTTTGACTTTTAAATTTAAAATTTAAACATTTGAATTCTTACATTTTATATTTTATTATGAAAATAAATTAAATTTCAAGAATATTGTTTTTCGTTTCGTTGAAATCCGATTTATATTGTGAAAGTCGTGCTTTTTACTATATGGGGTGTAAATTGATTTATTTAATAAAATTATCTATTTTAATTTATATAAATAATATTTTTATTTGTCAAATCATTTTCTAATATGTGTTATGTGACATTTTAGATATATATTTTATTTTAAAACATTTTTAAAGTGATGTTATAATTTTTCCAAAGCTTAGTGCGTTTATTTTCAATTTTAAAGCCTAGTTTCCATTTTTCTGCTATTTTCTTCATGTGATTATACTTAATTAAAATTTATTTATTTATTTTTATGCATGCATTTTATTTTTGTGTTTTATCTTTATTTATAAGCATTTTTCAGGTACATAAAAAATTTCCAAAATTTATTGCATTTATTTTCAAATTTTTAAGCTTAGTTTCCAATTTTTGCTATTTTTCCTAATTTAGTTACACTTAATTAATATTTATTTATTTATTTTGTTAATTTATTATATTTTCGTGTTTTTATCTGTATTTATACATATTTTTCATGTATTTAAAAATTTAAAAAGAATTAGGGAAATTTGAAAATTTGTGACTCTTTAAGTGCTTTGTCTTTTCTTATTCTAACCTACCTTTTCACAATCAATACATCAATTCAATTGGCTGCTATACTACCTTTGTTCAGCCGACCACTTCCTCATTTGTTTCTCATGCAAAAAATTATCTCAAACCCTAAGAAAACATTCGGACATCATCCTTGAGAAAAGTTTGGTAAAAAATCTTCTTTTTTTCACATTTTATACTTGTTTATATTGATTTTTGCACTTGACTCCATCTTCCTTGTGATCGGCCTGCCACCTCCAGCCCCTTGGCTGCCTCCACCACCACCTACTCCAGCCACCATACCCTCCTCTCCACTAACATCCCATGGCCGAAGTCATCCATGATGTAGATCCACTAAAAAAATGACAAACTCCACTTTAACACACCATAGCCGAACTTCCATCGATCCACCACTCCACCATCATGCTTTGGCCGGCCATCCACCACCACCAGCCACAAACCAGAGCATAGGACCCTTCCACACCTGTACATGCATTCACCAGATCAGGCCATGCCTAATCCATGCTTGACCGAAGCCATTTAGGCCTTGAAATCCATGTTGTTTCTTTTAGTTATGTGTTGATGCACACATATGCCTTCATCTCCTTCATATATTGTTATCGCCAACCTATATGACCTCAACCTGACCTTAACCTGATCCAAAACCATCCTATTATAGTGCTTTTCCAGTCCATGGCCGAAGCGTAAGTGGTTGGATGCAAGTGCAAAAAGTTTAGCTATGTATTGTGCTTATATTTCTAGCTTTGTTTATAATAGTTTGGTTTGAAATTTATGTGTTGTACTTTGTTTTGTTTGTTATGTAACAAGGCAATTAGCTTTGGCTCTCCCACTCTCGAATCATTGTCGTGCTTTCGTGCCTTTGTGGATCTCAGTTTTTGTACTTTGGTTGTTGTCTTCATCTTATACCAGTGAGTTATTCTCACCAGACAGTTTTATACTTATATGACTAGTAAACTGATCACATTTGAATTTGTAAACTCATATCACCATGCTATATCTCCTATGCTATGATTATATGATGTTCACCCATGCTTATTTACCTGTTATACCATCTGTTACTGTATATTATGCTATTCTTTTATTTATATCAGTTTATCACACTGCAAGTTCCATGTAGATTAGAATCACTATGGGTTGAAATGTGCATACCCGAATGGACTTTAGAATAGGAAAACATCATTATAGGCTGAAATGATAGGCCTGAGCGATTTTTATTTATTTTTATTTACTTGGGATTGCGGATTTGAAATGATAGGACCCGGATTTTTCCTTTGTAAAATTACGGATTGAAATGATATATTATCTGTATCATTGGACTTAGTTTAGAAAATTTTATACATACTGTGGTTAAAATATATTTTTCTAAATTTTTAAAGTATTTTAGAAATATAAATATTATAATATTTTGATTTAAACCTAATTAAAAATGATTTTTTTCCAAAGTATTATTGATTATCTAAAAATTTATAAGTGAAATACATTAATGGCAAAGTTAGAAATTTGAAATATAAGTTATTCTCGAAGTTATGGTTTGGTTATAAATGGAATTTAAATTAAGTAGGAAATATTATAAATAGATTTAAAATTTGAATTAAAATGAATTTAAGATGATTTTTTAAAGTGTTAATGATTTTTGAATAAGTTAAAGGGTTAAATAACTGAATATTTAAGTTGAATTTTGAAATATAACTTAAATTGGAAATTTGTGAATTTTGTTTAATAATGAATTTTAAGTTAAGTAAATAAAATGAAAAATAAGTTATATTTGGAAATTTAAACTTAATTGTTAAGCTAAAAATTTAATTATAAAACAAAATTGAAACTGAATGTTGAATTATATAAGTAAATTATTATTAATTAATTTTTGAATGAAAATTTAACTTTATAAAATCATGAATATAAGGGTATTTAAATGATTGTTTTAAATGTGAAAATATATGATTTTATAAGTTTAAAATGATTTAAATAAAAATTTAATTGTTTGTGAAATTATATTGAATATTTAAAATTTAATTAATAGCATTTTTGAAATGTTATTATTTCTAATGTAAAGGTTTATACAGAATTTTTAAATGTTGTAGTTGATAGAAATGAACTAAATGGCTAAATTGAATTAAGGGCTATTATAGCACTTTGTAAGTGCTGTAGTTGCTGAAATTAACTAAGGTTTTATTTGAACTAAATTAAACCTATTACAGCATTTTAAATGCTGTCTTTTGTCAAATGAATTGTTTTAAAACATAACTTTGCGTAGCATCTTCTAAATGCTGTGAAAGTTGAATTTATACTGTTTTGATAAATTTAAGTGAATAATGAACTTTGAAAGGGCTAAAATTTTGAGAACTAAATATTTGATTTTAAATATAACGAATTCAAATTTTAATGGTTTAAATGAAGTAATTTGATTTGAAATATAAACCATTTTGAAATGTGACTTGGAAGGATATTTAAATTAAATAAAAATGAATGTGGTTTTGGAAAGATATGATATTTTGATATTTGAAATGAATTTGAAATGATATTGAATTTTGAAATTGATATTTGATTTAGAAGTATAAAATAACATTTTTAAATTTTAACCACGGGATGTATTTAATTTATGGTTTAACTGATCCTTAGAGGATGAGCGATCCCAAGCATCCTTTAAGATTTTGTGTATTGCTACTACAGTTCACTTGAGTTGGTTTACATTATATAAGTATATATGTCCTGACTCGAATGTTTTGTATTTTACTTTACGCTCGGGTCAGCCTGAGTATTTACAGCTCAGCTTTGGATTTCTTTTTCTGAAGCTAGGAATCGCTGGAGATTCTGCTTGTCTAGTTATCTATTTCCTTTCAGTTTCGGTTGTTCTATTTCAGCTCTGATATTTATAAACTTCTATGTATTTGAGATTTCTATTGTATATGTTTTCAAACTGATGTTATGCATTATGTTTTAAGATTTTGTTATAGTAGCTTCATGAACTATTATGGTATTTTAATTTCCGCTGTGAGTTATTCTGATATTTATGTGTCTGTGATTCTGTGATTGTATTTCATTTGCTCCAAATTTATTTACAATGCGGTATTTTAAGCAATCCAAGTCCGGCATGTGTGGATGCGAATGGCTGAAAATATCGGGTTGTTACATATATACCTTGCTTACCTTTATACTCTTGATTGCCAAGATTTAAATTTGCAAGATTGCTAGTCACATGGTTTGTTGCTCTTGAGTCTAGAAACCAATTGTCATCTGAAATGTCTTCAACTTTTGTAGTGTTTTCTTTCTGATTCTTTGCATCTTGCTATAAGTTGATCATTTTTGCACTTTGATAGTTTCTTTGATTATTGGTTCCTTGCTGGTTTGGTGTGAAATTGCTATCAAACCAAAAATAACATTTGTTTGCACTATGTCCCAATATTTCGCAAATTTGACACCTCAACCTGTTATTGTTGCTTTGCCACCTGCCTCCTCTACCTCTAGACCTGTTAGATGATCCACCTCTTTGGTTTTTACTATTGTATCTTTTTTCTTGATTCTTGGACACATAGTTGGCAGTAAAATCATTGATAATTGGTTTCTTTTGCTCAATTCTTCCCTCATGAGAGAGAAGAATTGAGTGCACATAGTCAATAGAAGAAGTTCTTTCTTTAGAAGAAATTATAGCAACAACATCATCATATTCATCATCTAAGCCATTTAATATTGATAAACATGTTCAGTCTCTGACACTTTATGTCCAGCTGCGCCAAGTTAATCACACGGAATCTTAATTTTGTTTAGATAATCTCTCATGTTCATGCCATCTTTCTTTAAATTTTGCAGTTGTCTTTTGTAGTGTATAACTTTTGCAGCTGAGTGTGTATTGAATGCTTGCTCTATGGAATGTCAAATCTCATGTTATGATTTACATTCTATAAGTTGTGGTAAAATGTTTGAACCAGTTGAAGATAAGAGCCATGAACTGATGAGACTGTCTTGTCGTTGATGATTCAAATAGTCTTTATTTACACTCAGTTTTCCCTCATTATCTATAATATACTTTGGTGGAACAACAATTATGCCAAGAACATATTCATCGATGTCAACCTCTTTTGGCAGTTTCAATTTGAAATTTTCACATTAAGTGGTTTGAATCATCTAACTGTGTTGTGATTATCTGACTTTGTGGCTTTATCATTGTCTTGATTAGATCTTGATTTGCTGACTGCCGTGATGTAGCAATTCTTAAGTTGTTTTGAGAGCTTGCTACCTCATTGTCATTGCCTTCGGCCATGATGAGATCTGGCAAATCAAGATACAAGAAAGAAGAATAACAGGATGAAGAGCACTGTAAAAGTGATGACTAATAGACATTGTGCAGCCCGTAAGTATAAGGTGATGAATTTCTTTCTGATGATGTTTTCTTGACGAGGCGCATAGGAAAGAAAAGCAGTGATGATCAAATATGCAGAAAAACAAGTATGCAGGCTTACAGTTCTTGAAACGGAACTGTAAATCTGTATTCAAGAAGTGGGTAATAGGGTATCTTCAATGATGATGGTGATGAATCTGAGAAGATCACCACCGGTGCAACCACCTTTAGGTGATGAAGAATTTCTGATGAAGGTAGGCACGACACTCGTTGGCTAACCGTTAGGTTTGAGTGACTCCGATACCAAGTTAAGAAAACTAATAAAATGTATTTAAATTGTAAAATGAAAATGCTTTTCTTTGTTGATGCTCTGATATTCATTCGGCTTTGTATTTATACAAGCATATGAGCCTATTGGGCTGCTTTGTAATAAACGGGTAAGTTTACCCGATACACGGTTATATGAAACAAACGTTATCTCATAACACTTAATTTCATATATCTACTCAATATATTTTCATGGTTTTCAAATATGTTCATAATTGGAGATTGTAAACTCTGTCAACTTTAATCTCCTATGAATAAAATTCGGCATATTTTCCATGTAGATCTACAGGAGGGATCAAGAATATGACACTCGATAGTGGCCATTACAAGAATGCACCACATGATCTGAATCAAATATGAGCGAGGACAATATACAGGTCAGCTATGCCAAAAATCAACACTAAATTTGGTTATTTTTTCAAACTTAATGGGTGAAACGAAATCGCATAGACAAACAATAATAGAGGTACAACTATTTACTACAACAGGGATACGAAGAAAATCTTTTACTGCAACAAATCAACAAAATAACCAGGGTAATATATAATAAAAAGGGGAAAAAAAATACATGACTCTAAATCTGCAAACTTCAAAAACCAGCATTTCTACTCACTTTTCCTTCAACTTCATATGCACCAGTAGCAGTTACATAATAAACAACACAAAGAAATCCATGCACAAAGCACAAAATACCACCCTTTGACAAAAAGTTATGCTGATCAAGACCACAAGAAACTCTTGATTTTCTATTTGACATCGCTCCTACAATCAACATCGTGAATCCTACCCCAAGTATTATCCTAACGAAACAAGAACAAATAAAATCAATTATTAATTACAAATAAAATATGTACATTTCATATATACAAATCGGATATTGAATTACCATGATACAAGCAGAACTATAGAGGCAATTCGCTTGCTTATGGACGAGGTGGTGAATTCATCTCTGGAACAAATGCAAATACAACCGCCTAATATGATTACAATAAGATGGCTTATTCCAAGAAGAATCGCTGCTGCCAGGCCTAATTGGTATGCCTGGTGAACTGGTTCCTTGCATTCCACGAAAAACACTCTCAAGTGTTTGCCCTAATTATTTACAACAAATTTATAACATGGAAGAAAAACTTAATGGGTCTAGAGATTAGCAATATGGTATTTACCTTATTCTGTGCATTTTCAGCTTCGATTCCGAGTACTCCAGCAACTACATCAATGACTATGATAGATATGCAAATTAAAATAGCTGCTGCCTTTGCCATTTTTTTTGTTGATGACTTAGAAGTTCTAAAGAAGATGGAAAAATGTATTTAAAAGGAAGGTAGAAAACTTGTATGTGAATGTAGGAATAAAGGCAAAGTACAAAGACAATGATGCTTTCACTTGTAGTTAGCCAGATATATGCATGCTTTTGTAAAGAATGCTTTGTTGTAAAAACGTTTGCTTTAGTTTTTGCATATGGTGCTTCTTTCAAAGGTAGATTCTTTCTTGCGAGCAGTAAGAAAAGTAGGAAATGAATAAGGAATCAATCAGCCTGTTTTTTTTTATAGAAGTGAATAAGGAAGCTAAAACAGAAATGCACGGAATTGTGTTTGATAGGTCGAATGGCTCTAATGTATTGTTACATTCTACGTACACAGTGTTTACGTGTTTGCTTATATTTTATTTTTATTTTCAAAATGCATTCCAATAAAATTTGGAAGGCCAATTTTTTTCAAACATAGAAAATTACTAATCTACACATGAAATTTCAAATTAATTGTAGAACATATATGTTCCTCCTCATTACAACATTAACAATTACTTTTGTAACCTATTAAATTAAAATCGCAAGTTATATAAAAATAACTTTAAACATTAGTAGTTTTAATTGTGAATTTGACTACAAGTATGAAAAACAACCGAATAAAAGAGATAATAATTTTATTATCTTTTCTTTTCCTTTTTTGTTTTTTTTTCATTTCAAATCAACAAATAGAGATAATGATTTTTGAAATATATATCTGTGGTTCTCCTAAATTAATAATTGACATGAAAATTTACCTAGGCATACATAGTTGAATTTGTTGGATTCTGAATTGAAAATTATATTTAAAAAAGAAAAAATATGAAGAACACGATAAGGAATTTTAATTTTATTGAAAGGTATGAGTGGTGTTGTAATTTATTAGGTGTAGGTAAAGTAAAATTTGATGTTTAATGATTTTTTGAAGAGTTATGGCGTACGTGAGTATAGTATTTCTTGGTATCTTATACTATATGCTACACACACGCTATGTATATGTGTGTGTATCATAAAGTCGGATTTCGTTTAAGATTTTCCATTTTTCTCATAAATTTAAAATTTAAACACTCGATTCTCCTTGACTGAGTATACTTTTAAGAAGGTCTCAAGTTCAAGGCTCACAAACCACACTTATACATGATATAATATATTGTATGATAACCACACTTTTCTTTATTTGATTTTCTCAAGCACTCAAATTCGAATCCAGCTTTTGCCTAATATACTAGAACTAGAATCACCAAGTCCATTTAAAAATATTTATTCATTCTACTTAAATTTCTTCCTACTTTTAAATTTCTATCAAAATCCAAGCTTAGCTCGTATAATCTTATATTTTGTATCTATGTTAAATAAGTAAGTATGATTTTTGTTCAAATTTTATTGATTATAATTTTTGAAACATATGCTTTTTTGGAAAATAACATATTTTCATACATTTATATTAACATTAATAAAAAATGAAAGAAAGTAAAACCAATACAAAAAATTATAAAATAAGGAACAATCAACTATATTCAAAATAAAATAGTTAAGAAATCTACATATCTACACACATGTGTGTGTGTAAATATATTCAAAGCAATAGTTCTATCTTAAGCCTTTATTGTTAATTTTAATCATTAATCTCCTGTCATATATACAATATAAAAGGAATTCCCTTGGTTTATCTAGATTCAACGATAGGTATAATCTTCTATCTTATCTACATTTAGATTTCATAATTAAAAAATGATCTCTATTTGAATTTCATCAATTCTATGTAAATCATAAAATATAATATTATAGGTTTTCACAGTATAATGATCAAGAAATCGACATATCTATTTGCTCTACAACAATAATTTTCGTTTTATGCTATTTCTTTGATTCACTATATTTTATTAGGACAATATATGAACTTACTTATTGATGTCATTTTTTCTGTATGAAATATATAAAGTGCAAATCTTACACTATATATATATATATATATACATATATATATATATATATATATATAAGTTGGTACGCTCCCAATTCTTTTGCTTTTTTTTCCTCATTATTTTGAAATAAAAATTCTTATTTCAACATGCTTCATGTCTATATTTCCGCATTTACTGCTCTAAAATTTCTTATTTAACAAGTTTCAGTACATTCAACCGTAACACATCTCTTTGACTTTCGCTTTTGTTAGTTTCACTTATACGATTATATTTTATTTCATTACGAAGTACAAACCCTAAACATAAGTTTCTTTCAACACATCAAAAATAAAATCTCTATTCTCTTTATTTTCTTTTTTCGTTCTAGTTTTTCTTTAATGTCAAGCTTCATAGGAGCTCAAAATGATATCAAAATTCAATTACATAATTCAATCATTGGAGAGGATCACACAATTATATGATGGTAAAAATTTAGTTTTGTTGATATTCAACTTCCTTTTTTACTCAAATTGATTTATTTCTTACTTCATGTATTTATTTTTCATTCCATATCTTTTATAAAATTTCTTTGAATCATAGCGGTCTTAACCTTTCATTGAAATTTAGTTATTATACTGGAAGATAATTTTTGTAACGTATTTTAGAATCGAATGTACAACATAGTTATAATTTATTTTTCTCCCTTTTCCCTATAAATAAGCAAGAATTATTTGATTAATGTGTTTTAATTTATTGCTTTTATAAATTTAGTTTAGTTCAAGATCTTATATGCTCAAATAAAATGTTAAAAATGGTTTCAATTATTTTCTAAAGAATATCCTCAATTCTACTAAATCAAATTACTTCTATGTGTAATTTTCAAGTTTATTTTAAAAAAAAATGTTCTTCAAATATGCATAATCTAATTTCTGATACTTGTAACAGAATTAAAAAAGCCTAAAAGTTAAATTTGTAATATTGAACCTTTTGAAAATTATGAGGTGCTCAAGTTGTGTTTTGTATTTTAAAACAATTAAGAAAAACCGAATTGATGTTTTTAAATTTTAGTCATTTTTAGCTCTAATTTTTCTCATGTAGTTAATTTTAATAAGTCCAAGTGTAACACTTGTTTCTTTGTCTTTCCTTTTAATTAGTTTTTCTTATTTTGTATTCGTGTTATTCCATTCTATTAAAAAAATCGATGTTTTTCAATTGTTGAGCAAAGATATTAATTTTTACCTTCTAAAATAAATTCTCTAATTGCTTTACTCCATTCTTACACACATATACATACACAAACACATACATACATACACATAGACATATACATACATACATATATATATATATATGGATCTTTCTTAATGCTTTTGTCTTTTTAGTATAATCTTAGAAATAAATTCTTTATTTTTCCATAATTCATGCGTATCGTTTCATATTCAGCCCTCTAAATATCTCATTTGATTAGATTTAATACATTCAGTTGTAACTGCATGTCTCTTTAACTTCTCAATTACTTGTTTTATCCATTCTATTTGATTCTATTTTATTTTTCTATGAAACTCAATCCCTAAAAATAAGTTTTTTTCCATCAAAAATAAAATCTTTATGCCCTTTATTTCATTCTTTCATCGTGGTTTTTCTCTACTCTCAGGTTACACAAGTGTTACCCGATGCCTTGACCCGGCTACATAGGCCTAATTACAAAGGCCAGACTCGGTTACTAATGAGAAGGATGATCATGAGAAAATAGTCGCATAACCAAAATATAGTGTCCAGGTGGTTGTATCTAACCCAGGGTGAATAGGGTTAATGGATAGACAATGCAGGATGTTGGAATTATGGAATTTAGTCTGGTTTGAATAAGGGTCGGCATGAACCCTGGTCAAATTGGATGAGATTTGGGCAGATCGGTATACACTTAATATGGTGATGGGTCGGCATAATGTGTTTGGAAGATATGGGTTGGCATATTGTGTTCAAGAGACACGGATTAGCATGGTTATGTGGGGAGGTGGTTAGTTTGAGTGGAAGTAAAGAGGGGTTGGTACGAGTTGTAAAGCTAGGGGGATCGGCATGTTAATGGTTAGGGAAAGGGATCGGCATGGTTTGCTCGTAGGCTACGGGTCGACATGATGACGCTAGAGCGATACGGATCGGCATGATGCACTTGTAGGATACAGATTAGCAAGGAATGGACCGTGAGATATGGATCGACACACATAGGGGGACCAGGAGGGATCGGCATAACCTAGGCAAAGTTGAGATTAGAACCAAGGTACTACAAGAGCAAGAGTTTCATGCATCCAACCGCCTTAATTTTTGAAACACCGTCATTATAGACCATAAGTAAGCCATTATAGGGGTCGCTAGCCCAAACTCGACTCATGGAGGGATCGGTATCGGTCCCTATCCATTGAGAGTTGGGCTTAGCCCTTCCTATGGTAGGCCCATAGTGGGGGAAGTCATATTGCCAAAGTTTGAGTCAGATTGGAGGCAGCCTTTATCTGTAAATAGAGGCACAAGGGGCCATTCTGGGACTCTTACGCTGTTAGTTCAAATCTACCATTGTTGTAACTAACTTCCTTCATTCTTTTTTGATCTCTTGTAGTTCCTTACTGTTTATAATTGTAGTCAAGTCAATCGAGAAGCAATAAAGAGAACATTCAAAGTGGATATAGGCAGTCAACGCTGGACCACTATAGATCTCATTGTTTTTGCTTTTTGCTATATTTTCTTTGATATTTGTGATTCACCTCTATTTTCATTTAATTTCTTCATTTATTCCACTAATCAAATCTGTTCTTGGGTATTTGTGGCCAGTTTTGTTGCAAACATTTTGGTGCCTTTTGTGAGAGCGGCAATTCTTAGGCTATTAGGATCACCTTTGTTGCTATTGGATTGAAGAACCCTCGAAGGAGATCCAGATTCATCCTCAGAGGCTTGCATATAATATTTAGATTTCCCAAGATCAAAGCAAAGGAATCCAAGATGGTAAGGCGCACTAGATCTACTTCCCACAATGTTGATGCCAGCGAAACTGCTAGTGTCCAACAAGGGGCATAAGCAACCAACCTTCTGATGTAAATGTGGAGCCTGCTGTAGTTCAGAACCTCGCCGATTCCATTACCCGAGCCAAATTTAATGACTTGATAAGGGAGTTGATGGAAAGTCGTAGGCAGCTAAATGAGCAAATCTAGACAATTGCCAACCTGATGAACTAGATTGCTCAACAGCAGCGCCAAAGCGCCAAAGGAGGTCTCGCTTCGTACTCGGTGTTAGATAGTTCGACTTCATCAAACGAACATCACAGGCGAAGGCGCCACAGAGTTGAAGCAACATGAGCAGGAACATCGGAGCAGCACTTGGTAGACCACCGAGACCTTCCAAGCCTAGTCGGTGCCGATCCACCTGGGGCCGATACTGATCACTCAACCGGGGGGGACATTTCCTCAACTACAACTGGGGGTCACACTCGACTTGGATTCGAGAACTTGGACATTGGAGCACTCTTGGATGCTGACTAACTACCTCTCTAGAATGATAATGAAGTGAATGCTCAGAATTTAAATCAGGAAATATTAGGCCAAGGAGGCGTGTAATGGCCCCAAAACACCGACCGGAACATTCACGCGAGATGGAGCATGACCATCACTTGGCGCCATCTATCTAAATGCCAGATTTATCCACAATGGTCAGACAGCTAATGAAAGAAAATAGGGCTTGACAAACGACGATTGGGGTTTCTAGGAGCCACACCCCATTTACCGATAACATTTTACATACGGAGTATCCTAGAAGGTTTAACATGCCTACGATGCCTGCTTATGAAGGGAAAACTGATCCCAGGCAGCACATTATGAGGTACGAATGGTTGATGGACTCAGCAAGAGTGAATTATGTTACAAAATGTTGATGCTTCCCTATAACTCTTTCTGGGATCACTATGATGTGGTTCACAAGACAACACCCATGATCAATCTCAAGATTTGATGAGCTGGTAACGAGATTTGTGGAGCAGCTCTGGATTCATGCTACTCGCCCCAACGATGTAATGACGTTGTCCAGTGTAATCTAGGCTCCAGGGGAATCGCTGAAGGATTACTTACAGAGATTTCATGTCGATGCCATTGAAGTTAGTAACCCTAATGACCACGCGATACCTTTGGCTGTGACAAGGGGATTGACCCTGTATCCAAGTTCGGTGATTGGCTAGCTGGAAAACCACCGGTCATATTGGAGCATTTCTACTCAAAGGCGGCCTAGCTCATGAGGAAGGAAGAGGTCAGGTTGTCTACAAAAAGCAATGTTGCGGGGTCGAGTGGAGTAGCGGTACAGAGCAACATCGTAGTAAAGCAGTCTGACAGAGTTCCGGGAAGGTTCAGATCAATGTTCAAAACAAGCCAGATCAACAGAAAAGATGTGGATAAGCGAATCATGACCGAAAGAGGGAGCCTGGAAAGTGAAGGTCCAAGTTTTCTATGTATGACAGCTATACACCTTTGAATGCATTCCTGGAGAACATTTATCTATTCACCCGTAATACTTTCCAATATAAGAAGCAGCGTCTGCAATGACCCAAAATTTTACACTTTAAAATATACTATTTAAAGTAATTTTAAATATAAAATATATAACATTTTATGATTTAAATAATATTAGATAGGATTTGCAAAGAGAAACATCCACAAAAATAAGAATAATTGCTTATATCGACAAAAGTGACAAAATCCTGATTTTAGAAAAGTAAGTTTCAATGGTTAAATAAATTATTTTAATTAATTTATGAGTTTTTATATTTTTAAATAACATTATCCATATTTATTTTTAAATTTGGCTTTCATAAATAAATAGTTTAACTAAAATGTCAAAATGTGATCGTAAAACATTTTGTTGATTTTAAGTTGTTGCAACATCATTGCACTTTTATGTACACATTCTTATAAACATTATAACATATTGAAGTAATTAACAATTAACTAGTTAGGTTTACTTTATCAAAGCATGCTTAGAAACTTCTAGAAACAATTAAGAAAAGTAAGCATAAAAAGACAAAAAGAGTAAAAAAATCGAAATAAAAAAGTAAACATAAAATCAAACAAATATAATTATTATATTTTTTACTTAATATATAAGTGCAAGTGACTTAAAGTAATGATTTGAAATGTAATGTTAAGTGTTGAAAAAAAATTGGTTTGCTTAAAGTATAAGTAAAGGGTATTTTGGTCTTTTTACAAAATATTTATAAAATATTACTTTAATCCAAAATTTTCCTATAAATACCCACATACTTTCTCACTTTTTTACACACCTTTCTTCTCTATTTTCAAGCTCCTTTTCCACTCTTTAATGGCTTCCATACCTCTCTTAAAAAATTCCAAAAGCGTAACAAAGTTATGGCCAAAATAATCGACAAAAAAGTATACCACTTAAGTCATGTTCAAGCTAGTAAGTTCCATCCATCCACCTAAGGCCATGTCTATCTAGAAGCCATCTCCACCTCTTTTCATCTCAACTTCTACGATAGCGGAGCTATAGCCAGATTTCAAGAAGTTTCGAAAAATAGTAGCGAAATTATAGTCAAAATCCGTAATGACAAAGTTTGTAAAATTGGTAGGAAGTATGGTTTAGATCTGGAGCTCCTTACCTTAAAGTTTGACAGAGTGGAAATCCAAAGTGAGTTATTTCCTCTTTTAAGTTCATTAAAATCATTGCTAAGTTGAAGGAACTTTAAGTGTTAAATGTTGCTTGAAAACCTTATTGAATGCTTATCTACTTTGTTTGCTAAAGCAATGGTTTTATTTCCTTGTTAGACTATTTGGATGGTTAATTAAATATTTTAAAATTTAGAAGTTAAATACTTAATTGGGTATGCAGAAACGACTAGTACACTTGTTTCGTTTGTGAGATCCAAGGAGACTTGGGCGAGGGACGGAACATGTTGAAGGGAAAGCTTAAGTGCTTCAAAATAAATATCAAACCATTTTAACCTAAGATAAAATAAAGTGTTATAAATATTTGATAGAATGAAGCATTGATTATCATTTATTGTTGTGTTTATTTCGTTGATTGATTGTTTGAATTAGGCTCGTCCATTTTATGAGCACTAATTATTATTTATTGATTGTTGACTTTGCTCGACCAGTTTATGAGCAATTAATTATTCATATGCATGGGTTGGGTAGAAAATAATTATTGCCTAACATCTTATGATTTATTTCACGATTTGACAAAAAGGTGTTTTGCGATGATATTGGTTCATTTAATTATTATAATTAGTTATAATAATTTGACGTCAATGGAATTGGTTTCAAATTTGGTTTTCATAAATAAAAGTTTATGAATTTTTTTTAAAAATAGAATTATTTGAAAATGAATATTTTGAAGTTATATTATATAAAAGTGATTTATATAAAGAATGGTTTTAAAAAATGTTTTATAAAAATGTTTTATAAAATGGAAAGAATTTCGAGGACTAAACCTGATGGTTTTAAAATGATTTTTGAAAGGATTTGAAAATGGAAATTATTATAGATTTGAAGTATTTGTAATTATTAGTGTAAACGATTTTGCCACTTTGGGATATAAAGTGATTTGTTATATTACTGATGATTCAGGTAACCCATAACTAAATAGTGGGCAAGGGAGGTGCAGATGTTTTGTAGCCTCAGTATAGTCCCCTCTTATTATAGAGGGATATACATATCTATATTTATTTTCGGTAGGCTAGGAACCAGTTGCCTTGTTATAGCTAGAAACCTCCTGATCAGGTAGCATATAGTTTTGTATGCTTGTATATTGATGTCGTTTCAAAAAAAAGTGATTTTTTTCAGATCCTGAAGTAAAGGACTAACTTGAATACTAAAGAAATATATATATATATATTAAAAGTTTTGAAATAAGAATTCGAGAATAAAGTCCAAAGAGATAATTCCATAAAAATAATTAGATTTGAAAATTTAAATTTGAAGGTTAAGTGTAAGTGGGTAGTTTTGGGAATTGCATATTGGTTGTTGCATCGTAGGCTTCATGAGTCCTATGTGCGATAGAAGAACTACGTTAGCTTGATCCTGTATCTAATTGGGTACCTAATTAGATAAGGGTACTTAGGTAGTCACAAGTGGTAGTAATGCAACCCCTATAATAACATAACATTTTTCTATTTATTGTTTGCCATATATCATGTATTGATATACATTTCCTGTTTACTATTTTATTTTTCATTTGACATGTTTATTGAGTTAGCAGGAATGGCTATTACTGTCTCTCTCATCAAAGTTGTGCAGTGGTAGATTTATTTGTATTAGTATTTAGTATGTATTAAAGCATACCTAGTAGATAAAATTGATTACCCTAATAACTTGTATAATTGAAAGTTGTATCCTATATATTTTTGGTAATGTTGATATTTATCAAATATTGGGCATTAATTTGGTAGTTTTCATTCGTGTTTTTAGAATAGACGGGTTCGTCGACGATTTTGACTGGTCCGAAAACCCGGGTCGTCACAACGTCCGAAAGAATCAACGGAGGCACAAAAGCAAACCGGGAAGTACTATCAGTTTCATGAATGTTATGAGCACAATACGAATGAGTGTAGGCATCTCCAGGACGCCATTGAGAAATTGATTCAGGAGAAAAAGTTGCAGCAATTTGTGAAAAATCCGTAGGATGGGGGACAGGGGACGTTTGATCCCAATCGGGGGCAGGCTCCGCGTAGGGCTGAGGAGGCTGCACGGACCAGTTGAAGGTTGTTAATAAATACAATAGTTGGTGGAACTCATCCTACGGACAAGAGTTGGAAGGAAATGAAACGTTATGCTAGTTCAATGAGACATGTGGACTTTGAATGTTTTTCGAATACGGAGGATGGAACTCCAGCCAAGCAACAACTTAACAATGTTGGATGATATAGTATTCAAAAGTAAAGATGCTGATAGAGTAGAGGCCTCTACTATTGATCTGATGGTTATCTATGTCATGATTGGCCCTACTCTAGTAAGAAGGATTTTGATTAATTGTGAAAATTCTGTGAACATTATCTTTAAGAAGGTGTATGATCAAATAAGGATGGCTGCTAAGGATTTGAAACCATCCAATACCTGTATACACAGTTTCAATGGTACGGCTACTGAAGCAGTAGGTTATGTTGAATTGCCAGTTAAGTTAGGAGAAGGTGAACGTAGGAGGGTATGGATCTTATCGTTCATAGTTCTGGATGTGGATTCACCATACAATGTTTTTCTGGGTTGTCTAACCCTAGCTAATATTTGGCCCTGTGGTGTTTGACTTTGAAATTTTTAATTGATAACGGAATAGGCATTGTGCATGGTGATCAGGCAACCGGACATGCATGTTATGCAGCCAAGTTGAGAGAGGCTCAATGAAAAAAGAAGGGAAAGGGTGTGGACATGTCATCCCGCATCTAAGTTACTAAAGATTGACAAATGGCGCCCAAGGCTTGGCTTGGGCACCACAGTCGGTTCTATAGAGATATAGATCTGAGAGATGATAAGGAGGAACCCAAGGAGACCAAGGCGGTGTCGGTTGAGCTAATAATTGATATCACAGTCAGCCACGACGACCCATCGCGAGTGTTGAAGATTGAATAGCAACTCAACTCTTCGATGAGGAAAGAAATTAATGATTTCCTCTAAGTGAATATGGATGTAATCGCTTGGACCCATTCTGACATGTGTGGGATCTCGCCTGCCACTGCGAGCCATGCATTAAATGTTGATCCAAAGTATGTTTCGGTGAAACAGAAAAGACGAGGCATGGATCTGGAGAGGTCCATTTCTCTTAAAGAGGAGGTGGGTAAACTTAAAGTCAATGGGTTTATTCACGATGCCCTCTATCTCGAATGGATATCTAATCCCACATTAGTGAATAAGGTGAACGGTAAATGGAGAACCTGTATTGACTATTCGGGCTTGAACAAGACATGCCCTAAAGATAGTTTCCCGTTACCTAGAATTGATCAACTAGTTGATTCGACTATGGGGCACAAATTGTTTTCATTTATGGATGCGTACTTGAGGTATAATCAAAGCCTGATGCATGTCCCAGACCAAGAACATACTATTTTGTGATGGATATCGGGTTATATTACTATGTAGTGATGTTATTCGGATTAAAGAATGCTGAAGCAACTTATCAACGTTTGGTTAACCGAATGTTAAAAAATAAAATCGGGAGGGCGATGGAACTCTATGTGGATGATATGCTTGTGAAGTCACGACGATCAAATGACTACATACAAGACTTGGAGGAGATGTTTGATATCCTTCGATATTATAACATAAAAATCAACCCTTTGAAGTGTTCATTTGGTGTTGCGTCAGGGAAGTTCCTAGGCTTTATTGTCAATGCACGTGGAATTGAAGTAAATCCAGAAAAGATTCAAGCCATTCAGGATATGCAAGCGCTCAGAACTATTTAACAAGTGCAGAGTTTGAACGTGAAGGTCGCTGCTTTGAGTCGATTCATCTCCAGGGCAACCGATATATGTATTCCTTTCTTTGACTTGTAAAGGATGGAAAGAGGAATGTTAAGTGGATGCAAGATTGCGATGGAGCATTCCGAGCTTTGATGGTTCATTTAAAGAGACCTCCGGTTTTGTCAAAACCGGTAGACCACGAGGAGTTAAATATTTACTTTGCTTTATCGACACATGCCATAAGTGCAACCTTGATTCGTGAGGAGAAACAGATTCAGAGACTGGTATGTTACGTCAGTAAAGATTAACGGGGGTGAAAATAAACTACCCAAAGATAGAGAAACTGGCGTACTACTTGGTGATAGCATCGCGCAAGCTTCGCCCGTATTTCTAGCCCATCCGATCAATGCGTATACCGGCCAGCCGTTGCGACAAGTTCCACAACGACCCGAGACATTTAGAAAGTTACTTAAATGGAACATCGAGCTCAGCCAGTTCGATATTTCATTTATTCCATGAAGAGCTCTTCAGAGATAAGCATTGGTCGACTTCAAAACAAAGTTTACCATGCAGGATGGGCCCCTAGAGAATGGAGTAATCCTTACTGTACGGTGGATGATGTTTACTGATGGAGCATCTAATTATCATTGTTCCAAAGTTGGGATAGTCCTCATAACCCCTAAGAGCCGATCAATTTGCTACCCTCTAAAGTTTGATTTTCCTGATACAAATAAGGAAGCCAAATATGAAGCGTTGATCGCCGGGCTAAAACTCGCTAGGGAGCTCGGAGTAAATTTTCTTGAAATCTTCTATGACTCACAACTGGTGGTATATTAGGTAAGGGAGATTATCAGGCTAAGGGACAGTGACTTGCCCCATATCTTACCCGAATTCTAGAGCTATTGGCGGATATCAAATACTGTGACATTTCGCATATCTCGCGTGAGCAGGACGAACAAACCGATTCATTGGTAAAGCTTGTGAGCACTAGTGATGCGCAACAGATGGATTTGGTTCTAGTCAAGACATTACGCACCCTAAGTGTAGATATGATGGAAGTTGACTAAATACTGGAGACGGAGCCCGAGAGGGAATCATGGATGACTCCGTTTAAAGAATACTTATTGCATGGAATCTTGACAGAAAAGAGAAATGAAAATCGACAAGTCATTCGTAAAGCTTCATGGTATATTATGCAAGAAGGAACTATGTATAGAAAAGGGTTCTCTATTCCCTTACTCCGGTGTATCGCTCATAATGAGATAAAGCATGTCCTGAAATAAGTCCATGGGGGGAATGTGACGATCATACTGGAGGGAAAATGATAACAAAAAAGATACTCCATTATGGATAACACTGGCCGACTGGGAACCGGGATGTAGCTGATTATGTGAGACGATGCGACAAATGCCAAATGTATGTGAAAGTCTCAAGAGCTCCACCAACAGGGATCACACAAATGGTTAGTACATGGTCGTTCGTTATGTGGGGAATCGATATCATTGGCTCTTTACCAATTTCCAAAAGTGGTGCGAAATATGCGATTGTTGTAGTTGACTATTTCAGCAAATAGGCCAAAGCGGAGCCGTTAGCCATGTTCACAACCAAGAAAGTTATCAACATCGTTATTTTGAACATCATGTGTCGTTTCAGTCTTCTATGGACTATCGTGATTGACAACGGGACTCGATTCAATAGTGCACAATTTAAGGACTTTTGTCGTAGTTATTGTATTGAAAAGAGGTTTGCGGCAGTCGCTCACCCTTGGGAGAATGGACAAATTAAAACTGTAAACAAGATTATCAAATCTATTCTGAAAAAGCATTTCGAGAAGGCTAGAGGCAAGTGGATGGATGACTTTCCTATGGCACTTTGGGCCTACAGGACCACTCACAAGTATGTGACCGGCCACACTCCATTTTCTCTTGCTTACGGAACCGAAGCAGTTATTCCAGTGGAACTCGAAGTCCCCTCTCATCGAGTGACTCACTACGCCCTAGAACGAACCAGGATCTTCTCTTGCAATCTTTGGATTGATGAGAAACGCGAGGAGGCCAATTTGAGGGCAGTTGCACACCGACATCAAGTCACCTAGCACTATAACTCAAAAGTCTGATCAAGGACCTTCTAGGTTGACGACATTGTCCTAAAACGGGTTTTTTCGGTCCCATCACACATTAGGGCGATGTAGGAAGGCCCATACATCATTGAACAAAGGCTTGGAGAAGGGACTTTCAAGCTAGTGACTGTTGATGGCGTAACACTTCCTAAAGGATGGAATAGCGAGCATTTACGATACTATTTCACCTAGACTATTTTTTTATATTTCAGTACTAGTTGCTTTCAACATTTGCTTTGATGTTTGACCCCTTTAATATGTAATAAGACTAGTTATTATATTCCTCTTCTTATGATGAATAAAATCTTGAAGTTTCCTTTGCATAAGCTACTGTTATTATATTTTATGCTAAGTATGAATTGGAACTAATTAATGTTGATATCTGTGGTGTGTAAACAGATTCGTAGAGTTTGAAGTTGATCAATCACACCAATCCTCGATGGGATCGAATGAGGTAAGATTTGTAAGTTTCTTTAGCTGGTGATTCCTATAAACGAATAAAAAAGTGAAGCTAACAATAAGGAACAAAGGTCGCCCATGCGAAGGAAAAAAATTCTAAGTCCCTAAATGCGGACTGGAGAAAAAATATTCTAAGTCCCTGACTATGAACAAGGGAAAAAATATTCTAAGTCCTCAACTACGGACTAAGAAAAAAAATTATAAGTCCCTGACTGCGGACTAGGAAAAAAATATTCTAAGTCCCTAACTGCGGACTAGAAAAAAATTCTATGTCCCTGACTGCAGACTAAAAAGAAAAATATACTCTAAGTTCCTGATTGCGGACTAAAAGAAAAATATACTCTAAGTCCCTGACTGCGGACTAAAAACATATTTTATGTCTCTGACTGTGGACTAGAAAAAAAATTCTAAGTCCCTGAATACAGGCTAGGAAAAAAATATTCTAAGTCCCTGACTACGGACTAGAAAAAAATATTCTAAGTCCCCGACTGTGGACTAGAAAAAAATTCTAAGTCCCTGACCGTGGACTAAAATGATTCTAAGTCCCTGACCGTGGACTAAAATGATTCTAAGTCCCTGACCATGGACTAAAATGATTCTAAGTCCCTGACCGTGGACTAAAATGATTCTAAGTCCCAGACCGCGGACAAGAAAATCCTAAGTCCCTAACAGTAAATTAAAAAATTCTGAGTCCCCGACTGCCGACTAGAAAACTCTGAGTCCCTGACTGCGGACCAGAGTATACACCATTCGATAGAGGAATGAATGCCACGAGCAAAACAAGACTATCCTCACTGAAAACTCTAAATCTCCCGAGTAAGGATTAGAGTATAGACGAATGGAATATAGCCAACCACCTACGAAAAATTCTTAAGTCCTCAAACTACAGGCTGACTCAAATACCCAATGGGCAGACGGACGGGTTTTGACTATTCTTTATCCTACTAATTCCTATCTCAAATCAACGGAGAAGACTCGAACTGTTAGCGGCAAGATATAATCATTCGTTACAATTCTGGCTTGGTGTTACTTGAGACTAAAGACGACGTCTACGGAGAGGCTTTAAGATGGAGATAGTGAATTATTAACGAGACTTGTGAAAATTATTACAGGCGCATAAAAAGGGAAGTAATTATTCTACTATAGAAGTAATAGTTCACATGATTAATCAAAAAGAAAAAAAAATTATTCACTATCTCAAAAATTCATTACAGATTATTCAAAAGTTCGAGATCCACGCCCATGCACCTACTACTAAGAAAAGAAATACGCGTCTAACTTATCTAAACTATATACAGCGACACAACATGATAAATATTTCTCCAACTTCTTCACCTTCTTTAGTTTTCAGGAGTTGAATCAGTGGAGCGTCTTTTAAGGGACCCTTTGCTTCCCTTGGTAGAGACACTTGAAGAATGAGGAGGAATTTCAACAGGAATTGTCTCGCCATGTGGAATGACCTGCAGAGGTATAGGAACAGGATCTTCGGCTACGATCTCAATGGACTCTGTTTTAACTTGGTGCTTCGTCTCTCTTCCTCTTTGATCTGCTCCTTCATATTGCTTTTGGCAGTGTTTTCCAAGGTGCCCATGATCAGAACATTTTCCCACTCCTTGCCAAGGGATGGATCCTCAGGCATAACCTCCTCGAGTGCATCGATAACTCAAGTGTCGGGCCCTGGAATATCTGTAGCAGCCAAAGCCTTAGCTACTTTCTCTTGTTTCTCCATGGTGACATCGCTCCTAGTAGTTTTCTCTTAACTGAGATGACATGTAAAAGTTGTTTAAAGCGCGATCATTAGTTAACGGCCATTATGTGCTAAAAATAACAACATTTTGAATCCAAGAAAGTCTAGTACGATACCATCCTTCGGTTGGCTCTCTGTGGTCATCAGAGTGCTCCCTTCAAGGATAGGAGATAGCATTTGTAGACCGAGGCCGGGTCTGTTCGGATGTAGCCAATATTTTTGCTCCAAAGGCTGAGAAGATGATGTTTCGACCATCTGAGTAGGAGAAGGACCCTTGAGATCGGTCCCAGAAGACCTATTATCCTCTCTTTCTTTGTCATGTGTAGGAGCCCTAGAGAACTGAAGCTTTGCTACGAACAGGCCAGATGGCTCGTTTCCTTAGAGCATTTCTTGCAAAAGTGCCTCCTTATTAAGTTTTGCCACTCCCAGTTCAACCCTTTTGATTTTGGCGATAAACTTCTAGGCTTCAGCGAGCGATTCAAGATATCCTTCGCCTAAAAAAGTCAAGTACTGATGAAGAAAATCTTTGGCTTTGTATTTGGCGATGAGTGGATCAAACAAGTTCTTGATTTCTTCTCTATTGGACTCGGCAGTAGCTTCCACCCAGGAGTTTGCTTTATTCAGCACTTCTATTCTGCCCTCTTCGTGAGCTATTTCTTTCAAGGCTTCGATCTGAGCAAGTTGATCGTCAAATTTTTATTTTTAAGTTTCTCGCCTCCATAATTTCCTTGCAGTATCTATACGATTCTTCTGTGCCTCGATTTTTCTTCCCTCTCTTTGAATAATATTTTTTCTAGCTCCTCAACGCGGCTAGCTAAGATATCTTTCTCCTTTTTTAAGGAGTCCTTCTCTAAGGCTAGAATGCCACTGCGATGGAGCACTGCATCTAGTTCCTTTATATGCGAAGTCTCCAGACAACTAATAACCTCCGCCGTTTCTTTCGCATTCTTCTCTACCATGGTAAGTTGGGCTTTATGTTCAAACATCTCAGCATCTTGATATTTGATGATATCTTCGTCGGAATGGCCTCCAACTTGAGGCGATCAATTTCATGCTGCCGCTTGATGGAGACTTCAAAGACTTTCTCAGCTAAGTGAATGAACGCTTCATGCTAAACATACACATCATTCATACATGCTAATGAGCTCTCTTTGGCACTTCCATGACGTGTATGGAGGGAAGGAACTTGAGTCCATCAAAGTAGATTTTTGGAAAAGTGGCTTTAAGTTCAGCCAACTTTTCCACTGTGGTAGGATCATGAGCAGGAACCGGCGGAAGCGAATCAGAAGCAGCAAGCGGATGCTTGCCGAAATGGAGCTCACGTGATTGCCTCGAACTTGATAACCTTGAAAGTTGGTCAAGGGGCGCTGCAACTTCAGAATCTCGGCATGAGGACTTATCTACGCTATGAGCACGAAGGTGCGATTGGTTGTCCTAGCAAGGAGCATGTGTTTGAGACTTCCATCTGGATGAGGAAGAAGACTCTCAAGAATAGTAGTCTTTGTCTCGCCATTTCTTTTGTCTCTGCATCTTCCAGAATTGAAATCTCAACTCGAACGATAATAGGTGGAGGAGCCCCGAAGATGGTCAAAAGTGTGAGAGTGTGACATTGCACCTATAAAGGAACCAAATAGGAGCATATTAGAAGTTGAAACATGATGAACTAATCACAAGTGTATGGTGGAGTGCGAGTGTTTGTATGTGTCCTAATGTTTACCCTCGATGGACCAGTAACATTGGATTTACTCATTAGAGTTTCCTCCTCTTTGTTAGAGGGTTGCACACCTTCACTGCTTCTCGCGAGACAATTAAGCTCTTCGATGTCAATGTTTGCAAATTTATAATTTATATATGTTGTTTGGAATCGGAATGTTGGAGAGTCCCTTTAGTGAACTTTCCATCTGTTGGGAAGATGACTCCTTTTCGATTGGGATTATGATGAATTTTTGACTTGCCCCAGCCTTGCTCTTTCGCAGCTTATACACCAACCTTTTTCTCCTCTTTGGGGGAGTTTGCAACTGACTAGTCTGTGGTGCTTCGACTGTTGGCGCTTTTCCAGGGCCTATGTCTTTGCTTCTTGGGCCCTCATCTTGTGATTCTCTTATCTCTCCTTCGGTTTCTTCCTGGGTTCCCTCGACAGGAGGCACCATGAGTTCGCTTACTTCCACCCTTCTTTCGATGACGATTTTGGAACGATTTACTACCGAGAAGCTTGATTTTGCGACTATCTTCCAACAGCCAAATAACGAGAGTAGCTCATCGGTGACAAGGAGTTTGATGTCCTGATCCTCAACAGGGGTAGCGTGAATGGCCACGATGGCCCTGGTATACTCGATGCGTTCGGATCAGGGAAAAACACTTAAAAACTAGAGATATTAGTATGATAAAGGAAGGATTTGCAACATGAATCTTTGAACTAAAAACGAAGGCAGGAATAGCATTTACGTCCTTCCAACCATCTTCTTGCAAAGCTAGGAGGGCATTGTTCATAGAATCACTCATGTTTGAATAGAGAGAGCTTACGCATTTGGGCAAGGGTTCAAGAAAGACGTACGAAGGGCTATCAGTCCGTCTTTTGAAATTGTAGATGTATCAAATGGCTTCAGGAGTGGGCAGACGGAATAGGACGTTCAAAAAGAGAAGAAAAGTGCCATGGATAAAAGCGTAACTGTTAGCGTGCAGCTGAGTAGGAGTGATCTCTAAGTATCTCAATATTTCCTGAACGAAAGAATTGAAGGGAGGCACGCATCCGGCCCAGCACATGAACTTGTTACAAGCAGTATATCTGACTGGGTGCAAGTGAAGTCTGTCTTGCCTCGATGGAACTAGAATATCTTCAAAAGAAATCCCGTTGATGGAACATGATCGATGAAAAGCGGCTTCACCGATTCTAGACGGTTGTAAGTCAACCGGATTGTTTAGGATGATGGCACACTCAACGGCATCGGGAGCTGGGTCATAACTTCTGTAGGATAGACTGGAGTGTCAGAAAAGAAATTTGCTTGTAGGTCAGATGCCCCTACTTATTCTGCTTGATGACTTGGAGCAGTTTGTCTGATATGGTGGCAGAGCTTGATCTCGCGACCTGATTCAGAAGACATTATGGTTGAGTGCTCCATGTAACTTAAGATCTATGTCAGCTATACTCGGTAAATAATCAATATTAGAAATGATAACCTATTCCTCCCGTGTTGTGTATGAACTAGTGCAATGCAATGTGAAACAAACGTAAATAGTTTGAAATCGGAAAAGCAAAGGTAAAACGTCGAAACTTGAGGATTTCGTCCAACGTGACCATCATCGCTGACCATCTCGATCGACGAGAAATATGATCGACAGCCAAAACTTTAGGATCGGATGTTGACATTCTAAATTATGAAGTCTGTTTTTTAAGATTAGTTAGTTTTTTTTTACTTAGTCCATGTTGGGCAGTTCAAAATTTTGTCCATTCAAGCTTAAGTCGCTCGGTCCAAATATGCATGTTTTAGGCCATCTTATGTTTGGGCAAGGCAATATGCATTTAAATGTCTGATCAACTTGAGTTAAACTGTTTTTAATAGTCGACACTGATCCCTATTTTATATGTCAATTCCTACATCCTGGTCATACAACTAATCCTTTTCCTTTAATTCGTGACTGATCCCTATGTTTCACTCTCATTACCGATCCCTTTCTTCTAGCCTATATGCTGACTCCTACACACTAACTAAGCCGACCACTAAGACCAATGACTTCTACCGACCCTTCCTGGACCATTTCTTGTGATCCAACAATCTACCGACCCCTTCTTTCTAATATCCTACCGACCCATCGAATTGACTTAGACCAATTCCTCCACTAACTCCTCTATAACCCAATGCCGAGACACTTCATGGCCGAGTCCTCTCTAAGTCATTAAAACCTTGTTTCCTCATCTCCTTTTTCAGTTCTTTCTCCTCCTCCTCCTCCTCCTCCTCCTCCTCCTTACATCTTAAATTGTCTCACTCTACCATGGCCTAAGAGACACCCGAATTCACTAAAACTCGAAATCATTAATGCAAATAAAAAAGGGTTCATACCTATGTTCTTAGGATAAATTAGGATATCGGGTGCTCAAGCTTAGGAATCGGAGATTGAGGAGGAGTGACTATGAGAGGATGGACTGGGTTCGTGATCGAAGTCGAGGTCTACAATTGAAGGAATGGCACATATAAAAAGGGAAGTGTGATGGTATGGGTTTGGTAGAGAGAAGGAGAGGAAGATATGCAAAGGGTGGTAAAAGGCATTAAGTAAACTTGAAAAGTAGAGAAGTAAAGGAAAAGAAAAGTGGAGGCTGCTTTTATACACCGATGTATTCGGGAGGAAGAGGAAGCGGTCATCCCAATTGACTCCATCATGAGATTGGAAAGGGATCGGCCTTAAGGCTTGTCGATCCCTATCCATGCAGACTCACCAAGGGATCGACATATCGAATACCGACCTCTCTTAAAAAATAAAAAATTTATTTATAATAATATAATATAAAAAGAAATAAAAGGAGAGAGATGCATGGTCGGTGGATATGAGTGAAATATAAAAGGAAGCAAAAGAAAGTGACAGATAGCTGGAAATAGGTAGTGACCGATCTCATGAAGGATAGATAGTAAGCATAAGTATATAGAATAAAATAGCTTGGTAAGGACCAGCGGATGTCCAAATACATCTGGGAGCCAAAGACGAAGCGTATATGTGAGCGTGCATGGAAGAGATGTGAGGATTTAACCTTTTGAAAGTAGTTTAAATGGTAGTTTAGCTTGAAATGATCAAGTTTAAAGTCAAATCAAAAGAGGGAAAGGTTATCAACCAGGAAGTTGGATAGATTTATTCCGGGGAGCCTAGGTTTTCCCAATTCAAAGCACGTCATGTTACTCACAAGACATACTTTGGGGGGGCAAGTGTTACCCGATGCCTTAAACCGGCTACATAGGGTTGATTACAAAGGCCGGACTTGGTTACTGATGAGAAGGATGATCATGAGACGACAACCGCATCCAAAATATAATATCCATGAGGTTGTATCCAGCCCAGGGTGAATAGGGTTAATGGATAAACAATGCAGGATGTTGGAATTATGGAATTTAGTCTGGTTAGAATAGGGGTAAGCATGAATCCTAGTCAAATTGGATGAGATGTGAACGGATTAGTATACACTTAATATGGTAACGTGTCGGCATAATATGTTTGGACGATATGGGTCAGCATATTATGTTCAAGAGATTTGGGTCAGCATGATTATGTGGGGAGGTGGTTAGTTTGAGTGGAAGTAAAGAGGAGTCGGTACGAGTTGTAAAGCTAGAGGGATCATCGTGTTGAGGGTCAGGGAAAGGGATCGCGTGGTTTGCTCATAGGCTATGGGTCGACATGATGAGGCTAAAGTGATATGGATCGGCATGGTGCAATTGTGGGATACAGATCGACATGGAATAGACTATGATAAATGGATCAGCACACGTAGGGGGAGCAGGAGGGATTCACATAACCTAGACAAAGTTGAAATTAGAACCGAAGCACTATAAGAACAAAAGCTCCATGCATCCAATTGCCTTGATATTTGAAACACTATAATTATAGACCATAAGAGAGCCACCATAGCGGTCGCTAGCCCAAACTCAACTCATGTAGGAATCGGTACCAATCCCTATCCATTGAAAGTTGGGCCTAGCCCTTCCTTTGGTGGGCCCATTTGTTGGGGGAAGTCCTATTAATGAAGTTTGAGTCATATTGGAAGCAGCCTTCATCTATAAATAGAGGCATAGGGGGCCATTCTCGAGATTATTAGAGCTCACCAAGAATTACTTGGTGCTATGATCATTGGAGGATGCCCCAGAAAGATCTTCTTTCTAAAAGAGATTCAATTCGGCTGAGGAGGTTATACTCCATGGAAATACTCTTTAATGGAACTTTAGCTTTAGCTGGTCGTGACCAAGAAACCACTGGTTTCCCTTGGTGGGCCGGGAATGCCAGACTTATCAGTTTATCTGGTAAAAATATTGGAAAGGAAAAATACTTCTAAAACGACCTACGCTGTTAGTTCAACTATGCCATTATTGTAACTAACTTCCTCTATTCTTTTTTGATCTCTTGTAATTCCTTGCTGTTTGTAATTGTAATCAAGTCAATCGAGAAGCAATAAAGAGAATATTCAAAATGGACATAGGTAGTCAATGTTGGACCACTATAAATCTTGTTGTTTTTGCTTTTTATTGTCTTTTCTTAGATATTTTGTGATTCTCCTCTATTTTCATTTAATTTCTTCATTATTCACCCAATTGTTCTTAGGTTTTTGTGGCCAATTTGGTTGCAAACAACAAAAGCTCGAAAAGATATGGAAATTTCAATTGCACATTTCAGTCATCGGGAAGGGTCGCCTAACATGATGGTAAGATTTAAACATTGATGATATTAAACTCTATTTCCTACCCAATCCACTTGATTTTTTTCTTTCTTTATGTATAATTCATTTTTTTAATGTTTTATATTTATAAACAATTTTTTGTTTGAATTGTCAAAAGTCATCATTTTTCATTGAAATTGAATTTATTATCTCAATGGATAAGTTTTTAAAATATTTTAAAATAAATAGGTTTCTTTTCCCTTTTCCATATACGTAAGAAATAATTAATTTTTAAAATATATTTCTATTTATTCTTTTTATAAGCTAAGTTTGGATCATGATTTTAGATGCACAATAAAAATATAGAAAGTGACTTCAATTACTTATTAGTTATTATTTAAATATTAACCATAACTTTATTGAATGAATTTACCTTTTTGTGTAATTTGCATGTTTATATTTGGATATTTTAGGCCAATCGAATTGTTGATAATTTGCAATGAAAGTATAAAATGTTGAAGGTTAAATCCTTTATATTGAACCTCTGAAAGACTATGGATAATGTCTACATTGTGTTTCCATGGTAAAGGAAGTTAAAAGAAACAAAATTAAAATTTTAGTAGTTTAGTAGTTTTCGGTTTTAAAATTTCTCATGTATTTAATTTTAATAAATCATGTGTAATAGTTGTTTTTTATCTTCCCACTTTAGATATTTTTGCCCATATTATATTCATTTTATTTCATTCGATATTTAATTAATCATATAAAATCATGATCTAATTTCAGTTTATAAAAACAATAAATTAAAATACAATACAAAAAAAATCCTTACTAATCTTTAAGGAAAAGTGAGAAGGCAAGTAATGAGGGATTGAACTACATAGATATGTATGATAGAACGGTTGAAAAGTTAAATTATTTGTATTGAACCTCTTGAAAAACTATAAATGGTGTCTATAGTGTGTCTGGATATTAAAAGAATTAAAAGAAATCAAATTGAAAATTTGATAGTTCGATAATTTTCATCTCTAAAATTTCTCATTTTATTTTAGTGAATAAAACTGTAACATTTTTCCTTTATCTTTCTCCTTTAATTTAGTTTTGTCGATTTTGTATTCATTATGTTTCATTCTATCATACACATCTATGTATTTCAATTCCTAGGCAAAAAAAAAATTTCTAATCTAGAAATATTCTTTGCTAACTTCCTTTCCCACTTAATTCATTAGATTTTTTTACATGTGTATTATTCATTATTTTTATTCTATCTCTACAAGCAACTTTCTTTGAACTATTAGACCTATTCACTTTTAATTGAAATTGCATTTATTATTACAAAAGAAAAGTCTTTGCAATATTTAGAATCAAAGGTACAATATACTAGCAATTGCATTTATTGTTCACTAATATTCAACGACACTTAGCCCGGCTTATCATCTATGCAAGTGCCTTGTAGAAGCCCTTAATGTACTTGAGCCGGATACATAATGGGACCAGACCGCGTGTTGACTAGATTTACACTCAGTAGGTTATCTCGGGTCCAACACCGAAATCTTCCAATTTACCTTGTCACCAAAATACCTGCCCGCAACATTGAAATCTCTCTCCCGTTTTCCCTTCCGGACTCCTCAATTATCACCGCTTGCCACTATCTTGAAGATCATCCCTCTACAGCCATCATGTTTTGTCTCGACTTGGCGGGCATTTAACAAAAGCACATGGTCGTCCCTGCATAATGAAGCAATGACTCTGCATCATTCCACTAAAATAATCGGCATAAAATGACATTATTAATCTAACAAAAGCGTTGCTATGCAATAACAACCCCTGTCCTTATTGTCCATATGACAACAACGTCACTATTCGCACAACATTTTGTCCCTGTGCCACCTCCCCATTACAAGCAAGCTTTAGTATGGCCCACTAGTTAGTCATTATCTAAACCATTCACTCCACCTTGCATTTTAATTGCCCAACATCCAGACCGCATAGCTTTATCATGGTTGTTAGGACTTTCAGTGCTTAACGCATCAACCTAAACCATCCAAACCAAATCTCGATAGCTATAAATACAAATTTGCATGCACTTATACAAGGATCAAACTTTCATTTCTTGGACACATTATTATCTCTTGTAATTAAGCTCTTGTAAAAAAGTCAATAGCAATAAAATCAATTACCATAATGGACGTAAATCAACTTGCTCGAATCACTTTAAACCTTGTGTCAATTTACCTACATTATCATTGATTATCTCTTCATTCTACATTTATTAAGCACAGTATTAGGGAGTTACATTTGTTAATACTATTCCAGCATATAATTTCGAGGTTAGCTAAAAGTTTAGTAAATGGGAGGCTTGAACCCTCAACTTTGAATGGGAGCATCATATGATCTCTATGTTCTCATAACAAATTTATGATTTAATATATTTTAGTTTCATGAAAATAGACACAAGGACAAACTTAAAAAAATTAAGCTGAAGAACAACATGTATAATTTTTTTAGGTTGGAGGACAATGCTAGTTATAACTAGCATTTTGTATAGTGTAAAATTGAATATAACGCAAGTTATAACTAGTATTTTATATAGTGTAAAAATGAATATAAGTATAAAAGTTGAATATAATGCTAATATTTGTCCTTCGGTCCAAAAATAAAACTTGATGTCCTTCAAGCTAATTTTTGTCCAAATTTTGTCCTTTTTCCCAATTCTCCCTTTTAGTTTTATCATTTTTTTGAAAGGAACTTTAGTTTACATTTTGAAATGCCATTTCCTAATTAATATCCGTTAAACGAATTGATAAATATTAATTGATGAAATTCAATTTAATTTATTTGAAGATCAAGAGTACTGTTATTGGGAGCGGTTATTGCGATACAAAATAAAATACAAATCTAGACATGATACGTATTGGCTATTGGATCCTTTTATTTTTACATGAAAGATGGAATTTAGGGGGAGATCTAATCATAAAGATTTCTTGTATCTCACTTTGTGTCTGTATTTTATGTTTAAATAGAATTTCCTTTTATTAATACATAGACTATACTGTAAATGGTACGAAAGAATAAGTTGCATTTTGTAGATAATTATAAGAGTATGAACTGTGATCATAATTTAAATTTAAATCTACTAAATAATAGTAGAGCAGAAGAATTTCTTACTCTCTTATTGATTCTAGGGATTTTCAGCTTTCTCCTTAATTCTCTTTAGATATTTTATTTTGAAATCCTACAATCTATCATTAGTACAATCATTACAAAATTCTATTAATTCTCTCCATTAACATTTTACATTTAAAATTTCATTATTTATTCATATATACAATTATTTACAAAATTGTCCTAAATTTTATCATATTATTTCATATTTAAGTCCATATATTTAAATTAATTTAGTGATCTAAAACTTAAACTTTTACAATAAACCCAGTTAAGTTATATTTAGTCTAATAAGTCATGAAAACGACAATTCAATGCAATTTATACACCATAGTTAAATTGTAAAAGTAATATTTCATTCAAGTCCATCTAGCTTAAAATATGCATAATTATATACAAAATTATCTTTATTTCTGCTTACATTACTATACGTTCAACTTTACATTTTTTTTTTGAAATTAGTGCTTTATTACAAAGAAAAATCTCTAATAATAGCTGGCTTGGAAGAGCAAACTTTTGATCCGACCACAACTTCCAAAATTTTCCTTTATTTGGGACATGGAAAAAAATATATTAATGTATAATTAATTTAAACAAATGAATATATCTTAATTTATTGTATACCATGTATAGATATTTATGAATTTCAAGGTTATGCATTGAACTGTGAATAAATGATATAAATATCAAAATAGAAATGGTTTTACAATGTTGGAAATGGTTTAATTAGTTGATTGTAATTAATTAATTAATAAAAAATGAATATATAGTTTAACGACCTGCCATTTCAAAACATTCAAATCAATAATGTCAGATTCGAATTGCACCAAATAATAGACTATTTATATATTAATTTGGCATAACTTAGGATATACAGAAATAAATCAATCAAAGAATCACAGACACAGAGTTTACAGCAAAGCAGCAGAATAGAATAAATAGTAGTTCATAACAGAATACATTAGAAATCCCCATATACCGAAGTCACTAACACAAAAGTAATTGATAAGTCTGAACATACAACTGAAATAATAGAAACAACTAAAAGCTGAAAAGATAAGATAGGTCATCCAAGCGAACTCCAAGCTCCAAAAGATGAATCTCAAACTGTGACACTCAGGCTGACCCGAGCGTAAAGCAAAAACAAAACACTCGAGTCAGGATTAACATTCTTATGCCAGTAAATCAAACTCAAGTGAAATGTCATGTAAATGCAATATAACTCAAAGGAATGTTGGGAATCCATCCTTTAAGGATTCGATGAACTATCTACATACATAGTACAATACGCTACATATATAATATCTATAGTAAAGTAAAGTATCAAAATAGCGTCAAGGCGTTACCTATATCCCCCTTAACATATTTTATATAATGTCGTTGTCTATACAGATACTGTAAACTCCACTCGCAAGTGGGCTATCAAGGAGCACTCCATAGGTAGATGCAAAACAAACTCGTATAAGGCACGATATGGCATGTGACACGGCACACGAGGCAATGTCAAGGTAGATATACCGTTTGCGAATTTGTACTAGTGGTAACCATAGCAGCTACAACCGCTCACCTCGAGGCACATTCCCTATCAAAGGTGTGCACACCAAAATCAAATCACAAAAAGCAATAGATATGGTTCTAAAGAAATGTGTCCGATAGGAGGAATACTTCACCTAGCCCGGCCTGTTTTAGCCACATCAAGCTGACTCACGGGAGTCGGGGCTACGTAATACCAGACAGAATCGTTCTCCAAACCATCCTACTTCGTACTGGAATCTCCACCACGTACACAGTTGTCAAAGTGGTTTTCGGTATCGGCAGAGAGTATGACAATATCCGATCTCGATCTCTTTAACAACCAAACACTTATTTCACACCGTGGTAATTTATAAAATCACTTCATGAATATTAAATAAAATCTCAAATAAATTTAAATCAAAACGAATATTCGAGTTATACTTTTAACCTTTAAAATATTTTTTTGATCATCCTTTTCGATAAGTTATAAGTCCTCTCCAAATCATTAAGTTCTGAATGAAACTCTATTTAAATTAAATTAACAACCAATTTAAATTATATATTATGTTAAATAACTTAAATGTCCCTTTATAAAATAATATATATATTAAAGAAAATTAATTTCATCAAATTACATTTAATTTTATTTTATTTATCTATTTAAAAATCTTATTTTATAAATTTTAGAAAATAAACTATAAGTAAAATTCTTCAAATTGCTTTTAAATTAACTCATAATATTTTCCAAAATCGACATTTAAGAGTTTTAAACTTTACCATTATAGAATGGAATACTTATTGCATTACCAAAATTTAACCCATATATTTCCTTTCACATATTTGGAAATCATTTCCCAAAAAAAGACTAACGGTGTCCGTATATAATTTTCTATCCTATGGTCAGTGATACGGAGATTGTCATTTCAATCTGCAATATTTTTATATTTATGGGTTTGTATTATTAAACCCGCAATCCTAAAATTTCAATAATAGCTGAAGATCGTTGGGTTTATCATTTCTACCCATAAGAAGTTCCTCTATTCTACAGTCCGTTCGGATATGTATAATTTCAACATATAGTGATTTCTAAAACTAAAGGAACTTGCAGAGTGATAAATAATAAATAACAGTTTCTGACAAATGTGATCGATAATAATAATAGTCACGTAAAAAGGTCAGTGAACAGATAACGGTGTCAGTTTATATAAGTGATCAATTTTATTAACAATTTATCATATTTAACAGTCAATGACTATCAATTAAATTTTAACAGTACATTTAAATTGTCATTTCCTTGAAAATCAATTTAATAAGAATAAGAACATTAATTGTCAGTGATTGCTCACATTTTGAGGCTAGATAACGATGGAAACGACTGTAGAAAGACAAAGGAACGGACACTGGCACGACGAATTAGTTAACCACGACACAAAGTAAGTAGATTTAGCACGATAAACATAGTGGAAACAAAGTATATATATAGATGTGACATATATACATTATTTCTATGGATATTGGAAAGAAAATTTTTGTATATGTACAACCCACAATCTTCGTAGATAGGCAAACAATGATATCTGAAACTTCTTGTCGTCCATTTCTATATATGTGTTATATATATAATGTGCATTGTTCTAGAATTTTAAAACACAAAACAACAGCCGCAATATATAAGATATGACTATATATATGCCTTGCCGAAATTATGTGCTTTGCCGTTTATATATGTATACAGCATATATACCACATGCATACTATCGCCTGTATACTCATACAAACATGCGTTAGCAACCCGAGAGAAAATTCAAAAGCCAAGCAACCTACCGCCTATATGTGACTTGTATATAATAATATGACATGTACATTAGCATACATATCACGTGTTTTGTTTTGTATATTTTGCTTTTTTTTCTTCCAGGCGTGTACATATTAGCAGTACAAAAGATGTATTACCATATATATACATATACATACATATATATATATATATATATATATATTAAACAATATAATTTTCTTTTTGACAATAGTGTAAGCGTATTATATAATTTTAATGTATTGTTTTAGAATTTAAAGCAAAATATTTTCTTTCAGACTACAGCTATTCTTTCTTTCTTTTTTTTCTTTTTTTTGGGGATCATAGTATCATACAAATTACAAATGAAAAAGATAAAAAACTATTTGTACTTGAACATATAGAGGCATTAAACCACAAGTACTATCTATACTTGCCAAAAAAAATGTGATATAAATCCATATATAGATCTAGATATAAGCACGCACCTCCTCTGCCCATATACACAAATACTCGACCAATACATATATCACATATATACGGAACAGCCTATGGAAAAAGGAAAGATAAAAACAAAGGAACTATGCAAAAATATATAAGGAACGAAGGCTTTTATTAAACAAATATGTAAACTGGCAAGGAGGCAAGCCTAGATGAATGTGTTAATCTGTAACATATACAACATATAAACACAGATATATGAATGCCATATATATATATATATGCATGTCACTGCAATGGATACACATGAGCAATAGCTCGGCCAGACAAGAAACGAAAAAGAAAAAAATTATTAGAAAGAAGAAGAGCTACATGAATCAAAGTGAAAACTAACCTGGTTTGAAATGAGCAGCAGTAGAGCTAAGAAACAAACTAATATATAATGGAAAAAAGAAAAAATAAAAATAAATAAAGGTAATGTCATGGTCAAGTTTTAATTGAGCTAAAAGTAAATAAAGTGATTCATTAAATGCGGGGTTGCACAGTTCACATCCTGAAAGCAAGGGAAAATAAATCAAATGTCGCAGTTTTCTCGTACCGATACAACGCACCGTTTTCTCGTTCCTGACATGTATTGGATCTTAAAGTACAAGAATAAATATACTGTGGAGATCAGCACGACGAGGCGGTTAGAATGGCATACAGATATCTGCGATCTGATTAAATCTTAAAAATTCGAATTTTTCGCCACCGAAAATGCTGCTAAAACGTAGAAAATAAGATAAAAGGGGCTATAGAAGTCCAAATTTGCCAAAACAAATTACGTCATCTTACTTAGAAAATGAATTAAATTTTTAGTATATAAAAATATTCGGTTTTCGAAAATATTTAAATTTCAACAAATAGATTGATTAAATATAAATTTTGAAATTTCTCCATTAAATTAACTTTCATATTTTCAAATGAAAATTCACCATCTGCTATGTTTAAATAGACGTATTCCAAATATCAAAATTTTATTTCAAAATTTTATCATTTATATTTCAAGAAATTTTTTGTTATTTACATTACAAAATCGTTGGAAATTCTCGGGTCGTCACACTCTCCCCCACTCAAAAATTTTCGTCCTCGAAAAGGAACAAGATAGGAGAATAGAAACAACAAAAAAGATAAAAGACAGCAACGAATAGTAACTGAGTCAAACAATTCAGGATTTGAAGTGCGTATGCATTCCTCGGCTTTCCAGGTGCAATCCCGGTCATCCGTACTCCACTGTACCTTAACTAAACTGACTGATTTCCTTCAAAGTTGCTTCGTACCTCTATCAACAATACGAAGTGGCTTCCTCTCAATGGTGATATTTGGCTCAACGTCTAAATTCTCTAACAAGGCAGGCTGAACAATCAAAGATGGATCATGGAGATATCTGCGAAGGTGAGATACGTGGAACACGTTGTGCACACCCGTTAGTTTCTCCGGCAAGTCAACTCTATAAGTCAAAGGAATAACTCTTTCCAAAATGCGGAAAGGACCAATGAACCTGGGAGAAAGCTTCCCTCTTCGGCCAAAATGAACCACATTCTTTAGCGGCGAGATCTTAAGAAAAACCTGATCGCCTACTAAAAATTTTCAAATCCCTCTACGCCTATCTGCATACTTCTTCTGCCTATCTTGAGCGATCCTTATCTTCCTCCTAATCTTCTCAACTTTCTCGAATGCTTCCAAATCATATTAGGTCCAAGCACTAAGTGATCACCGAACTCAATCTAGCAAGATGGAGATTTGCAGGGTCGTCCGTAAAGAGCGGCAAATGGAGACATCTCGATACTTGCCTGAATTCACAAGATTGGAGTTAATCAACGGATTAATCTTAAGGTGGTTCATATTCAAAGATAGAGTTATACCTGATAACTGTTGTTATAGGTGAATTCAACGAGATGAAGATGGTCTTCCCAAGATCCTCCATAGTCAAGAACATAGGCACGAAGAATATCTTCTAAAAATCTGATTCACCCTTTCTGTCTGACCATCAGTCTGAGATGATAAGCCGTATTAAGGTTCAAACGAGTACCCAAAGCTTCCTGAAAAGCTTTCCAAAACTTGCTGGTAAAGATAGGGTCACGATCACAAACAATGCTAGAAGGAACACTATGGAGACGGACAACCTCCCTCATATAGATCTCAGTTAGGCTCGAAGCTATTTGATTCGACTTGACTGAAACGAAATGAGCGGACTTAGTCAATTGATCGATAACTACCCAAATACTCTCATTTCCCCTACTAGTCCTCGGTAGACCATCGATAAAATCCATAGAAAATTGAACCCACTTCTTATAGGAATCTCAAGGGGTTGCACCAATCCAGCGATCTTCTAGTGATCAGCCTTAACCTGTTGACAAGTGGAATATCTACCAACAAAGATAGAAATGTCCCACTTCATACCATTCCACCAATAGAACTTCTTCATATCTTGAAACATCTTTGTAATACCTAGATGGATGGCAAGCCTGGACTGGTGATTCTCTCTAAGAACTTCTTGGTCAAACCATCAACATTCGGAACACAAATGCAGCCATTAATCCTCAAAACTCCATTCTAATCAATTTGTTCCCCTAACTCATTCTGATTATTACCTTCCCTACTCCAAATATTCTCCTTCATAAGGCTAAGTATCGCATCCTCGTCCTGCTTAATTGTAATGCAATCCAAAAGAGATAGGGTGACAACAATCTGATGCTTCGAGGCTTTCTTCCGACTCAAAGCATCGGCCACAACATTGGCTTTCCCAGGGGTATAGTTGATGTCAAGATCATAAGACGCTAAAAACTCAAGCCATTGAACTTGCCTCTGGTTTAAATCCTTCTGTTTGAAGATATGCTTAAGAGACTGGTGATCGGTGAAAAGCTCGAATTTGGTTCCCAGAAGGTGGTGCCTCCACAATTTCAAAGCAAACACAATAGCCAGCAACTCTAAATAATGGGTGGCATAGTTAGCTTCGTGGGTCTTTAACTGACGACTAGCATAAGCTATGACCTTTCCATCTTGCATTAACATAGCCCCCAACCCTTCTTTTCTCACATCAGTATAAACCGATAATCCCTCATCCCCCTTCGGAACGGTGAGAACAAGAGCAGTGGTAAGCTTTTTATTTAACTCATTAAATGCGGCTTCATACTTCCCATTCCAAATAAATTTGGCATTTTTGCGAGTCAAAGCGGTGAGAGGTGCAGTTATATGGGCAAAGTTCTCTATTAACCTCCGATAATAACTGGCGCAGCCCAGAAAGCTATGAATATCAGTCGAAGTCTTAGGTGTCTCCCAATCCTGAAATCGGACAAGGTGGATAAGTTCAAAGATAGATAGGATAGATAAATTCAAAGAGACAAGGTGGATAGACTTATATTAATCGCGGCGACCTTAACCGGGTCAACCGAGATTCCATTCTTAGAAACAATATGTACAAGAAATCGGACTTTGTCTTTCCAAAAATGGCACTTAGAAAACTTGGCTTACAACTGGTGACTCCTAAGAATTTCCAGTACATATCCCAAATGAGATTTGTGCTCCTTCTCTAACTTAGAAAAGACAAGAATATCATCAACGAAAACCAGAACAAATTTGTTGAGAACATCGTGATTCATGAGATCGACAAAGAAGGCAGGAGCATTGGTCACTCCAAAAGGCATGAATAACCATTCATAGAAGCCATTCTATGTTTGAAAAACAATCTTGGGAATGCTTTCCTCAGCTACACGAAGCTGGTGGAAATCGATTGCAAGATTAAGCTGAGAGAATACCTTATCCCCATTGAGCTGATCGAACATATCATTGATGCGAGGCATCGGATATCGGTTCTTGAGAGCAAGATTGTTCAGCTCTCGATAATCAATGCACATCCTTAAGGAACCATCGAACTTTGTGAGAAAGACAACAACAGCTCCCCATTCAGAAAAACTCTGCCTAATCGGACCCTTAGAGGAAAAATTCTCAATTTGGTTGTTCAACTCAACTTTCTCTTTCGGCGACATCTGTTTGGGAGGAAGAACAACTGGTCGAGCACTGGGAATAAGATCAATGCGGAATTCGATTTCCTGCCTAGGAGGAAGAGAAGTAACTTTGCCAAATACATCCAAAAAGAGTTGGACGACAGGGGTGAAATCAAGGTCACTAGGCTGAGCATCAAGGGAAAAGATAAAGCTGCCTGCAACATCCTGAGGCATTCGACATTCGATAACCGAAGGCTCACCCAGTTCACTAACTAAGGAGACAGTTCGGACCTTACAAGAAATGACAGCATCATAACGCTTTAACCAATCGCCTCCAAGTAAAATATCGAATGCATCGAAACCCAAAACATAAAAATCTCCGGTGAATCGACACCTCTTGTAAAGGAGTTTCACCTCTTGACAAATCATACTGAGATTGGCGGGGCCGCCGATGGGATTAGTCACCAGTAATGATGAAGTTGCCAACTCAGGTTGCAAAATATGCTCTAATTTACTACAGAGATTAATGGATATGAAACTATGGGTTGCATTAGTGTCGAATAAAACTCGAATAGGAAAATCATGCAAAGAAAAAGAACTTTGAAGAGTACCTTGGTTATCACTGGCATGCGGAGGAGGAGAAGTGAAAGAAGTCATGGCAAAGACTCCAAACGTCTTGCCTCGCTGCTGAGTGGGACAGTTATTCTTGAAATGACCAGCCTGGAGACAAAGATGGCAGAGGTTGGTCCTAGTGGCCTGAGGTGGAGGAATAGCGGCACTGGCAGGAGATGGACAGCTGTTGGCATAATGACCCTTCTGATCACACTTGAAACAAGTGGTAGTAGACAGGTCAAGAGATCGCTTCTGAGGAACAGTTCCAATACCATGAGAATTCTGCCAAATTTCCTTTTGCTGCTGGAAATTGGACTTCCTCTTCTTCGAACCACCGGAAGTACCCTGAGATACTGAAACTGCCATCTTACCTTTGAATATAGGGTTCTCAAATCTAGTGGCCATGTCTATCAGAGAAGTGAAGGTGCCATGAACATGACTAATCAAGCGATCATAGTATTTTGGTCGAGCACCATAAATAAACTTCTCATTTTTCTTGAGCTGAGTGTCAATCAAACTGGGACCAAACTTGGAAAGCTCATTGAACTTCCTCTCATACTTAGCAAAATTCATATCACCGTGCTCAAGATCCATGAAACCCCTATACAACTGAGATTTCCCAGCTTTGGGCATCCATTTTGCCATAAAAGCATCCCTGAACTTCTGCCAAGTGATATTCGCTTCAATAGTCTAAGCGGTAATGGATTCCCACCAGCCCTGGGCGGACTCCTGTAACTGGAAAGTAGCTAAATGATGCAGCTGGGCATCAGTGATCTCAAGTCCGGTGAAAATCCTCTTAAGACTTTTCAGCCATTGCTTGGCCTCGATAATGCTTTCGGCCCCAGTGAACTTAGTGCCTCCAAGCTGTGAATACTCCTTACAAAGCTGAGTGAACCTACCAGGCTAAACGGATGCGACAATATGAGCAACAATAGGTGGAACAAGAGCAACTGGTGGTGCAGGAGCATTTCCACGACCTTTAGCACGGGCATTCCTATGGTTACTCATTTGGAAACACAAGAATCTGATTTCAGAACAGGGATATCAATTAAAATTTGAAAGAAATCCTAGTCAAAGAGAGTTCCAACATAGAATTTCAAACACGAACGAATATGATTCCGAAATTAACTTAACTCATTCTAGGGTATCACTATCCTATCTCTAATGATTTTTCACTCCATATGCTAAGTTTGCCAAAAACAGAGCTCTGATACCAACTATAATGACCCGCCGTTTCGAACCATTCGAATCGACAATGTCATACTTGAATTACTCCTAACAACATATTGTATATATATTAATTTGGCATAACTTAGCATATACAGTAAATAAATCAATCACAAAATCACAGAAACAGAGTTTACAACAAAGCAGCGGAATAGACTAAATAGTAGTTCATAACAGAATACATTAGAAATCCCAATATACAAAAGTCACTAACACAAAATTAACTGATAAGTTTGAACATACAACTGAAATAATTGAAATAACTAAAAGCTAAAAAAGATAAGATAGGTCTTCCAAGCAAACTCCAAGCTCCAAAAGATGAATCTCAAACTGTGACACTTAGGCTGACCGAGCGTTAAGCAAAAACAAAACACTCGAGTCAGGATTAACATTCTTATTCCAGTAAATCAAACTGAAGTGAAATGTCAAGTAAATGCAATATAACTCAAAGGAATGTTGGATTCCATCCTTTAAGGATCCGATAAACTATCTACATACATAGTACAATAAGTTACATATATAATGTCTACAGTAAAGTAAAGTATCAAAATAGCGCTAAGGCGTTAACTATATCCCCCTTAACACATTTTATATAATGCCATAGTCTATTGAGATACTGTAAACTCACTCGCAAGTGGGCTATCAGGGAGCACTCTATACGTACGACACAAAACAAACTCGTAGAAGGCACGGTAGGGCATGTGACACTGCACGCAAGACAATGCCAGGGTAGATATACCGTTTATGGATCCGGACTGGTGGTAACGCATAGCAGCTACTACCGCCTACCACGAGACACACTCCCAATCAAAGGTGTGCACACCAAAATCAAATCACAAAAAGCAATAGATATGGTTCCAAAGAAATGTGTCTGATATGAGATATGACCTCACTTGGCCCGCCATAGCTCATGTTTTAGCTACATCAAGCTGACTCACGGGAGTCAGGCCTACGTAAATACCATATAGAATCGTTCACCAAACCATCCTACTTCGTTCTGGAATCTCCACCACGTACACAGTTGTCAAAGTGGTTTTCAGTATCGGCAGAGAGTATGACAATATTCGATCTCGGTCTCTTTAACAACCAAACACTTATTTCACATCGTGGTCATTTATAAAATCACTTCATCAATATTAAATAAAATCTCTAATAAATTTAAATCAAAACGAATATTCAAGTTATACTAATTAACCTTTAAAATATTTCTTTAATCACCCTTTTGATAGTTATAAATCATCTCCAAATCATTAAGTTCTGAATGAATCTCTATTTAAATTAAATTAACAACCAATTTAAATTATGTATTACATTAAATAACTTAAATGACCCTTCATAAAATAATATACATATATTAAAGAACATTAATTTTATAAAATTAAAATAAATTTAATTTTATTTATCTATTTAAAATCTTATTTTATAAATTTTAGAAAATAAAGTATAAGAATAATTCTTTAAATTGCTTTTAAATAAACTCATAATATTTTCCAAAATCAACATTTAAGGGTTTTTTTTAATTTACAATAATAGAATAGAATACTTATTGCATTACAAAATTTGACAAATATATTTCCTTTCATTTGGAAATCATTTCCAAAAAATAGACTAACGGTGTCCGTATATAATTTTCTATCCTATGGTCAATGATACGGAGATTGTTATTTCAATCCAAAATAGTTTTATATTTACTGATTTATCTTATTAAACCAGCAATCCCCAAATTTCAATAATAACTGAAAATCGTTGGGTTTATCATTTCAACCCATACAAAGTTCTCCTATTCTACAGTCCGTTCGGGTATGTATCATTTTAACCTATAGTGATTTCTAAAACTAAAGGAACTTGTAGGGTGAGAATAATAAATAACAATTTCTAACAAATGCTATTGATAGTAATAACAGTCATGTAAAAAATTCAATGAATAGATAAAGGTGTCGGTTTATAAAAGTGATCAATTTTATTAACAACTTATCATATTTAGCAGTTAATGATTATCAATTAAATTTTAATAGTACATTTAAATTGTTATTTCCTACAAAATCAATTCAATAAGCATAAGAACATTAATTTTGAGTGATTTCTCACCTTTCAAGGCTAGATAACGAAGGAAATGACTACAAAACAACAATGGAACGGACACTGGCACGACGAATTAGTTAACTGCGATACAAAGAGAGTAGATTTAGCACGATAAATACGGTGCAAACAAAGTATACATATAGATGTGACATATGTACATTTGTTCTATGGATATTGGAAAGAACAAATTTGTATATGTACAACACACAATCTCTGTAGACATGCACAACAGTGATATCTGAAACTTCCTATCGTCCATTTCTATACATGTATTATATATATAATGTGCATTGTTCCATAATTCAAAAACACAAAACAACAGCCGCAACATATATAAGATATGGCTATATATGTGACTTGCCGAATTTATGTACTTTGTCGTTTATATATGTATACAGCATATATATCACATGTATACTATCACATGTATACTCATACAAACATGTGTTTGCAACCCGAGAGAAAATTCAAAAGCCAATCAACCTACAGCCTATATGTGACTTGTATATATAATATGACATGTACATTAGCATACATATCATGTGTTTTGTTTTGTATATTTTGCTTTGTTTTTTTCCTTCCAGGCGTGTACATATTAGCAGTACAAAAGATGTATACCGTGTGTGTGTGTCTATATATATATATATATATATATATATATATATATATATATATATATTAAACAATATAATTTTCTCTTTGACAGTAATGTAAGCGTATTATATAATTTCAATGTATTGTTTCAAAATTTAAAGCAAAATATTTTTCTTTCAGACTACGGATATTTTTTCTTTTTTTTGGGATCATAGTATCATACAAATTATAAATGAAAAAGATAAAAAAAAATATGTACTTGAACACGCAGAGGCATTAAACCACAAGTACTGTCTATACTTACCCAAAAAAATATGTGATATAAATCCATATATAGATCCAGATATAAGCACGCACCTCCTCTGCCCATATACACAAATACTCGGCCAATATATATATCGCATATATATGGCATAGCCTATGGAAAAAGGAAAGAAAAAAACAGAGGAACTATGCAAAACATATATAAGGCACAAAGTCTTTTATTAAACAAATATGCAAACTGGCAAGGAGGCAAGCCTAGATGAATGTGTCAATCTGTAACATACACAACATATAAACACAGATATATGTATGCCATATATATATGCACGTCATTGCAATGGACGCACATGAGCAATATCTCGGCCATACAACAAATGAAGAAGAAGAAAAATTATTAGAAAGAAGAAGAGTTACAGGAATCAAAGTGAAAACTAACCTGGTTTGAAATGAGCAGTAGTAGAGCTAAGAAACAAATGAATATATAATGGAAAAAAGGAAAAACAAAAAAATAAAAAAAATAAAGGTAAGGTCACGGTCAAGTTTTGATTGAGCTGAAAAGTAAATAAAGTGATTCATTAAATGCTTGGCTGTGCAGTTCACATCCTGAAAGCAAGCGAAAAAAAGAATAAATATCACAATTTTCTGGTACCGATACAACGCACTGTTTTCTCGTTCCCGACATGTACTGGATATCACAGAGATCAGCACAATGAGATGGGTAGAATGGCACACAGATATCTACGATCCGATCGAATATTAAAAGCTCGAATTTTTGCTACCGAAAATGCTGCTAAAATGCAGAAAATAAGATAAACGGGGCAATAGAATTCCAAACTTGCCAAAACCAATTACGACGTCTTACTTAGAAAATGAATTACATTTTTATTATATAAAAATATTCGGTTTTTGAAAATATTTAAATTTCAACAAGTAGATTGATTAAATTTAAATTTTGAAATTTCTCCACTAAATTAACTTTCATAGTTTCAAATAAAAATTCACCATCTGCTATGTTTAAATAGACGTATTCCAAATATCAAAATTTTATTTCAAAATTTTATCATTTATATTTCAAGAGATTTTTTGTTATTTATGTTATAAAATCGTTGGAAACTCTTGTGCCGTCACATATATCTTGATTTATTGTATACCATATTTGGAGATTTATGAATTTCAAAGTTAAGCAATAAACTGTAAATAAATGAAACAAATATCAAAACATACATGTATGAGAAACTTAATGAGTGCAAAAATAGACTTAAGGAAAGAGGAATAAAATGTTGGAAAGTGGAATTAATAAGCATTAATTTGCATTAATGTAATAGTTCCATTATTATATCAATTTACTGGACCATAAAGCAAGTGGGTGATATAATGTTATACAATTATAAGAATAAACGCATAGCAAAATCAAGGGCAGCAACCATATAATGTTATATAATTATGGACAACAACCATATAACGTTATACAATTCTATTTATAAGTTGAAAATTTTAACATGTTATATGTATAACAATGATACCACTCTATTAACTTTCAATGAAAAACCTATTAAAGTATTTATGACCATTAGATATGACTCGATAGTGAAACTCCCTCACACCCCTTAATATATCCAAAAGGACACGTTAAAAGGCGTGGTACATTGTAGGTATAATTGAAACTAATAGAGACTAAGATTCACTAGACAAAAATAGGTAAAAGCAGCGGAAACTAGAATAATAACTTAATTAAAACAAAGCTTCATAATTACTTCATAAATAAATCAAATACCAAACACAACATCCATATTTCAAAATCTATCATGTCTTATGAAATAAAAATTCATGGTCTCAAAATCAAAATCAAAGTACATAATATCCCTCAGAATAAGCTAGTACATAGAAAGCACAAAAAATGAATTAAAAGAAATACATAGAAGAAATCTCCTCAAGATAACTCTAAGCTGCAGCAATCTATTGACTTCTCCCTTGATTGCCTAATGGAGGAAAGGAGAAAATAGAGGAGTGGATCAGACTAAAAGTCTAGTGAATGATAGTGATTACTTGAGTCTTTAAGTAAGATAAAGTAATAGACTCTATAACAGTTCTAGCATAAATAAGGATAATACAGGAAATAGGGAAGAGATAAATCAGAAATAAGTACGACTAAACGTTGCTCAATTTATAAGATAGGTTAACTTTGATTGCTTGCACTTGTCCTTGATTTCTGCTTTAATTAGGCTGAATTCCTAATCCTGTAATTAGGATCTCACCTTAATTCTAGCCTTTTTGATCGGCCTGCTACTCCATAGAACTTACTGTGGACCAGCTGCTATATAACTCCCTACACAACAACCAATGGTATCTATAGAAGATGCACAGAGCAACCACTATGGATCTGGATGACATACATAGCTCCCTACACAGAAGGCAATGATGTCTACGAAAGACACTCATACTAAGCGCTTGGAACTCATAGTTATTACTGAGCACTCGAATGAAATTTGCATGCGTAACTGCCACCACGCCCATGCTACCTTTTGCTCCACCGATTGTGTCTTCTTATTACCTCAACATCCAGCATAAGCATGTCCCTCATCCCACTTCAGGCTAAGGTGAGATCACCATGTGTCCATAGAATCTATAGGGAAATGCTGTTGGTACTGGCTCTTCATCCAAACAATATCTAGTTTCGCCCCTTATCCAAATCCTCCATGATTTGGACTTCTATTTGACCAATTACTATCATTCTTAGCATAAGCGTGTCCTAGGGAATGCTATTTGCTACAGGTCCTACTTTTATCTTTGCCAATTAACTTAGATAAACTAATTTAAATAAGCCTTTACAACTTATCCCAACTATCTTTGCTTATTAATTTATCCTCAATCTTCAAATGAGCATCATTCTGTTCCATTTCTTATTATAACCTACGTTATAATCATGCTTATTACTTAATTCTAGGTCTAAGTGTGAAAATAAACTTCTTTCATCTTTTACTCCATTTAGTTATAATTCTAAGTTATAACTATGCCAATTATCTTTAATTAGTCCAATTCTAATAATAATTAGGATTAGTTTCAGGCCAACTCCATTATTTATTATAGTCTAATTCCATTATTTATTGTAGCCTTTTATAGTTTATACCTTATTTTCTTCATTCGATATTCTTACTTGTATAATCCATGTTCGCATTTAATTTATTCTAATCTATATGCGAAGAAAAAGGGGGATGAAGAGAATAGACAATTGCATAAAATCCAAAACATCGAAAAAGATGTAAATAACAGTAAATAAACTTAAATACAAAAAATAAACTGTAAATCAATAAAAAGCTATGCTTAACAAAAATGAACCAAATAATAACTGAAAGAAAATAGACTGAAAATAATTCTAATAACCGTAAATAAACTACTAAAAATGCTATTCCAAAAATCGTAGTAAAATTACAGCTATTGGAAATCTTATTATTTTAAACTACTTAAAGAAATCTTAAAATAATTACAATCACTCACCTCTGGTCCTAAGCTTTTCCTTTGGTCTTCCGGAATCCACTTGGAGTTGTAAAATAATTTAATTTATAACGATTTTCTCCTTTGAAAAAATTATTCCTCTTAGGGTCCTTCCTAGAAAGGTGAATCCAATTGGAGAAAATTTAGAATGAGAAAAAGTGTTAGGTCTAGGGGTCTATTTATAGATGTAGAAGTGGATCTTAGACCATTGGATTTGGAGACTGAATAGGATGCAACCACGTCATAGGCTAAATACAGGCCATCGGATGTAGAAATGGAGGGACCAGATTGGTTTAAACGATGCAAAACACGTCGATTAAGGGCTCTGGAACGTCCGAACGAACGAAAATTTGTTCATTCGAAATTAGTAGAGGTGGGTCGACTGCCTTAGTTCCCAGGTCGACCGGCCTGTCGACCTGCCTATATGTATATGTATATGTATATGTATATATATTCATTTCTTCGATTATTTCGTTCTTTGCTCAAATTAACTCGGATTTTGACGTTCTATATATGGAAATTGACTAGAAAATTACCATGGACATAATTGTGCAACTTCCATGGCTTTATTATGATAATCTCACAAAGTTGTTTTGTTATTTAATTAATTAACAAATTTGTTATTACGGGTTAAATTCTGGGTTGTTGCATTCTCCCCTCCTTAAGGGATTTCGTCCCCGAAATCTCTAAGGATAAAAGAATGTACTAAATGTTTTCATCCAATTCTACAACTAACTACTCAATCATCAACCATTCATCTATTGTCCTTAAAATTTTCTAATGCAATTTTTGATACTTATGCAATCTATTGTATGTAAATCTTCCTAACTAATGCAAAAGATTAGGCGGTCCACTGATTTAGTTGATCTCCTTTTATGCAATCATGTCCGTGCCCTGTATCCAAATAAATAAATAAAATTCCTGATGATAACTGATAATGCTATATGCGTGCTACAAACATCACCCAAATGCAACAATCAAGTGATAAACATCCATTTATAGCAATCATGCAAATAAAATAAAAATGTGCATACATCCATATGCATATGCTCTAATGTCCTAGTTAGGCCGATCTCTAAGGAATAATAGTGCCTAGTGTACCTATATGCGTCCATAGCATCCACTAGCAAACACTTGCAACCACTAGCATACATTATTCATAACATATTCTATTAACATGTTTACATCAAATCCCACCATCCATAGGTTAAATCCTAAATTCTTCCCTCCCAAAGGATAATAAAGGAAAGAACGTATAAAAATCTAAAGATGGAAAAGGAATTCTAAAAATTACCATAAAAAAGATGAGGATAGGAAGTATGAATCTTGTCTTCTTCTTCCCAAGTGGCGTCTGCAACGTCATCTCCTCATTACACCCTCACCAGTGGAACCTCCTTATTCCTTAATCATTTGATGTTTCTTCCGACAATCTTCTCGGGGATACGCCTAACAGAAGCTTCCCTTTCTACCTCCACCTTCTCCAACTGACTAGGCTCCACAACCTCTGTCGAGTCATGTAAGCACTTTCGCAAGTGCGAAACATGAAAAAACATCGTGCACTCCTACGAGCCTATCAGGTAGCCTTACTTGGTAAGCCATCTTCCCAACTCTCTCTTTGATAGGAAATGGTCCAACAAATTTAGGGGCTAACTTTCCATTTGATCCGAATCTTACCGCCTACCTAAGTGGGGATACTTTGATAAAAACTAAGTCTCCAACCTCAAACTCTAAGTCTATCCTCCGCTTATCCGCATACGACTTCTGTCTGTCTTGAGCCATCTTCATCCTTCACCGAACCAAATTCTCCGTCTTAAAGGTCTCCCTAACCATATCGGGTCCAAGTAATAACTTCTCTATGGACTCTACCCAACATGATGGGGACTTGCAAGGTCTCCCATATAAAGCCTTAAATGGTGCCGTTCCTATACTTGTTTAGTAACTATTATTTCATGCAAACTCAACCAATGGAAGATGCTCCTCCCAAGTACCTCCAAAGTCCAAAATGCACATATGCAGCAAATCCTCAAGCACCCTATTTACCCTCTTCGTTTGGTCATCAGTCTGGGAGTGATAGGCCATACTCAACCAAAGTTGTGTCTCTAGCGCCCCCTGTAAGCTTCTCCAAAACTCATTAGTGAAAATGAGGTCTCTATCACTAACAATGCTAGAAGGAACTCCGTGTAGACAGACTATCTCCCGAATATACAAGGATGCCAAATATGAAGTCGTACGCTTGCTCTTAACTGGGATGAAGCGAGCACTCTTGGTCAATTTATCAACAATCACCCAAAAGCTAGTGTTCCCCTTCCTAGAACGGGGTAAACCATCAATGAAATTCATGGAAATACTATCCAACTTCCACTCTGGCACATTTAATGGCTGAAGTAATCCACTGGGCTTCTGCTGCTTTATTTTTTCCCTTTGACATATAAGACACTTAACTACGAATTCCGCCACGTCCTTCTTCATACCACCCCAATAGAACATCATCTTCATATCCCGATACATTTTGTCACCACCCAAATGAATAGTCATACAAGAATGGTGTGTCTCATCCAAAATTGCTCTTAATAAATCACTGGCACGTGGAGCACAAAGCATTCCATCTCTCCTAAGCCACCCTCTATTATCAATGGAATGGCCTTGGAGATGTCTCGAGACCTCTCCTCGGCTAATATTATCCATAATGTCCATGAGCTCTGAATCCTCCCTGTAACGACCCGTAAATTTAACCGGTTTTAATAACGTTATTAATTGAAATTTTATGGGATTTTAAACGGTAAAATTTTGAAATATAAATTTGATATTTGGAATGCGTCGAGTTAAACATAGCAACTGGTAAATTTTCGTCCGAAAATATGAAAGTTTATTTCGCGCGTAAAGTTACTTCAATTTAATCAGTTAAAAAGCGATGAAAATAAAACGTTTCCGAAACTTGAATATTTTTACATAGAAAAATTCTAAAACATCTTCTGAGCAAGCCGTCAGTTTGTCGTTTTTTCAAATTCGGACTTCTTTAGCTCCGTCGATCTTAATTTTCTGCAATTTTTATGCATTTTCCGCTAGTAGAAAATTTGAATTTTTATAATTCAATCGTACCGTTAATATCCGTATACCGTTTTGATCGTCTCGTCGTGCTGATCTCCACAGTATATTCGTATATGTGTTTCGATGACCGATGGACGGCGAAATTTGTAAAACATTGAACCGTATTTGTAACTATTTCTAAATCTTTTCCTTCTACCTTTCCATCTACCTACCTGTCCAACTAACAGCTGTTTACTTTTATTAATTTCTGGATTCGCGGACGGCTCTCACTATTCCCACTGGCAATATGCTTTTACTGCTCATGCTCGTCCATTTGTTGCGTTAGGTAAGACATCTATATTATATGAAGTATATAAGTTGCATGGTCATATTCTTCTATGTTCCATTTTTTTTCTTTTGCCTGAAACACATTTGGATCTACTTCCCTTTCCTTTTTCATTTTCTTCTCCCAAGCCTGTTGAGTGTTCTTCCTCCTACCGACCTACTCTCACTTCCTTTCCACCTTGCACGACCTCCCCTTCTTCTTATATAAAAAAAAAATCAAACAAACAAAAACACGAAAGGCAAATAGTATTTATATTTGTTGTCTGAAGCTTCATTTGCATGGGAGTTGTGTCTCTTTCAGATTGAACTGAAACTTGCCTTGCTAGCCTCAAACTCAACCACGTGCACAGGCCACGTGTAGTTCATAAGCAGCTTCCATGTCGTCCTCTATCACCGCCTGCACCATCACCTTGCCGAGCGCACCTTGAGACCACCATTCCTCCAGTTTTCCTTCCCTCCATTTTGCATGACCGCCGCACCCACTCGGCCTCCAACATATATCCGCCTCACAAGCCCGACCCAAACAGCTCGCCTTCCATTCCCTGGTCCAGTGCCGAACTCATGCACGCATTCGGTATGATGTTTTATTTGCTTTGCTCTGGGTTGTATATATTGCATGATTATACATATATTACTAGGCATGGGTTATAAATGTTCAGTGCAGTCAGTATATACATATTTGTTTTGAATACAATAGCATATATTTATTTCTAGATTGCGTATATATTGAAGCATATCAGCATATCTAAGATAAAGAAAGGAAGAATGTTGGTTTTAAAACATACATTTTTGAGACTTTGATTTATTATATATGTTTTGAATTTCTTCCAGATGTTATATAAAAGTTTTATTTTGATTTTTTTTAATGTTTTGATATTGGTTATATTATAAAGTCATAAAGTTGTCAGTTTCAGGGAAAGAAAAAGGGGTTATATATACTTTTGTATGTGTAGCCTTTAACTAGGCTCATTTATATTTTGATTCTAAAGGCGATATAGGTATTTTGTCTATGTAAGTATATTGCATGTGTGTTTATAGATACAAATTTATATAAGTTATGCATAACCTATCGTTTAATTATAAAAGTCATATAAATATGCTCGGGCATTATATAATGTATGTTTATGTATATAGGTCAGTTTATATGAATTTTATTTTTATTTTTTTATATATATTTTTTATATTTTTTATGAATATGTTTACAGTTTTTTTTTAAAAAAGAATTGATAGTTATATACAGTTACATAAAATTCGAGGAGTCTTCTGGCGACCCTGCACGCGTCCAGATTCTTTATGAACGTGCAGTTTCCACATTACCATTGTTCAGTGAACTATGGCTGTCTTACACTATATATTTGGATAACACCTTAAAGGTACCTAATATTGTAAAAGATGTATATTCTAGGGCTGTTAGAAATTGTTCATGGGTAGGAAATCTATAGGTTCGATACATGCTGTCATTGGGACGCATATGTTATTTATTATAAACAATATGAATGTGTTTGTTAATTTTGATGATTTGGATTTTCATAACAGAGTATAGACGTTAATATTATAATATGTGTTTTATTTTGAATAATAGAATTTGAAATACATGTACTTTCAATATAAATATATTTGAATTTAAAATATGATTTATATACATATATAGTAATATAAATTCGCTGATACCAATTTTAATTGCATCAATCCAGTTCTGATTTGATTTATTCTATTTCGTATCTATCAGCTTGACCATCGAATTCGTGCCAATCTCGCCATGCTTTGAAATTTGTGCTTGGATATTTCAGTGTCCGTATCAGTGTGCGTATCTATGTCATCGCCTGCTCTCTCTAGCCTCGAAAGGTGAGTAATCACTCACGATTAATGTTCTTTTATTTATTAAATTTGATTTCAACTGAAACGATAATTGAAATATGCTGCTGCTAGTTATTTACATTGTTAAATATATGTTATTACCTATATCAGTTCACTTGTGACATCTGACATCATTGCCTGTTATTATGCGATGATAATACAGTTTGGCTGATGATTGATTGATTGATTGTTTGATGTTTATATTGAACGTTAATTTGTTAATGTTAATGATAAATAGCATGCAAATTTGAATTGATATAGGATAGTTAACAATCTTAAAACTGATTCATATGTTAAATTTGATTAGTTAAATATGACCCATTTTTATTGTTAAATTAATTGACATGTAGAATAGTGATAATTACACTTTGAACCAGTGAACGTATATTGGATTTATTTGTTGTAGTACAAAAATTTAAATTGAATGACATGTGAAGAACCGTATAAATATTAATGTAATAATCTTTAATCTACATGAAATGATAGTGTAGATTCTAGAAATGATTATATTAATTTGCACATACAACAAATGCGAATTAATATGATTATTTCGGGATTATTTGAATTGATTATTGGATTGTTATTGATTGTTGTTATTGCTTGTTTATTTACTTTCACACCATCCCAGTTATCACACTGCAAGTTCCATTTGTTATGCTTTGATTTTTGAATTGAATTGGAATCGGGTTGAAATGATAAATACCCAAATGAATTTGACTTAGAATAGAGAACTAAATAACTGATTGGTAAAAAGATTTAAAAATAAAATACAGATTTTATTTGAATAAAGAATAAGTTTTCGAAATGAAGTTGGAATTTGAAATTTTAATGAAAGTAATAAGCTGAAACAAAATATTAACACGGTAGTTATTGAAAGAACATTGTTTAAAAATAAATTATTTGACAATAAATTGGAAGTATTCATTGAAATGATTTGATAATTAAGTTTGAATTTATAATTAAGTTTGAAATTATTGAGTTTGAAATTATTTAATAATTAAGTCTTGAGATTATTTAATAATTAAATTTGGAATTATCTAATAATTAGGATTAGAATTATTTAATAATTGAGTTTTGGATTTATTTAATAATTAAATTTTGAATTACCAATTAAGTTATGAAATTATTTAATAATTAAATAAAATTGAGTTATTTGATAATTAAATAAAGATTTGAATTCTTTGATAAGAAAAAAAATTGAACTTTTGAATAAGTAAATTTGAACTTTGTTAATAAATGAAATTGGGTTTCTTTATTAATTAAGCTTTGGAAAATTTAAGTAAGTTTATATGTGAAATTGAACTTCTTGAATATGTGAAATTGAGTTTACTTATTAATTGAGTTTTGAAATTTGTAACTAAGAAAATAAATAAAGGAAATTGAATTTCTTTAATAAGAAATAAAACGTGATTTATTGGAGTAAATATAAGACTTGTAAGTTAAAGAACTTGATTGACGAATCTAATTTAATTCAATTTGAAGTTTTGATATAATAAAGCTGAACTTGAGTAATTGATTTAATGAATTGGAAATTTAATAGAAATTGTTTGAATGATAAATTAACTTAACGAATATTGAATGAAATCGATCTATGAATTTAAATTGATTTGAACGTTAAATTAAATAAATTTAAATACTTTCGGAATGAAATTTATATACGAACTTGAATCAATATTTGAATTGTTTTAAATAAAAGTTGAAATTGAATTGTAAGATTTTGAATTGGTAATTTGGAAGTTTCGAATCGTAAATTATGGAAATTGATATAGAAAGACGAACGGAAAATTGGTTTATAAATTCTAATTTGAAATTGGAATTGATTTGGTTTTGAAATTTATTAAACGACCAATCGTGTAATAATTACGAAAGTTATTAAAGAAACCGGAATCGGTTATGGATATACTCTCTATCTAAACCGAAAACCACTTTAATAACTATACGCGGAGTGTGATACAGAATGAAGTGGTTGGAATGGTGTACGTGATGACTGAAGAAAGAGAACGATAATGGATAGCCTTGACACTTGTGTCAAATTGGAAATGACTAAAACAGGAGCCGTGCCGGGCCAAATGGGGTTAGCCACCCCGAGCGAACACACTTCTTCGTAAACTACTCATTACTTGTTATTGATTGGTGCAACCTCGGAATTTCAGGAGTGTTGTTTCGCGGTGTTGCGATCGTTGCGGCGATGCGTTCTCACCAGTCCGGATCAGGCAAACGGTAGTTTCACTACCTTGGGTATTGCCTCATGTGCCTTGTCATACTTGTATCCTTATATACGCGACGAAGACGAATTTGTTTTGTGTTATACCTATGAAGTACTCTCTGATATCCCACTAGTTTACAGTGGAGTTTACAGTGTTGTATAGAGTATGACGCTTATATAAAATGTGTTAAGGAGGATAATGGTAACGCCTTAACACTATTTTGATATTTATATTACTGATCGACATTATCTATTTAGCGTATATTACTACATAGTAGATAGTTTAACGGATCCTTAAAGGATGGTTATTCCAACATCCTTTGAGTTATTTGTATTTCAATTGTTATTTCACTTGAGATTGGATTTATTAATATAAGAATGTTAATCCTGACTCGAGTGTTTTGTGTTTTGCTTTACGCTCGGGTCAGACTGAGTGGTTCAGTTTTCGAGACTCACCTTTGGAGTTGGGCTTAGCCTGGAGATCCAGCTATCTATCAGCTTTCAGCTATTCAAGGATTCCAGTGATGTATACTGATTCTTGTATTTGACTATTGTATTCGAGACTTCTGTTGTAACTTACTAAACTCTATTATATATATATATATATAGTAGCTTCATGAACTACTATCTTTTACTTCCGTTGCATATTATTACTCTGTATCTGTGATTCTGTGATTATTTATTTACTGTATATCTGAGTTTTGCCAAATTTAAATTAACAATTCGGTATTTTGAATTATTCAAGTCCGACATGTGCGGAAGCGAATAGTCCAGCGGGTCGTTACGGTTGGTATTAGAGCTTTTGGTAGCTCTAGACAAAACTTAGCATATAGGGTAAATGTATTTACAGAATCACTCTCATTCGAGTTGCAATCTCTTCCTTTTGACTCAATTCCTTTGGATTTTGGAACGTTCCCTCAGTTCCGAAATTCATTCGTGTCCCTCACTATTCGTTTTCTTTCAATTCTAGAGTATCACATAACTCCACTTCGAATGATCTTTATAATGAGTCGGCGGTCACGCCAATCTTCGAATTATTTGTAAATGGGAGAAACTCATTTACAATAGGCATCGATTTACCAGAGATTTCTGTATCCTCGGCTTACGATACTATCTATTCCCTGCTATACCTGAATTCCATCTCTTGAGATCGAATGTAGATTTACCTCGGAATTCTACATCGATCTTATTATTTAAGTCACAGTTGACCCAGTTAAGATTGCCCATGGATAAAATAAGCTTATCCATCTTCCGATTCTATTAATTGAATCATCTTATCTTTTCTTTCGAATTTGTATTCGAATCAAAATTCTCATTAATTTGAGTCTCTCAAATTTGAATCTCTATCCTTGCTTTGAAATCCATTATTGTATCGTCAAGCGTGGAAGTGTATTTGTAAATTAATGTTAAAAATGTTTTATATATTATGTTGTTTGAGTTGTTGATGTTGATTTGGGTTTCGATCGATTCGTCTGATCAACGCTATCGATAGGATTTCCAAAACGCTTGAGCAGAGCAAACTGACACAATATTGTTTTTAAATTTAGTAAATAAAATAATATTTGAATGATTTTATTATATATAAGTATAAATTTTTCTGAAATTAAAATGTTAATGAATCTGTTGTCCGAAATGTGAAAAATTTAATTTCATTTATTGTTTTATAAATCATTGACTATTTCATAAAATAAATAAATGAATTTATAAAATTTGGTAATAATTTGATTTGGAATTTAAATGTATTTAAATTAGAATTTGAGAATTTAATTTCCGGTGATTTCAAACTTTGATTTGAAAGTTTTAAAGTGTATATTAATTAAATATTTTCGAATATAAATTGTTTTCAAAGAATTTCAAAAGGGTTTAAATCAGTGCTCTCCTATTTTGTCACTGGAAAATAATTTCGGTGATGACGGCCGCATCATCGACATTCATTTTCGAGTTTCGAAGTGGAAAGAATATTCTGTAGGTTTGCTACGGTCGGTTGTGAAAAATAAACTGATTTGAATTTCTAAACTTGACTTGACTTATAATATATATTAAAATTTTAAATTCGTTTTGATATATTATGTATGAATGTATATATATATATATATATATATATATATATATATATATATATATTTCATCTCTAAATTATTGAAGTTAATCGGAAATTAATTCTTAAAATTTGTTAAAGGATGATTTTCAATTATAAATGAAGCCAAATTCTTTTCTTTTATATAAATATTTAACTTGAAATAACTGAATTGTAAAATTTAATTTGGATAATACTCAATTGCATTATTTATAATATACCTATATTTTTAAAAAGTTAATTATGTAATTGAATATTATACAATATAAATGTTATCAAAGGAATTTTTAAATAAATTTGAGTAGTTATAATAAATGTAAATATACTTAATATATATGTGATAGGATATATTTAGTAAAATAAATTTAAGAATAATTTGGAAGAAAAAAAAGAATTAAATTTGTCGAATAAAGTATGATTATAAATAATGACTATTAAAATTTATGATCTTTGAATTTGTGAATTTAAGAAAATTGGATAATATACAATATAGATTGTCTTTATAAATAAAATGTGAGTGCGTATAATAAATATTATTCACTTAAATTTAAATTATATAATGTTTATAGAGATAAATAGAATAATAAGTTAGATAAACAATAGGTGTGATTAATAGAAGAAAATTTGTTTTGAAAGTTAATAAATTTAATTAAATCAACATAAGGGAGTATCTTGAATTAATTGAATTTAAATTGAATTTCATTTTGAAAGGAACCTTTTGTACCTAACATAATATATGTGAAATCAAATCAATTTAATGAAAATTTTGAATTTAAAACAAATTGTTGAATATAAATTATTTGAATTGAAATTTATACGGTTTGAACTAATTATTTTATTTTGTTTCCAATCTGTTTTTCTTTTTGGTTGTTTTTATTCTCCTACCACCTTCCTTTTCGGGGACGAAAAGTTTTGAGTGGGGGAGAGTGTAACGACCCGTAAATTTAACCGGTTTTAATAATGTTATTAATTGAAATTTTAAGGGATTTTAAATGTTAAAATTTATATTTGGAATGCGTCTAGTTAAACATAGCAACTGGTAAATTTTCATCCGAAAATATGAAAGTTTATTTCGCGCGTAAAGTTACTTCAATTTAATCAGTTAAAAAGCGATGAAAATAAAACGTTTTCGAAACTTGAATATTTTTACATAGAAAAATTCTAAAACATCTTCTGAGCAAGCTGTCAGTTTTTCGTTTTTCCAAATTCGGACTTCTTTAGCTCCGTCGATCTTAATTTTCTGCAATTTTTATGCATTTTCCGCTAGTAGAAATTTTGAATTTTGATAATTCAATCGTACCGTTAATATCCGTATACCGTTTTGATCATCTCGTCGTGCTGATCTCTACGGTATATTCATATATGTGTTTCGATGACGATGGACGGCGAAATTTGTAAAACATTGAACCGTATTTGTAACTATTTCGAAATCTTTTCCTTCTGCCTTTCCATCTACCTACCTGTCCAACTAACAGCTGTTTACTTTTATTAATTTCTGGATTCACGGGCGGCTCTCCCTATTCCCACTAGCAATACGCTTTTACTGCTCATGCTCGTCCATTCGTTGCGTTAGGTAAGACATTTATATTATATGAAGTATATACGTTGCATGGTCATATTCTTCTCTGTTTCATTTTTTTCTTTTGCCTGAAACACATTTGGATCTACTTCCTTTTCCTTTTTCATTTCCTTCTCCCAAGCCTGTTGAGTGTTCTTCCTCCTACCGACCTACTCTCCTTCCTTTCCACCTTGCACGGCCTCCCCTTCTTCTTATAAAAAAAACAAAGCAAACAAACAAAAACACGAAAGGCAAATAGTATTTATATTTGTTGTCTGAAGCTTCATTTGCATGGGAGTTGTGTCTCTTTCAAATTGAGCCGAAACTTGCCTTACTAGCCTCAAACTCAACCGCGTGCACATGCCACGTGTAGTTCATAAGCAGCTTCCATGTCGTCCTCTATCACCGCCTGCACCATCACCTTGTCGAGCTCATTTTGAGACCACCATTCCTCCAGTTTTCCTTCCCTCCATTTTGCATGACCGCCGCACCCACTCGACCTCCAACATATATCCGCCTCACAAGCCCGACCCAAACAGCTCGCCTTCCATTCCCTGATCCAGTGCCGAACTCATGCACGCATTCGGTATGATGTTTTTATTTGCTTTGCTCTGGGTTGTATATAATTGCATGATTATACATATATTACTAGGCATGGGTTATAAATGTTCAGTGCGGTCAGCATGTACATATTTGTTTTGAATACAATAGCATATATTTATTTTTAGATTGCGCATATATTGAAGCATATCAGCATATCTAAGATAAAGAAAGGAGGAATGTTGGTTTTAAAACATACATTTTTGAGACTTTGATTTATTATATATGTTTTGAATTTCTTCCAGATGTTATATAAAAGGTTTTATTTTGATTTTTTTTTTTAATGTTTTGATATTGGTTATATTATAAAGTCATAAAGTTGTCAGTTCAGGGAAAGAAAAAGGGGTTATATATACTTTTGTATATGTAGCCTGTAACTAGGCTCATTTATATTTTGATTCTAAAGGCGATATAGGTATTTTGTTTATGTAATATGCTGCATGTGTGTTTATATATACAAATTTATATAAGTTATGTATAACCTATTGTTTAATTAATAAAGTCATATAAATATGCTCAGGTGTTATATAATGTATGTTTATGTATATAGGTCAATTTATATGAATTTTCTTTTTATTTTTTTATATATATTTTTTATATTTTTTATGAATATGTTTACAGTTTTTTTTTAAAAAAGAATTGATAGTTATATACAGTTACATAAAATTCGAGGAGTCTTCTGGCGACCCTGCACGCGTCCAGATTCTTTATGAACATGCAGTCTCCACATTACCATTGTTCAGTGAACTATGGCTGTCTTACACTATATATTGGATAACACCTTAAAGGTACCTAATATTGTAAAAGATGTATATTCTAGGGCTGTTAGAAATTGTTCAAGGGTAGGAAATCTATAGGTTCGATACATGCTGTCATTGGGACGCATATGTTATTTATTAAAAATAATATGAATGTGTTTGTTAATTTTGATGATTTGGATTTTTATAGCAGAGTATAGACGTTAATATTATAATATGTGTTTTATTTTGAATAATAGAATTTGAAATACATGTACTTTCAATATAAATATATTTGAATTTAAAATATGATTTATATACATATATAGTAATATAAATTCGCTGATACCAATTTTAATTGCATCAATCCAGTTCTGATTTGATTTATTCGATTTCGTATCTATCAGCTTGACCATCGAATTCGTGCCAATCTCGCCATGCTTTGAAATTTGTGCTTGGATATTTCAATGTCTGTATCAGTGTGCGTATCTGTGTCATCGCCTGTTCTCTCTAGCCTCGAAAGGTGAGTAATCACTCACGATTAATGTTCTTTTATTTATTAAATTTGATTTCAACCGAAACGACAATTGATATATGCTGCTGCTAGTTATTTACATTGTTAAATATATGTTATTACCTGTATCAGTTCACCTGTGACATCTGACGCCATTGCCTGTTATTATGCGATGATAATACAGTTTGGCTGATGATTGATTGATTGATTGTTTGATGTTTATGTTGAACGTTAATTTGTTAATGTTAAGTGATAAATAGTATGCAAATTCGAATTGATATAGGATAGTTAACAATCTTAAAACTGATTCATATGTTAAATTTGATTAGTTAAATATGACACCTTTTTATTGTTAAATTAATTGACACGTAGAATAGTGATAATTACACTTTGAACCAGTGAACGTATATTGGATTTATTTGTTGTAGTATAAAATTTAAAATGAATGATAAGTGAAGAACCGTATAAATATTAATGTAATAATCTTTAATCTACATGAAATGATAGTGTAGATTCTAGAAATAATTATATTAATTTTCACAAACAACAAATGCAAATTAATATGATTATCTCGGGATTATTTGAATTGATTATTGGATTGTTATTGATTGTTGTTATTGTTTGTTTATTTACTTTGACACCATCCCAGTTATCACACTGCAAGTTCCATTTGTTATGCTTTGATTTTTAATTGAATTGGAATCGGGTTGAAATGATAAATACCCAAATGAATTTGACCTAGGATAGAGAACTAAATAACCGATTGGTAAAAAATTTGATTTAAAAATAAAATAAAGATTTTATTTGAATAAAGAATAAGTTTTTGAAATGAAGTTGGAATTTGAAATTTTAATGAAAATAATAAGCTGAAACAAAATATTAACATAGTAGTTATTGAAAGAACGTTGTTTAAAAATAAATTATTTGACAATAAATTGGAATTATTCATTGAATTAGGTTTGAAATGATTTGATAATTAAGTTTGAATTTATAATTAAGTTTGAAATTATTAAGTTTGAAATTATTTAATAATTAAGTCTTGAGATTATTTAATAATTAAGTTTGGAATTATCTAATAATTAAGATTGGAATTATTTAATAATTGAGTTTTGGATTTATTTAATAATTAAATTTTGAATTATTAATTAAGTTTTGAAATTATTTAATAATTAAATAAAATTGAGTTATTTGATAATTAAATAAAGATTTGAATTCTTTGATTAGAAAGAAAAAATTGAACTTTTGAATAGGTAAATTTTGAACTTTATTAATAAATGAAATTGGGTTTCTTTATTAATTAAGATTTGGAAAATTTAAGTAAGTTTAAAAGTGAAATTGAACTTCTTGAATATGTGAAATTGAGTTTACTTATTAATTGAGTTTTGAAATTTGTAACTAAGAAAATAAATAAAGGAAATTGAATTTCTTTAACAAGAAATAAAACGTGATTTATTGGAGTAAATATAAGACTTGTAAGTTAAAGAACTTGATTGACGAATCTAATTTAATTCAATTTGAAGTTTTGATATAATAAAGCTGAACTTGAGTAATTGATTTAATGAATTGGAAATTTAATAGAAATTGTTTGAATGATAAATTAACTTAACGAATATTGAATGAAATCGATCTATGAATTTAAATTGATTTGAACGTTAAATTAAATAAATTTAAATGCTTTCGGAATGAAATTTATATACGAACTTGAATTAATATTTGAATTGTTTTAAATAAAAGTTGAAATTGAATTGTAAGATTTTGAGTTGGTAATTTGGAAGTTTTGAATCGTAAATTATGAAATTGATATAGAAAGATGTACGGAAAATTGGTTTATAAATTATAATTTGAAATTGGAATTGATTTGGTTTTGAAATTTATTAAACGACCAATCGGTGTAATAATTACGAAAGTTATCAAAGAAACTGGAATCGGTTATGGATATACTCTCTATCTAAACCGAAAACCACTTTAATAACTATACGCGGAGTGTGATCCAGAATGAAGTGGTTGGAATGGTGTACGTGATGACTGAAGAAAGAGGACGATAATGGATAGCCTTGACACTTGTGTCAAATTGGAAATGACTAAAACAGGAGCCGTGCCGGACCAAATGGGGTTAGCCACCCCGAGTGAACACACTTCTTCGTAAACTACTCATTACTTGCTATTGATTGGTGTACCCTCAAAATTTCAGGAGTCTTGTTTCGCGGTGTTGCGATCGTTGCGGCGATGCGTTCTCACCAGTCCGGATCAGGCAAATGGTAGTTTCACTACCTTGGTTACTGCCTCATGTGCCTTGTCATACTTGTATCCATATATAGGCGACCACTACGAATTTGTTTTGTGTTATACCTATGGAGTACTCTCTGATATCCCACTAGTTTACGGTGGAGTTTACAGTGCTGTATAGAGTATAACGCTTATATAAAATGTGTTAAGGGGTATAATGGTAACGCCTTAACACTATTTTGATATTTATATTACTGATAGACATTATCTATTTAGCATATATTACTACATAGTAGATAGTTTAACGGATTCTTAATGGATGGTTATTCCAACATCCTTTGAGTTATTTGTATTTCAATTGTTATTTCACTTGAGATTGGATTTATTAATATAAGAATGTTAATCCTGACTCGAGTGTTTTGTGTTTTGCTTTACGCTCGGGTCAGACTGAGTGGTTCAGTTTTCGAGACTCACCTTTGGAGTTCGGCTTCGCCTGGAGATCCAGCTATCTATAAGCTTTCAGCTATTCAGGGATTCCAGTGATGTATACTGATTCTTGTATTTGACTATTGTATTCGAGACTTCTGTTGTAACTTACTTAACTCTGTTATATATATATAGTAGCTTCATGAACTACTATCTTTTAGTTCTGCTGCATATTATTACTCTGTGTCTGTGATTCTGTGATTATTTATTTACTGTATATCTGAGTTTTGCCAAATTTAAATTAACAATTCGTTATTTTGAATTATTCAAGTCCGACATGTGCGGATGCGTATAGTCCAAAATAGCGGGTCGTTACACTCCCGCTGCCTCGAGCCAATCTGATCCATAAGGTTAGGCATCACCTTTAATGTCGCTAACAATCTGGGAGTAATGTCCGTAGAGGGCTTAAAATCAAAGGTAGAAATAAACTCCAAGTTCCTCCACTTTATGAACAAAGGATTAAGAGTTTCTTTCTTTCTACTTAATGCATGTGTAACCACATTATCCTTGCCAGGGGTATAAGCTATCTCAAAATCATACAAGGATAAAAACTCCATCCACTTCTGTTGCCTCAAGTTCAAGTCTCTCTACAAGAATAGGTACTTCAAAGACTTATGGTCAGTAAAAAACTCAAACCTCTCTCCAAGAAAATAGTGCATCCAAGCCTTCAGTGCAAAAACTATGCAACCAACTCCAAATCGTGGGTAGGGTAGTTCTTCTCATGTGTCCTCAACTTCCTACTACCATAAAACACTACCCTCCCTTCTTGCACCAACACCGCTCCTACTCAAGTTCCAAATGCATCAGTGTATACAGTGAAAGGCTTAGCTCCGTCGAGTGAAACTAACACTGGTGCACTACTAAGGGCTCTCTTAAGCTTCGTGAAGGAATCCTCACAATCCACGTCCCACGCGAAAGCTTTATTCTTCTCAGTAAGGCATGTGAGTGGTGCCGGGATCTTGGAAAAGTCTCTTATGAACTTCTTATATTAGCCAACCAATCCTAGGAAGTTCCTAACTTCGGTAACGTTCTTGAGTGCCTTCCAATCTCGTACTATAATAACCTTAGTGGGGTCAATAGCCAAACCTTCCTTTGAGACTACGTGCCCTAAGAAACGAACTTCCTCTCTCGAAAAATGACACTTTGAAAACATAGCTCTTAAATGATGACTATGAAGTGTGCGAAGAACTTCTTCCAAATGAACAGCATTCTCCTCTATATTCATGGAAAATACTAAGATATCACCCACGAATACCACTAGAAACTTATTTAGGACATCCCTAAAAACACGTCTCATCAAATCAACAAAATAGGCTAGGGCATTGGTCTGCCCAAAAGGCATAACCAACCACTCGAAGAATCTGTCCGGTGTCCTAAAGGCAGTCTTATCTATACTGTCATCAACAACTCTAAGCTGATGGAATCCCATGGGTAAATCAAGTTGAGAGAAAACCGAAGAACCTACCAACTGGTCAGAAAGATCATCAATCCTAAGGAGTGGAAATCATTTCTTCTTGGTGAGCTTGTTTAATTCCCTATAGTCCACGCAAAGTCGGAGAGAACCATCCGCCTTAGTGGCAATGATGATTAGCGCTCCCCACTCTGATATGCTCCTTCTTATAAATTCCTTCTCCAAAAGCTCATGAATCTGCTTTCTCAATTCTTTCCTCTCTCTAGGTGCCATGTGCCTCACAGGTAATGATATTGGCTTAGCATTATCAATCAAATTAATCCTGAAGTCAATCTCTCTCTTAGGGGGCAGTCCCCTAACCTCCTCAAAGACGTCTGCAAAATCTCTGATGATGATGAATCGAGGGAATAGAGAAAACTCAACATGAACGATCCTTGCGTGTCGTAAAATACCTCTAGAGTCCTACCACAGGAAGTCTCAAGTCTAACGACTCTCCTCTTGCAGTCTATGATAGCTCTATATGTGGATAGCCAATCCATTCCCAAGATCATCCCATACCCCAAGAATCCCAAAACACAGGCATCGCAGTCAAAATCTACGCCTAGGATAAAGATTTTCAAACCCCTACATATCATATATAAGTGTGTCGATCCTCCTATGGGGTTTGAAATAATAATGGGGTCTACTACTAATGATATATCCAAGTGCAAACAATATACTAGAGAGCTAGAGATAAAAAAGTGTGATGCTCCAGAATCAAATAAAGTCCGAACGGAAAAGTCAGATGTAGAAATCAAACCTTCAACTCTTTCCTACCTCTATCTGGAATGCTACCGGAAGATGCTATGTCTAATGCCTGAATCTGCACAGCTGGTGCACTCACTCCCTGGGTACAACTCCTACTCATATGACCGAGCCACCCGCAAGTATAGCACTTACCCTTCATCTTCTACTTCTAGCAATCCTTGGCTATATGTCCAACCTTCTCACAACCATGACACTTTATTCCTTTCTTAATCTACTTCTAAGGACCATTACCTTTCTTCTTCTTCTTATTCTTTTCCCACCACTTCTACTTTGGACCTTCTGACTTAACCTCCTCTTTAGACTCGCCCTCCTTGACCATCCGATATAAGAGCCATCTTGACCAAAGACTCATAAGTAGCTCCCATCGGTACATAAGTCAACAATAATCCCTAAAGGTGTCGATTCTATCCCTTCGTAAAATTCATAGCTTTCTTATGCTGTATGTTCACCAAATCTATACCAAACCGTGACAACTCATTGAATTGATTGATGTATTCCTTAACAGATAAACTTCCCTGCTTTAAATTGATAGACCTCTCCGATTGAACACTCTCTTCTGCTTAAGATAGAAACTTCCTATCGATGCTCCCTGAATCTATCCCAAATAGTATTCCTTCCCTCTAACTCGATCATCTCCCACCAATAAGATGCCTCCTCCTTCAGCTGCCAAGTGGCCAGTTGAACTCGCTGCTGTCCATCAAATCCCAAAAGACCAAAAATCATTTCTGTGTCCCTAAGCCATGCTCTCGCCTCCATAAAAGTCTCCTTGCCGAAAAATTCTTCCCGCTCAAACTCGCAAAATCTTTACAAAGCTTAGAGAAATTGATGGTAGTAGATGGGTTGATGGGACTCCACCCGCTGTTGTAGGATTAGATGCAGACCCGTGCACCTCTGGAGTCATGGCTTATAAGTACCTACGAAACCAGAATGAGACAGGAATGCCCTCGGGAAGGTTCGTGCATAAGCCATTCTACGAAATGAAAAAGGTACTTCAGGAAAGAGTAAAAGAGAAATTGAGCTGGACTTATGAGGGAATTTTTATAAAATTTCTTTTATGCTTAACATCGTTCTTAAATGTTCTTTTCTAAAATTACCTTTAAAACAAGTTATTTTCAAAAAAACGCTTTACTTTTTTTAATGATTTTTGGAATCCTGTAACCTTAGGCTCTGATACTAAGTGAAACACCCCACACCCCTTAATTTACCCAAAAGGACACATTAAAAGGCGTGGTGCATTGTAGGTATAATTGAAGCTAGCAGTGACTAAGATTCACAAGACAAAAATAGGTAAAAATAGTGGAAACTAAAATAATAACTTAATTAAAAAAAGCTTCATAATTACTTCATAAATAAGTCAAATACCAAATACAACATCCATATCTCAAAACCAGTCATGTATTATGAAATAAAAATCATAGTCACAAAATCGGAGTACAAAATATCCCTTAGAATAAGCCAGTACATAGAAAGAACAAAAACTGAATTAAAAGGAATACATAAAAGAAATCTCCTCCAAAAGAACTCTAAGCTGCAGCAATCTACTGACTTCTTCCTTGATTGCCTAAGGGGGAAAAGGGAAAAATAGAGGAGTAGGCTAGACTAAAAGTCTGGTGAATGATGGTAATTACTTGTGACAACCCGTCTCCTCGACCCTTAGAAAACGACACTAATACATCCACGGTATTCAAGTGGCGTAAATCCAAGTGTTGGGGAGGCAGATTATCAGGGGTGTAAAAGAAAATAAAGATAGAAGATAACATACTAATAGAATCTCACATCGCATTCAACATTTTAATTATACATAAATGATCAGAGTCAAATACAAATCCAGTGGGATTGTTATAACTATCTATCCGCACATATGCTGGGAAATACATACTACATAACATAGCGAAATATATGTAGATATCTACATAAGGTACTTTAGATTCATAGCTCCAAAAGATTTCTCCAAAATGCTCCTCAACATGCTCCAAAATGCTTCTAAGGTATCCTAAATACACGGCTGCCCGAAAAATAAGACGCCTGGAGTTTAAAGGGAAAAACAAACTCCGAGTAAGTCATGAGACTGGTGTGATAACTCAAAGTATGACGTTTTGAAAACAAAATGGTATCTCATAAGACCACGCCGCACATAAGCACGGAACGGGTTTTTACCTTATGATAACCAAAACTCTTTATTACGTAAAATTTGAGAATATTATTTTTAATGACTTTCTTTGAAAACATTGCAAATAAACTTATTAATCTTAGCCAAAATTGTTACATTGATTAAATTCTAGCATAATTACAATCAAGTCCGAAGGTTCTTATTGGAGAATGGATTTTCATGCAAATGGCCAGGTGAAGAGACTACCTTCCGATGGGCACACCTCTTGTTGGATATCTCGAGGAACCATTACAAAGCTCCTCTACCAATACAAGACCGGCCTATCTCTATAACTAGATAGTACTGAATATGTCATCCCTCGGTCGTTACTGACCTTTATCCAAGAGCTCTCTTCGCATACATCAACAATAATTTACATCTCGAACGTCATAGAGGGAAGAAATATATCTAGAAGGAAATGGTCATAACCTAATTTGGAATGACCCACTTAGCCTTACCGCATCTAATCCTATTTCGGTCATTTCTGGTTGATGAGGCTCGAGGCAATGATTACCTTTTCACATAGCACAACTTCTTTCATTTTAAATACCACATTGCCATTTCACATTCACACGACTGATTTCTACAAATGTATAACTTCCTGAGCTCGTATTTCTCAGGAAAGGTTGTTAAGCTAAGAGAAGGTGTCTTCTCCGTCACCGACTGATATACTTTTAGAGAGATCACTCAATGTGATTTGAAATGCAAGGTCAAACATTCATCCATACAAGTTAGTTCTGGGACCGAACGAAACCCAAGGTACTATCCTCGGCCATTACTAGGCGAGAAGACCTTGTGGTTCTGAGATTTTTCATAACAAAGAAACCACTGCTACAATATGGTGAATCAGGAGTTTATCCCCAATTACTCAACAAGTAGTCCCTCATTATTATTCGTCTCAATATCTCCATCTTCAAACATCTTTAATCTTCGAACACATAAACTGGTTCGAAGTGGTTTTTGGATAGGAATCACCCAAACCCGACCCCGATTCCTTCCAAATCCAATCATCGATAAAAATGATGTAATTAAATGATTGTTTTTCAATTCATTCATTTTCCTTTACCAAAATATCTTCGAGAGATATATATTTAAAAATCTTCTTCTTTAAATACGGAATCATTTAAACCTCTCTTTTGAATATTTCTCAAATCATTTTTAAAGAGTATCTTTTGAGAAAATAGGATTATAGAAATCATTCTACTTTTATTCAAAATCAACTTCCGCATTAAACGAGTGCTATGGGCAGAATAACAGTGAGATCATCTTTTAAATTACACGAATAGGACAAGTTCCCTCTTCGGATTTAAATAATGAGTATAAGAAGATTATTTCTATAAAATCCAAGTTGAGCATTTGGGCTTTCCTTTCAATATGTTCCACCCCTCGGCTGAAAAATAAAATTGAGGCCAAGTAAGTTCAGGGTATTAGTTGCTCCATCTCTAACCTTAGTTACACATCTTGTTTTCACTTTTAGACCTCACAGGCGGGACAAATGTACTAGTTGTTTCCGCATACTCATTTTCCTTTTTTAAATCACTTAACTATTTGATTAACCATCTTTGAAATAATGTTAAATTGTTCAAATTTCATTTAAAATTCTTTATTATTTACTTAAAAATGTTTACATAGGATTTGGGAAAGAAATGTTAAGTTTGACCTTTATTTCAAAAGTTATTGAAAAGCGTTGCGAAAAGTGTTGCAAATAGTGTTACAAAAAGTGCATTAAAAGCTATATTCTTCAAAATGACTTTTATATCATTTAGAAAACCATGTTTCCAACTTAAATCACTTTAGAAACATTTTAAAATATTTTTAGAATTTATTTCATATTTTTAAAACGATTATTTTCTGAATTTCCAACTTTGGTAATCTAGTGCAAAAACTGGATTTTTCTTGAAAATTGATTTTGTCATATTTCAAAATATACAAGATGGAACCTTGATTTTCTTTTTTATATGAAAGATATGGATATAAGGATTCAGAAAATTCTTACTTCGAGGAATTCCGAACTGTATTCCACTTCGCATGTTCATTTGAACTTTTCACGCGAAAACACGAACTACGGACGCGACGGCATATTCAGACATTTTTTCAAGGTATAAATGATTCCATACCACATTTCATTTCTTTTGGAAAGTGATTTCTACATGATCATACGTCGTGTAAATCCGTGACTTGTTCAAATATTTTCATGCAATAAACAACATATGAAAATCAATATTATAACCAAACATCCAAACAAACATATCACAACATCACAACCAAATATGTGCATGTAAATTTGGAGTTCTTACCTTATTTGCAAATGAACTAACTTTAAAATGATTATAACTTTCTTAACTTCAATCGGGTGCACACGAATGCTTGTTTTAAGGCATCTAGGTTGCTTAACTTGACTTGTGGAGGTCTTTGGAGCTTTGGCCATGAGTTTCAAGGAGGTTTGGGCTCGGCTTGATGATGAAGGGGGCGTGAGTAATAAGAGGGGGGAGGAGGAGTTTTGAAGTAGTTCGAACGGAGTTTTGTTGATATTTTTCTTTATTTTATTTTTGAGAATATTTTGGCATTATTTCATTATGGAAAGAAGCTATTAAAGAATGTAAGAGAGCTTAAGGAAGTAGGGAAGAAATGGTGCAAAAGTGAAGCAGAAAAGGATGGGTATTTATAGAAAATATTTGAGAATAAAGTATAGATTTGCGTTTTTACTTAAATAACATTCTCTAAGAATTAAGTAAACTTACTTAATTCAACACTTACCATACACATCAAATCACGCTTTTAAAATTCAAATACTTAAGAGTTGATTACTTTCTATAATTTTCTAAGTGTGATTATTAAAAGTAACATTGTTTAGTTAATTGTTAACTACCTTTATATGTTAACATATTTATTAAATTGTGTACATGAAGGTACAACAACGCTATGACAACTTTAAATCGACAAAACGTTGATTTTGACAAAATGTTTTATAGTCAAATTTTGACGTTTTAGTTAAAATATTTTTTATGTAAATCAAATTTATATAATGTTATTTAAAAAATAAACACTCATAAATAAATTAAAATAATTTTTTAAACCATTTAAACTTACTTTTCTGAAATCAGGATTTTGCCACTTTTGTCGATATAAGCAAATGTTACTATTTGTATGTATACTTGTATTTCCAAATCATATCTAATATTGTTTGAACCACAGAATCTTTGATATTTTATTTAAAATCACTTTAAATGTTATATTTTTTAAGTGGTCAAATTCTGGATCGTTACATTCTCTCATACTTTAAAGAATTTCGTCCTCGAACTTAGATAAGAAGAAAACAACTCAAAAGGAAATATATATTCAATAAAATGGAATATATACAATAAGTGATTACATCACAGGCGGTGAGTACACTCAAACGATGGATAAACTCTGTACATCGATCCTAAACCCAAGATATGCTTTTCTCATTCTTCTTTTATTTCCTATGTGCAATCATCAACATCCCTGCTCCATTGAACTTTGACCAATCGTACTATCTTCCTTCTTAATCGTTTTTCATCTTGATCCACGGTTCGTATGGACTTTCTGATAACCGCTAAGTTTAGCTCTATCTCCAAGTCATCCTGGGCAACTGTTTCTATGATTTATTCTGGGTCATATACATGCTCCGTAAATGTGATACGTGAAAAACATTGTGTATACCAGACAATCTTTCAAGCAATTGTACTCAATAAGCTAGTGGACCGATTCATTCGAGAATGGAAAAATGTCCAATATATTGAGGTGCTAACTTTCCAGCTCTTTCAAATCTTACCACTTCTCTTATTGGAGAGACTTTCAAAAAGACTGAATCTCCAATTGAGAATTTCAGATTTCTACGCCTTTGGTCTCATAACTCTTATGTCTATTTTGGGCTACTTTTAGCTTCTTTCTAATCATATCAACTTTCTTTGAAACTTCTTGTATCATTTTTGGGCCAAGCACTAACCGGTCTCCAAATTCTATCCAACATGTTGGCGATTTACATGGACGACCAGACAGAGCTTCATATGGTGCCATGCCGATACTAGCTTGATAGCTATTATTGTAGGAGAACTATACTAAATGTAAATGATTCTCCTACGAGCCTCCAAAATATAGAATACATGCTCGTAAAAGATCTTCTAAAACACGGTTGACTCTTTCCTTCTGTCCATCATTTTGTGGGTGATTTGCAGAGCTTATACTTAGCTTGGTTCCACAGTTGACTGTAGTGCTTCCCAAAACTGACTAGTGAAGACTGGATCACAGTCGCTTACTATACTGCTTGGAACTCCATGCAATTGGACAATCTCCTTCATATATATATATATATATCTATCTACAAGGCTTGCTGTAGTTCTTGTTGGCTTAACTGTAATAAAGTGTGCACTTTTGATTAATCGGTATATGATAAACCAAATGCCTTCATTTTCTTTTCTTGTTCGGGGCAAGCCATCAATGAAATCCATGGATATTTGATCCCACTTCCAAGCAGGAATCTCCAAAGGTTGAAGTAGTCATGCCGTCTTCTGTTGGTCATTTTTGATTCTTTGGCAGTTTTCACAACGGCTGACATAAATAGATATGTCCCTCTTCATGCTTCTCCACCAAAATGTACGCTTCATGTCCTTGTACATCTTATAAATCCCCGGATGAATGCTAAGTTTAGCTGTGTGGCATTCAGCTAATACTTCTTGCTTAAGATTTCAAACATCTGGAACACAAATTCTTCCATTTAACTGTAATACTCCATGGTTACCTATTTTAAAGCTTGAACTCCTTTCTCTGTGTATATCTTTAATAATATCCATTAGGAATCGATTTTCCTTTTTCTTGCTAGTTATTTTCTCCTGAAGAGTTGGAGTTACGACCAAATAAGAAATAGTAGCTAAATTCCTACTCAATGCATCGGCTACTATGTTGGCTTTCTCGGAAAAGAGTTGTTATCTCATGTTCAAGACCTTCTAGGTGAAAAGATACTTCAAAGATTTGTGGTCCGTGAAGAGTTCGAATTTTTCACCTAAAACGTGGAATTTTATTTACAAAGGCAATTCAAAGTTGTATCAAAATAAACTATGAAAGATTCTTACCCAGCAAATAATGTCTCCATATCTTTAGAGCGAACACAACGGCTAATAATTCTAAGTCGTGTGTTGCATAATTCTTCTCATGCGTCTTCGGCTGTCTACTTGCGTAAGCAATCACCTTTCCATCTTTCATTAAGACTGCACCAACTCCTGCTCCATAAGCATCTGTATAAATGGTCAACCCACTAATTCCATTCATAATTGTTAAAACTAGAGGGACTGTCAATCTCTTCTTTAGTTCTTGGAATGCTTCTTCGCACTTAGGAGTCCAAATAAATTTAGCATCCTTCATTGTCAACTTCATTAGGTGATAGACAATCTTAAAGAAGTCTTGAACGAATCTTCTGCAATATCCTGCCAAACCTAAGAAGCTATGAATCTCTTTAGGAGTTTGTGGCTTCCAATCTTGAATAGCTGTAACTTTCCCTAGATCTACTGAAATTTCATCCCTTGATATTATATGTCCAAGGAATCTTACATTCTTCTCCCAAAAATAACACTTTGAGAACTTGGCTTTAAGCACATTATTTCTCAATATCTCCAACACAGCTTCTAGATGCCTTGCGTGTTCTTCTTCTGTCTTTGAGTAGATAAGGATATCATCGATAAAGACTAACGTGGATTTGTTTAGCACATCTCTAAACACTCTATTCTTAAGGTCAACAAAATAAGCGAGTGCATTAGTTAGCCCAAAAGGCATAACCAACCACTCATGGAAAGTGTTTGAACCTTTGAATGTAGTTAATGGATGCAATCTTCTGCGATCCTTAACTGATGGAATCCTGTAGCTGGGTCCATTTTAGAAAAAACTCGAGCTCCGTGTAACTGGTCAAACAAGTCATCTATCCGGAGTAAAGGATACTTGTTCTTAGTGTTTTGCCTATTTAGATCTCGATAGTCTACACACAATCTCAAAGATCCATCCGATTTAACAACAAAAACTACAGCCGATACCCAACTTGAGTGGTTGGGTTTTATCAATCTTTTCTTTAATAGCTCTTGGGTTTGTTATTCAACTCATCCCTTTCTTTCAGAGCCATCCTTCTTCTTCTTTTTTAATTGGCATCGCACTAGGAACTAAATCGATACAGAATTCAATTTCTCGATGTGGGAGCAAACCTTTTACTTCCTCAAAGACATCTGCAAATTCTTTAACAATGGGTTTGTTTCTAATCCTGTCCAGGTTGTGTCTAAAGCATAAAGAAAACTATCCCTTCTTAGACTATGACCTTCACAAGATATTTCTATGATTTTCCCTAAGAGGGTCCATAAAGATATCATTCTACTCATGCAATCGAGCACAGCTCTGTGCTTATCCAACCAATCTATACCAAGTAAAATTCCATATCCAATAAAATATAAGACAAAAAGATCAAAAGGAAAGTGATGGGGAGGATAGGAAATTGGGACTTTTTCACAGTGCATACAAAGATTAGTGGAACTTCCTATAGGATTTGTTATGCAGATAGGGTCATCGACAATTTTAGGTTTAAGTTCCAATTCATCTACAGTTGTTTTAGAAATAAAACTATGAGAAGCTCTTATATCAAATAATACCCTAACTATAACATCTTTGATAAAAAAATTACCTTCCAACACTCCTTTGCCCTTTACATCTTAGGAGGTTGAAGGCTCATCATTGATAGCGTACACTTTGGCTTGCTCTCCTTTCTTCATTAAGGGACAATCATTTATCATGTATCCTGATTGATGATAATTAAATAAGCTTCTTGGTGCTAATCCTTGAGTTCCTTGAGTTTTGCGTTTTCTACAATGAGTTGATAGGTGGCCCTTTTGTTGGCAATTGTAGCTAGTGACATTTTTAAAGCGGTTATCCTGAGGTCCTCCTTTGGATTTTCCTTTCCAGGGCCTCTTGCCATTAAACTTCCTTTTCTTCCAGTTATTATTGTTTCTTACATGTACTACAGGTGGACCTATCTTATCCAAAGCTTCATATCTGTATCCCATGTCTATTAAATCTACAAATGGTTCTTTCACATGTCTAATCACTTTGACATGTTATTGCTTCTTCATTCTAGAAATAAACTTTTCATTCTTTTTGAGGGATGTATCTATCAATCCAGGCCCAAGAGATAATTCATTAAACTTGTTACGATACTCCTCAAACGACATCTCCTCCTCTTATTTAAAATCCATAAAATTTCGGTAAACACAGGATTTTCCTGCTTCTGGCATATACTGCACCTCTAGAACTTCTTTGAATTGTTCTCAAGAGAAATCATCTTCTGACTCATTCTGAGTAGTAGATTCCCACCAAACTAGAGCTCCATCTTGTAGTTGCCAAGAAGGTAAGAATCTCTTCTGCTTATCTACAATATTCGATCCATTGGAAATTCTTTCACAAGAGCGGATCCAAGCTTGTACTTCAATGATGGTTTTCATTCCTTTGAAAGGTTTACCACCAAGGCTGGTATAGATCTTGCATAAAGTTGCAAATTTGATTTGGGGCTGTACTGGAACTACTACTTCCTCGACTACTGTAGCTGCAGGAGTTTGACCATTTGTGGTATTACTTCCTCCCCTACTTTGTAATCTTCTTCCACTTATTTTCTACTATCTGTATATAGTAAGAAAAGGATCTTTAGGATATATTGACGAGATATCTTAGGGAATGCTATATATTATGAATATACTTATTCAGGTTAAAAATTTCATTTATGCGCTCTCTCAGACTAAACTCATCGTAGAGCATTACTAACCCTATCTCTAATGAGTCATACCCCAACAAAGCCAAGGTTCTCACTTAACCTTCAGCTCTGATACCAAATGTGACAAACTGTCTCCTCGACCCTCAGGAAACGACACTAATACATAATACGATATTCATGTGCCATAAATCCAAGTGCCGGGGAGGCAGATTATCAAGGGTGTAAAAGAAAATAAAGATAGAAGATAACACACTAATAGAATTTCACATCGCATTCAACATTTTAATTACACATAGATGATCAGAGTCAAATACAAATACATTGGGATAATTATAACTGTCTATCCGCATATATGCTGGGAAATACATACTACATAATACATCAGAATATAGGTAGATATCTACATAAGGTACTTCAGATTCATAGCTCCAAAAGACTTCTTCAAAATGCTCCTCAACATGCTCCAAAATGCTCCAAAGGTATCCTGAATACACGGCTTCCCGAAAAATAGGGCACCCAAAGTTTAAAGGGAAAAACAAACTCTGGGTCAGTCATAGAACAGGTGTGATAACACAAAGTACGATGTTTTGAAAACAAAATGGTATCTCATAAGACCGCACCGCACATAAACACGGAATGGGTTTTTACCTTATGATAACCAAAAATCTTTATTACGTAAAATTTGGGGATATTATTTTTAATGATTTTCTTTGAAAACATTTGCAAATAAACTTAATAATCTTAGCTGAAATTGTTACATTGATTAAATTCCAGCATAATAGGTTTACGATCAAGTCTGAAGGTTCTTATTGGAGAATGGATTTCCATACAAATGACCAGGTGAAGGGACTATCTTCCGATAGGTAAACCTTTAGATGGATGTCCCGAGGAACCATCACAAAGCTCCTCTACCAACAAAAGACCGACCTATCTCTATAACTAGACAGTACCGAATATGTCATCCCCCGGTCGTTACCGACCTTTATCCGAGAGCTCTCTTCGCATACATCCACATTAATTTACATCTCGAACGTCGTAGCGGGAAGAAATATATCTAGAAGGGAATGATCATACCCTAATTGGGAATTACCCACTAAGCCTTACCGCGTCTAACCCTGTTTCGGTCATTTCTGGTTGATGAGGCTTAAGGCAACGATTATTTTTTCACATAGCACATCTTCTTTCACTTTGAATGTCACATTACCATTCCACATTCACACGACTGATTTCTACAAACGTATAACTTTCTGAACTCGTATGTCTTGGGAAAGGGTGTTAAGCTAAGAGAAGGTGTCCTCTCCGCCACCGACTGATATACTTTTATAGAGATCACTCGTTGTGATTTGGAATGCAAGGTCAGAAATTCATCCATACAAGTTCATTCTGGGACCGAACGAAACCAAAGATACTTTCCTCGGCCATTACTAGGCGAGAAGTCTTTGTGGTTCTGAGATTTTTCATAACAAAGAGACCACTGCTATAATATAGTGAATCGGGAGTTTATCCCAAATTAATAAATAAGTAGTCCCTCGTTATTATTTATCTGAATATCTCCATCTTCAAACATCTTTAATCTTTGAACATGTAAACTGGTTCGAAGTGGTTTTGGGGTAGGAATCACCCGAATCTGACCCCGGTTCCTTCGAAATCCAATCATCGATAAAAATATGCAATTAAGTGACTGTCTTTCGATATCATTTTCCTTTACCAAAATATCTTCGAGAGATATATATTTTTAAAATCTTCTACTTTAAATACGGAATCATTTAAACCTCTCTTTTGAATATTTCTCAAATCATTTTAAAAGAATATCCTTTGAGAAAATAGGATTATAGAAATCATTCTACTTTTATTCAAAATCAACTTCCGTATTCAACGAGTGCTATGGATGGAATAACGGTTAGATCGCCTTTTAAATTCCACGAATAGAACAAGCTCCCTCTTCGGATTTTAATAATGCGTATAATCTATAAAATCCAAGTTGAGCATCCGGGATTTTCTTTCGATATGTTCCACCCCTCGTCTAAAAGAGAAAACTGAGACCATGTAAGTTCAGAGTATTGGTTGCTCCATCTCTAACCTTAGTTACACATCTTGTTTTTACTTTTAGATCGCAAAAGCGGGACAAATGTACCAGTCGTTTTCGCATACTCATTTTCCCTTTTTAAACCACTTAACTATTTGATGAACCATCTTTGAAATAATGTTAAATTGTTCAAATTTCTTTCAAAATGCTTTATTATTTACTTAAAAATGTTTACATAGGATTTGGAAAAAAAATGTTAAGTTTCAACCTTTATTTCAAAAGTTATTGAAAAGCGTTGCGAAAAGTGTTGCGAATAGTGTTCAAAAAGTGCTTTAAAAACTATATTCTTCAAAACGAATTTTATATCATTTAGAAAACCATATTTTCAACTTAAATCGCTTTTAAAACATTTTAAAATATTTTTAGAATTTATTTCATATTTTTAAAACGATTATTTCTTAATTTTCAACTTTGGTCATTTAATGCAAAAACTGGATTTTTCTTGAAAATTGATTTTGCCATATTTCAAAATATACAAGATGAAATCTTGATTTTCTTTCTTATATGAAAGATATGGATATAAGGATTCGGAAAATTCTTACTTCAAATAATTTCGAACTGTATTCTACTTCATATGTTCATTTGAACTTTTGACGCGAAAATACGAACTACCGTTACGCGACGCGTCAAATTTTAGGCGTATTTTGATATTCATATACAAACTTTGTCGAAGCAAGTTTAAACATGAATGAATCATTTCTAAAGTATATTTAATCATTTTTTCAGCGTATAAATGATTCCATATCACATTTTATTTCTTTTGAAAAGTGATTTTCATGTGATTGTACGTCGTGTAAATCCGTAACTTGCTTTAATATTTTCATGCAATAAACAACACATGGAAATCAACATCATAACCAAACATCCAAACAAACATATCACAACATCACAACCTAATATGTACATACAAATTAGGAGTTCTTACCTTAGTTGTAAATGAACTAACTTTAAAGTGATAATAACTTTTCTAACTTCAATCGGGTGCTCACGAATGCTTGTTTTAAGGTTTCTAGGTGGCTTGACTTGACTTGTGAAGGTCTTTGGAGCTTTGGGACGTGAGTTCCAAAGAGGTTTAGGCTCGGCTTGATGGCGAAGGGGGCGTGAGCAATAAGAGGGGGGATGAGGAGTTTTGAAGTTGTTCGGACGGAGTTTTATTGATTTTTGTTTTGTTTTATTTTTTGGAATATTTTGACATTATTTCATTATGGAAAGAAGCCATTAAAGGATGTAAGAGAGCATAAGAAAGTAGAGAAGAATTGGTGCAAAAGTGAAGAAGAAACGGATGAGTGTTTATAGAAAATATTTAAGAATAAAATATAGATTTGTGTTTTTACTTAAATAACATTCCTTAAGAATTAAGTAAGTCTATTTAATTCAACAACGCTGCGACAACTTTAAATCGACAAAACGTTAATTTTTGACAAAATGTTTTACGGTCACATTTTGACGTTTTAGTTAAACTATTTATTTATGTAAACCAAATTTAAAAATAAATTTGTATAATGTTATTTAAAAATATAAACACTCATAAATAAATTAAAATAATTTATTAAATCATTTAATCTTACTTTTCTAAAATCAGGATTTTGTCACTTTTATCGATATAAGCAAATGTTACTATTTGTATGTATACTTGTATTTCCAAATCATATCTGATATTGTTTGAATCACAAAACCTTTTATAGTTTATATTTAAAATCGCTTTAAATGTTATATTTTTAAGTGGTCAAATTCTGGGTCGTTACGTTACTTGAGTCTTTAAGCAAGATAAAATAATAGACTCTATAATTGTTCTAGCATAAATAAGGATAATAAAGAGACAGGAAAGAGATAAATCAAAAATAAGTATGATTAAATGTTGCTCAATTTATAAGATAGGTTAACTATGATTGTTTGCTCTTGTCCTTGATTTCTGCTTTAATTAGGCTGAATTTCTAATCCTGTAATTATGATGTGACCCTAATTCTACCCTTTTTGATTGGTATGCTACTCCATAGAGCTTACTATGGATCAACCGCTATATAACTCCCTACACGGCAGCCAATGATATCTACGAAAGATGCATAGAGAAACCACTGTGGATCCAAACGACATATATAGCTCCCAACATAGAAGGAAGTGATGTCTACGAAAGACACTCATACTAAGTGCTTGGAACTCATAGCAATGACTGAGCACCCAAATGGAAGTCGCACGCATAACTACCACCATGCCCATGCCTCCTTTTGCTCCACCCATTGGGTTTTCTTATTACCTCAACATCCAGCGTAAGCATGCCCCTCATCCCACTTCAGGCTAATGTGAGATCACCGTATGTCCATAAAATCTATAGGGAAAAGCTGTTGGTACCGATCCATCATCCAAATAATATCTGGTTGCGCCCCTTATCCAAATCCCCCGTGATTTGGACTTTTATTTGACCAATTACTACCATTCTTAGCATAAGCGTTCCCTAGGGCATGCTATTTGGTATAGGTCCTAGTTTTATTTTTGATTATTAACTTAGATAAATTATTTTAAATATGCCTTTACAACTTATCCTCGCTATCTTTGCTTATTAATTTATCCTAAGTCTTAAAATAAGCCACATTATGTTCTATTTCTTATTATAACCTACGTTATAATCATGCTTATTATTTAACCCAAGGTCTAAGTGTGAAAATAAGCTTCTTTCATCTTTTACTCTATTTAATTATAATTCTAAGTTATAACTATGCTAATTATCTTTAATTAGTCCAACTAGAATTATAATTAGGCGTGATTTCAGTCCAATTCCATTGTTTATTACAGTCTAATTCCATTATTTATTGCAGTCTTTATAATTTACATCTTATTTTCTTCATTCAATATTCTTACTTATATAATGCATATTCACATTTAATTTATTCTAATCCATATATGAAGAAAAAGGGAGATGAAGAGAATATACGCTTGCATAAAATCTAAAATGTCGAAAAAATGTAAATAACGGTAAATAAACTTAAATACTATAAATAAACTATAAATCAATAAAAACTATGCTTAACACAAATAAACCAAAAGAATAGCTAAAAGGAAATAGACTGAAAATAATTTTAAAAACTGTAAATAAAATACTAAAAAGGTTATTCCAAAAATTATAGTAAAACTACTTAAATAAATCTTAAAATAATTACAATCACTAACCTCCGGTCCTAAGCTTTTCTTTTGGTCTTCCTGGATCCACTTGCAGTTGTAATAATTTAATTCATAACGATTTCCTCCTTTGGAAAAATTATTCCGTTTAAGGTCCTTCCTAAAAAGGTGAACCCAATTGAAGAAAATCTATAATGAAAAAAGTGTTAGGTCTAGGGGTCTATTTATAGGTGTAGAAGTGGATCTCGGACTGTTGGATTTGGAGATTGAATAGGATGCAACCACGTTATAGGTTGAATAGGCCATCCGATGTAGATACGGAGGGACCAGATCGGTTCAAACGATGCAAAACACGCCGGCTAAGGGTTTTGGGACGTTCGAACGAATGAAAGTTCGTTCGTTGGAAATTAGTAGAGGCGGGTCGATTGGGCGGTTGACCGCCTTGGTTCCCAAGTCGACCGACTGGTCGACCTGCCTATATATATATATATATATATATATATATATATTCATTTCTTTGATTATTTCGTTCTTTGCTCAAATTAACTCGGATTCTGACGTTCTATATATGGAAATTGACCAGAAAATTACCACGAACACAATGGTACAACTTTCGTTGCTTGATTATGCAAATCTCACAAAGTTATTTTATTATTAGTTAATTAACAAATTAATTATTATGGATTAAATACCGGGTTGTTACAGATAGCATATACCATATATAACGTTACATAATATTTGACATATTAGTCGGTTAAGATTTTTCTAGACTGTAAATTTTGTTCCCATCCTGATCCATAATTTTCCGAATCGATGAATGAGTTAAGATACTATAGAAGAGCTAAAATAGACATGGCATGCATATCCATAACCCTAACATAGAAATATTCAAACTTCATAATACAAATATAACATTATTGAAATATCTATCAAATCCTATAAATGCCACTCACTTTATCCATCCATATTCACATTTCTTTCCACCCCTATTTCTTTTCCATCTCTCTCTTTTGTCACCTCCATTCAGATCTCTCACCACCACTATCTCTTTTTGGACACGCTTTATTGAATTTCTCGCCATTGTTAACCTTTGATATCAGTGTTTTAGGTTAGTGTAATTATATCATTAAAACTGTGATTTACATTATAGTAATCTTATTCTACAAAAAAAGAATCATTTTAGCGACACTTCTGTTTTATATTAAAAAGGTAATTTGCACTTTTTAGAATTTGTTTGTATTATTTATTTAAATGCATCGCTTTGTATATTCTCAAAATAATTTCATGATTACATGTTACTTAAGGACATAAAATCAACTGATTGATGAAAATTTATTCTTTTTTCATGTTATTTTTTATTTTTAAACATATTTTAATCTTATTCTACAGAGACAAAAAATCATTTCCGTGACTGCAAGTTCTACATTTTTGTTTTATATTAAAAAGGTAATTTGCACTTTTTAGAATTTGTTTGTATTGTTTTTTAAAGTGCATTGCTCTGCGTATTCTCAAAATAATATCATGACTGCATGTTCTTTATGGACATAAAATCAACCGATTGATAAAAAATTATTCTTTTTTCCTGTTATTTTTTATTTTTAAATATGCATAAAGATTATGTTTCTCGTAAAAAATATTCAAAAATATATGTCGGTTGTCACGTTACCATTACTTTAATCTATTAAAAAATTAGTTTCAACATGCAACACAGTTTATTAACCAACCAATGCATATTAAACACTCTAATATGCAAAGGTTGACTCAAAAAGATGATATATCTCCAAAAAGATCTTCAACGGAAGATAGTGTACATGTCCAGAAATCAACAAACGACGATAAATCCTCATCAAAAGATGATTTTGGATGGGACGATTAATTTATTTCTGGAGTGGTAAGTGATATATGGTTCAAAACTTTAAAAAAAATCAAATTTTATTATCTTAACGGTCTTCTCTTATTATTTTTGCCATCAACGTAAACTTCCATAAATGCATCTCTATAAATATTATCAAATGTTACTATCACTTAAAAATAAGATATAGCAACCGTTTCTTTTTACGAATTCAGTACACTCTCCTACATATATTACCAAACTTAACATCACTTAAATATATAATATAACAGTTAAACTTTCTATTCGTTTTCGCTCTTTATTAATTGATAACAAAACAAAAATTCAACCTAACAAAAGCTTTAAATGTTCGAACTTAGAAATGAAATTCAAACTTATTACACATGATTCCAACGAAAGAACATAGCTACATATTTAAGAAAACTATTTCTCTTAAATATGTTAAACATATATAATTTGTATAAAGAAAATCAATTTACGTGCGAAGCATGTGCTATCATCACGCACGAAGCGTGTGTCATTTCTAAAGTTGGCGTTTCATTATAAATAAACACATATATAATTTTTTCCTTTCTAAAATAGGTATACTATTACACATATACACGTTTTTTCATTCTAAATTTGGTACAAGTGAACTTTTTATCATTATTAAAAAATTGTTAAGATCAACACTGAATTAATGATAAGTGATGAATATTGTAGCTTGTAATTTTGAAAAATAATGATATTTTCAATTAATAGGTTTGTAATTTGGCATCTGAGTTGTTTTTCTACAAATTGTATTTGCTTAGTACGTTCAAAATAAAATGATTTTCACAAATATTTAGTTATATTTTTGTGTTAAATCAAACGTAGTTAACCTGAATTTTTATTTCCAAGTTACAATATCTAATTTTTTAATTAGTTTATTTTTTTATATTATTAATTAATAAAAAATGAATTTCTAAAGTAATTTATTTGTTAGATTCTATTTTTAAGTGATATTAAGACTTGGTAAATATTCATAGGGGAAAATTTGAATTTGTAAAAAAAGCTTAATTGTCAGATCCTATCTTTAGGTGATATTAAATTTTAATAATATCTGTACAAAGGCATTTTGGTATTTCATTCTGGCACCAAAAGAGTGTGACAATAAATATATTACGATTATTATAAAGGACAATTTTGGAACTTCGCGGTTGGACCAAAATTTTTGCTTCCAAACCAACTATTAATAAAGATTTATTCTGTATATCATTTATTTTTTTAAACAAATGTACCAAAAAGTAAATGTTAAAACTCCAAATCTATACATATAAATATCTATCTAGAAATATTAATTTTAAAATTAATTAACAATGCGAACTTTCATTTATTTTCTTAACAAACACTAAATGCTTAAAAATGATAAATCAATGTTTATCTCATTATTATCTACAAAACGATATTTTTTTGGGTTCAAATACATAAATCACATAACATAAATTACTACTAAAAAAAATAGGTTTAGTACCTAACTTAATCATCTTAACAAATTCACTGTATATTGAACTAATTCAATTTTTTAAATATATTTATAATAATAATTTTATAAAACGCACCGTGTGGAACGCACGGGACGCACTCACTGAAAAATAATTAAAGCGCACCTTAAAAGTTTCTTAAAATTAACGTTTTCAAGCTAAAGGGAGTATGCACGAAGCCATTGATATTCTGGCTAAATTTTTTCAGCCCACTCTGATCTTAAATGAGCCTCCATATTGAAACCCGAGCTCATAGTCCTACAGTTGGAGGCAGATCTCTAAAATCGTTTTGAAGCCCATTTCAAATTTATGCTCACATCGCACCCAGTTCTTTGAATAGACCCCCACCCTTGGATTGCTCATGCTGGCCCTCTTAACAATATTCATCTATTAAAATTACAATTGAAGAAGAACAAAGCTTATAGAAATTCTGTCAATCATTCAATTTTCTCCTCCCATCTCCGATTTTGGTAAACTCTTATTTTGTTTTTACTGAATTGGATTTTTATATATCGTAAATGGCCTTTATTTCGCTCCTTAGTTCTATTGATTTGTGAATTGGTACACACAACAGTCAATAGTGGATGTTTAGGGATTTGTTGTGCTGCTAAATAATGTTGCATCCTATACGGTTCTAGATTTGTGAATTGCCTTCATCAGAAAAATATTGCAAATGAGAACTAGGGTTTTGACACTCCTCATCGCCATCATCGCCTCTTTTAGACTGCTCTAGACTCGCCTTTTTTTCCCTCGATTTGTCGACATGAATATTACGTGTAGTGTAACTGCAGATACATTTGATCTATATTTTCAGTTTATTATTATTATTTTCTACTAATTTTGGTTTTCCGCTTGTATTTCTGATATAGTTCAATCATGCTTCGTCAACTTATTCGAAGGAGCTTAGTTGAGAAGATACCGAATGGGACCTTCCAGTCGTCATCTCGATTTTTTTCCAGTGATTCTTCAGACCAGACTATCCGAGCTACTCTATTTCCTGGGGATGGGATTGGGCCTGAAATTGCTGAATCTGTTAAGCAGGTTAATGTCTATAGATTGTATCTTCATTATTGTTTTATTCCAGAGTTTCCAAAGCTTAGTGCATAACTGATCTTCATTGCCCAGAGCGATTCTTTAATAGCATTGCTTATATTCCTTAATAATCTGTTGGACATGTAGATGGTTTTCTAATTCAGTTAACGAACTTTCCTTTTACATTGTGTGATAACAATTCAAGCTTATCTTAACGTTTCTTATTCTTACGATTGTTATCAAACTAGTGTAATCTTAATAGCAATATTTCGGCTTATCCTGGGGGTGTTATTTCTATTGTTGAATACTCCTTTTTTCTTCTTCTCTCTCTCGCCTGCAATACTGCCATTGCCATTGTTAAGACAAACTACTTGAATTCACAATGAAATAACAACAATTTTAGCTGCTGCTTTTTATGTATGTTTGTTTTAACTTCCTCCAGATTAGCATGCAAAATCTTTGGAATTAAACGTTTACTAAATTGTGTACATAAATGGTTATGAATATACAGTACCTACTCTCTCCGTTGTATCCCTTGAGCCTTTCAAAAGCTATTTTTACAATTGATTACTCTGATGATATAAGATTTGGTGATTATGGTATTTACCTGTTGTTTATGTATGTTAAATAGCAGAACACAATCTATATGAGAAGTCATATGCATGTAACAAATATTTTCTGCAGAAGATTAGGGCTAAAATGATAAGGATCAACGAAGGTGAATTTAGAAAGATTGTTAGAATAATCAGCTTTTGAATTTGTTATTATATTACTCATATCTAGATGATTTGTAGATTTGGGTACAAAAACTTGACAGCCATTTTGAATTGTTTTATAGTTTTGTTGAGTAATATTTAGTCTGTCTTGACAGTAGGAAGTATTGCACCTTAGTAGTCTGGATGATTATGAACATACATCAGCACTTGTAAACTATGGGGTTTGGATTACAATAAAACAAGTATGTCTGAAGAAGACAAGTGCTAAAATGACTGGCATCTGTCAACGGTGAATTTAGAAAGAATTGTTTGCAGGCATAATCAGCAAACTTTGGTCAAAGAGAGTGTGTTAATGTATTGTTGATTTGATTTAAAAAATTCAAGCCATTTGGAATGGTTCTTTAATTTTGTTGAGTAAGTCTAATTTGTCTGGTCTCTTTAATTTTTATAAAAGTATCACGCGACACCTAAATTTTATGGATAAATATTAACATATATCATATAAATTTAAAGTTGGGTTACATATTTATCTCAGCCACTGTTGAGAATTTATTGTTCCTAGCATTCAACTTTTTTTGTTTGCCATTGAATGACAATTTGAATGCATAATCAATATATAGATCACTGAAAATTTCATGCATGATAATTTTCAAGGCAACATATTCATTTTGCTCCATTGATTTTTTGAGTCTAACAATGGCATCCTCTCCCTTTTCATTTCTGATAGCCAATTGGTATTGTTGCAGATATTCAATGCAGTAAAAGTACCTATTGAATGGGAAGAGCATTATGTCGGTGAAACAGTAGACCCAAGAACACAAAGCTTTTTGACATGGGAAAGCTTAGAATCTGTACGCAGAAATGGTATCGGCTTAAAGGGTCCAATGGCTACTCCTATTGGGAAAGGACATAGATCTTTAAATCTTACTTTAAGGAAAGAGCTCAACTTATATGCTAATGTCAGACCTTGTTACAGTCTTCCTGGTTACAAAACACGATACGATAATGTTGATCTTGTTACTATCCGTGAGAATACAGAAGGAGAATACAGTGGCCTTGAACACCAGGTAACCTTTCTGCTTAATCAATGTCTTCTGGAAGTTGTACATATCTGCAATACTCCCTACCTGTGTAAATGGCTAGTTTGTAGTAATAATTTATTTAAGGCATAAAACAATACATGGATGCATGGAACACTTGTTCCGGCAGCCAACATTTCCTTTAACATGTAGTTTATCTTTTTTGCCTACCGTGATTAGAAAAAAGAACATGTTCAATTATATACAGGTCCAAAGCAGTACGTTTTGCTTACATTAACTAGGAGAAAGGTGAAAACCATATATTTTCACTTCATTTTTTTGGTGGTTAGGTTGTGTATAAAGTTTATCATACATGTTTAATTATATATATATATATATATAAAGTGTGTGTGGAGACACACACATACATACTGTAGAGATGACATTGATTAACCATCTACAGATAGTAGTATCGGGGTGTTTTGTGGTTTGTGGGGGGGGGGGGCGCACTTAATTAACAGTTATTAATGGTCGTGGCAAAACCAGTCATTGATTATTGCCTTGCTACTGTCATTTTATTAAATAAATCTAATGAATATATTGATCTGGAAACAGGGTGTTAAATATTGGTTAAATGATTTTATAATTAGGGTCAAGGTTTCGGGTTTTGGATTTCGGTCCCATGTTATGTCGGAATTTTCATACATGATATCTCATATCGGATGAGACCTCGGACGAGATGAATGTATGTTAGATTTATATCTTGGAACAATCTCGAAGTAACTTATGTGTCAAAAATTAACATTATGACTTTTTTTATTAGTTATCTTAAAAATATTGTAACATTGGTTTAATTGCATCGAAAAAGTTTTTTTTTTTTGAAATGGTACTTTATATACAACGTGTCACGGGGACAACATATCACATGTCACTAAACGTTCGAAGCACGATACGCAATGCATCGAAAGAGTTATTGGGCTAGAAAGAGTATATTGTTAATTTTCTAGGTCAGTTAAGTAGTTGATTTGGTAGTGAGTGGATGATTTTCTAAATATGGCCGTTGAAAAAAAAAAATAAAGCCTTTGTTATGACTCGCCCGAGTAAAGTAAAAAATAGGATTACAATATTTGTGGACATATATAAGAAGTTTTAAAGAAGTTATGGAAAAGAAAAACATATAACTTCGAATGAGATGTGGATTGCACTCGTTTTAGATTCGTCTTGCTTAAGTGCAAAATGAGATGTCAAGCGAGATATCGGATGCAATTATCGAAATTTAAACAGTGATTGGCGGTGCAAATAGAATGCTGATCTAAGGGTGTGGGGTATTGAACCTAGCTCACCTATAATTATTTGTTGACACCAAGGTTTGAGGTTTCGACCCAAACGTTAAGATTCCAATTGTTTCGTTCCGGTTTCAGTAGGAACCGAAATGAAACCAAACTGAAATTCCATTCCAGTAATTACAGAACATTAAATTTTATAAAAGAAACGCAAAAAAGGAGTTAATTTGAATTTCAAATAGACAAATATTCAAAATTTGAGGGCCCATTTGGTTTCGGTTTGGATTTTGTGTTTTGCGTTTACAAATTCATTACAAACTACGGGAAGAGCGGAGGAAAACATTTGAAATTTTAAGTTATTATGACGATGATGGAGGGACGACGGAGGGAATGGAGGAATGACAGGGGGATGGATTTCCCAAAACACGAAAAACAAAATAAATTTATCTTTGATTTTCTACGTTTACTTCATTTTTCAAATTGGTTGTTTTTCAGAAAATGCACGTGTGCGCGCTTTTTTGGTTAGACGTAAACACAAAACTAAAAATAACAAACCAATTATAACCTGAAATTTTAACTTAGGAAATATGCAAAATAACAAAATATGCAAATGATGTAAGTAAAAAAAGTTGAAAACGAAGAGCGAATAAACATTTTTAATGTTATAAATATTTAAAATTAATTCGTATTGTTCGTTTATATCTTATTTTAAATTAAAGATAAATTATACGTTTTATTTCAATAAATTAAAAAAAATAATAACAAAATCTGAAATTGATACTAGAACCAAAATATTGAAAATTTTCAAATTAGATCGAAATTCCTAAAATTACCAAAGTCCGACACCGAAACCAAAACCGAGATTTCTAACCTTGGTTGACATGTACATACACTGAAAACAACCATCCAAACTGAATGGATCAGAACCTAAAATAACTCAACCATCATATATGCCCGAACATACCATGATCAACTTGGTGTTTTTCCCACTTGTATTCTATTAGAATGACTCGCAATGCAGGTTACCTTTGCATAAATGTTATTTGGATTAGACTAAAGGGACTGTGCAAATGCATATGTTCAATTAAGGATTTAACTTTTATTGTCTTTGAGTATAGGTGGTGAGAGGAGTTGTAGAAAGTCTCAAGATCATTACTAGACATGCAAGTACAAGAGTAGCAGAATATGCTTTTCATTATGCCAAGGCTAATGGGAGGAAAAGGGTGTCAGCTATACACAAAGCAAACATAATGAGAATGTCAGATGGACTTTTCCTGAAGGTAATTTATTTCTTCTTTATTTGTCTAATCCATATTATTATAAACTGGGAAGTGAAGTTTATGTTACATTTGCAGTGCTGTCGTGAAGTTGCTGAGAAATACCCTGAAATTACTTATGAAGAAGTAATTATCGACAATTGTTGTATGATGGTATGACTTGTTTTTTATTTGATGTTTATTTTGCTCATCGCTGAATAAAATTAAATTATTTTTGGGGTAAATGTGCAGTCAAATCCAAAAGTTTGATCTGTTAACTATACCCTTGAAAACTTAATCTCTTTACTCTTGTTTATTCTTCGGTCTGACCTGATCATTCAACATTTTTTGTAACACAGTTAGTTAAAAATCCTTCTTTGTTTGATGTATTGGTGATGCCAAATCTCTATGGTGATATTATTAGTGATCTTTGTGCTGGCTTGATCGGTGGATTGGGATTGACTCCTAGGTATACTAACTAGCACACACAGATTTTATATATATAACCCCTTGTTTAAATTATTTAGGCTGCAGCTGGTTTACGTTTTTACTTTTGGGTTTTCGTCGATATAAAAATACGCACGATGCATGTATATTGTGAAAAACGATCAATTTGGAAAACGAATTTAACAAAATAGAAAACAACTTTTTCTTCTTCTTGTTTTGGAAAATAACGGAAGCACGAGAAACAATTCATCATTTCATTGTTCCTCCATTCCCTCCATCGCCCCCTTCATCTTCCTTCCATCACCTCCGTCTTTCCTCCGCTCTTCTCATATTTTGTAATTAATGTTGAAAACCCAAAATACAAAATAAACCAAATGCGGTATTAACTTTTATTTATTTTGAGGTCACTCATCCACTGCATTACTCTTTACAGCTGCAATATTGGTGAAGGTGGCATTTGCTTGGCAGAGGCTGTGCATGGTTCTGCTCCAGATATTGCTGGAAAGGTGCTATGTTCTCACTCTTGAACTTTATTTTTCAGGAACGTCTTTTTTTACTAGTTAGTAATTTGATATTTATTATTAGTGACACTGCTTCCAAGAATGGTACTTCTCTCATATTGTTTACCAAAGCTTGCCGGTTCATAATCAAAATCACATTTTGGATATGCATCTGCATGTAGTATCATGAAAATGCATTTGTTAGCTGCGCTGTCAGAGCTTTTTTATGTATAAATTTGCTGACGAAAAACGAGTGAAAATGAGTGGGAAACAACACAAGTAAATAAATTGCATCTCTTATCATGCACTTCAATTCATCCAGTGAAAATTATGTTAACTATAGTGTGTAAAGTTGCTTTGGTTGTTCAAAGCAGATATCTATCTTATATTTAAAAGCGATCCTTGTTATTTTGCACGAAATATACTAGGATTAAAATGTCATTTATGCCCCCATTCAAACAAACAAAGAACATCAGTGTTGTTTACGTTTGATTTTCTGATCTTTTTATGAATGTGAGTGAAATTTAGTTTATCCGGTCTTTACGTTAATGTGATTATTGAATCGCAGAATCTAGCGAATCCAACTGCCCTTCTTTTGAGCTCTGTGATGATGCTCCGTCACTTGAAATTAACGGATAAAGCTGATCTCATCCAAAATGCAATACTCAAAACAATTGCCGATGGCAAGTATAGAACTGGTGATCTTGGAGGTACTGCAACAACTACTGATTTTACCAAAGCAGTCATCGACAACCTTTAAATTTTGTTCCGATTATATTAATTCATCGGTTGCCGCTATAGTTTTGAGATGCTAAAGAAAAGGCGAATAAACGACTGCAAATCATATTTCTAATTTATTTTTTGCTTGCTATTGTTATAATTGGCATTTGGCTACACAATGCATGTGATTTTGTACCTCACTGTAAACTGGCTGCAGTTGTATAACCTTTCCCACTATTGTTTACGTTGTTTTGTTTTACTTGTACTGCTTTGTCAATGCTAAAAATATGTAATAAGGTTCTATTTTTCTAATCACGATATATGCATGTTGGAATTATAAGCACGTTGGTCGATGGATTGTTGATTACAGATATAATCTTCAAAGTTTGTAATTGTCAATAACATTAAACATGTATGTGTGCATATGGGTATGCATTATTGGTTAAGATGTCTTTGATTTACTTGCTTTATGGTTTAACGTGTCTGCTAATTACAGGAGATGCGCCCACTTTGGTACTAGATTTATTCATATGGGTGTATTTATGTTACTGCTCTTAACCCGTGTTTTGCCTTTGTTTGTTACTATCATTCGATTTACTTGTCATTTCTTGCCAGTTGGTTCAAGGGAAATGAATCAAATCTCACTTCATTTTGAACAATAATTATTCTGAATTATCCGTTCTTAAGCAAGTAGGTATAATGTCGTATTCTATGCAATAAAGCGGGTTTCAAAGATATCGGCGTGCTAGTTGTTGAATTAATCCATTAAAATAACTCATTTATGTATATTGCAAAATCAAAACTCCATTTTTAGCTTCGTCTGAGCAGATTAATATATTGTAGCGTTGTTGAACCAAAGTTTATTATTGTGTTTGTACAATTTTGTTTCCTGAGCCTTTTTTTGTTTTTTGTGTATGGGTCATTATTAGAAAACTAAGCTTTAATTATTTCATATGCTAAATCAAAACATGGTAGAAAACAAAAGACTAATTATTTCAATTTTTAAGTGGATCATATTAGATGCACTGCTTTCCCTTGTTTTAGATTGTTTAATATCTTTATTAATAGTTGTAATACTTTTGGTGTCACACTTTTTTGGTATCAGCGTGAACCACCAAAAATCTCCTCTATCTTAACATCGTTTTAAAATTTGGATCTAACTTCTTTTACAAATTCAAAATTCTTCTCTACTAATATCACTGAATCTATCTTTTTTTTGCCAAGGCCAGCCGGTTTTATAGTGGACCGTCCACTTTTCATTACGAACGTAATAAAAGTTGAAGTACAGGAGTAAGGTAAAAACACCTTAACTACTAAGTAAAAAATGAAAATACAGCACATGTACGTGATAACTATGTCACAGTAACTAAAAATATCACTATGATTAGGTCTCCTCCGAAGAGGAAGAGTCACCATCATCCGTAGACACCTGAGAATATACCAAATGGACATTCCCACAAAGACCAGCAAAACGACGGAAACATAAAGCAAGACAAGGATCATAACCCATAGCATCAGAAGAGTAGATAAACAACCGATCTCGGGAAGTATCAGCTAGCATGACAGAATTCGAAGTCGCATACAAACCATCCAAATCAAGAACTAAGGAATCACCAGACGGTTTGTAATGAAGGCATCTAAGGGCCAGATAATCATCAGAGACAAATCTAAAGAAGGAACCAACCACAGGGTTAAATCTCATATCAGATATATGATCAACCCAACACCGTTCGGACTCATCCCAAACAACAGGCAACCGCGGCGAGGACGGGATAGGAGCAGCAATGTCACAAGGGACCACAGAATCAGGAGTAGAGACGGGCTTTGCACAAGGCAAAGGAGGCGGACTCAGATCAGATAATGGAACAGTAGGAGGAGGGGAAATCTGAGAGGCAGGGGCCTTGGGAACCCAAATCCTACGCAGGGGGCAAGGCAAAAGGATCTTCGGAGCAGCCGCGAAGGCAACAGAGTGCATGCAAGCGTTAGCCAGGTGGCCAAAAGAGTGACAGGAGGTACAAATATCTGGAGCCCAGCCATAGCGAACGCAGACATCCACAACATGCCCAACAGCAAGCTGAACAGGAATAGAAGAAGAGAGAGGCTTAAAGTGGGATATCTCAATAAGAGCCTTAGCATACATCATTTTATCACGCGCAACTGTATTAGAGTCAAAACATTTCAATTTTTCAACGTTACGGGCTAACCAATTCAACCCAAGAAGAGGCTGAAGGGCAGAGGGAATTTGCGAAAAGTACACCCAAACAGGGATAGAAAGAACCTGTTCACGAGCACGCGCCACTGTTGGAGACCAAGGTGTAACTGTAAATGGCCTTCCATTAAAAAACGAAGGCTCAGCCTCAAGAACAAGCCGCCGATCCTCAGAAGAGGAAAATTTAAGATAATACATGGAGTCGATCAGCTTAACATGCAAATTACCACGTATCTTCCAAGCACTTCGACAAACCGAAGACGCATTAAGAAGCCGGTGATTAGGTTCCAAAAAGAAACCGACCAAATAATCAGACCAAAATTCTACGCCGGCTTGCAAAACAGAAGGGGGAGGGATCATCACTCCATTCTCCTCGACCAGATCAAATTCAATGGGGACGTAGTCACCCGCATTACGGGGCAGGGACGTGAATAGAGAAGACCATGGTTTGGGGCTTGGTAGCGGTGGAGCGGCAGGACCAGGAAGCTCCACGATGATGTGGGAAACAATAGAGGCAGAAGGAATTGAATTACCAGAACAAGCTACACTGTCAATAGGAACAGCTTTCTCAGAGGCATTATCACAAGCACCAGGAGTGCATTGTCCAAAGCTTGGAATATCAGCCGAAACACTACCCTGTTCACAAACAGACATACCAACATCGGCCCTAGCACCAATCGCACCACTCGACACGAGCTTCCCTGAAACACAATTCATATTCTCAAGATTACTCACTTCAACACCACTCGAGACATGAATGGGGAGCTTACCAGGCAAGGACGAATCCTCGCTGAACTGCGAACCCACACGACGAACTAAGCTTGCATGCAGAGGCGGAAATTCAGTGGCAGATTGTAGGAGAAGTTGTGGACACACAGACGCTGAAGCCATGACTTTGAAAACGCGACCCGACCAGGTCGACGAGGGAGAAAGAGGGAACGAAACAAGGGGGGCCGAGGCGGAGAAGCGGGCATGAAGAGGGGAGGAGGAGAGGATAGGCGAAGAGGGCAGGGAGCAGCGCCGAACGTTATTCAGGGTAGGATAATGTCAGACGCCATGACCACTGAATACTTTGAATTTTACTTTAGAATATTTCAAAATTTCAAATATTTTTGACTGAATCTATTTTACTATCTCTTAAACATAGGATCTAATAAATAAACCCCTACAAATATTATCAAACCTTAGTGTCGCTTGAATATAAGATCTAATAACTAAAATTTCTTTACAAATTCAAATATTTTTTCTGTAAATATTACCAAATCTTAATACCACTTAATCTAACATATTCAATTTATAGGAAAATAATTCATGCATAAAGCGCGTCTCATTATCACACGCGAAGCGTGTGCCATAACGCTTACTAAAAAATCTCGTGATTTATTCCCTAAGAAGTCGAATAATGAAAGAGTTTTTCTTGCCTTGCTATTTGGGGCTGTTAATTTCGTACGAGTGTCCGATGTCCGTTTGAGTCCGTGACCTAAAAACGTCCATTCGATTTTCATTTAGTATATGAATTGGGACATCAAATTTGTAAGAGCAAAAATCTCGTTCGGTCCATGTTTGTTCGAATTTCCTATAATTCAATATATCCACTATATTTTTCAAAATATTTATGATAACTGTTTGGTTGGTCATAGAATGTTTATACTTTAGTACATAATGATAAAAATAATATAGATAATAGAAACTCTATTGAAAAGTATAAAATCTGACGTAAATAGCAATGTCTATCTATGTCTGTTCAAGTCCGTGACCGAAAAACGTACGTCCGTATCTGTCCAATTTCATTTAAGACATGAATTAGGACATCAAAATTTGTACGAGCATGAACCTTGTACGGTCCGATTTAATTTAGAACAGAAACTGAACACACCTCCATCCATTCCAGTCCGACCGAGTTACACCCATATTACTATTCAAAAAGAGCATGAATTATTAATATAGATTAAAGTTTAAATATGCATATGACTTAATTCGGTTCAAATTTTATTATACTATTACTACTTGTTATCTGGTGACAAAGTCATTGACCATGGGTTCAAAGTCATTGATCATGAGTTTCTTTTCCGTAAAGTTTATCAACTTAGCCTAATTTTACAAACTTATGATGTAAATAGATCACTTTTCAAACTAATTATAATTATAAATCACTTTTTGCCACATCAGCACCACGGTTGAAAACGCAGGCCGACGACATTTCAAATGTCGCTAGCTATTCTATTTTTGTAGAGTTCTACCGACAATTTTTGAAATGTCCCAGTTACGTTTCAGCAAAATGACACTGGTGCATATTGAAATGTCATCTCTAAGCCATAATTTTTTTTATTAAATTGAATAATGGTTGGAAATCTTCCAAAATGGGCTACTCTTGGCGTCATTTCAAAAGTTTCAAGCATAAAGTCTGTTTGTAAAACAACAGTAACTCTCTTTGTCTTCATATTTTTACTTCACCAAAGTTGAGAGAGAAAAAACCGTTTTGCTACTCTTTTAGAATTTTTGTTCTCTTTGCATCATAAGTAATCAAAAGTAGTTTTCTACTAGATCCAGTTGAAGGATGTCACTTTCTCTTTGCTTTGCATTTATAAAAGTATGATTTGTAAACCCTAACTTAACTCATTTATTTGTAAGATGTTTGTTTTATCCTAATTGTTTATGAAATTATGTAATATTGGTATTTATTGTTATCGTAGAATGATCCGTTATTTAGTTTTGGCTTTTTACTACTTTGACGGTGAATCGGTGATTGATGAACAAATGTGTGAGAAATATGTCGGCAGGTTATATGAACGAGCAAAAGTGAGTAAATGTTGCAACTTAGCAGAATTGAAGGAATCGGTTTTCAAAGCTACCAAAAACAAATCCCGAAGAGTTTGGTTTTAGTTTACAATTAATCTACCGATTTGGGATCGAAAATGATAAAAGTAGTTGATAACGACGACATTGAATTATTGTTTCTGGTGTATCAATGTCGATAGAGTTGATGTGGGAAAAATTAGAAGATTGCGTGTATAGAACAAACCCTATCACCTCTAGTGTGGTTAGTTATGTGATTGAAGAGCATGCTAGGATGTTGGAGTGTAAGACCTCGTAATTTCATGAAATTAAATAATTAAATCAAAAGAGTAAAATCATAATTTTAACATAAATGAAAAAATAGTAAATTTATACGGAAGTTGGAATTAGACTTCTAGACCTATTCCATTGTGTTCAGAATATCATTTATAGTTAGAATACATATATAATTTGCCTAATTTGGTTAAACGGGTAAGAAATTAGAAGAAATCAAACCCAGTAACATTTTCGTAATATATTAATTTCGAGATTTTAGCCTAGGTATTATATTTTTCAATCTATAAATAAATCTCTAACCCTATTCCTTTACTCTAATAATCTTGCCTCCACTTATAAAATCCTACTCATTAAATCAATGCCTAATCCACCAAATTAAATAGATTTATATATAAAACCGATCATCACCAAGAGAGCTACATAATTAAATAAAATTTATTGAGAGATTTGGAATTTTCAAGGTGGGAAATTATGGGCAGTGAAAAAGGAGAAGGATTCACCTCGGAGCGGAAAAGATGTACAACTAATCGATGAGTGAGATTTATCATATATTTGTGTATATTAGTAAGAAGTAGTAGTTCATCTCTTATGATCTTTAACCAAATTATAATGATGTAATTAATAATTAAAAAAGATTTTTTTATATATACCATGAACAATATATAGTATGCTACGGCTAGATGATTAAAAATCAATTTTTTATTGATTGTAATTTTAATCTCCTTCTAATTTAAAAAGTGCGAAATATAAAAGTATCCCAAATTAGACATATTATATGTTACACCCATATATTTCAAATGTTGTCAATGGGAAATCGATACAAACATCGAGCCAAGAGACTTGCTTCAACCATAGAAGTCGAAATATGGAAAGGAAGCAAGAACAAAATCCAGATAATATTATGCCAAGGCCTTAAGTTGGTGGAATAACATAAGGACAGCTTCCTTCCATCAAACATAGCTTCAACATTATGACACTGCGTCGAAAACTTGAGATAGCCACAAAGTATAAGGACCGATCTACAATCCTAACACTCACTTCAATAGGCAGAATTGCGGCATAGCTTTCAAGCACCAAAAATGAAGGTTGTGCTAAGGTTCCAAAAAGTAAGCTTTAATAAGTTGGATCTACGTCACAATCTTTAAGTAACGATAAGATGTAGAGACTGTGTTGCGGCTCAAAAAGCTATACCAATTATATAGAACTATGGCACAGCCTTTAAAACGGCTGTATGCGATGGGGATGCATCGTATTCTTAAACTAACATTAACAGCAATAAGGATGGGCCACCTTCCTAATTTGACATTGAAGTGATAGAACATCGCCTCAATTTCAAAGATGACACTACTCATAGATATAAAGACTCAAGGATGAGCTATGAGGAAAACTGCTCAGCAACCATAAGCCAAGATATAATCCCCAAAAGCAAGCCAAAAAGCTATAATCTCATGCTCAAAATCACAAAACAAAACTTAAATAGAAGGGCGGAGGCGTAGTCCTCTGTTGATAAGGATGGCTTAGAATGGGTTTAGGCGATATGACGTCCCTTTGAACGGCTATGCAGTTTCATTTACTGAGCCATATAGCTTAGTCTTAATTACCTCAAACACCATACTTTCTTTTTATTTTTGATAAACTGTGCAGTACGGCTTCAAGAATGTCAATGCAATTCAGATGCTATATAATATTGTTACCTAGCATAATCAAGAAGATGCATTTCTCAACGGACCATTCACAATAGCAAAGTCCTAGAATGCTTAGAACTATGTAGATTTCCTAAAATGGGGGCAGTTTCTCATCAAAGCTCGACCTACACATGTGCGAAGTTCATTGGCTTGTTGCTTCATGAAACCATGGGCCAAGTTCTATTCAAAATTGGAATTTTCCGCTTCAGTTTCAAGTTTCTCATCCAAAGTCAAAATTCACCAATTCAAATTATAGTTTCCCACCGATGACCACATTGGCAATTCATGTACAGTAAATAAGCAAGATAGATGACCAATACTTAGCATAATCCAAAGACAGGAATCGTAAGAACCGAAGAATGACGTTGGCGAACCATGGGAACCTCTATATACAATAAATAAATGGGGTATTGTAGTAGAAAGCGGGGGATTTGGAGACTTTACTTTATTTAGAAACAAATAAATAAAAAACTGTACTCTTTGCCATTGTTTGTTTGTACTAAGAACAAAAGAAGAAGAAAATGGCATTTTTCCATAGACGTAGGATTCATTAACATCCGAACCACAAAAATTCCCTGTGTCATTTATTGCTTTTAGTACTTTATTTTACTTTTCTCTGTTTTAATGCTAAAACTAGAACACATTGCTTAAGGAATTGGATAAGAGCTTGTCATAATATTTTGGATATTTTCCCTTCATAGTTGTGTAAGCATTATTTCGCATAATTACTTCCTTAAAAGGCAATCTTAACATTACTTAATTTTGTTGATTCCTAATCACGTAAGCGTTCAGCGTCATGATTACTTTAAAAAATACTGAAGTGTTTTCGAGACAAAAAATCTCACTAACATTTTTGGCACTAGAAGGAGGATCGATTCCACTTTAGCAAAATTTACTCGCATCTCCATTAGATACCACTACGCCATAGGAAATCATACCGATTCCAACACTCCTCCTAGCTAAGAACAGCTTCACCGAGCCTTAAAATGCCAAAAAAGAAACTCCTTACCTCTATGACCCAAACCGAGGTAGATGCCTTTACATAGCCTATCTTAGATCCTATCATAGCTGCTCTTCAAGCCTTCACAAAATAATTGAACCAACGCATCAATGGAATATAGATCCCTGGCCCAATATCTGTCCCTAAGCCGATCTCCCATCAAACTTCCATAGCTCATCACCATCATTCACCGATTGCACTAACTACTCAGCGTGTGAGTGATAACGGTAATCTCAGAAGTGAGAATGGTGATGCTGGTCGAAAAACAGATACCAAGCTCAAAAGAAAAATTCAAATCAATCCCTAGATCAAATCGAAGCCTGGGAACATCAATCCATTACTGCTAAAAAAACAAGCACAAACTATGCCTGTGATAATGATGTTACTTCACTTTGCAAAGATGGATCATCCAAAATAAATGCCAGGGAGGATGAGATCCATCAACTGAAATCTCGTATAAAGCTGCTAACAAGACTTTGTTGACAAAACAATGGAGAGGAAGTTAGGGAAGAGGATTCTTTCCCATTTAGTAAAACTATTATAGAAGCAGACTTACCTAATAACTTTAAAGCCCCGTCAATTGATGAATTCGACTACTAACCCACGTGACCATATTTGCAGCTTTGAGTATTACATGGACATTCTATAGATGGGATGGATAGCCATATTCAAGATTTTCCCAATATACACAGCTGGAGCAGCTTCTAGATGGTTCAGGAGGTATATACCAAGAGAAGTTCATTCCTGGCCATAGCTAGCTATGGTTTTCTTAAGACAAATCAACTTTGGGAGAGAGGCTTCTCAAGATGTGACTACTATATCCTACATAAAGCAGAGAAAAATGAAAGATTACGCAACATTATAAAACACTTCAAATCCAACGTGCTTCGAAGTAGGGTGACTTGTGAGAAAGCACTACCAATGGCAGCACATGCTAGGATCAAAAGAAAAACAGCTATGTGGGACAAGAACAGCAGGAAGCGATGTCATAGCATGAAGGCTTTCTATGAAAGGGCTAGTGGATACATCATAATGGATGAAGCTGGAGCCACAGAATCACATTCATCCAAGAGAGCTTCTACTCCCCATAATGAAAAGAAGAAGGGACAGAAGGATACCATCCACCAACAAAGCGGTAGAAAGGACTTAACTTTGTAGCAAAGACCCCCCTCACCCACACACCTGTTTAGATATACGAAATAAATAGAATCGGGCTAGCTTAAAATGTCCCAAACAAGGGGAAGAAACTAGAACAGAATAGGAGAGAAGCATATTACCACTTTCATCGAACCAATGGTCACCATACTGATAACTGCAGACACTTGAAGAATGAAATAGAGATTGATTCAGAAGGAATATTTAGGCAGCTATCAAAAGGTGAACAACATTGAGGGGACCGAGAATGTCTCTCCAGATCCAAATGAAGGCCTAGCAGGAAACCCTAGTCTCGATCGACGAAGGACCACATTTTGCCAAGAAGAGCAAAAAGTGTAAAGGCAGTATGTACAGTACGCTAGAGTAAAGCAAAGAACTATGTTTTGTGTAAGGCAGAAACCTGCCTAGGACATAATCTTCACTGCTACTGACACAGCCATAGTGATTTCCCCACATCAAGACCCATTGATAATTATGGTGCAAATCTCAAACTACACCATGAAGAAAACCTTTGTAGATTCTGGGAGTTCTCTCAAGTTATCTTTAAATCTGCATTCGACCAAATGAAGCTTCCAACAGAACTACTAAAGCCAAACCCTGAACCAATTTACAACTTCAATAATACTGCAAACCTAGAGGCATACTATGAAATTGAATCCCTTGAAATGCACTTTCTCCATCGAGTCAAGGAAGTTCTTGGAGTATATAGTAAGAGCTCGCGACATTGAAGAAAACCCAGGGCAGATTGAGGCTACAAGGAATATGGGAGTCCTAGAGAAACCGAAAGATATCATAAGCCTAAAATGTAGGGTAGCCACTCTAAGTAGATTCATTCCAAAGCAATCGACAAGTGTATACTGTTATTTGACCAAGTGAAAAAGGGACGGAATTTCGAATGGACCAAGGAATGCAAAATCACATTCCAGAATTTGAAGGACCATTTGATCAATAGCCCTATCCTATCAAAACCGGTAATAGTCGAGGACTAATATGTGTATTTAGTTGTAACTGATAAAGTTGATAGTTTTGTAGTGGTTCGAGACGATGAAGGGGCCCAAAGGTCTACCTACTTCAAGAGCAAGCGCTTGTTAGGGGCAAAGATCAACTACTCAGTCATAGAAAAGCTAGCTTACAACATGCTTCTCACAACAAGGAAACCACGAGCCTACTTTCAAGTGCATCCCATCAAAGTCCTTGTAGGAAAACCGTCAAAGCAAATACTGCAGAAACCAAAGACATCGAGTCACTTGTTAAAATGGGTGATGGAGCTCAGTAAATATGATATCTCCTACCGCCTAAGAAAAGTAATCAAAGGCGAAACACTAGCAGATTTCATCATGAAATGCATGCTACTTACTGAGTCACATCCTGAGGAAGAAACGCCCACTCCACAGTTCTGGAAATTGTTTATGGATGGAGCATCGAATGAACCTGGGGAAAGGATCATAATATGCTAATTATTTCAGATGAGCATAAATTATATGTAGCCGTGCAGCTTGGATTCAAAGCCACCAATAATGTGGAAGAAGATGAGGTCCCTCCTCGCAAGCTCAAGATGGCTCAGGTAATGAATGTAACCTATATTAAAATTCATAGCGAGTCCCAATTAGTTGTAAATTAAGTGCACTGGAATTCCCAGAAGAAAGAGCCAACTTTAGCCAAATATATAAAACTATTTAAATGGTTGCTCGAGCAGTTTGATGAATTTAATATAAAACAAATCCTACATGAAAACAATTCTTCTACAGACTCATTATCCAAACTTGCTAGCACTAAAGTAGCATGTGAAATGAAAGCAAAAACGTTACCGATGCCAACCAAATACTGGTCTTGACTAGAGCGTAGTGAGCTACGATCAGAGAAGCTCATAATCAAGAAACAACTAAAAACTAAATGTAGTTTTCAACTGCGACTACCCCTCAACTGATAGAGGAAGACTCATGGATGACTCCTATCAAAAATTTCCTAATAAACAAAAGTCCTACCTCTGAGTAAGAATGAAGCCAATAAAATAAGATATCAGGCTCTGTATTTTTTCTTCTTTGATGGCGTATTATACAACCGTGGGTATTCTAACCCTTATCTTAGATGTGTTTCCAAAGAAGAAGGAATACAAGTCTTTGGCAAAGTACATAAAGGGCAATGCAGGTATTACTCCAGAGGAGCCAAGTTAGCAAAGAAATTACTAAGACATGGTTACTATTGGCCCACTACACTACAAGATGCATAAGAATAAATAAAAATGTAATAGATGTTTAAGGTTTGTCAGTATCCCAAACTTCCTTCCTATGTGCTTATTTTGTTAGCTAACCCATAGCTGTTCGACATATGGAGTATAGATTTGATAGGACCACTTCCCATGTCAAAAGGAGGGGCAAAGTATATCATTATGGAAATAGACTACTTCACCAAGTGGGTAGAACAAGAATCCTTAGCTACAATCACTACAAAGAAGATAGTCACATTCATTATAAGGAACATAATTACTAGGTTTGGGATTTCCTATAAAATAGTTTCTAATAATGGAACTCAATTTGAAACAAAGAAGTTTATGGAGCTTTATGAAAATGTTTCTCCTCAGCCGCACACCTATAGACGAATGGAAAAGTCGAAGCAACAAACAAAACTATTAAGAAGTTACTCAAGAAAAGACTGCAAAAGGCTAAGGGAAAATGAGCAAAGGAGGCATCTTTACTACTATGGGCTTATCGAACTTCATCCAGACCCTCTACTGGCTACACATTTCTCCTTAATCTACGGGTATGAAGCAATGCTCCCAATTGGAAAAAAAATTCCATCAAGTAGGAGAATATCGTATGTGGCAGAAAAAAACAAGGAGTTAAAAGAAGCCACCCTTGATCTTATTCAAGGGAGAAGAGATTAGGTGATAGTCCGATCTGTCACACTCTGACAAAGGATGGAAAAAAACTGCAATGCTAGGCTGAAGGTGAGAAACTTATGCAAGGGAGACCTAGGACTACAAAGATAATGGCTAACACCAAAGACCCATCCGATGGAGCTCTAGGCCCAAATTAGGAAGGCCCTCTAGTTGTAACTAAGGGGCATACTGACTTACAAGGCCTGCTGGAAATCTAGTTCCGAGAACATAGAGTTTCAAGCGTCTTAGGCCTTACGTTGTAAGCAGTGTTATTTTCATAACAAACATTTTAATATGAAAAATAGTAACATAATGAACTAGACGTAGGGATATTAGACGGCCCGAACTCGTGTAAAATTCTTTCTATATTAATGTTACTAACATGGCTAACAGTGAGTTGTAACACAGCTTGGCTTTTCAACCAAACAACTACACTGGATGTAAGAGTATTAGATGAGCCGAATCAAAAAACCATGCACATGAATTCAAAAAGGTTGTAAATACACGACATAACTGCATAGTCGAAAATAGTCCGCCTCTAAACAACAGAGCAGGCCGTGCTAACTGCACGAACAAAAAACAAATGCAAAGCTGAAAATCAAGCGAATCCGAATGAGCAGAATTGCAAACAAGCCATAGCTCATAAGGTAATTACACTCTTTTATAAGGAAATTTAATTTACATGGTATCTTCATTGGCATTTGCCCTAAAAAAAGAGGAATGTGTCCTATAAGATAGTCTAACAAAAATTGTTCACACAAATACAAACCCTAAAAATATTACTACAATTATGAAGTATCGAGTTTAAGGGATGCTTGCTAATGGTTGGTCCAACTTGATACGAAAAGTCTTCCCGGGAGCTATAGTTGGCACTTGTCCATAGGTCCATCAAATCCTCCAAGGTCGCCGTGAAGCCTTCTTTATCATAGATAAAACAAATGTCAAGCATATGGTAAAAATAATTAAAAACATCTATAGCCCATTGCAAAGAAATCTGCCCCATCTTACACCTTACATTCTCCTTCTTAATCTTTTCTTCAAGGTCTACAAGTCGACCCTGCCCTTGTGCATCAACAGATACTACTACAACACTAGAAATAGCCTGAGCTTCTTGCAGACAACCTTCGAGCTCATAAATTTTAAGCATGGTGATCTCTCTCATTTTTTCTAAAGTATTTATTAGTTCAACCTTTGTCTTTTTTGAATTCCTAGGAAGACCATCGAAATACTTGAGAGCATCTACTTTCCACCCTTTCCTCTATGTGCGAAGGAGCACCTTCGACCCGGGTCACTCTAAAAATTGCTTGTAGTGGGTTTCCATCTCTTTAAGTTTACCTTTGTAGTGTAATTCTGATTTCCTCCTCTACTCATCCGCCAATGAGGCATCCATACCTATAGGAGGAGCAGGGGTTGCACCCAAGATAAGTCCCTTTACTACCTCTCCTCCTTCAGCATGCTACGTCCCCTCATATTGATGGGAAGCCTGAACAAATATGTTTTCTATAGTCTTTTTCAATTGTTTAATATCCTCTTCATAAACAATCCTATAGAGCACTTCACTTTCCTTCAATGTTTGCTATAGTTCGACCACTTTTGAATTTGCAGCCTCAAGCTCAGTGTCCGGTTTGACATTATATTGATGTTGGCACTTGTGTGCATCCTTGGATTTTTCAAAATAAAAAGAGAATTCCTTAAATCTCTTTTGAATTTTTCATTGGTGAGTGCTAGATGGAGGTTCTCTTCCTCTAAGGTTGCATTAGAAGTTAAGGCGTCGACCTCAAATTCGTGTGCGCTTGAGTTTTCCAGACCATAAATAGTAGAAACCGAAGGTGCATCAGATTCAAAGATTTTAATAAGCTTGGAGGGGTGTCTATAAGAAGGAAGGGGGTTGACCTAGTTAAGAGTAATAGGAACTTATTTCGATAGAAATCAAATTACATAAAGCCAAGTTTAGAAAGATGTATTATATAAGACCAATTTTATATAAAAGATGTAACAAATTCACATACAAAAAGCTATAACAATACATGACACTCACTCCATATTTAAGCTACCAAGCCTAATCCTAAACCACTCCAAAATGAGACTACCCAGTATTGGGGGAGGGGAGGGGGGAGGAACCGCTTTCTAAGGTATAGCACTAATGGCTCAGTACGAAATTGCTAAGTGCATCTTTCTCTTTAACTACCTGGCTAGTTTTAGAAAGAAACCCCTGGGTTTCTTCCTTAAGTTGTGTAAATGCATCATCTAACTCATTTTCTCACCTGTGAATTAGCATCGCGCTAAGAAAAAAATAATCCACGGTTTTAGTTTGAATATTTTCATGCTTTCCTTCAAAAATTTGGCAAAAATTACTTCTTAAAGGACTATAAAGAACAAAGGAATGAAAATAACATGGTTATTCGTAGTGCAATAATATGATAGTAGGAGAATTAGAGAAATTAGCCATAATAAAATGGGGAAACAAATTCATTTTTATTACACATTAAGAAGTTTGAAAACAAAGAAGTAGAGAAATAATTTACAAAGGTTCAAGTAATTATATGAGCTTGAGAAGTAGAGTTGGGCTCAGTCCCCTTAGACTATGCATCCTCATTATCCTGCTTTGAAGAGGTGTCTTAGGAGGTAGAAGGGGAAATATTCTCTGCAGCCAGCTCCTTAGCCCATTCAACCCTGCAATAAGTAAGGGCATCTTCGATTTTTTCGAAGTCTCCCAAGAAGCCGAGGTCAATCTCAGCAGTAGCATCGTTTAACCGATCGGTAAAAAATTGATGCTTAACTGCGGCGTACAACTTGTAAAGCACCCAATAACTGATCCGCACAAGCTTGTCCTTAGACTCCTTCAACGCCTTCTCCTTCTCCCCCAATGTTTTATCTTTCTGTCCTAACTCCCGACCCTTCAACTCCATGGCCTCCTCCACTGCCTTTGCCGCCCCTCTATTTTTTGTGGTTTCTCCCATTGAACCATAAGCTCTTCCTCTAGTCTTGTTTTCTCAAAAGCTACCGCAACCAGGTCTACCTCAAGATCACTAGTATGAGAAATGGATGAAATTTGATTGTCTTCTACCCTCTTCCGAGCCTTGGCTACAAAGGCACTAACCTATTACAAAGCAAAGATAGATAACATGAGAATTGGTAAAGTAAATAACCAATGAATAAAGGAGAGGAAGAAGGTATATACGTAGACTAAAGACCTTTCAAGCTTAGTAGCAAGCTCAGGGAAGGAGAGTATGGGAAATGGAAGAGTGATGGGATAAGATTATGGGGCAAAGGTAATGTGGGATAATCTTCCAAAGTGATGTGCTATAAACTCTCAGCAAGATCAGTAAAAATGCCCTTAGGTAAAGGTAAGAAGTGAATATGAGGATCTCAAAAGGACTGGGGAGGTGAGATATCTAGTGTTTCTGAAGAAGGGAGAGAAGGAGGAAGAGGTACGTGCGGTTTCTTGGAAGGTTGGTCAAAATCTTCAGCGTTATTCTTTCTCCTCTTTTCTCCTTTTTTCTTCTTTGACGTCTCTAAGCTCTTTGATGATGAATCATTGAGGAATGCATTAGAAGGTCACTGGCCATTTATTTGTACAAGAAAGGAGTTAGGCTTGGTAATTGTCCTTACGAAAGAATAGGAACTAAAGTTTAATTATCTATATTATTGAATTATACCCATATATTCATCTATAATTAAGGATATTTTAAAGATGGATAGAGAAAGTTTTGGCTAGGGCGTAGAAATCATACTTGCGTAGTAACGCCTCTGTAAAAAATAATTTTGTTTTCCTCTCATCTTCACCTAAACCTAGGATGTTCTTCCTAGGAGATGTGAATGACCTAACGACCTATCAGAAAAGATAGGATGATTAGGATGCGGTTGAAAAGATGTAGGAACGTTATCAATATTCGAAATGAAAAAATATTGATCATTCCATTTTTGGGTCTTTTTAGGAACATATGTGAGATTTGACATCTTTGCCTGGGCATAATAAAAACTAAAATCTCCCTAGAAGGATTCTTATGAATGTCAAATAGAAATTAAGGCTTCTCGTAAGAAGGAAGAAAGCTCATCTCCACATAAAGAATGAAAAAGTGGCGATCAAAATGGAATAAAAATGGAAGCAAGTTGACTAGGTGCAATACCAGCGGAAAAATAGACATTCGCGAATAATTTGATTAGGAGGAAGATAAAGCCCGCATTGAACATGCTCAGAATAACATAAATAAATCTGTTTAAGGGCATATGGATACATTTATGAGATTCGAGATCCCAACCCACATAACCCTCGAACCTAAAATGACCTAGAATACCCTCTATATCCCCTAGTTCTGTTATTTTAAATGGAAAAGATAAGGAAGAGATAAAGGTAGTTTTCAAATCGAAAAATAATGGATCGATTATCGCCTATCGTTGAGAGTGAAAAAAAGGTGAAATAATAAGAAAAATAATACCCATACTTTCATTTGAAAAGTAAACTAGCCCTAGAGAAGATGTGATTGGTAATTACGATTTTCGAAAGCGTGTAAAAGAATGGAGAAGAAGAAGGGAAAAAGTATATACTTATCTCGAATTGAATCTAAGCCACACAATTGCAATGATGAAAGAATCCAAAACACCAACTGATTAATGACAGAGAAGATTAACATGAGGATTCATATAGATTTTCTTAAGAATCGAAAAGACTAAAAATACAAATTTTTAGGAGATCAGCTAGTAAGAGAGTGACACATGTACCCGGGCGTTAAATGCGAAATGGTAATAAAGACTTTTTCATTTATGAAAATAAGGAAGAGAAAAATGAGAAGGGACGGGTTACAGAAAAATATGGAAGTAGTGACAAGTCCACACCAATCTATTATCACTACAGACTTGGAGGGAAAGTGCTACATCGAAATTTTCCAATCACTGTCAAAGGTAAATCGATAAAAACTTCGAGCCAAAAGAACTACTCCCAACACAGAATTCAAAATATAGAAAGGAAGCAAGAACAAAATTCATATTGTTGAATATGCGATTATATGATTTTTGTTTGATGATTATAAACATATATATATATATATATTCATTTAAATGTATTTGTTAATGTACTATTTTATTTTTCATAGATTAAATAAATATTTAATGAATAAAATAAATATTTAATGAATAAAATAAATAACACAGAATTTGAATTCAAACGGATATTTTATTCAAACAAATATTTATTACAATTTTTGTATAGTACAAATTTCAAGCTCTCACTATATATACACAATTTCAATTATAATACAAATTTGATTACATTACAATTCACATTTACATTTGACCTAACTACATGTCACTCATTCACTCAACTCATATTTATCTTCAACTTCATTCCAATGTGAATCCAGCATCTGAGCAATCTGCAGAAATATACATTGATGCAGTAAAATTGAAAATAAAATATTTTTGCAGTATAAAATAAAATGTGAATTTTGAAAATAATATTCGCCTCAGTTATTTGGGTTGTTCGTCATCATTTAATTTTGAATTCATCATACACGAACAGCTTGTGACATGCACAGTGTATCACTGTACATGCCATAAGGCCGTGCACACCAATATATACACTTGATAAAATTACAGGGACAGGTGGGCACAAGGTCAAAACCAAATCAAAGTCGGGTTCAACTAAAGTGAAATCACAAACGAGCACAAGGTCAAACCCAAGCTTTAAGATGGATTCAACACAGGTGTAATTCCAAAAATCAAGATGAAGTTCAAGTAAAATCAAAATGAAAAAGTGATGTGCACAAGCATAAGAAAATGTCAGAAAAGCAAGTGCACCACAAACCAAACAGGAGCAAAACTGCAAACAAATACAAATTGCCTCGATGCATACATATGGCCAAGCGATGCATCACTAAGACAATGCACAAATATATATATACATGTGTATATACACATGTATACATACAAGTAGTGACTCAATAAAACCATACCAGTTCAGGTTAATGAGGCAGTGGTACAAAATACATGAATATCTGGCAACAAATGAAACATATGCACCAGCAAACAAGGCTACAACTTCACATGAACCAAACAGTGCACAAAGGCAGTAGTACAACTCTAACTGGAAGCACACAAATGCACATACCAGATATGTCAACAAGTCAAGCGATGTACCAGAGAACAATGACTGATACAAGTGACAATGCAAGCCAACATCAGTGACACAACCTCACAAGTGAAATGGCTATGTTCAAAACAACCATACATGAACACTACAATAGGTCGGGGAAGCAAGGATATGCACCAAACAAGAGCATAACACAAATACTCAAAGCAACTCAAGTCAGTGCACCAGTAATGTTAACAAGGCTCGACCAAAATCAAAATGTACAAATGCAACATGAAACTGGACAGTGCAGGCTCAACTAGAAACAGTGGATAGAACAAGTGCAGCCTCTACATGAAGTACCACAAGCTACTGAACTCCAAGCATTTCAAACTTGAAGACAACATGAAACTGCATCAAAGTGACTTCAACAAGTTGATATGCAAGCATGTATGCAGTGACAATGTACATACACAGTGCAGCATTGTAAACATCACATTAAAGCAACTCGAGCTCAAGTCAACACAACAGAAAATCAAGCAGAGATGAACAAACCATGGTGGCAAGTTCGAACATATCCAAAGCCGAGCAAATACAAATATACATGTATGCATACACATACACACACACACTCACACATACATATCTATATTAAATGATACGGTTCAATATCAAAGAAACAGATTAAAGTTAGAGATCAATCTCAAGCATCATCAACAAAGTGATACAACAGTCAAAGACATAATGGCCGGAGTCATGAAACAGCAAGTAAAATCGAACAATGTCGAAAGTGCTACCAGAGGCAGTGAACAGTATGGCCAAAGTCGAACAAAATCAACATCGCCAAAATCAAGTCAAAGCCGAAGACAACAAGAATGAGAACGAACGAAATCAATGCCTTGGTAATCAAGGAATCGAACCAAGTCAGAATTCAAAACCGTGTTATTCAAGTGAATTGAAAAATTCAGAAATAAATCTCAAGCATTAAAACAAAATCGAATGGCCGAAGATGAATTCAAATAAATGTATACAAATGAAAATCAAGGATCTCGAATCCTATACAAACAAGAACATCATCGGCAATTAATCGTCGAGTTCAAGCAAGCAAATCAGTAGAAGTAAAAGAAAAATTTACATACCAAATCAAAGCCGAACTCGATCAAGGAGGATAAGCCACGAACGATTCAATTGAAGTAAGCAATCGAAGCATCAACCTTTAATTAAGCGGCTACTTCACAAAGCCCTAATTTCAAGAGCTAAGAGGAACGAACGAAAGAAGGAACCAGGCCGACATTTTTTACAGAGCAAAATAGATAGAGATAATGGGGCCACGTTTTCTTTAGTGAAAATATATTGGGCCAAGTTTTATTAATAAGGCTTTAGTTTAATTAGGGCTTTGATTATTGCTTTAATTTGTATTTTCTTCTTTAAACCATTGTAATTACTAGTCGTGTGACTAGGGGACAAACTACGTGGCGTAGTTTGGGAATTCGCAACCCAGTGGCTGAGTTGTGGTAGGGTTTTGAGCATAGAGTTAGGTTAGCCAGTAGCGGGTGTTGCGAGTTTACGTGTGTAAGCGTGTGACTACTTAATTTCTAGTAGAAACCTTGGGGGCAGCACGTAGCAGAGGTTTGCCGAAGCTGGATAAATTCTGTGCCATTCTATTTCTGCGTTTATTATTCTTCTATTATCTGTGCTGCTATAATTTTGATATATCTGTGTTGAAGTAATTTTATAAGCTTCCGCAATAATTTTTATAATTAATAGCATCACCCTATTCATCTCCCTCTATGGTGAAAATCGATCCTACAAGTGGTATCAGAGCTAGGAATAGAAGTCAGCTTTTGTTTTTTAAAAATTTGATTTTTTCAAAAATCAATTTTTGTTTTAAAAAAGTAGAATTTTTAAAATGGATTCTTTTAATAATGCTTTTGCTAAGGGTCAGTCCATAGTTAGACCACCAATGTTCAATGGTGAATATGCCTACTGGAAAAATAGAATGAAATTTTTTCTGAAAACCATTGACGCTTGGAATATTGTTGTGACAGGTTATAGAGCACCAACTATAATTATAAATAATCGGGAAATAAATAAACTGAAGGATCAATGGACAGATCTAGAAAATAAGTTATAGAATTCTAATGCCAAAGCTATGAATTCGATTATTTGTTCATTGGATCAATTTGAATTTAATCGTGTCTCACATTGTCTAACTAACTGCGCAGGAAATATGGCACACATTCGAAGCGACTCACGAAGGAACATCTCAAGTCAAAGAATCTCACCTTGCCATGCTAAGCAGCGAATAAGAGAATTTCACAATGGCCAAGGAAGAAAATGTCAAAGAGATGTACGGACGACTTTCCAATATTGTATACAAATCAAAAGCTCTTGGAAAATCATACACGGAATTGGGAATAGTCCGAAAAATCCTCAGAGTCCTTCCACGAAGTTTTGAAGCAAAAGTGACTGCCATTAAAGAATCAAAAGACTTAAAACAAATGAAAGTTGAAGAACTCATCGGAAATCTCACCACTTATGAGCTAGAAATGAAATTCAAGGAAGAGCGTGAAGGAGGAGATACTCGAAAGAAATCAATGCTCTCAAAGGAACAACTGAAAGTGATGATGATGACGATGACGATGGAGCAGCTGAGCTGACATTAATAATGAAGAAATTCAAAAGATGGAACTGAAAATATAGAAATCCAGCTCTAAATCAGAAATTGAAAAGCAGAATAAACAAAATACTAGACAATCCAGAAGAATGGGAGATCATTTGTCACAAGTGCAACCAACCCGGACATATCAAGCCCAATTGTCCACAAAATCGACGCGACTTTGAAAAGTAATCGAAAAGGAGAAGTTTTGCAGGCACGTGGAGTACAAGTGATGAAGATAATCAAAGTACTAGCAGTGAGAATGAGAAATCAGATACGTGTCTTCAAGGAAATATAACTGATAGTGACGATGACGACCCAAGCGAGGTATCAAAACTCACTCACTCAGAATTACTTACATATTTCCACGAGTAAATGGATGTTTTGAACGACTTAGGGAAAAGTATGCTAAAATTGAATCACAAAGAGATAGTTTGATAGAATTAAATAAACAACTTGACAAGTTAGTTAAAACCTATCAAAGTAGGATCACTAAGTGTGATAAGTGTCCAACATTTGAAGAAGAAATTAAAAAATCAGAAATTAATATAAAATCACTTGAAAATGAAATTTTGATTTTGAAAGAGAGTGAAAATACTAGGAGAGAGAACTCTATTAAAAAGTGCACACAATTATTAAACGAAAATGAATCTCTCAAAACACAAGTCCAACAATTGTCAACAACTTTAGGTAAATTTTCAAAAAGTGAAAAATCGTTGAATATGCTATTAGGGAAGCGAACTGTTAATACAGTTAGACAAGGACTTGGATATAATCAATCTGAAAGTGTTAGAAATGAAATTAATCAAGTCAATTCAATGTTCACAATTTGTAGAAAATTTGGACACAATCAAAATAATTGTTGGTATAGACCGAAACACGTGAAAACTATACAAATTTGGGTTCCAAAAGGCACAAATATAAAATCTCTTAAAGTTAAACAAATCTGGGTGCCAAAAGGAACATATATAAATAGTTTTGGGTCTCCACAAAATTATTTTTCAAAATATTCTGTGACTAACAATCATGGACCTATAAAAACAAATCGGTCACAAAAATCTTTCATCGTGTAGGTGTGGTGGCAGGCTAAGGAATAACAATAATGTTACTTGGATTCTGGCTGTTCCAAGGACACAACGAGCGTCAAAGCAAAGTTCCTTAGCCTAGTATAAAGGTGACAGAATCACAATGGACAATAACGAAAAATATCGTACAGGTAAAACAGGTAATGGTATATTTTGAATGATATATTAAATGTGATAATCTACACCATAGTCTGAATTAAATCAGCCAATAATGCGATGATGAAATAAATGATGATTTTGATTCTGACTTATTCAAAATTGTTGGCCAATTATATTCTTATGCCAAGAACACTATAAAAATTTCTAGAGTCTTTGAATTACTTCATATATATTAGTTTGGATTAATAATGGTGTTTTATTAGATGATAATACATTTGGTTATTTTACGGCTGACTTTATATCCACGGTTTTTGATTATTTACACGGTTTCAATTCAAATTCAAAAGAATGTCATTTAAAAAGCTGTTTTTAAGATATTTTATGGTCTGGTTTATCAAATTCAATTAATGATAATTTTGACTGAAAGAAAAATTCAGATGCAGATTATACTGGTAATCTAGTTCATAGAAAAATAACTAGTGAAACGTGATTTATGTTGAGACATTTAGTAAGTACATCATTTTTCAAAGAAAATATCTGCATATTTTTCATTTCAAATAATTTTCAAATTAGCGGAAATTTTTCTCATAAAACCACTTCTAGAAAATCATCTTTGACCTTGTTTTCAGATTGATCATTTTTAGAAAAATTGATTTTATAATTATTTTTGAATTTAATTTTTAAATTACAACATTGACTAATCTGACTCCCTACTAATTATCAAAAAGATAAATAGTGATTGAAAAAGTGATGAGTGTTGATATTTATCATATATTATGACTTGGGACGATATAATTAGTAAATTTCTTTAGAAATTTAAACAAGAGTTATAAAACTTTTTGTTGGTAAAAATTCCATGACCATCTCTATTTCTATCATATTTCTAACGACCATCACTCATTAAAATTCAATATGGTTTGTCAATATGTGGTACTTTAAACAGGAATCATTCGTTTTTCATTTTACATTTTTTAATAAAATAATAAAAAAATCCAAAGTATTCACTCTCATTTAAAAGTCCTCACGGTTATGCATGGGTGAATTACATGGAATTTGTTATGTGCTTCCATGCTCATTTAAAAGTCCTTACGGTTATGCATGTATTGAACGCATATCAAAATTGATTTTTAAATAAACAAGTTGATTCTAATCCCATTTAAAAGTCCTCACGGTTATGCGTGGTTAGAAGATACTTGAATTCATTTTTTTTAAATAAAATTGGAATACTACTAATCTCATTTAAAAGTCCTAACGGTTATGCATGGTTGGTGTAGCTGAAACTATTTTACAATCTATCAAATGGAGGAGCAAACTCTCACCATTTGCAACCGGTCGAGCAATGGACTTAAGGGGCTTTTGCCAATCGATAACCCAGCCCCATTGGCACTCTGATTCACCACCAAAATCAAGTTCAACATCAAAGCTATGATTTTTAGAGTTTTTGACTTCAAAACACCAAAAATAGAAATGTTCACCAAATCAATTCAAACCAAAAGCAATTGAACATGAATAAGTGTTAGGAATTCATACCTAACAATCAAAGATAGTTTAGACATAGATGTGAGATAAAAATCTCACCTTTTAACTCACAAACAAAGATGAGAAGCCCAATTGCAAAGAGAAGACCAACCACTCTCCACTTCAACTCTACTAGCTTCAATCTAAGATCAAAACAAGTATTTCCTAAATTAAGTTTAGGAAACTTTCTGAAATTGAAGGAAGAAAGAGTTGGAGAAGATGAAGAGAAGGCTTACCAATAGCTTCTCTTTGATTTTGGAGCGAGAATTCAAGTTTGCAAAGTAAATTAGGGCTTGGAATTTCTATTTCCCATTCTCTTCCCCTATTTTCAGTTGTGCTTGAGTTTTATGAAATGAAATGAGTGAATGGGAAGAGAGGGACTGAGTTAGGGTATTAACCTAGCAAGTGGGCTGAACCCAAAACCCAATAGAAAAAGTAGCAAAATTTGACTTACTCCAAACATATCAAAGTTTATACTCAAAAAGATCGCAAATGCCATTTTGGACTCAATGGAAGTGGTTTCGAGTCCTAATTCGACCGTTTGTAAAAAGTAACATTTCGGACCTAAATTCGACTAACGACGTTATATTTAAATAAAATATTTAAATATATAATCGTTAAATATGCGGGTTGTTACAGAGAATCAAACCAGAGATAATCTAGTTAGATTCAATGTTGATTTAGGCAGAGTGATGATAAGAATTTGTATATAGAAATGAGGAAGAAGAAGAGGAGTGAAAAACTAGAAAATCTATGTTAAACTTCGTTGAAACCAACCCCTATTTATAGAGGAACAACAGCCATGTCCATTCGTGAAGAGTTATGACGAATAGACACTTCTTTTGAAATTTAAATTTTGAACTCAACTGACACAAAGTCGACATGGGGTACATAAGTATGTCGACATCCCAAACGGATTTTTGGTGTTTTGATTTTCTTTGAAAATAACCTTTATCTAATATTAAAACTATTTTAAACTTTATAAATATACTTGACTATTATTAAAATGCACAAGTAAATATATAGAATAATATATACAAAATTTTACTATAATTTTATATTTAAAATCTAAGTTTAAATATTTAAAAGTTAAATATATTATATTTAAAAATAGTTTAAAAACAAGAATAATTTGATTTTGAAATTAAAGATTATTTTGAGGCTAAAAGTATCTGAAATCAGGATAGATGTTTTTGATGCTTTTAAATGGAAGGTTTTGAAATCATTTTGAAAACAAGATATAATTTTGAAAAATCATTTTGAATAAAAAGTTAGCGGATACAAAACATTGTTCCACTAGATTTTTCATAGGTTCCATCCTACTGAGGGTTACATCCCTTTAACGGGCTCGAAGTGGATTCTATTCCATGAATAAGTTGGATTTTAAGTTGCCAGTGCTTTTCTTGGAGTTTTAACAAATTTTCTAATTAAAATATAAATTACTTGAACTCTTGATAACCTTGATACTCATGAGTCTTCAATCTTGATATCTTGAATCTCTATACTGTACAGTCTTCATTCTTGGTACCTGCATGGTTAAATCCTGCATATACATATATATCTAAACTTATATTGTTAGTATTTATATTTTACAATCTATTCTAAGGTTATTGTCATCAAAACCAGAATACTCTGTAATAAAGAACCATGCATCCAATCTTTTCAAAAGATAAATTTAGAACCAAATGCTTGGGTTTTTAGATTTAAAATATATTTTCAAATTCCTCCAAAGGTGAATATATCCAAAACCAAAATCAATCATGATAAGGAGGGGGCTCCTCCTACCGAAGCATGGTATAACTCTAGAATCAAAACAATATAAACATCAAAGGGTATTTTGTTTCCTCCCTGAACAATAACTAGAGTAAACAAATATATCTAATGAGCCTTCCAAATCGAAAAACCCCCAATCTCCCAGCTTTAGTCATAACAAAAATATTAAAAGAAAATCACTACACGCATACTTTTTCCAAATGCCCTGAAATAATAATACTTTACGAAAGTTTCAAAATAATAATATTATTATTACTTTCACAAATTCTTTCAAAATTACTTTTTTAAAAGCATCGGGATTTAAGTCCTAATAAAAGACAACTCAAAAATTTTTTGTTTATAAATCTATGCTTTATAAACCATAGTATATAAAATCACACTATTAATAAAATCGAATTCCAGAATGGAATAAAATAACACTTAACATTATTTAAAATGTTAAAGGACTAACAAACCAGATTTAGAATTTTGCTTAGGTTCACAACTTTCTCGATCATCCAAGGACATAGATAATTTCTTAAGTGTACCATTGTGTTCATCAGCCTTTGCTTATTGTTTAGAATATTATTTAAGCTCCCTCAAACAAATTTTGAAAGTAACTCCCTAAACTTCCCTAAGACAAAAAACATATTATACATATACACTTAATCCTATATGATGTACAGATCATCTGTATACAATATCTGATCTGGCCACTTGCTTGGATACATAAACTTTACTTCCAAACTGATATCGCTCACTCGACCTCCCTAGTGCGGACTTCGATACCATATTCCTTGATTAGAAACCTCTATTCTTTTTATATAGCCATATACTATGATAGAAAACCTCGATATCATATCAAGAATCTGAATCAAGTGTTCGTCGTCAAGAATCAAACGAGAAATCCTGGTTCGAATTAGTGTGAATCACCTCGAAGTTATGTACTCGAATCCTAGATCAAGAACCGTGTGAATAAGAAGATATACATACAACTTACATACTTAATCCTATGGGTTTCTTAACTACACTAATCTCTTTCTAAATGACTTTATTTTTATTTATAGTATTTTGTTCGATACTAAAATTATTTTTGAATCATTTCACCAATTTCCACTTAAGTTTCATAAACATTTTATATAGATACATCTTTATAAAACATTAAATTAAAAACTTATGCCACTCTTATTTACTTGTATAATACTCTTCCACATCGTAAGAATATATAAAAAATGTTAATTTTATTTTACTTTTCAAAATTCAAATGGTGGCTCAAACATAAAATAGGTCTTAAAATTGAGTTGACTACTTTGACCTCTTTGCCTATCCGGTCTGGTAAGCGGCTAAGAAGAGTAGGATGCCGGTATCCAAACTCAGTCTTAGTGTCTAATTTTCCTTGGACATCCTCATGTTAAAGTTGTTTATTGGTCGGTCCAATAATATCAAACAATTTACGTGGCTTAGATGTTTAAACAAAGATACAGTTTAAACAAAACAAAGTTTATTAAAACCTTCTTATCCAATTCAACCCATTTAAAAACTTGCGTTAAATTATCTCTTTTCTATCCAAGAGTTAAAAATTTCATTTATCAAAACATTCTTTTATCAAAATACCCCTTATTTTAAATCGGTCTTTCTAAAGGAAACTTGAGAAATAATAACCAATTTTTATTTTAAAACCCTTTTTTGAATCAAATTACATATATTTCTATGTATAAAAAATAACTTTAACAATTTATTCACTAACACTCGCTTTGGGTTCATTCGAATTCGTACTCATTTCGATTGCATAATGATAGAAAGAATGATTTTCTAAATGCACTATGACGTTTGCCTCAGCAAACATTCGCTCGTTTAGAAGATTATTCAGATTATCACAGAACTAATCGAGATGTTTTCCCCGAACTATCCAAAGAAAATGTATTTTTCTTATAGCTTTCTTTGAAGTGTATATACTTATGAATACTTGCAAGTAATACTACCAATACTTTTCTCAAAATCTTTTTGAAATCATTTCAAGTAGTACCGAGATTTAAATTCCCACAACTCTTTTTACTTATAAAACACCTTTATGAATCATGTATATCATTTTATATACCATATTCATATAAAATGCACCTTTAAAATCATCTTATATTATATAACTTTCCTTTACCATAATAAACTTTTCACCAATTTTTGTATCCTCTAAATGTCTTATCTTAACATTCGGATTATATTAAATAAAATTATTAAAAGATGACTTTTAACTTAACATTTTCACTAAATATCTTATAGTCGAACTGTAAAACTTAATTTATAAGGGGTTCGTTTTAATGCACTTAAAATTATCAAAACAATAAATGCTCATAAACTGGTCGAGCATAATCAAAAATCAACAAATGATAGTCAATGCTTCTAAACTACCTTACTAATAAACAATTAACCAATTTACCACACAATAGATGAATTAACACAATACGTTTTATAGTAATAACAAATACGCACTCATATAATAGTCTCAACTCATTCTAGGGTGTCACTTACCCTATTTCTACTGAGTTATACCCTACCAAAGCCAACATTCTCGCTTAACCATTAGCCTTATTACCATTCTACAACGACCCACCCTTTCGACCCTTGAGAATCGGCAATAATACACCCAAAATATTAGAATGCTGAGCATATAAGTGCCGGAAAGGCAAATTGTTAGGGTAAAATAAAGTGAACAAGGCAAGCAGAATCTCATAGGGGAACGACAAGATATAATATAACAAAGACAGTAAAAGCTATCTCACTAAGATATATGGTATATCAGAGTATAAAACAAACCTCAACGGCCTGGACAGTTGTAACTTTGTGACCTTACAATAGCTGATGAGCATACAAAATAATAATGTGGAATATAAAAGTACTACAGTAGGTGAACGCCCGGCTTTTCTGTATGAGCGCCATATCCCGCTAACGACAACCTAGAAGAAACTCGATTTGACCCAAGCATTATAATATAATAATATCCGGGTCAGTCTGGAAAACCAGCATGAGAAAACTTAAAAATTATTGAACATATAAAAATTTGTAAGACCACACCGCCAAACATAGAACATGTTTTACCTCACAGGACTAACTTCCATACATGAAAGAATGGAAAACTAATCAGAACAAAATCCAAACTTGATAGAATAGGCATAAACAAGATCATAATCCAAACTTAAAGAATGAACATAAATAATTAAACATAGAGAAGAGCACAAGGCACTTCTCGGTGGATAAAAAAGGGATTAACTCCAAGGTTCAAATCAAACAAGGAGAATGAATTTATCCAACATGACTAGGAGGGTGCACCCCTTTGTACCGAAAGTATATCTCTAGATAAAATATACTTAGAAGCATACACCAAATACGCTTCACTCTCGAGAACTTCTAAGCTAGACCTTCGCGAACAACATTTGAGAATCCGTATATATCCACATCACCACATGCATGCAACCGAAACCTCTCTAGATAAATATGAATTACCTAATGGGTGCAATCCACATAGCTTGGATCTTACTCGCTCTTTGATTTTAGTGATATCCAGTGCTAGATGTCAAGGCTCAGAACAGGCTACAAATAGTCTTAGATGATAAAACTGAAAGAAGGATATCAATGCTCCAAAAAAGCAACGAATCGTCTAAGATTGACGAAGTACAAAGAAGGATATCAAAGTCGATATTCAATGAATCCACTATCGGAAATAACAAAAAAGATCGTATATGAAAATTAAAATCTCATATACTTATCACGACTCGTCGATCCTAAACTAGTACAACCCCAAGGAAAACAATGAAGCCCGACAAGTTAGGACAGTGTTTCTTCTACCTTAACTCAACATGCATTCTTAACTTTAAGAATAACAAGAGTTTCTTTAACGTTTAGTGCTAAGCATATGCCTAAATCATTTCTACATAAGTGATATCGCTTGCGGAAATTAAATTTCTACCCATATGAAGAAACTTTGATTTCTAATTTGTATTATCCCTTGCTTAAAAGCTGGGCCAAGTAAGTCAGTGCACCGGTTGCTCCTGGCCTTGCCTAGACACTTCATATTTTAAATCTTATATATAGTAAGGAATCTTCCTTCTCAATGTTCGGTACCAAGGATAAGACTAAATCCATTCCGTAAACGAGATCAAACTTCAAAACATTTGACTCACACTTATGCTTGATTTTCACATCACCAATATTTGTAAAACACTTTAACAATAGTATTTAAAAAATATTTTTCAAGAGATAATTATAATTCTAAGTGTATCAAAAATAAGGGTTAAAAATAACTGTCATTAAAACAATGCTTGCTATAAACCCAAAACCAATTACACTTAGGTCTATCTTTAAAACAATCTTTTTAAAGACTTTTTCATTTATAAAATATCATTAATAAATCAAATTATTATTGTCTTTAAAACAAAACTCCTACAAAGATTTCGGAATATTAATGCTTATTGAGTCAACTAACAAGCTTTCTTAATAACTTCACAAAATCGTTTATTATAATAAAAGTGTTTATAATCCACAAATTCTTTTCTACTTTTCAAATTCAATTATCATAGGAAAAATGTTATAATCTTTGACTTCTTTCTCCATTCTTGGAAAACATTTATTACAACAATAGTGTTGTAATCCATGCTTCCTTTTCACTTTCAATAAACTACAAAATGCTTGAAATATGGTTTTTAAAACATCCATTTCAAATATTACTTCAAAAGAAAATCCCAAGTTTTATATATATTAGAACTCAAAACCGTTTCCTTTCTTTATTTTCAAAATAAAAATTCCTTCTTTAAAATATTTATATAAATTCCAAACCACTTTTAAAAACACATAAATATTATGTTAGAAAAATTCATTAAAAGGATTGAAGAAGAAAATTCAAGATTAAAACCATTTTATAAAAGTTGGAAATAGTACCACAAAACTGTCGCCAAAAAGAGTGTGGAAAATTCCTTTAAATCGATCATTTTGAAAATTGAATTTGCTTTACATTTTTGCGAAGTATAAATATTATATTTTACTTTTTGAACAACATATTATGAGCCTAGTATGCATTAACAAAAATTTAGAGAATTTTGAGGTCAACAAAACCCGTTAAAAAGTGCGTTTAAAACACGGCTTTCGAACTGCAAACCATGACCAAAACTTTTCTAACTTTTAAACATTTTGAAGTTAGGTGTTATAACCTTTTCTAAGCGATCAAAACTTGGTTCAAACAACAACTTAAAAGTGCAAAAGTGTGACCAAATATTTAGTAACACAAACACAAGCACAAGAGCAACAAACATAAGATGTAAAGAGATGACATTTCAAAGTGCAATAACGCAATTTCAAAGTGCAAAAGCGCGGTTATTCCACTATTTAACATTTTTGCTACTTTAACATCTCAACCAACAACCAAATATTTATATAAGCCATATGTATATAAAAGTAAATCAATAATGACAATAAACTTCTTAGGGTCTCCCTACAAAGTCCCATGTAAATCACATATATGTATGAAGTGTTTTGTAACGACCCATTCGCTACGAATACACTTCGACTTTCTCTTGCTTTTTGTCCTCGAAAAAATAATGGTTACTTATGCCTTTCGCTTTTAAGAAGGAATCAAATCAAAACAAGCAATATACACAAGTAAAAACAACATAAACAACAATTTATATTTTACACTATTTTGACAATTTTTAAAATCACTTAAAGTGAGATTAACTCAATTTTATTGTCGACTAAATCCAAGACAAATCTCCTAGCTTCTTACCACAACAAAGCAACATACCACAACCACCTTCTCCTTACATTTGCTCTCGCGTAGACCCCCTCCTCCCTCTTTTTGCTCATGGCCTTGCCTAGAAGAGGCGTTAGATGCTCATGGCCCTAGAGTTTTGGGGCATTGGCTCCAAAGCTTCAACCTTTGATAACATGGAAGTGTTTTCTAAGTGTTTACAAGCTTAAGAAAGAAGTTTGGGTAGAGTTTGAGTTAATTTGATTAGCTTTTGGTCATTAGAATTTTTTATGAAGAGGAGGAGAGAAGAGAGCGGCATTTTTTTTATGGAATATAAGGTAAAATGAAAGTGGTATGGATGCTCTTTTGTATAATGAAAAATGGTGAGCATAGTCCTACACTCACCTCCCTCCATATGCATGGAATCCTCACCTCTCCATGTGCTTGTACCCTCTCTACTCAAGTGCATGTACTCCTCTTTTAATACTTGTGCAAGTGGTCAAATCAAAGGCAAAAGTCTTCTTTTTACTAATCCTTTACTTAAGGGCTTATGGAAACAACTTAAAATTACTAACCATTGTGTCATGACCCGAATTTTAGCGTTCGAAAATCGACATCCATACTTCACCCATATTCGAATGCCGCAGATTCAACCGTTGAAATTCGAGTCGTGCCGGAGCTTATAACACATTAAGTACAACAACACAGTGGAAAAAGAAATGAATGATTTTATTGATACATAATGGATACAACAACTGATACAATGAATATCAATATATATCAGAGCTAGAATACAACAGCAAAAACAACAGCAGTGGGGATGAATCCCCAACTTGATCTTCAAGAGAGAAAGAATGAATCCAATATTTGAATCCATTACCAAAGCTCCAAAGATCTCTAAATCAATAAGCTCGAACCACCATCACGTTGTATAGAGGAAGGTTAGACATGCAATGTGATCACCATAATCCAAGACTCCAAATAATTCCAAATAGAAAACTGAAGGCTACCGAATCTATATCTACTATCCGACTATCTAGAAATCAAAATCTAGGCTGCCCGTGTGAAAAATTGTGGGCACCCAGAGTTTAGGAAGAGAACAATAAACTCCAAGTCAGTCATGGGATTGGTTTGAGCAAACCAAAACAGTTTTATCTTTGAAATAAAAATAAACAAAAGGAATTTAAAAAGAAAACCACAATGCTTTTTGGAAACTTAAACTACCATAAGGCCTCCCGACACACACATAATGCAATCGCACACTTGGGGGAGATTTCTCCTTATGATAGTCAAACATGCTTGATACGCAAAATCCCTTTGATATTATTATTAGTGCATAGTGCAGAAAAAATTTGCAAGTATAATATTAATCTTAGCCAGCATACGTACCATTATAGTATGCCTACTATAGCTATCATGTTAAATGGAAAGTTCTACAACTAAAACCGTACAAGGCGCGTATTGGTGATTGGATTTCCAACAAATGGTCAGATAAAGGGACTTCATGGGCCACATGGGTACGCCTTTGGAGGGACGCCTCGAGAATCTAACCGGATCTCTGCCAATGCAAGGCTGGGTTACCTCTGTAACTTGGTAACTACTACACGAGTATGCCACTTCGCGGTCGTTACCGACCTTTATCCCAGAGCTCTCAACACCAACAAATTGCAATAAATTTGCAACAACCACATAGGTTAAATATCTGGGCTCCATACTATGATACCACCTTTTATCCAGAAGGAAGTGGACATACCCTAAGAGGCGCGACCCCCGATAACCTTGCCGCATCCTTCCTGTTTCGACCATTTTCGGGTTATGATGTCCAACAAGGTCATGTCCACAAAGCTGCGCTTTTCACCAATGCCATGCTTCGACCAACAAATGATTGGCAGCACTTCATATGCCATATTACCAAATTGGGAATGTATCACTAGTAACCATCAACTACATAACCTCTGAATTCATACGTCTCAAAGAAGGGTGTTAAGCTAAGATAATAAATTCTACGCCACCAAACAGAAATGTATTTGATAGATACCGGCTCTACATCTCAAAGTGTAATGTCAGACATACATCCATACAAGTCTGTTCCGGGACAACGACGTAGTACAATAATGGCATGCTCGATGAACCAAACTCCATAAAAGAACATAGGTCGCTAGCCCATAAAAATGAGTCGAAACTCCAAAGAACCCATAAGTCGCTAGCCTATAAAAGAAATGAGACGAAGCTCAATAAAACGAGATATAGTCCCCCACGTGGACAAAGAGACAACGCATATCGCTAGTCTAAACTATGAAATGATCACCGTTGATCAATCAAAAGTGTGAATTACACTAAGCTAGTAAATAAATGAGTTTAGCTTCATATCCTATAACCACTGGCTTAACTTAAATATTTACGAACGAATTGTAGATTTCCACTCAAAAATTGTCACAAGAGTTCAATCGAACAAGTCCAAGAATTAACCGACAAAGAAAATGCAAGCGTTTCATACCACTTGTTTTGCTAAGTTGTTTAATAATATTTTTCATATGAATGAGGTAAAGGTTTTTATATACGAATAGATTGAAAAACAGTTTTAAAAACGAGCTTTGTATTAAAAATAACGTTAAAGCCAATTTTGTGAAAGAGTTTGAATATGTACTACTAGTATAGAAACCTTTGTATTTTAAAGTGACAAATCATAAAAATGATTGTAAAAACAATCAATCGCCAAAAATTCACATACGATGAAGTGAATCAAAACCATAGAAATCGATATCAAATCCATCAAATGGATATTTCCAAAAATCCAAAAAAGGAGTTATCAAAGTCGATAATAAATGACGATGACCAATCGGATCAACCAAAAATCAATTAAAACGGAAACCCATCAAAAATAGGTAAGTTGGCTGAAATTAGCAGCTCCGGACGTCTAGTGGTTCTCCCAAACATCTGAGCCGAAAGACTGGAAATTTTATTCCAGATCGCCCAAATGTCTGGGAAGTAAGCTTAGACATCTGAGCTGAAGGTCTGGAATTTTTATTCCGATAGCCCAAACGTCTAAGTGTTATACCAGACGTTTGAGCTGAAACTCAGAGCAAAAATCAACTAGGCCAATGATGGCCAAATTATCTTAAAAGTGATCGAACGAGCAACGATGGCTATGGATTTATGCCAAGCGACAACCCAGCCCTATAGGCTCTTCAATACACTTCAAACAGCATGTCAAAACATCCAATGTAGGATTTTCATAGATTTTGACTTCAAAATATCAAAAAATGGAAAATTCACCAATCCAATTCAATTCAAAGCAAATAAACATGAAATAGGTGTTAGGAAATTCATATCTAACAACTATCAAAGGTATAAACATAGATGTGAGTTCGAGAACTCACCTTTAAACCAAAAAACAACGAATGAGAAGCTCAAACACAAAGGAAAGATCAACCACTCTTCACTTCAACCAAAGAAGCTCCAATCTATGCTTATAAGCAAATATTTCCTAAGTTAGGGTTTAAGAATTTCTAGAAATTGAAGAGAGATTGAGATGGAGAAGATGAAGAGGATGCTTATCTAAGCTTCTCTTTGATTTTGGAGCTTGAATTTGAATTTCCTAGCAAAACTAGGGTTTAGGAATTTTGATTTCTTTCTCTTCCTAATTTTTCTTTAGTTCAAGTGTTAGGAAGTAATAGAATGAACGAAAAGGAGAGGGGGTGGAGTTAGGGTATTATGTTGGGTTAATGGGCTGAAACCCAAACCCAATAGAAAAATAAAAAAATTCAACTCAACTCCAAACATTGATGTTTATACTCAAAAAGGTCGCAAACACCATTTTGGACTCAATGGAAGTAGTCTCGAGTTCTAATTCGACTATTTGCAAAAAGTAGCATTTCGGACTTTAATCCGACTAACGATTTTATATTTAAATAAAATATTTAAATATACAATACTCAAATTTGTGGGTTGTTGCAGTAGATCCCAAAGCTAGATGAACAAACAAAATTAGGTTGGGCTTAGTGGTGATTGACCTAGGCAGCCTGAAAGTGAATTATGATAAACACTATTATTGGTGGACCTCATCCAGTCGAGAAAAGATGGAATTAAATGGAGAGGTGTGGTACGTCTTTAAAGCATGTTGTTCAAGAGGCTTGTTTCACTATAGATGACCGAGCTCTGGCGAAAAATTTAAAGAAAATGAATGATGGTATTGTGTTTAGAAACGGAGATGCGGATGGGTAGAAGCGCCAAAGCTTGACCTCTTAGTGATCACGGTCGCTTTTGGTTCGACGACTGTGCACCGAGTCCTGATAGATTGTGGGAGCTTAGTTAATATTTTGTTTAAAAAAAATTACCAAACGAGGATGAGTGGGCAGGACCTAAAGCCATGTGAATCTTGTATCTAGGGATTTACCAAAGAGGCTAAGGAGTATGTTGGTTGTGTGGATTTGTTGGCTGAGCTGGGTAAAGGAGACTGCATGATGGTACGAATTCAGACATTTCTTGTGATTGATACGTACTCAGCTTATAATACTTTTAAGGGACAACCGACCCTTGCCAATTTCAGAATAGCTCTTGCCCCATGGTGCTTAATGCTGAATTTCCTAACCAAGGATAGGGTGGGAGTTATCCAAGGGGACCACAGTATTGGTCATGAGTGCTACGTTTCTAAACTTAGAGAGGCAAAGCGACATGGGAAGGGAAAAGGTGTAGAGAAGGCTCTTTGCATCAAGACAGTTGACGCATAGTATCCATGGCTTAAGCCCTGGCTTGGGGATCATACTAAATTTAACAAGTTTATGGACCCATAGAAAGAGCTAGAAGATGCAAGGGCCACCCTGGTGGAGTTAACGATCAATATCCCGATTGATATGGATGACTCCACTCAAGTCCTAAAGATCGGGTCTCGGCTTGGCATGAAGATGAAAAAGGATTTATAGGCTCTCTTTGTGCAACGCTTGATGTGTTAGCCTGGACATAATCAGATATGTATGGAGTATCATGAGAGATAACATGCCATACATTGAATGTAGATCCAAGATACCCTTCCATGAAGCCGAAGAGGCGCAATGTAGGTCCAAAATGGTTAGTTGTATTGAAGGAAAAAGTAGATAGGCTAAAGGCGAATGGCTTTATCCACGATGTTATATACCCTGACTCAGTATTGAATCCTACGCTAGTCAAAAAGGCTAATGGAAAGTGTCGAACATGCATCGATTATTTAGATCTAAATAAGGAGTGCCCAAAGGACAACTTCCTGTTGCACAGAATTGATCATCTCATTGATAAAACCATGGGACTTGACCTATTATCCTTCATGGATGCGTACTCCAGCTACATCAAAAACATTGCACGTTTCAGATCAAGAGCATACTGGTTTCATCACTTAGTTGGGACTGTATTATTACATGTGATGACATTTGGTCTAACTAACGCTGAGCTACCTACCAATAACTTGATTTTTGAAGATCAGATTAGATGGACAATGGAGGTTTACGTGGACGATATGCTAGTGAAGTCACTATAATCGATGAACCACATGCACGACCTCTCAGAAATGTTTGATGTGCTTTGGAAGTATGGAATGAAGCTTAACCCACTAAAATGCCCTTTCAGAGTCACATCAAGCAAGTTCTTGGGTTACATAGTAAACTCAAGGGGTATAGAAACTAATCCAGAGCATGTAAAAGTGTTGAAATGTTACTACCCCAAAAATGAGGAGGGAAATGCAGAGCTTGAAAGGAAAAGTTGTAGTACCAAGTCGATTCATTTCAAAGGCAATGTATAAAGATGTCCATTCTTTAATACCCTTAAGAAAGAGAAAGGGAAGTTTGTCTAGATAAAGGAATGTTAGAAAGCTTTCCAAGACTTAAATAATCACGTGGAGATTCCACCAGTCTTGTCTAAGCCTTTAGAATCAGAGGACATTTGTTTACTTGGTAGTGTCTGCTTATGCACTAAGTGCAACCTTAGTACGTGGGGACTCCAGAATTTAAAATCCTGTATATTACATAGCAAGTGATTCATAAAAATAATCCGAAGCTAGAAAATATGATGTATTATTTGTTGATTGCTTAGAGGAAGTTGCGACCATACTTCCAGGCTCATCCAATAAAGGTGCTAACTAATTAGCCTTTAAGGCAAGTGCTGCATCGAGTTAAGATTTTGGGGAGATTATTGAAGTGGAATATCGAGCTAATCCAATATGATATAACCTATCATCTTAGAAGAGTAATACGATGACAAGAACTGATCAATTTCATTGCCGAGTTTATCATCCAGGATGGAGTAGCAGAGGAAGATGTGGTCTGGCTTGCTCAATGGAAATTGTATATAAGTGTAGTGTCTAATAAGCATAGCTCCAAGGTAGGACTAATCTTGGTAACCCCAAAGAAAAATGAACGACCTACTACGCCTTGAAGCTAGAGTTCCCGGCAATAAATAATGAAGCTGAGTACGAAGTGTTAATTGCAGACTCGGGATAACAAAGGAATTAGGAGTCAAAACATTGCACACATTTGAAGATTCTCAATTAGTGGTCTATTGATTAAAGAAGGAATTTTAAGAGACTTTCCCCTTACCTAGTTAAAGTTCTAAAATTGCTAAACGACATTGAATATTACGTAATAATGCACATTCCTAGAGAGGAGAAAATGAAATACGATTCACTAGCCAAGTTGGCTAGCTCGGGGTATGTGTAACTTACAGGACTTGTTCCAGTGGAGGTTTTTTAGCTCTAAGCATGGACTGAATAGATGTCGACTGGATCTTGGAGGCCAAGGTTGATGAGTCATGGATGAATCTAATTAAAGAATGTAGAAACTCCTATACAATGTACCATAAATTATTGTTTTGGAAGGAGTACTATTAAAGAAAGGATTCTCTGCTCTCCTATTGTGATGTGTCACTAAGGAAATAGCTAAGAAGATCCTTACCATATGCATGAGGAAAGTTGTGGTGATCACAAAGAAGACTTTAAACTGGAAGGTTCTTCGCTATGAATATATTTGACTGACAATCAACTAGGATGTGGCAAATTATACCAGAAAATGTGATAGATGCCAAAGGTTTGTGACGATCTTGTGAGCCCATCAACAAAACTTACACAAATGGTCAACCCATGGCCATTTATAGTTTAGGGACTTAACGTTATCAAGGTGCTATTGATGTCGAAAGGCGGAGCGAAATATGCCATTGTAGCTGTGGATTATTTCATGAAGTGGGTTGAAGTGGAACTGCTAAACACCACACTACAATGAAGGTGATCAACTTTGTAGAGAATAACATTTTATGCTGAATAGAAATTCCGCAAAAGATCATCACTAACAATGGAACCCAATTGGAAAAGTGTAAATTTCAAAGATTTTTGCAATCGATATTGAATTAAAAATAAATTCATGAAGATAGCACACTCTCAAGTGAATGGGTAGGCCGAGGGGGTGAAGAAGATCATCAAATCTATCTTAAGGAAGTGATTGTTGAAGGCTAAGGTCAAAAGGGTTGATGAATTGCCACTAGCATTGTGGGTTTACCGAACGATCCATAAGTCCATGACCGGCCATACTCCATTCGCTTTGGCCTATGGATCAGAGAACACAATTCCAATTGAATTGAAGTCCCTTCTCATCTAATAATTCATTATAATCCCAAGATAAGTGATGAGCTCTTGCTTAAGTCCCTTGACTTGGTCAATTAGAAGCGAGAAAAAGCTGATTTGAGGATAGCTGCTTACTAGAAAAGAGTAAAATGACAATTCAATGCCAAGATAAAAACCGCACCTTTGAGATGGGCAACCTCAATTTGAAATGGATCTTCCTTAGGCTGGTGGCACTTGGCCCAAATTGGTAAGGTCCCTACGCAATGAGACATAAGCTTGAAGATGGAACATTCAAGCCAGAGACCATTAATGGAATCTCAATTCCAACAGCATGGAATAGCCAACACTTGAGATGTTATATCACTTGGATTTATTTATATAAATAGTTGACTAGACTTTGATGTAATAAGGTAGAGCCAGCCATTTTTGTGTTACAGAATTGGCTTTAGGGATTGATGGAAGTGCATTCATAAAAGCCTGACCTTATGCCATGAGAATAACCATAGAATCAAGCATTCTGTATTTTGAAACACCTATATCAAGGTACCCAGAGATAGTGATGAAAAACTCCTTTGATCCATGATCAGGCTGATGGAGTATAATCAAATGAGTCAATCTGATGGTTCACCCCCATGCATCTCATTTTTGAACAATGCCTGAATATAGGCGAGGTCCGGAATTAGTGCTCAAAGTTAGGCACTAATGAATTCCTTTAATCCATGATCAGGTTGCTTGAGTATAACCGCGCTAGGCTCAATCGAACGATCTGCTCTACGCACTTGATCTTTGAGCAATTCCTAAAGATAGGCATGGCCTCTATGTCAGAAGGTAGGCATCTGAAACACCAGATCTTGTAGATAGGAACTGGAATGTGACCGAACCTTTTGTAGGAACAACCATGCTTATAGACTGTGAGACACACTCGGCTAATGATAAATAATGATGGTCAATGAATACTTTTGATCGAATCTAGGAGATAGGAGAGACCAAAGATGAATGTCCAAAGATAGACATTCAAAATGTTGTTTCCCAAAGATAGGAAATGATGTGAAGATAAAAGCATTTTGTGACTGCGGCCTTGTTTATAGTCAACGAAACCTGGCCAAAGGTAAAAAGGATAGGCCTTGAACCATCACAGTTTTGTTTAGCCAAGAAAGAATTACTTTGGCGGCGACAAATAGAATTGAATGACAAAGTGCCACTAAGCAGTTTTGAGAAATTATTGATACAAATGGAGCTGTGTTGAATAATAGCATTGCACAAATTCAAGTGCGATCATCATGTACTTAATTAGACTGGGATTTAGGCACATAGACACAAAGATAGAAAAATAATATAAGGCAAAAGTCTAAAAGAGAACAAATTTATTCATATTGAACTTTAAAAAGAAAATCGAGAGTCATACCCGTAAAATGACCTATGTACACGAGTTAAAACAAGAACTAAAACAAATACTGGATAAAAATGATATTTAATCATTCTTCTTCTTCCTTCTACCCTTCGTCTTGCCTTATGGAGAGGCTAAAGCTGGCCTTTTCTCAGATATCACATCCATCCTCACAGATAAATAGCCTTCAAGATCCTCATCCAAATTATAATCAATTTCTGAGGATTTGGGGGCCTCACATGAATGCCAGCCACTGCAAGAGTTGGAATAATGAATGATGGGGTCGTCGGAGAAATTGAGGGGGTAGATTATAATCGATGCCTTTTTACTTTTTGATATTCTTTATTGTTATTAGATAAGTAGTTTGCATTTCTAAAATTGACGATTGTACCATGATCCTTATCCTATATGATAGTTAAGTCTTCATCGCCTTACGATATACCATGATCATCCATAACATCTTTTGTTTAATGCGTGAATCTTTTCAGTGTTTGGACCTTGAGCCCAGTTGAAGGGGTTAGAATTGAAGATGAGGTAGAGACGATGGCAGATTTAGTCGTTGAAGCTTGAGCGCTTGAAGTTAGATACGCGTCTGGTAAGGTGATAAAGGAAGGTGGACCTAAAACATGAGAAAGAGAAAAATGAAGGTTAGAAACATCCACTAGTATCATCTGAACCTTCTCAAACACTAGAGAAACTAGTGATATACCTCTAGGAGAAATATTTTTTTTTAGAAAAGGAGTCCCTTTCTGACTCTCCCCTACAATGAGGGATAAAGTATGCGAACTCGGGGCAGACTTGGGCTGTATGTAACTAACATCCTCAGGATTGAATAGAACATGAGCTAATGATGTTGAAGAAGTCACTGGCATTAAATTCACTGTAGCAGTTGAACTCCTAGAAGCCTTAGAAGAAGGAATAACAGGTTCAAAAGTAAGAAGCCCGGATGTAGTAGAAGTGGCAGCACCAGAAGTAGTCGTTGCTAAGTTGGTAGTCTTTGTTGGAAGTTCTTAAGTGATGAGAATTGAACTTTCATCCAAAAGAGCCAGATTTGGAAAGAGCCCAACAAACACCTGAGCAGAACTAGAGGCCTTAGAAGCCAGTACTACCTAGTAATAATAAGAGCATCTAAATATTTGTTATCAAATACATCGGCCTTTAGCTCATCTTCGTCGACCTCGCCTAAGTATTCTCTTTCAAGTCTAAAGTTTTCTTCCTACGCCATGGCAAGTACTCTAAGATATTTATCATCGATCCAATTTAAATCACCAAACTTGATAGAATTCACATAGAAGCAAAGTAGAGTGGGCTCAATATTGGACTTGATCTTTTCCTCTGTGTTGGCTATATAGGTTTCTGCATCCCTTTGTGCCTATCCACTATTGAGCACTTTACCCATATATCCTTCGGTCATTGTCAAAGCATCACTCTTTTCTTTCTTCTTCGCCTTAGGCACAGTCTCCAGATTTAAAATCTTCAGAGTTTGTTCATCGACTATGGTTTGGAGAGCATCCTTTTCTATAACAAGAGTGTGACTTCTATGATACACATCCTCGAGTTACTCTTTTTGAATCTTAAATTGGTCCTCAAAGGCTTTTCTCTTATCCAATAACTTATTTTTCGCAGCTGCAGGGGATTTCTTGGTATCCTCTAGCTCTTAATCATAATTAGCAATGATTTGTGAGCTCTGTTAACATCAAACAAAGCTTGAGAAAACTTTCTCCATATATAATATTGATCGTAAGCTTCATTCTCATGGGCTTTGACTTTGTTAACCATGTCAAGAGGAATATCCTTTAAGTGATAGGCAAACTTAACCCCTTTAAAGCAAAATGTGAGGAAGGCTCATTATAGTGTGGCAAGTTGTGGATTTAAGGAAAACTCTGAAACTACCAGGAAATATGAGTGGAAGTATACTTTTTAGTAGGCCTTTGTTTAGTAGATTAGAGTAAGCAAAACCAGATGGATGAATAGCTTGTTAGATTTATGAGGGTATACCATGGTTGTGTAGAAGGCACCACTGAAGTGGGGACAATTTGAGCTTTAGAGGACGGGACCAGATCAGGTTTTGAAGAATATGGACCAAGACATTTTAGGAGATGAGAATGAACATGATGTTATGAGGGAGATAACATGCTTTATCTCAAGCGATCGCGAGACTCCCATTCACGATCATCATGACCCCAACATACTTCCTTTTTTTGCCGCTCTTTCCTTTGATGCCTCAGTGAGTTAGATTCAAAGAATGATTCACGATGTCGACGTGAAGGGTTGTGCCTGCGATAATCAATAGTTTAGCTATTGATATCATCGAAAAGATTAGGGTATCCTATTGTACTTGAAAAGAAAACCGACTAAGTTAAGATTTATAAGTCAAGGAATGGCACATGCAGTGTAAATGTATGCTTACTTTAGATGTCTCGTAAACTATCGGTGTTCCCCAATGACCCCACGGACCATGCCCATAAATTCGACTGAGTGGAGTATATCCCACGTAGCTGTTGAAGGTACATCTACGGCCGTGCGAATAGAAGAACCAATATCGGGGAGAGTGAAATCGGCAATGTCATAAGAAGGAATATTATTTGGAATGCTCCTAAAAGAACCATGGATATCATCAGTTGGAGGAGCCAGAGTTGCTTCCTCGACTTATATCTTATGCGTTCATGGGATAGGATGGGGTAGAATAAATTATAACCTTCAACGACGAGGGATAGGAAATACTTGTCCATCGCTACCCATCTCTCCTGTAGACTCATAATCGAAATTCACATTTTCACTATCACCCTTATGCTCATCATCTTCATCATCATCATCGACTTCATTTGTATCGCCACCCTTATCTTCCCTTTGATCGATGGGAGGCCTAATATTGTAGAAGGAGCTTCTTGATTTTCAATGATTGGGGGCTCGATCCCAGCCACTTGAGTAGGCTAAGAACATGTACAACCAATAGGAATGATACCGAGACTATGATCGTTGTGTAAAAGTTGAAATTTTTTCATCTTAGGATTTGTCAAAAAGATTTTCATTTTCCATTCTTCAGCGGGGAAATTTTATAGAGCTTGGAGAGTGTGTGCTAGAGTTGCACTATCCAGTCTCCTTAGAATATCTATAAATTTATAAGATGATGGAGTTGACGGTTTGAACGGGATAAGCTCCACCAAGGTAAAGAGTGATAATAGAACTTACATCTTGATAGCCACTTCTGAGCGAAGCTGGCTGGACAGCACATAAAGAGATATTCATCTTTAAAGTGGCTAAGCTAGTTTGAGAGGCCAGTAATAACACGGCAACCCTTGGATGATTCTAGATGGGTTAAAGAAGGATTGTCTTGCCACTTCCTAAAACCGAATAAATATCTTATCTCCTTGAATGTAGGCAGCCTGTCCAAATAGTAAAGACATACCATGTAAATGCAGTTTAGCAAACAATAGCCATTCGGGTGAAGCTAGATAGGGGAAAGCTTTATAAACTAGAGGACAAGCTGAATGAAATGATTGAAGAAGGTACTCCTCCAAAGAGGCATATATAATGATTACAGGTTGTGTATCCTTCAGGTGGATCATAAGCCTGTTAAAACGGCTCTGGAACCAGAACATCCTCAAAAGGAATACTGTGCTTTATAAATTCTCTTAACACCTGCTTCATCCAATGTAGATGCTAGAGAATCAGGTGGGTTGTCAAGGATTACAGCACCCTCGAGATTGATATTGGGAGCAACCCTTGCATAGGCTTTATTATCCAATGTTTGGACTAAGCGCTTAATAGTTCGAGAACCTAGGGCCAGTTTGGAATAGCTATGGAAAGTGGCTCTAAAAATCTCAAGTCAAGGGTTGAAAAGGCATTGTGGTCAGTACCGACCACAAAAGTGGTCGGCTGCGAAATGATTTGTTTGTTGAGTCTTCTCATTTCATTAGAAGTTGTGATGTGTACAAGGAATGGGGTAATGTGTTAAGCCAGTCGTACTTGAAAGATCTCATCAGAGCTCTAAAGCTTTACAGAGAATGACTGGTCCCGTACAAGGCAAGTCATATTGGTGCCACCATGATTTGATGGGAAAATTGTGAAAAAAGCTTGAAGACTTGAAGGTAAGGATGAGAATAAGTGGAAGTATGAACTCCCACATAATATGGTAACAACCATTGTAGTCAGTACTGATATGATTTTAGTCTGCAAGAAGACTTGTTCTTCCCTCCTACTTTCTCGAATCTGGATTCTTACCTGGTCATCTGCAATCTAGCGACTGTAATGGATGATTCTACTATAAATAAGAGCACTATGGAAAATTAAAAAGGACTTTTGGACCTCTAGATTCTTCATATCTTCTTCTTCACTTCATTTTCGTCACTAAGGATTGTTTTCCTTGCTATCTAGATCTGAAATCACCTGTAGAGCTCTTGTACTTATGACTAGTCCTACTCTAATAAGATTAAAGTCGATGTAAGATATAGAATTTTACAAACAACTATAAAATTCTCTATGTTCTTTACCGTTTATTACCGATATCACTTAGATATATGTTGGTTTCATTTGATTGGGGGTGTTGTGCCATCTTTTGGCTCAACATTTTTTGGTGCTTTCATTGAGAATAGAGCTTCTCTGGTGTGGATTTAGCTTAGCACTATGGAATGAAAGCGTTTAGAAGGTTGATCTAAAGGGTAGTTACTGTAGATCTAAAGAAATGGCCCCAGGTAACCCTTCCATGAGATCTGGAGTAATCGGTGGAGAAGATGAAGCTTCTCACCATAATGATGAAATTAATCAACTATTAAATGTTTTGCTAGGACCATCTGTCCCACATAAGATAGTGTGAAGAGTTAAACCCAATAGGATGATGGCTAAGATAAACTAGAGGAATTTAGATTGTTAAAAAGCTCTCTTTGATAAGGCAAAAGAAAATTTTGCCTTACTAACCCTGTAGACAAAAACGGTGTAAGAAGAGCCATAGGAGTTCACCACCTTCAAGTTCTGAAGAATCTAACTCGTTTTTATCAGGTTGAAATAGGAGGAAAGATTTTGTGATATCAAAGAAAAGCTCGAGGGAGGGGATATAATTTTACCATGACAAATATGGTTGGTACGGACCAAAATTAGGTCGGTACCGAGCATAGTAAAGGTGATATCGAAGCACGTTTACCTAAAGCAACTAATTTATCTGATGGTGAATGTGATTTATAGGATAGCGGCAATGATGTTGGGAAAAATGTTGCAGGTAAAAGAAAAGAAGGGAACAAAGAATATGGAAAAGGTCATATTCACGGTATTATTTAGTATATCTCTTACATCATAGTTATATAGATGTTGTTGTAAATTAAATGGTTAATGTGTTGATATGAATATCATCCGATGTTAAAATTTGTGGAATATTTAGCTTTTGAAATGATACTTCTATTTAAATTCCATTGTGAGGTTTTTCCTTATTGTTCATTGTTTTTTAATCTTTAATTTTGTATATCCACAGTCCACCGTCTTTAACATTTTAAATTAGTTGTAAGCATATTTTACCGGTGTTTATAATTACTTTGTTGGACATTAAAAATAGCGGGTCGTCATAGAACCATAGGTCGACCGGTGATTGTTATCTGGGTCAATATAACCCTGACCTAATATGGCCAAAGTGTGTTTGTTACACCAAATCAATTTAGGGCTTTCCTTAGGATTTTCGGGTGATGTTTAAGCCACATTATGAGGTGAACTTCCCAACATGAATGAATTAAGTAAACACATATATAATTGATGTGTATATAATAGTGTGTGTATACTTTGATGTGTGTGTGTATGGATGATGAATGTAGATGTTGATGTTCATACCAATCCTGTAATGGCTCCTACTGGCTTACCATGGCGCACCAATCGCACATATCTAGTATGTGGATCATTAGAGAACGAAGACGTCCATATGAGGCTTATATGACCTTTGGCATACCATATCTATGACTATGTCTATCGGTCAAAGTATATTAAATGTAAGACACGTTAGATCGTCATATTTATATATATGAAATTTTGGTAAATACATTAAGTGGTTAGGTGTAACATTGACCTTAATCGAGTAGTCAACTCTTGGATGCTGATATTATTACTCCTGCATGCACGCTGGTATATTAAGGTATGTTTATGTAAGTTAAATAGATTAAAATGATTCTATAATTGTATATTTGAAGTGTATGTGGAATATATTAGTTTCACCCACTTAGACATGAGTCTGGCCCCCTCTTATTCTTTTTATACGATATTGATAGGTTGACGGACTATGGAGTTAAACTAACTTAGATGGTGTCAATGGTGCGAATGATGAAGGTATTACCTATGTATGACTATGCCAAAAAATGCATCAGACGACAGACATGCTCCATTGTCTGAACGCATACCTATCTGTTGTTAAATCTGGTGCCATCTCATTACACATAAACCACAAATATTTATCGTATGATATGCACTAACACAACAAAAAAGGTCATATATTATCTGATGTTATAATATCATTCCATTAATTACCTATTAGACAACCTATAAATATTGATTAATATTGTAGTGTATAATGGGTTATGATTTTTGTTTGATGATAATAAATATTTTATTCAGAATTTCATATTTTATTCAAACAAATACTTTATTCCATTTCAATTCAATTTCAAATAGTATGCTCTGAGCTTCCACTGTATTCACACTTTCATATACAGCGTCTTTTTACTCTTACTTACACACTCGAATTTGATATCTTCTTGCTTCTAATCCAATCTTCTACCTTGCCTACCAAATAAAATAAAAAGCGGTAAAAAGCAAACAAGAATACGTCGATATTTGCAAAAATAAGAATGTGATTTAATATAATGCTCATGCTTTAAAACTAGAATCAAAGTACACGAACACAATGTATGACATGTACAATGTATCATCATGCTATAAGGCCGTATGAACAAAACGCAACTAGTGTCAATAAATTTCAGGAATAAATGCAAAGGTCGAGCCCAAAGGCTCGATGTAAAAGGAATTCTTATTTGAATTATGTGTTAAATATTTTAAATTTTAAATAAAAAATTGAATTTAACTAATGATTTTGGGACGTTGAGTAATATATTTTTCCAAATTCAATAAAAAAGAAAATTTTGTGAAATTTCAAATTTTGGTCAAAATTAGTCAAAGTTTGATTTTAGTTGAAATTTAAAAAGTTTTAAATTTTAAATTTATTCTTTTTTTTTATAATTCTAGACTGAATTCTGAGATGGTCTCCACTTTTCTTTTTGTTAAAATCCGACTTCTGTAGCTTTTAATCTGCAACTTACAGTGTAGAAATGCACGAATACGTACGGCGTATTTGTATGTATATCCACTTGTATTTTTATATTGGATCTTGGGTTTTGGGTTGTATTTGTTGAGCTTGTGTTTGTTGGGCTTGAATCCTAAGAGGTACCTTGATTTCTATGTATCTTTTCACCCAACAGAAGTTTCTGTTGGGAAAGAGTATGTACATTTTTCTAGCTTCTCATCCTCTTCTTACTTCTCATTTTCTTTCAGACAGAAACATAATTACACTAACCTATCTGACCTCCGTATTCTTCCCCCTCCAAATCCCTAAACCCAAACCCTAGCCTTCTCTCTCCTCTCTCCTCTCCTCTCTCCTCCCTTTTCTTTCCCGTCCCCTTCGCCTTGCTCCTTCTAGACGTGCGCCTCCACCCCCTAGCCAAGCCCATCCATCCCCTAGCCAAACCACCTTCCCCTAGCTCCACCTTCTCCTCATCCTCCTTGCCTCGATCGTGCCACCACCCACCCAATCAAGCCTCCATAGGCCGTGCACCACCACCCCTAGGCCGAGCCCACACATCCCAGGTCGAACCCATTTTGCCTTTCCTCTTCTCTTATATATATAAAAATTGTTTCTTGTGTTCATGTCATTACTTGGATCTTGGATCGATGTTACTTATGGTCAATGTATCGTATTCGCTCCGTGTCTGTTCGTTGTAGTTGTCACCTTCCTTAGCCGCGAAACGTGAGAACCACTCACGACTAACCTTCTTGTGATAAGTGAATAGACCCCTATTGAAATGTCATTTGAAATGTTGTTATACTTGTATGTGCTTAACAAATATTATAAGATTCTGATATGATGTTCACCTGTGACACTAATGACAAGTTATATGATATGCTATATGATATATACTGATATGTTATATTATCTAATTATCGAAATCACAATGCAAGTTCCCTGACATGTTAGCTAGGAAAATCACTATGGGTTGAAATGATACATACCCGAATGACCTTTTAGATTAGGGAAAATCGTTACATGTTGAAATGATACGTACCCAATCACTTAACCATAGGGTAGAAAATCATATACAGACACCGTTGTCAGCTTTAAATTATTTTTCTAAATTATAAAGTATGTTTGATATATAAATTTGATTTTTAAATTTAATTTAATGATTTTATTTAAAAAAATATATTTGGAAAATAATTGATTTTATAAGTTTTAAAGTTTCAAATTATAAGTTAATATATGGTTTTAAATGTAAATTTAAGATTTTAACTTATAATTTTATTTAGTTTTAAATATATAATTCAAATAGTTTAAAATTTAATTTAATAAAATATTAATTTATATTTGGAAAATAATTGATTTTATAAGTTTTAAAGTTTCAACTTATAAGTCAATATATGGTTCTAAATGTAAATTTAATATTTTAACTTATGATTTTATTTAGTTTTAAATATATAATTTAAATAGTTTAAAATTTAATTTAATAAAATATATAATATAGTTTTAAATGTTTATTTAAAATTTAATTAAATATAATAAATATAGATTTTTATAATAACTTTAATAAATAAAAATGTAAGAAGTTTAATAGAGATAAATTTGTAATTTAATCTGGTTTAAAGGATTTAAATTTAAATGAGATTCTATTTAAGTAGTTGTTTATTTGATTCCCAAAGGATAAAATTTTGAAATGTAATAATTTAATTTAATATAAATTATTAATAATATGTTTCGAATCTAAATATATAATTTAATTTTAATATTTTAGTATTGATTTAAATTGTAATTTAAGATTTATTATTAAAAATGTTTCATAAAATGATCACGGTGTGAAATAAGCATTTGGGTTTTAAAGAGACCAGGTCGGATATTGTCATACTCTTTGCCAATTTCGAAACCACTTTAAAAACTGTGCACGTGTGGAGAATCCAAAACGAAGTGGGATGGTTTGGCAAACGCTATTGGAATGAGGTAAGAAATGTAGCCTTGACCTTCGGGGCATAATTATATGACTAAAACAGGAGCTATACTGGGCCAAGTGGGGTAGCTCCCCCGATCAAACACGCTTCTTAGATACCATATCTTTTGCTTTGTGATAGATAGGTGGCCACCTTTGATTATGGGAGTGTTGTTCAAGATAGGAGGTAGTAGCTGCTATGCATTACCAACAGTCTAGGAGTGCAAAACAGTATAATCCTACCCTGGGCATTGCCTCGCATGCCTTGACATATTATCCTTATCGAGCCCACTATGATTTTGGTTTGTATCATACCTATGGATTGCTCCCTGATAGCCCACCAGGATCGGTGGAGTTTACAGTACTGTATAAACTACGATGCGTATAAAAGTGTGTTCAGAGGGATATGGGTAATGCCTTTATGCTATTTTTAGTATTATACTCTGCTGATAGACACAACATATATAGCGTATATTACTACATATAAATAGTTTAACAGATCCTTAAAGGATGGGAATCTCAAACATCCTTTGATTTATTATTGCATTTCAATTGTTATATTTCACTTGAGTTGATTTACTTACATGAGAATGTTAGTCCTGACTCGAGTGTTTTTACTTTATGCTCGGGTCTGTTAGTCCGTGAGATGATGGTTTTGATGACAACAACCTTAGAATAGATTATAAAATATAAATACTAACATTATAAATTTAGATATATATGCATATGCAGGATTTAACCATGCAGGTAACAAGAATGAAGACTGTACAGTAAACAGATTCAAGATATCAAGATTGAAGACTCATGAGTATCAAGATTATCAAGAGTTCAAGAATTCAAGTAATTTATTCTTTAATTAGAAATTTTGTTAAAACTCATCGAAAAGCACTGGCATCTTAAAACCCAATTTATTCGTGGAATGGAATCCACTTCGAGCCTGTTAAAGGGATGGAACCCTAAGTAGGATGGAACCTACGAAAAATCTAGTGGAACATTGTTTTGTATCCGCTAACTTTTTATTCAAAATGATTTTTCAAAATTATATCTTGTTTTCAAAATGATTTCAAAACCTTCCTTTTAAAAACATCAAAAACCTCTATCCTGATTTTAACAATTTTAGCTTCAAAATCATCTTTAATTTCAAAGTCAAATTACTCCTGATTTTAAACTATCTTTTAATATAGTATATTTAACTTTTAGATATTTATACTTAAATTTAAATATAAAATTATAGTTAAATTCTATATATATTATTCTCTATATTTACTTATGAATTTTAACTATAGGCAAGTATGTTTATAAAGTTTTAAATAGTTTTAATATAAGATAAAGGTTATTTTCAAAGAAAATCAAATTATCAAAAAATGCTTTGGGATGTCGACATACTCATGGTGACCATGTCGACATGGTGTCAGTTGAGTTTAAAATTGAAATTTCAAAAGAAGTGTCTATTCGTCATAACTCTTCACGAATGGACATAACTGTTGTTCTTCTATAAATAGGGGTCAGTTTCAACGAATTTTACATCAGATTTTCTGGTTTTTCACTCCTCTTCTTCTTCCACTTTTCTTAATACATATTCTTAACATTAGTGCCAAAATCAACATTGAATTGAACTCGATCATTCATAGTTTGATTCTCTATCACTCTCTCAACAAGATCCTCAGTGCTATTCAGAGTTATAGGCTTTTTGTAATCAACTTAGCGAGAAAAGGTATGCTTGTAGCCTTGAAAATCAATCAAGCGAGATAAGGTATGATTATAGCCTTTGGAAATCAATTGGGTGAACCTGTTGCGCATAAAATCAAGTGGGTGAACTTGTGGCCCGGAAAATCAAGTATCTCCACCCAGAGGATTGTGATTCTGGAGGGTGTACCTCATAGCCTTGAAATCGAGGGTGTAATTGTAAAAGATTGCTTTTGAAAAGAAATCTGTACTTGTATGCAGGAGTGGATGTAGGGTAACTCCGAACCGGTATAAAATCCAGTGTGTTCTTTCCTTTACTGCTTCTTATTTTATTTCTGCATCTGTGTTTGTTTCTATGATCAAATCTATATCTGTATATTGCATACATCTGTGTATAAATCAACATAAAATCAAAAAGATTTAGTAATTCTTTATAAACACTATTCACCCCCCTCTAGTGTTAACTCTAGCCTTAAGATCCGTAATCCGCATTTCTCACAATTGGTATCGGAGCAAGGTTTTCAAAGTTTCATAATCTGATTTTTTGAAAAAGTATTTAAAAATGGCTATATTTGTTAATACTAGTTTAGAAATATTCAAATCATCATTGTTTCATGGGTCTGCATATAATCAATATTCAAATTCAAGTTATCTACCAAAATTTTTTGATGTGCAGGAATCATGCTTTATGGCTGTTGAGGAATCAATCCACAACGGACAAATTGTGCAGATCAAAAAGAACAAATGGATGCTTGATAGTGGATGTTCTAGACACATGAAATGGAAATCCAAATATACCGAATGATATTATATACAAAGACAGAGGACTGGTTAACTTTGGAGATAATTCAAAAAGATATGTGATTGGCATCGGCAAAGTCAGTAATTCTAAAACTCCTATTATTACCAATGTTTTGCTAGTTAAGAATCTGAAACATAATCTGCTAAGTATAAGTCAACTCTACGATAAAGGATATAAAATTAAATTTGAAAAAGATAAATGTCACATCGAAGATAATAATGCAACTATAATATTTAAGGGAGTCAGGAAAAAGAATATTTATATTCTTAGTATGAAAGTTTAAAATGATAACCTGTGTCCGTTGGCAAATACAAGTGACCCTTGGATTTGGCATAAGAGATTTGGGCATTTGAATTTCAAACTCTTATCTAGACTGTCAAAACATGATCTAGTAAGAGCTCTCCCTAAAATGAATTTTAAAGTAGATAGTTTACGTGATGCATGTCAATTAGGAAAACTTATAAAAAGTTCTTTTAAATTAAAAGATATGATTTCAACTTCAAAACCTCTTGAATTACTTCATCTTGATTTATTTTGTCCATCTCAAATTCTGTCAATAAATCATAGTAAATATGTTTTTGTAATTGTAGATGATTATTTTAGATTTACATGGATAATATTTTTGAAACATAAAAGTGATACTTTTGAATGTTTTAAGAACTTTTCCAAAATAATTCAAAATCAATTTTCTCTAAAATTTATAACTATTCGAAGACGATGGTGAATTTGAAAATGAAAAGTTTGAGGAACTGCGCAATAAAAAGGGAATAACTCACAATTTTTCATTTCCAAGAACTCCACAACAAAACGGAGTAGTAGAACATAAAAATAGGACGATTCAAGAGTGTGCGAGAACTATGCTTTCAGATAGTAATTTACCAAAGAATTTTTGGGCAGAAGTAGTTGCTACCGCCTGTTATATTTTAAATAGAATTTTAGTTAGACCTCTAACTGATAAGACATCTTATGAACTTCTTTATTCAAAGAAACTTAAGGTATCTTATTTCAATTTTTTTGGAAGTAAATGCTTTATTTTAAATACAAAAGATAATTTAGATAAATTTGATCCTGAATCCGACAAAGGAATCTTTATTGGATACTCTAATAGAAGTAAAGCATACAGAGTGTTTAATTTAAAAACTAACACCATTGAAGAAACAATGCATGTTTCATTTGATGAAAATTTCAAAAATTTTGAAGATACAAATGATGAAGAGGATTTAATCACTTAAAATCAAGAATCAATTGAAACTAATAATGAAATTAATCATCCTAATAAAAGGACTAAACTTTTAAAAGATCATCCTATAGAAAATATACTGGGAGATATGCAATCTGTTGTTAAAATTAGAAATCAACTAAGTCAAACGAGTAATATAGCTTTTATATCAACTATTGAACCCAAAAATCCAAAAGAAGCATCAACTGATGATTCATGGATTTTGGCTATGCAAAAAGAATTAAATCAATTTACTAGAAATGATGTTTGGGAACTTGTTCCTAGACCTGAAAATAAAACTATAATTTGAACTAAATTGGTTTATAAAAATAAAATGAATAAACAAGGAGAGATAGTTAGAAATAAAGCTCGATTAGTCACTCAAGGTTACTGTCAAGAAGAAGGAATAGATTTTGATGAAACCTTTGCTTCCGTTGCAAGATTGGAAGCCATTAGGATTCTACTTGCTTTTGCAGATCATAATAATTTCAAATTATTTCATATGGATGTTAAAAGTGCCTTTTTAAATGGATTTGTAAAAGAAGAAGTATATGTTGAACAACCACCACTTTTTGAAAATGATAAATTACCAAATCATGTTTACAAACTTAAGAAAGCTTTATATGATCTAAAGCAAGCTCCTAGAGCCTGGTATGATAGACTAAGATCTTATCTATTACAATCAGATTTTGAAATTGGTAAAGTAGATAATACTCTTTTTATTAAAAGAAATAAAAATGATATTCAACTAGTACAAGTTTACGTAGATGATATCATTTTTGGATCGACTAATTTTGAAATAAATAAAGAATTCTCTGAAATAATGACAAAAGAGTTTGAGATGAGTCATATGGGTGAATTAAATTTCTTTTAGGATTGCAAATAAAATAATTAGATGATGGTATCTTTATTAGTCAAGAAAAATATGCTAAAGACCTAACTAGTAAATTTGGTTTGACTACTGTGAGTGGAAAACCCACTCCCATGGCAACCAATGAGTATCTTAGTAAAGAAGATGTCTCGAAAGATGTAGATCAAAAATTATATAGAGGAATGATTGGATAACTACTCTATATTACTGCTAGTAGACCTGATATCGTGCATAGTGTTTGTCTCTGTGCCAGATATCAATCCCAACCTAAAGAGACCCACTTAAAAGCCGTAAAACGAATCATGAGATATGTTAAACACACATCTGATTATGGTTTATTTTACCATAAAAATGATTCTTTTGACTTAATATCTTACTGTGATGCTGACTATGCTAGTTGTAAATCAGACCGAAAAAGTACAAGTGGGACTTGTCACTTTTTGGGGGCATTCTCTGGTTTCGGCTTAGTAAAAAGCAAAACACAGTTTCTTTATCAACAACTGAAGCAGAGTATATTTCTGCTGCTTTGGCTTGTTCTCAAGTATTATATATGAAACAAACTTTAAAAGATTATGGTTTAAAATTTTCAAAATCACCAATTTATTATGACAATACGAGTGCGATAAATTTATCCAAAAATACTACTCAACGTTCTCGAACTAAACATATTGATATCAGACATCATTTTCTCAGAGATAATATAAGTAAGGAAGTAATCACTCTAGATTATGTCAATTCTGAGAATCAAATTGCTGATATCTTAACAAAACCATTAAATGAATCTATATTTACTAAATCAAGAAGAGAATTAGGTATTTGTTCAATAAATGAAATATAAAATATAAATAAACAAAAGTATAATTAAAATTAATTCAAAATAAATTAAATAGGCAAAAATTCAAAGACTATGTCGACATACTCCTCTACCCTATGTCAACATACAACATTTTTAAATTTTGAAATTTTTCCCACCAAAATTCAAAATAATTGGTTATCTATTCTTCACATTTTCGAAATTTTATTCATCCTTTCTGTTATCTCTCTGTTCTTCTCTCTTAAGTCAAATAATCAATGGCTTCCTCTTCCAAATCAAACATAAAATCAACCTTTTCGTTCCCCTCTATTACGTCTGGTCTATTTCAACGTACTACTCTCGCTCGTATGACTAAAATAGAGGACTCTCTGAAGGATGCACTTTAGATGATGACTGAAATTCAAGTAATTCAACTCCGTATGGCAAAGGAACAAGAGAGGCAAGGTAAGATTCTTAGGAATTTACAAAAATTTATATTGGATAATCAAGCCAACCCTATCTTTATTGATGAAGATTCTTCACTCAATCAAGAACAAGAGGCCAGCGAAGAAGAAGAAGAAGAACCCATGGAAGAAGCGCACGCGGAGGATGACGACCAAGTTATGTGTGTTGGAGAAGTGTGTTTTGACAAGAATGGGAATCTTGTCGAACAACGTGGAAATTTCTGTTTCCACTATCCAAACTGTTCGATTCATAGATCTCCTATGTTCAAAAACACACATTAGTTTCTTCTCTTTCTTTACCATTGTTGTTTATTCCTTCTTGCGTTTACAACGAAAATGTACATATAACCATATGATTAATGAATTAATTGTGTTCTTATGTGTTTTCTTCCTATTAATACATGTAACTATACGGTTATTATATACTTAAGATAGTTAGTAGTTTAGGATTAGAGTTATTATTAGATCTAAGTGTTGATTATTTATGATAACACTATCATTATAATCACATAGAATATTAGATTTAGGGAGAGTTATATAGTTTGGAGTCATAAAGTTTAGAGTTTGTTTTTGTTGATGACAAAGGGGGAGAAGTATAAAATAGGGTAATTAGGCATAGATTAAGGGGGAGTTATTAGTTTTAGGGGGAGTTATTAGGATAGAAGTAATATTTTATAAACAATGGTTGTCATCATCAAAAAGGAGGAGATTGTTAGTCCGTGGGATGATGGTTTTGATGACAACAACCTTAGAATAGATTATAAAATACAAATACTAACATTATAAGTTTAGATATATATGTATATGCAGGATTTAACCATGCAGGTAACAAGAATGAAGACTGTACAGTATAGAGATTCAAGATATCAAGATTGAAGACTCATGAGTATCAAGATTATCAAGAGTTCAAGAATTCAAGTAATTTATTCTTTAATTAGAAATTTTGTTAAAACTCATAGAAAAGCACTGGCATCTTAAAATCCAATTTATTCGTGGAATGGAATCCACTTCGAGCCTGTTAAAGGGATGGAACCCTAAGTAGGATGGAACCTACGAAAAATCTAGTGGAACATTGTTTTGTATCCGCTAACTTTTTATTCAAAATGATTTTTCAAAATTATATCTTGTTTTCAAAATGATTTCAAAACCTTCCTTTTAAAAACATCAAAAACCTCTATCCTGATTTTAATAATTTTAGCTTCAAAATCATCTTTAATTTCCAAGTCAAATTACTCCTGATTTTAAACTATCTTTTAATATAATATATTTAACTTTTAGATATTTATACTTAAATTTAAATATAAAATTATAGTTAAATTCTATATATATTATTCTCTATATTTACTTATGAATTTTAACTACAGGCAAGTATATTTATAAAGTTTTAAATAGTTTTAATATAAGATAAAGGTTTTTTTCAAAGAAAATCAAATTATCAAAAAATGCTTTGGGATGTCGACATACTCATGGTGACCATGTCGACATGGTGTCAGTTGAGTTTAAAATTTAAATTTCAAAAGAAGTGTCTATTCATCATAACTCTTCACGAATGGACATGACTGTTGTTCTTCTATAAATAGGGGTCAGCTTCAACGAATTTTACATCAGATTTTCTGGTTTTTCACTCCTCTTCTTCTTCCACTTTTCTTAATACATATTCTTACCATTACTCTGCCGAAATCAACATTGAATCGAACTCGATCATTTGTAATTTTATTCTCTATCACTCTCTCAACAAGATCCTCAGTGCTATTCAGAGTTATAGGCTTTTTGTAATCAACTTAGCGAGAAAAGGTGTGACTGTTGCCTTGAAAATCAATCAAGCGAGATAAGGTGTGATTGTAGCCTTTGGAAATCAATTGGGTGAACTTGTTGCCCGTAAAATCAAGTGTGTGAACTTGTGGCCCGGAAAATCAAGTATCTCTACCCAGAGGATTGTGATTCTGGAGGGTGTACCTCGTAGCCTTGAAATCGAGGGTGTAATTGTAAAAGATTGCTTTTGAAAAGAAATCTGTACTTGTGTGTAGGACTGGATGTAGGGTAACTTCGAGCCAGTATAAAATCCGGTGTGTTCTTTCCTTTACTACTTCTTATTTTATTTCTGCATCTGTGTTTGTTTCTGTGATCAAATCTATATCTGTATACTGCATACATCTGTGTATAAATCAACATAAACTCAAAAAGATTTAGTAATTCTTTATAAACACTATTCACCCCCCTCCCCCCCAGTGCTAACTCTAGCCTTAAGATCCGTAATCCGCATTTCTCACAGGGTCAGCCTGAGTATCACAGCAATCAGGACTCACCTTTTGGAGCTGGAGATTTTGCTATCTATCTATTCAGTTATTTCTGTTTGGTCATTTTTCATTTGCTTATGTATTAGCGAATCTCTATGTATTTGGATTTATGTTGTATCTGCTCCGACTAGGTTGTTTCTGCAATAGCTTCATGAACTACTATGTTTTATTTATTCCGCTACATATTCTATGTCTGTGATTCTATGATTGATTCTATTTACCCCAAAATTTATATACTAATCTGTTGTTTTGAACAATTCGAGTAGGACATGTGTTGTTTTATTGTCGACTTGAATGGTTCAAAACAGTGGGCCGTTGCAGTTAGTATTAGAGCTTTGGTTTAGGAAAACCTTAGCCTGTAGGGTAAAAATTCATTAGAGAGAGGGTAGTAATATTCTAGAATGAGTAGAATTAATTACAGATCACTATAGTTTGAGCTTGGATCCTTAGTTAGAATTCTCTATGATCAAGATTCCTTTAAATTTGAATCTCCTTCTTTGTTCTAAAATCCATTCTTGAATCTTCAGATGAGTTCCCATGGGAATGTCAAAGGTAGGGGTCGAGGATATGCCCTAGCAGCACTAATTGTTCCACCAGTTGCTCTACCAGCTCAACCAGTCAAGTTCTCCACTCTTTGTAAGGAGTACACTCATCTTGGAGGTACCAAGTTCACTGAATCGGAGAGTATTATTGAGGCTCAATGGTGGCTGAAGAGCTTAGAGAGGATGTTTACCGGACTTGAGATCGTGACGCTCATCTGCATCAGTTGGCTACTTGGCAGTTGCAGGGAGCTGCCCTGGATTGGTGGGAATCAGTTACCACCCAGACCATCAAGGTGAATATCTCTTGGCTGCAGTTTAGGTAGAATCCTTAGTTGCCCTTGTTTGTTAGGTCGTCTCTTCGAAATTCATCTCAATCTTGGATCAAATTTTCAGGGATGCTTTGTGGAAAAATGGATGCCCGAAGCTGGGAAGTCTCAATTATATAGGGAATTTATGGATCTTGAGCAAGGGAATGTGTCTTTTGCGGAGTATGAGAGAAAATTTATATCCAAGTTTGGGCCTTGTTTGATTGACACCCCGCTTAAGAAGAATGAGAAGTTTATCTCTGGAGCCCCTCTTGAGTATTATGATCGTCTAATTAGTCATGTTCATGGCACCATTACTAATCTTATGGATATGGCCACCAGATTTGAGAACCCTAGTGCCAAAGCAAAGCAAGTTGTGCTAGCACCTTAGTCCCAGGGAATTTCTAGCAGCTCGAAGAAAAATAAGTCTAACTTTCTACAATAGAAGAATAAATGGCAAATTCTCAGGTTATTGGATATTCTTCTCGGAGGCAGCCTATCGACTTATCTTCCATCACCTGCTTCAAGTGTGACCGAAAGAGGCATTATGCCAACAGTTCTCCTACCAGTACTGGAGCCGCCATTCCTCTATCCCATTTGACCAGGAATAACCTTTACCACATTTTCTTGCAGCCTGGTTACTTCAAGAAGGGCTGCCCCACTCTACAAAAGGGCAAGGCATCCGAAGTCTTTGCTATGACCTCTCCCACTCGTCCTACTCCTAGTGATACCCAAGGTACTCTCCAAGGCACCTTTTCTTTGCTTGATTTTCCTATTCGTGTTCTATTTGACACCGGAGCATCTCATAGCTTCATTTATGTTGATCTTTGTAATAAGTTTGAACACATCTAGAAACCCCAATTGGCAACTATATCCTTATGTGTACCTAATCCCATCGGCGGTCCCGCCGACCTTAGTATGATTTGTAAAGGAGTGAAACTCCTTTACAATGTGCATCGATTAATAGGAGATTTCTATGTTCTTGGATTTGATGCATTTGATATCTTACTCGAAGGTGATTGGTTAAAGAGATTTGATACCGTTATCTCTTGCAAGGCCCGAAGTGTTTCCTTAGTAGGCGACCAGGGAAATTTATTTGTGATTGCATGCCGGGTGCCTCAAGATTATGCTGGTAGTTTTGTCTTTTCTCTTGATTCTCCTCCTAGTGACCTTGACTCTACTCCTGTTGTCAAACTCTTTCCTGATGTTTTTGGTGAAGTCTCTTCTCTTCCTCCTAGGCTAGAAATTGAATTCTGCATTGATCTTATTTATGGAGTCTGACCAGTAGTTCTTCCTCCTAAAAGGATGGCACCCAGAGAGCAGGTCGAATTAAGGAAGCGGGTATAAGACTTATTTTCCAAGGGTTTGATTAGGCAGAGTCATTCAAAATGAGAAGCATCAATAGTCTTTGTCACTAAGTATGATGGTTTTTTAAGGATGTGTGTTGATTATAGGAAGCTGAATAAGCTTACTATGTAGAACTGATATCATATGCCTCGAATCAACGACATGTTCGATCAGCTCTACGGAGCTAAAATTTTCTCTTAGCTTAATCTTACCACCGGTTTCCACCAGCTTAGAGTAGTTGAAGAGAGCATTCCTAAAATAGCTTTTCGAAACGAGAATGGGTTCTATGAATGGTTAATTATGCTATTTGGCTTGATTAATGCTCCAGCTTTCTTCATTGATCTTATGAATCTTGTTTTTTGTGATGTTCTCAACAAGTTCTTTCTAGTCTTCATCGATGATATTCTTGCCTTCTCTAAGTCAAAGATGGAGCATAAATTGCATTTGAGTTTTGTTCTAGATACCCTTAGAGTCATCAGTTGAAAGCTAAGTTTTGCAAATGCTATTTATGGAAGGATGATCTGATTTCTTGGGCATATTGTTTCTGAAAATAGGGTTTCGGTCGATCCTGTTAAGGTCGCTACAATCAATTATTCGAAAAGACCTAAACTCCTTCAGATATTCGCAGTTTCAAGGGCCTGGCTGGTTATTATTGGAGAATTATTGAAAATTTTGCTTGAATTGCTGCACCTCTTACTGCTTTGACTCGTAAGAATGCTAAGCTTGTTTGGAATGATAAGTGTGAAAATGCAATTAATGAGTTAAAGCGAAAGCTTACTTCCCACCAGTTCTTACCATTTCGAATCGAAGTGAAGGATTAACAGAATAGATCGATGCTTGTCGAGAAGGTTTGGGAGCCATCTTGATGCAGAATGGGAAGGTTATTGCTTATGTCAGTCGTCATTGAAGACTCACGAAGCAAATTATGCAACTCATGATTTGGAATTGCTTGTTGTAGTGTTTTCTTTGAAGTTATAGAGGCACCATCTTTTGGGAACTAAGTTTGAGCTCTTTTCAGATCACCAGTCGTTGATGTATATATTCTCCCAGAAGGATTTGAACCAAAGGCAAGTTAGATGGCTCGAATTCTTAGCAGCTTATGACCTTGACATCAACTACACTCCCGAAAAGGCTAACGTGGTAGATGATGCCTTAAGTCGTAAAAAGGCAACGTTATGTCAGATTATGGTTTCTTTGTCCTTTGTGGATCATATCGCAGCTAAGCAAGATGAAGACAGGATTCTTAAGAACATGAAGGATAATGTTCATAGCAGGGAAGGTGATAACCAAAGTGAATTGGGAGCACAAATTGATCAAAATGGGATTCCGAAGATAAATAATCGAATTTGTGTCCCGAATGTCGATGGATTAAGGAAAGAAGTGCTTAAGGAAAATCATTAGTCCAGACTCTCTATCCATCTAGGAGTTACGAAGATGTACTAGAATATGAAGAAGCTGTATTAATGGAGTGGTATGAAGCGAGATATCTCCCTTTATGTTAGTAGAAGTGCAACTTGCCAACAGGTTAAGGCTGAACATCAAAAGACCGCTGGATTGTTGCAACCCCTCTAGATTCCTAGTTGGAAGTGGGATCAGCTTTCTATGAATTTTATAGATGGGTTACCAAGGATGAGAAGGGGCAATGAGAGTATATGGGTGGTTGTCGATCGACTAACCAAATCAATTTATTTTATTTCGGTCAATTCGAATCGAAATGCTTCGAATTTATCAGAGATTTATCTGAGAGAGATTGCCAGGCTTCAGGGTGTTCCATCAAGCATTGTTTGTGATCGAGATCCTATCTTTACCAACCAGTTTTGAAAAGCATTTCAGGAAGCTCTAGGTACTCGTCTAAATCTTAGCATACTTATCATTTGTAGGACGATGGTCAGACGGAAAGAGTTAATCAAATTCTGGAAGATCTTCTTCGTGCATGTGTTCTTGATTATGGAGGATCTTGAGAAGATCATCTCCATTTCATTGAATTAACTTATAATAATAGCTATCAGGTATAATCTTAATTTTAAATTAAGATTACCGTAAGTGTAAAATCGATTTAATCCCATCCTTTGAATTTAGGCTAGTATCGCAATATCTCCAAAAATCCCCATCTTGTTGGATTGAATCCGGTGATCGTTTGGTTCTTAGGCCTGATATGATTCTAGAAGCATTTGAGAAGGTTGAGGAGATTAGGAGAAAGATGAGGATTGCCCAGGATAGGCAGAAGAAGTATGCTGATAGGCGAAGAAGGAATTTGGAATTTGCATTGGGTGATCAGATTTTTCTTAAGATCTCGCCGTTGAAGAATGTGATTTGCTATGGATGGAAAGGGAAGCTTTCTCCTAGATTCATTGGTCCTTTCCACATCTTGGAAAGAGTTGGTCCTTTAGCATATAGAGTGGATTTGTCGGAGAAGCTATCGGGTGTGCATAACATGTTTCACATATCTCATCTTCACAAGTATCTTTATGATCCATCTTTGATTGTTCAGCCTACTTTACTTGAGAGGTTGGATGTCGAGTCGAATCTCACTATCGAAAGGAAGCCACTTCGTATAGTCGATAGAGGAACGAAGCAGCCGAGGAGAAAATCTATCAACCTGGTCAAAGTACAATGGAGTACAGACAATCGAGATTGTACCTGGGAAACAGAGGAGAGCATGCGTGCTTTAAATCCTGAATTTTTGAATCAGCTACTATTCTTTTGAACCTATCTTATCTGTCCTGCTTGTTTCTATTCTCCTATTTCATTTCTTTTCGGAGATGAAAAGTTTTGAGTGGGGAAGAATGTAACGACTCAAAAATTTAGTCAAATTTTAAAGGAATTCTTATTTGAATTATGATTTAAATATTTTAAAATTTAAATAAAAAAATTTGAATTTAAATAACGATTTTGGGACGTTGAGTAGTATATTTTTCCAAATTCAATAAAAAGGGAAATTTTGTAATATTTTAAATTTTAGTCGAAGTTTGACATTTAGTTGAAATTTTAAAAGTTTTAGTTTTTAAATTCATTCTTTTTATAATTCTATACTGAATTCTAAGACGGTCTCCACTTTTGTTTTGTTAAAATCTGACTTCTGTAGCTTTTAATCTGCAATTTACAGTGTAGAAATGCGTGAATATGGACGGTGTATTTGTGTGTATTTCTACTTGTATTTTTATATTGGATCTTGGGTTTTGGGCTGTGTTTATTGGGCTTGTGTTTGTTGGGCTTGAATATTAAGAGGCACCTATATTTCTACATACCTTTTCACCTAATTGAAGTTTCTACTGGGAAAGAGTACGTACATTTTTCTGGCTTCTCATCCTCTTTTCACTTATCATTATCCTTCAGCCAGAAACAAAATTATAGTAACCTTTTTGAACTCCATCTTCTTCCTCCTCCAAATCCTTAAGCCCAAACCCTGGCCTTCTCTCTCCTCTCTCCTCCCTTGCCCCTATCATCCCCTTTCCCTTGCTCCTCCTAGCCATGCGCCTCCACCCCTTAACCGAGCCCAAACCCTCTAGTCGAGCCCATCCATCCCCTAGCCGAACCACCCTTTCCTTGCTCCACCTTCTCCTTACCCTCCTTGCCTCGGCTGTACCCCAACCCACCTGATCAAGCCTCCATAAACCGTGCACCACCACCCTAGGCCGAGTCCACACTTCCTAGGCCTAACCCTATTTTTCCCTTCTTCTTCTCTTATATGTAAAAAAATTGTTTGTCTTGTTTGTTTCATCACTTAGATCTTGGATCTTGGATCGGTGTTGCTTGTGGTCTACGTATTGTAATCGCTCCGCGTCTTTTGTTGTGGTTGTCACCTTCCTTAGCCATGAAAGGTAAGAACCACTCACGACTAACCTTCTTGTGATAAGTGAATGGACCTATATTGAAATGTCATTTGAAATGTTGTTATACTTGTATTTTCTTAACAAATATTATATGATTCTGATACGATGTTCACCTATAACACGAATGACTTGTTATATGATATGCTCTGTGATATACACTGACATGTTATATTATCTAATTATCGAAATCATACAATATGTTCCCTGATATGTTAGCTAGAAAGTCACTACGGGTTGAAATGATACATACCCGAGCGATTTTATAGATTTGAAAATTTTTGATTTAGGATACGGGTTGAAATGATATATACCCAAAAAATTTAACTATTTTGGGTTTACACACCTATACACTTGACCATAGGGTAGAAAATCATATATGAACACCGTTGGTTGGTTTTAAATTATTTTTCTAAATAGTAAAGTATGTTTGATTTTTAAATTTGATTTTTTAATTTAATTTAATGATTTTATTTAAAAATTTATATTTGGAAAATAATTTATGTTATATGTTTTAAAGTTTCAAATTATAAGTTAATATATGATTCTAAATGTTAATTTAATTTTAAATATATAATTTAAATAGTTTAAAATTTGATTTAATAAAAAATTAATATATTTTTAAGAGATTTATTTAATATTTAATTTAATATAACAAATATAGATTTTTATAATAACTTTAATAAATAAAAATGTAAGAAGTTAAGTAGAGATAAATTTGTAATTTAATCTAGTTCAAAAGATTTAAATTTAAATGAGACTCTATTTAAGTTACTGTTTATTTGATTTCCAAAGGATAAAATTTTGAAATGTAATGATTTAATTTAATATGAATTATTAAGAAAATGTATTAAATCTATACATATAATTAAAGTTAAATATTTTAGTATTGATTTAAATTGTAATTTAAGATTTGTTATTAGAAATATTTTATAAAATGACCACAGTGTTAAATAAGCGTTTGGTTGTTAAAGAGATCGGGGTCAGATATTATCATACTCTTTGCTAATTTCGAAACCACTTTAACAACTGTGCATGTGGTGGAGAATCCAGAAGAAGTAGGATGGTTTGGCGAACGCTACCGAAATGATGTAAGAAACGCACCCTTAACCTTCGAGTCATAATTATATGACTAAAATAGGAGCTATACCAGGAGAAGTGGGGTCGCTCCCTCGATCAAACATGCTTCTTCGATACTATATCTTTTACTTTGTGATTGATTGGTGGCCACTTTTAATTATGGGAGTGTTGTTCGAGGTGGACGATGGTAGCTGCTACGCGTTATCACCAATCTAGGAGTGCAAAATGGTAGAATCCTACCTTGGGCATTGCCTCGCGTGCCTTGTCATATTATCCTTATCGAGCCCACTACGATTTTGGTTTGTGTCATACCTATGGAGTGCTCCCTTATAGCCCACCAGGATAGATGGAGTTTACAGTATTGTATAGACTACGATGCCTATAAAAATGTGTGAAGGGGGATATGGGTAACGCCATGATGCAATTTTTAGTATTATACTTTACTGATAGACACTACATATATAGCTTATATTACTACATATAAATAGTTTAACGGATCCTTAAAGGATGGGAATCCCAAACATACTTTGATTTATTGTTGCATTTCACTTGAGTTGATTTACTTACATGAGAATGTTAGTCCTAACTTGAATGTTTTGTTTTACTTTATGCTTGGGTCAGCCTGAGCAACACAACATTCAGGACTCAACTTTTGGTGCTGAAGATTTTGCTGGAGATATATCTATCTATTCAGTTATTTCTGTTCGGACATTTGTCATTTGCTTATGTATTAACGAATCTCTATGTATTCGGATTTCTGTTGTATCTGCTCTGACTTGGTAATTTATATAGTAGCTTCATGAACTACTATGTTTTATTTATTCCACTGCATATTTTGTGTCTGAGATTCTGTGATTGATTCTTTTACACCAAAATTTATTTAACAATCTGTTGTTTTGAACGATTCGAGTTGGACATGTGTGGTTTTATTATCGGATTGAATGGTTCGAAACAGCGGGTTGTTACACTCAATGCAGTGCAAGTATGCACGAGGCTAAGCCCGAGCAAGCTCAGGCTCAACTTAAGTGCATCACGTAGCCTACATAGGTGAACCTTATTCGGACTTAACTTAATTATAGCCAAAACAAGGATGCAAATTTAGCAAATACACAATGCCCAGCTTTACAAATATAAACATTCAACCCAATCCAATATGTGATACACCAAGTATCAATTCAAGGCATGCGCATATGTTTCAGATGAAAATGGCAAAATGCATGTCAAGACCGGTCACGTTCACACAAGTCTAGACTTAAGGCACAAGACTAGATCATAAATGAATCAGTGAAGCAGTCAAATCAAGTGCAACACTTTGGTCAAGAAATACATAAGGATACAAGCAACCAGTGTCACACACACAAAGACAACAGAGTGCACACTATGGTATGATTCAAAAAAGCAAGTAGACAAGTGCACACAAATGAGGACAGTGCACACAAGGTAGAATATCAAAAGCACATAGGTTAAAGTGAGTGCACAAACATATAACAAGAAATATAAGTGCAAATTAAAGGAAAATGCACTCAATCCCATGGTACTTGAACCAGCAAAACAGAAACAAATGCAAGCAATAACTTTGTTTTCAAGCATCATTCCAGTTCACCATCTTTACAAAAACAAAAAGCACTAATGCAACATGCTAGCATAAGGATGTATAACCACAGCAATATAGATATACACACATATGTATATAGATGCAAACATACATACATACATACATACATATATATATATATTTGTGTGTGTGTGTGCATAGTGAGTAGAAAGGCAACTCAGAGATCCACATAATAGCAATGAAGACCAGGAATTGTGTAACACCCCTAATTTTAATGATGACATTATTTAGAAGATTTAATTAGAATAAATTAAATAGAATAATGTAGATAAGGAGATCGACGTTGACTAATAAAAATTTAGTGGTCGTTCTTATTTAACAAAATGAACTTATAAGTGGTTAATTAATTAAACAAAAGGGCATTAGGGTAAATAGCCGCCCATATTTCCCTCTATACTATTCTCTTTAGTTATACACATTCATTTTATCTCAAACAAAAATTTATAACCACAAGAAAGCAAGCCGGGCCATTAGGAAGAAAGAAGAGAGGAGAAAATCAAATTTAAGCTTATGATTCAAGCTAGAAGAAATTAATCGTCAATTTCCGTATCCAATCTAAGGTTAATAATAATTTTTGCATCTCTATTTTGGTTTTATATTCATATGGTTTCGGATTTAGTGGTAAATCTATTTTTATGCTATATTGAATGATGATATGCTTGAGTATGATTTATATATGTTTAAACATGGTTGTTAAGGAGACATATGCAGTTTTAGGGTAAAATCGAGATTAAATGATTTTTAAATACCATGGGAAAAATTTATGTTATGGAAAACATGATTTTGGAGTTGGGTTTCAATTTTCACAATTTCCCAAGCCATGGAGAATTAGTTATGAACTTTTAAAGGAAAATATGGTTATTTGGGTTTATAAATTTATTTTAGAAAATATATTAAGAATTTGGGTTTGAAATTATGATACGTTACATAACATGTTTACAGTGAATTTCTGGAATTTTTGGTGCTTTTTACTAAGTTATTTAGTATAGGAATTAAATTATTTCGAAAGGAGGATCTAAATGATTTAATTGTTTTTATAAAAGGAAGAGATTATTTGTTAAATGTTAATTTGATATCTGAGAAAATGCGGCAAATATTATCCAAACCATTTAAAATTGTGAAAGCCAATCAAATATTTATAAGTAGGCAAGTTTGTTAGAAAAAGTTTACTTATTTTGGCAAAATCAGTTTTTACCCAGAAAAAGGTGTTCCGCCTTCTTTGTCAAACCATTCGACTTAGACCTATCGCTCAAGACCTTTCGACTTCAGTGACCAACGAGGTCGAAAGCAATGCGCATGACATCATTCAGATGGTATGCGGTTAATTGGAACTAGTCAAAAGGTATGGTGTTGAAGGGTTGCTTTCAAAAGAGATGGACCCTTAGTTTACATTGATTTGAAAAAGAAATTCACTTACCTGTTTTAAAAAGATCCAAAAAGGTCGAAAGCTATATTTGCTTCGACAAGGTCGAAAGCTATGATTTTGAAAGGTTGGTTTTATAAAGAGCTTCTGACAAGGTTGAAAGCTATGCTTGCTTTTGACAGGGTCGAAAGCTATGGTTTTGAAAGGATAGTTTTCAAAGGAGTTTTCGACACAGTCGAAATCTATGCTTTTGAAAGGTTGTTTCAAATAGGATTTTGAAAGAAAAAAAGAGCTGCCGCCTTTATAATTTTTTTTAAAGCTTTCGAAAGGGTCGAAAGCGGGAGCTTTCGACATTGTCGAAGGGTTTAATGGTTTTTATAAAAACGAGCCGCTTCCCAAACCTTTCGAAGGGGTCAAAAGCAGGAGCTTTCGGCATTGTTGAAAGGTTTGATTGTTTCCTATATGTTATAATACTTTCGAAAGGATGGTTTCGACACCATCAAACTTTCCCAATATTTTATAAAATAAAGTGTGGCTTTGAAAGAGATAATTTGACCTATTTTCACTATGACCCAAAGTAATATTTCTAAGTACAAACTCAATGCTTTCGGAAGGTTTGATTTTCAATGGTTTTAAAAGGTTTGACCTTTATTGGTTTCAAAAGGTTCTACTCTTATTTAATGATACTTTAACAAGGTTGATAGGTTTTGAAGGAAGTGTTTTAAAGTATTAAAAAGGCTGGAGCTTATTATTTTAAAAGATTTGATTTATGCTTTCGAAGGGGTCGAAAGCAAAGCTTTCGAAGAGGTTAAAGGCTGAAGCCTTCGGCGCTGTCGAAAGGTTTTAAAACCTAACTCAAATTTTTAAAGGAAAACCCACAGCTTATATAAAGGAGTTTTGTAATGACTTTAAGTATGTAATTTTGAAGAAGTATCGTCTTGATAAAAATATAAGTTAAAGGGGTTAATTATGTTTTATATGAAATGTAAGTCAAGTACCTTAAACCCATAGGGGTGGTATTGCTAAATTTTTGTTTTGCTTCTTGAAATATGAATATATTCACATGATAACTCATAACTGTATTTTGGAGAAAAGGGGGTAGAAGAACCACCTAGGTTAACTCTAAAGTGAATATAAATTGCTTAAACTCCTGAATGAGTAGAATTGCATCCAAAGAGTCGGGGTGACCAAAAATATAGGATGCTTACACTTAGTAGTTATTGGAGGTAACACTTAGTAGTTATTGGAGGTAACAACAAGTTCATAGTAAACCCATGAAAACTATGTATTAAGGATAGTTAGCAGGGGCAAATTGGTTTGTAGTGAACCCATGAAAACTATATCTAGATTAAAAATTAACATCAGTCAATAGGTTCCTAGTAAACCCATAAAAACTAGGATAAGAAAGTGGCTAATGGAAGTATCAGTAGGTTCCTAGTCAATACATGAAAACTAGGATGTGAAGTGAGTTACTGGACGAATCCATAGGTTCCTAGTCAATCCATGTAAACTTGGTTAAGGTGATTAGCTATTGGAATAACCAATAGGTTCGGGGGGACCCATGTATTAATTAAGTTAACTGGCAGGAGCCTATAGGTTCTTAGTGACACCATGAAAACTATGAAAAGAATTGGATGTTCATTAATTATATAAAAGTTACTAGTAAACCCATGAAAAATAAAAGGTTGATAGTGACCCAAGAAACTATAATTTTGACAGGAAGTTAGATTAAACTAGGGATGGGAAATCCTTTTTTAAGTATGCATGTCATCATAATATTTTGAAAATGTATGTTTTAACCATTGTGGATGCAGGAGCACAGAATATGGTTTTAAAAAGGTTTTAGGATACCATTGAGGGGAAATCCCGTTCCGCTAAGCGGCATGGTCTCACTAGATATCTAAAGGGTTGAGATGTTAGATTATTATTCATACCACGCTTTATTTCTGACTCAAAGTTTTTGTTTCCCCTTAAACTCTCGAGTACTCAATTGATTTTGAGTAGCTTGAGGTTTAGGGTTTTCAGGTTCTCTTCTTAGACGAATAAAAGCTTCCACAAGCGTGTAGAAGGTAGATATTTATTTAGAGTTGTCTTTTTCCACTATGTATTTTGATGTAAAGGCAGATTTATTAGCCTTATTATATGCTCTGATCAACCAAGGGGCCATCTTTATATATCGCTCTTGGTGTATGTGTAATAATTATATTTTGCTGATCATAGTTAACATTTTGGGATTATGTAATGAATATGAATTTTTTTGAATGGAATGTGGAAACATGTTTTTTAATTTTTAAATATTTTCCATACTCCTGTGATCCGTGTATCAATGTATCTAGCACCACTACATTTGGTCATCGAAGATCAATAACTATTTGACCGTAGCATCTATAGCCATTAGTTTTGGGCTTCAAGTAGGAGGATGTTACAAGTTGGTATCAGAGCATAGGTTTATGAAACTTTAAAAGAAAAATTAAAGTTAAAATCTTATTGGAACATAATCCAATGAATTTAAAAATTTGATTGGGGTTTGGGTTAACGCTATAGTAACGTACTTGTATTTGATATATAGGTATATATCTAAGTACATGTTCCCCTCTCTCTTAGACCATTCTTCTTTATCTTACTAAGGCTCGTATGCAGATTTATGACAAAGAGGATATGGAGGTAGGAAACGGAAGAAGAAATATAGGTGGAGGAAGCACTATAACCAACGGATATGCTCGACCTAATACTCGGAGAAACCAAAGTCAACAGGCTAATGCTAACCAAAATGCTAAGGCCAATGTTGGTGCTGGAAATCCGCCAATAGATATGGAGATGGTGTATCAGTTATTGGCTAACCTTTTACAAGCAGGAGCTGCTGGTAATATTGAAGGAGCTAATCATATAGTTCCAGCTGGTTATAACCATGTCAAGCTAAGAAGAGATTATACTAGTCTAGGTGGGAAGCCATTTGTTGGAGCGGAGGATGCAGTGGAAGTTGAGAATTGGTTGTTGAACTATGAAAGGATCGTTACAGATTTAGGCTTGGAGGATGAAGAGAAGTGAAGGCTAGGCTCTAGACAGCTGCAAGAGTTAGCGCTTCACTAGTGGAACGGTGTGATGGCCGGAGTTCCGGAGGAAGAGCTGACATGAGCTGATTTTAGAAGGAGGTTCGAGCAGAGGTTCTTGTCTGAGGTTGCCAAATCAGCATTGATGAGGAATTTCATGGATCTTGTCCAAGGAGGGATGTTTCTAATCGAGAATGCTGCCAAGTTTGATGAGCTGTCTCGATATGGTTATGCTTTGGTTGACGTTGATGTCAGAAGAAATAAGAGATTCATTAGAGGACTGAGGCCAGAGCTATATAGAATAGCTATGACTCATATTAGGGAACCTTACCATGTGGTTATGGAGATGGCCATCCGCCATAAGGAGATGCTTGTTGTGTCAGTTAGGGAGAAGCCAGTTGATTTCCAGGCTCCTCAGGGAAAGAAAAGGAAATTATTTAAGAAGAAAGGATCCCAGAAAGGGGAGACCGCTAAGAAGGCAAAGGCTGATTTGGTGTGCTATAAGTGTGATAAGAAGGGCCATTATGCCCACGAGTGCAGAACTGAAAAAGGAAAGAAGCTTGAAGAGAAGAAGAATGTGAAATGCTTCAAATGTAACCAAGTTGGGCATTATAAGAACCACTTTCTAGAGCTAGTCAGGGCGGATAGAGGGAAGTTGTTTGCTATTGGACCACCATCTTCTTATAGCCTACGACAGTAGAGAAAGGAAAGACTTTGGTGGAGGGTACGCTTTTGATTCAGAGTATACCAGTTATGGTACCTTTTGATACCAGTGCATCATATTCATTTATATCACAATATTTGGTTGATAGGTTATGTATAGAACCCTCATACCTTATTACTTCACTAAGGGTTGCAAATCTAATAGGAGGACGAGCAAATCTTGGGATGAGATATGACCTGTTAGGACTTGATTTGTTAGGTCATAAGTTTGCATGCAATTTGTATATCTTTAATTTAGTAGATTTTAGGGTCATTTTGGGTATGGATTGGTTGGGTAAGTACGAGGTTAGGATATTTTGCCGGGATCGGGAAATATTATTGAGGCACCCAGATAGTCATAACTGAATCATTTTCTCAGTGGAGAATTCCAGTAAGAGTGTTTGTACTTTGTTGAGTGCCATGAATGGTAAAGGAGACCTTAATCAGGTTCGTGTGGCTAGAGAGTTTGCAGATATTTTTGAGCCGGTTACTGGATTACCCCCGAAACGAGCTGTTGAGTTTCAGATAAATCTTGTACCAGGAGCTGAACCTATCAGTAAACCACCTAGCAGGATGACACCAACGGAAATGAAGGAATATAAGGTGTAGCTAGTGGATCTTGAGGGAAATAATTTTATTAGACCAAGCAGTTCACCTTAGGGAGCAGCTGCGGTGTTTGTGAAGAAACCAGATGGGTCGTTAAAAATATGCATCGACTATCATAAGTTAAACGAAATGACGATCAAGAGTAGGTACCCTCTGCCATGGATAGATGATCTGTTTGATTAATTGAGTGGAGCCAGAGTATTTTCCTAATTGGATTTGGTGACGGGGTTCCATCAGTTGAGATTATCGGAGGATAGCATTCCTTTGATGGCATTCGGACTAGGTATCGTTCGTATGAGTGGTTGGTGATGCCACTTGGCTTGACAAACGTGCCTACTTTCTTGTTGAATCGATGAACCGTGTTTTCCGAGAGCACTTGAATTGGTTCGTGTTGGTATTCATAAATGAAATTTTGGTATACTCAAAGGATGAAAGAGAGCATGAGATTCATCTTAGAGTGGTGTTAGAGACGATGAGGCATGATCAGCTAAAGGCAAAGTTTTTCAAGTGTCATTTTTGAAAGAAAGAGGTTAAGTTTCTTGGTCATTTGGTTTCAAAGAATAGATTGTTAGTCAATCCAGATTAGATCAAAGTTGTGAATAATCAAAAGTGACCAGAAACAGTGACCGAGATTAGAAGTTTTCTTGGACTTGCTGGCTATTACCGAAGATTCATCAAAGATTTCTTACGGATAGCAGCGCCTTGACTAAATTAACCAGGAAGGACGTGAAGTTTGTTTGGTCTGACAAATGTGAGGAGGGGTTCCTTAAGCCAAAGCATTTGTTAATTAATGCACCAGAGTAGTAGTTCCAGATGGTAACCAAGGGTTGGTAGTATACACTGATGCATGTGGAACTAGGTTAGGAGCCGTATTTATTCATAGGAGCAAGGTTATTGCTTATGCATCTAGGCAGCTTAGACCGCACGAAGTTAGATATCTTACTCATGACTTAGAGTTGGTAGTGGTAATTTTTGCCTTGAAGATTTAGAGGCACTATCTTTTAGGAGAGATATTTGAGTTGTATACTGATCATAAGTCATTAAAGTGTTTATTCTCTCGAAAGAAGTTGAATATGAGGCAGTAGAGTTGGTTGAAGTTTTTGGCTGCTTATGATTTCGGTATAGAGTATACTCCTGGAAAAGGAAATAAGGTAGTAAATGCTCTTGGTAGAAAACATTAGAATGTGGTAGCAATGTTGGCAGAATGGAAGGATCTAGAAGCTTTAGCCAGTTGTGGTGTGCAGTTGAGATCTACTGCTAGTTCTAGTCAGGGTACTACTATGATATCTTATTTAGAAGTAGGACCAGTGCTAATCGAGAAGATAACTTCTAAGCAAAGAGAAGACCCAGTTTTAGCTGAAAGGATCAGAAGGCTTGAGGTTGGAACTGAGGTCGTTGATTTGAAAGATTTTAATCTTGACCAAAGAGGATGGTTGAGAAGGAAGGGACGATTATGCATTGCAAATGGTTGAGAAGGAAGGGACCAAAGAGGAGTGTCATCGATTGAGGTTTACGATTCATCCTGGAAGGACCCATATGTATCAAGATATGAAGAGGAGCTTCTACTGGGTAGGCATGAAGAGAGATGTTGGCTTATGGGTTAGGCAGTGTGTAAACTTTCAACAAGTGAAAGTCGAACATCAGAAGCCGAGTGAGTTACTTCGGCCTCTAGATATTCCAATTTGAAAATGGGATTCGATATCCATGGATTTTATTGATGGGTTTCCAAGGTCAAGGAGGGGAAATGAAAGCATATGGGTTATTGTGGACAGGTTGACCAAGAGTGTCCATTTCATTCCAGTTAGTCAACTAGGATGGCACCTATTTTGGCTAAGTTGTTTATGAAGAACATAGTTAGACTTCATGGGATTCCTAGTAGCATAATCAGTGACAGAGATGTGTTATTCACTAGCGAATTTTAGAGGAGTCTACAAGAGGTATTAGATACCAAGCTCAAGATGAGTACAACATATCACCCACAGACTAATGGGCAGACAAAGAGAGTTAATAAGGTACTCGAGGATTTATTAAGAGCTAGTGTATTGGACTTTGCTAGGTCTTTGGAAGATCACCTACATCTGATTGAGTTTTCTTATAATAATAGTTATCGGACTAGTATAGGAATGGAGCCTTTTGAAGCTTTATATGGAAGACCATGCAAATCGCCAGCATGTTGGTTGGAGACAGGAGACAGATTGGTCTTAGGTTCGGATTTTGTTAGAGAGGCGTCAGAAAAGATTGAGTTAATCCGATGACGGATGAAGGAAGCTCAATCCAAGCAGTAGAGTTACGCAGATAAGAGGCATAAAGACCTAGAGTTCTTAGTGAGAGATAGGGTTTTCATTAAAGTATCACCAATGAAGGGTGTTGTACGATTTGGGAAGTCGGTACAGTTGGCCCCGAGTTATGTTGGTCCATTTCAAATTATAAAAAGGATTGGAAAGCTCGCATACAGAGTAGAGTTGCCGAGCAGTTTGGCAGGTGTCCATAATGTATTCCATGTGTCTCATCTTCGCAAGTTCATGCATGATCCAGAGGCTATTATTCCTCGGACAGAGTTAGAGGACTTAGTAGTGGAGCCTGATTTGACTTTTAATGGACAACCAGTTTGGGTTATAGTAAGAGATGAGAAGAGATTGAGGACGAAAACAGTCAAGTTGGGGAAAGTTCAATGGGGCGACAAAGAGAAAGACTGTACTTGGAAGATAGGGGAAAGGATTCGACAGGCTTATCCTGATCTTCTTTGATGATATGTCTATATTATATCTGTATAGATTGGTTGCTAGTCAGATAGGCTAGTATGGCATTTAGGAGATGTTATAGTGGATTGCTAGTTTTGCATGTTAGTCCTTACTGAATTTCGAGGATGAAATTATTTAAGGAGGGATGCTTGTAACACCTCCAATTTTAATAATGGCGTTATTCAGGATATTTAATCAGAATAAATTAAATAGAATAATGTAGATAAGGGGATTGAGGTTGATTAACAAAAATTTAGTGGCCAAGCTTATTTAATAAAATGAACTTTTAAATGGTTAAGTAATTAAACATATGGGCATTAAGGTAAATAGCGGCCCATATTTCCCCCTTATACTATTATCTTTAGTAATACATGTTCATTTTATCTCAAACAAAAATTTATAACCGTAAGAAAGCAAGGTCGACCATAAGGAAGAAAGAAGAGAAGAGAAAATAAAATTTAAGCTTAGGATTCAAGCTAGAAGAAATCAATCTCAGTCAATCATCAATTTCCTTATCCAATCTAAGGTGAATAATAATTTCTACATCTCTATTTTGGTTATATATCCATATGGTTTCGGATTTAATGGTAAATCTATTTTTATGATATATTGAATGATGATATGCTTGATTTACGATTTATATATGTTTGAGCATGGTTGTTAAAGGAGATATATGCGGTTTTAGGGTAAAACTGAGATTAAATTATTTTTAAATGCCATGGGAGAATTTTACGTTATGGAAGACATGATTTTGGAGTTGAGTTTCAATTTTCACAATTTTCCAAGCCGTGGAGAATTAGTTATGAATTTTCAAAGGAAAATATGGTTATTTGGGTTTATAAATTTATTTATTTTAAAAATGTTAAGAACTTGGGTTTGAAATTATGATATGTTAGATAACATGGTTAAAGTGAATTTTTGGGATTTTTGGGGTTGTTTTACTAAGTGATTTAGTATGGAAATTAAATTATTTCGAAAGAAGGACCTAAATGATTAATTGTTTTTATAAGAGGAAGGGCTTATTTGTTAAATGTTAATTTGATTTTAGATCTGGGAAAATATGGAAAATATTATCCAAAATATTTAAAAGTTGTGAAAGCCAATCAAATTTTTACAAGTTGGCAAATTTGTTGCAAAAAGTTTACTTATTTTGGCAAAATCGGCTTTTACGCAGAAAAAGGTGATTCTGCCTTCCTTGAAAACCTTTCGACATAGACCTATCAACCAATACCTTTCGACTTCAATGACTAACAAGGTCGAAAGCAATACATATGATATCATTTAGGTGGTATGCAGTGAATTGGACCAAGTTGGAAGGTAAGGTGTCAAAGGGTTGCTTTCGAAGGAAATGGACACTTAGTTTACTTTGATTTGGAAAAGAAAATCACTTACCTGTTTTAAAAAGCTTCCAACAAGGTCGAAAGCTATGTTTGCTTTCAACAAGGTCGAAATCTATGATTTCAAAAGGTTGGTTTTATAAAGAGCTTCCGACAAGATCGAAAGCTATGGTTTTAAAAGGATAGTTTTGAAAGGAGCTTTCGAAAGGTTGTTTCAAAGAGGATTTTGGAAAAAAAGAGCTGCTACCTTTATTTTTGTTTAAAGCTTTCGAAGGGGTCAAAGGAAGGAGCTTTCAACTTTGTCGAAAGGTTTAATGGTTTTTATAAAAACAAGTTGATTCACAAACCTTTCGAACGGGTCGAAAGCAAGAGCTTTCGACCTTGTCGAAAGGTTCAATTATTTCCCAGATGTTATAATGTTGTCGAAAGGATGGTTTCGACACCATCAAACTTCGTTAATATTTTATATAAAGTGTGGTTTTGAAAGAGATACTTTCACCTATTTTCACTATGACCAAAGTGATATTTTTATGTACAAACCCAATGCTTTCGGAAGGTTTGATTTTCAATGGTTTGGAAAGGTTTGACCTTCATTGGTTTCGAAAGGTTCTACCCTTATTTAATGATACTTTAACAAGGACGAAAGGTTTCAAAGAAAGTGTTTTGAAGTATTAAAAAGGCTGGAACTTAATGTTTTAAAAGATATGATTTATGCTTTTGAAGTGGTCGAAGGTTGAAGCCTTCTACGCTGTCGAAAGATTTTAAAACCCTAACTCAAATTTTTAAAGGAAAACCCACGGCTTGTATAAAGGAGTTTTGTAATGACTTTAAGTACGTAATTTTGAAGAAGTATTAGTTTGATTAAAATATAAATTAAAGGGGTTAACTATATTTTATATGAAATGTAATTCAAGAACCTTAAACCCACAGAAGTAGTGTTGTTAAATTTTTGTTTTGCCTCTTCAATATATTCACATGATAACTCATAGTTGTATTTTGGGGAAGGGGTTAGAACAGCTAGGTTAACTTTGAAGTGAATATAAATTGCTTAAACTCATGAATGAGTAGAATTGCATCCAAGGAGTCAGGGTAACCAAAAATATAGGACGCATACACTTAGTAGTTACTGGAGGTAACCAATAGGCTCATGGTAAACCCATGAAAATTTTGTATTAAGGATAGTCAATAGGGGCTAACTGGTTTGTAGTGAACCTATGAAAACTATATCCAGATTAAGAACTGACATCGGTTAATGGGTTCCTAGTAAACCAATGAAAACTAGGATAAGAAAGTGGCTAATGGAAGTTTCAGTAGATTCCTAGTCAACCATGAAAACTAGGATGTGAAGTGAGTTACTGGATGAATCCATAGGTTCCTAATCAACCCATGAAAAGTAGGTTAAGGTGATTAGTTATTGGAATAAGTTTAGGAGGAACCATGAATTAATTAAGTTAACTGGCAGGAGCCTATAGGTTCTTAGTGACCCCATGAAAACTATGAAAAGAACTAGACGTTCATTAATTATATAAAGATATTAGTAAACCCATGAAAACTAAAAGGTTAATAGTGACCCTAGAAACTATAATTTTGACAGGGAGTCAGATTAGACTGGGGACGGGAAATCCTAATTGTTTTAAGTATGCATGCCATCATAATATTCTGAAAATATATGTTTTAACCATTGTGGATGTAGGAGCACAGAATATAGTTTTAAAAAAGTTTTAGGACACTGTGAGGGGAAAACCCGTTCCGCTAAGCGGCGTTGTCTCACTAGATATCTAAAAGGATTGATATGTTATATTATTATTCATACCAGGCTTTATGTTTGACTCGAAGTTTTTGTTTCCCCTTAAACTCTCAGGTATTCAATTGATTTTGAGTAGTTTGAGGTTTAGGGTTTTCAGGTTCTCTTCTTAGACGATTAAAGCTTCCGGAGGCGTGTAGGAAGCAGATAGTTATTTAGAGTTATTTTTTCTGCCGTGTATTTGGATGTAAAGACATATTTATTAGCCTTATTATATACTTTGATCAACCAAGGGGGTATCTTTATATGTCGCGCTTGGCGTATATGTAATAATTATATTTTGCTGATCGTAATTAACGTTTTAGGATTATTTAATGAATATGAAATGTTTTGAATGGAATGTGGAAATATGTTTTTGAATTGGTAAAAATTTTCCATATTTTTATGATCGATGTATCAATGAATCTAGCGCCACTGTATTTTGTCGTCGGATATCAATAACTATGGATGACTACAGCATCTGTATTCATTAGTTTTAGACCTCCAAGTAGGGGGATGTTACACATTAAAACAAAATGACCATCAACTCAACTAGGATACAACAGCAATGGAGCATCAAAGTATATAAGGCCCACAATTCAAAAAAAACAAGCACAAAGACTAGTAAAGTAACACCTAGACAAGCATACTAACATACATATATACATATATGTACGTACAAGTATACGTGTGCACAGTAGACACTTCAAACTCTAGGATTAATGAGTCATGCAGGGTAGTTCAACAGAGATACAAACCATCGAGCAAACACTTTTAAAGAACCCATGGTCGAGCACAAAACAGAGATAGAAACCATCGTCCATCAGAAAATTCAAACCAGTAGTTCAATAGGGATACAAACTAATAGAGATAAAAACTCGTATATATAGAAACCAATAGATTTAATAAAGCAAATAGAGATAATACAAACCAACAGAGATAAAAACTCCAAGAAGCACACAAATCATTGCAAAGATCAAGTCAGAACTAAAACCAGCTGCTCAACAGAGGTAAAAACTCCAAGAAGCACATAATTCAACAATTCAAATCAAAGTACATATTCGAAAATATAGGAATTTGATTCCTATATATACACATATCATCAATAGTAGAAAAAATCAAGTCGAATTCGAGAATAAAACTGAAAAGGGTAAAACTATTAAATATACCAAATTGTCAGCAATCTACTCGACGTGGAAGCAACCGAAAGCAAATCCAAGCAATCAAAAGAAAATCCAAGTAAATTGATGACTTCGAACAACGCAGAAACAACCAAGAATTGCCAAATTTCACATCAAAATTTTTCTAATAGAAATTGGGTTTTGAGATTAGGTTTTGAGAGAATAAGTTTTGAACTGGGTTCCATGAGATTAGGTTTTGAGATTGGGTTCCGCTAGATTAGTTTTTGAGAGTGAGAGAGTATCGATTTAGGAAATGAATCATAAGATGGAAAATAATTATAAGAGGGAAACCAAAATATTGATATGGAGGTAAAATTAAATTTTTTTGGTAACTTCAATCAAACAACAGATAAATATTGTTTGAAAACAAACGTTGTCTGATCACGGTTGTGTCACATAATAGATGATTTTTCATATGTTGTGTCAAAAAAAGGGGATAACGGAAATTTATCATATGTTGTATGATCACTATTATTTGATTCACTTTATGGCATAGTGTATTTAATGTATGCATGCTCATCTAACATTATAGTGTGTCTTATTTAGTTTGGATGACAATTGTACATTGTATGACTCTATGACCTTGAATATGTTATAAAGATTAGTTTAGATATAAGTTTGTATTGATATTATATGTTGTTCCTTCCGTTGTGAGTTCAATATGACATAGCTAGAGTTGCCGGTTGTTTCTTATTATCATAACCTAACAATCTATCATTTTTGGTTTTTTGAGATTTGAACATTAGTTTGGGTGTTAAATCCGAGGGTCAAAAAGGACCGGCTGTTACATTTAGTACCGATGCAATATTTATCCTTAAGTTAAGGATTAGGACGTGTTAAGAGACCGTATTTATACTTTTATAAACTTATATATTATATAAGAATTGAGTACATACTTATATAGTGTTCCTTGTTCTAGTTGAATTAACAATCTATTGAGGAGTTGCTAATGAATCTCAATCGCAAATTGGTGAAAATGAGTAACTCAACTGAGACTTAAATAAAGTCTAACAATGGCGGGGTAGAAGCAAGTTCTGGAACTAGTACTAGAGTTAATCTTGTAGATATCCCTAGAGTAACATTCCTGCATGGTTTATAAGGTATCTATGAATTATTGTTGACTAGGCCAATATCAATCCCACATAACCCATACCTACTACCAAAAAGTGATTTCCGTCTAACTACCACCTACAGTAGATTTCCCAAAGTTGTGTTGAGATTTTGCCAGTATAAGTGAAAACCATATGTAGTAAATGAATCTTATTCAATTACACGGGCTTAGCTTTGCACTTGTGATAAAATATTCAGTTTGTTGGGTTTGAGTGATATTACATGGAGACGGCTAGCTTCTTAGCACCTTCAGAGAGAAGCAACTAACTAGTAGGAGATAGTAGTTTTAAAAGTCAACGAGGAGAATATAACATGAGAAAAAATTAAAAAGAAATTCGAAGTTGAGTTTTACTTAGAGGCAAAGGAAAGATTGTTGTTGGAGAAGTTCATCAATTTAAAACAAGTTCAGTTAAAGGGTACATTAATCAATTTAATGAATTGGCAATGTTTGGAGTCGATTTGGTTAATATCCAAGATAAGAAAGCACTAAAGTTCGCAAAAGGATTAAATTCTCCATTAAAGGAATAAGCACTTAGCCAAATACCATATGGAGCCATGTTTGAAGGTTTGTGTAACGCCCCATCTTTAGAACCTATAATACCCAAGAATATGACAAGTAATATTGTCAAGTAATATAAAGAATAAAGCTGGATAGGAGCAACTATTCGTATTTATTCCCTTGGGCTAACACTGTAACACTTTACCTTTTTGTCTGAAATAATATATGTGTGAACAGTCTCGATACAAAGCAATAGGTACGTTGCTCTAAAATAGAATCAGAACAGTATAATATATAATACAAAACATAGAATCAATTAACAAAGTAGAAAATATTATATAGACTCGAAGATACATACGTAAACTAAGTCTATAATAGAAGAACCATACTCAGATAATACATATATGGACCTAGGTTACAACACGGTGCAAAATATACATTACATCAAAAGTCAACATCTCATACATCATATACAACATGCATAAATATTTGATATCCTACTGATATTGAGTACATATATAACTCTATCATCATAGCTAGTCCAACATCCATGGTCATTGAGTCCAAATACCTAAAATGTCTTGGTCCGACCCGAGCATTATAAGAAAATAACAACCGGATTAGATTATCTCTAAATATCAAAATATGAGATCTCGGTAATAAAGATACTAATCGGATATCGAATAGTATATGTCAACCAAGACATAGCATCCAAAGGATCTTCTCAAACAAATATATCACAAAATATTCACCATGTCACAAAGTCATCTCATTCCTCACAACGGAAATTATCTCAAAATGTGGTGAATAACAAATCTCAAAAATCACTAAAGTTAGCATGAAAGCTAGTGTCTCCCTGAGGTAGAAAGAATTTCATAAAAGCGAGTCGCATATCTAAATAAATCACAACATCGCATAAACGCAATCAACTCACAAAGAAATATAAGACTGCTTAAAAGCAAGTCAAAGTCAAAAGACTGCATGAAAGCGAGTCAAAAGCATAGACTACACGAAATCGAGTTAACTACAAAAGACAAGCACGAAGCAAGTCGAGGAAAAATAACTGATCCTATAGATATCCTTAATATAGGGGAATTCTTAATGTGAATTGCTCGATTCCAATGGGAGATTTATAAGAAAATCTCAAGGAGTTCAGGAAGGAATGAAACCGCTAAACTTATACAGTCAATATACCTGATCCTCTTAGCATGTGTTCCGCCTACTAATGCACTTTTGAGGTGCCACATCTAATAACAAGTGATGTGATTGCTATGACATCGAATTAATAGCCTAAGGTGATGACTGTTGGCTTTTGTTGTGTTGGGCTAAAAACTAACAGATACCACGATTTGGGTTGTGATCCCGCAGTCAACCATTAGGGCGAAGATCTAGCCTACAAGGTCAAGCGAATAAGTGCACTAACGAACATGGTGAACTATAGAAATAGAATGTTTCCCCAAGATAATATTTAATCAAAAGGGGCATTTCACCAAAAGGAAAAACTTCGAGGTCCAATTAGTTTCTAGGACACACATTCAAAGAAATTACTTTCAATGCCAAAATCAGCAGAATAATTACTTTCAAGGACAAAGTCGGTAGTCCATTTACTTTCAAGGACATAATTTCATAGGTTTTTAGGCCCTACAAACTAATTATTTTACGTTTTGTCCTTGAAAGTAATTATTTTCGTTGTGTGTCCTAAAAACTAACTCCACTTGCTAAAAAGGCCCTTGTGGCTAATTTCCACTAATCAAAAAGTGTTACATACTTCGCAAATAGTAATCAAACGTATCGTCCGAATAGCCTACAATATCCGACGTTATTTGAATATGTAGTAAAAGTAAGTAAATTCCACTCAATTAAAATGTTATATGTAATGATTCGTAGAACTAAACGATAAGGTGATACGAGTGTTCTATACCACTTGTACTACCGAACTATTTAATAAAATTTCTCATTCTATAGAAGAATTAAATTATCTTGAAAGCCAATGCATATGAAATTTATTAAATGAAGTTTTATTCAAAGAAATAATTCTTTTGCTATGTTTCCAATAAATACTTTATTTTCCTTTTAAAAATCAAGATTTAAATATTATACTAGCAATATGATTATATACAAGATTAAAAAGCTTTTTTAAAAAGCCATACTATGTTTTCTATATTCAATTTAAGAACCTTCCTTCTTTGAAATCTATTTATAAAATCATATTTACATTTATAATTTTATCTCATCAGGTCAAAGTATTAAATGAAACTGAATAGATATATATAAAGTGATCAAAATCCAGAAAACAGTCAAACCAAAACAAAGAAAATCAAAACAAGAACAAGAGAAAACAATTTCCTGAAGACAAGCTCCGAAAAAAATCTGCTAGTCGACTGAACGGTCACTTTTAGTTGACTGGTCGAATGCCTGGAGCAAATTCCAGGTTGTTGCTTATATCATCTTAGGTTATGACTTGGTGTTCCATCTCTAATTTATCACTTACAAAGATGAATTCATAACTATTTATACACACAACATAGGTTATCAAATATGCATCAATATGAGTGAATATCGACTATTAAAACTTGCATTTTGACAGAGTTTATAGAATGTGAATTTGCTGTAATAATTTTACTAATCATAAACTATCATTCCCCAAACAACTTAACTTAGATTCTATTAACAACCGCAGGTAACCCATATTCAAAGTTAATTGTGAGGAATTCTCACAACCGACCATATTAACATGCTAAAGGAAATCAGTTGATTTGAGATAGAATGCGCGAGTTTAATAACTCACACTTTCGATGTGAAGAAATCTACATCCATCATTGCTCGTTTGCGCCACCGCCATGCCCAAAATTCACATCGCCAACAACCAGAAGCGTGTCACGACAGCAGCCTCTATCTCAGATTTGCTTCGACCATCACAAGGGCCGCCAAATTCGTGTCCTTCAATTGCCAACAACTCCTCCATCCACAGCCCTAATGCCACCGTGTTCCACCAAAACGCAATTTGCCACCATGAATTGCCACCACTCAGCCCTTCTCCTCCACCTTCGGCTTGACTCGTGCACGCATCTACATATCTCTAGTGATCCTCTCTCCATCACGGTCATCAGCTACTCGCTGACAAGCATGAATGAGGCATTGGCCTCAGTTGCTCCCCCACCAACACTTCGATTGATGATTTATTTTATTCAATTTTCGCTCTCTTTTTTAGCATTCAATCAACTTGGGGAAATCGGCTATAGGATTTGGTTAAAGACAAATGAATCAGGTTTTGGTTTACAAGGGTTTGGGCTTTGAAGGGCTAAAAGGGAAAAAAGAATGGATTGAATCTCTAATGTTATTTCCAATTAAGTCCTTACATAAAACAATTTCCATTATATATCTTTAAATTGCAAATTGAAATCTCTTTGTTCATAAAAGAATAGTCATATCATTGAATTATTGACTCGTTTTCTACTTAAATTGATATATCATGTATTTACCAAAATATTTAAATTCAATAATTATTCATCTTCGTCGATTCATTGTTTTTATTGAATATCAAATAAATCTTCTTTTCGTTTATTTCAAATATATAATTATTTACACTTTAAAATATTTATGTTTATTAAAACATTTTATTTGAATTTTAATATGTTATCTAAAAGAGAATTCATTAACTAATTAAAATTTATTATAACAAAATCCTGTATTAGATAGACTTTAATTGCATCATAATTTGATTTCAAAAATAATAATTATCAAAAATCAATTTCAAATGCTTCCATTTAATTAAATTTATATAATATTACAGCCTCAAAATAGGGTTGGTACAGCCCCCCACCTTATGAAAATTGCGTCCTTGCAATTCAAACTCTTACCCTCTCTCGCAATCTATAATCAAAAATTGACGTATCATTCAATTCTCTAAGCAGTTAATTCCAAAGTTATATTATTTTTTATTTATTTTGTCGTATTTCATAACTTCAAGTAGTTTCATTTATGTGCTTTTATTTCTTTGCGTACAAAAAATTATTAAAGATTTTCCAAATGTTAAAAATTTTGAAATTTGTTAGCAGGATCTCCTTTGTACGGAGAGTCATTTACAATTTCACAAATATGATACATATATATATATATAACATACATTGACCACACCGTCGGAAACACAATATATATCAATATTTCCAGCATTTCTATATTTTAAACCTTAGGCGTAACTTTATTTAGCATTTTTAAATCAAGTTAATAAGCCTATTAGCGAGTAAAAACGAGCCAAAGTGGCTAATTAACCCAATATGCTCCACTGATACCTATTCTCAACTCGATTGAAACATTAGTCGCTTATTTTGATATACAATAAGCATTCATTTATTTAAATTTCATTACATGTTAATGTCTAATTAGATGAAAAAAGAAACAACTGCCTTTTGAAATCCAATATTGGAAAGTACATTCCAAATCGAATCAATTTTACGTCAAACATCAGGCCAAATCTAGTAAGAGGTAGATTATTTTGTTAGGAAAGATGGCTTGCTTAAAGAATTGTAAGGAAAGATAAAAGTATAGATGTTACGGTTGAACCATCAACCGTATTAACCGTTCGTGCGGTTACCATCTATAACGGTAACGGTTGAAGAATTAGATAATCGTGGTTAACCATACCAACCATACATGATTGTTTTGTAAAATATTTAACATTAAAGTATAAAAATTAGTAATTTAAGTTAAAAGAATAGCTTGTACATTAATAATATATACCTTCATGAACTAATAACATGTACATGCATATTGGTCGTTTTATAAATAAATAAATTTGCAAAAAACAGTTAGAGATACATTAATTTATCATCAATACTGCATATAATTGAAAATATATGTACTTTATGCTTCAAAATTGAAAATATGATGGTTAACCACTATAAACGGTTGCGGTAACTGTTATATGAATTTATAACCATCAACAACGGTTACGGTTATGGTTGGTGGTAAAAATGACGGTTACCTCAACCATAACACCCCCTGCATAAAAGCATTGTTATCATGAAATAATTATTAACATTCTCACCTCTTAAAGTGCATGGAAATAAACTATCAAAATTCCCTGTATTACTTTCTCTGAGCATGAAAGACTTCTCCAGTTTTCTATATTTGTTTACCAATTTCCATGTCATATACTACTGTCGAAACATTTTCCTATGAATTTCTTATGGTCTACAAATCTAGTCGTCGCGTTTCAAACATAATATACTTAATTATGAATTACATCAGTGGAAAAATATTATATGTCATCTTACTACTATTTGTGAAATATAGATCCCAAAAAATATAGTATGTACAAATGAACTTCAACCCCTTGCTGAATATAACCATTTAATTAGATTTGTACAACGTTAAAGCCTAATATATTGAAATTCCTAAATTTCACCAACTACTTCACAGAAGATCATTATAACTATCTGTAGGTAACCATGTAAAGGTAAATAGATTTACTATTCAGGCTAATGTATATTTCAGCAAGCAAGTGTCAAGCTAAACTTCGCTATAGCCATTTTTATTGCTTGCTACACAACTCTAAAAGTTATATTACAAGGCATACATAACAAGGAACCGTGTCTAATGTTCTACTTAGCAAACTACAAAAGTAAGCAACGACTATGTTATATCTCAGCAAATAAACTTTGCAACAAAATGTCAACCACATCAACTAAATCAAGTGTACAGGCTGCCTAATTACAATACGATGACAGTAACTAAATTTATGTGTTTTAGGTAACTAATTTCAGTTTCATGCAACCAAATTATATTGGTCACCAAATAAAAGCTAACGTAATTTGAAAAAGTCTTTCTAATGAAGAGTGTACTTCCAATTTTATATATACAGTAGGGAATCTATTCATGTACATATATATTGAGCAAGCACATGCTTACTATATGTCACATCAGGGATACTACTGATACAACATGTTCATGTACATTTTTTTTCATAAAGCTGTTATAGCACATTAAATTTCTTTGTACAAAACCTGTACATACTTTACGTAAGAACATTTACATGCACATAAATAAAATAAGTACATGGTACTATACTATTTTTCTTGCTTCTTTAAACTTTCAAAAAAATTCTACTGGAAAATTTTACTTTCTATTCATACTCAATATTTAAATCTTATTTTGGTATAAAGCATATTATTATTCACAAAATATTATTTTCTCCAAAAAAAAAATTCCTTAAACTCCCTTTTCTATTCTTGCTTTTTAAAAGCATTTTTAAATATCCTTTTGTTTTACAAAGGCATACGTAAGAAAAATCACCAATCACGTGATTTAATATTCAATAATTTATTATATCATAAATGAATTATAATTTCATTTCAAATTTCACTTAAATTGAAATTTCATATAAATATCACTTTATACTTTATTTTATTTATCAACCAATAGCGCATTCAAGTATTTTAATTCAACCCCTATAATTCATCCATTCAAATTTATATAACTTAGATATAATAAACTTGTTTCAATATATCGAGGGTGACTTCTACAATATGATCCTATACTTGCATCTCTATTATGCTTAGCAATATAATTAGGTTTCACACAATATTCAAGGCCAAATGTTATCTTATTTATTCAAATCAAGCAAGTTTTCATTTATTTAACACGAGTATGACAATTTACGGGTAAATTAGACGACTAATATCTTAAAAAATCACATAAATTCTTTTTATTTACCCAATTAAACTCATAATTCATGTTTAACAAAATATACCCATGTTTTCCACAATATGGGGTTTACCCAAATCGTACAAAAAATCCTTTCAAATTCAACCAAGTCGTGTTCGACATCATTTGGTACTCGAATCCAAAATCATAAACTTGTTATTTATTTAATAAATGAATCTTGAATTCATTTATAAAATATTATTGGTAATAACTCGATAATTCTTCAAAATTCTCTCAGAAAGCTAATATGTTTAAACCACCTATCACTTATGGTTTAAATCTTAATTCAATTCGTCTCTAAAATAAATCAATCTTTATTTTATAAAAAGCTTTTCTACTTCAAAATCTCAATAAAATTATTCCTATAGGATTTAAATTCAATTTTTAATTGAAATCCCATTATTTTCTACTTGAAACTAGTTCAAATTCAAATTCAAATCCCATTCATTCGATAATATTTTAAAATTATTTTACAACTAATTTTATAACTATTAACTTTATTTCGCGTAAATGTTTAACTTATTTCAAAATTCCATCTTCTCTTTAGAATATTTTAGATTAAAAAATATTGTGTTTGAATATCTTATCCTAGCGTTTAGGAAATTCCTATCGATAACGTTGATCAGGCGCATCGATGAGCAATTTTAGCACAAATATTAATTTTCATATGATATACATATATCGTTTAGTAATTTATGACTTTATAAAATATTTATTTGTTTACATCTAATAACATATCAGATTTTACATATATGTATATCCTTTATTAGAAAGATTTTAATTTAAATGGATGCTTGCTTTTATTAAAATCCTTCAATTTATCTTGCTATTAACATATAAAAATAAATCAAAGTTGATAATTTCATTACACACTCATGTATCTATAAATACTTCAAGCAAAAGTCAAATTTTAAATTCGCCTTAATTTTTAATTAATGATACATATGAATTAAAACTTTGTTTCATACTAATTTAAATTTTCAATATTTCTTACGGTAACTACACCATTACAAACACGCAAGTTCTTATTATTATCATTGAGCAGGTTTCAACTCTCAATAATGATTCCTACGTAGTACTAATTTTAAATAATTATTTAAAAATTCAAAACATCTAGACATTAATCAACCAAACAAACATTCATAAAAGAATAAAATAATAAATATGCTAGGTGAAAAGTTGTCCACTGTTCCCGCTACGCAACTCTGATTAGTAATGGATCGGGACACAAAAATTCATTTCAAAGCCATCTGAGGTCTAGTACACATTATCCGTTAAACCTCACATTTGACAAAGTGAGTTCCAATATTAGTAAAACTTTCATAACAATCATCTATATAGTATTACCAAAACTTTTCAAATTTGTCCCGATGACTATCCCAATAATCATTTATATCTATATCCTAATAGGAATATAAATTCTAATTCTATCCTTACACCCAAAGGACGAAACTCTTAAGTTTTTTAGGCCAAGATTCGTATTTCTTATATTCTATATTGCTCTAAAACACATCTCTGATATCAAGTTGTAACGTCCTGCCTTTAGACCCATATTACCCAAGAATATTACAAGTAATATTATCGAATAATATAGAGAATAAGGCAAGATAGGACTAATCATCCATGTTTATTCCCTTAGGCTAACATTGTCACACTTTACCTTTTTGTCTGAAATAATATGTGTATGAACAATCTCAGCACCAAGCAATAGATACTTTGGCTCAAAAAAAGAATCAGAACGATAAAATATATGCTACGGAACATAAAATCAATTAACATGGCGGAAAATATAATATAGTCCGGAAGATACATAAATAAAGTGAGTCTACAAAATAGAAGAACTAGACTAGTATAATACATATATAGACCTAGGCTACAACACGTTTCAAAATATACATGACATTAAAAGTTAATATCTCATACATAATATACTACATGCATAAATAACTAATATCCTACTGATATAGAACACATATATAACTCTATCCTATAGCTAGCCCAACTTCCATAGTCATTAAGTCTCAATACCTGAAATTCCTCGGTCTGACTTGAGCATTATAAGAAAATAACACCTAAATCGGATTATCTCTAAATATCAAAGTGTGGAATCTCTGTAATTAAGATACTAATTAGATATCAATAATAATAGTATGTCAATCAATGAATAGCATACAAAGGATATTCTCAAACAAACATATCACAAAATATTCACCATGTCACAAAATCATCTCATGCCCCCACAATGGCAACCATCTCAAAATATGGTGAATAACAAATCTCAAAAATCACTAAAATTAGCATGAAAGCTAGTACCTCCCAAAGTTAGAAAGAATTTCATAAAATCGAGTCACATATCTAATAAAACATAATATCGCATAAAAGCGAATCAACCCACAAAGAAAAATAAGACCTCATAAAAGCAAGTTAAAATCAAAAGACTACATGAAAGCGATTCTAAACGATAGACTACATGAAATCGAGTCTACTACAAAAGACAAGCACGAAGCAAGTTGGATAAAAATAACCGACCTTATAGATTTCTTGAATATAAGGGAATTCTTAGTGTGAATTGCCCTTTTTCAAGGGGACACTTATAAGAAAAGCTCCAGGAGTTCAAGAAGGAATGAAACCGCTAAACTCCTACTGTTGATATACCTGACCTTCATAGCATGTGTTTGGCCTAATAATGCACTTTTGAGGTGCCGCATCTAATAACAAATGACGCTAGTACTATAGTATCGAATTAATATCCCGATGTACTGACTGCTGGCCTTTTGTGGTATTGGGCTAAAAACTAAAAGATACGACTCGAGTAATGATCCCATAGTCAGCCGCTAAGGCGAACATCTAGTCTACAAGGTCAAGGAAAGAAGTGTACTAATGAACATAGCGAACTATAGAAATAGAACATTTTCCCAAGATACTATTTAATCAGAAAATGTTATATACTTTGCAAACAGTAATCATATGAATATCATTTGAATAGCCCAACCTATCCAGCGTTATTTAAATATTTATTAAAAGTTAATAAATTCCACTCAGATAAAATGTTGTATATAATGAGTCAAAGAATGGAACGAAGAGGTGATATGAATGTTCCATATCATTTGTACTACCGAACTGTTTAATAAAATTTCTTATTTTATAGAAGAATTTAATTAGCTTGAAAGCCAATTCAAATGACATTTATTAAATGATGTGTTATTCAAAGAAATAATTCATAAGCTATGTTTTCCATAAATACTTCATTTTCCTTTTAAAACTCAAGATTTAAATATTATACTAGCAATACGATTTTATACAAGATTAAAAAGGATTTTTAAAAGCTACATTATGTTTTATATAATCAATTTAAGAACTTTCCTTCTTTGAAATCTATTTATAAAATCATATTTACATAATAATAATTTTATTTCATCAAGTTAGATTATTAAATGAAACTAAATATATATATGTATAAAGTGATCAAAATCCAAAAAACAGTCAAACTAAAACAAAGAATATCAAAACGAGAACAAGAGAAAACAATTGCCTGAAGACAAGCTTTAGGAAAAACTCATGACCAATCGACTGAATGGTTACTTTCAGTCGACTGGTCGAATGCCAAGAGCAAATTCCAAGCTGTCGCTTATATTGTCTCAGGTAACGATTTGGAGTACATTCATAATTTATCACTTATAGAAGCATGAATTCATAACTATTTATACATATAACATGGGCTATTAAACATGCATTAATATGAGTGAATATCGAACATTAGAACTCGCATTTTGACAGGGTTTATAGAATGTGAATTAACTGTAATAATTCTACTAATTAGAAACTAGCAATCTCCAAACAACTTAACTTGGATTCGATTAACAACTGCAGGCAACCCATATTCGAAGTTAATTGTGAGAAATTCTCACAATCGTCCATATTGATATGCCAAAGGAAATTAGATAATTAGAGATAGAATTCGTTAGTTTAATAACTCACCGTACCGATGTGAAGCAATCTGCCATCTGTCGTTGTTGGTTTGTGCCTCTGCCATTCCCCAAATTCACATCGTCGGCCACCAGAAGTGTTTCCTGACCATAACCACTTCCTCAGCCTTGCTTCGACCATCACATCAACCACCAAATTCATGCCCTCCAATTGCCAACAACTCCTTCGTCTGTAGCCCTAATGCCACTATGTTCCACGAAAATGCCATGCGCCACCATGTATCACCATTGCTCGTTCCTTCTCCTCCGCATTTGGCCTGACTCACATGCACATCCACATATCTCCAGTCACTGTACCTCTGTCACGGCCATCGGCTGACCACCGACAAGCATGAATGAGACATTGGCCTATGTTGTTCCCTTCACAACACTTCGATCGATTAATTGTTTTATTTTAGTTTTTGTTCTTTTTTTTCTTGCATTCAATCGACTTGGGGAAATAGGCTATTGGATTTTGTTAAGACAAACGAATATGGGTTTTGGTTTGCAAGGGTTTGTGCTTTGAAGTGCTAAAGGGAAAAAATGAATGGACTAAATCGGTAATGTTATTTCCAATTAAGTCCATATATGAAATAATTTCCATTATATATCTTTAAATTGCAAATTGAAATCTCTTTATTCATACAAGTATAGTCCTATCATTGAATTATTGACTCATTTTCAATTTAAATCGATATATCAAATATTTTTCGAAAATATTTAAATCTAACAATTATTTATCTTCATTGATTCGTTGATTTTATTGAATATCAAATAAAATTTCTTTTCATCGATTTCAAATATACAAAATTATTTACACTTTAAAATATTTTATATTATTTAAAACTTTTATTTTATTATGTTATCTACAATGGAATCATTAGCTGATTAAAATTTATTACAAAAAAATTCTTTGTTAAATAGTCTTTAATTGCATGATAATTTGATACCAAAAATAATAATTATCTAAAATCAAATTCAAACACTTTCTATTTTAATTAAATTTATATAATATTACAGCCTCAAAACAGGGTTGTTACAGCTTGGTTGAAGCGGCACGGTTGAACTCGCTTAATGGAGAACTGGTTAAGAAGGAGGATCTTAAGAAAGAGGTGAACCAGCAACATGGCAAGCTAAAGAAAATGAACCCCAAGGAGGTTAGAAAAAGAAACCAATGACCACGTGTAGGAGTTGCAAGATGAAGGGTCATATTTCAAAGGAATATGGAGTGAATATATAAAGATTAAGTGTTATAAGTATGATCAGGTTGGTCACATGAAGAAGGATTGCCCAAGCATGTCGAAAGGAGGCCAAATATTAAAAGCATATGCATTGGAAGTGGTCCTAAGTGCAAGTATACCGTTGATTACTCAGAAGTTAGGGAGAGGATCGTGATTGGAGGTGAGTCATTACTGATTTGGGGGTTATGTAGATAATTTATACAGTAAATCTCACATAGTGCATGAATTAATTTTGGTGTCAAATCCATCCTACGGATCGAACCATCTATTTATGATCCGTCATGGCCTAAAATTGTTTATGCGGTATAGAATCCTTTATTGAAGCATATGTCCTAAGTCTTTTAGGGTATGGACTTATTTTTAAAATAGATTGGATGACTTGTTGTGAGATAATATTGGTGATGATTAAGAGGTTGACTCGGATAAGAGTGGCAGATTGGGCATAGTCTTGTCGTAACAAGTGGTCCTGATAGTCTCCTAATGATGAGTTATGGTCCATCCTTTAAACTAGAAATCCGTATATATTTTAAATTGAATTTTGATTTCTTCCTCCCTAAGAAAGTAAAAAAGTTCTAGACCTGCTGGCATACCATTTTGGCATATGATAGTAAGAAAAAATTGAAAATTGGATAGGAAAGTTTTAGAGTGGGTAAAAGTGGGAGATTATAAATTAGTTATGTACAGTGATTTAAATTATTTTGGCTTGAAACGTCATGAAAAAGAGACGTCGGCATAATAACAAATGGTTGTACTAAGATCTATATGAATAAGGTTAGACCAAAATGGTTTGCATGGCATTTGAAGTTTTGAAGATATATTTCAAGTGGAGTTTAACTTGAAAGTTGAAACAGTAAAAAGGGACATATTTGATACCAGAATTTTAATTGATCGGATCCCATTAATCAATCGATTGAAAATACTCTAATATTTTACTTTGAAGGGCCTAGAGTTTATTTTGAAATAGGGTCCCGATAACCCAATGAAGTTGTTATATGACATGACTTGGTGAAAAGGTCCATAATACAGATTTTGAAATAGTTGACATTTGCACTCTTTGTTCTGCATCACTATGGTAATGATTGGAGATTGAGGCCAATGATATGTTGATGCTTTATTGTTTGTTTTTGCCAAAGAGGATAGAAGATAAGATTGGACTATGTTTGGGTGTTTTTAATCCGAAGTGGTGGGTAACATTACACTATACATAATTATTTTATAGGCAATTCAACTTGTTTTTGGATGAGCGTCATTAATCTGATGTTGTAGATAACATTATACCATACATATTTGTTAAACTAGTGAAGTTGAATGGTACTAGAAAAGGTAATTATTGTTTTACCATTTACGCATTTATGGAAATATTTTTTAGATGATGGTACTTGAGTCATCGCTGCAACTGCAAGTAAGCAGTTCATTACTAGATTTAGATAATGTAGAGTTTGCCTAATCAAAGTTTTACAACGGAGAGGTGATATGAGTTCGGTACCATGTTTATTATTCTAGGACCTTTGCCATTAGTGTTGTTTCTAGTTGTGTTTTTAGAAAAAAAGGCTATCCAAACTTTTGAATTATGATTATTGGATTGATATGGTGAGATGCCATCCTTATTGATTTGTCTAGTCCATAACGCTGTAAAGATAAAATGGTATAAAATTGTATTTGGAAATAGAATAGTAGAAAGGCTTGTGTAAAAGGATAAATAAAAATTTGGAAAATCAAAGAAGGATAGAAATGTCAACTTTATTAAGAAAGATATTTGAATTTGATTAGAAATGATATTATAAGAAGAGATATTCCCAATTTATGCCATTTGAAGTGGTTTAAGATTATTTTAACAAAATTCGTTTAAAAAGTGCATGGTTTACGTTCCATATAAGGCGCACATGAGCAATGTACGATATAATCAATCATATGCTAACACTATTTTAGGATTACTCTTAGTCTATATTTTCACTTTGGTTTGAAAATTCTGTTGCTTTGTTCGAACGGTTGAATAGAATATGATCATCTTTGTTTAAATAATTGTTTTTGTATGCCATATAATATAAGATGAAATTTTCTATATTGGGAAGGTGATATTTTTAGTGCCATATCAGTTGGAAGCTTAAAGACTTACATCATAAACGAAGCGATGCCACTTGAATTGAATTGGAATTTGAAGTAGAATACATGTTATGTTCACCAGGTTAAGGTATCGTCCGTGTTAATGTTCTTAGGTGAAATGAAGAACCACACAATGATCTTAGTTATGGGTTGTTTAGGTGAGACGTTGTCTGAAACAAGCCTAATTTCAAATAATATTATTCAGGAGATTTAATTAGATAAATTAAATAGAATAATGTAAAGGCTAAAGTGATAAGGGGATTAAGATTTGAAAACTAAGTAGTGATCGTGCCTTAACTAAATGAAATCAAAAGAATGGTTTATAAAATGAAAACTAAGTTAAGTAAGGCAATGGTAATTGGGGAAATAGACATATATCACAACCTCATAACCCTAATCTCGTTCATGTTTTCACAAAATAAAAACATAAACAAAGGATCTTCAAGGCCGGCCATAAGCCTAGGAGAAAAGGGGATCAAAAATCAACTGGAAGCTAAGGATTCAAACAAGGAAGAATTAAGCAAGATCAAATCTCAATTTCCTTATCCAAACAAGATGAATAATAATCAAACCATCTCATTTATGTTTTAATGAACATTTTGATTTAGGGTTTAATATTTTGAACCATTTGGATGATTTGAATGATAATATGCTTTGATTATATTCCATGGTTGATTTAAACAAGTACGTTTGTAAAAGGATTAATTCGGTTTTAAGGTTATAATCATACAAAATGGGTTTCGAATGTCATGAGGATTTAATATGTTATGTAAAACATTATTTTGGAGATGATTTTAAATTTTCATAACAATCCAAGCTATGGATAATTTATTATGAATTTTGAATGGAAGAAATGGTAATTTGGGTTCAAAATTAACTACGGCAACTATATGAAGTATTTTGGTTTCGAAATTTATATATGTTAGAAAAAATATCAAAAGTGAATTAAGATGATTTTTGGTGGATATTTCCTAAGTGGTTTACTATGTAAATTAAACTAAGTAGTTTGAGGACTTAAATGTCTTAATTATATTGTTAAGGGAAAGGGCTTTTTTGTTAAATATTTTTACTTATTAAAGGATGAATTTGGCAGTCTTTTTAGATAAAGATTTTGGTAAAGGATTGGCAACCGATCATATTTTGACAAATAAGGCAAGTTAGGTATGAAGGAATTTCTTTTAAAGGTATAAAATCGGTTTTGCTTCAAATTACTAACCTTGCCACTTCCATTCGCTTGCTACCAAAACCATCCCAATTGGCCTTTTGAATCATCTGAAACCAATACAAATGATATCAAATAGTCGGTATGTAGCTTATTGGAGAAAGGCGAAAGGGGATAATGTTGAAAGCTTGCTTTCGAAGGGGTTGATGCCATTTTAATAACTTTTGAGTCAACCCAATTGCCTTTGTTTTGCTTTCGAAAGAATTGTTTAGGAAACATTTGAAAGTTGCCGCTTGTTTTATAAGATGCTTTCAAAAGGGTTGAAATTACTTTTAAATAGTTTTCAAAGGGATTGTTGCTTGCCTTTGTTTTAAAAGTAGCTTCCAATTGCATTGCCGCATATTAAGTTTTAAAAAGGAGCTTTCAAAAGGGTAGTTGCTTTTGAACCTAGTCGAAACCTAGCTAACAGTACCTTTCAAATGGGTTAAAGGCCGCTTTTCTTTATAGCCTTATAACAATGAGTTCGAGAAGGGAAGTTTTTGTTTTTATTAATATTGAAGCCACTTCCCAATGCTTTCAAAAGGGTCCTTGTAGTCACTGTCAAAAGGTCGTCTCTATAGGAAATGCGGATTAGGGATCTTAAGGCAGAATTAACACTAGAGAGTGGGGAATGGTATTTAATTAATTTTATGAATCTTTTTTAAATCTTTCCAAATTAAACCCAAACAGGTGCAATTCACAAAATAGAGACAATCACAGAACCAAACACAGATGCAAATAGTAAATAAAAGCAGTAAAGGAAAGAACACACCCAAATTTCACACTGGTTCGAAGTTACCCTACATCTAGTCGCACATAATTTCTTCAGATTTTTTTTCAAATATAATATCGATATTACAACCACGATTTCAAGGCCATGATATACACCCTTTTGTCTCCAAGTCCAGGGAAAACTCTCTTGATTTAACCAGGCTATAAGATCACCTAATTGATTTATGGGCTACAATCACACCCAATTGATTTACGGGCCACAATCACACCATTTCTAATCACATTTTGATAGAGAGAGACTCGATACACTTCGATCTTTGATTACAAATGATCCTACAACTCTGGATAACATTGAGACCTTTAAGAGAGAGTGGTACAGAATCAAAATAGAGACGATCGAGTTTGATTCACTTAGGATTTTGGCAGAATTTTGTCACGGCATTTGAAATATAAGAGAATATTTGAGTGGATAAGAAGGAGTGAAGAAATAAAGAAAAACTAACATAAAATTCATTGAAAACAACTGGTATATATAGGAGAATTAAGGCCATGTCCATTCGTGAAAGGTTATGACGAATAGACACTTCTTTTGAAAATTTGAATTTTTAAATCTACGACTACCATGTCGACATGGAGGTATAGGCATGTCAACGTCCTCTAGTATTTTTTGAAAATTGATTTTTGTTTTAAAAGAGTTTTTCTTTTTGAAGTTTGTCAAAACAAACTTAGAACTTTGTAAACTATTTTGAATACTCTTTGTGATTATAAAAACCTTTGGAAAGATATCTTACGAATATAAAAATAATAAAACTAAATATATAAATATTTTGAGATTAAAGCTAAAACATCAAAACTATGAAATAGTTTAAAAAAAAAGAAATGATTTTGAAACTAATATGATTAAAAATAGTTTTTGAATTAAGGCTAAAATATTTAAACCGAGAGAGATATGTCTTTTATAAAGATAGTTTCGAAAAAAAATCTAAAAATAAGTCATTTTGAAAATTTTGTGAATTCCATTCCACAGGAGAAGATCATGGGTTCTATCCCACTAAAGAGGTCATGGGTTGCATTCCACTATTAAAGCGAGAAGGTGGATTCCATTCCACAATTAAAATCCGAATAAAGATTTTTTGCTATTATGAAGTTTTAACATAAATCTAGACTCTATTACTTATTTTGATATCTTCAACTCTTGAACACTTAATAATCTAGATACTCATGAGTCTTTAGTCTTGATTTCTCCAATCTTAAATTCGTCAGTCTTGAATTTCTATACTATACAGTTTTTATTCCCAGTGCCTGCATATATATATCCTGCATATACATATATCTAGACAAATATATTAGTATTTATATTTTATAACAAGTCCTAAGGCTGTTGTCATCAAAACCATCATCTCGGGAACTGACAATCTTCCCTTTTTGATGATGACAACCTACGTTTATAAGATATACTCTACCAAACTCTGATTACCCCTTATTCCAACAATTCCTCCATAATCTACTAACTCCCCCTTTAAGCCCAACTAATAGCCTAACTATCCTATTTTATAATTCTCCCCCTTTGTTATCAACAAAAACTAAGCCCAAACTACATAACTCTCCCTTAGACTGATACTATGGAACTAAATACTAATAACGAAGTATAATAAGAAAAACTTAAATCTAATTTTATTATATATGATGTTACATTGCACGTATATATATGAAACATAGAAACAAAAATAAACAAGTATACAAAATATAAAAACATTAGTATAATAATAATCTAACGAGAATCCTTGACAATTGGTGACTTATGAATCGAACAATTAGGGTAATGGAGACAAAAGTTTCCATGTTGTTCGACCAAATTACTATTTTTGTCAGAACAGACTTCTCCAATGCAAACAACATTATCGTCCTCGTCCATTTGCGCTTCTTCCTCTTCTTCTTCTTCTTCATCTTCCTCTAATGGATTATGAATACGTATGTTAGAGGAATCACCTTCAATCACAATAGGGTCTGCATGATTATCCATTAGAAATTTTTGCAAATTTCTAAGAATCTTTCCTTGTTTCTCTTGTTCCTTTGCCATCCTTATTTGCATGACTTCAATTCAGTTAGCATTTGAATCCTTTGTAATTTCATTGATCTTCATTACTCGAGCCAATGTAGTACGTTAGAATGGATCAGAATTAGAAGAAGGGAAGGAAATGATTGCATTTTGGTTTGATTTAGAAAAGGAGGCCATTACTTTGTATTTTCAGAAGTTTATTATAGAGAAAATGGAGTGAGAAGATGGATGAATTCGAAATATTGTGGTAATATAATCACCAACTGATTTTAGAGGGAAAATCAAAATTTCAAATCTGACCGTTGTATGTAGACATGGGGGTAGGGGCATGTCGACATCCCTTTGATAATTTTGATAATTTTTTTCTCTGTTTATTTAAATATATATATATGTTACTATATCTATATTCTATATCTCAGGTATAGAACAAATACCTAGTCCTCTTCTTAATTTAGAAAAGGTTGACTGATTCAAGGGTTTGGTCAAAATATTAGCTATTTGATTCTCAGTGTTGATAAATTCAAGAGAATAATCTCTCTCGTTATATTATCTCTGAGACAATGATGTTTGATATCAATATGTTCGGTTCTAGCATAATGAGTATGATTTTTGGATAAATTTATTGCACTTATATTGTCACAATAAATTGGTGATTTTGAACCAAGAACTTTTAGGGTCTGTTGCATATAGATAACTTGAGAACAAGCTAAAGCAGCAGAGATATATTCTGCTTCAGTGATTGATAGTGAGACAGTATTTTGCTTTTTACTAAACCAGAAAACCAGAGAATGTCCTAAAAGGTGACAAGTTCCACTTTTACTTTTTCGGACTGATTTACAACCGGCATAGTCAACATCACAGTATGAGATTAAATCAAATGAATCATTTTTAAGGTAAAATAGGCCATAGTCTAAAGTGTGTTTAACATATCTTAGGATACATTTAACAGCTTTTAAATTGGTTTCTTTGGGTTGAGATTGGTATCTTGCACAGAGACAGACACTGTGCATGATATCAGGCCTACTCGCAGTTATATAGAGTAGCAATCAAATCATTCCCCTGTATATTTTCGATCAACATCTTTTGGCATGTCTTCTTTATTCAAGGCTTCATTGGTTTCCATAGGAGTGGGATTTTCACTCGCAGGTCATACCAAACTTACTAACTAGATCCCTAGCATGCTTTTCTTGACTAATGAAAATACCACTATCTAATTGTTTTATTTGCAATCCTAAAAAGAAAGTAAGTTCACCCATATGATGCATCTCAAACTTTTTTTTCATTATTTCAGAAAACTCTTTGTTCATTTCATTGTTTGTTGATCCAAAAATGACCTCATTTATATAAATCTGTACTAATTGGATATCATTTTTATTTCTTTTAATAAAAAGAGTGTTATCTACTCTACCAATCTCAAAATTTGATTGTAATAGGTAAGATCTTAGTCTATCATACCACGCTCTAGGAGCTTGTTTCAAACCATATAAAGCTTTCTTTAATTTGTAAACATGATTTGGAAACTTTTCTTCATCAAAAAGTGGAGGTTGTTCAACATAAACATCCTCTTTAATAAAACCATTTAAAAGGGGACTTTGGCATCTATTTGAACTAATTTGAAATTGTTGGGGTTTGCGAAAGCAAGTGGAATTCTAATGACTTTTAATCTTTCTATGGGTGTAAAGGTTTCATCAAAGTTTATTCCTTTCTTCTTGATAATAACCTTGCGCGACTCACCGAGCTTTATTTCTAATGACCTCACCTTGTTCATTTATTTTATTTTTATAAACCCATTAGTTGCTATTTTAATTTTGTCCTCAGGTCTAGGAACAAGTTCTCATACATAATTCCTGGTGAATTGATTCAGTTCTTCTTGCATAGCAAGAATCCATGAATCATCAGATGATGCTTCCTTCGGATTTCTAGGTTCAATAGTTGATATAAAAGCTACATTACTCATCTTATTTAGTTAATTTCTAGTTCTAACAACAGATGCAATATTTTCCAGTATATTTTCTATAGAATGACCTTTTAAAAGCCTCTATTATGATGAACAGTTTCACAATTTGTTTCATTTGATTCATTATTAGTAACAAAATCATCTTCATCATTTTTTGAACAAAATCATTGAAAATTTTATCAAAAGATACATGCATTATTTCTTCAATGGTGTTAGGATCAAATTTATCCAAATTTTCCTTTGTATTTAGAATAAAGCATTCACTTCTAAAAACTTTAAAATAAGATACCTTTGATTTTTATTGAAAAGAAGTTCATATGGTGTTTTATAGGTTAAAGGTCTAATTAAAATCCTATTTAAAATGTAACAAGTGTGGCGACTGCTTCAGTCCAAAAATTTGTTGGTAATTTACTATCTGAAAGCATAGTTCTTGCACACTCTTGAATCATCCTATTTTTACGCTCTACCACTCTGTTTTTTGTGGAGTTCTTGAAAAAGAAAAATTACGAGTTATTCCTTTTTTATTATAGAAATTCTCAATTTTTTCATTTTTAAATTCTCCACCGTGATCACTACGAATAGTTTTGATTTTTAAAAAAGTTGATTTTGAATTATTTTTGCAAAAGTTTTAAATAAATAAAAAGCATCACTTTTATATTTTAGAAAAATTGTCCATGTAAATCTAGAATAATCATTTACAATTACAAAAACATATTTTCTGTGATTTATTGACTGAATTTGAGATGGACCAAAAAGATCTAAATGAAGTAAATCAAGAGGTTTTGAAGTTGAAATAATATCGTTCAATTTGAATGAACTCTTCCCAAGTTTTCCTAATTGACAAGCATCACATATACTATCTACTTTAAAATCCATTTTAGGAAGAGCTCTCACTAGATAAAATTTTGAAAGTCTAGATAAGAGTTTGAAATTCAAATGCCTAAATTTTTTATGCCAAATCTAAAGGTCGCTTGTATTAGCCAAAGGATATAGGTTATCATTTGAGATATTCATACTGTGAATATAAATATTTTTCTTCCTAATTCCTTCAAAGATAATATTTGATTTATTATCTTCGATGTGACATTTATCCTTTTCAAATTTAATTTTGTAGTCCTTGTCACATAGTTGACTTATGCTAAGTAAGTTTGCTTTTAGATTCCTAACTAACAGAACCTTAGAAATAGTAGGAATTTTAGAGTTACCGACATTGTCGATGCCAATCGCATATCCTTTTGAATTATCACCAAAGTTGACCATTCCTCCATCTTTATAAATTATGTCATTCAGTATCCCCGGATTATCAATCATGTGTATTGAACATCCACTATCAAGTATCCATTTTTTTCTTGATTTGCACCATTTTTCCATTGAGTGTTGATTCTTCAAAAGTCATATAACACATCTGTTCTTGCACAACACAACAATTCAGTATATAATTTGATTTTCTATAATAACAATATGCAGACTTATGAGATAATAATGATTTTTAAAGTTTTGAACTAATTTTAATAGAATCTCCAAAAATGGCCATTTTAAACTTTTTCAAAATTCAGATTATGATAACTTTGAAAACCAATGCTCTGATACCAAATGTAGGAAATGCGGATTACGGATCTTAAGGCAGAAATGACACTAGAGGGGGGTAAATTGTGTTTAATTAATTTTATAAATCTTTTTGAAATCTTTTCAAATTAATCCTAAACAGATGCAATTCACAAACACGGAGACAATCACAGAACTAGACACAGATGCAATTAGTAAATTAAAGCAATAAAGAAAAGAACACACCTGGATTTTATACTAGTTTGGAGTTATGCTACATGCAGTCCCATACAATTCCTTGTGCATATTTCTTTTCAAATATAATGTTGATATTACAACCTCAAATTCAAGGCCACAAGATACACCCTGCTATCTTCGAGTCCAAGGTAAACTCTCTTGATTTAACTAGGCTACAAGATCACCTAATTGATTTACTTGCTTCAATCACACCCATTGATTTACGGGCCACAATCACACCATTTCCAATCATACTTTGATAGAGAGAGACTCAGCGCACTTCGATCTTTAATTACAAATGATCTTATAACTTTGAATACCGCTGAGATCATTGAGAGAGAGAGTGGCATAGAATCAAATTAGAAACGATCGAGTTTGATTCACTAAGGATTTTGGAAATTTTTTATTAAAGCATTTGAATTGTAAGAGAATATTTGAGTGGAGAAGGAGTGAAAAAATTAAGAGAAACTAACTTAAAATTCGTTGAAAACAACTAGTATATATAGGAGAATAACAGTCATGTCCATTCGTGAAAGGTTATGACGAATAGTCACTTATTTTGAAAATATGAATTTAAAAATCTACGGCTACCATGTCGACATGAGGGGTACAGGCATGTCGACATCTCCTGGTATTTTTTGAAAATTGATTTTTGTTTTAAAAGAGATTTCTTTCTAAAGTATGTCGAAACAATCTTAGAACTTTGCAAACTATTTTGAATATACTTTATGATTATAAAAACCTTTGGAAAGTGATCATATGAAATATAAACGTAATAAAAACTAAATATATAAATATTTCAAGATTAAAGATAAAACATTAAAACCAGGAGATAGTTTAAAAACAAGAAATGATTTTCAAATTGATATGGTTAAAAATAGTTTTTGAATTAAGGCTGAAATATTTAAACTGAGAGAGAGATGTCTTTTTAAAAATATAGTTTGGAAAATCTAAATATAAATCATTTTGAATTTTTTTTGCATTCCATTCCACTAGAGAATGCCGTAGGTCTCATGCCACTAAAGAGGTCGTGGGTTCCATCCCACCATTAAAGCGAGAAGGTAGATCCCATTCCACAATTAAAATCTAAATAAGGATTTAGTGCTATTATGAAGTTTTAACATATATCTAGACTCTATTGCTTATCTTGATATCTTGAACTCTTAATGATCTTGATACTCATGAATCCTCGGTCTTGATTTCCACAATCTTGAATTTGTCATTCTTGAACCTCTATATTATATAGTCTTCATTCTCAGTACTTACATATACATATATCTAAACAAAGGTGTTAGTATTTATATTTTATAATAAGTCCTAAGGTTGTTGTCATCAAAACCATCATCTCAGGAACTATCAGTCTCGAAGCCATCCTTTTCCTTATTATTTTACTTAAAGATTATTGATTTTGAAAGAGCGGTTTCGAAGCCATTTGTTTTTCCAAACTCTTTTGCTTGAAGATTGATGTTTTCGAAAGGATTACTTTCACCTATGTTCACTTTGACCAAGAAGTTATATTTAAGGCCAGACCCAAAGATTTTGAAAGAGAAACTTTCAAATGGTTTCGAAGCTATGCTTTTATAAAACTTACTTGGACTAAGTGGTTTTGAAAGATAAGCTTGAATACTTTCGAAGGATATATTTTAATGGTTTCGAAAGGAAGGTTTTGATGCTTTCGAAAGAGATGTTTTGAGTGTTTCGAAAGTCATATATTTAAATGTTTTGAAAAGAAGGTTTGAATACTTTTGAAGGATATAGTTTAATGGTTCTGAAAAAGGGAGTCTAAGGTTTCGAAAGCCTTAGTTTTTAAACAAGGAATCAAATCTTAATTTTTAAGATAAACCCATGGCAATGTGAAAGAGTTTTGAAGTGGCATTTAACTTTAATATTTTTGAAGAAGCTTTCCTTACTAAAGATAATAGGTTAGGGGTATTAACCATATTTCTTTTGGAGAAAATGATCACAAGGAAATTAAACCGGTGATGTTTATATTACTATGTTATGATCAATTATCGCATAAGCTTCTTTTGTAAACATATTCACTTTATAATCCATCCATAACTGTATTTTAGGGTATTAAGGGCAGAATAATCAGCTAGGTTGACCCAGTAGTGAATATAAATTGAGTTAACTCCTGTGTGAGTAGAATTGCATCTATGAGGTCATTTGTATAAGAATATAGGATATCCAAAGACTAAGTTTAGATAGGTTCATAGAAAACCCATGAAAACCATGTAAGGAAAAAGTTACATGAAAACTATATCGGGATTACGTTATTGACAGAGATCAATAGGTTCATAGTTAACCCATGAAAACTATGAGAGAAGTTATTGGAGAACCCAATAGGTTCATAGCGAACCCATGAAAATTATAATTGGATAAAGTTATTGGTAGATACCAATAGATTCTTAGAGATCCCATGAAAACTATGAATCTGGACAGATAGTCCATAGCTTCGAACTGATTATTAGTCAGCCTATGAAAACTAATAGTTTAATAATGACCAGAGAAACTATAACTGAGACAGATAGACAAATGAATGGGGATGGGAAATCCAAAACATATTACATGTTTGCATATCATCATGATATTTATTATGTTATTTCTTAACCGTTGTGGATGCAGGTGCACATTGTATGGTTATTATAAATTTGGTTAAGATACCAGTAAGGGAAAAACATGTTCCGCTAAGCGGCATTGTCTCACTAGATTTCCATATGGTTCGAGATGTTAGGTTATTATTCATACCGGGCTTTTTTCTGACTCGAAGTTTATGTTTTCCTCTTAAACTCTTGGGTGCTCAATTAATTTGAGTTGTTTGAGAGTTAAGGATTTTCAGGTTCTCCCTTAGACGAATAAGCTTCCGGAGATGTGTAGGATGCAAGCTAGCTATTAGGAGTTCTTTTTTTGTTTGATTCCACTGTGTTTTGGTTGTAATGGCAAAAGGTTTATTTGCCTATATTAGACTCTGAACAACCATGGGGTTCTTCGTATATCGCTCTTGGAAATGTGGTTCACGCATTGGGATTATGTAATGAATTTGAAATATGCTTTGAAGCAGAGTGGAAAATTTGTTTTAAGTTGAGTTCAATTTATTTTCACATCAATGGTTTCTGTTATATCAATGTATCTAACATTACTACATTTGGTCATCGAGAATTAATAATTATGTGTGACTACAGCATCCGTAGCTGTTAGTTTTAGGCCTCCAAGTGAGGGACGTTACAAGTTGGTATCGGAGCATAGGTTTATGTAAACTTAATAGGGAAAATTAAACCTAAAAGATTTTTCAAAACACAATCCAATGAATCAGAAAATAAGATTGGGGTTTTGGTTAACGCTATAGTAATGTACTTGTGTATCATATATATATATATATATATATATATATATATATAAGTATGTGCTCCCTTTTTTATAGACCGTTCTTTTGTATCTTACTAAGGCTCGTATGCCGATTTTCAAGAAAGGAAGATGGAGGCAGGAAACCGAAGAGGAAATCTAGGTAGAGGAAGCGCCACAACCAATGTAAATGCTCGACCTAACAGGAGAAACCAGGGCCAAAAGGCAAATGCTAACTAATATGAAAATGCCAACATAGATGTTAGAAATCTGTCGATAGATATGGGGATGGTGTATCAGTTCTTCGCCAATCTGATGCAAGTGGGAGCGGCTGTAGGAATAGCTGGGAGTAAGTTGGGAATGTTGAAGGAGCTAATCCCATGGGCCCGGTCGGAAAAAGCTATGCTAAGCTGAGAAGGGATTACACCAGTCTTGGTGGGAAGCCATTTTTAGGAATAGAGGATGTTGTTGAAGTAGAAAACTGGGTATTGCATTATGAAAGGATTTTCGCTGACTTGGGATTAAATGATGAACAGAAGAGAAGACTTGCTTCTAAATAGTTATGGGGAGCAGCACTTCATTGGTGGAATAGTGTAACCATAGGAGTTCCCAGGGAGAAGCTGACTTGGGCGAAATTTCGAAGGAGATTAAAAGAGAGTTTTCTATCTGAAATTGCCAAGTCAGTATTGCTGAGAAAGTTCATGGATTTAGTGTAGGGTGAGATATCTGTGATAGAGTATGCTACAAAGTTTGATGAGCTATCCAGATACAGATATGCTACTATTGACACCGTCATTAAAAGGAATGAAAAGTTTATTTGAGGGTTAAGACCCAAGATTTCTAGGGCGACAATGTCACATCTCCATGATCCAAATACTATTGTGGTGGAGATGGTAATCCGGAATGAAGAGATGCTTTCCACTTACGGGAAGAAGAAGCAGGTTGTAAGAAGAGGAAGTTCCTTAAGAAGAAAAACCCAGAAGGTAGAAGCTGTTAAGAAGGCGAAGGCCAATCTAGATTGCTTTATGTGTGGTAAGACGGGACATTATGCTCATGAATGTCGAAATGGAAAAGGAAGAAGTATACAGACAAGAAAGGGGTGAAGTGCTTTAATAGCGACCAGATTGGACATTATAAGAATCAGTGTCCAGAACCGGTAAGGGGGGACAAGGGAAAGGTCTTTGCTGTTGGACCATCATCTGCTAGGCCAACTACTGCTGAGAAAGGAAAGACTGTGATGGAAGGTACGCTTTGGATTCAAAGTATACATGTTAGGGTACTGTTTGATACCGATGCATCGCATTCATTTATATCTCAGTGTTTGGTAGATAAACTGCATTTAGAACCCTCTTACCTTGTTACTTCCTTAAGGTTTGCGAGAGGGATATGCAACTCTGGGGATGAGACTTGATCGGTTAGAACTTGATTTTTACGTCATAAGTTTGCATGCAGTTTGTGTGTTTTTGATTTCATAGGCTTCGAAATCATTTTAGGTATGGATTAGTTAGATAAATATGATGCTAGGATATTTTGCCAAGATCGGAAAATATTGCTAAGACACCCTAGCACTCATGCCCAAATTATATTCTTAATGGAGAATTCAGATCGGAGTGTCTATGCTTTGTTGAGTGCTATGGAAGTAGAAGAAGAGTTACGTCAGGTTTGGATAGCAAGAGAGCTTGAAGACGTTTTTGAACCAGTCATAGGACTGCCATTTAAATGAGTCGTTGATTTTTGGATAGACCTTGTGCCAGGAACAGAACCCATGAGTAGACCACCTAGCAGATGACATTAACCAAGATGAAGGAATTGAAGGTGCAGCTAGTGGATTTAGAAGGAATCGGGCGTGGTGTTCATGAAGAAACCGGATGGGTCACTAAGGATGTGTATCAATTATCATAAGTTGAACGAGAAGATGATCAATAATAAGTATCCTTTGCCGAGAATCAATGATTTATTTGATCAGTTGTGTGGAGCTAGGGTATTTTCCCAATTGGATTTGGCAACAGGTTTCCATCAATTATGAGTAGTACAGGATAGTTTTCCGTTGATGGCGTTTTGGATTAGATATGGTTCGTATGTGTGGTTAGTAATGTCATTCGGGTTAACTAATTCGCTAGCTTTCTTCATGGATTTGATGAACCGAATTTTCCAAGTTTTCTTGGATAGGTTTGTATTGGTATTCATATATGACATTTTAATATACTCTAAGGATGAAAAAGTGCATGAAGTTCATCTTAGAATAGTGCTTGAGACACTGAGCAGCATCTACTGAAAGTGAATTTTCAAAGTGCCATTTTTGGAAGAAAGAAGTTAAGTTTTTTGGTCATGTGGTTTCAAATAAGGGTTTGTTAGTTGATTCGGATAAGATCGAATCTGTTAACAAGTGCAAGAGACCAGAGATAGTGACTGTGATTAGAAGTTTTTTTGGACTCGCTGGCTATTACCGAATATTTATTGAGGATTTCATGCAGATGGCAGCGCCTTTGACTAAACTAAACCGGAAGAATGTGAAGTTTATTTGGTCTGACAAATGCGAGGAAGCATTCCTTAAGTTAAAGCATTTTTTGACAACACACCTATGTCAGTAATTCCAGACGAGAACCAAGGGTTAGTGGTGTATATCGATGCATGTAGAACAGGATTAGGGACTGTGTTAATGTAGAAGGATAAAGTTATTGCCTACACTTCACAACAACTTAGACCACACGAAGAGAGATATCCTACTCATTATCTGGAGTTGGTGGTAGTGATCTTTGCATTGAAAATATGGGGACATTATCTCTTAGGGGGGAAATTTGAGATATACACAGATCATAAGTCCTTAAGATATTTATTCTCTCATAATGAGTTGAATATGAGACATCAAAGATGGCTTGAGTTTTTAGCAGCTTATGATTTTGGTATAGAGTATACACCTGGATAAGGAAATAAAGTAGTGGATGCTCTTAGCAGAAAACATCAAAATGTGGTGTTAGCCATGTCGGTAGAATGGAAAGATCTAGAAGCTTTGACTACTTGTAGTGAGCAATTAAGATTAACTGCTACTTCTAGTTAGAGCACTGTCGTAGCATCTTGCCTAGAAGTCTGACCAGTATTGATCGAAAGGATTGCTTCTAAGTAGAAAAAAAACCCATTGTTAGTCGATAAGATTATAAGGCTTAAGGTTATGTCGGAGTTCGACGATTTAAACGATTTTAATCTTAAGAAGAGAGGATGGTTGAGAAAGAAGGGACGGTTATGTGTTTCAAATGTTGGAGACTTAAGGAAAGAAGTCTTTAGGGAATGTCTTCGATCCAAATTTACAGTTCATCCTAGGGGAACCAAGATGTATCAGGATATGAAGAGGAGTTTCTACTGGAAAGGTAGTAAGAAGGATGTTGGCTTGTGGGTTAGGCAGTGTGTGAACTGTTAACAAGTGAAGGCCAAAGATCAGAAACCGAGTGGATTTCTTCAACCTTTGGAGATACCAGTTTGGAAATGGGATTTGATATCCATGGATTATATAGACGAGTTGCCAAGGTCGAATCGAGGGAATGAAAGTTTATGAGTCATAGCGGTAGGTTGACCAAGTGTGCCCATTTCATTACAGTTAAGTCAACTAGGACGGCACATGTTTTAGCTAAATTATTTATGAATAACATAGTTAGACTACATGGAGTTCCTAGTAGGATAGTGAGTGATAGAGATGCTTTATTTACTAGTGAATTCTGGAAGAGTCCATAGGATGTGTTAGGTACGAAGCTCAAGATGAGTACTTCTTACCACCCTTAGATAGATGGGCAGACAGAGAGAGTCAATAAGGTGCTCGAGGATTTATTGAGAGCTTGTGTGCTGGATTTTGCTGGATCTTAGGAAGATCACGTACACTTAGTTGATTTTTTCTATAATGACAGTTATTAGACTAGTATAGAGATGGTGCCTTTCGAAGCTTTGTATGGAAGGCCATGCAAATCACCAGCGTGTTAGCTGGAAACTGGAGAAAGATTAGTCTTGGGTCCAAATCCAGTAAGAGAGACAACAAAGAAGATTGAGTTGATCCTAGTTAGGATGAAGGAAACTCAATCTAGATAGAAGAGTTATGCAGATAAGAGGCATAAGGATCTAGAGTTCTCGGTTGGAGATAGGGTTTTCATTGAAGTATCAACGATGAAGGATCAGGTACGATTCGAAAAGTCAAGGAAACTGGCACTGAGATATGTTCGATCATTCCCAGTCATAGAGAGGATAATAAAGCTCACATATAGAATAGAGTTACCGAGCAGTTTGGTAGGTGTCCATAGTGTGTTTCATGTGTCTCATCTTCATAAGTGTATGTATGATCCCGAGACTACTATTCCTCCTGCATTATAAGACTTGATAGTAATTTGGATCTGACTTCTGTTAGGCAACCAGTTTGGGTTGTAGCGAGAGATGAGAAGAGGTTAAGAAACAAGACAGTCAAGTTGGTGAACAGTGGTGCGACAACGAGAAGGACTATACTTGGGAGACAGAAGACAAGATTAGTGATACTTATCCAGATCTACTGTATGGGTATGTTCTATATTTTCTTTATATAGATTGTTTCTAGTCAGGTAGGCTAGTACGGTAGTTAGGAGATGTTACAGATGATTATTATGATTGGTATATAGTCCTTACTGAATTTTGAGGATGAAATTCTTTAAGGAAGGGAGCCTGTGACACCCCTAATTTTAAATAACATTATTAAGGAGATTTAATTACATAAATTAAATAGAATAATGTAAAGGCTATAGTGATAAGGGAATTGAGATATGAAAACTAAGTAGAGGTCGTTCCTTAACTAAAAGAAATCATAACAATGGTTTATAAGATGAAAACTACGTTAAATAAGGTAAGGGTAATAGGGGAAATAGCTGTATATCATAACCCTATAACCCCTAAACCCTTACCTCATTCTTGTTCACGTTTTCACAAAATAAAAACATAAACAATGGAGCTTTAAGGCCGGCCATAACCTAGGAGAAAGGGGGGTCAAAAATCAACCGTAAGCTAAGGATTCAAACAAGGAAGAATTAAGCAAGATCAAATCTCAAGTTCCTCATCCAGACAAGGTGAATAATAATAAAAATCATATTATTTATGTTTTAATGAACATTTTGATTTTGGTTTTAAGATTTTAAAACCATTTGGATGATTTAAATGATGATATTCTTTGATTATATGCCATGATTGATTTAAACAAGTATGTTTGTAAAAGGATTAATTCGAATTTAAGGTTAATATCATATAAAATGGGTTTTGAATGCCATGAGGATTTAATATGTTATGTAAAACATTATTTTGAAGATGGGTTTAAATTCTCATAGTAATCCAAGTTATGGATAATTTATTATGAATTTTGAATTGAAGAAATGGATAATTTGGATTTAAAATTAATTACAGTAATTATATGAAGTATTTTGGGTCCGAATTATATATATGTTAGAAAACACATCAAAATGAATTAAGATGATTTTTGGGGGATCTTTCCTCAGTGATTTACTATGGAAATTAAATTAATTTAGTTTGAGGGCTTAAATGTCTTAATTATTTTGTTAAGGGAAAGGACTTCTTTGTTAAATATTTTTACTTACTAATGGATGAATTCGGCAGCCTTTTTTAGAAAAAGATTTTGGTAAAGGATTGGAAACCAATCATATTTTGACAAATAAGGCAAGTTAGGTATATAGGAGGTTCTTTTAAAGGTATAAAATCAGTTCTACTTCGAATTACAAACCTTTCCACTTCTAATCGCTTGCTATCGAAACCATCCCAATTGGCCTTTTGAATCCATTCGAAACCAATACACATGATATCAAATAGTAGGTATGTAGCGATTGGAGAAAGGCGAAAGGGGATGATGTCGAAAGCTTGCTTTTGAAGGGTTGATGCCATACTAAAAACTATTTAGTCAACCCACTTGGCTTTGTTTGCTTTCGAAAGAGTTGTTTAGGAAGCATTTGAACATTACTGCTTGTTTTATAAGACGCTTTCGAAAGGGTTGAAATTACTTCTAAATAGCTTTCGAAGGGTTTGTCGCTTGCCTTTTTTTTAAAAGTAGTTTTCGATTGAGTTGCCACATATTAAATTTTAAAAAGGAGCTTTCGCAAGGGTAGTTGTTTTGAATCTAGTCGAAACCTAGCTGATGTCTTCATACCTTTCGAATGGGTTAAAGGTTGCTTTTCTTTATAGCCTTATAACAATGAGTACGAACAGGAAGTTTTTGTTTTATTAACATTAAAACCATGTCCTAAAGCTTTTGAAAGGATCCATGTAGTCATTTATATTAAAGGTTTTGAAGGCAACGATTTTGAAAGGTCATCTCGAAGCTGTCCCTTTCCCTATTATTTTACTTAAAGATGATTGCTTTCGAAAGAGTGGTTTTGTAGCCATCTGTTTCCCCAAACTCTTTTACTTAGAGATTAATGTTTTGAAAGGGTTACTTTCTCCTATGTTCACTTTGACCCAGAAATTATATTTAAGGTAGAACCTAAAGATTTTTAAAGAGATACTTTCAAATGGTTTCGAAGCAATGCTTTTATAAAACTTACTTGGACTAAGTGGTTTTGAAAGATAAGCTTGAATAATTTCGAAGGATTTGTTTTAATGGTTTTAAAAGGAAGGTTTTGATGCTTTCGAAAGCGATGTTTTGAGTGTTTCGAATGACATATATTTAAGTGTTTTGAAAAGAAGGTTTGAATACTTTCGAAGGTTATATTAATGGTTTCGAAAGAGAGAGAGTCTAAGGTTTCGAAAGCCTTAGTTTTAAAATAAGGAACCCAATCGCAATTTTTAAGATAAACCCATGGCAATATGAAATAGTTTTTGGAATGGCATTTAACTTTGGTGTTTTTGAAGAAGCTTTCCTTACTAGAGATAATAGGTTAAGGGTATTAACCATATTTCATTTGGAAAAAATGATTACAAGGAAATTAAACCAAAGATGTTTATATTACAATGTTATGATCGGTTATCATATATGCTTCTTCTATAAACATATTCACTTTATAATCCATCCATAGCTGCATTTGGGGTATTAGTGGTAGAATAACTAGCTAGGTTAACCTAGCAGTGAATATAAATTAAGTTAGCTCCTGTGTGAGTAGGATTGCATCAAGGAGGTCAGGTAGACCAGAATATAGAATGCCCAAAGACTGAGTTTAGACAGGTTAATAGTAAACCGATGAAAAATATGTATTGAAAAAGTTATTGGCAGGGGCCAATAGGTTCTTAATGATCCCATGAGAACCATATCTGAATTAGGTTATTGAGAGAGATCAATAGGTTCATAGTTAACCAATGAAAACTATAAGAGAAGTTATTGGAGAACCCACTAGGTTCATAGTGAACCCATGAAAACTATAATTGGATGAAGTTATTAGTAGGTACCAATAGGTTCTTAGAGATCCTATGAAAACTATGAAACCATCAAACAGTCTATAAGATATGAACAGGTTATTAGTCAGCCCATGAAAACTAATAGGTTAATAATGAACCTAGAAAATATAACTGAGATAGATATTCAAATGAATGGGGATGGGAAATCCAAAACATATTACGTATTTGCATACCATCATGATATTTTATTATATTATGTCTTAGCCGTTATGGATGTAGGTGCATAGTATATGGTTATTATAAATTTAGTTAAGATACTAATGAGGGGAAAGCCTCATTTCGCTAAACGGCGTGGTCTCACTAGATATCCAAATGGTTCGAGATGGTATGTTACTATTCACGCCAGGCTTTTTGTCTGACTCAAAGTTTATGTTTTCCCCTTAAACTCTCGAATGCTCAATTAATTTTTAGTAGTTTGATAGTCAAGGTTTTTCAGGTTCTCCCTTAGACACATAAGCTCCCGGAGACGTGCAGGAAGCAAGCTAGCTATTAGGAGTTCTTTTCTGTTTGATTCCACTGTGTATTGGTTGTAATGGCAAAGGTGTTTATTTGCCTACATTAGACTCTGAGCAACCAAGGTGGCATCTTCATATGTCGCTCTTAGCGTATTTTGTAATAATTAAACTTTCTCTAAACGTGGTTCACGCATTTGGATTATGTAATTAATTTGGAATATGCTTTAAAGTGGAATGAGAAATTTGTTTTAAGTTGAGTTTAATCATTTTCATATCCATGTGTTTCTGTTATATCAGTGTATCTAACATACCGCATTTGGTCACCGAGAATTAATAAATATGGATGACTGTAGCATCCGTATCTGTTAGTTTTGGGCCTCCAAGTCAGGGTTGTTACACCATCCACTTTTGAGCTATCTCGTCTTAGCATCCAAAAATGAAGTGATAGTTTGCTACTAAATTATTGACATCTAGCATATGTATGGAGCCTGGGGTATATGTATGGAGCCTGGGGTATATGTAATTTGAATTTTATGACGTTGCATTTCAGTTGAGGTAATTGTAGTGCAAAACTATTGGTTGTTGGGCGTTTCGCTCTCTGATATTTGGATTAGCAGCACAGGTTGCCGAGTTAGTAGGCGTGCATGTACGTTTCAGAACAGTATTTGGCGATGAGTATACGTATTAGCAGCGAAGATTGTTTAGTTAAGATAGGATGAGTGATCCGATTAAGCGAACTTAGGAAGCTGATAATAAGACCCAAAATTTCCATTTTTATCTTTTTCAGAATATTATTCCATTATTTTGTTTGCTGAATATGAGTTTCACTAGGTATAGTTGATGCTTGGATACATTTATTTGATGCTTAGTTTAGGGTAAGTTTGATTGCTTTGATTATTTAATCTTGGTTTCTTAGTTTGATTTATATTGATATGTTATAATCATTATTATGTGTGTGGTTGATGCATTCGTATAGAATACATATGATGATTTTAGGATGTATTGCATTCATGCCTAATATGTCATGATCTTTACATTCATCTGCGTGGTCATGGTCGCATTTTTGCATTTTACTTAGCATATCACATGCCATGATCATATCATATGCTTGTATGTGAAGGGATGATTGCTTAGATGGATGATTTCGTTTGTTATGAATGATGTGCACATATGTTGTCGTGTATGTGATACATACATGCACGAGAGAGCGATACATTCTTTGTCACTTGCAAATTTTGGGGATAAAATTCTTTATAAGGGGAGAATGTGATACTCGGTATTTGTATATTTTGGTCAGATTAAAAATATAAGAGCAAAATCGTCATTTTTCAAACAATTGATTTGGCAATGAAACCTACATCGTTGTAACCAGCTTGTTTTCTATATTGCATCTTATATAAATTTGTTCAATTCGGAGTCCGTACGAAGGAGATATGAAGAAATTAAGTTTTGGATTTTAAGCGAGAATTGGGATGAAATTTGAATTTTTTAATTTGAATCTCCTACGGACTTTCCCTCCTTTATAAAAGGCCCAAAACCAGAATATGTATGTTCAGTTTTCTTTCTCCTCTTCTTCTATATGTTTCTCCAGTAACTACCTTTAATAAATAGGACATAACCCTCCTATTTCTTAATGAAATTGGACGAAGCTAGTAGTAATCGAATGGGACAATGAAGGCTACGATCTAGAAAAGAATTAGGAGGGAATTTTGAAGTTGGCATGTGCGGTAGTCTGAACAGCGGAGATTTTGGGATTTGATCTCCAAATTAGTGAGTGGGCTTGCCTCTTTCACCTATAAATTAAGTACAGTGTTATAATATGGTTTTAACCTATGTTAGAAATGGATTTCAGATTTTATTAAGTGTTGGTTCTCTTTGTAATCAATAAGAATTTGATAATTGTAAAGTTGGGTTGGATAAATGATACAATTGAGAAATGAATTGGTTAAACAAGTGAATTATGGCTCAACATTTAGGATTTCGGATAAGTTGAATAATTAATAAGTTTAGACGGTAATTAATAACTGATATTTCAAAATAAAAGGATACTTTGAGTATTATAGTCAATGTAAATGAAGCAATATGATATGTTTGGCCAAACTAGTGGACTAAGTAATGGATGTTGAGATGAACATCGATACACTATGACTTGAATTCATATCAGAATGAATGAATTGATAAAATTCGTAAGGTGTAATGATTATTTATATAAGTCATAGAATAAACTTCAAAATTTAATTAAATTATATATATATATATATATATATATATATATATATTATTTTATTGTTTTGAACAAAGTAGTTTGTAAAGACAAATATATGTATAATATATGTAGAATACCATATAAAATCAAGTAAAAAGCTTATAAAATGATTTTGAAGATGAAAGAACGTATTTAGAAAATAAATCTAAATTTAAAATGTATTTAAATTGATTTAAATGCATAATTTCGTAATATGTTGAAAAGTGGTATGTTCGTGTGTAAAACATGTTAATATCAAAATATACATTATAAATGTATATAAATCATATGAAAAATATTTATAAAGTTTAATATGGTATTTCAAATGTTAAATAACAATTATTTTGAATTTATAATGATTTTTAACAATATTTTGAGGTGTTTAAGTTAAAAGACTATATTTTGAAAAGTATAAACAAGGGAAATTTTAGACATCGGGAGATGATTTTGACATAAATCCTTGTATATTTGAAGTACAATGGTGCTAGATAATAGTATCAAAATATGAGAGAAAAGGGTTCGAGATTCAAATAAAAAATGAGTAAGTTAGAATAAAATTAAATGCTAGAAACAAATACAAAACGTGGAAATAGGAGCATTGCTCCTGTAATTTTCAACTTACCGATCGATCAATGGGCGAACCATAAGTCGACCGATGGCTATTATATGGGTCCATATGAACCTGACCCAATAGAGCCAAAGTGTGTCCGTTTTACCAAATTATTTCAAGGCTTTTCCTTTGGTTTTCTGAATAATGTTAAGGCCATATTTTGAAATGAACTCCTTAATGTGATTGAATGAAGTAAATGAATATATAATGGATGTGTATATAATAATGTATATATATGTATATATACACGTGGTTGATGAATATAGATGTTCGATGTTCACATCGATCTCATATTTACATTAGTGGCTCTTAGTGACTTACCATGGCATCACAGATCACGCATATCCAATATGAGGATTGCGAGAGAATGAAGATGTCTATGCAGGCTGATACGACCTTTGATGGACCATATCCATGACTATGCCCATTGGTTGAAGTATACTGAGCGTAGGACATGCTATTTTGTGTCATTTAAATATATGTGTGTGTGTCATTTAGGTGAATACGTCAAGCGGTTAGGTTTAGCATTGAATTTAATCAAGCAATCAACTCTTGGGTGTTGATATTATTACTGTCGTATGCATATCAATGGGTTAATGGTCTCTGAGACGTCAAGGCTAGTAAGTCCAGAGCGATGATTGTGGGGCTCATAGGTCAAGTAAAGATGGTAATATGAAGCCGTGATCGAATGGAATTAAAAGATAGGCAATGCGAAATGTTCCAAATATGAAATATTGTTCAACATATAGGAGGGATTGGCTATAATAAACCTCCAACATAGGGATCGGTATGTTTCAAGAAGTAAGTGGAGTCCTATAGAAAAAGATTAATATCTCAATATCCACAAGTTCATTGCTTATGAAATTTTGTGAGCATGATGTGGGGACCCTAGGGAGTTGTAACGACCTGTAATTTCGCTACTTCGAAAATAAGAGATTTTATTTATTTTGAATTTAAAAGGGTTTAAAACCTAAATAACTAGGTTATATATAATAAATAATAATAGAGGAATTATTTATTCTTATAGTTAATAATTAAAAGCTATAAAGTTTGGATTTTAGAACAAATCAACAAAAGTTAAGTTTTGTTAAAATAAATAAGTACTTAAATAAATAGGTTAAAATATTTATTTAAAAAGATAAATCTTATTAAAGATAAAAAAAAGTACGTTAAAATATTTAAAAGTATATTTATGATCTCTTCACAAAAATAACCAAATTTTGTCACATTTTGTCAGTTTTACATACACTGTAAAATTAAAGATTTTGATATTATTTAAATATGATTTTAAAATATAAAGATACATGTTTGAATTTATTTAAAAGAAGTAAAAGGTTCATTTTTAAGTTTGGTTCACTTGAATATATAGTTTAACAAACACGTCAAATTTTGACTGTAAAATATGTCAACAAAAACACCGTTTTCAACTAAAATAATTTGTCGTCAAGTTGTTGCAACATGATATATTTTCTAACATATATACACACATTAGCAACTATGTTACATGTTACATTTAACATATAAATAACAAATTCACATTGAAGAGTCAAAATTTACAAATAATTCAAAAAGTAACATAATTTGACAATTTATAATTAAATTAAATTACTAAACAACATCATTACTAAACCTTCTTTTCTCATTAATGCATAATTCTTATCTTGCATGAAAAGGGAGAAAATGTTATTTTAGCATTTTAAAGTTTAAGAAAAAGAGGCAAACATCATTTCATTAAGTACAAACTTACTTCATACCATCATTTCACCATTAATGCACTTCATATCATGCTCAAACAAAAGTCAAAAAGTAGCCAAGGGTATCATTTACCTTCCAAAACTCAAGTATAAATAGCACATCCATTTCTCACAAAAAAAAATACACCTCCTTCCTTACTTCCTTCTTTACTTTCTCCATCTTCTTCTTCATCATCTCCACTTCCATTTCCATGGTATCCAAGCCTCCAACACCTCAGACCCATCACCTATAGTCATAGCCAACCAATTATCCACCTTTCTACCCCCGGCCACACCACCCTACATGCCTCCTACCCCACCAAAAACCCCATACCCGAGCCAAATACCAACCTACACCACCTACCCGCCTCCTCCAACCTTCCCACACCACCCACCCGAGCTTCAAACTCACACACCTTCCTCCACACACACACCTACCTAGTCCTATACACGCACATACCCCCTCCCCTATAGCTCATGCACCCTTCATATAAATAAAAAAAGAGAAGAGAAAGAAAGAAAAGAAAGAAAAGAAAAGAGAAAAAAAAGAAGGAAAGGAAAACGATAAAATTCGAGACATTCAGAAAATAGCACACTAGTTAGTTAGCCGTAAACACGCTAATTCGCCTAAAGATTGACAGAGTGGAAATAAAGATGAGAAAATTCTCACCGCTTTTTAAATGAACATATTTTGATTTTGTTACAATAATCATCTTATTATATGCAAGTATACACCCCTTTGAAATGTTGTTATGGATGTTTAGATATGTTTATGTTATGTTTGAATAGTTGCAAGTGTTTATGATTGTGATTATTTATCGTATTAGTTTGTGCATGTACCATAATTATGTTAGTGATAAATGTTAAACTTGGTTATGCCCATTTTGATAAAGTATTTTCTTTATTAAATAAGACCCTAATTTGGTGATATGATATACTTTGGAGAAACAAGTCTCTTTTTAAGTGGAATTGAAATTAAAGTGGAAATAAAAGAGATTTGAAATTTAAAGTGAAACACGATTTGAAAAGGATAATTAAATTGAAATTGAAATTGAGATGAATAGTGAAATTGAAATTGAAATCGATTTTGAAAATTGAATTTGAAATTAAGGTTGAAATTTAAGTTAGAATGGAAATTAGATTTGAAATCTAAGTTTTAATTGAGTTTAATTTGAAGTTTGAATTGAAATTGGATTGAAATTGGAATTTAAAATTCAATATTAAAATAATATAAATATAATAATATTATAATATGGAAATAGTGGAAATACATTTTAAATGCTTTAAAATGTGAAAATATTGATATAATATGATTTTAATGATTTTATAAGTGATAAAATTCAATTTGAATTGATTATTTCAAATATTAAAAAATAAGTTAAAAGTAGACGCGTCGCGCAATGGTAGTTCGTGATTTCACGCCTAAAAGTTCAATTGAATATATAGAGTGGAATATAGTTCGGAATTCTTCGAGACAAGAAAATTCCAGACTATTGTATCCATATATTATAAACGAAGAAAGAATATCAAAAGTTCATTGAATAGATTTGGAAACACGTTAAAATCAATTTTCTAGAAAAATTGCGCTAGTGAAGGTAAGTGACCATAACGGAAAAACCCGTTTAAGCAAACATTTTTTAGTATGGAAAAATATGAAATAAATTTGATAAATATATTTAAATAGTTTAGAAGAGGTTTGAAGGGGAAAATATGAATTTTCAAATGTTAAAAAGTGGTTTAAATCAAATAAGCTTATATAGCACTTTCTACGGCACTTTTATGCTGCGAATTCTATAACCTTTTGAATATAAGTTTAAACGTAAGGATTTTTCCTATAATCTATCGTGAATGTCTTTAAAAGGAAAATCAAGTGTTTAAAAGATAATTTGGAATCTTTATAATCAATTCCAAAATTAAGTTGGTAACTGAGTATGCGGAAACGACTGGTACATTTGTCCCGCCTGTGAGATCTGGAAAGATAAAACACGTTGTTTAACTAAGATTACGGATGGAGCAACCAGTACCCTGAACTTACCTAGCTTCTGTTTTCTTTTCTTGGGCGAGGGGTGGAACATATCGAAAGGAAAGGCCGGATGCTCTAAAATAAAAAGATTGTATTAAGTTTCCAAAATAAAAGAAGATTGATATTACCAAAATTTAAGCAATCTCCAAAATGAATGATTTACATGATCCTCTTTACTTGAAAATGTTTGCTAAGATTGATTTAGGGTTTACCGTAAATGATGTCTTAAATAACATTGTTTTTGACCGGTGTAAAAGTTAAGGAATTGGATTGAGATGAGGAAATTTGAAATATTATCCAAAAGAAAAGAATGAATTAACTTAGAATTGCTTACTCTAAGACAAAAGGAAGATATTTCGAAATCATCCGAAAAGAATTAAAGCGAAAAGAGACTTAATGATACTGTATATTCATATTCACTTTTTATCGATAATTGAATTTCGAAGGAACCGAGGTCGGATTTGGGTGATTCCTATATGAAAACCACTACGAACTAGTTTACGTGTTCAAAGTTCGAAGATATTTAAAGACGGAGATATTGAGACAAATAATAACGAGGTACTATTTGTTGATTAATTAAGGATAAACTCTCGATTCAATATATGGTAGCGGTGGTCTCTTTGTTATGAAAAATCTCAAAACCATAAGGGCTTCTCGCCTAGTAATGGCCGAGAAAAGTGCCTTCGGTTTTGTTCAGTCCCAGAGCAAACTTGTATGGATGATTATTTAACCTTGCATTCTAAATCACAATGAGTGGTCTCTATAAATGTATATCAGTCGATGGCGGAGAAGACACCTTCTCTTAGCTTAATGCCCTTTCCCAAAACTTACGAGCTCAGGAGATTATAAGTTTATAGAAATCAGTCATGTGAATGTGGAATGGTAATGTGCCATTCAAAGTGAATAAAGATGTGCTATGTGAAAATGTAATTGTAGCCTCGAACCTCCCGAAAATGACTAAAACAGGGTTGGATGCGGTAAGGCTAAGTGGGTCATTCTGAATTAGGGTATGATCATCCCTTTTAGATATATTTCTTCCTGCTATGACGTTCGGGATGTAAATTAATGTGGTTTGTATGCTAGAGCACGCTCAGTTAAAGATCGGTAACGACCGGGGAATGACTTATTCGGTACTATCTAGTTATAGTGGTAGGCCGATCTTGTGTTGGTAGAGGAGCTTTGTTATGGTTCCTCAGGACATCCATCTAGAGGTGTACCCATCGGAAGGTAATCCCTTCATCGGGTCATTTGTATGGAAATCCATTTTCCAATAAGAACCTGCGGTTTTGTTCGTATTGGCGTAATGAATAGCCTCGAAATGCTATATGGGTAACCATTTCGGATAAGATTAATAAGTTTATTTGCAAATGTTTTCAAAGAGATGTCATCAGAAATAATATCAAATATTTTGATATAAAATTGTTTTAGTTATCATATGGTAAAAACTTGTCCATGTTTATGTGTGGGCGTGGTCTTATGAGATACTCTTTCTTTTAAAAGGAATTTATTTAAAATTTGATACATGATAGTGTCATTTATTATTGATTTTTTCTCATGCTGGTTTATCAAGCCTGATCCGGGTATTTTCAATACTCGGGCCAGATCCGAGTAGTTTCAGGTTTAGTCAAAGACGGTTGAAGTTTCTAGAGAAGAGCTGGAGATATTCATCTACGTTTGGACTTATTCTATTATCCACTATTTTCTGTTTGTTTTTTTTATATTTGTCAGCAATTGTAAGGGCAGATGTTTATAACTGTCCCAACTGAATTTAGGTTAGACTTCGATATATGTATTTTAAAAGTTTTCCGCTGTAAAGATACTTGTTCGATATTATATATTATTCCATTTGTGTAAGATTCTGTTCTGTCTATTTTTATTTATTACCCTTTATGTTCCATCTTTTCGTGCAATTTTAGTTGGACGTGCGTGGTTTATTGTCAATTCAAAGGTTACGGAAAAACGGGTCGTGATATTTGGTATCAAAGCTTAAGGTTAAGCAAGAACATTGGCTTTGGTATGGGTAAAGACTCATCAGAGATAGGATTAGTAATATCCTAGGATGAGTAACTCATTAAAGATAGGGTTAGTAACACCCTATAATGAGTTGAAAGTATTATATATAAGCGCGTATTTGTTAATTTTATAAAAATAGTTTTGTTTTAAAAGACCTTAAATGAAATAATTTTACCTTGGGTTTATAGTTAAATATCAAAGGGGATATTATTATTTTTGGGTTAGAAATTAAGGATTGTTTGAAATTTGGCTTAGTAAAAAATTAAAATATTAATATCTTATGATTGGAATTGCATGATTTGACTATAAGACATTTGATGATAATATTGAAGCTAGAAGTTATAATTAGAGAAAGTAAAAAAAGAAAATGCAAAATTTTAAAAAATTCTTATCAATAAGATAGGAAAAGATAAGCCTGAATTGAGACTTTGGGTAAATATAATATAAAAAGGTAAGTTTTATAGCTTATAAAGGAGAAAAGATAATTTGAAATTTAGACTCTTTGCTTAGGTTAGAATCAAAGTGAAATTTAAGAATAAGATATATAAGAAATATTATCCTAATATAAAACTTCGAATTATAGATACATTTAGGGCAATATTTGTAATTCAAAATGAAGTAAGATTAGAAGTAGATAGATTTGAATAATATGGTTAGTAGGTTAATTGTCGAATGAAAATTTTTAAACAAACAAACACCATATGAATTAAGTTTCATAATTTGACTATAAGGTATTTAATGGATTTGAGATTAAGAAATTTGATTTAGAAAATGGATAGGTAAATAAGTTAAGTAATAATCATAGAATAGTAAGAAAAAGATGTACACTTAGTAAAGTTATCTTATTAATATATGGATAAGATAAATAATATTAGCTAAATTAAGACCTTAGATAAATAAAAATAAGGATTAAGTTTTATAACTTATTAATTTGAGATAATATTAAAATTCCATATTTTTTAAACACCCTAATTGAAGTAATGAAGAATTGAAGTTTGGGGATATGTATATATACTCTTAGAAAGTAAAGATATATTATACAAGTTTAAGTCATATTTGTATGCTTAAGTAATAATGGATTTATTAAAAAGTAAATGGTTGCGAAATAAACTTGGATTAATAAGAAATACATTAGGTAAAAATGAATGTGAATAAATACATAAGTTATACATAAATCATTTCGGAACATAATTTTTTGATCTAAGATTTGAGTATAGAACTTTGAGGTTATCACACCAGTCCGAGAAAGGATTTGTCACTCGATTCTTGACGACGAACATTGATAAGGGTTTATGATTATGTACTCGAGTTTTCTATCATAGTTGAGAGCTATGCGAAGAAAGCAATGGTTTGTGATCAAGAAGTCTGGTCAAAGTCCGTACTAGAAAATCGGAGTATCGATAATAATTCAAAAGTAAAGTTGTGATTTGAATAATAGATCGAATCAAATATCACATATAGTATGATGTTTTACGTCTCCCTACATAGTAGTTGGATAGTTATCTTAAATAGTAGGCACTAAGATATAGGGTTTAGACTTATGTTTTAGTTTGTATGTTTATAGACCTCAGGTATAGTACATGCTTAGGTCAGGTAATGAGTTATGTGAATGTATTTATTTGTGTTGATATAATATCACTGTGGTTGCTTTTGGATGTATAATCTTGTTTGGTTGTTGTAAATATTATCTTGAGTGTGCCATACACAACAAGATGGGTAGCAGTTTGACCTGATGTATGTATATATAACCTTAAGTATGTGATAAGTACTCAGGTTAGTGTGGGAAATCTCTGTATGTATGTTTGGTATCATTTGTTTTAGTATTGTTACGGTATCAACTTCTTTTTATTCATGCATTTTCTCTGTCATCGGTATAAATAAGCCAGGATGTTTGAGGATACGAGTACGAGATAGATTCCTTTATCACTTTCATTTTGAGGACGAAATGCTTTTAAGTAGGGAGAATGTAACGACCCGTAATTTTGCTACTTCGAAAATGAGAGATTTTGTTTATTTTCAATTTAAAAAGGTTTAAAGTTAAATAAATAGGTTATATATAATAAATAATAATAGAGAAATTATTTATTCTTATAGTTAATAATTAAAAAGTATAAAGTTTGGATTTTAGAACAAATCAATAAAAGTCAAGTTTTGTTAAAATAAATAAATGCTCAAATAAATAGCTTTAAATATTTATTTAAAAGGATAAATCTTATTAAAGATAATAAAATTATATTAAAATATTTAAAAGTATATTTATAATCATTTTACAAAAATAACCAAATTTTGTCGCATTTTGTTAGTTTTACATACACTATAAAATTAGAGATATTGATATTATTTAAATATGATTTTAAAAAATAAAGAGACATGTTTTGTGACATCCCGGAATTTTGACCCTATTATTATAATAAGTTTTTGATCTAATTTAAATAAAATATAAGATTTTCATTTATGAATAAATAATATTTTGGATATTATTAGTTGTATATGTGTTATAAAGGAATTTAATATAATAGATTCTTTCAACAATATTTAGAAACAAATCTGTGTTATTCAATTAAATTAAAAAATTTGTATTAATGGCATTTAATATCAGATATATGAATGCAGTTAATAATAACTAGTACAATAACACAATCATATTCATAAATATAAATACATTAATGCACATATAAGTTACAAATCAAATATTTGTAATATTTAACTTTAATGAAAAATAAGATTAAGTAGTGTTTCTAAACAACAATGTTTATAATTAAAGTAAAATAAGCTTATAAATATTTAATACAAGTATAACATAAAAATATAGTTATAAACTTAAGTCAACATGAACATAAGTATAACATAATAATATGTAAACATCAGCAATAAAGACAAATTAACTTGCAAACATTGTTTATATGTTAATATAGATATGAAGACCAAATGAATCATGCAAGATCAGTAAGTATCATTGCAAAAGAAGCATTGTTTGTCAGCAAAGTATTATAGTGTAAACACATATGAAACATTTAGTACAAACACAAATGAAAACCTGCAGCAAACATGTTATTTATATGTTAACTTAAGTATGAAGTCAAAATGAATAAAAAAACTGCAAATATCTTTGTATACATATATGTCAGCAAATACTAATTAGTGTTAATCAAAATGAAACATTTTAGTACAAACCAAATCTGCAAACCACTTTGCATAATCCCTTGTGTCAGTCAACATATAAGTATGTGTTAGCATAAGTTAAGACATAGGCATTTAATTAGCACACATCTTTGTCTTGAAAAAAAAAATCTCAGCCGAAATACTCATATTATTTACAGGTCTTAGTACAATTGAAGATAAGGCAAATATTTTATTATGTTAAAGCTTATTCAAGAAGATAGCTTGTTCAAGTTATGAATATATGTATTCATCAACTCTTATTTCATTTAATTCAGTCTAACTGCAAAGCATAAGTATAAACAAAACTACATATTTTCAAGTTCTAATACAAATTCAAGCAAAAGGGAAAAGTTACAGAAAACTCAAAGCTTCAGCTGCAGTCTTCTAAATAGCCTCTGTTTTCAAGTTGCAACAATCTTTTGGTGAGTGAACTTATTTCTAATCAAACTTTTATTATGTAGTTTAAGAAGATTTGTTAAGTGGATGGTTAAAGTTCTGGAAATCTTGTTAAATACTATCTGTTTTTATAGTTGTTTTTTTTAAGATAACTGTAAATTTAAAACACCGAATCTCCATCTTACAGTAGAAAGTAAATAATAATCAAAAAATTCGAATAGCATAAATTTTAAATTCGAATTCATGTCTTGAATCAACACTCAGTAATATGATTTTTAAGACTAGAATGGTAATTTTTAGTTAACTATGTATAAAGCAGTTCATCAGTAAACCATATATGCTATTTCATGAATTTCAGATAATTCATTTAATAATTTTTGATGAAATTTGAAGTGTAGCTAGAGTAATGTTGTAGAAAATTGTTAAAATAATTTTCGAATGCAAGATTTGTTGAGGGGAATCAAAAGTAGGGTTTAGTACTAATATTTTTCATGCTCTGTAACATTTTTATTTCGGCATCATCATGAAACCGAGTGCTATGAATTATTGGGAGGAGTTAGAGTGTGTAGTTGGCTACGTATGGCCGAAGCCTTGTCGTGTCAGGTGGCGGCGTTCACAATCGCGAGGCGATTTTATAAATTGGGTTTAAGTTACAGTTCGACTTTTAGGTCGAATTTTGATTTTGTAACTTTGGGGTTGAAATGGGTTTGGTATTCGAGTGAGGGGAGGATTTGCGACTTGTTGGCGGCGTCGAGAGGTGGTAGCGCGGTGGTGGACCGCCGTGCACGTGCACGGCGCCGAAGATGATCGCGTTTGAGTCGACTCGAGGAAAACTCGAGTATTATCGTCCTTTGCTTCGGGGTTTTGCTGGTTCGAATGATGAATTCGCGCGTGCGTTTATACGTTTTAACAGTTAAAAACTTAAGCTTTTTAAAAAAAAAAGAGAAACAGTTGAAGTAAGAATCAGGGAAGAAGAAGAGAGGCAGGGGAAGGATCGCGTGAAATTGCTGGGTTATCTCGAGACCTACCCGAGGTAAGCACGTGGTTGTCTTCGGGTTTTAAGATTGCAGAAAATGTGCTAACTGTAATATGAGAGTAGAAGTAAAAAGTTAAGTGTAAACTATGTTATTAAGTGTTAAACAATTTGTTTTTAAACTCTGATGATCTTCAAAGCTTTGCTGAAACAAAGTTGGGAAATTAATTTAGATCAAAGTTAATTATGCATGTAATAAAATTTGATAATTGTAATTTAATAAGTAATTTCAAATTTAATCAAATTAATAATTAAAGATTTTAATGATAATCTTGTGTAAGCCATTTGTAATTAAGAATTTTATTAATCATTTGAAGTTGGTTAATTAACAAATCATAGATAACAGATTAAATAAATAATTAATGATTGAACGATTAAGTAATTAATAATTAATGATTGAATAAGCAATAATTAATTGTGTAATTGAGTTTTAAAATCAATAATTAAAATTATTGATTAATAATTAATTAATTAAGTGCATGATTAATAAGTAATTAATAATTTGAAATAAGTTAATTAATTAATAATTAATTAAGCAAGCATAAAATATAGTTTACTTTTAAATATGCAATTAAGTTTAAATAAATCAAACTTGTTGATATGAATCGATGGTTCTATTTGATTGAATTGATGTGTATTTATATCCTATAATGTTCTGTGATATTCTGGATATACCTGTGATAATTGTGTGTGAATTATCTGTGTTAAATTGCTATATGATTTATCTGATGTTATTTATCTGTATTAAATTGCTATATGAATTCAATTGTTAAATTTAAATTGTTAAGTTAATTAGACAACTTGGACTTTAAAATGGCGTTTGGATCCGATGAGACCGGGATCGGGTATCCAATTGATATTCCGAAAACCACATCGATCCAAATTAAACGTTAGGTCGTGTAATCTCAAGTGAAGATCGAGATGGTGTTTTCAGAATGCAAGGATTATCGTCGTTAACTCTGAGGGTGATTCCAAAACGAGTGTAACGAGATAATGCCTTCGGTTTCGTTCGAACCCGGAACGAACTTGTATGGATTGAATGCTTTCAGCACATCGTCAGGCGGACGATGAGCATTCTAAGTGATATGTTCTATAAAGGTAATCGCAGCCTCAAGCCTCATCAACCGGGAATGGCTAAAACAGGGGAGGTGCAGCAAGGTTAGGTGGTCATGCCCAAGCAGGACGAGATATACCCCTGTCTAGATGTCCCTTTTTATTCGGCTGTGTGGGCGGTTGGATGTACACCAACTGCGGGGTTATCTTTTTCGGGACTGTTCAGTAAGGAATGGATCCGGCCTTATGTTGCAGGGGAGTTAGGGTGGCTCCTTGGTACTGTGATCTAGACCACGTACTGTGACGGGCGGTACCCCAGTAGCCCTGCCACTGTATGGGATCCAAATTCCAATAAGCGCCGTACGTTTTGATTGTGCCCAACTATGTAGAAATGTGAGATGTAAGCATTTCAGCTATTTCTGTATTTTACTTGAAAACCCTAGACACTATTATAATATCACTGGATTTCCTATGAAATTTTTTGGTTAGCGTAAGGTAAAAACTTACCCGTGTTTATTTGTGGGGAGTCTTACGTGATACCTTTATTTTAAATGATTTTCAAAGTTAAACAACTTTAACCCGTTTACTCATACCAGACCCATGTCTGACCCGGAGTTTATTTTTGTGTTTTTCATAAACTTTCGGGTACCCAAATTTTTACGGGTAGCCAAGGGATTCAGGTTAGCTTTGATGACTTCTGGAGGAGCAATGGAGCAGGAGGCTTCAGCGTTGTAGACATATATATCTATATAGTTCCGCTGTGTTAGTTAGTTTATGTATTTGAGATGTATGATCTGACTGATATGTATATGATGATCATGTTGTATGATATTGTTTAACTCTGATGTATATATAACTATGTAATATTTATGTTGATATATTATATTTTATTTCGTTCCGCTGTGAGATTCTGATGTTGTTATTCTTTCTTTCTTTTCTTTTCTATTTCTATCCCTTTCTTTCTTATTGATGACACGTCTTTCTGGGCGTAGAAAGCCGGGTCGTCACATGTTTTAATTTATTTAAAATAAGTAAAAAGTTCATTGATAAGTTTGGTTCACTTGAACATATAGTTTAACAAAAACGTCAAATTTTGACTATAAAATATGTCAATAAAAACACTATTTTCAATCGAAATAAGTTATTGCAACATGATATGTTTTCTAACACATATATACACATTAACAAACTATGTTACATGTTACATTTAACATATAAAAAACAAATTCACTTTGAAAACTCAATGTTTAAAAATAATTCAAAAAGTAACATTATTCGACAATTTATAATTAAAATTAAATTACTAAACAACATCATTACTAAACCATCTTTTCTCATTAATGCATAAGTCGTATCATACATGGAAAAAGATCAAATGTTATTTTAACATTTTAAAGTTTAAGAAAAAGAGGCAAACATCATTTCACTAAGTACAAACTTACATCCTATCATCATTTCACCATTAATGCACTTCATATCATGCTTAAACAAAAGTCAAAAAGTTGCCAAGGGTATTTGAGTCATTTACCTTCCAAAACTCAAGTATAAACAGCACACGAATTTCTCACAAAAAAATATGCACTTCGTTCTTTACTTTCTTCTTCAATTTCTCCATCTTCTTCTTCATCCTCTCCACTTCCATTTTGTTACAACCCTGTATTTTATGATTATTCCTATTTGTATATTTTATTACTTTAATTGAATTCCTGATTTAAAAACTTTATTTTATTTATTAAAATGGATAAATTATGTTATTTTAAATATAAATTTTGATTTTTGTGTGAATTATAATTCCAAGCATGAATAAATAGAATATTTTCCAAAAATGTGAATTTTGGTCAATATGGCCAAACTTTGACTTTTAAATTTTAAATTTTAAATATTTGAATTATTGAAATTTATTTTTATTATGAAAATAAATTTAATTTTTAGTATACTGCTTTTCATTTCGTTGAAATCTGATTTATATTGTGAAAGTTATGCTTTTTAAACCATTGTGTGTATGTAACGACCCGCCATTCATCTCCACAGAATGACGCATCATTAATAAGAAAGAAAGGGATAGAAAATAGAAAGAAAGAGAAGAAAGAAGAAACAACACATCAAAATCTAAAAAGCGAAACGAATAAATTATATTAATAACATAAGATATTACATAGTATCATATACAACATCTATCAGAGATACATAGCTTATACATCACAAACTAAACAGCTATAAACACCTGTCTAGTTATACAACTCAGAGAAAACACGGAGATATCAAACACAGCGGAACACTAAACATATCTACAACGCTGAAGCCTCCTGCTCCATTGCTCCTCCATAACTCGTCAAAGCTAACCTGAATCCCTTGTCTACTCGTAAAAATTTGAGTGCCCAAGAGTTTAAGAAAAATAGAAATAAACTCCGGGTCGGGCATGGGTCTGGTGTGATTAACAGGTTAAGGTTGCTTAACTTTGATAAACCTTTGAAAAGAAAAGGTATCACGTAAGACTTCCCACACATAAACGTGGAAAAGTTTTTACCTTACACTAACCAAAACATTTGATAGGAAATCCAGTGATATTATAACAGGTCTAGGGTTTTCAAGTAAATATGAAATAGCCGAAATTGTTACATGATTAAATTCCAGCTACTAGCCACAAAAGTGGGTAATACAATCAAAACCGTTGGCACTTATTGGATTTTGGATTCCATACAATGGCAGGGCTACTGGGGTACCGTCCGTCACAGTACATGGCCTAGATCACCGTACCGAGGAGCCACCCTAACTCCCATGCAACACAAGGCCGGAACCATCCCTTACTGGACAGTCCCGAACAAGACACCCCGCAGTTGGTGCACATATCCAACTGCCCACACAGCCGAAATAAAAGGGACATCTAGACAGGGGAAAATCTCGTCCTACTTGGGCATGACCCACTTAGCCTTGCTGCACCTCCCCTGTTTTAGCCATTCTCGGTTGATGAGGCTTGAGACTACGATTACCTTTATAGAACACGTCTATCTTAGAATGCTCATCGTCCACCTGACGATGTTATGAAATCACTCAATCCATACAAGTTCGTTCCGGGTTCGAACAAAACCGAAAGCATTATCTCGTTACACTCATTTTGGAAACACCCTCAGAGTTAACGACGATAACCCTTGCACTCTGAATCTTCATCTCGAATCTGAAAGTACTACCCCGTTAAACTCGTATTGGAATCACCCTCAGAGTTTTAATGACGAATTGCCCTAACACCTCGAGTCTTCACTCTTCACTTGAAACTCACGACCTATCGTTAATTTGGATCGATGTGGTTTTCGGATATCCAAATCTGGAAACCCGATCCCGGTCTCATCGAAAACCAAAGCGTATCGTTTAAGGCCAAGTTGTTTTAGAGTTTAAAACAATTCAATACAATTATCTATATACACGCAGATAGATAATTCACATCGTCACAATTGATAATCAACATTATTATCATAACAGATAATCCATATTATCATTATCAAAAGATAATCCATATTATCATCATAATGCAATCAATGCATCCATATCACACAACATTTCTAATCTCATGGTTGAGATTTCAAACCATTCAAGGCAAACAATATCATCCATCCATACATAAGCAATGATCTATAATTACACCATCTATAATTAATTTAAAATGAATTAAATTAATTACTTCTATATCTAATTAATTTATAGTGAATTAAATTAATTACTTACATCAATATAAATCTTGCTTGCATAAACATTAATTAATTACAATGTAGTTAATTAATTATCCTCTAATTAATCACCTTAATTAATCACCCTTGATTAATTATCCTTTAATTACATTCAAGTAATTATCCTTTAATTAATTCCACAAATTAATCACTCTTAACCAAAAACAGTAATTAGCCTTTAATTACTTCATTAATTAATTAATTATAATTAATTACATTAATCCTTAATTAATTACATTAATTAATTACTTTTAATCACTTATTATTGATTAATTAGTCCTAATTAATCAATCTTAATTACATCATTAATTATATTAATTTATGATCCTTAACTAAATTTAAATTAATTACTTATTTAAATTAATTACATTAAGCAATTAACCTCAATTAAACCACAATTATTAATCACCTTTGATTAATCACATTCAGTAATTAACTTCCCTTAATCCCATTAATTAATTACTCCTTAATTAATTTTTTAATTAATCCCTTGATTAATTATACAAAGTAATTATACTAAAATTACTTCCATTTTAAATCATCTTCCATTAATTACTCCAGTAATTACCAATAATTACTTCACTAAGTAATTTCAATCTATTAATTACATTAAGTAATTATTCATCAAATCATCCAGTGTTTAACTTAATTAAACTTGATTAATTAACTTAAACAAATTACATTTAAACTTAATTAATTACATTAAGTAATTAATTCCTTAATTACTTCCATCAAGTAATTAATCTTAAAAAAATTACAAATGATTACCGTTAATTAATTAATTTAATTAATTATTAAAATTAATCATATTAATTAATTGTTAAATAATCCTTAGTTAATGACCTTCATTAACTATTAATCATTCTTTGATTACTTTTCTTAAGTAATTAACTTTCATCAATCAATATTAATTATAAACTAATTAATCTTGAATAATCAATTAATTAATCTTTAATTATTAAATTAATTAAGTGTTAACTGTAACTTAATTAATTCTAAATTACTTGATTAATTAATCTCTAATCACTACTTAAAATTTAATCTTATTTAATTAACAGTTCTTAAATTACAAGTTAATTATTCCTTAATCAATTAACTTAAACCTTAATTAATAATTTAAAACCCTTAATTACCTTAATTAATTATCCATTCCATTAATTAATTAATTAAATAATTATCCATTTGATCACCTTAATAATTAAATGAAATTACAAATCATTAAATTCTAAATTTACTTTAAGATGAAACTTTGTTCTTATTAAGGATCAAGTTATCATTTACGAAGTATTTTAAATCTATTTACTTTAAATTTACCTTCAAATTTCATTTTAAATTTAAATATTTAAAATGAATACAAATTATCTTTAACAAAGTTTAAAACACGTTTCCAAAACCTTTTCGTTTCACAAGTTAAAGAAATACTCATTTAATAAAGAAGTTTAAAAGGATTTAAAACCAAAATCATATTTAAATTCAAATCAATTTGAATTACACTTTAAACATTTCAAATTGTTTAAATCATTTTAAATTTAAAAACTTCCTTCATTCTTAAATTGGAATACATATTTAAATTTGAATTCAGATTAATCTTTAGATTTTAAAACTCTACTTTCATTTTAAAACTTTATTTTTAAAATTCAAACTACTTAAATATTTTTAAAATATTTAACAATTCAAGTTTAAAAACTTAATTTATTTTAAAACTGAGATTTAAACTTAAATTTGAATTCCAGAATTTAAACTTGTATTTAAAATTTAGTTTAAACCTTTGTTTTTCATCTTAAAACTTCAGTCTAAAATTTTTAAACAAAACATTTTAAGTTTTACTTTTAGCTCATTAAAGTTGTTTAAAATAATTTAAATTTTTAAAACTTCCTTAAATTTAAAACTAGGATACAAAAGTTATTTGGATCCATATCTCAAAATCTGATTTAAACCTTATTTAAAAACTGATTTCAAAATCTGTTTTAAAATCAAACAAATAGGTTTCTAAAAAAAACCTGTAACAACTTCATTGACCCGAGCCAACCAAATTTTTCTTCGAGTTCAACCCCATACAACTTCGAGCCATACACAGAAACTACCCGAGTGATTCTCGAGTCCACTCCACTTCTTCCACCCAGAGTACATCAGAAACCAAAAGTGCATGGTGCACATGCACCGTGCCTCCGATCAACTCCAGCCACCTCCTGTGGTCTTCCCACATCGGCGACCAACCTCACGTCCAAACACAACCAACAGATCACCCTTCCACCGCTCGAAATTGAATTCGAGTCTTCATCTCAAACCTGGAAACAACAGAAGCCTTCCCATCCCAAACCTGACATCGCCTCATCCACGGCCCTCTGACCACCAGAATAGCAGTGACTCCGGCCACAAACTCGTCAATGGCCATACTTCCATCCCTCCAAACCTCACTGCACTCGATCAAACATAAAGGCCGTGCCAATCAATTAACTAAGCCTATGAAAAACTAGGGTTACAGAATAAATTCCACCACCACTGCTTCCACGGTGATTTGCCTCCACTTCTACCATTTTTCCTCCACTCACCGATCACCCATCCATCACCATAAGAAAGCCCAACATCCAAAATCAAATAGATCACCAGAAACCACCAATTTTCCATTTTCTGTTCAACCCAGACTTACACACTCAAAACATAATTAAAAATTATGATTTCTCTTCCAAAAATCATGATTTTGGACAATGTTTTCTGTGACGCCCCACCTCTATACCCATGCTAGCCAAGAACACTACGATGTAATGTTGTCAACTAGCATGGAGAATAAGGCTATTGAGGAGCGACCATCCGTGTAATTGCTTTGCGCGAGCATCGATATGTCAGATAGTATAACATGCATTTCTTTATCAAGAGGGAAATCCGACATACCGACACAAACTCAAAGCTACTACACAGTGGCTATAATATCTTCAGAAACAAATATAGAGATAAACATAACATAAATCAGTCACAGACAATTCATATCACAAAGGCGGAAATAGATATGAATATTACACTAGGAAGTGTACATCAGAGTAGTGGTCTAAAAAGATCCACAATATCACAAAAGAATAGTTACACGAACTACACAAATGAATAAGTATACATTATGGAGTCTATATCTCAAATGTATACAACAAAAACTACTAATCTAAGTAGTTAACCAAAAGTCAAGGAGGTAATCCCGGATGTAAAGTCAAGCAGAAGCACCTGTAACATCTCGGTCTGACCCGAGTATTATTTAATAAGAAAATAATAAACGGATCGGTCTAACTATAAATATCAGATGAAACGATATAGAGTAAGAGATATGACTAAACACATAATAATCACAATGCCAAGTTGTGATAAATAAGTAATTGAAAATCAACAAGAGATTAATCAATTTCACAAAAATCTTCTCAAGGATCAAAAGGAATGTCACACTCTTTATTTCATTCACCAAACCATAAATATTGACGATTATGTCAATATCATTCACAAAAAGTCAATGACGCACAAATTCACCAATGCACAAATATTGATAAAACTTATCAATGAAAATCACGAAAATTGGTGAAGCACAAATTCTAGAAATCATCTCAAGAAATCCAAAAATCACAAAAGGGGGGAAAGGCCTATCACAAACGGGAGCATAAAGCTCACCAACACGTGTATCACAAACGGAACGCTAATTCCATGGTGGCTAACCATCACAAATTGAGCTGAAGCTCCACAAACGGCCCGAAGACCATGGGTTGCTACCCCACCAACTTGAGTCGAAACTCCACAAAACGGGGTTTAGTCTCCCTCGCAGACAAAGAGACATCGCACATTGCTAGTCTAAATCACAAAATGATCGTCATGATCAAGGAGAAGTGTCAATTACAGCAAGCTAGTAAATATATGAGTTTAGCTTCATGTCCCATAACTACTAGCTTAACTTAAATATTTACGAACAAATTGTAGATCTCCACTAAAAAATTGTCACAAGAGATTCAATCGAACAAGTCCAAGAATTAACCGACGAAGTAAACGCAAGCGTTTCATACCACTCGTTTTACTAAGTCGTTTAATTAGATTTCTCATACGAGTGAGGTAAAGGTTTGTATATACTAGTAGATTGAAAATCGGTTTGAGAAAACGAGCTTTGTAATAAAATAGTTTTGAAACCATTTGAAGAAAGAGTTTTGATATTTACTACTAGTATAGAAAACCTTTATATTTTTAAAGTGACAAATCACAGAAATGATTGTAGAAACAACCAACCACCAAAAATTCACATTCGAACACGTGAATAAAATCCAAAGAAACCGATAAAGGATCCATCGAAATAGATATTCAAAAATCCCTAAAAAGGAGTCATCAAAGTCATAATAAATGATAACAACTAATAGGATCATCACGAATCGATTCAAGTTGGAAATTCAATCCAAAAAGGCAAAATGGACCGAAACAGCAGGTTCAGTCGACTGAACAGAGTTTTCAGTCGACTGACCCTGTACCTGGAAATTTTCCAGGTTTAGGAAACTTTCTGTTTCCAGGTTCAGTCGACTGAACAGAGGATTCAGTCGACTGAATCATGCCTGGAAACTTTCGGGTTCCAGGTTCAGTCGACTGAACAGAGGATTCAGTCGACTGAATCTTGCCTGTGCTGTTTTTCAGCCTTTACAAACGAAGAGCAAACTCTTCCAAAATGCAACCAGACGAACATTGGCTCTAAGGGTTTATGCCAATCGGCAACCTGACCCTATATGCTCCTCGATGCATCATCAAAAGCATGATCAAACATCCATAAAAGGATTTTCACACAAATTTGGCTTAAAAACCCAAAAATTGGAATATTCACAAAACCAATCCAAATCAAGAACAAATGCACATGAAGAAGTGTTAGGAATTCATACCCAATAACCAAAGATAATTACAGTCACAGATGTGAGATAAAAATCTCACCTTTGAACCCAAACAAATGAAGAAGAAGCTTGAAAACAAGGGAAGATCAACCACACTTCAATCTCAACACAAGAAGCTTGAATCTAAGCTTAAAAAAAGAACATTCCCAAAATTAGGTTTAGGAATTTCTGAAATTGATTAAGAGAATGAGTTGGAGAAGATGAAGAGAAGCTTACCAATGGGTTCTCTTGAATTTGGAGCTAGAAGTTGGATTTGCTAAAGAAGACTAGGGTTTTGGAGTTCTAATTTCCCATCTCTCCCACCATTGACGCTTAAGAACTGAAAAGAGGAGGAAGTGAGAGTGAATGGGGAGGAGTGGTTCATATTTGAGTATAAGTTAAACATAGGGCTGAACCCAAACCCAAACCCAAAGTGAAAATGATCAAATTTTTGACTAGCTCCAAACATATCAATGTTTATACTCAAAAAGGTTGCAAACGACATTTTGAACTCAATGGGAGGGGTCTCGAGTCCCAATTCGACTGTTTGCAAAAAGTGACTTTTTGGACTAAAATCCGACGAATGATAAAATATTTAAATATAAAAATCGATAAATATGCGGGTTGTTACAGACTCCCCTCCTTAAAGAAATTGCGTCCTCGCAATTATAAGGAATAATAGAATAAAAAGTAACAACCATAACATTAACACAAAAGAAGAAATTCGAAATAAGAAGTTCACCTTAAAGAGCATGAGAGAGTAAGTCCGGATGTGTTCGCTCGATGAATTCTCTAGATTCCCAAGAACAATCCTTAGGATTTGAGGACCATTGAACTTTAACAAGAGGAACATTTTTATTTCGAAGTCATTTGACCACCGAAGCAATAATACGAACAGGATGTTGCTCGTAAGTTAAATTCGGCGAAACTTCAATTTCTTCCACAACACCGGGCTCAAGAATAGAATCAGAATCTCGAAGACATTTTCGAAGTTAAGAAACGTGAAACACGTCATGGATAGCAGAAAATTGAGCCGGTAATAAGAGCCGATAAGCCATGGAACCAATGCGTTCAGTGATAGGAAATGGCCCAACATATCGAGACGCTAACTTTGCCGATCGACTGAAACATACAACACCTTTCATAGGTGACACACGAATGAAAACAAGATCTCCAACAGAAAATTCTAATTTCCTTCTTCGGTTATCGGCATAGGATTTTTGTCTACTCTGTGCTTCTTTCATCCTATGTCGAATAAGTTCAATCTTCTCTGTGGAATCACGAATAAAGTCTGGACCTAAAACCAGCTTCTCACCGGCCTCAAGCCAAGAAGAAGGAGATCGGCATGGCCTTCCATAGAGTGCCTCGAAAGGTGCCATACCAATACTAGATTGGAAGCTATTATTATAGGAAAATTCAACAAGGGAAATATGATCTTCCCAACTTCCACCGAAATCAAGCACACAAGAACGAAGAAGATCTTCAAGAGTTTGATTCACACGCTCAGTTTGTCCATCGGACTGGGGATGATAAGCGGTGCTAAAACTAAGCTTCGTTCCTAAAGCTTTTTGAAGACTCTTCCAAAATCCACTAGTAAACAATGGATCACGATCGCTAACAATAGAAGTAGGAACCCCATGCAATTTAACAATTTCTTTAATAAAAAGTTTGGCCAAAAGAGGTACAGTTCGGTTAGACCGAACGGGAATAAAATGGGCGGATTTAGTAAGTCTATCAACAATCACCCATAAGCTATCATAACCCGAACGAGAACGGGGAAGGCCATCTATAAAATCCATGAAAATTTGGACCCACTTCCAAATTGGAATTTCTAAAGGTTGCAATAACCCACCGGGCCTTTGATGCTCGGCCTTAACGAGTTGGCAAGTCATGCAACGCTTAACGAAGTTAGCGATGTCAAGTTTCATTCCCTCCCAATAATAAAGTCGCTTCATATCCGCGTACATTTTACTACTACCGGGATGAATGGTAAATTTAGAGCGATGGGAATCTTCTAAAATATCTTTACGAAGATCACTAATATTTGGTATGATAAGTCTACCAAATTTCCGAATGCCGCCACGAGAATCGATATCAAAGTCTTTCAAACCTTCAATATCAATTTTATCCTTAATATTTTGGCCAAGAAGAGCCAATTCGGGATCTAGCCTTTGAGCTTCAAGAATGCGGTCTAAAAGAGAAGGATGAGCCTCAAGGCTACATAAAACAAGAGATGAACATAAATCGGAAACACGGTCTCGACTTTCGCAAGTGGATAAAATCTCGAGATCGTTCCATTCGGATATCATCGTAGAAACAACAGCTTGTTTACGGCTAAGAGCATCGGCGACACGATTACCCTTACCGGGAGTATAGAGAATATCAAGATCATATGGTGCAAGAAATTCGATCCAACGCTGTTGACGCAAATTAAGTTCCTTTTGAGAGAATAAATACTTCAAGGATTTATGATCGGTATAAAGAACAAATTTCTCTCCCAAAAGATAATGACGCCAAATACGAAGGGCGAAAACAATAGCCGCGAGCTCTAAATCATGAGTGGCATATCTAGTCTCAGCATGCTTTAATTGCCTAGAAGCATAAGTAATAACACGTTCTTTTTGCATAAGAACGGCACCCAAAACAACGCGACTAGCAACGGTATACACAACGAAATCTTGATTCCCCTCGGGAATAACAAGAATAGGAGCATCAGAAAGGAGTTCTTTTAATTTCTGAAAAGAAGTTTCACATTTGCCCGACCAAATGTATTTAACACCTTTCTTCGTTAAGCTAGTGAGAGGCACGGCAATCTTAGAAAAGTCTTTGATAAAACGGCGGTAATAGCCCGCCAATCCGAGAAAATTACGAATCTCTGTCACACTCTCCTGTCTCTTCCAATCTTGAATCGCTTCAATCTTTGAAGGATCCACGGAAATTCCGTATTCGGAACTAATATGACCGAGAAACTTCACACGAGATTACCAAAAATGGCATTTAGAAAATTTTGCTTTTAATTGATTGCTCCTAAGAGTTTCCAACACAATCCGAAGATGCTTCTCATGTTCCTCCTTGGTTTTTGAATACACAAGAATATCATCAATAAAGATGAGAACAAATCGGTCGAGGAAGTCTTTGAAAACTCTATTCATAAGGTCAACGAAATAAGCCGGAGCATTCGTTAGCCAAAATGGCATAACAAGCCATTCATAAGATCCATAACAAGTACGGAACGATGACAAAGGAATGCTATCCTCTGCAATACGAAGCTGATGAAATCCAGTAGCTAAGTCTAATTGTGAAAAGACTCTAGCACCACTAAGTTGATCGAATAGATCATCAATCCGAGGTAAAGGATATTTATTTTTGATAGTAAGATCATTAAGCTTGCGGTAGTCAACGCAAAGCCTAAATGTTCCATCGGATTTCTTCACAAAAATAGCTGAAGTTCTCCAAGGTGAGGAACTAGAGCGAATAAATTGCTTCGTCTCCAATTCGGATAATTGTTTACGCATCTCCTCATTTTCTTTATTGGACATACGATAAGGAGGACGAGTGATAGGTTGAGCTCCAGGAATGAGATTAATTCTGAACTCAATTGCTCGCTTAGGTGGTAATCCTAAAACGGGCTCGAATATGTCGGAAAATTCACGAACGACGTGAATAAGAGAAATAATATCACCCTCATCATCATCGTCGTCATCACGAGGGTTTAAAGAATATAAAGATGCAACCAAAGCAGAATCCGAATCTTTAAGAATAACAGAAACCTGATTAACAGATTGAGGATGTCGAAGATGAATAGTCTTCTCAGGACATAGGATATGAGCTTCATAACGGTTAAGCCAATCCATTCCTAAAATCATTCCAAAGCCTAAATAACGCATGACATGCAAATCGGCTAGGAAAGGAAAATCACACAAAATAATCTCGACATCTTTACACAATAAACTGATTGTTGTGGATCCACCAACCGGATTCGCAATTCTCATAGAAGTCATTAAACACAAAACATCCAAAGAAAAAGTATCAACAAGTTCTTTTGATATAAAAGAATGGGACGCACCCATATCAAAAAGAACTCGAATAGGATGATCACGAAACACAATAATGCCGTCAAGGATAGAATGAGAAATACCTTGGCCACGAGATGTGTTGCCAGGGGCTTGAGCAACATTAAGTTTTCCCTCCTTCTTGCCCTGAAGCTTGGGGCATGAAGATATAACATGACCGGGACCTTTGCAGTAGCGACAAGAGAGAGACTTTGGACACTTGTTTGCGTAATGGTCCTTCGAACCACAATTATAGCATTCCCCACGACCAAAGGAAGAAGTCTTTGCTACGGAGGTTGCTTGCTTCCCTTTCTTATTGGGATAAGGGCCTTTGAATTTACTGGTCCTTTTCTTGTTGTTGTTGAAGCTTGGTTTGGAATCCACCACTTCAACATCATTCTCCCTATCCGCCTCCTCAAGACGAAGAGCGATATCAATGAGTTGGTCGAAAGAAACTTCTAATTTTAGAAGTAATGGCTTCTTGAGATTTTTGTTTAAGCCATAGGCGAACCTCTGATTTTTCTTCAATGGGGTCTTGATGTATTCAACCCCATATTTGGAGAGAGATTCAAAAGACGCGACATAATCTGCCACGGAAGATTCACCTTGAACAAGGTCTATAAAACGGCGAACCAAAGTCACCTTCTCAGCTTCTGGTACGAATTTCAACTCGAAGCGTTCCCGGAATTGCTCCCAGGTGAGATCTGCTTCATTAATCTCAGAAATAAGAAGCTCGTACCAGTCCAATGCTCTTTCTCGGAGCATACTAGAGGCCACCTGAACTCGGTGGAGGTCAATAAGATTCATGCGAGAGAAGATCCGATCGCATGACCTTAGCCAAGCCTGTACTTCAATAATAGTTTCGGAACCTTTGAATGGCTCCCCACCCAAATTAGTGTAATCGCTGCACAAGCGTGCAAATACCGATTTTAGGTGAGTAGGTTCTGTGTTAGCTCCAGCTGCTTGAGCATTCGTCACTAAATCAAGAAGCTGTTGAGCAGTCATAAAAACTCCATCCTGGGGTGGAGTGCTAGATGGTACGGCTCTAGGGCGGCCTGGTCTAGACATTTCTCTTCCTTTAGAAAGAAAGAAGAAGAAGAAAAAGGTTATTCACCAAATTGAATATCAAGCAATCTTGATAGATAAACAAGGAATCATAAGGAAAATAGGATGAATCGGTACGAAGACTCAAATTAAATCCTAAAGCACGACTCCTAAAATGGACTTAGGACGATGATCCTTGTTATAATATTCCATATTGTTCCGAAGTTTGGCTCTGATACCAAACTGTGACGCCCCACCTCTATACCCACGCTAGCCAAGAACACTACGATGTAATGCTGTCAACTAGCACGGAGAATAAGGCTGTTGAGAAGCGACCATCCGTGTAATTGCTTTGCGCGAGCATCGATATGTCAGATAGTATAACATGCATTTCTTTATCAAGAGGGAAATCCGACATACCGACACAAACTCAAAGCTACTACACAGTGGCTATAATATCTTCAGAAACAAATATAGAAATAAACATAACATAAATCAGTCACAGACAATTCATATCACAAAGGAGGAAATAGATATGAATATTACACTAGGAAGTGTACATCAGAGTAGTGGTCTAAAAAGATCCACAATATCACAAAAGAATAGTTACACGAACTACACAAAAGAATAAGTATACATTATGGAGTCTATATCTCAAATGTATACAACAAAAACTACTAATCTAAGTAGTTAACCAAAAGTCAAGGAGGTAATCCCGGATGTAAAGTCAAGCAGAAGCACCTGTAACATCTCGGTCTGACCCGAGTATTATTTAATAAGAAAATAATAAACGGATCGGTCTAACTATAAATATCAGATGAAACGATATAGAGTAAGAGATATGACTAAACACATAATAATCACAATGCCAAGTTGTGATAAATAAGTAATTGAAAATCAACAAGAGATTAATCAATTTCACAAAAATCTTCTCAAGGATCAAAAGGAATGTCATACTCTTTATTTCATTCACCAAACCATAAATATTGACGATTATGTCAATATCATTCACAAAAAGTCAATGACGCACAAATTCACCAATGCACAAATATTGATAAAACTTATCAATGAAAATCACGAAAATTGGTGAAGCACAAATTCTAAAAATCATCTCAAGAAATCCAGAAATCACAAAAGGGGGGGAAAGGCCTATCACAAACGGGAGCATAAAGCTCACCAACACGTGTATCACAAACGGAACGCTAATTCCATGGTTGTTACCCATCACAAATTGAGCCGAAGCTCTACAAAGGGCCCGAAGACCAGTCGAAACTCCACAAAACGGGGTTTAGTCTCACTCGCAGACAAAGAGACATCGCACATTGCTAGTCTAAATCACAAAATGATCGTCATGATCAAGGAGAAGTGTCAATTACAGCAAGCTAGTAAATATATGAGCTTAGCTTCATGTCCCATAACCACTAGCTTAACTTAAATATTTACACACAAATTGTAGATCTCCACTAGAAAATTGTCACAAGAGATTCAATCGAACAAGTCCAAGAATTAACCGATGAAGTAAACGCAAGCGTTTCATTCCACTCGTTTTACTAAGTAGTTTAATTAGATTTCTCATACGAGTGAGGTAAAGGTTTGTATATACTAGTAGATTGGAAATCGGTTTGAGAAAACGAGCTTTGTAATAAAATAGTTTTGAAACCATTTGAAGAAAGAGTTTTGATATTTACTACTAGTATAGAAAACCTTTATATTTTTAAAGTGACAAATAACAGAAATGATTGTAGAAACAACCAACCACCAAAATTCACATTCGAAGACGTGAATAAAATCCAAAGAAACCGATAAAGGATCCATCGAAATAGATATTCAAAAATCCCTAAAAAGGAGTCATCAAAGTCATAATAAATGATAACAACAAATAGGATCATCACGAATCGATTCAAATTGAAAATTCAATCCAAAAAGGCAAAATGGACCGAAACAGCAGGTTCAGTCGACTGAACAGAATTTTCAGTCGACTGACCCTGTACCTGGAAATTTTCCAGGTTTAGGAAACTTTCTGTTTCCAAGTTCAGTCGACTGAACAGATGATTCAGTCGACTGAATCATGCCTGGAAACTTTCGGGTTCCAGGTTCAGTCGACTGAACAGAGGATTTAGTCGACTGAATCTTGCCTGTGCTGTTTTTCAGCCTTTACAAACGAAGAGCAAACTCTTCCAAAATGCAACCAGACGAACATTGGCTCTAAGGGTTTATGCCAATCGGCAACCCGACCCTATATGCTCCTCGATGCATCATCAAAAGCATGATCAAACATCCATAAAAGGATTTTCACACAAATTTGGCTTAAAAACCCAAAAATTGGAATATTCACAAAACCAATCCAAATCAAGAACAAATGCACATGAAGAAGTGTTAGGAATTCATACCCAACAACCAAAGATAATTACAGTCATAGATGTGAGATAAAAATCTCACCTTTGAACCCAAACAAATGAAGAAGAAGCTTGAAAGCAAGGGAAGATCAACCACACTTCAATCTCAACACAAGAAGCTTGAATCTAAGCTTAAAAAAAGAATATTCCCAAAATTAGGTTTAGGAATTTCTGAAATTGATTAAGAGAATGAGTTGGAGAAGATGAAGAGAAGCTTACCAATGGGTTCTCTTGAATTTGGAGCTAGAAGTTGGATTTGCTAAAGAAGACTAGGGTTTTGGAGTTCTAATTTCCCATCTCTCCCACCATTGACGCTTAAGAACTGAAAAGAGGAGGAAGTGAGAGTGAATGGGGAGGAGTGGTTCATATTTGAGTATAAGTTAAACATAGGGCTGAACCCAAACCCAAACCCAAAGTGAAAATGATCAAATTTTTGACTAGCTCCAAACATATCAATGTTTATACTCAAAAAGGTTGCAAACGATATTTTGAACTCAATGGGAGGGGTCTCGAGTCCCAATTCGACTGTTTGCAAAAAGTGACTTTTTGGACTAAAATCCGACGAATGATAAAATATTTAAATAAAATATTTAAATATAAAAATCGATAAATATGCGGGTTGTTACAGACTCCCCTCCTTAAAGAAATTGCGTCCTCGCAATTATAAGGAATAATAGAATAAAAAGTAACAACCATAACATTAACACAAAAGAAGAAATTCGAAATAAGAAGTTCACCTTAAAGAGCACGAGAGAGTAAGTCCGGATGTGTTCGCTCGATGAATTCTCTAGATTCCCAAGAACAATCCTTAGGATTTGAGGACCATTGAACTTTAACAAGAGGAACATTTTTATTTCGAAGTCGTTTGACCACCGAAGCAATAATACGAACAGGATGTTGCTCGTAAGTTAAATTCGGCGAAACTTCAATTTCTTCCACAACACCGGGCTCAAGAATAGAATCGGAATCTCGAAGACATTTTCGAAGTTAAGAAACGTGAAACACGTCATGGATAGCAGAAAATTGAGCCGGTAATAAGAGCCGATAAGCCATGGAACCAATGCGTTCAGTGATAGGAAATGGCCCAACATATCGAGACGCTAACTTTGCCGATCGACTGAAACATACAACACCTTTCATAGGTGACACACGAATGAAAACAAGATCTCCAACAGAAAATTCTAATTTCCTTCTTCGGTTATCGGCATAGGATTTTTGTCTACTCTGTGCTTCTTTCATCCTATGTCGAATAAGTTCAATCTTCTCTGTGGAATCACGAATAAAGTCTGGACCTAAAACCAGCTTCTTACCGGCCTCAAGCCAAGAAGAAGGAGATCGGCATGGCCTTCCATAGAGTGCCTCGAAAGGTGCCATACCAATACTAGATTGGAAGCTATTATTATAGGAAAATTCAACAAGGGAAATATGATCTTCCCAACTTCCACCGAAATCAAGCACACAAGAACGAAGAAGATCTTCAAGAGTTTGATTCACACGCTCAGTTTGTCCATCGGACTGGGGATGATAAGCGGTGCTAAAATTAAGCTTCGTTCCTAAAGCTTTTTGAAGACTTTTCCAAAATCCACTAGTAAACAATGGATCACGATCGCTAACAATAGAAGTAGAAACCCCATGCAATTTAACAATTTCTTTAATAAAAAGTTTGGCCAAAAGAGGTACAGTTCGGTTAGACCGAACGGGAATAAAATGGGCGGATTTAGTAAGTCTATCAACAATCACCCATAAGCTATCATAACCCGAACGAGAACGGGGAAGGCCATCTATAAAATCCATGAAAATTTGGTCCCACTTCCAAATTGGAATTTCTAAAGGTTGCAATAACCCACCGGGCCTTTGATGCTCGGCCTTAACGAGTTGGCAAGTCATGCAACGCTTAACGAAGTTAGCGATGTCAAGTTTCATTCCCTCCCAATAATAAAGTTGCTTCATATCCGCGTACATTTTACTACTACCGGGATGAATGGTAAATTTAGAGCGATGGGAATCTTCTAAAATATCTTTACGAAGATCACTAATATTTGGTATGATAAGTCTACCAAATTTCCGAATGCCGCCACGAGAATCGATATCAAAGTCTTTCAAACCTTCAATATCAATTTTATCCTTAATATTTTGGCCAAGAAGAGCCAATTCGGGATCTAGCCTTTGAGCTTCAAGAATGCGGTCTAAAAGAGAAGGATGGGCCTCAAGGCTACATAAAACAAGAGATGAACATAAATCGGAAACACAGTCTCGAATTTCGCAAGTGGATAAAATCTCGAGATCGTTCCATTCGGATATCATCGTAGAAACAACAGCTTGTTTACGGCTAAGAGCATCGGCGACACGATTACCCTTACCGGGAGTATAGAGAATATCAAGACATATGGTGCAAGAAATTCGAGCCAACGCTGTTGACGCAAATTAAGTTCCTTTTGAGAGAATAAATACTTCAAGGATTTATGATCGGTATAAAGAACAAATTTCTCTCCCAAAAGATAATGACGCCAAATACGAAGGGCGAAAACAATAGCCGCGAGCTCTAAATCATGAGTGGCACATCTAGTCTCAGCATGCTTTAATTGCCTAGAAGCATAAGCAATAACACGTTCTTTTTGCATAAGAACGGCACCCAATACAACGCGACTAGCATCGGTATACACAACGAAATCTTGATTCCCCTCGGGAATAACAAGAATAGGAGCATCAGAAAGGAGTTCTTTTAATTTCTGAAAAGAAGTTTCACATTTGTCCGACCAAATGTATTTAACACCTTTCTTCGTTAAGCTAGTGAGAGGCACGGCAATCTTAGAAAAGTCTTTGATAAAACGGCGGTAATAGCCCGCCAATCTGAGAAAACTACGAATCTCTGTCACACTCTCCTGTCTCTTCCAATCTTGAATCGCTTCAATCTTTGAAGGATCCACGGAAATTCCGTATTCGGAACTAATATGACCGAGAAACTTCACACGAGATTACCAAAAATGGCATTTAGAAAATTTTGCTTTTAATTGATTGCTCCTAAGAGTTTCCAACACAATCCGAAGATGCTTCTCATGTTCCTCCTTGGTTTTTGAATACACAAGAATATCATCAATAAAGATAAGAACAAATCGGTCGAGGAAGTCTTTGAAAACTCTATTCATAAGGTCAACGAAATAAGCCGGAGCATTCGTTAGCCAAAATGGCATAACAAGCCATTCATAAGATCCATAACAAGTATGGAACGATGACAAAGGAATGCTATCCTCTGCAATACGAAGCTGATGAAATCCAGTAGCTAAGTCTAATTGTGAAAAGACTCTAGCACCACTAAGTTGATCGAATAGATCATCAATCCGAGGTAAAGGATATTTATTTTTGATAGTAAGATCATTAAGCTTGCGGTAGTCAACGCAAAGCCTAAGTGTTCCATCGGATTTCTTCACAAAAATAGCTGAAGTTCTCCAAGGTGAGGAACTAGAGCGAATAAATTGCTTCGTCTCCAATTCGGATAATTGTTTACGCATCTCCTCATTTTCTTTATTGGACATACGATAAGGAGGACGAGTGATAGGTTGAGCTCCAGGAATGAGATTAATTCTGAACTCAATTGCTCGCTTAGGTGGTAATCCTAAAACGGGCTCGAATATGTCGGAAAATTCACGAACGACGTGAATAAGAGAAATAATATCACCCTCATCATCATCGTCGTCATCACGAGGGTTTAAAGAATATAAAGATGCAACCAAAGCAGAATCCGAATCTTTAAGAATAACAGAAACCTGATTAACAGATTGAGGATGTCGAAGATGAATAGTCTGCTCAGGACATAGGATATGAGCTTCATAACGGTTAAGCCAATCCATTCCTAAAATCATTCCAAAGCCTAAATAACGCATGACATGCAAATCGGCTAGGAAAGGAAAATCACACAAAATAATCTCGACATCTTTACACAATAAACTGATTGTTGTGGATCCACCAACCGGATTCGCAATTCTCATAGAAGTCATTAAACACAAAAGATCCAAAGAAAAAGTATCAACAAGTTCTTTTGATATAAAAGAATGGGACGCACCCGTATCAAAAAGAACTCGAATAGGATGATCACGAAACACAATAATGTCGTCAAGGATAGAATGAGAAATACCTTGGCCACGAGATGTGTTGCCAGGGGCTTGAGCAACATTAAGCTTTCCCTCCTTCTTGCCCTGAAGCTTGGGGCATGAAGATATAACATGACCGGGACCTTTGCAGTAGCGGCAAGAGAGAGACTTTGGACACTTGTTCGCGTAATGGTCCTTCGAACCACAATTATAGCATTCCCCACGACCAAAGGAAGAAGTCTTTGCTACGGAGGTTGCTTGCTTCCCTTTCTTATTGGGATAAGGGCCTTTGAATTTACTGGTCCTTTTCTTGTTGTTGTTGAAGCTTGGTTTGGAACCCACCACTTCAACATCATTCTCCCTATCCGCCTCCTCAAGACGAAGAGCGATATCAATGAGTTGGTCGAAAGAAACTTCTAATTTTAGAAGTAATGGCTTCTTGAGATTTTTGTTTAAGCCATAGGCGAACCTCTGATTTTTCTTCAATGGGGTGTTGATGTATTCAACCCCATATTTGGAGAGAGATTCAAAAGACGCGTCATAATCTGCCACGGAAGATTCACCTTGAACAAGGTCTATAAAACGGCGAACCAAAGTCACCTTCTCAGCTTCTGGTACGAATTTCAACTCGAAGCGTTCCCGGAATTGCTCCCAGGTGAGATCTGCTTCATTAATCTCAGAAATAAGAAGCTCGTACCAGTCCAATGCTCTTTCTCGGAGCATACTAGAGGCCACCTGAACTCGGTGGAGGTCAATAAGATTCATGCGAGAGAAGATTCGATCGCATGACCTTAGCCAAGCCTGTACTTCAATAATAGTTTCGGAACCTTTGAATGGCTCCCCACCCAAATTAGTGTAATCGCTGCACAAGCATGCAAATACCGATTTTGGGTGAGTAGGTTCTGTGTTAGCTCCAGCTGCTTGAGCATTCGTCACTAAATCAAGAAGCTGTTGAGCAGTCATAAAAACTCCATCCTGGGGTGGAGTGCTAGATGGTACGGCTCTAGGGCGGCCTGGTCTAGACATTTCTCTTCCTTTAGAAAGAAAGAAGAAGAAGAAAAAGGTTATTCACCAAATTGAATATCAAGCAATCTTGATAGATAAACAAGGAATCATAAGGAAAATAGGATGAATCGGTACGAAGACTCGAATTAAATCCTAAAGCACGACTCCTAAAATGGACTTAGGACGATGATCCTTGTTATAATATTCCATATTGTTCCGAAGTTTGGCTCTGATACCAAACTGTGACGCCCCACCTCTATACCCACGCTAGCCAAGAACACTACGATGTAATGCTGTCAACTAGCACGGAAAATAAGGCTGTTGAGAAGCGACCATCCGTGTAATTGCTTTGCGCGAGCATCGATATGTCAGATAGTATAACATGCATTTCTTTATCAAGAAGGAAATCCGACATACCGACACAAACTCAAAGCTACTACACAGTGGCTATAATATCTTCAGAAACAAATATAGAAATAAACATAACATAAATCAGTCACAGACAATTCATATCACAAAGGAGGAAATAGATATGAATATTACACTAGGAAGTGTACATCAGAGTAGTGGTCTAAAAAGATCCACAATATCACAAAAGAATAGTTACACGAACTACACAAAAGAATAAGTATACATTATGGAGTCTATATCTCAAATGTATACAACAAAAACTACTAATCTAAGTAGTTAACCAAAAGTCAAGGAGGTAATCCCGGATGTAAAGTCAAGCAGAAGCACCTGTAACATCTCGGTCTGACCCGAGTATTATTTAATAAGAAAATAATAAACGGATCAGTCTAACTATAAATATCAGATGAAACAATATAGAGTAAGAGATATGACTAAACACATAATAATCACAATGCCAAGTTGTGATAAATAAGTAATTGAAAATCAATAAGAGATTAATCAATTTCACAAAAATCTTCTCAAGGATCAAAAGGAATGTCATACTCTTTATTTCATTCACCAAACCATAAATATTGACGATTATGTCAATATCATTCACAAAAAGTCAATGACGCACAAATTCACCAATGCACAAATATTGATAAAACTTATCAATGAAAATCACGAAAATTGGTGAAGCACAAATTCTAAAAATCATCTCAAGAAATCCAGAAATCACAAAAGGGGGGGAAAGGCCTATCACAAACGGGAGCATAAAGCTCACCAACACGTGTATCACAAACGGAACGCTAATTCCATGGTTGTTAACCATCACAAATTGAGCCGAAGCTCTACAAACGGCCCGAAGACCAGTCGAAACTCCACAAAACGGGGTTTAGTCTCACTCGCAGACAAAGAGACATCGCACATTGCTAGTCTAAATCACAAAATGATCGTCATGATCAAGGAGAAGTGTCAATTACAGCAAGCTAGTAAATATATGAGCTTAGCTTCATGTCCCATAACCACTAGCTTAACTTAAATATTTACAAACAAATTGTAGATCTCCACTAGAAAATTGTCACAAGAGATTCAATCGAACAAGTCCAAGAATTAACCGATGAAGTAAACGCAAGCGTTTCATTCCACTCGTTTTACTAAGTCGTTTAATTAGATTTCTCATACGAGTGAGGTAAAGCTTTGTATATACTAGTAGATTGGAAATCGGTTTGAGAAAACGAGCTTTGTAATAAAATAGTTTTGAAACCATTTGAAGATAGAGTTTTGATATTTACTACTAGTATAGAAAACCTTTATATTTTTAAAGTGACAAATAACAGAAATGATTGTAGAAAGAACCAACCACCAAAATTCACATTCGAAGACGTGAATAAAATCCAAAGAAACCGATAAAGGATCCATCGAAATAGATATTCAAAAATCCCTAAAAAGGAGTCATCAAAGTCATAATAAATGATAACAACAAATAGGATCATCACGAATCGATTCAAATTGGAAATTCAATCCAAAAAGGCAAAATGGACCGAAACAGTAGGTTCAGTCGACTGAACAGAATTTTCAGTCGACTGACCCTGTACCTGGAAATTTTCCAGGTTTAGGAAACTTTCTGTTTCCAAGTTCAGTCGACTGAACAGAGGATTCAGTCGACTGAATCATGCCTGGAAACTTTCGGGTTCCAGGTTCAGTCGACTGAACAGAGGATTCAGTCGACTGAATCTTGCCTGTGTTGTTTTTCAGCCTTTACAAACGAAGAGCAAACTCTTCCAAAATGCAACCAGACGAACATTGGCTCTAAGGGTTTATGCCAATCGGCAACCTGACCCTATATGCTCCTCGATGCATCATCAAAAGCATGATCAAACATCCATAAAAGGATTTTCACACAAATTTGGCTTAAAAACCCAAAAATTGGAATATTCACAAAACCAATCCAAATCAAGAACAAATGCACATGAAGAAGTGTTAGGAATTCATACCCAACAACCAAAGATAATTACAGTCATAGATGTGAGATAAAAATCTCACCTTTGAACCCAAACAAATGAAGAAGAAGCTTGAAAGCAAGGGAAGATCAACCACACTTCAATCTCAACACAAGAAGCTTGAATCTAAGCTTAAAAAAAGAACATTCCCAAAATTAGGTTTAGGAATTTCTGAAATTGATTAAGAGAATGAGTTGGAGAAGATGAAGAGAAGCTTACCAATGGGTTCTATTGAATTTGGAGCTAGAAGTTGGATTTGCTAAAGAAGACTAGGGTTTTGGAGTTCTAATTTTCCATCTCTCCCACCATTGACGCTTAAGAACTGAAAAGAGGAGGAAGTGAGAGTGAATGGGGAGGAGTGGTTCATATTTGAGTATAAGTTAAACATAGGGCTGAACCCAAACCCAAACCCAAAGTGAAAATGATCAAATTTTTGACTAGCTCCAAACATATCAATGTTTATACTCAAAAGGTTGCAAACAACATTTTGAACTCAATGGGAGGGGTCTCGAGTCCCAATTCGACTGTTTGCAAAAAGTGACTTTTTGGACTAAAATCCGACGAATGATAAAATATTTAAATAAAATATTTAAATATAAAAATCGATAAATATGCGGGTTGTTACATTTTCATTTCATATACCTGAAACAAGAAATTAGGGTGTTTGGATTTTAATCAAAACCCAAACTTCTGTTCATTTGGTTTTTCCCAAAGCAATTTAAAGTTGTTTTAACTTAATTAAATTTTTAAACTTTATTTTATGATGAAACAAACAATCTTTGGTTAAAACTTAAGCATTATCTAGAATCAAAATTAAGAGATAATTATTTTAAATTAGTCTTTAGCTTGAAAGACCGGTAACAAAGATGATACAGGAACTAAACATATACACATATCCACACATCCATATATATATGCAGAAATCTCACCAAATATATATATATATATATTCACACAAACACTTATACATTCCTGAACTTAATATGCAACCAGAATTCAATTAAGCTTTTAAAGTATGATGTTACTCACCTAATTGAATTGAAAGACAGAACCTTCATTTGAAAAGCTTTTGACTCAGAAAACTTTGAATTGCTTTTAGAAACTGATTTGCTTCTTAGTCTTAGATTTAAAACTGCAGTTGCTTTGATGAAAACTTGAGTTACTGAAGCTTTAAAACATTGATCTTTAAAAAGAACTACATGCATGCAGCTGCTTTGATTCCCAGATTTTAAATAATGCAGGCTTTAGAATTTTAAGATGTTACAAGCTTGATTTTGATTTGCATGTTTGAACATGCTTTTACAAGGTATAGATTTACAGGGAATTGATTGGAAAATGTTACAGGGGAAAATGATTTTGGAGATGATGACAAGTTATTGTTTCTGGGAATTTGAAAGTGGTATGCAGGCTTGATATTGGAAGTGGATTACAGGTTTTAAATGTTTCAGGTTTTAAAAAAAAATGAAGATGAAATTTCAAGCTTTGCGCTTTAGACTTAGAAAATGAATAAGAATGAAAGAAGATTTGTTTATATATAAAACTGAAATACTTATTAATAAAAATAAAAGAAAAAGCTAAAATTTAAAATGCCACTTGTCTTCAATTTTAACATTTGTCATATAGGTATGTTAATTAGTTAACACATGTCTTTTAAGGTAATTTAGTTATAATTAAATGTTAATTAGTATTTAGTTAATATGTTAAATGTAGTTTATGCTTAATGAATTAGTTATATGTAATTAAAGTTTTAAATTAAGAATATGCTTAAGTAATTAGTATATAAGGATATATATATATATATGTATAGATAAATTTAAAAGGAATAAAACAACTATTTATATAAATAAAATTTATATAAATATTATAAAATTCAAGACAATTTAAAATATCTATATTTTGAAGTTCAAAAACTCTAAATTCAAATTCAAATCAAATTCTAAAATTCAATTTGAAATAATAAACTATGTATATATATAAAAAATCCATTTGTTAATAACAATACATTATTATATTTTGAAAATAACAAATCTGATAACTTTAAATAATTTATAAAAGGAATTGTTTCTTTATTAATAAATTACTTATTTTATCCAACTATATTTAAAAAGGAAATCAAAATAAACCTTATTGTTAGTTTATTTAAATTTAAACTCAAGAATCAATTTAAACAAATTAAACTTTTATCTTAATACTTTAAAACCATATATTATTTATCCAATAGCTTTTAAAAGATTAGCTTTAAATAAAATCATAATTCCCAATTTACCAAAGATATATTATTCGTCGACGAAAATCTATCAGTTTAGAAAACCGTCGAACGAATTTAAATTTAAAAATAACCGCAAGCGCACGGTGTACGAGTGTAGCACGTAGCGAATACGGGTCGATCCGTAGGGAATTGATGATTTTAAAATTCTATTCAATCAAATTAAACCAAAGTTAAAGAGAATGTTAAGCTAGAAAATTAGAAAATTAACTAACTAACAAAAAGAAAAGAAATGCGAATATGAGAGTTAAATGACAATTTAGAGAATAAATCCACTCTCTAGATCATGTAGTTCAACACATGAAATCATGATCTCTCTTTTATGGTCATTAGTGTTTTAATTGATGTGTTTATTATAAGTATGACATATTAGAGCTATTGATTAGCCAACATAAGCCATCAAACTATAACACACCCCTTAAAACACTTACTAACTTTCATGAAACTTGACAAAGAAAATGAGAATGAAATCTATTTTAAGTATGGCCGATTAACTATTGATTAGAAACATAGACCATCAAATTTTAATTTCAAATCACTTTCTTATGCCATAATCATATATTGATGAAGAGGCATTTGTGTTAGTGATTGTTTAAGCATAGCCTATTTGGTGTCAACAATATAGACTATTAAATTCAAAGCAAAAACAACAAATAAAACCACTTCTATCATCATCATTAAGCACAAAAAGAGAGCATGGATTAACAAAATGTTGAAGCTACATTAATTAGAGAGCTTCATTACCCCTAAATTGAAGGGGTTTAGCTTCTCATATTTGTCATTTTATTAGAAAATGTAGCTAACAACATGAAAGCAAAATGAAGAGGAAAAAGAGAGCAAAATGAAAAGATAAGCTAATTAACTTGCGTAAAAGAAAAGAGATCTACACTACAATATGAAAGTAAATGAACATGAAAAGGAAAGAGCATGTATTAAATTGCATAAAATAAAAATGGCTAAGCAGCCATGGAAAAAGAAAGAGGGGCTTTCATTTTATTTTTGATCTAAACTAAACTAAAGATAAGGAAGCCTAAGAGAGACTAAGAGAAGAGATGTGTTATATGAAACATAAGGGGTTATTTATACATGCATGAAACCCTAATCCATAATTTTGGGAATGACCAAACTACCCTTGAGAAAGTGTGGAGGCCAAGTTATCGTTAGCTTTAATAATCCCCACTTAAATGTACATGAAGCTTTAAATGTCTTTTAGCATGTGCATTAGCCTTTAATTTGTACATTAAGGTAGGTGGGTAGGTGGGGTCCTCCATGATCTTCACTTTGAATTATTTCCATCTTCATTCCTTTATATTCTTTGTGCATGCATATTCCTTCATGAAACCACTCCTATTTGAGAACAAATTCCTACAAAAATATATATAAATTTCCAATTAATTTTTCTCAAAGAAATATATGCACACAAATGACCGTTTTACCCCTATATGAAAATGGATATGTGACAATTTGGAATTAATATGGATTTTGGTTAAAACAAGTTAAAATACCCAATACGATCATTTATTTAATTTAAATAGATTCAATATGGTGGTAAAAATATGCACATTTACATGCACATCAAATACCCCCACACTTATCTTTTTATTCGTCCTCGAATAAAGAAAAACTAAGATAAATCCGTTTTCGTAGGGAGCACGATTGCATTGAGCGTATGCAACAAGCCGTTAAACATCTGGGTGTCCCCAGTAGGACGAGTGTTGTCTCGTGAGGGTTTTCAGCGGATACTACCCACAAAATCCAAATGCATGATGAAAATATTTACAAAATGCAAGATTTATTTACAAAGAATTGAATGCAATTTTTTTAAAAATATTTACAAATGAAGGATTTATTTTTAAATTGACACGAATAAGTTAAATATAGGTTTGGGTTATTATCTTGAAAATTTATGTCATTTACTCGTCAAAATTTCCAACAAAAATCAAGTTATCATAACAAATGGACTACAGTTTAACTTGTTTCGGTTGATAACAAAGTGTAATTATAAAATGGATCCTTAGTTGATTATTAAAGTTTATCAAAGTGGTATTTTCATTTCTTTTCAATAACAAATCAAATCAAATAAGTAAAAATAGTGCTAGGATTTCAATTGCTTGTTCTCTCATTATTTGCAAGAAAAATTACACACCTAGCTCGGGTAAACTGAGGCCAGATATACCACCCATGCACTGCCTTTCGGACTTATGTGAGGGGAGTACAGAGCATGGCGAGTGCACACACTTTCGTGTATACACCTATCAACCGTAGGTGGTTTTTATTAAGTCTATTTTTTTTACATGTGTTACATACATGCATAACCGTGAGGACTTTTAAATGAGTATGAAAACACATAATCAAAGGTTCCAAGTAATTCACCCATGCATAACCGTGAGGACTTTTAAATGAGAGTGAATACTTTGGATGTTATTATTTTTTTATTATTTTTGTATTTTTTTTAAGAGAGAGAGAATTTGCAAAATCATCTTAGCACCATTTAACTTAGAAGACAAAAAAATGTTATATCCTTTACTTTAAATCAACCACTTTTTAAAACAAAGATTTTCAATTAGGATGTACTTCATAATTAACACGTATGAATCTTCCTATATGCTAGTTAAACCATTACTATCTGTAATCAAACTTCATTTTTATTTTTGTTAAGATAAATAAATTTTCAAAAATATCAATTTAATAAACCAAAACCATATATTTATCTTAGTGTTTCTTTTAAAAATAAATCAAAAGAAAATTTGTTTTTGTGATTTTTTTTTGCAATTTTAAAGCAAAAATAAACCATGAAAAAAAAATTGAAGATGAGTCTCCCCCCCCACACTTGATTTTTACTGCGTCCCTACAGTTAACCTAAGTGGAAGGAGAAAAATAAAATAAAAATCCAATATTTACATGAAAGATTATTATTTACAATGGATGAGAAAGTATACAGTCAAAAAGTAAATGAAACGGTCTTCTAAAGACCGATTCATTTGTCTCGTCAAATGTATGAGACACAGTTTAAGCACGAAAAACCAAATCGTAAAAGATTTCGAAGTTGAGTGTGGATTTGGAAAAATGAAAGTCGTTATATTGAAAATCGCATGAGTTGTTTTATTTTCGATGATTTTTGGGGTTGATAAAACAATTGATTGAAATTCAAGTTTATTTTCACCAAATTGGAGTTCAAACTTATCATTGAAAACTTCTTCAAAATTATCGATTTCAAAATCAAAACGGTGATCGAAATTTTCCCCTTCAGAATTTAACAACTCATTTTCGAAAAGTCCAAAAAGTTTATGTTCGTTAAATTCGACTTCCTTTGTTGGATTATCAACAACTTCATCGCGTAAATCGAGTTTAAAGTTCAAAGTTGTCATATTCAAATTTTCAGAAAAAGGAAGATCGAAGTTTAAATCAAGTTTCACACCCTCAAAAGAATTGAAATCCAACTCAATTACCGTGTTTTCAACAATTTCATTAAGATTTTCAATTTCAAAAGTTGTTATTTGAAAATCGTCGATTTGGGTAAAAGATGGATTATTGCTTGACTCGTCACGCGTTGGAATTTGATTTTGTTTTTCACGTTGTTTCATATATGTTTCAATCAACAAATCCGTGTGATCATCATAAATTTCATTCATTTGCTCAACAAAATCCAATTTATAGTTATTAACTTGAGAATTTTCAATTTGGATTTGTTGAGAACAAAAAATTTCACTCGTATTGTAGTCAAGATTATTTCCATTGCCAAATTCATTTGAAAAGTTGTTCCCATTTTCATGTTGAGTTTGAAATTCATTTTGGAGTTCGAAATTGAATTGGCATGGGTTATAATCGTACTCGTTTGAATTGAATTCAAATTTTGAAATCCTTGCTCGAGTTATCACACAAATATGAATTACACAACTCATTTATCATTTGATTTTGCTGTGTAGCAATTTCAAGTAAAGATGAAATACTATTTTCAAGATTTGAGGGTTGCTCGTTATTTTGAAAATTTTGTGGTTCAAAATTCAAATTATTTACAAAATAGTTGTCGTTAGAATATCCATAAGAATTTGAATTATATGGATCATATTGATTTTCACAACTATCGTAAAATTCATATGAATATGGAAAAGGAAACTCAGACATTTTCAAGAATATATTTTTTGGTTTTTTTTTATAAAGGAAAAATATTTACAAATAGAATTTATTTTTCAAAATCAAAAATTGATTTTATGTTTTTTTTTTTTTGAATTTTCAAATTTTTTTGAATTTTTTTTGGGTTTTTGAAATTTCTAAGGAAAACGATTTGAAAATTTCAAAGAAAAATAAAAGGAATATTCACAAATTTTTTTGTTTTTGAATTTTGTTTTTGTTTTTTTTTTAAATATGCATGAACTAATGCAACTGAATGAATGCAAGGGTTAACTACAAATGATTTATCCAAAGTTAACCCAAAATTGTATACCCACACATTGTCTTAGATAAACAAGATAGTTCTCAGCCAGGTAACGGGCAGGGGATATCGGTGCACCACGAATCACCGTAGCAATGCAGCCGAAGGTTTAAGTACCTTTAGAGGAACAACCACTATAATATTTACGAATCACCGTAATATTTATAAATGGTTATTACTTTGCCGTAGCCTAGACACTAAGAAAATAAATTGTTCAAAGAAGACAATTTGTCAATATACAATTAAGTGTTATCGATTTCTAACCGTTATTATTAATCAAAATCTAGGATGAAATGCAAAACCGAAATTAAACGTGTATTAACGGTGCAACTAAAATGATTTTTTTTTTGAATTTTGATTTTTTTTTTGGTTTTTGTAAGCAAACAACAATGCAAGGCAAATAAAAATAGAGATGAAAGCGGCAATTTATTTTTATAAGCAAGGCAGCAATTTATTTTTGGCAGCAGAGCGAAGTAAGCAACTCTTCAAATCTGCTTTGGCAACCTGAAAATAAAGACAAGATATATATACAGTTTTTTTTAATATATGTCTATCAAAGAGGAACTAAAACAAGTGGAAAACAAAACAATTTTTTTATCTTTTTTTTTGTTTTTTTTTAAACAAACTTACGCAAACTAAAACTAAACAAATTAAATCAAAAGAAAACAACCTAAAAGAAAGAAAATTTGAAGTCAATCCTAAAAGCTCTGCCCACACAAATTTTTTTTGTTTCGGTTGTAGAAAAACAAAAGGAACAAAAAGGAAAATGTAAAACATAATGAAAATAAAACAACACAAAATAAAAAAAAAAATTAGAAGTCCACCCGGCCCACTTCCACTTTGTTTAAACAAACCACAGCTAGCCTTTCTCCTGTTTTTATACGAATAAAATCAACATCGTTAATTCGCAATTTCAATTCCACGATCAATTCCAAAAATCGACGTCAATTTCCGAACTTGAAACTCGTCGTTTGGATCTTAGGGTTGGCAGGCAATTTGCTTGGAGAAGATTGGTCGTGGGGTTGCGGGGAGATTGCTGGCGATTGACTTCTGGTGAATTGGTGATTTGATTTCGAAGCGATTCAATGTAGAGGTGGAGTTCGACTTTGGGGTTTTGCGACTTTGTGGTTGGATTTGAAGCAGTTTGTTGACGTGCTTGCTTGCGAGGGGATGTGATTGGTCTGGTTCGAGTTTGATATGTGGCAGTTGAACGTCGATGTGATTGTGTGTTGTGAGGAAGCCGATTCGGTGATGCGTGAGTCTCTGGTGATTGTCGCGGCTGAATTTGGGGAAAGAGGCAACTTGTTCAAAGGTAAGTCAGTAATTGTAGATCTGAGATGTGGTAGTGAATGGCCAGTTGATGGTGGGAACTGCAGTTGAATGTTTGGAGTGTGGTCGTGATTTGTATGAAATTGGAGTTGTTTTGATGTTGTGGAAGTTGGTCTGGGCAGTTTGATGTTGGTCAGTTTGATTGGTTTTGAGCAGCGGTAGGGTTGTTTGTAACTAGTGATGGAAGAAGTGGCACTGTGATGTAGCAGGCAGGGGTAGGTGAGGCAGTGTATGTTTGATGTAAGGTTTGGGATAATTGATGTGGTAAGTAATAGGCTTTCAAGTGAAGTGATGAAAAGGCAAGCAATGGTGGTGTTTGTATGGTCGGGTTTTTGCAATGCAGCGGTGGTTTTGTATTGGGATGGTGGATGATGCAGTAATGGCAGCAGAGGGGAAGTGAAGTGGAAGTTTGCTGTGGTGGACAGAGTGGTAAGGCCAGGGGATGGAGGCAGTGGTGAGTGACAATGGTTTTGATACTGTTGGGGTTCACGGTGATTGTGACTGTGCCTTTTGCTTTGAATTGGAGTTAAAACTTCTTGTTTTTTTTTCTTTGAAGTCGCTATTTCAGGTTAAATGCAGGTTGAAATAAGTGTGTGGTATGTTGAAGTGCTATGCACTGTCAATGTTGATGGGGTGGTGGAAAGGAGTGGAAGTTGTGGATGTGTGGTATTGTTGGCAGGTTGATGTTTGTGGCAATGCAAGTTGCTGTTATGGTAGAGGGGATGCAGTTGTATGTGGTGATGTTTGAATGGGAAGGTAGAGATGAAAGTGGATGTTGTGTGGGATGACTGAATGTTTGGAGTTGAATGTTTGTGGTTTGTGGTTTGATGACTATGTGGTTTTGCGGAGTTGTCGTTCTGAAGTAAGGAGGATGGCAGGTTGATGGCTAATTTGTGGAGATGATGGTGGATCAGAGACAGTGCAATGGGGCTGCAACAGTGGGGATTTGGTTTGAAGTCTGTAGGTTGTTATGAATGTGCAGTTATAAGGAGTTATGAGGATCTGTTGTATGCTAAGGCAGAGAATGGTTGACGAATGCAGGGGAGCAGTTGATGTTGTATGGGGTATTCGTTTTGTATGACCGTAGTGAGAAGTTACTGAGAGAAGGTGAGGCAGCGGGAAGTTGGAATGTTGAAGGCGACGGTTAGTTGGATGGCCAAAGGAAAGCAGTAGTTTGTGGGTGAAGAGTGAGGCAAAGATGATGTTGCAGGTGTGCACTGTGCACAGAAATTAAAACAGAGAGGAAATAAACAAAAATGAAAACAGTGTTTTGAAAATTGTAACAGAAATTGTATATGAAAACAGAAATATTTTTTTTTTTCCTTTTTGTTTTGAATTGTGATTTTTTTTCTCTTTTTTTTATAAAAAAAATTCAAATGCAATGCAGATGCAACTAAAAAAAACAATCACACAATCAACAAAAATGAAAACACAAACGATATTTTTTTATGCAAACTAACACACAAAAGAAAAACACACAAAAAATCAAAAGAAAATAATTCGAAGAGTAGAAAAATAAAATCAAGGCAACTCCCCGGCAACGACGCCAAAAACTTCGTTCGACGGTTTTCTAAACCGATAGAATTTCGTCGTCGAACAAGTTTTTGAGAATAGAAAATTAAGATCAAAACAATTCCCTGGCAACGGCGCCAAAAACTTGTTCGTCGACAAAAATCTATTGGTTTAGAAAACCGTCGAACGAATTTAAATTTAAAAATAACCGCAAGCGCACGGTGTACGAGTGTAGCACGTAGCGAATACGGGTCGATCCGCAGGGAATTGATGATTTTAAAATTCTATTCAATCAAATTAAACCAAAGTTGAAGAGAATATTAAGTTAGAAAATTAACCAACAAAAAGAAAAGAAATGCAAATATGAGAGTTAAATGACAATTTAGAGAATAAATCCACTCTCTAGATCATGTAGTTCAACACATGAAATCATGATCTCTCTTTTATGGTCATTAGTGTTTTAATTGATGTGTTTATTATAAGTATGACATATTAGAGCTATTGATTATCCAACATAAGTCATCAAACTATAACACACCCCTTAAAACACTTACTAACTTTCATGAAACTTGACAAAGAAAATGAGAATGAAATCTATTTTAAGTATGACCTATTAACTATTGATTAGAAACATAGACCATCAAATTTTAATTTCAAATCACTTTCTTATGCCATAATCATATATTTATGAAGAGGCATTTGTGTTAGTACTTGTTTAAGCATAGCCTATTTGGTGTCAACAATATAGACTATCAAAATCAAAGCAAAAACAACAAATAAAACCACTTCTATCATCATCATTAAGCACAAAAAGAGAGCATGAATTAACAAAATGTTGAAGCTACATTAATTAGAGAGCTTCATTACCCCTAAATTGAAGGGGTTTAGCTTCTCATATTTGTCATTTTATTAACAAATGTAGCTAACAACATGAAAGCAAAATGAAGAGGAAAAAGAGAGCAAAATGAAAAGATAAGCTAATTAACTTGCGTAAAAGAAAAGAGATCTACACTACAACATGAAAGTAAATGAACATGAAAAGGAAAGAGCATGTATTAAATTGCATAAAATAAAAAAGATTGCATAAAATAAAAATGGCTAAGCAGCCATGAAAAGAGAAAGAGGAGCTTTCATTTTATTTTTGATCTAAACTAAACTAAAGATAAGGAGGCCTAAGAGAGACTAAGAGAAGAGATGTGTTACATGAAACATAAGGGGTTATTTATACATGCATGAAACCCTAATCCATAATTTGGGGAATGGCCAAACTACCCTTGAGAAAGTGTGGAGGCCAAGTTATCATTAGCTTTAATAATCCCTACTTAAATGTACATGAAGCTTTAAATGTCTTTTAGCATGTGCATTAGCCTTTAATTTGTACATTAAGGTAGTGGGTAGGTGGGGTCCTCCATGATCTTCACTTTGAATTATTTCCATCTTCATTCCTTTATATTCTTTGTGCATGCATATTCCTTCATGAAACCATTTTTAATTGAGTTTAATTTCCTACAAAATAATATAAAAATTTCCAATTAAATTTTCTCAAATTAATATATGCACAAAAATGACCATTTTGTCCCTGGATGAAGATGAATATGTGACAATTTCAAATAATATGAATTTTGGTTTAAACAAGTTAAAATACCCAATATGATCATTTATTTAATTTCAAAAGAATAAATATAGTGGTAAAAATATGCACATTTACGTGCACATCATATATATTTAGAAAACAAGATTTATTTATTTATTAAATTTAAAACAAGGCTTATCTATTTACAATATATACATATTCTATATACATTATAAATAGAAAACAATTTATTAACTTTTAAAAGATAAAATCTATCAATTAAATATTTATTTTAATTGGATTATTCAAATCTTATTAACAAAGATCATCAAATCAATTTAATTTTAAACACGGATTATTAAATTGATACTGTCAAAAATTCTGGGATATCACAGTGTGAATTGATTTATTTGACAAAATTGTTTATTTTAATTTATATAAATAATATTTTGTTTGTCATATCATGTTCTAATTCGTGTATATATGTGTAACATGACATGTTATGTATATATTTTATTTTTAAAACATTTTAAAAGTGTTATAATTTTCCAATGTTAATTGTATATTGTTTACAATTTTTAATTCTAGTTTTAATTTAATAAACTATTTTCTTATATTTTTCTATTTTTCCTCAAAATTATTTATTTATTTCATTTCTACTTTATTTTGTTTCCATTTTCATTTTATTTACTTGATTTTTCTTTTGGTTTATTTGAATAAATGAAATTGGAAATACTAAGAGACAAAAAGCCTTTTAACTTATGACTTTTCAATGCTTTGTCCCTTCATTTTCTTGGCCGACTTTTCCTAGGCAATAGATGTGAGTTTATCTTGTAATTCATGTGAGAAAAACATCTCATTCCATCAAAACTTTCGGCTACTTTCAGATCTGAAAATATTAGGTAATGGCTCCTTCTTTTTTTTAATCTTTCTTTCCATTTTTTTATTGATTTTTACATTGTTTTTGCTTGATCTCCTTGTGCTTTGTTCGGCCTAAACACCTCACCACCTCCTCTGACCACTACATCAACTTCTTCCCCTCTCCATGCATGGCCTGACCATCCACTCCTCTGACCATGACTAGCCATGACCACCCCATGATTCAAACGCCACAAAAAAATGCAAAATCCCTTGAAAACATGCATAGCCGAGCTTGTTATCCCCATACCCTTCATATATAGCTTCGGCCACCTCCTTAGCCACCACCACCAGCTTGTACACCACCACTGGCTTTCACTCCAGCTACACCAGGTCTGTGCATGCCTAAGCCGAGCCTAATTCATGCATGGCCGAGCCTTAAAGTTGCACCAAAATCCACACTTTTGCTTTGTGCTTGACCTTCTTCCTGTTGTAACTCAAAAACCCTTCACTTCTCCTTGTGGTCGTGCCTTTATGACTGATAACTAGATCCATTTCAACCCAAAACATCATCATGGCCGAACCAAATTAGTATTGTGGCCGAGCATAAGTGATTAGAGGTCAAGCAAAATCAATTGAAAAGCTTGGTGATGTTTTTGCAGACTTTATTTCCATTTTTGTTCCAGTAGTTTTAGTATTGTATTTATATTTATATTTATATTTACTTTGTTTTGTTGTCAAATACAAGATTAACACTTGGCTCTCCATTCCACTCAAATCAAAGTCGTGCTATCGTGCTTTCTAGATTTTGGACTGTGTGTTTCAATTGCTTGCTCCAGCTTGAAAATGTGAGTGTTCACTCATGACATTTATATAATCTGTGAATTGATCGCAAGTGAATGTGTAGAAATTATTATATCATGTTATACCAGCCTGTGATATGAATCATATGATGTTAACCCTGTTTATAAACCTGTCATATCATCTGTTACTGCCATATGTTGTTATACTGTTTATTTATTTCTGTTTCTCACACTGCAAGTTCCCTGTAGAATAGAATCACTATCGGTTGAAACTGAGTAGTTAATTCCCCGCTATTACCCCGCTATAACCCCGATATATCTCATAGCGGATTTCTACCGCTACGATTTTTCCATATAGCCCCAAAATATAGCATTTCCGCTTTAATCCCCGCTATTTCCGCTATATCTCGTTATTCCCACTATATTTTGCTATTTCCACTATATCTTCTTTAATAAAATGAATTAAAAAATTGCATTTATACATTATAAAAATTATGAAACTGATTTATTTGATTTAATTTTTAGTATATTTTCAGAAATGAAAATACTCTAATATTCTACTAAATTCAATTATGTTATATAACAGTTTTACATTATATTCGCACATTTTTTTGTTTAAAATTATTTACGTATTAATTATAATTCAATTGAATGATAATTTTTTATTTAATTACCATTTATATAATTATAAAAACATTAAGTACGAGTTTTATATGCTATTTTAGAGTCATCCGCTATATCCCGTTATATCCTCGCTGTATCCACGCTGTGACTTTTTGCACCTCTGCCACTTCGAAACTGCCGAGCGCTTTAACTGCACATGGTTGAAATGATACATACCCGAACAGACTTTAGAATAGGGAAAAATCATTATGGGCTGAAATGATAGGCCTGAGCGATTTTTATTAATTTTATTTAACTTGTGATTGCAGGTTTGAAATGATAGAACCCGGATTTTTCTTTGTAAATTACGGATTGAAATGATAGAACCCGGATTTTTCTTTGTAAATTACGGATTGAAATGATATATTATCTGTATCACTTGACTTAGGTTAGAAAATTTTATACAGACCCGTGGTTATTTTATATAAATCTTTTCTGAAATTTTTAAGTATTTTAAAGTTGTATTTTATGATATTTTGGTTTAAACTGGATTAAAAATGATTTTTATTAAGTGTTAGTGATTTTTTACAAGTTAAATATGGTAGATAAATAAACGGTAAAGTTGAATTTAAAATATAAATTGATTTTGAAATTTGTGATTTTGTTTTAAAACGGAGTTTAAGTTAAGTAAATAAAATATGATAATTTGATTTAATTTGAATTTAAAATGACTTAATAATGTCTTATTGATTTTTCTATGAATTAAAATAGTTAAATAAATGAATGCATAAAAGTGTAATTTGAAGTATAACTTAACTTGGAAAATGTGGAATTTTGTTTAAAATAAAAGTTAAGTTAAGAACATAAAATAAAAATTAAGTTTAATTTATGAAATGGTAAATTAAATTAAAGTGTAAAGTAAACAAAGATATTTTGGAAAACTTACATTGATTTTTATAAGTGAATTATTAAAATTTGATTTTAAGTATGAAATTTACTTTATAAAAATCATAAGTTAAAGGGTATTTAAATGACCATTTTAAAGTGGAAAATATGAAATTTTATAAGTTAAAATGGTTTAAATTGAAATTTAATTGTTGCTGAAATTCTATTGTAAATCTAGAAAAAAAATTAGTAGCGCTTTAGAAATGCTATCGTTTCTGAAATGAACTAAAATCTGGAATAAATGAATCTGCAGCACTTTGTAAGTGTTGTAGTTGCAGAAGTGAACTAAAAGGCTAAAAACTAATGAAAGAGCTATCGTAGCACTTGTTAAGTGTTGCAGTTGGCTGAAATGAGATTTTTGAACTAAAACTGAACTATTACAGCAGTTTTGTAAACGCTGTCTTTGCTGAATTGAATTAAATCTTTTATTTTGAAACATGAACTATTACAGCAGTTTGTAAATGCTGTCTTTGCTGAATTGAACTATTTTCCAACTAAAACTGAACTATTATAGCAGTTTTAAATGTTGCCTTTGCTGAATTGAATTGTTTTCAAATATAACTTATCGTGGCATTTTCTAAGGGCCGCGAAAGCTGAAATTTCACTGTTTTAATGTATTTAAGTGAATAACAGAACTCTGAAATGGCTAAAATTTTGGGAATTCAATATTTAATTTGAAGGTATAATGATTCCACCTTTTTCTATTTATATGAATGATTTTAATTCGAAATTATAAACCTTTTTGGAATTTTAACCACGGGTACACTTCTTTGTATGCCTTGTGATTTTTTTGGATGTGCACCTTCAATTTGAGAGTGTGACTAGAGGTGAGCGATTACTGCAGCTCTGTGCAACCCTAGCCACATTAGCACTGTTATTTGAATAGTTTACTTTGATATAGGCATTTCTATGATAGCATTTGTTACGGTTTAATTGATGGTTTAACGGATCCTTGGAGGATGGGCGATCCCAAACATCCTCTAAGTTCTTGTGCATTATTACTACAGTTTCACTTGAATTGGTTTACATTGTATAAGTATGTATGTCCTGACTCGAGTGTTTGTGTTTTACTTTACGCTCGGGTCAGCCTGAGTATTCACAGCTTTGGATTTCTCTTTCTGGAGCTAGGAAGCGCTGGAGATTCTGCTTATCTGGTTATTCATCTATTTCCGTTGCAGTTCATCTATTTCTGTTTCAGTTCATCTATTTCAGCTCTGGTATTAGTGAACTTATATGTATTTGGGATTTCTATTGTGTTTGTTTTCAGACCGATATTATGTATTTTGTTTTGAGATTTTTTTATGGTAGCTTCATGAACTACTATGGTATTTTTATTTCCGCTGCGAGTTATTCTGATATTTCTGTGTCTGTGAATGATTTTATTTGCTCCAAATTTTATTACAATCCGTTATTTTGAATCATTCAAGTCTGACATGTGTGGATTATTGTCGATTTGAATGGTTCAAAATAGTGGGTCGTTACGCATTTCCATGGCATCCAAGCCTCCAACACCTACCACCTATAGCCATGGCCAACCACCTACCCACTTCTCTACCCTTGGCTACACCACCCTACATGCTTCCTACCCCACCAAAAACACCACACCCGAGCCAAATACCCACCAACACGACATATCCGCCTCGTCCAAGCTTCCCTCACACTTACCCGAGCTTCAAACCCACACACCCTCCTCCACACACCTACCTACCCAAGCATATACATGCACATACTCCCTCCCCTATAGCTCACACACGCTTCATATAAAAGAGAAGAGAAAGAAAGAAAATAAAGGAAAGAAAAGAAAAGAGAGAAAAAGAGAAGGAAAGAAAAGAAAAGAGAGAAAAAGAGAAGGAAAGAAAAATGAAAAAATTTAACACATTCGAAAATAGCACGTTAGTTCGTTAGCCATAAACACGCCAATTCGCCTAAAGATTGACGGAGTGAAAATAAAGATGAGAAAATTCTCACCGCTTTTTAAAAGATCATATTTTGATTTTTTCATAATAATCATCTTATTATATGCAAGTATACATCCCTTTAAAATGTTGTTATGGATGTTTGGATGTGTTTGTGTTATGTTTAAATAGTTGCAAGTGTTTATGGTTGTGATTATTTATCGTATTAGTTTGTGTGTGGACCATAATTATGTTGGTGATAAATGTTAAGCTTTGTTATGCTCATTTTCATTAAGTATTTCCTTTATAAAATAAGACTCTAATTTGGTGATATGATATACTTTGGAAAAATAAGCCTCTTTTTAAGTGGAATGAAATTGAAGTGGAAATAAAAGAGAAATTGAAATTTAAAGTGAAACGGGATTTGAAAAGGATAGTTAAATTAAAATTGAAATTGAGATTAATTGTGAAATTGAAATCGAAATCAATTTTGAAAATTGAATTTGAAATTAATGTTGAAGTTTAAGTTAGAATGGAAATTAGATTTGAAATCTAAGTTTTAATTGAGTTTAATTTGAAGTTAGAATTAAAATTGGATGGAAATTGGAATTTAAATTTTAATATTAAAATAATAGGAATATAATAATAGTATAATATGGAAATAGTGGAAATACATTTTAAATGCTTTAAAATGTGTAAATATTGATATAAAATGATTTGCAATGATTTTATAAATGATAAAATTCAATTTGAATAGATTATTTCAAATATCATAATATATTATTATTAGTGAGTTGAATTTCAAGCTCATACAGACCCCTTTCAAATTTGGCAACCGAACAGTCCCCAGATTTGTTTCCCTCTGTACTATTCGTAATTTTCTCCTTTCCCTTTTCATCTACTTGAAGCTTCCTTTCTCCCCATCACTTATCTCCTTTTCCCAGTTTCATCCGCGAGATCGACCGGTTCCTCTTCAGGTTATCCCCTCTTCCTCAATTGGAAATCGATAGATTCCCTTCAATTTCTACCGTCGCCATTCCTTTACCATCGGAATCTGCCATATGAGTAACCCCATTTTCTAATTTTTCTTCCTCTTCTCTCTTCCTCCTCCAAACCCTAAATATTTCCTTGCATATACTCTCTAAATCCCGTTGCCATCATCTTCGCTTGCCCTAAATACCCATTGACTCGCCGTTGTTTGATTTGCCGGAGTTTCCCACAATTCACCATCATCTTCGGTCTCCTTGCATTCAAATAACCTTCGATTTGGGACAAGCTTCTTCCTCCGCCTGAATTTAGGTTCGTATTACGTATATTTTTTACAGTATGGATTAGTATAGTAAATTGGTTGTTCCCCTTCGTCTACTGTTGTTGGTGGTATTTTCAGCAATTGTAAATTATTTTATTGTTTCCTGACTTTATATTGTTTCTCGCTATTGTCAAATGTTTGTTTTACTAATCGTTTGTTCACTTGACTGGTTTTTGAAAATAATCATTTGTTGTTTTAACAAATTCACAGTTACAGATTGAATATATCATTGATTTCAATGAAAATCATTTTCTCATCCACTTTCAAAAACAAATTGCGTACTTGCTCTATTATCAAAAAACAAAACGTATTTCGACTCCTCTTAATTTCAAATTCTAGAAACTAAATAAAAATTCCACATTAAAATTCAAAATTAAACATGAATTCAAAGACTTAAGTTGTCGATTGAGTTCATTTGTCGAGCGGAAGGTGAGGTTTGTTTCGAAGGGGGTTAGAGATGGTTTGATTGTCGAATTGGGTTAGTTCTGTTAGTGATTTGCGTTTTTTAGTTTGAGAAGAGATGAAGTTGCTTGATGTCGAGGAATTCAGTTGGGGGATTGGGAGATTGGAAGTTCGCGATTTAGTTGGCGATTTCGGCGATTTCGGCGTTTGATTAAGGTGGTGTTTGGTGTGGTTTTACTGCAGTTTGGTAGCTGCTATGGTCATTGATGATGCAATGTTGCTAGGTGATGTTGTGTAATTTGTGGCAACTGTTTTTTTTTCTGTTAGCAGTGGAACAGGGTGAAGCAGTGATGGTCTTTGATGATGCAGGCTGGTTGAGTCTGTGGAGCTGGGTGGTGATGTTTTGTTTGAGAGGTGAAGTTGATTTTTGTTTGGTTGCTGAAATGGTGGATGACAGTTGCTGGAGGCAGTAGTGTTTAGTGGCGGTATGACTTGAAGTTGCTGCTTGGTGATGTCTTTTGGTGATTCAGGTCTTCGTTGATTGGAAGTGTGTAGGTGATATCGTGGGTCTGTGGTGATACACTGTTACAGGGAAATGATAAAATGTAGTGAAACCTTGTGGTCAGGCAGTGGTGATTGTTAATGTAGATGTTGTGGTTTAGTAGTGCAAAGTTTGGGGCTGTGGTTGGGTGATAGTTGAGGCAGATGGTGATGAGTATGTTGATGTGAAATTTGAAACAGATCGGGTTGGAATGTTGCTTTGGTCAGAGGATATGAACACTGGTGGTTTGAATTAGGGATTCGACTACATTGAGTTGTGCAATGTAATGGAGAATAAAGCATGTGGGATTGTAGATGGTGAGGAGTTGCTGTTGTTGATAGCAAGGGAAGTTGGATTGTATTGTGTGGATGGGGCGTGTGTGTGTTTGTCACTGCAATAGGGATGTTGAATCAGGGATGAGATGGAATAGTTGAAGGTGTTGGCAGTAGTTGTGAGTGTGATCAGACAGTAATGAAGTTTTGATGCACAGGCTGTTAAGGTGTAGCAGCAGATGGACAGGTTGTTAAGGTGTAGCAGCAGATGGTGTAGTTGTGAAGCTGTTCGAGTAGTGGAATGTTCAGCAGTTGTTAAGAGGAGATGCGTGGTAGAAAAGAAGAAGAATTAATGTATGGAATGTTGGAGCAGACAATGGAGTGACAATGCAGGGGAGATTGTACGAAATTGCTTTGTATGTTAAGAGTAGTGAAAACTCAATGCAACACTGCAAAATAAATGTAAACAGTGTAAACTCAATGTAAAAGGAATTGTAAATGTTGAATTGTGCAACAAAACTGAAAAATGAAATGGAATTTTTTTTTTCAGAAATGAAATTGTGTATAACTTTTTTTTAAATAGAAAATCAAATGCATATGCAATTGCAAAATAGAAAAGCAACAAATGCAAATAAATGCACAAACAAATATAAAATGACAAATACACAAGACAAAACTTTTTTTTAATGCAAACACAGACAAAAAGAAAACACAGAATAATCAAACAACAAATAATTTAACAAATTCACACTTACAGATTGAATCTATCATTGACTTAAATGAAAATCATTTTCTCATCCACTATCGGAAGTTCCGCTTTTCCCTGTTATATATTCACCTACATTTAATTTTCCAAATGCTGTTATTTTGTTATGAAAATGTAGAATAATTCATTATGCAATATTTTTAATTAAGATACATATCCCAATACATTACCTGATACTGTTTACCATATAAAATTGGGAACTAATGGAAAAAATAAACTCCTTTAAGTGGGTATATAGCTGTGTTATAATTTTCTATAATTTCTGAGAATTAACTTAACTCAATTCAGTCCTTTTTTGCATTAATAAAAGCTTATATATTCATGCCTTTTTTAACCATTTTTTTACTGTTTATTCTATTGTTTTTTCCAAACTGTATTTCAAATTATTTAGGACGCAGGCAGATATAGTTGAAGAAGGAATTTCTATACCGTTCCCAGGTTAGAAATTTCATGCATGTTGTGTTCAGTTTTGATCCAAGACATATAGAACATTGGGAGAGAAGAGACGATGATGATAAGTAAAATGCACAACGATGTGGTATACCAAGTGAGAATTTATTATTTGGGAGGCATGTAAATAAGATTTGAGAGTTGTGCTAATAGATTTACATGAAAAAAATAATTTCTTTACTTTAGAAGTGTAAGATTATAATTTTCGATTTTATACATTCTTATTGCAATCATTTTTAGTTCTTGATAAAAATATTTTAGTTTAAATGCTAAGGTTATTTTTGTTCCATCCATTCTTATACATTTGAATATTATGAACATTTACCTTAGTCTTTATTTATTTTGTTACCATGTCACATTCATTTAACTTTGATATTTTTGTGATAAGTTTTGTTGATGGCTTTTTGCTACTAAATAATCGTATAATATTAGCTTTCACTTTCATGTTTTGCATGCTGAAGTTTTCAAATGATTAAATTTAATAGTATAGTCACAGGCTCAACTCATTTGGTATCTGGATGTAATAGCTATACATCCATGGACATGTAACTGTTATTTCAAAACGAATACAACTTTCCCAACAACTGACATTCAACTACAAGTTAGAGCATAACACAATAACATTTTCCCTATCATCACAACTGTAGGTAGATGACAACATCAAGTGGCTACGATCTGCTTTGGAATCTCAAGGAATTTACATACATATTTCACTCTTATTGGTAACATCCTTACCATTGTTCAAGAACAAACATTAAACCATAACTGTATTATTCTGTATAGTTATACGTGCACTTTGCTTACAGCCACCGAGGAGGATGCATATTGTACTATAACGTTCCTGGAAGATAGACATTTACTCCACCAGCTGAAAAAAAAGGCAGATAAAAAATGTAAGCTGCTGACACCATAATCATCAACTCGCCTTTAGAATACATCCGCTCACATTACATACTGATTGCCATCAACCCCCTTCCCCCCAATTGATCCAGGAATTTTCCAGCAAACATATAGAAGTGGATCTTAAAATAAAATAGTTGGAAAACTACATTCCATATCACAGAGAGAAACTGTTGAATCGTGTAAACAAGGCAACTTGCTTCGTCTAAATGGACAATTGATGCAATTTTCTTATGCTGCCACTTATTCTTACTCATCAACAGCTAACTGACTAAATTAACTATTCAATAGGTGGCGTATGCATTGACGTCGAGAGTTTGCTTACCGTTCTCAGTACATACAAGTTAAATAACGGACCCTTCTCGAATACCCTACTCTGCAGCCATTATGTCACCAACTTAGGTACGTCAAAATACACTCTCTGTTACACATTACAGTCTGTTACATCTACAGTCTTATATAATCTACAGCCATCTATTAGTTGCTTAACACATTATTTCTGCTCTATCATTTCTAATAATGGATGCTGCACAGTCATCGAATCACTAACTGTAACAGTGTTGAAGCAACAATCCAGATTTGCATTGTCAGGCTATAGGACTCCATCAATCTGAAAAGCAATTACGTTTTTGGCTTCAGCATGCAGCTCCTCGGTAACAAGGTTAGATCCACGACCATTTTTTACCAACAAAGAAATAGAACAGTCTGCTAAATGATTAAACCTTTTGCACTCTTTTCCACTTTACTTTTTCAGTAAGTTACTCTTTCACTAATCAAGAATGATGTTTTACACCTTGCAATTTCATTTCATAATTTTCCTCCTCTGTGAGCGCGCGCACACAACTGATTTTACGCAAATACTGAAAATAATAGAAGGCACTTATTTGACTGTTTACCTATTCATCAAAAAATTTGGTTAGAAGACATAACAGAAGTCTGTGACTGATATTGACCATGTTCATTAAAAAAACACTATCTTTCCCTTATTTTCTTTTTTATCCTTATCTTCATTCCGGCATTTTGATTTCTAATAGATATCTATTCCTCAGGTTACAAACTATAGTTGTATGATTTTATGCACAACTGAAGTTATTTTTTCTGTTACTCCTTCTTCATTTACTTTGTTTATACTTTATAGTCTTATCCGAAACTGACTGTTCAAAATTTTCCACTTCATCTTTCCTTTGTCCTTGCTGAGAATATACACCTTCATTTTATCCTTCTTAGTTTAAGCATAATCAATGAAAATAATATACCGAAAATTGCCAGATCAAATTACAGCTCTCCAGCCTATAAGAACATAATTGTATCCAACTTGAACTAAACATGACATCAGAGATCGCGAGTGGAACAAGATATCTTCTATACAACTCTTTTTCCGCATCCGATTTCCTGATTGAAATAGAGTATTATGATTTTACGTGCTTTAACTTTTTTCGTCTACAAGCAAAGTTCTGCATGCTTTATACGTACGCTCTTTTATTTCACACAGCCATTACTCCAATTGACCGTAACAAACTTCATAACATAACTTTGTCTCCAATTGTATAGAACTTCTAATTACTTTTCCTACCTCCATGTCCTCCTATTGCAACAAACTGTTACTGTTCAAGTTTTTCTTATCTTATGAACTGTCTTATTTCAGGGTGGCGAAATACATGCAGCGGTAGGGCCACGTTTCCTTCCACTCGACCATTAATTTATATCAAGAAATTATTTTAATTATTACATGCAGTGGTAGGATTATTGTTTCATAATATTATTTCAAAATATTAATCCTATTATGCATTCCGTGTGCATGAAATTGCTAATATTTGCAAAATTAGACAAATATTATATAATTATCCTATCTTCCAACGATCAATAAATCAAAAAATAGGAAATTTTAGTTTAAAATAATGCTTTTTTCTATCCCATTAGTTATAAAGATATACAAATTAGACCAATATGATAATAACAAATAGTTTTGAGCAGTTACTACATATTGAATATGCACATAAATATAAATTATTAATGTAAGAAAATAATAAACTCATCTTTCATTGTAATAAAAATCCAAAAACACAAACACACTATAATCTTAACAAAAAATACAATTTCCATTAATCATTTCCTAGAAAATGCACTACGCATTAAACTCCACGTTATCTTCGAAAAGATAAACAATTGCCATTAAACTTTTTATGGAGAAAATCCATATTGGGTTACTTAAAGACAACTAATAATTATGAATATTATTTGTTAGTTTTGGACACTTAATATAGTTATCAATTAAATCAGTGGACACCTGCCCCTCATTCATATAGCAAAAACAATATTTTTATTAGATTCCATTCCCTTTCTCCTTTCCCTTTAGCTTTATTTAGGTGGAATATTTTTTTGCTTTTATTAAAGAAGTAGTTCTAGAGAAGAGGCGGCAAAACTCAGTTATATCGGGCGTCTTGATAGTACGATTCATTATACAATTGAAATGAAGCAAGAAGGATATAAGGATTTGAGAAAATATAAGGGTTTTTATTTCTCCATTTTTCCTCTATCTGATTGCTTGCATCAATTCATAATTATTTTGGCTTACTTTAAAGCACCGATTGCGCATATAATTCTACATTATTTTCTACTATTTGGATTGATTCATAAAGCGTTGGATCTAAGTAATGTTTTTGTTTATTCACCCATGTAGTATTTAAATTTTAAACATTGGATTTATGGTGAATTACATTATAATGTCAATCAACCATGACTTAATACTTTATCCATATGCGTTTCATACTTTTCTTCATGTGAATTATGGAAACTCAGTAGTCATGAAGTAATAGAGCAATAATTTCATGCATTGTGATCTTCAATATGAAAATTTTTCGGGATAGAGTTTGCAATTAAACCATCATGTATAAATAAAACATGGTCCTTTAACAAGTTGTTTCATTTGTTTATGTTTTTTCAATGTCATCTGTTTCTTAATGATTTTTAAATATCTTCGATCACATTATCTGTTATGATATCATCATTCAAAAGTACTCTCGAACTTACATTTATCTATCTTTCATATATTTGTCACTATAAGTTAGTTATTCTGTCCAAGCCCTTAATCTATACATCTGTTATTGTATTGATAGGTTAGCCACTCAAAACTCAAGGTTTGCGCAGTTTAGTTAGCCACTCAAAACTCAAGGTTTGCGCAGTTTAGTTTCTCCTAATTCTTCAACTAACTATATTAATAATTGATGTGGAATGAAGGTTGAACTCACAAAATTGTTGCATTTATGATAGATATAGACTTGAGAATTATTATGGTTTTAATCAATATCACATGAATATCAAAATTAAAGTGATTTAGTATGCAATAGTAAGATTCATTGACAAGGTATTTACATAATTTAATTAGTTTTTTTTTATTTGGTTAAATATACTTAATACTGTAGTTATACTAGAATTTTAATTTACACTTATTGTTTAAATCCATTGTTTGATTCAGTCATTATGAACCAGCCCCAAAAAAAAATCATTGATCAACTCAAAGATATACGAAAAATTAACAAGAAAATTCAACACTGAAATTGAAATTCTTGAACTGTGTGAATTAGATCGAAACTGCTAAATGTGTCTCTTCTTGGCTTCTTAATGTAGTAGATCTATGGTTGCACGTATGTGCATGCGCACACACATACGTACACACACATATATGTCCGATATAATTCTATACATATATATATGTAAAAGTATAAATTATAATATAAGTGTGTCATTCATTAGCATAATTGTGCTTGAAGCCAGTCTAATAATCTAACAGCCTACAAACCCCAATAGATCAACGGTTCCAAATAACTCCATTTGTAGCTATCGCGGCCTCAAAAAGCACATAAACTGTATGTTCACTTATTCTTTCTTTAGTAGAAGAGAGAGCACATGGCGGTGTTGATGTGTAACACATGTAACAAAGAATTCGATGAGGGAGAAGAGCAGAAATTCCATTACAAATATGAATGACATCGCTACAATCTCAAACGCAAGGTAAATTTTACGTTTTCGAATAGTGATTTTGATTATTCCTTTTTCCTGTCCTTTGAATATAAAATTGCTCGAAATACCCTTTTAATGTATATTTTTGCCAAAGGATTGTCGAACAGTTTTTATTTGTTTTTTTTTTGTTTTGTTTTTTTAAATTTTAGTTTTTGTTTTTTGTTTTTCCAACGTGATTACTTTTAGAACAATTTGTTCTGCTTTCTGCTTTTCCCATTTATTTAATTTTAAAGATAGCTACGTCATTAGCTATTCTTTTGCTTCTTCAAATATGATATTTATTTTAGCTCATCGTATTCGCATCATGTAGTGTAAAAGCTACGCATCATGTAGAAAAAGCTGTGCTCAGTTAACTATTAAGGTTACTCAACTCTTTCTTTTACTCATTTACCGTGTTTCTATATTCATTCATTTTCTATGCACATGCTTAAAACAGGTAGCCGGTGTCCCAGGAGTAACTGAAGCATTATTTCTGGCTAGGCAAGCTGCTCTAGCTAAAGAACATAATAAGTTGACTGAAAAGCCAATATCATTCAACTTTTCTTTCTGTGGTAAGCAATATAAAAGTGCAAAGGCTCATGCTCAACATATCAATTCACATGTCCATATAATGAGGGCTTGCCAATAGCCAGATACTTCAGCTGCAAGTATTATTGTTATCAAGGACGCTTTCATCAAACTAGGCAAGTTGCTTTCCCAACCTGCTAGGTTCGCATTCAACACCAGTCTATGAAAATATATGAAAAGAGGCAAATGTAAATATGTGAATAAGAACTCTACTAGAACAAGAATAGTTATTGCAGGTATAATAATTCATATACAAAGTTCTTTTATGAAAATTGAAGCTACAAGAGACTGGAGTCTCACTTTGGAGCTAATCGCAAGAATGATTTACTCAAGGCTTAGAGCCATCTTGATTGGTGGAGAAGTATTAATTTGCATTCACGGTCTTAAAATTGTTATTGATTTCTTCATCTTGGTTATAAGCTACGGTTGATATTTTATATTGTGATATTTTCATTATGTGAACTATTTTATTCTGTACTACATCGTTTTGTGTCACTGTGACTAAAATGAATCGGATCATTTTGGTAGACATGTTTCTGTTATTATATACTTTTTCTATTTTAGAACAATGTGCTTCCTATGAGGTTGACTGTTTATTTTACAAAGTGCTATCAGAACTTAATAAAATTAATAAATTAATGGAAGAAGTGGATGAGAAATCAAGTAAAGAAATTATGTAATTTGATTTACCTAAATATATGCTAATCAGGATGTTTCTAGACGTTTTTGATGATAATGATATATCATGTGAACTTCCTAATTTTTTGTCAGTTTATCTTTTAATTTATTTTTAATCTGCATAACCTATTAGTGCGCCATGTAAAACCAATCATTCAATGAGTTCTTTTGCATATTAGTGACTGACAAAAGGTCTGTGGACACCTTATAGCTTTCACGTTCACAATTTATCACCAATTACATTATGAATCAAGGTAAATTTTAATTAGCGTTTTCTTTTGATTGTTGTATAGTTACGGTAAACAGTGAAAGAAATTCTGCCTATAGTAAATGAACCATGTATTGAGTAGTCATTTTTAGCTAAAGAAACTATATATATTCTCAACTCATGCATGTTAAATAAAAAGTAGGCAAATTACTGTAGGCCTTGCATGTATCCTTCTCTTCATTGCACTTATGCACGATATTTTACAAAGATATGCTCAATAGCTATAATCATCGCGGTCTACATTTAGAGATTATGAAACTTGAAATGCGTTACAAAAATGTGTAGCATCATCCCCTTTCCTATCACCCAAATAAAGCAACTCAAAAATTAAAGAGACATAACTTGAAAAACAGTTTTCTAAAATAAATTCTTACATTGAGTTATCACATATACAACCAAGTGGAAAATTATGATTAACATGAGAATAAAGAACCAGATAAAACGGATCTATAAAAATAATAGAACCACAATTTCAATTAGATTTCAATATCTAATACATTGTGATATGCGACTTTTTAATAATCAATAATTACAAGAGAAAAGACTTCCTAACGTTCATAAATATTAAAATTCCCTTATTTTTAGACTTTCCAATAACAAATAATGACAGTGCCGCATTACTACTCAATATTTACGATTATTGCCAACTGATAGATCTACAAAAAAAATTATTTTCGACTATTTCCAATTATAAGGAGTATACAACTAAGATGGCTGCTACTTTACGCAATCTTCTGTTAACAAATTTATGTGCTGCTACTTAATATAATGTACACTTTATACAGCCAAGCCTCATGTACATTGATATCAAAAGGTGATTTTCTTTCACTGAGTATACCAAAATCTATTTCTTCTATTATTTCTCAAACTAATGTTGATAGTTCAACATGTACTGACTTAGCTACAATGCTACTGTATCTTTGTTGAATCTTTGTTTAGAATTTTATAATGCTAAATCCTTTTTTCAATTAATCCAGTATTTAAATTTACAGCTGAAAGAAGACTTATTTATGTACCTTTGGTTACCGTTTCCACGTGTATTTTAGTATGCTTCTTTTCAATATCATAAAATTATGGTTTAACGTTCCCTTACTTACTATACATGCTATTCTCTTACTTTATTTAGGTTCTATTCCTTATATAAATGATTTTCCTATTTTTTTAATTTGCCATGCTACAATATTTTCACCACACCCGTGTGCAAAGCACGGGTTCACACTAGTAGAAAAATAAGTTAAAACTAGACACATCGCGCAACGGTGGTTCTTGATTTCACGCTGAAAAGTTCAAATGAGTATATAGAGCGGAATATAGCTCGAAATTCTTCGTGATAAGAATGTTCCAGATTATTATATACATATCTTCTAAACGAAGAAAGAAAATCAAAAGTTCATTGAATAGATTTTGAAATATGTCCAAATAGTTTTTCTAGAAAAATCGCGCTTGTGAAGTAAGTGACCATAATGGAAAAATCTATTTAAATGAACATTTTTTATTATGGAAAAATGTGGAATAAATTTGATAAATCTATTTAAATAGTTTAGAAGAGGTTTGAAGTGGAAAATATGAATTTTCAAATATTAAAAAGTGTTTTAAATCAAATAAGCTTATATAGCACTTTCTGCGGTACTTTTATGCTGTGAATTCTTTAGCCTTTTGAATATAAGTTTAAACGTAACGATTTTTCCTAGAATCTATCGTGAATGTTTATAAAATAAAAGTCAAGTGTTTGAAATATAATTTGGAATCTTTATAATCAATTCCAAAATTAAGTTGATAACTGAGTATGCGGAAATGACTAGTCCATTTGTCCCGCTTGTGAGATCTGGGAAGATAAAACAAGGTGTTTAACTAAGGTTAGGGATGGAGCAACAAATGCCCTGAACTTACCTGGCCTCTATTTCTTTTCTTAGGCGAGGGGTGGAACAGATCGAAAGAAAAGTCTGGATGCTCTAAAATAAAAGGATTGTATTAAGTTTCCAAAATAAAAGAAGATTGGTATTATCCAAAATTTAAGAAATTTCTAAAATGAATGATTTCTATGATCCTATTTACTCAAAAAAGTTTGCTACGATTGATAAAGGGTTTACCGTAAACGATGTCTTAAATAACATTGTTTTTTACCTGCCTAAAAGTTAAGGAATTTGGATTGAGAGTTAAGGAAATTTAAAATATTATCCAAAGCAAAAGAATGAATTAACTTAGAATTACTTACTCCAAGACAAAACGAAGAGATTTCGAAATCATTTGAAAAGAAGAAAAGTGGAAAGAGACTTAATGATCCTGTACATTCATATTCATTTTTATCGATAATTGGATTTTGAGGGAACTGGGATTGGATTTGGGTGATTCCTATACGAAAACCACTTTGAACCGGTATACGTGTTCGAAGATTGAAGATATTTGAAGACGGAGATATTGAGACGAAAAACAACGAGGTAATTAGGGATAAACTTATGTTCACTATATTGAAGGAGTGGTCTCTTTGTTATGAAAAATCTCAGAACCACAAGGGCTTCTCGCCTAGTAATGGCCGAGGAAAGTGCCTTTGGTTTCGTTCAGTCCCAAAACGAACTTATATGGATGATTGTCTGAACTTGCATCTAAATCACAATGAGTGGTCTCTATAAATGTATATCAATCGGTGGCGGAGAAGGCACCTTCTCTTAGCTTAACACTCTTTCCCAAAACTTACGAGCTCAGGAAGTTATAAGTTTATATAAATCAATTGTGTGAATGTGGAATGGCAATGTGGCATTCAAAGTGAATGAAGATGTGCTATGTGCTATGTGAAAAGGTAATCATAGTCTCGAGCCTCATCAATCGGAAATGACCGAAACAGGGTTAGATGCGACAAGTCTAAGTGGGTCATTCCCAATTAGGGTATGATCTTCCCCTTCTAGATAAATTTCTTCCCACTATGACATTCGGGATGTAAATTATTGTGGTTTGTATGCTAGAGCGCGCTCGGTTAAAGGTCGGTAACATCCGGGGGATGACATATTCGTTACTATCTAGTTATAGAGGTAGGCCGGTCTTGCGTTGGTAGAAGAGCTTTGTGATGGTTCCTCGAGACATCCATCTAGAGGTGTACCCATCGAAAGATAGTTCCTTCACCTGGTCATTTGTATGGAAATCCATTCTCCAATAAGAACCTGCAGTTTTGTTTGTATTGGCGTAATGAATAGCCTCACAATGCTACATGGATAACCATTTCGTTTAAGATTAATAAGTTTATTTGCAAATATTTTCAAAGAGATGTCATTAGAAATAATAAAGAATGGTTTGATATAAAAGTGTTTAAGTTATCATAAGGTAAAAACTCATTTGTGCTTATGTGTGGGTGTGGTCCTATGAGATACTCTTTCTTTTCAAAGGATTTTATTTAATGGCTGATATATGACACTGTTATTTATTATTGAGTTTTTCTCACCCTGGTTTATCAAGCCTGACTCGGGTATTTACAATACTCGGGTCAGATCCGAGTAGTTTCAGGTTTAGTCAAAGACGGTTGAAGTTTCCACGGGAGAGCTGGAGATATTCATCTACATATGGATTTATTCTATTATTTGCTACTGTCTGTTTGTTTTTGTTTGATGTTTGTCAGCAATTGTAAGGACAGATGTTTATAACTGTCCAAGCTGAATCTAGGTTAGACTCTGATATATGCATTTTAAAAGTTTTCTGCTATAAAGATACTTGTTCAATATTATATTTTATTCCATTCATATAAGATCATGTTCTGTTTAATATACCCTTCATGTTTCGTCTTTTCATGCAATTTGAGTTGGACATGTGTGGTATATTATCGATTTAAAGGGTACGGAAAAATGGGTCGTGATGGGAGTCTACCCTAGGGATCGCACCTTAAAAGGATGGGGTAAGAGGGATCGGCCCTCTTCCCTCAACAGGGGTCGATAGAAATCAGAAGGCAATCCATATTGGAGTAAAGATCGAGTAATGACTCAAGTTCTACCAATCCAATATGAACGAATTTTGGAAGCTAAGCATGTTTCGACATGGGGAAGCTACCTTAGGGATCACATCCCCATAGCTTAGGGATCGCATCCCCAAATTCCACCAAAAGAGGGATCGGTACTGATCCCTATTCTTTAGGATTGGGGCGATGCGCTCCCTCTTACGTGTCCATATGATTTTGGTGATCCTTGTGCCGAATTTTCAAGGAGATGTTTCATCATCTTCATCTATAAATACATACTTGGTTGTTTATTCTCGAGACTTTACGCTGCTAGTTGCTTTGTACTCTATTGTAACTAAGGATTTTCATCTGATCTCTAATGTACTCAGTTTACAAAGTGATTAATAAAGCAATCTATTCAAATTGGACGTAGGCGAACAACGCCGAACTACTATAAATGTTGTGTTTTTGTTCTTTCTTTGATTTTCTTCTCTTAAATTTTTTTAATTCCTCGATTTTCATTTTATATTCTTCATTTATTTATCTTTAAAACTTCTATTGGGTATTTGTGCCAACTTTTGATGCAAACATTTTGGTGCTTTCATTGAGTGACTCGATTCTTAGCTTATTTGGATCCCTTTGCTGTTATTGAATTGCATATATCCTCGAAGGAGCTCCATAATTATCTTCAAGAAACTTGCTTACTCTATTTAGATTTGCAAAAGTCTAAGTAAAGCTAACAAAAATGGTTAGGAACACCATATCTACTTCTCAAAACACAAAAAGAAACGAGATTACTAGCATCCAACAAGGAGGCCTGAGCAATCAACCAGTTGATGTGAATGCTACTAATCCGGTTGATTTCTAGAATCTAGTTGATTCCATTGCAAAAGCAAAATTCCAAAATTTGATGAGAGAGCCAGTGGATAGCCATCAACAATTGAATCGGTAGATTCAAGCCAATATCAATCTAATGAACCAACTCAGTCAACAATAGCGTGGGAAAGCTAGGAGGACCTACACCATACTCTACATCGGAGAGATCTAGTTCATCAAATGATTATCATAGGCACAGGCATTGCAGAATTCATGAATATCGCGTAGAAGCATCGGGGCATCATTAGGCAAATTTACCTGCTCTTCCAAGACCGATCGGTTCCGATCCCTCTTCCAGAGGAGGGAACTTACCTATCCATACTGGAATCCAAGCTGAAGCTGCTATGACTGATTTGGATGTTGGAGTTCAGGTGGATATTGACCAGTTGCTTCCCTGGATTGATGATGAAGTAAACGCACATGACATACATCGAGAGGATGTTGAGCCATGAAGGCATGGAAAGGCCCATAGACATTGATCATACCATTCACGTGAGGTGGAACACGACCACCTCTTGGCTCCAATTATCTAAATGCTGGACTTGTCGGCTATGGTTAGACAATTAGTGATATGGGGTAAAGGCTTGCCAATGATGAATGGGGAATCTCAAGAAGCCATACCTCATTCACTTATAATATCTTACATGCAGATTATCCAAGGAGGTTTAGTATGTCGTCGGTACTTGCCAATGAGACCGACCCTAAGTAGCATATCATGATATATGAATGGATGATGGATTTTTCACGAGAAGATGATGCAACCAAGTGTAGATGTTTTCCTATTACTATCTTTGAAATAGAAACGATGTAGCTTATGAGATTACGCCACGACCAATCTCTAGATTTGACGATTTAGCAACGGAGTTGTGAAGCAGTTCCGTATGCACGCAATTCGCTCCAAAGATCCGGCAGCATGATCCAGGATCCGGCAGCATGATCCAGGATCCGGCAAAATCGCCGAAAGATTATTTGGAGAGATTCCATACATATGTCGTAGAAAACAATAATCCAAATGACCATGCAATATTGATGGCGGTAACAAGACGAATCGATCCAAAATCCGATTTTGGTGACTGGTTGGCTGTCAAACCACCCACAACATTGGAACGTTTCTATGTAAAGACAGCTTAGTATTTGAGGAAAGAGGAAGCCAGATGTTCTAGGTTGAAGAATATTTTAGGACCAAATGAAAAGGGAGTACAGAGTAATATTCCAGTGAAGTAATTAGATGAAAATTCTGAAAAATTTCAAGTGAATGTCCAAAATAAAACAAATCAGCAAAAGAAAGGTAGAGATAAGGATCGAGAACAAAAAATGGATTCTGGAAGAGGAATGCCTAGGATTTCGATGTACGGTACCTACACATCACCGAATACATCCCTAGAGAATGTTTATCAATATACCAATAGTACCATGTCGTATAGGAAGCCGCCTTTCGAAAGGGTCAACAGAAAAGCAGAAATAAACCGAAAAGTATTGTCGGTTTCACGAATGTTATGGTCATATCACAAATGAGGCAGGAATCTCTAGGATATTATTTAAAAACTGATTTGAGAAAGTAAGTTGAGGTAGTTTGTTAAAGCCCCGCAAGATGGCGGACAAGAGACATCCGACCCCAATCGAGGACAAGCATCGCACAGGGCTGAGGAGCCTGCGTGGACTTGTGAAAGATTAGTAACAGCTGATAAGAGTTGGCATGAGATGGAATGTTATGCTTGTACGATCAACCATGTGAATTTTTATTTTTGTTTGAGTACAGAAGATAGAGCTCCAGCAAAGCAGCAACATAAAATGACAAATGACGTTGTGTTCAGGAACAGAGATGCAAATAAGGTGGAGGCACCGACGATAGACACAATGGCCATTTCGACCATGATTGGCCTGCCTTGGTGAGGAGGATCTTGGTTGATTGTGGAAGCTCCGTGAATATAATTTTCAAAAAAGCTTATGATTAGATGAGGATAAAAGACAAGGACTTGAAATCGACTAAAGCTCGCATTCATGGCTTTAACGGTGCTACGACCGAAGCTGTTGGTTATGGTGAATTGCCCGTGGAGTTGGGAGAAGGTGACCAAAGAAGAGTGCGGATGTTACCGTTTGTTGTCTTGGATGTTGACTCTCCATACAATTTTTTATGGGCCGACCGGCCCTAGCTAAATTCTAGGAAGCTCTTGTCTCATGGTGTTTGACTTTGAAGTTGCCAACGGATAATGGTGTTAGAGTTGTTCATGCTGATTAGGTGACTGAATGTGCCTGCTATGTAGCTGAATGGAGGGATGCTCAATAGAAGGAAAAAGGAAAGGGTATGGATAAGTCTTTCCGCATCCAAGCCACTGAAGATTGACAACCAGCGCCTAAGCCCTGGCTCAGGCACCGCACTCAGTTCTATAGAGACATAGATCTGAGGGATGACGAGGAGGAACCTAAAGAGATAAAGGCTGCACCAGCTGAGCTGACAATAGACATCACGGTCAGCCATGACGACCTGCCATGGTCATAAAGATCGTACCATGGCTCATCCCTCGATGATGAAGGAACTTTCTAGTTTTCTCCAAGCAAATTTCGACGTGTTCGCTTAGACTCACACTGACATGTTTGGGATCTCACCTGCCATCGCGAGCCATGCATTTAATATCGACCCGAGGCACGTCCCATGAAATAAAAAGGCATGGCATGGATCTAGGGAGATCTTCTACTCTTAAAGTGGAGGTGGATATGCTTAAATACAATGGGTTTATTCACGATGCCCTCTATCCTAAATGGGTATCAAATCATGTACTTGTGGGAAAGGAAAACGGGAAATGACGGACATGCGTTGATTACTCAGACCTGAACAAGGCGTGCCCAAAAGATAGTTTTCCCCTTCCAAGGATCGACCAATTGGTATACTCGACCATGGGACACGAATTGCTATCTTTCATGAATGAGTATTTAGGATATAACCAAATCCCGATGCACATTCCCCATCAAAAGCACACCAGCTTCATTATCGATGTTGGGTTATATGTTATGTGGTGACGCCATTTGGCTTAAAGAATGCCGAAGCAGCCAATCAACGTCTAGTTAACGTAATGTCTAAAGATCAGACCGGAAAGACGATGGAGGAGTATGTGGATGATATGCTCATGAAGTTATGGCAATCTAGTGACCACATTAGAGACTTGGCATAAATGTTCGATATCCTCTGATACTACAAAATGAAGACCAATCCTTTGAAGTGTTCTTTTGGCGTTGCATCAGGAAAGTTCGGAGGTTTCATTGTTAATGCCCGCGGAATCGAAGCTAATCCTATGAAGATCCAAGTTATTCACAACATCCAAGTGCCAAAGACCATCAAACAGGTATAGAGTCTGAATGGAAAGGTTGCTACCCTAAGTCGATTTATTTTCAGAGCAACCGATAAATGCATTTCTTTCTTTGACTTGATTAGAAGAGGAAAAAGGAATTTTGTATGGATATAGGATTGCAGAGATGCATCCCAGGCTTTGGTGAACCACTTAGAGAGACCTCCCATCTTTTTAAAACCTGTAGATCATGAAGACTTGTATATCTACATCGCCGTATCGGTACATGCTATAATTGTCACATTGCTTCACGAAGAGAATCGAATCCAAAGACCAGTTTATTACGTTAGCAAGTGATTGACAGGAGCTCAAAGGAACTATCCATAGATAGAAAAATTGGCATACTACTTGTTAATTGCTTCATGAAAGCTCCGCCCCTATTTTCAGGCTCATCCTATCAATGTTTACACTGACCATCCGTTACGATAGGTCCTATAGTGACCTGAGACGTTTGGAAGGTTTCTCAAGAGGAATATCAAACTGAGCCAATTTGACATCACTTATCTTCCTCGGAGGGCTATGCAGGGACAGGCACTGGCGCAGTTTATAGCAGAATTTACCACACAAGACCAAAGACCGGTGGAACTCCTACCATACGGTGGAAGTTGTATATGGATGGAGCATCCAATGACTATTGTTATGAAACTGTAATTATGCTAGTAACTCCAGAAAATCAGTCGCTTTGTTGTGCTTTAAAGCTCGACTAGCTCCGTACCTTACTCGAGTCCAAGAGCTGTTGATTGACTTTGAGTACTATGATATTACACACATTCCTTAAGATCAAAACAAAGAGGCCAACTCATTGGAAAAGTTTGCTAGCATTGGGGATGCACAAAAAAGGGGTTTGGTCCCAATCGAAGTATTAAACACTCCGAGCATAAACGTGATGGAAATCAGCGGGGTGTTGTAGATGTAGCCTGAGAAGGAGTCATGGATGACTCTGATTAAAGATTATTTTCTACAGGGAGTGCTTCCCGAATGGAGAAATGAAAAATGACAAGTCCTTCGCAAAACTTCACGGTCTATCATTCAGGAAGGAGTTGTGTATAGAAAGGGTTTCTACGTGCCCCTGCTTCGATGTATCGCTCATGATGAAATAAAACGAGTCCTGAAGGAAGTTAATAAAGGGGAATGTGGCAATCACACTGGGGGGAAAACACTTGCAAAGAAAATACTTCATTACAGGTATTTTTAGCCGACTGTCAATCAAAATGCTTCTGATTATGCAAGTTGATGCGATAAGTGCTAGATATATGCAAAAGTTTCGAGAGCTCCATCAATGGAAATCACACAAATGGTCAGCCTATGATTGTTTGCTGTATGGGGTATAGATATTTTCAGTTCCAGAAGTGCACGTAAAATTGTATATTTATACTCACATATTTGATCTTGTTTTAATTAAATAATGATTATATTAGGGTATTTTTACATGTTTTTACCAAAATCCAAATGTCATCAAATCATCATTCATTCGTCTTCATTTATGGGCAAAATGGTATGTATTAATTTTGAGAATATTTATTTGCACATTTTAGTTTTATCTGAAGGAATTTGGGTCAAAAATGGAAGAGGCATCATGTACGTATGCATGGAAAAAGGTTGGAAGACAAAAAATGAAGAAATAAACGAATTCGTGCAACATGGAGAAGCCTACCTACCCATTAACTCATGGACCACAATTAAAAGATAAATGGAGATTAAAATGCACATCAAATGTTAATGATGGATTAGGTAGAAGCTAATGATTACTTGAAGGTTACACTTCCTAAAGGGTATTTTGGGTAGCTTCCTAAAATATGGATTAGGCTTTTAGGGATGTATAAATACCCATTTATGTTTCATGTAGAAAGCTCTTACCTTCTCTTTAGTTAGTTTAGTTGTAGCCACAAATTGCAGACATAAACTCTTTTTCTCTCTTTAATGGCTTCTTAGCTGTTTACTCTTATGTAATTTTATTTATGCAATTTAGTTTCATATTCTTTTAATCATTGTTCTTTTCTTTATGCAATTAGTGTAGTTATATTTCATGCAAGTAGATTAGATTTATTTACATGCAATTTAGTTACCTCTCTTTTTCCTTTTGTTTATGTTTATGTTGAAATCACTTTGTGTTATAGTGAATTCAAATATGAGAAGCTAAGCCCCTTCAATTTAGCGGTGATGAAGCTCTCATGAAACATATAAAGTTAACATAGTGATTTCATTTGATCTTTTTTTGTGCTTAATGGAAATTTTTGATGTGGTAAATTTTGTAGTTTAATATTGAATGTGATAGCCTATGTTGTTGACACCAAATAGGCTATTCTTAAACAAACATAAACACAAATTACCTCTTCATCTAAATATGATTTTGGTAATGAAGTGGATTTAGAATCAAAATTTGACGGCCTATGTTACTAATCAATAGTAAATAGATCATGCTTAGAATAGATTTTATTTTTAATTTTATTATCATTCTCAAGGGAGTTGACGAGTGGTTTGGATGGTGTGTTAAAGTTTGATGGTTTATGTTGGATTAATTAATAACACAAATAGACCATACTTAGGATAAAGATATCAAATAAATTCACAAATGACTAAAAAGAGAGATCATAATTCCATTGTGTTGATTTGTGTGACCATGAGAAGGAAATTGCCTCTAAATTACCTTCGACTCTCATATTTTTATTCATTTTTATTTTTTTGTTAGTATATAGAAATTTTAGCCAACACAATCTCAAGCTTTGGTTTAATTTTGTTAAGTAAGATTAAAAATTAATTCATTTCCCTGTAGATCGATCCGTACTCGCATACGTACTATAATTGTATACCGTGCGTTTGCGGTAACTTTTACTATAATTTTTAACGGCGATTTTCTAACTCGATAGAAAATTCCGCCATTATTCAACTAGTTTTTGTTATTGTTGTCTTTTTTTGAGTTTTGGAAAGAAAACGCAAAAAAAACCATGAAAAATCCAAAATGAAGATGAGTCCCCCCCCTCACACTTGATTTTGACCGTGTCCCCACAGTCAACCCAAGTGAAAGGAGAATAATAAAATTAAAATTAAAATATGACCTATATTTACACGAAAATGAAACAATTGTTATTTACACGACATCAAAAATATACCGTTAAAGATTAAATGAAATAGCATTTCAAAGACCAATTCATTTGTCTCGTCAAGTACAAGAGACATAGCTTAAGCTTACAAAACCAAACCACAAAAGATTTCAAAGCTGAATGCTGTTTTAGAAAAACGAATGTCATTTTATTAAGAATCATATGCGTTGTTTTATTTTCAACGATTTTCGGGGTAGATAGAAAAATTGGTTGAAGTTCAAGTTTATTTTCACCAAATTTAAATTCAAACACATCATTGACAAATTCTTCAAAATTATTGATTTTACAATCATAATGGTGATTTAAGTCTATCTCTTCAGAATTCAACAACTCATCTTCGAAAAGTCCAAAAAATTTGTATTCACTAAATTCATCTACCTCTGTTGAATTATTCACAGCTTCATTTCATGTATCATGTTCAAAGTCAAAAGTTGTAGTATTCAATTTTTCAAAATCGAAAAAAGGAAGATCGAATTTAAAATCGAGTTTCTCACCCTCAAAGGATTAAAGTCCAAATCAATTACCGCACTTTCAATAACTTCATTAAGATTGTCCTTTTGAATTTCAAAAATTATTATTTGAAAATCGTCATTTTTGGTAAAAGTTGGATTATCACTTGACTCGTCACATGTTGGGAGTTGATTTTGTTTCTCACGTTGTTTTATGTACGTTTCAAACAACAAATTAGTGTGATTCTTTTGAATACCTTCCATTTGCTCAACATAATCAAATATATAATTATTAATTTTCAATTTGAGATTGTTGAGAGTAAAAGTTTCATAATCATTGAAATTATTCCCATTGCCAAAATCATTTATATAGTTGTTTTCATTTTCATTTTGATATTGAACTTCAATTTTGAGTTTGAATTAAATTGGCATGGATTATATTCAAAACTATTTGAATGAAGTGAATTCATATTTTGATTATTTTGAAATCTTTGACTTGGGTTATTGCATGGATTACTCAAATTATTTATCATTTGATTTCATTGTTCAAGTAAAGACCAAATCGTTTTAACACTATTTTCAAGAGTTGGGGGTTGGTCATCATTTTGAAAACTTTGTGGTGCAAAATTCGGATTGTTTGTACAATAGTTGGTATTAAAATATCTATAAGAATTTAATGTGAAACTATATGGATTATATTAGTTCTCACAACTATTGTAAAATTCTAGCGAATAAGAAAATACGGACACTTTCAAAAATGTTTTGAAATTAAAAGGAAAAGTATTTACCAAAGAGAATTTATTTTTCAAAAGGGAGATTCGATTTTTTTTTATTTACAAATTTTTATTTTTTATGTTTTTCAAAAGATACTTTTTTTAGATTTTGGTTTTCCTAAAAAAACCAACGCAAAATTTTTTTCAAATGTAAAATGCTTTTTTTGGATTTTTTTTATTTCGGTTGAATATTTTCAAAGGAAAAGATTTTAAAATATTTATTTCGGATTAAACAAGAACTAAGTAAAATGCACACTTTTTTAGTTTTGGATTTTTTTTGTTTTTTTAAATATGCATGAACCAATGCAACTAAATGAATGCTATGACTTAGTTACAAATTTTCCGTCCTTAGAAGCTCCTAACCTAAAATTGTATAATCACACTTTGTCTTAATCCAACAAACTAGTTCTCAACTAGGTAATAGATAGAAGTTATCGGTGCACCGCGAATTACCGTAGCAATGCAGCCAAAGGTTTAAGTATCTTTAGAGAAACAATCAATATAATATTTACGAATTATTGTAATATTTATAACTGATTATTGCTCTGTCATAGCCTAGATACCAAGAATATAAATTGTCGAAAGAAGACAACTTGTCAAAATACAATTAAGCTCTAGGCGAGCTCGTGACTCCCTTAAGTCTGAAATCTAACTGTTATTATTAGCAAACTCTACGATGATATGCAATTTGTGAGCCAAGGAAAGGGTGATGAAATCCCCTACTTTATGTGGATTTGGGTATTTCCCTTAAAAAAGAAAATAAGATGATATGAATGCAAAATAGAAATTAAACGTGAATTAACGATGCAACTACGAATGAAATTTGTTTTTGTTTTTGAATTTTTTTAAATGCAAGCAACCAATAATGTAATGAAAATAATAATAAGGGATAAGGGCATGATACCAGAGCATGCAGAATTATTAGCAATTTATTTTAAGAGATAAATTTTTTTTAGTAAGCAAAACAAAGCAAGCAGCTCTTCTCTTATTTTGCTTTTGCAACCTGAAAATTTATTAAATAAGATTTTATTTAGAGGAAATTAGTTTAAAGGAAAAAGTTTAATAAAATTTAATTTTAATAGACATTAAAATTAAACTTCCATCTCAAGGACAAGAGCCAAAATTTCTCGATCGTTCCTGCTTTTTTTGTTTCTTTTCTTCTGTAAACAAAATTTCTTCTTCATCAAACAATGACAAACCAAACCGAAATCAATTTTCTTCCTCAAACTGATTCACAAGCGCAATCGACTTCAGAATCTAAGTCGATGAACGTAAATCAACATATTTCAATAAATCCTGAACAAATAAACGATGAACCTACGATTTCAAAAAGTAGGGCTTCGAATGCTACACATACAGAAGTAAAGAGAAGGCGAAAAACTAATTCATCCACGGCTATCGATTCGAATGATATTCATGAAGATACAAAGGGGACGAAAAAATCTAGGGCATGTAAAACTATGAATGAAGACGACACGAAGAAACAACATCTTAGTGATGAAATCGTCAACAGAAAAAGAAAGACAAAGATATAACAGCTGATTTATTTTAAAAATAAAAGATAATTTTACAATGATAGTTCAATTATCATTTGATTTGTTATTGAATGATAGATCAAAACATCATTTGATTTGTTGCGTGTATAATATTGAAATATAAGATGATGAATGAACATAGCATTCAGTTTTTGACAGATAATAGACAAAAATAAGATGAATAGTTACAGAATGGTAGACAAATATAACATTGAAAAAATGATAGACAAACATAGCATGATAGAATGACAGTTGAATATATCACTTTATTTACTATATGTGTAATGATGCAATGATAGATGAAAATAGCATTTCAATATTTGATAGACGGTAGAAAATAATTAAATGGATACTTATTGGATGATAGGTCAATATATCACTTGATTTGTATGCACCATATTGAAATATGAGATGAGAACATAGCATTCAGTCTTTGACAGATGATAGACAACAATAAGATGAATATTTATAGAATGATAGACAAATATAGCATTAAAAAAATGATAGACAAACTTAGCATGATAGAATGATAATTGAATATATCATTTTATTTACTGTATTTGTTATGATGGAATGATAAATTATAATTATTGAATGATAGTTCAATATATCATTTGATTCACTGTATTGATAGTTATTGAATGATACTTCAATATATCACTTGATTTGTATGTTTCATATTGAAATGTTAGATGATAGATGAACATAGCATTCAGTTTTTGATGGTTGATAGACAAAATATGATGAATTGTTACAGAATGATAGACAAATGTAGCATTGAAAAAAATGAAAAACAAACATAGCATTCAATCTTTCAACTTTAGAATCATACATTAAAAAAGAGTAATGATAGACTAATATAGCATTTGAAGAAAAAATGATAGATGCATATAGCACTAGAAAATTATGCATTCATAGTTGAAAAAATTGATAGATAAAAATAAGAAAGCATTTAAAAAATGAGACATAAAAATAACATTATAGTTTGTTAAATAATGACTTATTCATTCACAGTTTTTTGTATAGGGATCAAAAGGTAAAATATTGAAGAAAGCAAGAACAATAGAAAGAAAAAAATAAAAGAAAGTATTTCAGAAAAAAATTCGGTATCGATGTAGCTTACTTCCAATGATAAAAAAATTCAGGAAAATTAAGGAAAATTGAGGTTATCTTGTAGCTCAATTGAATTATTTAAAACAAACACCCTTTGAAAAATTTATGTTAGTGTTTTTCAAAGAAATTTTATCCATAGCTGCTTTTACAAAATCATCAACAACATTAGATGATATCATAGAAACATTTTCTATCAATGACGAAGCCTTTAAAGTGGGGAATATTTTTTTTAAAATCAAACATGAAGATGTTTCAATTCTCTTTAGCTTACCTTTGTCTGGAAATAATATTTTTCCATTAAAATGAGTTTACAGATCCTTTCAGACAATTGTAAAGATTTTGTACTGAGAAATTTTGGAACAATAGAGCACATCACAAACGATCTTACAATTTCAAAAATAAATAATGTACAAACACAACAATTTCAACATGAAAAATGATTTTCCAAAACTGCTTATTATTCTTGCAATGATAACCTTCTTCTTTCCTGACAACCAAAGATACTTACCATGGGGATATATTCCCTATATCCTTGATCAAAACAAAATGAACTCAGTATCTTGGCCAGTTATAATTCATCATTCATTGATTAAAGCTTTGACGGCTTTCAAAATAAAGCAGAGAAACATGCCGGGTTGTTCCATGCTCCCAATTGTAAGTACAACATTCTAACTTTATGTCAATGCATCTATCTTTGTAAATTAAATTATACACATTATATGTTTTATCAAGTAATATTTTATTTGTAGTTTTTCCTATGTGAGCATGTGAATTTGATATCTCCATTAGCAACATATTGTTCTACCTTACCTAGATTTGGGAGATAGAATATCGGAAGCTTGAAAAAGGTCATCTCAAGAGAAGATTTGATGAACATGGACAATAGAAAGGTATTATTTATCACACTGGTATAAGAAATATATAATGATAGATAAATATATCATAACATAGTGTATACTAACAGTTTTCATTTTGTTATTATACAATCATAATTTAAATGATAGTTACATATCATTCTACACAAATACAGTTTTTTGTAGGTGCTACTAAAGAATGATAGTCAGATATAGCATCACATGAAAAATGACAATTATATATAAAATTAGTTCATTCATTGTATGTTAGCTCATTCATTACTATTTATGTTATTACATAGATTTTTGTTGAAATAAGAAACCTGACTGAAGATGAAAAAGCACCTTTTCAACAAACAAGCCAACAAAAATTTGTCCAGGTGGATATCAATGAGAATATTGGGATACATAAAATAGAAAATTTGAAAGAGAAATCAAAAAAGCAAGTTGACTCAATGCGGCAGTATATTGAAGATTTGGAAAATAAATTGGAAAAAAGTGAAAAGGAATTAGGAAAGGAGAAACAGAAAATAATATAAGTAGAAGGCACTATCATACAGTTGAGAAAAGAAATCAAGATGTTGTGATCAAAAGCAAGAGTAGAAATAGAACCACCATCATTTGGTCTCAATATAACTCAGGAAATTAAAAAGATGCGGCAAGAGAAAGAACAAAAGGATCAAAAGAAACCTTCAGATGCAACAGAAAAATCACCAACAGTGCATGAAAAAACACAGAAGAAACCAAGCTCTTTAGTTTTGAGGGTTAAAAGCGCCAACGAAGGAATAAAATTGATTCTGATTGCCAATATGAAATTGTTCACATAAAAACAAAGAAAAATTTTGACAATGAAAACCAAAAGGAGAAACTTGAAACCAAGGAAGGTCAGAAAGAAAGTACAAATGAACAGGAACAAGAAGAACAAAATGAAGAATCAGATTATGAACACGAATCTGAAACTGAAATAGACGAGCAAGTCACAACAATTGAAAATGAAGAAATTATTGATGTTGATGGGTACTCGCAATCAAGTAAAACTTACAAGATTAAAAATATCACAAAAAGCAGTATTCTACAATTATTGAATGAAGAATAGCAAAAAAAATTCTTACTTAAATTTAACGGAAATGAGAAGTAAGATTTCTGATATTTTTTTCTTTCATTATATTTGTAATTAAATAAAATTGAAAAAAAATAAACTTGTCAATTATTGATTTTCAATTACGGCACTGTAGCATATGAAAAAGATGAAGGACACAAAGGAGGAATCACAATAGTGAAATCTATGCTAGAAGCCATTCTGTTTAGGGGGTTACAGAGGACAAGTATACGTCAAATTAGAATTATGATAGTAAAATAGTGTATATAAATATATAAAATGAAAGAATGATAGGTAAACCTAGCATTCAACTTTTCAAAGTGCATATGAATGAATTGAATGAGAGAGTGGCAGCTAAAAGTAACACTAGTATTTGTAAAATGCAGATAACTGTATAGGATAAAACTAGCATTCGTAGTTTTTTAAGTGCATATAATGTATATGATGATAGAATGATAGCTAAAACTAGCATTCAAAGTTTCAAATTGCATATAAATGTATTGAATGAAATAATGGGAGTTAAAAATAACATTGATATTTGTAAAGGGCATATAAATATATAGAACGTCCAAGATGACTGTTTAAACGATCATTTGCATTTTTCAGTGCATACAATGCAGTAAACATGTAAATGAAAGTGAATACTAGCATTAATATTCCTGGTCCAAAAATAAAAAAGTTAATTATCCCATAAAACTTACAACCTTCATTGTTTGGTTTAACAGCTTATTGATTGGTTTTATTACAATCAAGAGATGTATGAACACAATTACTACTTCACCACAATGATGATGGTAAGTATAAGCTTTTCATTATAAATGTTAAAAAATATTATAAAGTATCCTAATACATATGAATGTGCAGAATGCTTTAGTACATGACCAGCAAACTGTGATCAAAGACATAGTTATACCAATAATAGATGTCATTGTCAAAGATGAATTTACAGAGATAATTTTCTTCCCTCTACATTATGCAAACCATTGGAGCTTGTTGATGCTAAACTATGAAACAATGCGGTGGAGTCATTATGATTCAACCAAAAGCTAGATCAACAAAGACTTCAAACCCCAGTGCTAACCAAGCCATCATTCTTGTAAGAAAAGTACAATTTTGAAATCACTCAAAAATTAATATACAGCACTAATTTTTCTTCTTGCAGAAAGACAAAATTGAATTGATGTTCAAGAAGAATCAAGCAGAATTAGAAATACTGAACAAAGAATTTCACAAACCTAAAGTGTTGCAGCCAAAAAGCCCACCACAGGATTCTGATTCGCAAATAACTAATTTCATTTCTTCTCTTGTTTAAACTATTATTTCTATTTTTAAATTGCAATAGAATGCATTAAATATGCAAAATGATAATTAAAACTAGCATTGCTAATTGACAGTTCATTGATCTGCATCTATTGAACAAAAAGATTATGTATAAGGTGCTCATTCCACACGCAGCAATGATGTCTCAATGAATGCATTGATTAATATTGTGATCAAAATATAAAGCTATATTTTATAATTCTAGAGTAAAAAATGCAATATTATTTTAGCATTAGGTTTTACTGTAATATTAACTAATATTTCTATATTTGAAACAGACTTGATTATGCATTCTTTGTCATGGTAAACATGAAAAAACTGGACAAGGATGAGATACCAGAAAAATATCCAAAGGAAATACTTAGAAACCTAAGAGCTGTAGTGGTGTATAGCATACTCAATGATCCACAATACAGTTGGTCGGTGGAGAAACCCTGCAAAGATTCTACATAAGAATAGCTGTTGCGTTTTAACTTCTTAGAACTTTGGATATATTTGAACTGAACCACTTCTGCTAATTAACTAATTTGGAGTCTAAGATGAAGTCTTATGTGTTTTTGAATGATTGTATTTTGTTCTCAGTGTATAAACTGCTCAGATGAATTTGAACTTCTTGATTTGAATTTGATTTGATTATAGTTGTCTGTTTTCAATGCATGAACTACAATGTATAAACTATGGATATATTCAAGCGTCATTTTTATTTGTTTTTTGATGCTTTTACTATATTTCTGATGTGCCAAATAATGTTTTCTACTGAAATGCTACATAGAAATAGCATTATGCGAAAAAACATTTCTCGGTGATTGAACTGTGATGAATAATGTGCGAATTTATCCATATAACATTTTTATATGATTTCCAATGTTTGAACTCCGTTTCAGGTGTGATGACTACTATTTACACCGTAATGCTAGTTATAACTAGCATTTAACTGAAATAGTAAGCAGCAATAGGCATTTATGGAGATGGTAGGTGCTAGGGTAGAAAGATGGAGATGGTGGTTTTTTTTGGAAGTTATGGAGGCAAAGGAAGTGGGTTGTTGTATGGTGATAATGAAAGTGTTGATGTATGAAGAAAATGATGGAGATGGCAGTAATTTGGTGGTGGTAGTTTGAGTGTGGGATGTATAGCAGCAGCAAAGTAAAGATGTAGTTTAAAATGAAGTAGCAAGCAGTAGTGGTAGTTTAAGTAGTAAAGGGTGGTATGATGTTAGGGTGGTGATGAAGTATGCAGGTTGGAAGAAGTGATTGGTATGGGGATAACTGGTATGCATAGTTGTGACTGAAGTAAGGAGATTAGTTTGCACAGTAAGTGAATTAGTTGTTGAAGGCACTGTTTGTTGTGTAGCAGTGTATGTTATTTTCTGTTATTTTCTGAAATAGAGAGATGCAGTCTGCATAATGAAGATATCTCATTTACAAATTGGTGTTAATTCTTTTTTCTAACTGCTCTTTCTAACAATAAGGGAAGATATTCCATTGCAGTATAGAAGAAATATGGGAGTAGATGTTCCTCCATATCATATAAACAGTCATCATCATACTGGCAAATCATTAAAAAACCACTTAAGTAATCTCATCAGCTAATCATACAAACAGTATATCATCATCATCAAATCCTTCATTCTTGCTCAACATCTTACTCGGTTCTATACAATGACAGATAATAGATTTCAATAACAGAGAGATGCATACTGATTATAATGAAATGCTAGTTGCAACTGGAATTCGACTGAAATGATAAGTACATATAGCATTAAATAGAAATATTAATACCGAAGTGCAGAGGAATGGCGGATATTAGAAATTAAAACAAAATAACCAAAACATTTCACATTTTATTTTCTAATGATTTCACACTTGTCTGACTTCATTTTTCTATAAGCTTCAGCACCTTTACACTTAAAAAACTTCTCAATTACATAAACAAAACACATAAATTTTCTTAACTTTTTGAAGAACGAAGGCAATTCCTTTTGTTTTGGCCAACTTCATTACACTGACTGCATCTGTTTCTTTTACTTTGAAAATATCCAAATCCACCATGCCTCTTTGTAGATGGTCTTCCAGCACCACGAATTTCTTTAGGAGGTCTGATCAAAACATCATTTTCAGCAGCAATTGGCTTATCAAAATCTGGAATTGGATTGATAGCAATAGCATATGATGATCTGAAAGCATTAACAGTAAAACAGTCCTCCATAAAATCATAAACTGATAATCTACACTTGTTAATGCACTTAATTGCATGGCACATGGAAAACTAGTAACTCTCGATTGATTACAATTGCATAAACGATTTTTAAGATCAACAACCTGTGACTTAAGAGATTTAACTTCAAACACAAATTCCGAAGACTTGTAAACATCCCAACCAAAGTCATCATCTACTAACTTTGACAAACGTTCCTCCATAACAGGACAAAGATATGTTGCCCATAGACAACATTCCTCTCTTCATCTCGCCATTTGCTACATAACTTTCACTTGAATACCATCCAAACAAGAAGTTATAGGCATAACTCTATCTTCCAAAAATCCATGAGTGGAAACTTTCTGCAACATTTGAAGAATATTCACCATAATGCTTTCCTTGAAAAAACAAATCTGCCCAATGGTCAAAAGGTTTATCTCTTAAAAAAAAAATATGCAGATGTACCCCCAATATCTTTAAATTTAGAAAGATATCGCTCAAAATCATATACATTAGAAGTTCTAGCACAAAGTTTGAACAACTCCACGATAGATGAATCACCTTTAGCTGCCTTGACAACAGAACCAATATTATGTTCCATGTGAAGTAAAAAATAGCTATGGTATGAAGAAGGAAATATTTTAGGAACACCTAAAATGAGACCCCATTGACAATCAGACATAAAAACTAAAGACCGATCTTCATTAAGTATTCCTTTCAGATGGGATAAAAACCAAGACCAATTAGATTTATTTTCATGTGAAACAATACCCATAGCAAGAGGAAAGAAACCTACAAAATAAATAAATAATGACAGCTCTGTACTAAGAAACATGAATTATATTAAACATCAAAACCTGTATTAAATGTTAATAATTTCTATTATACACTATTAAAGTAGATTCAAAATGATGTATGAACATAGCATATGTTGTTTTAAAGTCTTTTAGTTACTGTTGTATAAAATTTTAGATCTTGTTTTTGTAAACATTTCTACCATAAACGTTTCTAATGTAACCAGGTTAATCATTGAATAAAATAAAGCCAACAATTCTTATGTAAACATTGCTGCATTATAATTATGTACAACTTTGAACAATGATAGTTTAATATATCATTACCAGAAAAACAAATAAGTAAATAAAACAAAACTAAAATGAAACTTATACCTTTGTTACCATTTTTAAAAGTAGCAGCTAACAAAACACCCGGTGTTTCCTTCAAAGCAGCTGCATCTAAAAATATTAATGGCCGACAGTGTTTAAATCCAAGTAGACAAGCACCAAAACGAATACAAACTCTCTCAAACTGATTAGTTGAAGCATTAACTTCCATGGCCACATAACTACCAGGATTATATTTTTGCAACGCCTCTAAATACCAATGTAAATCATTATATGACATAGCATCATCCCCATATATTTCTTTCAAAGCCAACTGTTTTCCGAGCATAATAATATGAAAGATTAAAATTGTACTCTCTTCTAAATTCCTTCATAATATCTTTTGGCTTCTTCATAGGAGCATCTCAAATTTGATCAACAATCAAAGATTTAACAAGTCTACTTGAAATATTAACTTTATTAACATCTCTAAGACCGGTTCCACACGAATGATCAAAATTGTAAGTTCTAATAAAAAACCGAGAGAGTACATCAAGATCCGAAGAAGCATTAAGATAAAAGTTACAACCATCTTTCAACGAAGAGCAATTAACCGAAATTCTATCTGGAGAATTTCTTACAAAAATCAAATCATAACCTTTTTTTTATTTGATATGCCATTAAAAACTCCCGAAAATCCTCAGCTTCATTAAAACAAAAACCAAGAAAATCCACAGTAGTTTTTTGAGAACCTTTATTCAACATATCTTTCAAATAATTAGAAGAATCAGCATGTGAATCACTATTTGAACCAGAATTGCTACCTATTGAAGTGCTTTGAGCACTTGCATTGCCTAAACCACAGCCAGGAATATCAGCTTCCATAGCACAAACATTTTCCTTAACAGTAAACTTAAAATATTGACTCTTCTTGAAAATTAGAAAACACAAAATACAAATCAAATCTGAATCAGTATCAATGATTATATTCTTATTCTCAAGAACATAAGATATCTTAATAGAAAATGGATTAAGATGTGGTCAAACTTCACAGATTTCAGTCTTAACACCAAACAAAGAAGAGCCCGTGGTGACTCGAGTAGAATAGCAATTCTCATTATGTTCAAAAATAACTAGCAAACTATTTGCTTCGTCATTGTAGATATCAGTACTGCACAAGAAATTGAAAAAACCAATTAACAAACTTACTTGATGTTATGAATATAGCAACAACAGAAAATGCTAAATTAACATAGCATAACAAATCAAAATCAAATTAAGAGCTAAATGAAAGAAATATAAATTAATTAAAAAGCAGATGATAAATGAACATAGCACAATCAAATTAAAACAAAATATGAATACAACAGCAAAGAATGTTATATAAATATAGCATAACGCAACAACTACATATGAAATTCACCAAAATGATAGATGAACAGTAAAATTATAAAACCTTAAACTATGCTGAAGAAACAGAATGATACAGAATAAAATCTTACGTTGCCATTGAAACAAAGCCAAAATCGGTACTGAAATCTGGAAGAAGACAAACTGTGCAATCTACAAAAACAAAAATATACTTAATAATCGAACGATATTATATCAAAGAAAGATAAGAAGAATATCGAAACAAATAAAAGCAATATACCTGAATGTAAGGAAATTGTTTGATAAAGATCCAGAGCACGATGAAGATCGACGATAAAGAAACACGATGAAGATCGATGACAATCGAGAAGATTGAATACAAAACGCGTCCTTGAATCGAGAAGATCGATAAACTAAGATTAGTAATATCAGAATGAAAGTGGAGAAGAAATTAAGGCGAAAATTTAAATTTTACATAAGTTTGTTCTTAGAAGGAAAAAATAAAGCTCGCGTCCTTCAAAGGAAAAATAATAATCCGTATCCGTAGGCCTAAAAAGAAAAGTAAAAACTTCCTCCAGCTCATTTTCTTGTTTTATTTATTTATTTAAAGACTAATAAAAGCAAACAATTGCCAAATGAAAATAAATTCAGAAAAAAAGATCGTGAAGTTTTTTTTAAACTAAAAATGAATGAATTTAGATGAAAATAAATTCAAGAAGATAATAAATAAATAAATAGTTTTACTCAGCCCACAAATTCACAAGCTCGATACCATAGCCTAAATAATATCCACTCCTTCCTCTTTCCTCTCTGCTAAAACAAATAATGCAATTCTCTTTTAAAAAACAAAAAACAAAATCAGCATAAACATTTTAAAACAAAATGTGATTCGAACTCATGGTGAGTTGCTGAAGTTGAGGGTAGGAAGTGGCGAGGGTTTGTATTTCGTTGCGGTGACGAAGATTGAGGCTGTTGGTTGCGATTTTGGGTAGAGTTAATTTGTGTTCAGTCACAACTCAGCGGTGTTCGAGCGTGGTTTGCTACGATGGGAATTGGGGTATGGAGTTATGGATCTACGGGTTTGCTGAGGAAGGTGGAGCAGTTGCTGTTTTGATGTGTCGAGGAGGGTGGAAGTTGATGGGTTGACTTCTGGATAGTGAATCGCTGAATGTCGTGATCAGGTTATGAATGGCAGAGGTGATTGTTGGTGTAGGATTTTTTTTGAGGTGGTCGGAGGTTGGGGAACGTTTTGGAATTGGTTGCTGGGTTGTGAAAAGTTTGGTTTGAGAAGTTGGAGGCAATTTGATGGCCGAGGTTGCAATGGAGAGAGGCCGCGACTAGTGGAAGGTAAGTGTGGTTTGCTGTTATAGTTATGGAAAGGGGCAGCAGATGTTGGAGAGAAGAGTGTTAGAAGTTGAAGTGCTTGCAGTGGTTAGCAGTTTAGAGGTGAATGGTAGTGGAAGTTGTAGGCAAATGGTTGATGAGGAAGTGCACAGTGGTGATTGTGAAGTTGTGACAGTAGTTGGATCTGATGGAGGTATGTTAGAAGACAGGGTGGTGATATATATGGCAGTGTTTGGGTGGGTGGAGTAGTAGGGTTGTAGTTGATGGAGGGGTGATCAGCGATGATGTGAGTTTACGTGCACAGTTTGCAGTAGCGAGGTGGAGGATGGAGTTTGAAATTTGAAGTGCAATATTTTGTTGCTATGGTGGAGCAGAGATGGTTGGAGGAATTATTGAAAGTGTGGATTGATTTTTGGCTATGATGATGTGTTTGAATACAAGGCAGAGGGATGTTTGTAGGAGATGTGCAGTTTCTGGTAGAAGTGTGAGGAGGCAGCAAGTAGAAATTCATACAGTGGGAATGTATGGCAACAATGTTGGTGGTGTGAAGGTGTTGTTTGATGTGGTTGATGTTATGAAGTTGTAATGTGGTGACAGGGTTGATGCATGAAGTGGCAGTGAAATTGGATGTATGTTGATGTATGTTGTGGATGTATGTGAAGAGTTGATGGCTTTAGCAGGGAGGAGTATGGTCAGGCACAGTTTCGAGCAGTAAGCAGTTGGACAGTGTAAGATGCACAGAGATGTTGTACGGATAGTTTGAGTGGTTTGCATTATGTAAGTGTGGGAAGGAGGAGGAGTATGAAAGCAGAGGTGAAGGCAAAAAAGGATGAAGTGTGGCAGGGAAGTATGATGAGGTGTAGATCGAAAGGAATTGCTTTGAGGAACAGGTGAATGCCTATGGGAGATTGTAGAATTCCTCAAGTAAATGAAGTTGTGATAGTGAATGTAAAGTAAATGGGTTGTAGAATGCTTGCAAATGAACTGTAACAAGTAAATGAATTGTAACAATGAATATGAAAGATGCAGAGCAATATATTTTTCCTTTTTAGTGTTTTTTATGAATAGTAACTAGAGGATGGAATAGCAATACAATGCTGAAAACAGTAAGATAAGTGAAAACAAAAACTTACACAAATCTTCTGAAGAACAGAATATATATATTTATATATTTTAAAATGCAATTCAACACACAAGGTTAAAACACAATAAATAAAATCAAATAAGAATAATTCGAAGAGTAAAACTAAAATCAAATTTCAAATCCCCAGTCTTGTTGAATAACGGCGGAATTTCCTATCAAGTTAGAAAATCTCTTTTAAAATTGTAATAAAAATAAACGTAAGCGCACATTGTACAATTGTAATACATATGCGAGTAAGGGTCAATTCATAGGAAAATTAATTAATTTTTAATCCTACTCAATCAAATTAAACAAAGCTTGAGATTATGTTGAGTAAAATTTCTAAAAACTAACAAAAAAATAAAAGTAAATAAAAATATGAGAGTAGAAGGTAATCTAGAGGCAAATCCTTTCTCATGATCACACAAATCAATATAATGAAATTATGATCCCTCTTTTTAGTTATTTATGAATTTAGTTGATGTGTTTATCCTAAGTATGGTCTATTTGTGCTATTAATTAGCCCAACATAAACCATCAAACTTTAACACGCCGTCCAAACCACTAGTCAACTCTCTTGAGAATGATAAGGAAATTAAAAATAAAATCTGTTCTAAGCATGATTTATTTACTATTGATTAGTAATATAGACCATCAGATTTTGATTGTAAATTCACTCCATTATCAAAATCATATGTAGATGAAGAGGTAATTTGTGTTTATGTTTGTTTAAGTATAGCATATTTGGTGTCAACAACATAGGCTATCGAATTCAGTATTAAACAACAAAATTTTACCACATCAAAAAATTTCATTAAGCACAAAAAGAAATCAAACGAAATCGCTATGTTAACTTTATGAGATTCAAGAGAGTTCCAACACCCCTAAATTGAATGTTTTTAGCTTCTTATATTTGAATTCATTATAACACAGAGTGATTGCAACATAAACATAAACAAAAGGAAAAGGAAAGCTAACTAAAATGCATGTAAATATATCTAATCTACTTGCATGAAATAAAAATACACTAATTGCATAATGTAAAGAGCAATAATTAAAAGAGAATGAAATTAAATTGCATAAATAAAATTACATAAGAGTAAAAGACTAAAAATCCATCAAAGAGAGAAAGAGAGTTTATGTTTATAATTTATGGCTACAGCTAAACTAACTAAAGAGAAGGTAAGAGCTCTCTACATAAAACATAGGGAGGTATATATACATGTCTAAAACCATAATCCATATTTTAGGGAGCTACCCAAAATGCATTTTAGTAAGTGTAACCTCTAAGTAATTATTAGCTTCTACCTAATCCACCATTAACATTTGCATGTGCATTTTAATCTCCATTTAGCTTTTAATTGTGGTCCATGAGTTAGTGGGTAGGTGGGCTCCTCCATGTTGCATGAATTCATTTATTTCTTTATTCTTTTATCTTCCAACCTTTGTGCATGCATACATATATGATGCCTCTTCCATTTTCGATCCAAATTCTTATCAATAAAACTAAAATATGCAAATAAATATTCTCAAAATTAATACATGCACAAAATTACCATTTTGCTCCTAAATAAAGATGAATGAATGATGATTTGATGACGTTTGGATTTTGGTAAAAACATGTAATAATACCCTAATACGATCATTATTTAATTAAAATGAGACTAAATATGTGAGTATAAATATACGCTTTTACATGCATATCAGTTCCTTACCGATCTCTAAAGGTGGTGTGAAGTATGCCATTGTCGTAGTTGATTACTTCACTAAATAGATCGAAGCATAAACTTTAGCCACGATCATAGCAAAGAAAGTAATCAACTTCATCGTTCGGAACATCATTTGCCGTTTTGGTCTTCCTTGAACTATTGTAACTGATAATGGGACTAATTTGACAGTGCAGAATTCAAAGACTTATGCCATCGGCATCATATTGAAAAAAGATTTGCGGTAGTTACTCACCCTCAAATAAATGGACAAGTTGAAGTTGTAAGCAAAATCATAAAGTTCATTCTGAAGAAGCATTTGGAAAAGGCTAGAGGCAAGTGGGCGGATGAACTCCCGACAGCACTATGGGCTTATAGGGCCACCCACAAGTCCATGACTAGCCGTACTCCATTTGCCCTTCCTTACGGTTTTGAAGCCATAATTCCTATTGAATTCGAAGTCCCTTCTCATCAAGTAACCTACTAGATCCCAGAATGAATAAGGATCTTCTCTTGGAATCTCTAGAATTTGTAGATGAGAAACGCGAAGGAGCCGATTTGAGGGCAGTTGCATACCGGCAGCGAGTCGCTCGATATTACAATGTTAAATTCCGACCTAGAACCTTTGAAACTGGCGATCTTGTCTTGAAACGAGTTTTTCTTGCCTTTTGAATATGAATCCTACTTGAGAAGGACCGTATATCATTGAATAGAGGCTTAGAGAGGAAACTTTCAAGATAGCGACTATGATGGCGTCACACTCCCAAAGGCATGGAATAATGAGCATTTATAATGGTATTTCACTTAGTTATTCTTTTTCATTCGGTTGTATTCAATTTTCGAATTTGCTTTAGCATTTGACTTTCCATATATGTTAAGACAGATTATGTCATTTCTTTTCGTTTATCAAATAAATTTTGAAAATTCCTTCATACTTGCGATTGCTATAACATTACACATTAATTGCGATACTCAATTAACTAATATTGATATATCCAAGAAGGTTCCCTTAGTTCGTATCCAGCTGATTACATAAGTTCACGATTGTACTAAACGAAATGAGAACGGTCCGACCGTTCATTTGATGATTCTCACTCACAACCCGATGGATAGAATACCTAATGAGGATGAATGTGACTGGACCATCCCAAGACCAAATTAATCATATCGAATGATTGGACAAATATGAATCAAAAGTGATTATGACACGATCGATCTCTTACTATGTTAAACCCTGGATTAGGGGGAAAATCAATCAATTATGGAAAGTATGGTCCGACTATTTTCCAAAATAACTCTAAGTCCCCAGAGTGTGGATTGGAGTATAAACAAGAATGGGTGTGATCTGACCACTAGCCAACTAACTCTTATCCCCAAAGTGCAGATATGAGTATAAACAAATAGATGAATGCGGCTCGACCACTCATTATTCCATGAACTCCAGGCCAAAACCAACAGGATGAGCATAAACTCCGGCCTAAAATTGATAGGAGGAGTATAAACTCATTAAGGATGGAGTTCGACCATCCGCTATCTAACTCCGCTAACCCAAGACTAGGGGCAGGAGTATAATCGCTCAAACTGTAGAATCCGACATCATAACATTAGGGTCGAGCCACTGTTCGGTACGATTTAAGGCCATGACCACATGAAGGCCTTAGGATAGAATTAACGGATTATCATCCAAGTAAAGAGCAATGAATTACAAGTACATTGAATGGAAAAAAATAGCTTGACTACTTAGACAAATTTCACACAAGAGTTCGATAGAAAACATAGAACTTTTATTTGCATGTTAAACTTTAAAATTATGATACAAGTTTATTCAAAAAAAGGGAACTATACCCACATATTCATAGCCAACAAAAGAGAAAAACAGCTGTGCAAATTATATACAAACCAAGCCAGAGTGATGACTGCTTCTACCCATTATCCTTTCTGATTTCTTAAAAGTGCCACTACCCGAATTTCCACCTATTCTTTTCCTTGATCCTTTGCCACCTTTAGCAGGAGAGCTTTCAGAAGTAGGAGGGAATTCTATGGGAGCTGACCTACCGGCTGGAATGATTTGTAGAGGGATGAGATTTGGAACATCGATGACCACATCAGCGGGTTCAGCCTTAGCTTTTTTCTTCAACAACCCCTCTCTCTCTCTCGATGCGCACTTTTAAGCTGAGCTCATCGGTATGTTCATTGGCGCCCGTAATCACAATGTCATCTGATTCATCTGGAAAAAATGGGTCTTCATCCTTGTCATCATCAAGTGCTTTGATAACTTGAGCGTCGGGCTCTAGAGCGTCGGAGGCCGTCAGAATCTCAATAGATGTCGATTGTTGCTCCACGGTGGCACTGCTTCTTGGATTTTAGCTGGAACTTAGGAGAACTGTAGACTAGTAAAGACAAGAGAATAAGCCCATGACTATTGGGCATGAATAACGAGGTCTCTCGAAAAGTGGAGAATAAAGCGGAATACTTGAGTCCGGTTGACTCTTAGTTGTCACCAGAGTGCTCCCCCATAGGATAGGAGTCAGCACCTTAGATTGATGAATGGGTCTATCTGGATCGTAGCTTAGATCATGTCCAGGGCCGAGAGAAACTTACGCTTTGGCCGATTGAGAAGAGGAGGGGCCCTTGGGATCGAACTTCTAGGACTCGGCAGTGTTTTTCCCTTTATCGGAGGGTGCTAGGATGTCAAAATATCAGGGTCTTGCTGCACCAAGGTCTAAAGATTCATCCCTAAGCTTCTCTTTATCTAAATCATTACCGAGGGTTTTCATTTCGACAATAACGTACTCGCAAGCTTTGATGAGCGACTTGACATAGCCCTCTTCAAGAAAACTCAAGTCGCGATGGATAAGAACTTTAGCATTATATTCAATGATCAGAGGATTGAACATGCCCTTAATTTTATTTCGACCAACTTCCATGGCATCTTCTAATTGTGCCTCGATATGTTCTCTAGTCTCATTATCGGTCACTTCTCTTGCCTCTTCCTTGAGGACTTCGATTTGAGCGAGTTGTTCGTCAAGCTTAATTTTTAGTCCCGACGCTTCAACAACCTCTTCGCAATACCTTTACGACTCCTCCTGAGCTTCGATTTTCTCTTCCCTTCCCTTTTAAGGAGTTCTTCAAGCTCCTCAACGTAGTGGACAAATATATTTTTCTCCTTTTGCAAGGTATTTTTTCTAAGGCAGACACAGTGCTGCAGCTGAGGGCGACATCTACTTCCTTTTATAGACAGCTTCTAGGCGACTCACCGCCTCAGATGTTTCCTGGCACTTTTTTGCCTCGGTTAGTTTCACTGTCAACTTCAAGTTCTAATTATTCTGATGTTTAATTATATCTTTGTCATGGATCGCCTCTAGCTTGAGATGATCGATTTCATCCTGTCGCTCGATAGACACCTTAGAGATCATTTCGACTAAGTGTTGGAAAGATTCATGTTGCACAAAAATGTTGTTGACGCATGCGAGGGAACTCGCTTTGGCAGTCCTTGGGATTGTATGAACGAAGGGAAGGAACTTAAGCCCATCGAAGCAAATATTTGGGAAATTGACCTTTAAGTTCGGCCAATTTTTCCGCCATGGGAGCCTCAGGAGCTGCAGTCGGCAAAGATGGATCATAAGTAACGATCGGGTGTTTGGTCGACCTTCTCACGGCACTATTTGGAGCTAGATGAATACGAATATTGCTCAGGCAGTACAACAACTTAAGGACCATGAAAAGAAGTCCAATTGCAACTATGCTCGGGAAGATTATGCTGGACTTCCTGACGAGACAACTGAGACTGGGACTTTTGTTTGGAAGATGAAGATTCCCTCGAATGACGGCTTCTTTCCCAGCCATCATCTCGCTCTTTGCGCTTACTCGATTCTGAACTACAGCTGGATCTGTACTGCGTTGAGGAACCCCTCAAACAATCGAAAGCACAGGATTAAGAGATCATACCTGCAGACCAAACAAAAGTATATGAGTGACCATTGAAAAAAAGATAGATGAAAATCATGCGGTGAAGTGCGAGTGATTGTGAGTGTCTTAGTGTCCCCCCCGACGGACCAGTTACTGCAGCCTTACTCATTGGAGTTTTCTCCCTTTTACCACTGAGAAGAATGCCATGACCACTTCTGGTCGGAGAATTGAACCCTCCAGCATTGATGTTAGGAAAGCTATAAGTCATGATGTCATCTGGGATTGTAAGGTTCGAGGACCCTTCCATCGAACTTTCTAAATGTTAAGAGGAAGACTCTTCGTTGATGGAAGTGATAATAAATTTAGGCTCTTTAGCCGTTTTTCTCCTACGGAGTTTATATGCAATCTTTTTTCTTCTCCTTACTAGTATGTGAAGTTGTGCACCTTTTGACGGTTCGACCACGGGTGCATTGCTCGGACCTCTGTCAGCATCGCTGGGCTTGTTGACTTCGGCACCCCTGATTTCTTCGATGTCATCCTGAGTCCCTTCAACTGGGGGCACGACAGGGTTATTGGCATTATCTTCTTGTTTTGCAACATTTCTTGGTGATGCAGTGCTTCCTAAATGCCTAATGCTGCGATCTTCTTCCAACGGCCCAAATAAAGTTAGCCATTCATCGTTTACAAGGAATCTAATGTCCCTGTCTTTAATCGGGGTGACACAAATTGTAGAAATTTCCCTTGAGAAACTATTTTCCTCTAGACGTGGATGGACGCCTGTAGATTTTCAAAATATTAGTTGGTTCAGAATATGACTTGGACTGAGGAATTTGAGAATAAAGTGAAGATGACAGTTACATCCTTCCAACTATTGCCTCGCAAAGCCAGGAAGACATCGAACATAGAACCATTCATGTTTAAAGAGGATGAGTTCGTTCCATGTGCCAGTTAAGACTTGAAAGTTGGGCGATGAACCCGATATCCTCAAGAGATGGCGAGCAGAATAGAACATTCATAAATAGCTTGAAGGTGTCATGAAGAAAGGCATAGCTGTTCGGGTGTAGTTGAGTGGGAGCTATTCCAAAATTTTTAGCATTTCCTAGATAAATGATTTGAAGGGTGGAATGCATCTGGCCCAACACATGAACTTATTGCATGTTGTGTACCCCTCCGAGGACAAATGAGCCCTATCATTCACTGAAGGAATCAGAACATCTCCAAATGGAATTCCATGTCTAGAGAATAGTCTATGAAGAGAGGATCCTGGAGGCTTGGGAATCCGTCGGACTATCTACGAATATAGCACCTTCTACAGCATCGGGGGCAGGATTTACGTCTTCCATCGGGAGAACGGGAACATCATAAAAAAGGTCGACTGACGGGTCGAAAACCTTTGGTTGTTTAGTTTAACGATAAGGGGAAAGTCTATCAGATATAGTTGCAAAACTAGATTCGGCTCTAGGGTTTCCATATTGTGAAGTTGGTCCAGAGGACATCGCAACTAGACGCTCTAAACGTTTGAAGTCCATATCAACTAAACTCAGTAAATATTTGAGATTAGAAAATTTTACCTGTCCCTCTGTGTTAAGTGTAAACTAGTATGGTGTAGTGTCGTGCAGTAAAGAGATAAGCAGTTCAAAATTAAAAGTAGAAGTAAACGACGAGACTTTTGATTCCAACAAGAGCGACCGTCATCGTTGACCATCTCAACTAGCGTTTAGATTGATTGGTTGTGTAAGCTTTGGGATCGACCATCATCTTGTCAAAGCATGAAGTCTATTATTAGAGTCTGTATGCTAAATTTCAGTTCATGTCCTAAGTCCCGGAAGTTTAGTCGTTCAATTTTGAGTTCATTATTGGATATGCAAATCCTGTTGATCATTATCATGATATATACAAGTTCATTGGGGTAAGATTTGTTCTACTGGTTCAAACAAATGAATATGGATTAGTTTTCAAGTTCAATTCGAATTTTAGGATCACCAAGTACAAATAACCAATCCTTATTTTAGCCGATCCCTGTAACAATCGACCCATATTAAATGCCTACAGTCGATCCTTATCCCAAAGAAAAACTACCAATCCCTCCATCCACAATACTCCACTGCCGATCCCTATACTTGGTTGCATTCATAACTCTCCAACATTTCAATTGATCCATCCTCTACTTAGCAAAGCAGACGATCTCTCAACTCAACCATCCTACCGATCTCTCCATATAAGCCACTGAACCCTTTTCTCAAACGTTTTCATGCTTTCCCACAAGTATTTTAACCGATCCCTACGTTTCCTTTATCCTACCCTCCTTTATTCCTTCTTTGATCCTACTTTGACGAACCCTACTCAATCATACATCATGCCTCCCCCAAACAACTTCGACCATCACCTCTCCTCTATGACGAACTTCAACCCATCCATAAACGTAATAGAACCCATCATCTCGTCATAAAATTAAAGGTTAAAGGCGAGAAAACCTACCTAAGTATATGAGAGTGAGTTGTTTGAGGAGAAGTACTAGATTACAACTCAAATTTGAGACAAAATGATGATCTAAGGAAAAATAGGAAGGCGAGTTTATAGATGGTGACGATGTTTGATTCCAAAGGTAGGGGTCGGGTCTTCAAATTAACAGGGGTTCAGGACCAAGCTTTGAGGAAGATGGAAAGTAAAAGGTAAATGGGGAGGAGATGAATAAGTGAGGGTTAAAGGAAAAGGCACTAGCTTATATATGGGGACAAGGGTTCGGCCCGCGTCTTCGTTCCTTACGAAGTCAAAGCAAAGAAGGGAGGGATCGGCTAAGAGAATGTTGATCCCTTTAAGTGCAAAAAAACAGAGAGAAGTAAGGAAGGATCGGCAAGGAGAATACTAATCCATACATAAGAATAGAAAAGGAAGAAAAAAAGGGATCGACTATAGGTTTTTATGCATGTAAACATTGACATGAAAATTATGTAAAGCACATATATACAAAGTGCACTGAATTTGCATTTAACTCAATGAAAATTAGCGACAACCCATGAGCATACAAACGCGTCTGGGAGCCAATGACCAGAACGTGTACCTGAATGTACATGTGTATATTCTAAAATTTCAATTTTTGAAGTCGATGGAAGTTAAATTAAAACATAAAGCTTTCAAGTTCGAGATTGGATTGGATAGCCAATGTTTACTAGTCTCGTAGAACCACTTTGGGAAAATAATTCGACGAAAGGATACCGACTATTTAGAAAACTAGATGTATTTCTTTCCGATGGCTCAAACCTGCTTTGATTCAAAGTACGTCATATTCAACACAAGACTTACTTTTGAGGGCAAGTGTTATTCGGATTTTTGACCCGGCTATATTCGAACTGATTGGATAAGTTAGATTCAATTAATGTCAAGGCCAATAAGTCCAAGGTGATGAATGTAGGGTCTAGAGGTCAAGTATAGATGATAGTATAAAGCCGTGATCGAATGGAATTGAGAGATATGCAATGCAGAATGTTTGAAGTATGGAATATGATTCAACATATAGGAGGGATCGGTTATAATCAACCTCCAACATAGGGATCAATATATTTTAGGAAGTAAGTGGAGTTCAATAGAAAATGATTAATATCTCAATATCCATAAGTCCAATGCTTATGAAATTTTATGAGCAATATGATGGAACCCTAAGGAGTCTACCCTAGGGAACGCACCTTAAAAGGATGGAGTAAAAAGGATCGGTCCTTTTCCCTCGATAGGAATCGGTAGAAATTAGAAGGAAACCCATATTGAAGTAAAGATTGAGCAATAACTCAAGTTTTACTAATCCAATTGGAATGAAATTTGGAGGCTAAGCATATTTCGACATAGGAAGTTACCTTAGGGAACACATGTCCAAATTCCATCAAAATCGAGATCGATATCGATCCATATTCTTTAGAATTTAGGCCATGCGATCCCTTTTAGGGGTCCATACAGTTTTGGAGATCCTTCTACCGAATTTTCAAGGATATATTTTGTCATTTTCATCTATAAATACATGTTTGGTTGTTCATTTTCGTGACTTTATAATACATGTTTGGTTGTTCATTTTCGTGACTTTATAATGTTTGGTTGTTCATCTGATCCCTATTGTACTCAGTCTACAAAGTGATTAATAAAGCAATCTATTCAAAGTGGACATAGGCAAACAACGTCGAACCACTATAAATCACTGTGTTTGTATTCTTGCTTTGATTTTCTTCTATTAAATTGTTTAATTCCTCCATTTTCATTTTATATTCATCATTTGTTTCTCTTCAAAGCTTATATTGGGTGTTTGTGCTAACTTTTGGTGCAAACAATTAATGTATGTTTACATAAGTTAAATAAATTAAAATGATGTTACAAAATTATATTTGAAGTATAAGTGGGATAGATTAGTTACACTCACTTGTACATAATTCCAAACCCCTCTCCACATTGTTTTATATGATACTGATAGGTTGATGGATCATGGAATAAAACTAACTTAAGTGATGTCGACGGCGTGGATGACGGAAGCATTGCCAATGTATATATTACATATATGTTCATTTAATATTATAGCGGGTCATGTGTAGTTTGGATTGACAATTGTATATTATATGGGTCTATGACCTTGAATATGTTATAAAGATTGGTTTGGATATAAGTTGGTTTTTATATTATATGTTGGTCATTCCATTGTGAGTTTGAAAGGATAAGTTAGAGTTAACAACTTGTTTCTTGTTATCATAACTTAACAATCTATAGTTTTCGATTTTTCAAGCTTGGAACATTGGTTCGAGTATTAAATCGAAGGGTCAAAAAAGGTGGGTTGTTACATACATGACATAGACATATACATTATATATTTTATATTACACCTTTTATAGTATATACAACAATTATGCATGTTTGATTTGATTAATTTTAGTAATTAATTTATACACGTATACATATAATAAAATTATATACATCATCTTCATAACAATTTATAACAATAATAGATTATTATAATATAGCACTTAGGTCCAAGCTACAATTCATCCTTTTGTGACTCATAGGTGTGACTTAATCATTAATTAATATTTAAACTATTTAAATATATAAAAGCCTCTATGAATTTTGCATAAGCACAGTAAAGGTTATGAAGTCACAAATCTATCGATCATCTAGGCGAAGTCCTACTTCATAATCATTTAAAAGATGCATTGTTATCAATGATATTTGTATATGTTTTGTCTCTTCATCAAAACCATGTCACTTAGACATTTAGGGTGAGATCATTGGTCAAAATCATAATAATGCCATTATTTAAGTGCGAAGTTGTGCTTTGAAGTCACTTAGTTCAATCAATAATAATTATCGGTTAACTAAATTTACTCTGGCCAGAGCTTTCTAACTTCGAGCTAGAAAACCATTTATGGTAATACTAACCTTATATATAGAAGGAGAGGAATTTTCCGCTGAGCAGTGTTTCACTTTGAATATCTAATCTCATGCTCAACTATGGACTTAACATAAAGTCATATAATGTGATTAACTATCATCAAACTAGGGCTTCGATAAACTAGATCCACGGTATTCTCAAGTCAAAAGACTACTGCATATCATCTTGTGAGATTATGTATTTTGAAGACTCTCGGTAACAGCTACAAGTACATAAACCTCTGGTGTCCAAAATGGTAATGAATAAATCATCATCCATATGGAGAGCATTAGGTATACTATTCTCATATATGAATCAATATCCCTTTCTCTAATTACCTTGACTAGGGACATTTGAGGATAAGTATTTATTTGTATATATAGATCATTACTCATGATTATATACACATTCGTTACTATGATCAGTTAACTCCGCACTTTTTAGGATTTTTTATTGTATGCATAGAATGAAATCATCAACTTTGAATTATAGATATAGGCATACATACTAGAAATAAAAACTAGAAAAACATACTCCCAATTTACACAAGAATCATACATAAGAGTTAAGTGAAAAACTATATAATCAAAATTACATAATTGCCCCTAGGACATACCCTCAACTCTATTAATTTATTCTTGTAACTGTTAAGTGGGAAAGACTTGCCATACTATATATTATGCTCTCTTATTTCATGTTCAATATCAGATGATGGGTTAGGGCTTCATTTAAGATAAAGGTAGAATATTTTAATGATAACTTTGTTAATGAATGTTTGGATTGCATAACAAATGAACCAATATATATATATATATATATATATATATAGTAATACAAAAGTTGGATTGAATTGTGTGACTATCACTGATTTTGACTGCGTTGATGCGTGAAAGCTATGTTAGGATGATAAAGATCAAGTTCGGATGGTTGTTATGTGATTATAGTCACCAGGTTTGTTTATCAGTGTTTAATGTCTCAAAGTTATTCATTGAGTTACCTTACAAAAGAGGTACTCATACAAAAGGCGAATAACTTACAAAAAAAGCTTGAACAAGAGTAGTGAGGCATGCGATCGAAGTGGTGCCATGACACATAGCTGAGCGACTAGGCGAATGGTTAAGAACGAGCCATATATGAGTGGAAGAGTGGAGAAAACAAAGGGAAGAGATCGAAAATCCCATCCAACTCCGCGAAATGGTCCACTTGGGTTAGACATAGGCGACTGGCCAATGGAACCAGTTGACTGGTTAGGAGTCTAACCTATAGTAGAAATAACATTGACCCATGTTTAACAGAATGGTGGGAATCAACCAGTCAACTAAACAAGGAATCAATTGACTAGTTGATCAACCTTGTTGCCGAAGGATTACTTGGAGGATTATTTTCTCAACTAGGGGATCTTGCGATGCATTTTAGGAAGATTTGAACAATGTAAGGAAGTTCAGGAGGATGCATTAGTGGCATTGGACGACAAGGAAGCCATGGGAGATGCTTAATGCGCTCGGTTCATATAATGATTCTGATACAGTCATTCAGTGGTTTTCATAACGAGATGACTAGGGTGTTTGATATATGGTTTCATACGATCTGTGCAGTTAAAGCGCTCGGCAGATTCAAAGCGTTGGAGGTGCAAAAAGTCATAGCGGGGATACAGCGGGGATATAGCGGATAGCTCTAAAATAGCATATAAAACTCATACTTAATGTTTTTACAAATATATAAATGATAATTAAATGAAAAATTATCATTCAATTGAATTATGATTAATACATAAATGATTTAAACAAAAAACATGTGCGAATATACTTTAAATAAACGTAAAACTGTTATATAACATAATTGAATTTAGTAGAATATTAGAGTATTTTCATTTCTGAAAATATATTAAAAATTAAATCAAATAAATTAGTTTAATAATTTTTATAATGTATAAATGCAATTTTTTAATTCATTTTATTAAAGAAGATATAGCGGAAATAGCAAAATACAACGGGAATAACGGGATATAGCGAGGATTAAAGCAGAAAGGCTATATTTTGGGGCTACATGAAAAAATCGTAGCGGTAGAAATCCGCTATGAGATATTGCGGGGTTATAGCGGGGTAATAGCGGGGCATTAACTACACAGCATACGACATATAGTATATACGAAGTTTGTAACAACCCACCTTTTTGGACGGTTTAAATCAACCATAAACCACACATGTCAGACTCAAACCATTCAAAAGGGAAGATTGTTATAGGGTAAATAAGAAAATCAGAGAAAGAAAGAAAACAAACACGGAATCTTACAGCATAATGAAAAAATATAATAATCAAATAAACAGTTCGTAAAACTGTTTTACAAATAACATTTGATTACACTTTTAAAATACAGATAAGAGTACATACAACGGTAATAAATAAACAATGCAGTGGAACAACATGATGCAGTGGAACTATTATAATAAATAATAATAGTACTAAATCTTCGTCTTCGTCCTCTGAAAGCAGTCTTCGATATACTGAAAGCTCAGAGTGACTCGAGCGAATTGAAAAGACAAAACACTCGAGTCAGAACTAAAAGATCTTATGTAAGTTAAATCAATAGTAAACAAATATGAGTGCAATGGCGTCGAAGATGTTTATGGGGTTTGACATCTCCTATCATGTGTCTAAGGTGACTGCAATAACTTAAGAGATGTTCGGGATTTCCATCTCCTAAGGATCCGTTAAACTATCTACATACATAGTACATTACGCTATTATAATAGTGTCTACGGTAAAGTAAAGTATTAAAATAGCATTAAGGCGTTACCTATATCCCCCTTAACACATTTTATATACTCGTAGTCTATACAGTACCGTAAGCTTCACCAAACTGGTGGTTTACCCAAAGGGCACTACATAGGTATGGTACAAAACAAACTCGTAAAAGGTGCAATAAGGCATGTGATAAGGCGCGCAGGACAATGCCCAGGGTATAATACTACCGTTTTGCATATCCGGACTGGTGGTAACGCATAGCAGCTACTACCGTCCACCTCGGAACACACTCCCATAATCAAAATCAAGGTGTGGCCACCAAATCAATTACAAATTCATAACATGGTATCGAAGAAATATGTCCGATAGGAGGTGTGACCTCACTAGGCCCAGCATGGCTCCTGTTAGCCACATCAAGCCGACTCACGGGAGTCCGGGATATGTAAATACCTCATATAACGTTCGCTAAACCATCATACTTCATTCTGGAACCTCCACTACGTACACCGTTGTTAAAGTGGTTTTCAGTATTAGCAGAGAGTATAACAATATCTGATCTCGGTCTCTTTAACAACCAAACGCTCATTTCATACAAGATGGTTCTTTTACATTTCCAAACCAATTCATAATTAATATCAAAATATCATATTCAATTCAAACCATATCACTTTCGAAATCATATTCTCTTTCGAAATCATATTTACCAAATAGGTTAAATCCTCATTTCAAAATCATCATATTTACTCAAATATGTCATTTCACTAGTAATTATTATTCCAAATCCCAACTTAGGTTATAGATCATTCAATCATATTTGCTTTTAAATTAAGGATTTAAATATAAACAATTCAACCTTACACCATTAGAAATTTTAAAATATAGTTTAAATAGTCATAAGTAGTTTAAAATAGTTGGAATAGTTTAAATAGATTTAAGATAGTTTGAATAGATTTAAGATAGATTTAAAACCAATTAAATCGGATTAAATAGACTATAATAGATTAAAAATAAGTTAAAATAGTTCAAATAGATTAAAATAGTTCAAAATAGATTAAATTAGTTTAACAGTTTGAAAATCCCAATAATCAGGATTTTTGAAATAATATTAAACAGTTTATATTAAAATAATTAATTTAAAATTGATATCAAAGTTAAGCTATTTCTTTCATTTCAACAAATCTGGACCATATCCAGATTTCGACCAACTAAATTTTCTTTCAGTTCAAATTCCATAAAAATCATTTTAAGTTATATCGATTTCAAACTCATGTTGAAGTAAAATTTTAAAGCACTTCAATTTCATAGATTTCAAAATTTAAAACGTTCAAATATTTTTAATAATTCAATTTCGATAACCTCATTTATGTTTCGAATTCCAACTTTGAAATTTCTATTTTTATTTTTCAAACAATTCGTTACCAACTCCAATTTCAACATTTAAAGCTTGGATTTTCAAAGTAATTCGGTTTATATAATTCAAATTTTATTTCGAAATATCATTTAACTGAATTCAAAATTTAAGTATTTAAATTTTTAATTTAACCAATCTGGTGTCTGTATATAATTTTCTACCGTATGGTCAAGTGATACGGAAGTATATCATTTCAACCCGCAATGATTTAAATTTACGGGTATATATCATTTCAACCCGCAATTCCAAATTAAAATAAAGTCCATAAAATCGCTCAAGTTTATCATTTCAACCCATAACGATTTTTCCCTAATCTATAGATCGTTCGGGTATGTGTCATTCAACCTATAGGGATTTTCTAACAATAACAAAGGGAACTCGCAGTGTTATAACAATACAAATATAACATCCAGCCATCCAATATCAATAAATCAAACATCCATCATAATAACTATAACAATAATTTACTGATTATCAATAACAGGTATTAACTGGAAATTTTAAAGTTCAATGTTAAATTAAATGGTGATTAAATTCAAATAAATTTATATTTAACTGGAATGACAATTTAAATATACCAAACATCAACTAATCAATTTCTAATCACATCATAAATTTAATTTAACTAACATAAGATAATTTAGTAGTTGTGAGTGGGTTAAAACACTCACATTTGATTTCAAACCAATTTGAAATCCAAAATAAGGCCCAAAACTGAATAGTCTTAGAATTCGTTCAAACTAGTTCCAAAATGTCTAGAATTTCGATATGATCCCAACAGAACAAACCGTGCACGAATCTGACATAGTATGCGAAAGTTACGACGATTAGAAGTTTGGAAATTAGAGTTAAAATAAAATAAAACAACAAAACAAAATCACAAGCTTACACGTCAGCGACTAAGCGGTTGCTCGAACCCTAGCATGAAATAGCGCTCGACCCCAGACAAATCGAACTGCAGCCGCCTTTACCATCTGTCGTTGACCACCTATTGCCGCCAACGCACTCGACTTCGTCCAGATCCATCAACGCCAATAAACTCGGCGCCCCAAGCCGCCCCTACGACCCTTAGATGAACGCCTCCATGTCCAAGGTGACGTAGCCTTTGCCCTAGGGTTAAACCCTAATCGAAAATTTCACCGTCGATCCGACAAATTTTAAGGTGAATGAAACCGATGGATGCACTCAGCTCGACGACATCTACAAGCCCATACCTTCCGATTGAACCCTCGTCCAACATCCACCGTCCAATCCAACAACCCAATATGGACGACCATGGATAAATGACCAATTTTCGGTCAAATGAAAACCCGATTGCAAAAATGAACAATAGATTGAAGTTGCGCTCGTCGAGAGCTTCGAACCGGTATATAATATGACGAAGTTTGGAGAGTTTGAATTTTCAAATTGATTTTGATTTGTATTTGGATTTGGGAATTATGTTTCAGCCATTAAGAAGGGAGAAATGACATAAATTTTAGTAGTATGCCAATGAGAAATAAAAGGCTGTTAGGATTAGAACAAAATTATTATATGAACAAAGCCCGATAAGAAATGAACACGTATCAGATTGGTTCGAAACGACAATCACGACTCGAAAAGCCCGTTTCGTTTTCGAAACGCAAGTAGGTCATCCCATATATCAAAGTAGATGTTTTCGATATTTTTAAACCCAATGGAACACGTTTCAAGTTCTAATTCCATCGTATGAAGAAGTTAGCTTTTAAAATCAGCTTATTTCAATTGAATTAAATTGATTCCTACGCGTTTCAAGCCCGTACGATCAAACGACAAGTCTGATCGCTACGATACTTGAAATCCTATAATAATTCACCGTTATGGATCCGGTGAAACTACTTTCGTCAAAATCCGAGACAGTTGCCAAAATGGCTATTTTCACATTAATTAAATAAATTATTATTAAATTAATTAAATCACCTTTTCTATTCCAATTTTATAATTAACAAATTCTATCATTTTTGATTACTTAGTAACTTATAATCTTTTAAAAATAAGTTTCCATGTCAATTCAATGTTGACTATTACACTAGTTACAATGTTCAGTTTTAATGATAATAAATTTAATTGATTATTAAGTTAAATTTCAATAAATCCATTTATGTATTCTTTCATCTTATTATTCAATTCATTATCATCTTATGGATATAGTTAACATTAGTTTATATGTTATTACATCAAAAATCTACCTTTATCATCTTTATTCATATTAATGCAATATCTAATTACATTTATTGCAATTTATTTCCAATTTAATTTCAACAGATTAAATAAATAGGTAACAAATAACAATTGTCGCCTTTTACTTAATTTAATCACATTTACAAGTTTATTATCTATAAACAATGTTATACCTACTTACACAATATTGATTTTATCCAATTACAATTAATTACACATTATCACAAATTAATATAACATTTAATCTATTTCTTATTTACAATTTATAACCAATTATAACATTTCAATCATTTCAATAAATTGGAATTATATTAAAATAGTTAGCAATTAACTCAAATTAACATTATTACATTTCATTCTAGTTATTATTCTCATTAATAAATCACAAACTTTTTATTTCTTCCAATACTAACACTTACATCTTACTAAATTAAATATTTTTAATTATCGAAAATTATGGGTCATTACAAAGTTAGTCTGTGCTCCTTTGTTACATCCTTGGAACTTGATATTGAGGTAGGAGACGCCCTATCTCGGTAACAATGGCTTTTAGCCTCATGTTACTAGTCATTTTTCTTCTTATGTAACTTGATTGGTAACTTCCCCATAACTTATTAACTTCGTTTAAATGCGATCAAAGACGGTGGTACAAATGCCTCAGCGCATCAACATATTGGTATTATATTAGTTACCACACTCGATGGGTCATGGCCATATTGGGAGACCCGAGGCCCACTAGCTTACGATTTGGTGTTTTACTTATGTTTGGAGTGCCATTATGATTAAAAAGTTTGCTAGAGTTATACATGTTATCTAGCAATGTAGTTGAAATGTGTCAAGTTGTTGTATGTAGGAGAAGATACAGGTTGCGATATTGTTTCATTACCTCATGAGATATCATTTAGTGTACATGTTATATTAATGTATCGATGATCATGCATTCAGTGATATTTCCATTTTTCCAAAAATTATTTTTGGTCCTCTCTATGTTGTCTCTTTTGTCTTTGGATAGATTAACTTAAGGAATGAAACACTATTAGCTAGAGGCGAGCTTTGACGTACTATTACTGCCATTGACGTATCTATCCAGTATTTTTGGATATAGACATGCTAGACTTATTCATGTATATGAGACTTATCATATGGAATTTGATGTACAATATGAATTCCATTTGTTTGGAGTATTTTGTATTATGATAGTTGCATTGTATTTCATATTTATCCATATGTTATCCACCTAGACTTGCACATGTATTTGTAGATATCGCACTTTATTCATTTCGCTGTGAGATTCTCGTGGGACCTATGATATATATGTGATGTTTAGTTATATTTTACCTTTAAAAAGTCTTCATCCATGACATGCAAGAGGATTCGGGCGTCGTTTTATGCATGAAATTTTGGTGTTTTAATGGTGGGTCTTTACACAATCGATTACTCCTTATCCACGATTTGATTGAACGAGTTCCTAAAAATCCACTCTAGTACAAAAACCCCATCACCGATGCACACCAATCACTTTTTCGACCATATTTTACAATGCGTGATTTGATTGACAAACAGTTTTTGCCACTGTAACATAGACAAAGTTCTCTTAGACTTGATATCTTATATCACATATGTCTATAATATTAATATCATTAACTAATAAATGGATTATGCTTTATTAATTAATCAAGGTAAAAAATTCTCTCTTATCCTTATTTTATTGACAAATTTGCACTTTCGATCTATCAACCCCACCAAATTTAATATAATTTAGACATGTTTTTGTTTAAAATTGCACTAATACAGCTAGTTGGTATATAATGGTACAAACTTTCAAACTAACCTCAAATAACAATAAGCGTTGCAAAGTTTGCATGAAGAAAGTATATTGTAATAAAATAAAAATATAGATTGATGACACATTTAGAGCCTATGCTATATACACCACGACGATTACAATTTATCCACTCTTCATTTTATTCAGTCGAATTTAATTAGGTGCTACATATTACTCATACTTTATTTTATACCATCGAAGTCAATCGGTGGTCCACAGTAGATAATTGAATATAAGTACGACATAAACCCACTGTTCGATGTAACTGGACCGTGTAAAAAAAATCAATTATTTATATTACTTAGGGTCGGTCGACAGACGACTGCCGATCAACAGATAACTATTAAATGACTCTAGACAATATGAAGTAGATATTTCAATTATTTTTTTTCGTCTATGGTAAATTGTAGCCCTTGTTAGGGTGTACATAGCATGATTCATATTATCATATATGATAAATTGATCTCAACCGTTCCATATTTTTCAACTTCCTAAAGACAGGTGACATGTTGCATTATATTTCACGTTTGATAGGGGGAGAAGCAGAACCTTTGCCTTTTCCGGCAATTATTTAATGCATTTATACAGCACCTTTATATGTCAAACCTCTGCGTTTTTATTTTCTTTTTGTAATTCCATAAACCCTAGCAAAAACCCCAAAGTTGGTGTTGATATATAATGGGTTCTGTAAACAGCCCATGTCCTTTGGATGTCGAATTCTCATCACAAATTTCTGCTCTTCTTTCTTCTCCATCGCTTCAATCCCAAAATGCACGTCTTTTATCCTTTAGCTTTGGTAATTCCGCTAACCGTATACCTTTCATCTTAAATTGTGTATTTACTGCAGGATTATTACGATGAGCTGATAGAAAAAAGAAAATGTCATGGAATAAGGATAAAGCATAACCATAAGTTCGGGAAAGGTATTCAGTTCATGTTTTTTTTTTTTTGTTTTGTTTTGTTTTGTTTAAGAATGACTTCATTTACTCTTTAACGAAGGCAATTTCTGTCTCCCATGGCATAGAGCCAAGAAATAATCAAAACTACAAACTTTGCCCCAGCTCAGTTATTTTTTTGTTCATTTTAGGTTTTCAGACAATTGCACAAACAGTCCACAAATACACTAAAAACGATTGCTTAGAATTGGGAACAACTTCTCAAAATGAGTTACAACTTACAAGTAACTTGGCCACTCATGGCATAAGGCCAAAACATCAGTTTTGTTGAATCTCCTTCTAACAAAATTATTGCTTAATAGGCGAAATATTTTTTTAACGTAATCATACTCTGCTTTGAATCCTTATCTTGAACCATCCGCCTTCTTTTTGTTTCCATGGAATCAACATTTAACATTGGGTCTGACTATGAGATTGTTTGCCTTGGTCATGTTTGATTTTGGTTGCTGACTAACAGAAGTTTTGATCTTAAAATACATAGATGATGTAATATTATTTTGCTTCATTTCATGCTTATTGTTTTTTTAATTTATCCTTGGGTATGTGTACAATATATCAATATATTTTATGTTTTCATACCATAATATCATGTTTTGATAAATACCTATCTTGTACTACTAAACATGATTTATTTATGTATTTTTTTGAGAGAAGGGGAGAGAGTGCAAAGATGAGAAATTAGGATAAGTAACCACTACCCCTAGTCAAGCCTGTAAAAATCACTAGACCGACACAAGGCGTTAAGTACAGATTAGGGATTAATCGTATAGGCGGTGATTAATTGAGGATTAATCGGAGTTAGACGTTTTGATAACTCGTGCATTTTGAATAAAATTTTGGTGTTTTATTTAGTGTCGATTGATATAAATTGAATTGAAATTTTGGCATTCTGAATGTGCTTAGGAGTAGCAAATGAGGAAAGAGTGTTTAAAACTAGCACATTAATGCTTAAATGTGGCATAGAATCTTAAATAGTGCTTAAATACATGTTTGTTTCTTACATGAAGTGGAAAACCTTGTCTAGGAGGGTCTAGGAAAATTGCTAGGTGGTAAGCCTCGTCCAACACTTAGGCGGAGGCCTAGAAGGATTTTTGCAACTGTGCCTCTAGTAAAAGAAAATTTGCTAAGTAGATCTTCAAATTACATAACACTAAGTCCATAGCAAGTTCTCCATAATTGGTCCAGTCCAACAACAAAAAATCGCACAATAGCAGATCAACATTACAAGCAACTTTTTGGTCATCTGAGCTAGAATTATTACTTTTGTTCATCAATATTTTACTTGCACCAAACTTTCATCCGTTTCAGAAGTATGTTCACCATCAAAAACTCTTATATCTCTTTGCAATCATCTAATTTTGCCAATGATTCCTAGATATAAACTGTTTTTTTATTTGGTTGTAAAAAGGCAAAAAATTGTCAACTAAACATGAAAAAATATTGGTATTTTGGCAATATATAAGTTTGAAACTAGCACAACAGCAGTATTGGTATTTGGCAACTGGTATGGGTTAATTTGTGCTCAAAAGGATAATAAGCATTATTAATATCTAATCTTCTATTCTTATATAGTACATCTGATAATTGATGGAATCATGTGTTTGCTTATGATAATGTTAGAAACTAATAAATGCAGGCATTATAAACGTTGACAATTATTTTAGATCTTGTAATAAATTGTTATGCTGACTATTGGTATTTGCAAGGTTGTAAAAATCGTTAGGCGGACGCTAGGTAGTTAGTACGTGCTAGGAATTAATCGTTTAGGCGGGACTAATCGAGTATTAAGCGAAGTTGGAAATTTTTGATAACTCGTGTATTTTGAATAAAGTTTATTGTTTTATTTAGTGTTGATTGATATTAATTGAAAATTTAATTTTGAATGTACTTAGGAGTAGCCAAGGAGAAGACTACGTAAAACTAGTTCATTGATGCTTATACGTTGCACCGAACCTTAAATAATGCCTAATTAGTGCCTACATACATGTTCTAATTCATGTGTAAATACATATTCTAATTCTTATATGAGGCGGTAAACTTTGTCTAAACGGACCTAGGCAAATCGCTAGGCTGTAAGCCTCGCTTAGCGCCTAGGCGGGGCTAGGCGAAGACCTAGAAGGATTTTTACAATAGTGTGTTTTTGACAAATAATTATAGTTACCTTTAATATATATATGCTCAATACGTTGTGTATTTTTTTTAGTGTAAATGTAAATTTTGTAAAATCTTCTTTCATTTTTGGTTAAGTAATTTGGTGTAATACATGAGATAACTAAAATATGCATAATTTTCTTTGTTACAAATAAATTCGGTATTGATTTGAATCTCGATCATAATGAGATATTGTATTTAAAATGTTTTTCCTCACATAGTTTTCCCTTTTTTTTTATACACAATATCAATACGGTTACGTCTATTTAACTACTCATTATTTATAGTTTTATTTTGTATTCATACGTTTAGTATTTGTGTAACTCCAAGCCTTGAGGATAATTGAAATTTCGAACATGAGTGTGCATTCTATGTAACACTCTTCATTAATAGTACAGATTTGCAGAAACAAAAATGTCATTACACAAGATGACGGTTAAAATCATGGGTTTTAGTTATTAATAATGGAGACATTAAGAATTACATCAATCTTTTGCTTTATAAAATTAGTATATGACACAAACAATGTGCGTACATATTTATGTGATATGGAATGTGTTAAAATAAGAAGAGTGAAAGTATTTGTGCAACGACGATTGAAATGTTGAACATAGTTGGCCATTCTATATAATACACTATATTGACAATATCGATGTGTAGGGCCATCAATGTCAATTTATGGGAAGACAGTTGAAATTGCAGGTTTTAATGGGTTTTGATTTTTATTAATGTAGATTATTCATGTTATAATTTTATATATGAAATCTCTTATTTTTCATTTATATTTTGAAAATTAAGGAGCATTACAATCATTTTAAACTATATAATCTTGTATATCATTTGCAAATTCAATCAAATATCCCGTTGGAATTGAATTTTGATTCACTATGTTGAATTTTATGTAGTTCATTCAAGGCACAAGCCAAAGAACTATAGTGCCGAAATTGTTCTTTTATTTTTTTATTTAGTAGTGAACAAATATTTCTTTATCTTGCAATGTTTCTTCATTTTTCTTTAGTTATTTATTTTTCAAATTTTTAATATCTTTTCTTTTATATATATATTTGTTTATTTCATTGTTTGTTTGAAACAAAAAACTTTGAAGTCACATTCTAGGCCATGATGATGCCAATAGAGTCTAAATGAGCATGAATGTAGCTTAGATGGTTCGAGGATGTGATATAATATATTGCGAGAGGCGGTGATATAATATCTTGTGACAAAATAGCATATTTATATATCACTAATTAATTCATTTGTTACAATCACAATAATTCTCACTTAATCACTATATGGCATGTGAAATGGAAGATATAATAAAAATAAATAATGTACTGAGCAGCAGACATAAGTAAAATGTCAATAAATAAACAAATACGAAGTTCCATAAAGTTTCTCAAAATATTTTGTAATCTTGTGATAAAATAATGCTTAAAAAACTAATCTAAAAAAAACAATAAACAACAAATTGTAGTAAAAAGTAGATTTTAGCAAAATAAATAAAAGATTGGAATTAAATAATGCTTAAAAAACTAATTAAATAAAGAAGAAATATATAATTGCCATAAAGTAACAACTAATTAATTTTGGACCAAAGGAGAAGAAGATGAACATGAGTTTTATTAAATAGTTTTTTTAAAGATATATTGAATAGAGATAATCAACAGAATTTGAAAATTTTGTGATTATCAAATTAGTTAGGGAATACGAAAATATCTCTTTTCCAAATACAAATAATGAAGAGCATTATAGGTGAAAGGTGCAATTATAATAGTTTGAAAGAACAAGTATATGTAAATATAAATAAATAGGACAAAAAACTAATTACTTTTAATTTTCTTTCTATGTAACCGATGCTTCAAGAAAAATGCATTGTCCAAACGATGATTAGAAGTCTAGGAGGAATATATAGTGGTAGATTTATAGAGCAAGATAGTTTTCTTCCCACATTGTGCTTAATTGGCGCTTGATGGTGCTTCAACGATACTTTGAGCATCTTAGGCTTCATTATCTATAAAATTGACCGTTTGATTTATTTGACGATGTTTTTGTTCATGGATTTTTTTCTTCTAATTCAGTTAGTTTTTATGTTACTATTTTTTTCAACATGCAAGTTGTTTAAATAAAAGATAAATAGATAACATATTTTATAAAAGAGATCGAAATAGAGAAAGAAATCGTTTGACCATGAATGACACTTAATTCGTCATTCAATTAGCGTTGAGCCTACATATGACATAACATCGAAAACAATCTGAAATGAAAGAGATCTAGCAGAAAATAACCAGTAAATCAGGAAGAATACCATAATTTTATAGTGATTCGACAAATCTATGACCTACATCCACAGTATTGTTATTGATTATAGATTCTTAGTCACTAGTACAAGAATTTGACCAAGGTTTTAAATCTCGGATATGAGACACGCTTCATCTCGGCGATTTTAGTGACTCGGTATATTACCGGGGAGATTTCGGACGAGATGAGTGCATCTCGGACGCCAATATCGGATTTATATCTCAGACCTAAAGTTCATCTCGGGACCATATCGGAGTATAACACATCACATAGTTTAGGAAAACATGTATGGTATTGGTTTATTTAACATTTACTGAATTACTGCAACTAATCTCCACTATTCTAACTGAAAAAATAATGCAATTATACTTCGACGATATGAAATTATTCAACAAAAGTTAAAAAACATCACCAGTTTTAGCAATTACATATACATATAAGTAGAAAGACGATAAATTAACTGAAAAAAGCGGGTTCTATACAATTACATACGTGCAGTAAGAATAACATAATAACAGTATCAGGAACTGATGCAAATAAATGCAAATGCATATAAAAGATATCAGGAATCGAAGGGTTTCAGGCAATACAAATCTATTAGCAGAAGGTTATGCAGTAAGAATAACAAACTAAATCTACTTACAAATCTACTCTAAATTATGCTGTATATTCAATTTTCGAAAAATTGAATTTCATTAAAATAGAAACAATCCTAATTTACATGTAGAGAGTAGAGAGATTGGGCGAAGACGAAGCTGCAGACTGTCAAAAGCGATATCGAGTAGTCGAAAATTGAAAGGAATCGCGAGTTGTTGGATGTTGGAAGAGCGAGTTGATTTTTTTTTAAAAACGGAGTTTGATTTTTTTTTAGAGAAGAGGGAGTTCAATATTTTGATAAGGAACATGATCTTTTGAGAAGTTGAATCAGAAAGAAAAGAGTTTTGTTCATTTTTTTATGATAAACCGAGATGAGTCTATTTTTTTAAAAAAAAACAATATATCAGGGATATCTCGGAATATTGTTTCGCTTCAAATATCGGCCGATATATGTAAATTTTGGCCGATATAATCAAAACAAGATATCAACGACGTCTCATGTTTCATTTCGCCCAAGCCTCAACTGAGATATCGGCCGAGATGGCCGAGATTTAAAACAGTGGATTTGACAAGTTCTAACAACTTGGAACAACCAAAAGTAGCTTCTTTAGTGACTATGGTTGAGAAGAGATGGAAGATGAAGAAAGCAAAGTGTCAAAAGTCATTTTCCAAATGCTATATGTGCTGTATTAATCGTCCAGTAGAATCGTCATATCTTAATATACCAAGTTTTACTTCAGATCCGAAAAAGCCGGAAGGAAAGATGAAGTCCCAGGATCATAAAAACAGCTCGGTACCGATCATAAGTGGTAGTTACCAACCTGATTTTTTAGAGGAGGATCACTCATTCTTCTCTCCTTTGGTCTTCCATCTTCGATTCATTGTACTTCAAGCACTTTTCCTTAGAGATCGTGTTGTTTTTTGAGATGTTTTGATATTACTTGTACTTGTCTGCTTTCCTTAAGAACTTCCTTGGAGTTGTCCACCTATTCCTTCAAATGGACCCCAAAACGATCACTTTTGTAGCAACGCACAAGTTATAACCTCGAAAGCCAAAAAGCACAAAAAGTGGTCGGTACCGACATGTTTTCTTGGCCCAAAAGGTCTCTAAATTTTTATATCCATTCCTCTTGTCTTTCCAAGCATATTCCGAAGTTCGCGTATTGTTTCGTCTTTATCCTGACATCCAGATTTCATTTGAAAGCCTGCTTGATTAAAAAGCTGGATAACACTTGCCCCATAAGTATGCTTCTGTTGGAAATAAAACATACTGGAACAAGACAAGCTTATATCTCTTTTCTTATGCATCAGTTGGTTATTAAAGAGTTGTTTCAAAACGTTGTCTTCATCCCATGGATGTCCATTCGACTACTTTATATAGTAGAAATTCTATTCTTCGTGCTAAGAATAAGATCTACACTCTGTAGATCATTCCAAACCTTAACTAGGTTCGTACTACCTTCCCCTTGTCATTTCCTCATTTTTCAGCCAAAAATTCATTTCGGTACCAGGCTGTTCTGCTCGGTACCTAGTTCTTTTGCTAAGTCATCGAGTTGTTTAAATACTAAGTACTTGAAACATTTTCCTCATCTTTTCACTTTCTCCTTGCCCTTGTGTTTTCAGACCCAAGCTTACCCCTTTTCATCGACTTTTTTTGAACTTCGATCCTTGAACCAAACCTTTCGCCGTTGATCACCTCGCGCTACTGTCACCTCCCTGACACCGCTGCCGTCTCTAGATCATCATCCCACTCATTGTCGATCTCTTCCAAGAATTCGTGCTTCAATTCTCTTTGTCGATTTCTAGATCCAAAAAAACTTAAAGATTGGTTGTCGACGGTGCTATAGCCATGGCGGCGCCGTGATGGTCGTTACTGGCCATGTCGGGGTTGTCAATGGCCAATGGTAGCCTGAGACCGGTGATTGAGATTGGCTTATTTTCCATCTTGAACTCATTTCCTACATGCTTCTAAATCCATATGCATGCTATAACATGGTCGATGTCCAAACACCAATCCAAAGTTCTGTGAGATGTTTCTTTCTCAAAAAACGATCACATTGAATGCATCATGGCCAAGGTTTGAGGTTGTGGCCGGAACCATGAGATTCCGACCAACTCGTATCTGTTCTGGCCGTCACCGAGACGAGATTTTTCCCGTTCAAACAATCGAAGAAAAAAAATCAAAAAAAAAAATGCAATCGAAATCAGAAGAAGGGAGAAGAGCAACAACAAAACACATTTAAAATCCACAATCGGAAAAGCTCATCTCGTGCTTGAACAGAGAATAAAATTACTCGACTTACCCATGTCGACATCGATTTTTGTTTCGCAAATAGCATCGACTTTGACGGCGACGAGATTTTGGCGGTGACGACTTCGAATTTGGCTGGGACATATTACTCGATGTTGATACTGAGAGGAAGAGGAGACGATGTTTAATTTGGTCTCGGTAATTGAATGTTGGAATGTAATTGAGTAATTTAGGGCTGAAATGTTATTTAGGGTTGGAATGTAGTTGAGGCCCATGATTAGTTAGGGCTGGACTGACTATTTGGACATTTATTTGGGATTGTGTTGGTTAATGTAACAAATATTTTTACCTATCAAACAAACACAATTACATTTACAAGGATTATTATTATATATACATTCAAAGCTATGATAAAACTGAAACTAAGACCGAAACCGAAACAAAAATCGGAACTTCCGAAATCGTCCGAAACTATGAAAATTTCAAATGACCGAAACCGAAACCGAGTTCGCGAACCTTGACCTTGGCACTCGAACAACTCCAATACACTGCATTTCCAATTACAACACTTTCTGTGCTTTTGTAAGAGGAAAACTTCCATGTCGCTTCGGACAACTGTTTCGTTATCGATTATTCGACAACAACGGGTAAGATCCGACGTACAGTTCCATCATGTGACGTGGCTCGTTTTTTAGCACGAGCAAGCTATCTACATAGGATGGTCCGCTCATCGTGTGCATGACATATGACTCACACTGCATAGATTAACACTCTCACTTGCCTCAGTCAACGTCCAAAATCCGATTGGTTAACACATGTCGACATCCGCTGGCGTCTGGATGTTGATCATACGGGTTCACATTTAAAGCAAATTTCGAAATAAAACATACCTGATTGTGTTGAATGTCAAGTTTTCCTCTCCAGAATGTCTTGCCATTTTTCCAAATTCAACGTTGGCACTGGGCCGTCAACTCCTCTTGAAGCTGATCTATCATTGCTCGGGCTTCGACCTCTACGCCTTCTGGACCTAGCGTTCAATCACTGGTCTTTAGAGAATGATAGTGCCGACGTAGCAGAATTGATGCAAGTCCCACCTCCTCCCATCAATGTCCATGTGAGTTTGAAAGTTCTGGATGATCTGAACATGTATCAATGATTCTAATCGACAATGACGCTCAGAAGTATATGCCGGCGACATGGGATTCTCGAGGATGATGTCCTGCTTCCAATGCAAATTCATATCCTCCATTGGGTTATACAGCTTGTAATAGATACATATGCTTAGGCGGCATCGTATCGCCTTTTAATCCATTCATGGCATGTTTATTTAAGATCTCGGATTAGCTCTGTCCCAAGTCCATCTCAATGGATAAGCGCTAGTGAGCTCTCTATATGTGCTATTTATGAACTAATTCCAACGACTTCCAAATTTCAAAGTTAACTCATATCCCCAGCTTTAAACAACGGTGTTATTCGCCGTCTTACATAACCATAGAGGCCTGTTGTCGATGCAAGGTCATTAAAAAGCTCCATGATAAACGTTCATATTTTAAGAACGAGTACTTCTTTATCCAATGCCCGTACGACTTCAACAAACCTTGGTTATTCGACAGTAAGATCTTTTTCCTCTTTGCTCCTCCCGCATTTGAATTTCTGCCATCCAAGCGTTTAACTTATTATCTAATTCCTTCGTAGATATTCTCACTCGAGACACAAGTGAAGAGCATGACGAAACCCTGAAAACTCTCAAGAGAGTTAGCTTCCTACATCGCACCACTGCTTACCTTCTGACGAATGAGAACCTTTGCCGGTACGACCTATTACATCATGAACGCTTCATTGTTCCTGCGACACTCCTCTTAGCAGTTCTAGAGTGCCTACCCAATCTTTGGCTCCCATTCGCAGCTCTGGCGACAATCTCCAAGGGGAAGTTGAAGGTCCTTCCAGGACGGCACAAGTCGACGAACCAGTTGATAAAGCGGTAGAAATCATGTTACCAGTGAAGCGTCGACAGAAGGAGAAGGGTCGAGATGAAAAAGATTCAAGAAGAGGATAAGAAAGAAGAAAGAGAAGGAGAATATAACGAAGGAGAAGACAGAGGAGATGAATGAGACAACGAGGACGATGACTCTAACCAGGGAGGAGACGAGTCATACGGAGAGATGTCTCCTGAAGACATCGAACTTCTGGCCTCACCGCATCCAAAGCATATAGTCATCAAGACTTCTAAACAAATCGCAGAACCGAGCACAATGCTGTTAGCGGAGGCGACTCTTCCAGCTAGTTCTTCAAATGACATCTACGGCTCGCTCAGCAACCTCGACATTCCAATGGCTTCCCTTCTTTGAGAGTTCTCCAATGGTTTCAGCTTCTCTTCCGGGGATATCTTTGTCGAAGAAGGTGAGACTCCATTCTTAACTCCTTCTGAACATGGTCTGTAGAGTATTATGGGGGAGACCGACACTCTACACACATCTAGGATCACGAACACACATTCCTCGCATTCGTTTATACTCCAACATTTCGTAACTGACGCGATCCCTTTTTCCATTTCAAGTACCATGGTAATGATTGATTCAATCATATCCAGCACGGTACCTCTAAAGAGAGGAAGCGGACACCCGATCGGTATCTTACTTGATCCAGCTACTGTAGTCACAAAGAAAAAGAGGAAGAGAGATTTCGGAAAAAACGAAAGAGCGAGAGGAAGAAGACCGCCATAACAAAAGGAATTGAAAAAAGAGGCAAGTCGAAGAAAGGCAGTCTTACGATCATGGAAAATGACATAAGGATTCGCATGACCGACACGGTTCTTCCTTTGACATTTCTCCGCCTAAATCTCAATTGCAATTTTCTACACGTCGACGGATTCCGACATCTCATTCCTTGGCCACTGCCGTTCCTCCACATTCCAAAGGAATCACTGCTCCTACAACCCTTATCCCAACTCCATTAAGTCGCATGCAGACCGTCTTTTTTGAACTTTGTTTAACTGGCGTCATATTTGACCGCGATCTCAAGAACATTCCTAAGGAAGAGGCAGACCGTAAGGTTGGATGTGTCCAAGAGCTTGTCGATCAGGGATATGAGTGGAAGCTCTGTTTTGCTCTATCCAATGTCAACCGAATCAATCAGATAAACATCCGGTCATTTGATTTTGAAAAAAAAGACCCATGATAGTCTCATAGAAGGCTATAAGAAAGATTTGGAGAAGATGGCTAATGAAAGAGCCGAAGCCTTGGAATCCAAGAGGAAGGCGAAGAAATTGGTTGCGTAGATGGCAAAAGCTCATAAACATTCGAAGACTGTGATGAAAGACCTGCTAAAAACCACCCACGAGGACAATGCTGCATTGAAAGTATAGCTTACCGACAAGGACTTGACCCTCACCGCGAAGGACGAAACTATACTTGCAAAGAATAAAACTATGAGGACGAGGTAACTGAAATCCAGAAGCTCCGTGCGAAAAGGGAAGCTTGAATCCAACCTACTCATGGTGAAAACTAAGAAATTGGAGGCCGAAGTTGACTGCATTGCAGCTACGCACGAATTGGGCGAGTTAAAGGAGCAAAATGCCAAAGAAAGAGATAAATTAAACGTTACGCTTATGCAGTTCTTCGCTAATGTTATTAAATACAAGAACTTGAAGTGGTTGGGTAGCTCATACGCCGCCACCCTCATCGATGCCTGGGAGGAGATACTACGTCGCTCATAAGCATCCGATGAAGTCCTCACTGAAGACGAGTTGATATTTTGACGCCGAGGACATAGAGATACTTGAAGAAGGGGGAGCTATCCTTGCTGCGGAAGATGCTGATGTGAAAGCTTCTGCCGACCCAAGCTCGTCGGGTCAGGAAGAATCATAAACTCCCAAATCTCAAGAGCTTACAACAGAAAATCCTATTGAGGGAGCTAGCTCCAAGGTCTCTCAAGTTATCCTAACCTTCGTAGTAATCCCTCCCGTTGAACCTTATGTTCCCCCTTCGTTGATCTACTCATTCAGCATTCACTCGAAAAGGGGGAAATCTCTAAATCCCATGTTCTGCAACCAAGTTCAAGCGAATGTTTATCTCTTGTTTTTCCAGTATTCGAAGTCTTTCACTGCTCGCTTGAGACTGAAACTAACCTATACTTCTCCGTTTGTGAAGTTACAGGTCATCCTTCTCTCCCACCTCCTGCATCGTCGATCACTTAAGACATTGACACTACTGCTATCACTATGGAGTAAACTTCCATGACCACGGGACTAGTTGTTCTAAGTCTTCCCCCAGCTCTATCCCTAGTTCTGATGTAGAGAGAATTGCAATTTTGAAGGGACTAAACGACATATCCAGTCCTAGGTAGAAGATATCACTATCACAAGTGCCTCAGGACCGACCGAATCTATTTTCATGGTGGAAAAGTGGAAAATTGACATGTTCAAGATCAAGATTAAGACCGTGCTTGGTCTTGAGAAACCTACAAGTGCTGTAGGTCAAAACCTGTCCTGAAAATCCTTCCTCTAATCATAAAGCTCCTTAAAGGTAGCAACGTTGGCGGCTCTACCGAGATATCAGACGTCCCTGTTGATAAACCCAAAGACCCGATTGTTCTCCTTTTCGAAGGCGACAATGCCCCATTCGGAGGCATCACACCAAAAGACGACAAAGGCCAGAAGAGGCTTCATGACAACTTAGGCAGCAAGGTCGGAAGAAGAAGAGGAAGGGTCAGAAGAAATAGGCTCCTTGTCGACCTTTTGATGACTTTAATACAGTTTGTGTGTTTGGGATGCATCCTTTTGTTTTTCTTTTGTTGTACATAGGTCGCATTTGTGCGGGAGCAGCCCCCGCCATCTCCACGCATAAAAGTTGAAGTAATGAAAGACTGCTTTTCCTTTGTAATCTCTGTTCCATTTACTTTCCGTCCTTTTGTACTTTGCACCAGCCTATATACAACTACCTGTACATATAATATAATCGCTTATGCTGCAATTTATCCATATTATATACGTCTGTCTTTGTGTGATGCTTTTTTGCTGCAACTCTGTGTATATAAATAAAATTTCTGCAATTACTTTAGATATATTCTATCATGCAGTCCTATTTATAGCTGCCACGTGTTCCGTTTGGCTAAACAAAACTGTAATTTAACCAATTCCGTGGTTATTTCTATTTATTTTAGATCGAGTTTCCTTCAATCTTTAACAGGTTATAGATAATCCACGTTGCATGTGATTATCTATTTTCGGGAACAATGATTTGAACGTCTATCTCCTGACGTCTAGCTTCTTTAATCTTTGGAAGAATCACTCCTTCGGGTCTTTTCTGACGCCTTATTGGCTCCGTACCAGTTGCCTGCACTCTAACATTTTGAACTCCATCATCAAGCTCGAAGTCGTCGTCATCATGTTGCCGACAGCTCCTTGTCCCTCTAAGGATTAGATAGGTCGTCTTTAGAATTAGATAGGTCGACTGCCACAGCTCCTTGTTCCTCTAAGGATCCAAGATTCTTCTCGGTACCTACTTGATTATGGTCGGTGCCGAATTGAATCCTCTTAGAGGGAGCCTTCCTACTTCCTCCAACAACTCCCTATGGTGTTGCAGTACTCTTTTTCTTCAGCTTTTGTTTTTGTCTTCTTGCCTATTTTGATCAAAAGCAGATGAGTTCTCCTCTTCAGATCTGGTAGGTGAAGTCTCTCTTCGGTTCCTCTTGGTTCTCTACGACTGCTGGGTCAGCAAAGCTATACTAGTATCCATCCTGTCCAATAGAGCTTTCTGACTATCAAACAACTTCTGATTCAGCTTCTGCATCATCTTATTAAACTACTCTTGTGACCATCTCCTGAGGAGCAGATGGTTCTGACAACACTGCTACCTGTTTGTTGCTAACCTCCATATGATGAGAAGCTCCTTTATCTGCACCAGCTACTGCTCCATATGATGAGAAGCTCCTTCATCTGCACCAACTACTGATCCAGATGATTTTCCAAACCTTTTAGGCGCCATTGATTTCTGTATGTGAATTCTTTAAGTTCTTTAGCGAAAATCTTTTGAATCTAACATCTGGATATTCCACTCCACACGAGATAGCCATATCTGCGCATGAGAATCTCCTTTCTCAGTGAAAACACCAAAATGTATAGCTTAAAAATGATAACACCCAAAATAATCTGAAATAAAAGAGATCTAGCAGAAAATAACCAATAAATCAGACACAGCAATAGAATTTTATAGTGTTTTGGCAAATTTACGGTTATGTCCACCGTGTTATTGATTGTAGATTCTTAGTCACTAGTGCAAGGATTTGACAAGTTCTAACATGTAAGAGTAGCTTCCTTATGACCGTGATTGAGGATGGATAGAAGATGAAGAACACAAAGTACCAAAAATCATTTTTCAAATGCCATAGATGCTGCATTTACCTATGAAAATCGTCCAGCAGAATCGCCAGATCTCAATATACCAAGTCTTACTTTAGATCCAAAACGTCAGGAGGGAAAGATGCATTCTCTGGACTCGGTACCGACCAGAAGTGGTTGGTACCGACCTGATTTTTAGATGGGGAATCACTTATTCCTTTCTTTGGTCTTCTATCTTCGATCCATTGTGCTTCGAGCACTTTTCTTTTGATATCATGTTGTTTTCAAGAGGTTCTGATATCACTTGTACTTGTCTGCTTTTCTTTAAAATTTTCTTGGAGTTGTCCACTAATTCCTTCCTAAACGGACCTCAAGACAACTGATGTTGCTAGCAATGCACAACTCATAATCCGGAAGCCAAAATGAAGCACAAAAAGTGGTCGGTACTGATTTGTTTCCTTGGCCCCAAAAGGTCTCTAAATTCTGATATTCATTCCCTTTGTCTTTCCAAACATGTTCCTAAGTCCACGAATCGTTTCGTCTTCATTCTGACATCCAGATTCATTCAAAAGCCCGCTTGGTTAAAAAGCCGGATGACAATTAACATGCAACAAAACAAACCTATTAGTCAACCTTCGTATTGCTTAAAAATTTGTTTTGTTGAAATCTTGAACTCATTTATAAAAGAATTGATTATTCGCCTAATTTGATATTATACTTGCACTGATTATATACGTATTCAAACGTAGGTAGTTTGAAGTCACTTTAAACTATATGTATTTTCATATGATTATTCTACAAAAGGAAAATAATAAAATATTCGAAAAAAAAGTTTGTTCTGATTTTACGAAGTGAATATGTTTTTTTCCTTATCGTAGTTCATTTTTTATTTATTTATACTGAATGAGGTTTTCATTCTAATTTTTGAGTGTTACAGACTACTTTTTCAAATGCTTAGCCGCTTAACTAGATTTTGTTTCGAAAAAATTATTTGGATGCACTCAACAATTCCACCAAAATGAATTTTGTGGATGCAATTGTCAATTGCTTCAATGCATTTATGCAGCAGTGGTGCAATTGACAATTGTTTTCACAATACAGTCAAATATCAAATTTATCAATTCTTCCAAAATTTGTAGATTTTTTTTTTAATTGTTAGAAATAACCAGACTTCAAAATGAATTTATGATTTTCGGATCTTTTCCATATGTCTTAAACTTAATTTGAAATGATCTTTTAACAGTGTAGGTTTGCTAGGACTTCTTTGGATAAGTTTAAAATGACCGTATTAGTTTTATATACAAATTAAGGTCCTCCGAAAAGTAGTTTACATTAATTCCCTTGTTTCCAGTCTAATTCAAATATCTTTTGACTAAACCTTCATGTAGACCATTTCTTTGTCATCCTATCATTTTTTCCTTCTATGTCCATTTTTCTTTTAAATGAAACCTTAGTTTATATACTAATTTCTCCTGTAAAAATACAATTAATAAACTAAAACATGTATCTGTGGCAAGAAGAGATGTTGAAGAAACCGATACATATAAACAAATTAATAAAATTTTATGATCAAATTTACTATAATATCATCTAAGCAATTCACCATGTAGGATACATTAATTTGTTGAGTAATTAGAGATTTTTCTTAAACATGTAAATTATCCAATATTGATACTTCAAATGTATCATAATTTTAATGCTAATTTAATGTTTCATACTTATTGATGGTACTTTAATGTATGACAACTTCAATTATATTTTCATGTATTATAATTTTAATGATTTTTTGATGCATCATGATTTTAATGATAAAGAAAAGCATCGTATGAACAATTATGATAAACTCCATTCATTATATATTGAAGAAAACAATATGAACTCCCCTAATAAAATAGGAATTAAAAATTATTATCATATACAATGAACCTTGAGCCAATGATCTCAAGAATTGACTTTGAGATATTCTTGACTTGCTTTTTCACATGAGAATGCTAGATAAATAATTTCAGTTTTAGAAATTTTCCTCAAAAGCTCTATTAGTTCATGGCTATAGTAAGCAATAGCAGCTGAAGTGCCATAGAATTGTGAGATATTATCTTCTGATGATTCACTGAATGTAGACGATTTTTTTTTTCATGAGCACTAGAAAGTCATGTTCCTAATAGTTGCAAAAGAATATAACAGATTTGAGTTCCAAATTATTTTTCTTCTATTGTCTTAACGAGCTGCAAAAAAGAACATCCGTAAACAAGTGTATAATAATATTATGACCAATAAACTAACATCATTGTATGCTGAGTATAATGATATTTTAATGTATCATAACAGATATGATACTTAAGTGTAACATTAATTAATGATTGACAATTCTGTTTTATCCGGAAATTAACAACCGGGCTTATGTGGACTTAATCCTGAGCATACAAAATTAGAGCATCCCCTGTTATCAGCCGTTAGTATTCAGATCTGCAGATTTCTACCCACTCAATTTCTGTCATTCTAGCATTACTCTTTAACGACATCCTTTTGTATCTATGTTAATGATACATTAACGTATTAGAGCGTTAATGACACTTTAGCGTTTAATGATACATTAATGTATCATAATTTTAATAATACTTAAATGGATTACAATTTCAATGATACTTTGGACCACAAACTTCAAAACCAATGAAACAAATCAGCTAAAATGAGAATAATTGAAGCTTAAAAACTTTCCATTTAGTAATTTGCACATCTATGATAAAACTTGAAATCTGAAAACAAAATAATGTTACGTAATTCAAATTCAAAAACAAAAGCTGAGATATACTAACCTGCGATTGATGAAGATTTTTTTATTGAAGAGATGAGCGATGAACTTTTTTTTAATGAAAGCTAAAGAGAGAATTAGAAGATGAAGGTCGTTGGAGTAGCAAAATAAAGCTATGGTAACCGGGTATTTTAGAGAAGATGGAACATCTATTTATTTTATCATGAAAATGAGAATTTGGGTTGAAATGAGTAAATAAGTAAATTGATGATTAAGATAGGGTCTAAATCTACCAAATACAGTCTAAAAATTACCTAAAATTATTTAAGATTCTTAATTTATAAGTGAGGTTTGAAATATGATCTTGTGACTAATCACTACTTTTTATAAATATGTTAAAACTTTAAATACATAGTTTAGTTTAACGTTTATTATTTTTATTTTGACTAAAGAATATAATATTTACATTGAAGGAAAAATGAGAATTTTTTTTTGAATTAACATTGAAAGAAAATATTAAAAATGATCTAGAAAATTAAATTTAACTAGAGATACAGTTCAAGATGAAAGCGGTAAACAAGACTCTTTCTATATCTGTGGTCCCATACTATTAACATAGAATAGTTGAAGAGTTAAATTTATTTAAACTTTTAAGTCTGTTTACATTTATTTCTTATAGATTTAATAGAATACAATATTTTGCTACGCGTAGATGACCGCAACTCCATTGCAACATCTCTGTTACTGGACGTGTTGGCTTTTAGTAGGCCAACACTCTGCACCATACAATATCACAGGCTTGATTGTCGTTTTGTAGAACTTTTCTTTAAGCTTCTGTGTAACTTTCATGTCACAGAGAATGCCAGATGCTTGTCGCCATTTCATCAATTCCTCCCGAATTCTAAAACTAATATGTTCATCGATCTCACCATCATACTGCAACATTGATCCTAAATATCGAAAAGATTCCTTCTTGGAAACTATTTGTCCAGCCAGAGTGATATCTCCATCCTCGGACCTGAAACCGCCGAACTCGCACTTCATATGCTCTGTATTATTTCTGCTAAGCCTAAATCCCTTTGATTCTAAGTCTGTCTTCACAGCTCCAGTTGTCTATCAACCCCAATTCTACTTTCATCAATTAACATAACATCATTAGCAAATATCATACACCAATGAATCTCACCTTGTATACCCTTCGTTAGCTCATCCATCACTAGGCAAAAATGTAGGGGCTCAAAGCCGACCCTTGATGTAATCTATGTTAATGAAAAAGTCACTTGTTTCACCATCGCATGCTCTGACACTTGTTACAACATCATCGTACATATCCTTGACAATAGTAATGTACTTTGTTGGGACTCTCTTATTTTCCATAGCCTACCACATCGCCTTTCGCGACACCTTGTCCTAAGTTTTCTTCAAATCGAAAATACATGCGTAGATCCTTCTTTCGCTCCATAAACTTCTCCATAAGTTATCTTATCAAGAAAAACGTCTCTGTGGTCGACCTTTCAGGCATAAAACCAAATTGGTTTTTTAAAACGCTTGTTATTTTTTTAATCGATGTTCAATGACTCTCTCACAAAGCTTCATTGTAAGCCTAGTTTCTGTGTAGTTTGTGCAACTTTGGATATCTCATTTATTCTTAAAAATTGAAACTAATATGCTTCTCCTTCACTCATCTAGCATTTTGTTTGATTTGAAAATATTATTGAACAACTTAGTTAATCAGGCTATCCAAGACATCTTCAAAGCTATCCCTTCATTGTATGACAAATCCATATTCAACTCAACAAAATGGAGTGGCTGAAAAAAGAACCGTACTATCCTTAACGAAGCTAACTTTAATTGTTCTAATTATCGTTGGTCCATTCAATTAACTTTTTAACTAACCCATACTTAATCAATCAAATCTCCCTTAGGCAAATCTTGCAATTATTTTATTTGTCCTTTTAATACTTTCTTCTTATTATAAATTTTAATTTAATTTCTCATGCGATGACACTTCGAAATATGAGATGTTACATTCTCGTCCTTCCACACCGCGATTATTTTTCCCCTTTTCTAAATCTTATTGTCATTCTCAACATCGATCACCGTTGCTCACAAAATTCTGCCACTCCAATTTTTTTCTCTTATGCAACTTCATTTCTATCCCCTTTTTGTTCATTATTTCACTCTCCAAACTCTAAAACGTAGATCTTAGAAAACCTAAATTGTAAAACCCTAATTTCTAATTTAGATAATATATAGTTGAATTGAGAAATGGAGATGAGTTTCCTTCGATGCTCTTAATTTTTAACATTTTCTATTTAATTTCGAAAATTATGGTTTATGTTGTAGAGATGAAGGGATAAACGGTTGCGGCAAGAAAAATGCAAGTGAAAAAGGAAGAAGAAAAATGATTGTAAAAGCGAGAGTTTAATAACTTTTCTTCTTTTTTAAGAGGGAGAATCAATGATTTGCTTCGCGCTTTAGCAAAAAATTTAACTAAAAATGAAAAAAATTCGGTTCCCTTACCCAAACTGGTTATTCTATCAACAATTCCTCAAATTACTCTATGTAAGGACCCGTAATTGGAATTTGATGTTGTGGAATATTAAAATTTAAGATTTATTTATGAGAATAATAACTAGAATGAAATTTAATAATGTTAATTTAAGGCAATTGATAACTACGTTAATGCAATTTCAATTAATTGAAATGGTTGTAAACATAAAATTGGGTTATAAATTGCAAATAAGGCAATAAACCAAATGTAGTATCAATTGGTTGAATAATATGTAATTAATTGTAATTGGATAAAATCATGTTGTGTAAGTAGTTATAACATTTATTTGTAAATAATAAACTTATAAATGTGATTAAATTAAATAAAGTTGACAATTGTTAATTGTTACCCATTTATTTAATCTATTGAATTAAAATTGAAAATCAATTGCGATTAAATGTAATTAAATATTACGTTAATATGAGTTAAAACGATAACTGTAAAATGCGAATGTAATAAAATGTATAGGAATGTTAATTATGTTCATAAGGTAATAATTGATTTAATAATAAGAGTGAAATCAAGATAAATGAATCTATTGAGATTTTAAATTGTAATTAATGAATTTACAGTTGAAACTGAACACTGTAATTAGTGTAATATTCAACATTGAATTGATATGGAAATTTGTATTAAAAGATTATAAATTACTAAGAAATCAAAAATGATAAAATGTGTTAGTTATAATTTGAATTTGAAAAGTTATAAAATCAATTAAATAATAATTTATTTAATTAACGTGAAAATAGCCATTTTGGCCACCGTCTCGGATTTCGACGAAACCAATTTCATCCGTAATAGTGAATTATTATAGAATTTCAAGTTTCATAGCGATCGGACTTGTCGTTTGATCGTACGGGCTCGAAACTCGTAGAAGTCAATTTAATGAAATCAATGTGTTTAAAAGCTAACTTCTTCATACAAAGGAATTAGGACTTGAAACCGGTTCCATTGAGTTTAAAAATATTGAAAACATCTATTTTGATATATAGGATGACCCATTTTTATTTCGGAAATGAAATGGGCTTTTCGAGGCGTTATTGTCATTTCAAACCAATTCGACTTTAACAGTAACCTATGAAAATGATGAAATTGAGCCTCGAAATCAGTTCCATTGCGTTCAGAAGGCATTTTTACATTAGGATAGCCCGTCGGCACGCTTAAATCGGGGTTCGGGCTGTTTTCGGACCTAACTATATATACGACATGCTAAACAAGAAAAAATATTATTAAATTGTTGTCAAAACCTTAAAAATTTCTGTAGCAACCCCCTTCTTTCTTTTTCAATGGTCGAGAATCGTGCAACTTCGTCCTCTTAGATCTCTCCATCCGATCATTGATTCGCATCGACTTCTAAATGGAAGTTGCAGATTTCTTCGTTCTCTTCGCATCCAACGGTCGAACTTTATTATCTATGTCAGAAATCGCCGGAAATCATGTCTCAAGCTCACGTTTAGGGGTTCGACTTGAGGCCTGGCGGGGGTCGCGTGTGTCGTGGTGGTGGCCAGTTGGGGGCGGCGGAGCATGAGGAAGAAGACGACGTTACATGATCGTGATGGGTTGGCTTGGAGACACATGCGATTGGTACTTGTTCGTGGCGGTTGCATCTCGATGAACACGAACGAAGATTATGAATTAGGGTTACGTGAGTATCAGGTGATGATGACGTGGCCTTGTTTTATTTATCCATCTATTTATTTATTTTATATTTAAATTCAAACCGTCTAACGACCATAACTTTTACATACATGCTCGGATTTGGGCACGGCTTGTTCCGCTGCGATAGTATCGAAATTCCGAACATTATAGAACTGGTTTGGACGAATTTTGAGATTTTTGAATTTTGGGTCTTTATTTGGATTTAAAATCGATTTGAAATCAAAAGTGAGTGTTTTGACCCACTCACAACTACTGGTTTGTCTTATGTTAGTTAAATTGAATTTATAATATGATTAGAAATCGATTGGGTGATGTTTGTTATCTTTAAATTGTCATTCCAGTTAATTTATAACTAATCTTGGAACACCTCTTTCTAGTTCTGCCGCATTTTCTACATAGAATGCTGAACAACTCCATGGACTTTTAAATGGTCTAATAAGACCTTTCTGTAGTAATTCTTCAATTTCTTTTTTACAGATTTCTAAATGCCTTTGGTACTATTCATCCGTGACTACTATTCACCCGTTACTGTTCAGCAGTTACTATTCACCGTTACTATTCATCGGCACTTTTCATCTCTGTTTATTAACAATTACTGTAGAAATTATTCAGTGCTAGTTTATCGAACTGTTATTGTGTTAATTCTATCTGATAAAATCTAGCTAATCCTACTTATTATTTACCTTTGAAACCCGGGACTTATTTCTTAAGTTGCGTAGCAGTGTTTTTTTCCATTTTTTGCCGTGAATAAGGCGTTTATTGAAGTTTTGCGTAAATCGTTGACACTGATAAAGTAGTTGATATGGAAATACTATCTAGAGCATTATCACTTAGAAATAATAATAATAATGGTCTAGATATTCTAGACAGAGGAACTCCCAGTAAAAATAAAGAAATTACTATAAATGAAGATTTAGAATCTAGTTTAAACAATTGGAATATACCGGCTTATTCGCCTTCAAAGATTTATAAGAAAACTGGAAGTTTTATTACAAAAATTGATTATGTAATTAAAACAGTTGAACAAGCAATTCCTTTATCTGAAAAATACAGTTCATTTAGTCTATTTTCAAAAAAACTTTTAAACTTGCATAAAAAATATATAAATTTATTCATGTTGGGTTAATTCAAGTCCCTCTAAAACCAGCTAGAAGATTAGGTCTAAATGCATCCGCTATAATTGCAATTAGAGATAAAAGACATAATAAATTCCATGATTCCTTATTAGGAATAGTTGAATCAACATTATGTGATAGACCAATTTATTTTTCATGTTTTTCGAATTTTACTATGTCCTTAGCCGACCCAATTTTACTCCAGTCTATTTGTGTGGATCTGAAGGTTTTAATATGAAACCAAGAATACAGAATGTAATTCTTATTTATAGAATATGCTATGAAGTATATTATTACCGATACAAAAATTATACCAATTAAAAATCAAGGTACAACTACACTGTTTATAACAGACATAAGTAAAAGTAACGTGATTTCAAAATTAATTAGCTGGAATGAGGTAAATTTACCGGAAAATGTCTTCTTGAAGAAGCAAATGAACCTACTAAAATAGGAAATAAAAAATTAAAAGAAATTGTTGAATATCCTGATGGTGACGTGGAAATCAGATTTTCAAAAGAAAGAGGCACGCACCTAAAATTAGGTTCTAACTCTAAACTAGAGGAACCAAGATTCAGCAATACCGAAACTACTCCTTTAAAAATAGAAAATGAAAATGTAATTGTAGGAAACACAAGAGACAGAGTTTGCCAACCTGAATATAGGGTTGAAATTCCTCTATCAAATCCCAGGTCTCGACACCTTCAGACATGGAATGTGATGAGGATAAGTCTGTGTTTGGTATAAATACCTTAATTCTTGAAAAAGAGTTCAAATTTTCTTTTTCAGAATATGAAAAAATAAATTTTATTCAGAAGAAAACAAACATAAAAGAGAATGGTTCTTTATAAAAAATTCTAAAGAACAAGAAATGTGGATTAAAAGATATAAATTATTCTTAAAGAAAATGGGAAATGACCTACCTGAAAACTATGATATCTTTATAATGATAGAATTTTTTTACAAAATAGAAAAATAAAAGGATACTTTTCCAGATTTTGATGATTTATTAACAATTTCAATATAAATTATGCTTATAAAGAATATACAACAAAGCAGAAAAGACTATTAGGAATATACATCCTCCAGAAACAAATTTATCAGTTAAAATTGATAAAGAAGAAATTGTAGCTACTTCTTATAGAAAAGATAGGTCATTTGAAGCTATTATTGAGCAAAATAATTTTATAAATTTAACATTACAATCAATAGGTAATCAACTTACAAGAATTGAACAAGGATCTAATAAAGATCAAACAAGAATTTGCGATACAAATGAAGTTTTATTCAAACCCTGGTCCGCACAAAACTTAGAAATGAATATGGATAAACCAGGAGAAAACTCCGAAATGTTAAAAGAAATAATGAAAAAGTTAAACGTCTTAAATGTTAATGAAAAGGAAGTTGCACCTATAATTGAAATAAAAAATCTAGAGAAACTTCAGAACCAGAATCTGATAATAATTCAGGTGAAGAAATAAATAATTTACAAAATATGTTCTTAAATATAGAACAAAATAAAACAGAAAATAATTTCGAAATAAAATTAATTATGGAAATGCCTCGTATAGTAAACCTTATTATACGAGACCAACACCAGTCGACCTCTTATTTGAGAAACAAAAACAATTATGGAGCTGTATCTTTTGATGGCACCTCCATTGTAGAATGGAATATAGACGGTTATTCAGAATAACAAATACAAACTTGTCTGAATTATATACCAATGTATGCTACAACATGTTTAATTAAAAATGATTCGGACGATAGAATAACAAAAGCTATTGTACAGGGATTTACAGGACAACTAAAAGGTTGGTGGGATTTTCATCTTTCTAATGAAGCGAAAGCGTATATATTTACTGCGACAAAATTAGAAGATGGAATGGCCAAAACAGATTGCGTAAATACGCTCATATGTACAATAGCTAAACATTTCATTGGAGCAACTGCTCTTCACACAGATAGAACAAAAAAGCAGTTAATGAATTTAAAATTTCAGAATTTATCTCGGTTGAGATGGTATAAAGATGTATATTTTTCAAAATTATTTACGAGAAGTGATAGTAATCATGAATTTTGGAAAGAAAAGTTCTTACCAGGACTACCACATTTCTTTTCAGAAAGGGTTAAAAATCGAACAAAAAAATAATGGAACTATTTCTTATAATCAATATACTTATGGTGAATTAGTAGCAGAAGTTGTTGCAGAAGTAATTCATTTATGTAATGAAATAAAATTGCATAAGAAAGTCCAAAAGGAAAAAAATCTACGGAAAAAGAATTCTAGGAGATTTCTGTGATCAACTTGGTTTATCACCTATAAAATCAACCAATGAAGGAAAAAGATTTAGGAAACCATTTAAGAGAAAATTTTGTAGAAGTAAAACTTTCCGAAAAGAAAACTATGCAGAAAGTAATAAAATTCCTAAAAAGAAATCACAAAGACCCTATAAAAGAAAAGAGCAAAATAAACCCGCTAAAAGAAAAATTCCAATATGTTGGAAATGTAAAACACTAGGTCACTATGCTAATAAGTGTTATTTAAAAATAAAATAAATAACCTTGAAATAGGCGAAGAATTAAAAAACTCATTCACAAAATTATTTATATTAAGTTCTGATTCAGAGAAAGAAAATTTAAAATTATTTGTTATCACAGAAATTGATTCAGAACTGAAAATGAATAAGATTCAAATAACAATTCAAAATCTGGCAGTCGCGATGGAAATTGTTGCTATTATGAAGCTTTATGTAAAGCAAATGGACTATTTATGTTAACAAAAGAAGAAAATTTTATTCTAGACATTATAGACAAAATTTCTGATCCAGAAGAAAAGAAAAATATGTTAAAGAAACATTTGGAATCACATAAAGTTGAAAAGAAACTAAAATTAAAAGAACCAGAAGCTTATAGTTTAAAAGATATATTAAACAGAGTTAAGACTTCAAACAATATTGACCCAGTAAGTACCGAAACCACAATTGCAGAATCACAACATGAAGTTAAAATGCTTAAACAAGAAATAAAAGAATTAAAATAAATAATGTTTCTGATAGAAATAAACCAAAGGATGATAAGCAGAATAATGACAATATTTTGGGAGAGGAAGAATTAAACTCTTTAACATTTATTAATGCAGTTGACAAGATAGTCGCCCATAAATCGCACACTAAGGTTACATTGTAGTTCACAAAGAATATTATTTTACTACAATAGCAATGATAAATTCAGGTGCAGACTTAAACTGCATCAATGAAGGGTTAGTACCTTCAAAATATTTTTCTAAAACTATCGAAATACTAAATGATGCAGATGACAGAAAATTGTTACTTAATTATAAGCTACAAAACACAACTGTTTGTAATAAAGGTATTTGTCTAGAAATGCCATTTATAATGGTTATAAACTTGTCTCATGATGTTATACTAGGAAACCCTTTCTTACGTTTGTTATATCATATAACAAAAATATCAAATAAAGAAATTACTAGTACTATTAACAATCAAAAATTAACATTCAAATTCGTATCTCAACCGCAAGATCATAAAATTGATATTCAAAAAAGTATTAAAAGAAAAGAAAATTTTCTAAACTGTTTATCTCAAGAGATAAATTGCAAAAGAATAAAAGAAAAATTATTACTACTCAGTTTACAACAAAAGATTAAAGATCTACAAAATTACATTGAGAAAACCATTTGTGCAGATACCCCTAATGCCTTTTGGCAAAGGAAAAAACATGAAATAGGTTTACCTTACGAACCCGACTTTAAAGAAAGTCAAATTCCAACTAAAGCTAGACCTATAGCCATGTCTCAAAGATATTTAGAAATCTGTAAAAAAAAATTTGAAGAATTACTACAGAAAGGTCTTATTAGACCATCTAAAAGTCCACAGAGTTGTTAAACATTTTATGTAAAAAATGGGGCAGAACTACAAAGAGGAGTTTCAAGACTAGTTATAAATAATAAACCTTTAAACAAAGCATTAAGATGAATTAGATATCCAATATCTAATAAAAAAGATTTATTAACAAAGCTTTATTCGGTCAAAATAATGTCTAAATTTGATATGAAATCTAGGTTTTGGCAAATTCAGACTAAAGAAGAAGATAAATATAAAACTGCATTTACCGTTCCATTTGGACATTATGAATGGAATGTAATGCCGTTCGGTTTAAAAAAAATGTCGCTTTAGAATTTCAAAAAATTATGAATGACATTTATAGTGCTTATACAACATTTACCATAGTATACATTGATGATGTTCTTATATTTTCAGAATCAATTGACCAACATTTAAAACACTTAAATATTTTTATAAATGCCACTAAAAGAGGTGGATTAGCTGTATCAGCTAAAAAGATAAAACTTTTTCAAACGGAAATTAGATTTTTTGGACACATTATAAAAGATGGTACAATAGTTTCTATTGATAGAGCAGTTATATTTGCAGAAAAATTTCCAAATTAAACTAAAGATAAAAATCAATTACAAATTTTTTTAGGAGGCTTAAACTATGTTTCCGAATTTTATAAAGATCCAGCCTATGATGCTAAACCATTATTTGAAAGTTTAAGAAAAAATCCACCTGCTTGGACAAAGGAATATACTAAAGCAGTAAAAAAAATAGAAGCAAAAATAAAAGAAATTCCTTATCTTGCAATTCCTAAACCCGATGCACTTAAAATAGTTGAAACCGATGCATCAGATAAATGATATGGTGCTATTTTTAAACAAAGAATTAATAATAAAAAATCCTTAGTCAGATTTACTTCGGCAATTTGGTAAGGACCTAGAGTTAATTACTCCACTGTTAAAAAGGAAATATTAGCACTTGTATTATGTGTGCAAAAATTTGAAAGTGATTTATTAAATCAAAAGTTTTTGTTAAGGATGGATTGTAAGTCTGCTAAAGAAATTTTACAAAAGGATATTAAAAACATAGCATCAAAACAAATATTTGCTAGATGGCAAACAATATTATCGGTATTTGATTTTGATATTGAGTTTATTAAAGGATCTGATAACGCGTTACCAGATTTCTTAGCTCGAGAATTTTTACAGGAAAAAAATGAATAAAGGCAAAGAAAAGGAAGAAAGCAGTAAAACTGCACTATCTCGACCTATAATGACTTATAAGTCGGCTTTTCAGAAGGATGAAAAAATTCTTAGAGAAAAAGTCTTAAAGACTATCCCAGTTGATGAACAACTCAGAGTCGATGCTTATGAGTTAGCAATAAAATCTATATCTACAAGAGAATACATATACTCATATATTCCGATATCAACCATATGAGTATTTCCTATAGAGAAAATATATATTCATTTATCCGCCGAAGAGGTCATGACCTTCTATTTAAAGAACTTTACTGATTCATACCTTTATCAAAAGGATTTCAATTTCTATCAAGAAATTTTAACCTACACAGGTTTTGTACAATTTGAATTCGCCATGAGAACTGGTGGAGAATAAGCTTTCTCGAAGGCCTCAATTGTTAAAATAATCATCTCAGAACAATGAGAATGTGATTTATATAAACCCAAAGAATTAATTACAAATTCAAAAAATCCTTATAGGAACAAATTAAATTTCAATTATTTTGATTACATTAAAACTTGGGAGCTTGCTTTCTCTTATGAGAATAGACAGAGAAAACGCAGTTGGTTTATTCAATTTAAAACTCAAAATAACACAAAATTTTCAAATTGGTTTATAGTTTGATTTTCAAACTTTGGATTATATCCAGTAATTTTACCACAAAAAATAAAAAATATTTATGATGAATTTGTTTGCATAAACATTTCTATGAAATACCATAATGTACATTTTGCAGCTCTTTATCAAGTATCCTGAATTATGAAATGGGACGTCATTATTGTTCCAAGAACTTTACAAATGTTTGAAATAAAATTTGAAAGTATTCCTTATTTAGGAAGAAGGATTTTAATTAAATGGTGAGATAAATTTGAATTGTTCGAATATTCAATTTATTCACAAAAGGGTGTAATCAGCCATGTACCACAAAAAATGTCGAACTCACATAAAAGGGAATTATCTGACTTATTAAAAGAATTATTGGCAAGTTCTTCGAAAAGAAATTTAAAAATACAGCTTAAACCTATATTGGATTCAGATAGCGATGATGATCTTATGAGCATGTCTACATATTTAAGTTCTTGAAGAAACCAAGAAGAAATGAAAGATTATATGCTAAAAGTAAAAACACAATGCTAGATGCTTTAAAAAGAAGGCTAATGGAGTTCGGGTTGTATGCGTATAATTTCATCAGTCAAACATTGTAGCTTCCATTATGGATGAAATACCATTATCACCGCCTTCTGAATTTCCTCCACTTGTACAAATTCCAGAAGGCTCTCCACAGACAGGATAAAATCCACTTTGAAGATACGTACACCTAAAGCATGCTTATTTCAAAGTAATGTGATAAAAAGAAAAAGAATAAAGAAAGATGGCAGGATAAGAATGAATGTTCTTCTTTATTCCTTTTGGCAAATATAATGTCTTTAGTCACATCACTTTAATTTAAATAAACTTGTCTAAGTTGAACTTATCTTCAACATGCATTCTTATCCTGCCATCTTTCTTTATTCTTTTTCTTTTTATCACATCACTTTGAAATAAGCTTGCTTTAGGTGTACGTATATTCAAAGTGGATTTTATCCTGTCTGTGGAGAGCCTTCTGGAATTTGTACAAGTCGAGGAAATTAGGGAGGCGATGTTAATGGTATTTCATCCATAATGAAAGCTACAATGTCTGGCTGATGAAAGTATACGTATACAACCCAAACTTCATTAACCTTCCTTCTAAAGCATCTAGCATTTTGCCTTTTGCTTTTAGCATATAATCTTTCATTTTTTCTTGGTTTCTTCATGAACTTGGATATGTAGACATGCTTATAAGATCATCGCCGTCTGAATCCAATATAGCTTTAAGCTGTATTTTTAAATTTCTTTTTAAAGAACATGCGGTGATAGATGGCTCTTTTGATGACACCAGTAAGCATTTTGTTCGTAGAATTCAAGAATCCAAGGTAAATGAGACACTAAAACGGATGAAAATAAGCAAGGCATTGGGGCCTTATGGCATCCCCATTGAGGTGTGGAGATGCCTTGGGGATGCGGGGATAGTCTGACTGACTAAGTTGTTCAATAATATTTTCAAATCAAACAAGATGCAGATGAGTGGAGAAGCATTCTAGTTTCAATTTTTAAGAATAAAGGAGATATCCTTGCACAAACTACATAGGAATCAAACTTATGAGTCATACGATGAAGCTCTGGGAGAGAGTCATTGAACATCGATTAAGAAAAATGTCGAGCGTTTCAAAAAATCAATTTGGTTTCATGCCTGAGAGGTCGACCACGGAAGCTATTTTCTTGATAAGACAACGTATGAAGAGGTTTAAGGAGCAAAAAAAGGATTTACACATGATTTTTATCGATTTGGAGTAAGCTTATGACAAAATACCACGAAAGGTGATATCGTGGGCTCTGGAAAAGAAGAGAGTCCCAATAAAGTATATTACCCTTATTAAGGATATGTACGATGATGTTGTGACTAATGTCAGAGCATGCGATGATGCAACCAATGACTTTCCCATTAACATAGGATTACACCATGGGTCAGCTTTGAGCCTCTGCATTTTTACCCTAGTGAAAGATGAAGTTACAAAGGGTATATAAAGAGAGATTCCTTGGTGTATGCTATTTGCTGATAATGTTGTGCTAGTTGATGATAGTAGGATTGAGGTTGATAGACAACTTGAACTGTGGAGACAGATTTTAGAATCTAAGAGATTTAGGCTTAGTATTACTAAAATAGAGTATATAAAGTGCGAGTTCAGCGGTGTCAGGTCAGAGAATGGAGATGTCATTCTGGCTGGACAAATAGTTTCTAAGAAAAAATCTTTTCGATATTTGGGATCAATGTTGCAGTGTGAGATTGACGAAGATCTTAGTTTTAGAATTCGAGCGGGATTGATGAAGTGGCGACAGACATCTGGCATTCTCTGTGACAAGAAAGTCTCACAGAAGCTTAAAGGAAAGTTTTATAGAACGACAATTAGGCCTGCAATGTAATATGATGCATAATGTTGGTCTATTAAAAACCAACTCGTCCAGATAGCAGAGATGCGTATGCTGCGATGAAGTTGCGGTCATACAAGAAGAGACCGAATTAGAAATGATGATGTACGTGGAAAACTTGGAGTAGCACCAGTTGAGGAGAAACTAATTCAACATCGCTTAAGATGGTTTGGACATCTCCAACGAAGACCGTCCGAGGCATCTGTGCGTGTTGGAATTATAGGCCGCGTCGTTTGCTCAAAGAGAGGTAGATGTCGACCAAGGCTGACATGGGAAGTAGTTAAAAGGGATATGAAGGGTTGGAATATATCCGAAGTGCTGGTAACGGATAGGAGCGCATGTAAGTTAGCGATCCACGTACCATAACCACGAACTATGAGTTTTACAAGTTCTAGATTATAGGATTAAGGAAAAAGAGCTTAAATCGTAGCGTTTGGTCTTTGATCATTTTATTTGTTATTGTTATTATTTTATTTTTTTACATTTGTATTTCTATCTTTATTTTTGTATTTGTATTTTTATTTTTATTTTTACTTAGTCACTATTATTACTAATTTACTTATTTGACTTTATTTTATTGCTATTGTTATTGTTATTATTATAACCTTTAAATTACTCTTGTCACTTAGTTTCAGGTTCCATCTCTAGTTGACCCCAACTTGTTTGGGAAAAATGACTTTGTTGTTTTTTTGAAAAACTTGCCAATAATTCTTTTAATAAGTCAGATAATTCCCTTTTAGGTGAGTCTGACATTTTTTGCGGTTCATGGCTGATTACACCTTTTATGAATAAATTGAATCTTTGAACAATTCAAATTTATCTCATCATTTTAATTAAAATCCTTCTTCCTAAATAATGAATACTTTCAAATTTTATTTCAAACTTTTGTAAAGTTCTTGGAACAATAATGACGTCCCATTTCATAATTCAGGGTACTTGATAAAGTGTTGCAAAATGTACATTGTGGTATTTCATAGAAATATTTATGCGAACAAATTTATCATAAATATTTCTTATTTTTTGTGGTAAAATTACTGGATATAATCCAAAATTTGAAAAACAAACTATAAACCAATTTATAAAATTTATGTTATTTTGAGTTTTAAATTGAATAAACCAACTGCGTTTTATTTGTGTATTCTCATAAGAGAAAGCAAGATCCCAAGTTTTAATGTAGTCAAAATAATTGAAATTTAATTTGTTTCTATAAAGATTTTTTGAATTTGTAATTAATTTTTTGGGTTTATATAAATCACATTCTCATTGTTCTGGGGTAATTATTTAACAATTGAGGCCTTTGAGAAAGCCCATTCTCCACCAGTTCTCATGGCGAATTCAAATTGTGTAAAACCTGTGGGTTAAAATTTCTTGATAGAAATTAAAATTCTTTGGATAAAGGTATGGATCAGTAAAGTTCTCTAAATAGGTCATAACCTCTTCAGCAGATAAATGAATATATTTTTTCCGTACAGGAGATACTCATATGGTTGATATCGGAATATATGGGTATATGTATTCTCTTGTAGATACAGATTTTATTGCTAACTTATAAGCATGAGCTCCAAGTTGTTCATCAACTGGGATAGTCTTTAAAACTTTTTCTCTAAGAATTTTTTCATCCTCTTGAAAGGCCGACTTATAAGTCGTTATGGGTCGAGATAGTGCAGTTTTACTGCTTTCTTCCTTTTTTTGTCTTTATTCATTTTTTACTGTAAAATTCTCGGGTTAAGAAATCTGATAACGCATTATCAGATCCTTTAATAATGCTGATAATATTGCTTGCCATCTAGCAAATATTTGTTTTGATGCTATGTTTTTAACATCCTTTTGTAAAATTTCTTTGGCAGACTTACAGTCGACCCTTAACAAAAACTTTTGATTTAATAAATCACTTTTAAATTTTTGTACACATAATACAATTGCTAATATTTCTTTTTTAACAGTAGAGTAATTAACTCTAGATCCTTGCCAAATTCTCGAAGTAAATCTGACTAAGGATTTTTTATTTTTTGTTTAATAATACCACCATATCTTTTATCTGATGCATCGGTTTCAACTATTTTAAGTGCATCAGGATTAGGATTGCAAGACAAGTAATTTCTTTTATTTTTATTACTACTTTAGTATGTTCCTCTGTCCAAGCAGGTGTATTTTTTCTTAAACTTTCAAATAATGGTTTAGCATCATAAGCTACATCTTTATAAAATTCGGAAACATAGTTTAAGCCTTCTAAAAATTTTTGTAATTGATTTTTATCTTTAGTTTCATTTGGAAATTTTTTTGCAAATATAACTGTTCTATCAATAGGAACTATTGTACCATCTTTTATAATGTGTCCAAAAAATCCAATTTCTGTTTGAAAAAGTTTTATCTTTTTAGCTGATACAGCTAATCCACCTCTTTTAGTGGCATTTATAAAAATATTTAAGTGTTTTAAATGTTGGTAAAATATAAGAACATCATCAACGTATACTATGGTAAATGCTGTATAAGCACTACAAATGTCATTCATAATTTTTTGAAATTCTGAGGGGGCATATTTAAACCGAATGGCATTACATTCCATGCATAATGTCCAAATGGAACGGTAAATGCAGTTTTATATCTATCTTCTTTTTTAATCTGAAATTGCCAAAACCCTGATTTCGTATCAAATTTAGACATTATTTTGGCCGAATAAAGCCTTGCTAATAAATCCTTTTTATTAGGTATTAGATATCTAATTCATCTTAATGCTTTGTTTAAAGGTTTATAATTTATAACTAGTTTTGGAACTCCTCTTTCCAGTTCTGTCGCATTTTCTACATAAAATGCTGAACAACTCCATGGACTTGATCATCCTCTGTTTAGTTCTGCTGCATTTTCTATAGAAAATGGAGTTGTTCAGCATTTTATGTAGAAAATGCGACAGAACTGGAAAGAGGAGTTCCAAGACTAGTTATAAATTATAAACCTTTAAAAAAATTAAGATGGAATAGATATCCCATACCTAATAAAAAGGATTTATTAGCAAGGCTTTATTCGGCCAAAATAATGTCTAAATTTGATACGAAATCCGAGTTTTGGCAAATTCAGATTAAAAAAGATAGATATAAAACTGCATTTACCGTTCCATTTGGACATTATGAATGGAATGTAATGTCGTTCGGTTTAAAAAATGTCGTTTTAGAATTTTAAAAAATTATGAATGACATTTATAGTGCTTATACAATATTTACCATAGTATACATCGATGATGTTCTTATATTTTCAAAATCAATTAACCAACATTTTAAACACTTAATTATTTCTATAAATGCCACTAAAAGAGCTGTATCAGCTAAAAAGAAAAGATTAAAAAATTCAAACGGAAATTAAATTTCTTGAACACATTTTAAAAGATGGTACAATATATCCTATTGATAGAGCAATTATATTTGCAGAAAAATTTCCAAATAAAAATAAAAATCAATTACAAAGATTTTAGGAAGCTTAAACTATGTTTTCGAATTTTATAAAGATCTAGCTTATGATGCTAAACCATTATTTGAAAGTTTAAGAAAAAATCCACCTGCTTGGAAAGAGGAACATACTAAAACAGTAATAAAAATAAAAGAAATTCCTTGTCTTGCAATTCCTAATGCTGATGCACTTAAAATAGTTGAAACTGATGCATCAGATAAATGATATGGTGGTATTCTTAAACAAAGAATTAATAATAAAGACCCTTAATCAAATTTACTTCGGGAATTTGGAAAGGACCTAGAGTTAATTACTCTATTATTAAAAAGAAAATATTAGCAATTGTATTATGTGCAAAAATTTGAAAGTGATTTATTAAATCAGAAGTTTTTGTTAAGGGTAGATTGTAAGTCTGCCAAAGAAATTTTACAAAAAGATGTTAAAAACATAGCATTAAAACAAATATTTGCTAGATGGCAAACAATATTATCGGTATTTGATTTTTATATTGAGTTTATTAAAGGATCTGATAATGCGTTACCAGATTTCTTAACTCGAGAATTTTTACAGGAAAAAAATGAATAAAGGCAAAAAAAAAATAGTAAAATTGCACTATCTCGACCTATAACGATTTATAAGTCGCCTTTCAGAAGGATAAAAAAATTCTTAGAGAAGAAGTCTTAAAGACTACCCCAGTTGATGAACAACTTAAAGCTGATTTTTATGAGTTAGCAATAAAATCTGTATCTATAAGAGAATACATATACCCATATATTCCGATATCAACCAAATGGGTATCTCCTGTAGAGAAAAAATATATTCATTTATCTACTGAAGATGTTATGACCTTATATTTAAAGAACTTTACTGATCCATACCTTTATCCAAAGGATTTTAATTTTTATCAAGAAATTTTAACCTACACAGGTTCTGTACAATTTGAATCCGCCATGAGAACTGGTGGAAAATGAGCTTTCTCAAAGGCCTCCATTGTTAAAATAATTACCTCAGAACAATGGGAATGTGATTTATATAAACCGAAAAAATTAATTACCAATTCAAAAAATCTTTATAGGAACAAATTAAATTTCAATTATTTTGACTACATTAAAGCTTGAGATCTTGTTTTCTCTTATAAGAATAGACTGAGAAAACACAGTTGGTTTATTCAATTTAAAACTCAAAATACCACAAATTTTTCAAATTGGTTTATAGTTTGGTTTTTAAACTTTGGATTATATCCAGTAATTTTACCAGAAAATAAGAAATATTTATGATGAATTTGTTCGAATAAATATTTCTATGAAATATCATAATCTACATTTTGCGGCACTTTATGAAGTACCCTGAATTATGAAATGAGACGTTATTATTGTTCCATGAACTTTACAAAAGTTTGAAATAAAATTCTAAAGTATTCCTTGTTTAGGAAGAAAGATTTTAATTAAATGGTGGGATAAATTCGAATTTTTCAAAGATTCAATTTATTCACAAAAGGTTTTAATCAGTCATGAACCACAAAAAATGCCAGACTTACCTAAAAGGAATTATCTGACTTATTAAAAGAATCAATGACAAGCTCTTCAAAAAAGAAATTTAAAAATACAGCTTAAAGCTATTATTGGATTTAGACAGTAATGATGAGCTTATGAGCATGTCTACAGATCCAAGTTCATGAAAAAACCAAAAAAAAGGAAGATTATATGTTAAAAGCAAAAGGCACAATGCTAGATGTTTTAAAAGGAAGGTTAATGGAGTTTGGGTTGTATACGAATACTTTGATCAGCCAGACATTGTAACTTTCATTATGGATGAAATACTATTATCACCGCCTCCCGGATTTCCTCCACCTGTACAAATTCCAGAAGGCTTTCTATAGGCGGGATAAAATCCACTTTGAAGATACGTACACCTAAAGCAAACTTATTTTAAAGTGATGTGACAAAAAACAAAAGAATAAAGAAAGCTGGCAGGATACGAATGCATGTTGAAGATAAGTACAACTTAAGCAAGTTTATTTAAATTAAAGTGATGTGACTAAAGACATTATATTTGCCAAAAGAAATAAAGAAGAAGTGATAAGGATGCAGGAAGATGTCGGTTTATATTAACTTGTTAACCAGTTGTACCAATATATATATGTGTTGTCTTTAGAAGGCATAAGAAGCTGTAATAAAAATAAAGCTTGTAAAATATTTATAATAGCAGTTAGCCACCCTCTGTAAAATAGTCTACTTTAATAAAATCTTTTTTGCTTCCACTGAATTCCTTCTCCAGTGTTGTTATATCTGCGTTTGAATAATCACTGTTCTCATAAAAATTTTAATTGAATAAAATCATGTTGTGTAAGTAATTATAATATTTGTTTGTAGATAATAAACTTATAAATGTGATTAAATTAAGTAAAGTTGACAATTATTGATTGTCACCATTTATTTAATCTATTGAATTAAAATTGAAAATCAATTGCGATTAAATGTAATTAAATATTACGTTAATATGAGTTAAAAAGATAACTGTAAAATGCAAATGTAATAAAATGTATAGTAATGTCAATTATGTTCATAAGGCAATAACTGATTTAATAATAAGAGTGAAATCAAGATAAATGAATCTACTGAGATTTTAAATTGTAATTAATGAATTTACAGTTGAAACTGAACACTGTAATTAGTGTAATATTCAACATTGAATTGATATGAAAATTTGTTTTAAAAGATTATAAATTACTAAGAAATCAAAAATGATAAAATCTGTTAGTTATAATTTGAATTTGAAAAGTTATAAAATCAATTTAATAATAATTTATTTAATTAACGTGAAATAGCCATTTTGGCCATTGTCTCGGATTTCGACGAAACCAGTTTCATCGGATCGTAACAGTAAATTATTATAGAATTTGAAGTTTCATAGCGATCGTACTTGTCGTTTGATCGTACGGGCTCGAAACACGTAGAAGTCAATTTAATGAAATCAATTTAAAATAAGCTGATTTTAAAAGCTATCTTCTTCATACAGAGGAATTAGGACTTGAAACCTGTTCTATGAGTTTAAAAATATCGAAAACATCTATTTTGATATATAGGATGATCCATTTCATTTCAGAAACAAAACGGGCTTTTCAAGGCGTTATTGTCATTTCAAACCAATTCGACTTTAATAGTAATCTATGAAAATGATGAAATTGAGCCTCGAAATTAGTTCCACTGCGTTCAAAAGGCCTTTTTGCGTTAGGATAGCCCATCGACACGCTTAAATCAGAGTTCGGGCTGTTTTTGGACCTAACTATATATACGACATGGTAAACGAGAAAAAATATTATTAAATTATTTTCAAAACCTTAAAAATTTCTGTAGCCACCCCTTCTTTCTTTTTCAATGGTCGAGAGTCATGCAGCTTTGTCCTCTTAGATCTCTCCATCCGATCATCGATTCGCATCGACTTCTAAATGAAAGTTGCAGATCTCTTCGTCCTCTTCGCATCCAACGGTCGAACTTTGTTATCGATGTCAGAAATCGCCGGAAATCACGTCTCAAGCTCACGTTTAGGGGTTCGACTTGAGGCCAGATGGGGTCGCGTGTGTCGTGGTGGTGGCCAGTGGGGGCGGTGGAGCATGAGGAAGAAGACGGCGTTGCTTGATCGTGATGGGTCGGCTTGGAGACACATGCGATTGGTACTTGTTCGTGGCAGCTGCATCTCGATGAACACGAATGAAGTTTATGAATTAGGGTTACGTGAGTATCAGGTGATGATGACGTGGCCTTGTTTTATTTATTTATTTTATATTTAAATTCAAACCGTCTAAAGACCATAACTTTTACATACATGCTCGAATTTGGACGCGGTTTGTTCCACTGCGATCGTATCGAAATTCCGGACGTTATGGAACTGGTTTGGACGAATTCTGAGATTTTTGAATTTTGGGTCTTGGATTTTAAATCGATTTGAAATCGAAGGTGAGTGTTTTAACCCACTCACAATTACCGGTTTATCTTATGTTAGTTAAATTGAATTTATAATGTGATTAGAAATCGATTGATTGATGTTTGGTATTTTTAAATTGTCATTCCAATTAAGTATGACTTGTATTGCATTTAATCGTCATTTAATTTAATATTGAATTTAATTGTTAATTGAATACCTGTTGATTTAAATCAATAATTGATGTTATTTATTGGTTGATTGAATGGTGATTGTGATTGGATGTTTGATTGTTAATATTACATGACTGGATGTTATATTTTTATATTGTTATAACACTACAAGTTCCGTATGGGTTGAAATGATACTTACCCGAACGATCTATGGAATAGAGAAAAATCGTTACAGGTTGAAATGATAAACCCGGACGATTTTATGGATTTGAATGTTAATTCGGGATTGCTGGTTGAAATGATATATACCTGTAAATTTAAATTTATTGCGGATTAAAATAATATATATCCGTATCACTTGACCATAGGGTAGAATATTATATACCGACACCAGATTGATTAAATTAAATGATTTTGAATTCTTAAATTTTGAATCTAGTTCAATAATATTTTGAAATAGAATTGGATTTATATAAACTGAATAATTTTCGAAAATTCAAGCTTTAAATGTGGAAATTGGAGTTGGTTTAATGAATTGTTTGATGAAATAAAATGGAAATATCAAAGTTGAATTTTGATGATAAATGAAATTTATCGAAATTGAGTTATTGAAAATGTTTGAATATAACTTTGAAATATATTAAATTTTAAGTGGTTTAAATTGATAATTCAAACATGGATTTGAAATAGATATTGATTAAACGGGTTTAAATGAGAATCTGAATTGAAAGACCAATTTTAGTTAGTTGATTTAAAAGCTGGACATGGTCCAGATGTGTTGAAATGAAAGAAATGACTTAATTTTGATATTAATTTCAAATTAATTATTTTAATATAAACTGTTTAAAGGTTTATTATTTTAAAAATCCCGATTAATAAGATTTTCAAACTATTAAAATAATTTAATCTATTTTAAACTAATTTAATCAATTTAAACTATTTTAATCTATTATAATCTATTTAATCCAATTTAATCTATTTTTACCTATTTCAAACTAATTAACCCATTTTAATATATTTTAAATCTGTTGAACCTATTTTAAATCTATTTAAACTATTTTAAATCTAATTAAACTATCTTAAATCCATTTAAACTAATTTAATCTATTTTTAAACTATTTTATTTTAACCATTTAAAAATTTATTTTGAACTATGCTAAACTATTTAAAACTATCCAAACTATTTTCTAAATTTCAGATTGTGTAAAGTGGAAGTGCTATATTTAAATCCTTGATTTAAAAGCGAATGTGGTTAAATGATGTTATAACCTAAGTTGGGATTTAAATGATATTTTCGGGTGAAATGACATATTTGATTAAATATGATGATTTTGAAATGAGAATTTAATTAACCTATCTTATCGATATGATTTTAACAGTGATATGGTTTGAATTGAATATGATATTTTGATGTCAATTATGAATTGATTTTGGAAGTGTAAGAACCATTCGGTGTGAAATAAACGTTTGGCTGTTAAAGAGATCGAGATCAGATATTGTCATACTCTCTGTCAATACCAAAAACCACTTTAACAACTGTGTACGTGGTGTAGATTTCAGAATGAAGCAGGATGGTTTAGCGAACGATTCTGTATGAGGTATTAGCGTAGCACTGACTTCTGCGAGTCAGCTTGATGTGACCAAAACAGAAGCCACGTCGGGCAAAGTGAGGTTGCACCTTCGATCAGACATGCTTTTTCGATACCATATTATGACTTTGTGATTGATTTGGTGGTCACCCCTCGATTTTGATTATGGGAGTGTTCCGAGGTGGGCGGTAGTACTGCTATGCGTTATCACCAGTTCGGATTCGAAAAATAGTAGTATCATACCCTAAGCATTGTCTCGCGTGTCTTGTCACATGCCTTATCGCGCCTTCTACGAGTTTGGTTTATGTCGTACCTATGGAGTGCTCCCTGATAGCTCACTAGTTTACGGTAGAGTATAGACTACAACATTATATAAAATGTGTTAAGGGGATATGAGTAACGCCTTAACGCTATTTTAATACTTTACTGTAGACACTATTATAATAATGTATTGTAAGTGTATTGTACCATGTACGTAGATAGTTTAATGGATCGTTAAGAAATGGAAATCCGGAACATCTCTTAAATTATTGCACTCACGTTAGACACTGGATAGGAGGTGTCAAACATCATAAACATCTTCGACGCCATTACACTCATATTTATTTACCGTTGATTTAACTTACATAAGATCTTTTAGTTCCGACTCGAGTGTTTTGTCTTTCAATTTGCTCGGGTCAGTCTGAGCTTTTCAGTGTAACAAAGACTGCTTTGGATGACGAAGACGAAGATTTAATACTATTATTATTTATTATATTTATCCTAGTGCATCATTTTATTCTGCTGCATTTATTTATTTCTATTGTATGTACTCTGATCTGTATTGTAAAAGTGCAATCAAATGTTATTTGTAAAACAGCTTCATGAACTGTTATTTGATTATTATATTTTATTATTCCGTTGTGAGATTCTGTATTTGTTTTATTTCTTTCTCTTCTTTTTCTTATTTACCCCATAACAATCCTTCCTTTTGAATAGTTTGATTCTGACGTGTGTGGTTTATCATCGATTTAAACCGTCCAAAAAGGTGGATCGTTACACTCTATCTTAGCTGTTTTTATTTTTATTTTTTTTTGCTTTCTAAAAAATAGAAAATTCGAAAAAAATCGTGTAATGAATGATATTTGGTAATATATAAATTCCACATCCTCAAAAACCTAATTGATACCTAATAGTGTATAGCTTTACAGTTCGACATTAAATTATGCTGAGATATAATCCAAAATTTGTTTCCATTTTTTGGAACGTGATACAGTTTCTATTATATGAAATGGTTCATTTATTTAAATAGTTGGAAACATACCCTTGTAAATATCAAGGAATGAGTCCTAGATCCCTACTTTCAATGTAGCAATACAAAAAATTTCTATTCAGTATGATATGAGTTCTAAGTCCCTAGTTTTTTCATTATCTTACATCAGAGTTTATTTTATAACACCAAAAACTATATATAATCATCATTTTTTTTTTCCACGGTACACTTATATTTTCCGTGTATTACACTCATTCACAAACACACACATGCACACAATCTATTTTCTAATAATAAGGATCTAATTTACGTACAAATTGTTACAGGGATTTTCAACAAGGACATAATACTCAAAGCCCCTTGTAATATATAGAATAATGTATATAAGCATCCCATGGTCTATAACATCATGTTTCTCAATTATTAACATATACTTGTAAAGCTCTCATGGAGCATTTTTTCCATCGAAACCTAGTACTTTTTAATCTAATATAATGCGATGGAAACTTATTTTAAAAAATTAATTTCGCGATCAAAGCAGTTCTCGTATGGGTTTTTATTATTGTTTAGTTATAAAATATGTACTATATAATTCCATGTATATCTAGCTAAAATTCTCAATAAAATTTTCACATTTCTACGCATGCAGAGCGTATACTTGAAAAATTCATTTCTAAGAATTATATTTGTCGTTTTGGTTTGGATGATGTATTCTTTCTTCTATAAACTTGTAAACAATTCCGATAACCATTGGTAAGCAGTGCAATAATTTATGTAAAATATAACCTGACGCTTACGACAGGAATGATGGTTGAATTCATTTTTGTAGTTAGGTATACAGTAGAAAGCTACTTAGTACTTACAGCTTAACAATCTTGAGCTTTGGTGACAATATAATTTTGAATTCGAAAATGAAGTTTTCTGCTATTCACTGCTTGTGGTACTTTTACCTCCGCCCCATCGAAATTCCATTCAGGAACATAGCATCTGATGCTTCATCAAATCAATAAGAGTAACATAACAATCATCTGTGTGTTTTTTTCTTCTCAAATTAGAACAAATGTTGCATTGATTCTGAAATTAGAACAATCATCTGTACAACTTTGTGACTTAGTTTTAAATTTTCAGGAGTATTTGCCAACATTGGGTTCAAAGAAGGCGAACTTATTTTGAAAGATGACATGCTTGTAGCTGCTCAACATAGTTCAAACAAGGTATATGATTCTTATATATTTGACCTTGCCCCCTTCTAATTTAAACAAAACTAAGTCCTTATTTTTTTGCATGTCAGGTTGATTGTCTTGTATGTAGTCATTGTTATTGTTTCATTGGTTCAGTGGAATATCAAATAGGGAGGAAACTGTATTTACAAAATGTTGGAACTTCACCTAGAGATATATGTGATAATGAAACAAATGTTACAATGTCAACTTCCTCCAATGATTTGACTTGTAATTCTATTTCGGAAGAGGTTCTGGCATCGCTGATGAATGGGGATTTATTGTTGCCGTATTCAGAAAAAATTTCTTTGCCTCAAGTTTATGCTTGTCCAGGTGGTTGTAAAGAAGAACAGTATTGTGGGTAAGTTGTATTCCTTACAATATCAGCATACAGATCAAACAATAACACATTGTCATATAATCATCATTCTAGGCTGCCAACCTGGATCTGGGGTGAAAATAATATTCTCCAAAAGTCTTACCATGTATGTTGTAAATTATATATAGCCTTTTAGCAACCTCATGATCTTCAAAGGTTTCTTGTTTAGCTTTGTAATTTTCTTTTGGAAGTTCAACAATATATCTTTGTATCTTGCTTTTTAGAAATTATTGTTTTGTTTTTAAAATAAATCAGGAAGCCATCTTAAATATGCATGGTGATATCTGGATGATAGACATCTAAACTGTTATATACAAAAACACTGCATACATTTACCACATCACAATCAAGTTAGTTATCTCAGCCACCACATCACAACCACGATAATGATAGTGATCACGGCCAGAACGATTATTTTATTATGTTTAATGTTTTTTGTCTGATCTTTTTAGTAAAGAATGTGCGGAATCTGACTGGGAAATGTTTCATTCGTTGCTCTGTACTGGAGAGGCTGTAGAATCTTCAAGACAAGATGCACTTCGCGAATTTGTTGATCATGCCAACGGTACAAAGTTATTCTAATTTAAAGTATATGTTATGATTTTCTTATGTGTAAGATAATACCATTCCAGCATTCATCGGTATGCGGTTGAGCTAATTAGATATAGTTCCATTGATTTCAACAACGTAGTTCTTTAAAACTTGTGGTTCAATCTAAATGTTTAGATTTCTGTACAAAACCAGATGACCTATAACTGTATGTATGGTGGAGCTTAAATTCTGAGTTCGCTATTGTATATTTTTATTCCTAGTGTTGCTTTTTGATCATTTTTAATTTTTAGGGACAAATGATATATTCATCGTTGCTGCTAAGGTATGATTTTTGTTTCTCCACGTGTATGCTTCCTAATATAATTGTTTGTAATGATAAGGACTATGACAATTCACATGTATCCTGCAGTATATTGCATGTTATTATAATTGTCCTAATATCTTATAGTAGTTTACACTTATAGAAGGTAATAAGCATAACATTTTGTTGTGCCTCTAAACGACGGTTTTGAAAGAGGATTCCCCTTGTTTAAAATGGGAAGTTCCTTGTTCAAACGGAAGCCCCTTTGTGTGTATGCGCACGCACAAGTGCGTGCATGTGCTTTTTTAGTCCTTTAAGTAGCCTCATAAATTCAGCCACAAGTCTGTAGAGAAGAGAGAGAAACTATAAGTTTCAATTCAAGGAACCTACAATTACAAATTTGTTATTGAAATTAAGGGGCTAAATTAGGGAGGTTATTGACCATACATACATATACACATGCATACATTTTTTAATTCTCACATACAAATGTGTGAGCGCACACACACATATATTTGGGCCTAGTAAAACATTTATATTCGAACGTAATAGCAATATCAACTCTTGTTGTTTTTGAACAAACATCACTGGATGCTTTACTAAATAATACCACGTTTCCCTTGTTTATTTTTTCACAACTTGTCATTAATAAGAATTTAGCCCTTTTGAATTCATTAAAGTAATTTTTTCCGAATCTCGTGAGGGGAAGTTTTGGCGTGGGATCGAGACTTGCTGTTGCATGCGTCTTGGAATATTTTTGTCTTTCAGGACGAAAAAAATTCCCAATTTTACCTCTCTCCTAGGCCTTCACATAGCAGAGAGTCCTGTATTGGGTTCATCTTTGTCCGGTGTAATTTTGTGTTATTACATTATATCTGCTATTAGTTGCATTCGATGATATGCTGCACTGCATTTAGCGCACTTTGGTGCTTACAAAAATAAAAAAAACACAGCTTTAATTCTTTCTTCCACATTCCCACCCCACCCCGCTTCCTCCCTCTTTCCTTTGAGTCCTTGAAACATTTGGTTTTAGTCTGTGACTGTTGCTTCTCCTCGAGCAGTTTCTTTGAATTAATTGTAGTGCGCGCGCGGTGTCTTTAACCAAAGTTTTTATATTTAAGTTATACCATGGCAATATTAACCGGATAAGTTGTGTATGTGTGTGTGTATCAATAATTTTTTTTTTTTGATAGTACAAGTCGTAAGTATTTTATTTTAACTTTGCTATTGGTATTGCTTTCCGCAATAAAACCGATGTTTTATTTTATCCGTATGCATACATCCAACGATGATAGATGATGAATAAAAGACAGAATATCGTAGTTTTAACCTACTTTCAGTCTTTCCAATGATTAGGCAATATCATCCACCATTCTGCGCTACAAAAAGCTGAAAAGTCAACAGTCCAATGATAAAAAGAAGAAATCGTGTACAGATTGTACAGATGGGTCTAATTTTTCATTGCTTCTAGAGGCATGGAAACCCTTTGCTATGGGGTTTAAGAGAAGGTATTATATGATTTCAAATATTCTGACGTCATCTAACATCTTGAGTACAAAAATAATTTAAATTTCAAACATTTGACAAGATGCATAAAATTCATATGCATCCATAAATATTTTAGGCCATGTATTATTGGTTATGATGTATGGGTGGTTTTTGTTATTTAGTCAAATGTAAAGGAAGTTTTTATCACAAATGTCATGGATAAATTAATGTTGTGTCATTATGATCAAACGTTTATATGAGATACATCACAAAATTTCCAGATAAAATTAATATGATTTGCCAACATATTTAACACTGAATCATGGAACTCATGTAAGTCGTTAAAACTGGAAAAGTGATATCAAATGCATAGAGCTGCTTACTGTGCTCAGGTAAGTATCGCGTTGAACTTACCTTGAAATAATATTTCAGAAGGTCAACCCCGAGACTGAAATCATCTAGTGGTTAAAAGCTGAAACACATTGGTTCACCTTATCACAACGTAGATTGCACATTTTAACTAACCTAATAGATACTCCCAAATAATTCTGGAATCTGGACTCGAATATTTCATTAAAAAAAAAAGATTTCAATACCCAGGAGGGAAAACTAATTTCTTATTTTGTGGTAATGGCAACAGTACTTGTGCTAGTTAAAGAAACGGTGGTAATAAACAATCAATCTCTGATAATATGTATCAGGGGTTAAAAAAACATGTTTCTCTTGTCATTATGAACTCACTAACAATAAAAAAAAACAGAATATAAGTGGATAATGCATAAGTTGTGATTTTAGCAAAGACATGGGTTTTGGCATGATTGAAGGTTTACTAGAAATGTTTGAAGTCATACAACTGTGGTCTCACCAAACCGAGATGTCAAATATATGGCAATCCATCTTACCATTTTTTTATACAGGTGGTGGGATTGTATTGCTTTACCAGATGATGTTCATAGTTGTGATGAACTGTCTTTCAGAATGGACATAAGGGACATGACATTTGATGTAAGAACCCTCTAACCATTTGTATGTAGTCTAGCAGCAGTTAAATTTCAGTTGATCTTCTGTGTGAAATCTTTTTGAAGTATATTTGAGCTAATTTGCATCTAATTTTTCTCGATATTTTTTGCTGTACCTATGACCACAACCTCATCTTCTCATGCGATGAATGACGTGTTTGTTCTTTATAGTTTACATGTTATTTTATTTGTTGTAGGTGGTTGGATCTTGAAAATCATGTTTACCTTTGAAATTAACAGTATAATCTAGAGAATCATGTATATCTTTTCAAGTTACTAATTGTAAAGAAAATCACGCTTCTATTTGTCATCATTTACAGATATTAAAGTTATAGCAGTGTTAAGTCTGACACATTTTGATTTTTTAAATGTAAATGCACCTTTTCATGTAAGCCCAACCGTTGTCAATGAAGTTGGTATATTCTCTCCACTTGTGTTAAGTTCTTACTTCGGTTTGATGTGTAAGAATAAAGGTACTAGAGAAAGCGAGATAGAACATAGTTCTATTTTTTGTAGTTTCCTCGCCCTTCTTATTTTGTCATAGAACAATATTGTTTCAAAAATGAAGAATAATTTTTTTTTGGTATGTTGTAAACATTAAATAAAAAAAAGGTGAAATCTAAACAATTATTTTGTATTCAGAGTTGACAAACAAATGAAAAGGTTAATTATTTTGAAATATAACAACATCAAAGAAACGAAATTTTTTACAAAAAAACAGTTATGATATTGTGTTCTTCTAACATATTCTACATGGATCCTATAATATGAAAGATGTGCATTTTTTTTCCACCATTCCTATAACACTGAAATTAAAATAAATAGCTGGAATTTGTGATCACACTTTCATAAAAACATATTTAACGTTATTAGGTTTCAAAAAATTCAAGTAATATTTAAATATATGGAAATGTGATCTTGGGCTTGTAAATAAATGTAACGTATTTATGTCTAAAGATATTAAATTTTATAAACCATAAATCACATATTCACGACGTGTCTGTCCGATATTGAGAATAATAACATCCATTCAAATACATTTTGGTGTTTATCACTTTAAACTTGATATTGAAAATAATAACCATCAATATATCAAATGCTGCAACTGCTGCGAAAATTAATTTTTTCATGTCAAGTTGTATTAATATAAAGTTTTATTCTCATTAAAATATTTCATTTATTTTTTTGTGATGCAGTCACTGCAACTTCTCAGGGATGCTATTTTTGATAGAGAATGTGCACCGCGTATCCTTTGAACTTATTGATGATTCATAACTTAATAAAGGATCTCTAATTGATACCCGAGTACTGTTTCTGTATCCTCTCCTTGACATTATCAAGTGTTCTCACTTGAAATTTATGGAAATATCATTGGTATGTTTGAGTTGAATAATCTGTAAGTAACACAATAATCTTGATTTTTTTCCTCTGTAATATTGCATCAATGATTTATGTAATGATTCTTGATACCCTTTGCAATCTTAGTAATTTGGTCGTTGCATCACCTGTGGAGGACTATTTCATATATATAGATGATCTGGAGGTCCAAGAAAAAGTAACATTCAATACTCATTTAAGCTTACATAAGCTTTGGGATGCCTAAGTTTGTTCCCTTATTATATTCAGTTTTCTGAATCATGGTCTGTTTTAACCAAGAAGATTTTATTCCTCCAGGAAAAAGCAAAGGAATCAACAAAGCCCTTTTTAGATGCTTTGGGTGATGGTTACTCGATTAGCTGTGAAGGTATTTTTTTGCAACCTTATGTTTTTAGAATGTGTGTGGGTGTCTGCTATCTTTTCTTCTCAGTGTTATAAGTTTTTTTTACTTGATTCACAGTAGGATAACATAAAATAGGATACCTTGGTGTTATTAGAATTTTAGAATGATACCTTCATATATTAGTTTTGTGGGGGACTATACTCTGACATGTCTTCAAAAGTGTTAAACTTAAACTCTTGATGGTCATAACACCAACACCTAAATAATTCCCCATCCATTTCACTATAACCCTGAAAAAATAACGAAGGTAGAGGTGATTACAACTTTATTCTATGACCACTTTACAATAGAAGTATAAATTCTCATGCACGGAATGTTTATTTTGAGCGCTACAAACTTTCCCAATCATATTGTTATATTTTCTAATCATGGTTTCATACTAACATTCTGTTTAGATAAACATAATTTCACTTTTACTTGGATGGCGATATATATTATCTTTTTTTTTAGTTGAATATAATCATTCACATTAATATATTTTTTCCAACATCGAATGAATAAAATCTCTGCTTATCTCATGTCTATATAGATAAATCATTGCTTGTATATTTACAACATGCAAATGATAAAATGTAACCTTTTTATCAGGCAGTGCTTTCTACCCATTACAAAGTTGTATGAACCATTCATGCTGCCCAAGTGCCAAAGCATTCAAAAGAGATGAGGTGAGCGTGATAGCTGTTCCTTTTCTTTACTGTATAAAGCCCCATTTAACAGCATTAAAAAATTATTGTTTTTTGTTTCTCAAAAAAATAAAATAAAACAAAATAAAATAAAATCGAGAAGGCAATTTGTAGGTGGAAAAGCAAACAATTTTTATAAGTTAATTTTGACTTTGTTTAATAACAACTTTCTCTTTTACTTTTGATAAGTAGATTTAATCGATGTTGTTTTCATATTCTTCTAACTCGTACATATATACATAAGCGTTTTACCAAATTAACTTTGACTTTTTGGTTAAAAGCATAAAGTCTGTATAAAAAACATGTAAAAACATTTCTACATTTGATTGCTAAAGGGAAATAAAGATAAGTTTAGTTTTGTTTGTTCTTGTGTTTAAATTATCTTAAACAACTAATATCGTGATAAGTTGTTAAAAATGAAAATTATTCAATTAGTTCTGTTGCATACACGCGCTATCCTCTATTTCCATTTATGGTGTGTATATTGTCCCTGAAAATCTTTCACACTTTTCTTTTGTTTATTATTTTAATTAAATGATTTTATTAACTAATGAGGGGCTAGAATATGGTCAGCATGTGGACATGATGATCTGGGGGAGGGAGGTCTTTTTTTAATATATGCTATATAAATAAAAATTAATAAATATTACACGTGTGTGTCTTTCTACACATACACACACATATTTACACACATAGAATCTGAGTGTGTGTCTAATATGCCAATGGAAATCGATCTCAGCTCTTTTGACAATCTAGCGCCTTGTCACTGTACTGATGGTTATTGGCTACATGTGCTGTAGTTAACTCATTAGTCCCTCTTAAGTTCATATATTACCTTTTTTTTCATTTATTTGGAAAAATTAAACGATGCTTACCATCCTTCAAAGTTATCATTTATCCTAATTGTATAAAATGCCACAAACAGGATAAAGATGGACAAGCAGTAATAATTGCAAATCGGCCTATTACTGCAGGGGAGGAGGTAATATTAATTATTCATCAATCAGTATGGCATATCTCATTGTTCATTAAAGAATCACTATTTATATTCTGCAACTAAATATTTGCTTAAATCATTGTAGATTACTATATCTTATATCGATGAAGACCTACCTTTTGAGGAGAGACAAGCTCAACTTGCAGACTATGGCTTTAGATGTAGTTGCCAAAGGTGCTTAAAGGAGCAGCCCTAATTATCAACAAATATGTGCATTCGCACACCAAATGGGTTTTGAAATTAACGTCTGACTTATAAATTTACATAGTGCTTATCAGTCAATATTTCCCACCATGGTTGTGTATCACTTCATACAACAGATTCAAATCCTTTGTTTGTTTATTTATTTATTTATATTCTACCGTGCTGTTTGTTTTGAAAGTAAAGTGGAAAACTTTGATTGGAAATGTATCCACTAGATTTAAAGCAAGTAAAATTTCTACATTTGCCTATCTATAAACTTTTGTGACAAGGGTGATTTCTTCCAGCAATAACATAACAACAAAATATGCACCTTGAAAATTATATAATATCAACGAACGATATACTTGTCAGCTATAACAAATGGCATTGGTTTCAGTTTTCATGTGACTGGGACGGGATGTAAATATGCTATGTTTTTAACACTACCCTTTTCTTGATTAATTGCTGATGATGGTTATTTTAGTGCCTTTTCTTTTTAAAGAATCAACCTTATTATTATTAACTCAAAAAGGGTAGCCCTCAACACACCTATTTGGTTATGTATGTAATTTGTGTTATTTGTTTATTTTATGCATAAAAATTAAAATTAAGTGGCTGTAACAATAATATTTCCATCGATTATCTGTAACACATAAATAATGCATTAATTAATGGTACAATAATATTAAACTACAATCATCTTACTTTGGAGCAGAAGCATTTTGTAATTTTAAACCATAGAAATTTCGTTTTCTATGGTACTTTGATAGTATACGCCTAATTCATCGAATGCTGTAGCTAGTTCATTTCTCCTGGTATCTTCTTCCGACTTTTAATTTGTTGTGCATAGGTGTAATGGTTCCTTTTTTTTCACTGTCTTTCAACAGTAGTATTCTTGAATGCATGGACCATTAAGACAACCATTCATGACCCAATTTAGGGCAAAGGCCTCATTTGTCAAATTCATATGGTAGATTATGTAGGGTAGACATTTATTTTAAGCTGTACCTTGAAGCTACAAAGTAATGCTTACCAGTGACGATGGGTGTGTGAATGTTATAATTTCGTCAATGACATGATTTAACAGTCTACTATCATATGCATAACCCTTTCAATCAGACGTTACAAAATTAAATGTTAAATTGAAATTAACAACAAGAAGATCATTGTCATATTCCTTTGAATTGTTGGAATATGATAAATTATCATTATTAGTCGAGTCTCGGTGCTTTGCGTATTATTTTGAACTTGGTACATGCGAAGCCATATTTGAGCATGATTAAAAAAAGCGTAAAAAAAAGATAATAAACGAGTGCGGAGAATGAATCCGAGAATGACAGCCTAAATAAGAAAAAATTTAGTGTAATTAAAATATTTACATTAAAACACTGACGTAATAGATACATCCGACTTATCTTAGTTAAATCGAACATGATTCGCGATGAAGGTTGCTTGTCGAGCGTTTTGCTTGTCCATGATCGGACCATTACTTTACAAAGAAGAAAGCAAGGTTCAAGTACCATTGTGGACGATTTCTTTATTTTAATCAAAATCTACTTGTTATAGTTTTGGGGCTCTCATTTTAAATTACAGTCTCAAATTTAGGTTGGACCCACCATGCTTGAATGTGTTGTTCCAAGTAAAGTTTAACGTTGCTGCCTCTATTATGTTCTCCTAAAATATTATGGATGATCAACGACTACTTACTTTAAGGTTCAAAATTGCATACCGAAATATTTCGTAGAGCTACAAAAAGTTCTTTCACCGTTGTCCGATTGAATGTTAAAAGTTAAAAGCTTCCTTTTCAAATCTGATTGCTTTTGGAAAAGGGGAGGAAGAAAAGAAAAGAAAAGAAAAGAAAGAGGGATGCTTAAAACTGGAGAAGCGGACTAAAATGACCGCAGACCCACTTAGGAGTAGAAATAAAGCATTCTTTTTATATTACTGTTTAATCAGTTGTGTTGCTTTTACAGTGAATGTAAAGTTGAAAATACCTTACATAAAACACGACAAAATCTGTACTGAAGTTGCACATGTAAAAGGCACCGTCAAATGGCCTACCTGGCATGCATGAATCAACCGCACATTTCTTTTCGTCCTAATGGATGAAAACGAGAGTATAATTTCATTTTATGATGTGCATCTTTTATCCAAGCGATTATCAACAAGAGTTGGATTATCAACAAGAGCTCTAGTGTGTAAAAGACAATATGATTATGAACTAGAGTTCAAGTGGCGCGGACTTCCCGGGCATGCTAGGCAAAAATGATTAGTAATAAATGTTAAAAGACAAATGGTAGACGATCTTGAGATAAAATGAAATTAAACAGTCAAATGATGATATGCACGTGATATACAATAATAAATTGTATAAATGGTTCACACTTCACACGTGAAATATGAAATGTTGCAATTTGAAATTTAAAAGCTTAAACGTCGATTTTAATATCATAACATCAGTTTAACACATGTAAAACTTGTAGAAAAGTTTGATATAAACTTAGTATGGTGGTTCAACACATATTAAGTATCATCGTAACAATTGTTTTTCTCATTTTTCTACACATCGACTTATATACGACGATGTGTTAAAACCTTATTAAAGAGTATTTTGAATGCACATATTTATATTACATGGAAGATCAAGTCATAGTTGTGTCTTTTTCTTTGCTACATAGCCAAGTTTAACAAGTAAAAACGTGCGACTATGGGTAACGATTTTTTATTCATTCACTAGCACAACTTATGGTTGTGCTTATTTATTTTCCATACAGTCACAGCTTATGGTTGTGCTTCTAGCTTGCTAGCTATAAATTGTTGATATAATCTTTATTAATAGTTCAGTAAAGAAATCTTTTTGGTCCACTCTTGAAATTCTAAAAATATCCTTACAATGCAAATGAGGGCTATGAGGTAACAAGTTTGACTCGCTCATCTTTCTTAATAATCGAGATATAGCAATAACTTTTTGGTCCGATGTGAAAATTTAAAAATACTCATACTATACATATGACGACCATGAAGTCACAAGTTCGGCTATCGCTCATTACAGAATTAATTTGTATTATTATTTATAAGTTTGGAGTGTTATTATAGTTACATGTGCAAATTTCCATAATAACAACGTTTCATGCATGTTTGTTCTTTCTATTTACACTTTTTAATGCCTGATTTCTCTTTTTAAGTGTCAATAAATATGTATCTATTTTTCATTTATTTCAGAGCTATATGAATGCATATTTTATTTCGATCATTCTTCATGAATAATAATGTTATTTTTTAAATATTTGAAACTATTTCACCTAATCATATATAAAACCTTTTCTTTAGGTAATAATTTGCACCATATAATTTTTTCTCGTACTTACATTATGTCTGGAAAAAGAAATTAGTACAATAGAAAATTAAGATTATACATATACATGTCCACGGGTGTAGCGCAATTGAAAGGGGTGCTCAGGTCTGGTAACAGATCCAGATTCGAGCCTAGCCTTGAACATATTTTTCGCAGAAAATAGTACCTGTGGGTTATAGGTGTCATGTGTCGAAGCAGACGAACACAACTTAATTCTCCCAAGGAAGTTTAACGATCCGCCAGCTTCTCCTGAAAATGGTTCAAAGAACAAGATTATACATACACACATACATGTGTGTGTTTGTGTGTTTTTTGTACTTCTACATTATTTTAATATATAATTCAATATTTTAAATAATTTCTAGTTATACGATTTTTTTCGGAACATGGTTCATTAATGTCAACTAGCATCGACCTCGAATATCGAACTCGTGATTTTTGATCTCGTAGTCTGAACTATCAACCAACTAAGCCAAATATGTTGACGCCTAGTTATACATTTATGTACAAAGAAATTATCAAACTAAAAATAGCTAAAACTATAGATAAATGTTTGATTACTGCAATTATACACACACACACACTCTCTCTCTCTCACACACACAGAATTTGAAAGTGCTTTTTTATATGCATGCTCGACGGATGTGTCAAAGTACTCACAACGTAATAGAAAATATTAACATTCTTTTCAGTCTCATTCATAACCATTTTTCAGTCAAGTTAGTTTTTTCTTCTACAGTTGGTAAATAATGACACGTTATGAGCTTTGTCTAATAAAACAAAAAATAACTGTTAAATCAAATGGTCCGATCAGCATCGTAAATTAAGAGTTCCGCTACTACTTTGGTGCAATACAACATGCATCTTTGTTCTCAACAAATAGTGCAACTATAAGTTTCTTATTTTCGTTGTTCTGTATTTCCAGACATAAAGCACCTTTAAGCCATTACATACAATACATCTACCACATATTATAAAGCAAATTCACATAATACATATCATTGTACATTACTACATAAATATCATAATAAACTTCATTGGTAAATAAACACAAGTTCGATACAACTTTGAACAAAATATTAGTAGTATATAAGTTTCATTTTCGAACAAAACATAATACTCCGTAAGTTTCAAAATAGTTAAACCAAACTTAAATTTTACATAAACATAATGATAAATCGAATGAAGCCGCTATTTTTTTCCAAAAAATGTGACAAAGTTACCACATTGACCAAACCTATCATGTTTATGATCGCTCATTTTGTCCATAGCACCTTTTGTTCTTGTAGACCTTAGCTTTTCGGTAAATCTATGAGTTATGGGTGGTAGTAGATGTGAAAACCTCCATCCACCTTTGGTGCCAAAATACCAATATCTAATATCATAACACAGTGCGTTGTAGTGGTACTCGAGCAATGGAGGGAAGTAATTAATGGTTATACGATATTGTTACATAATTTTTTCACAAGGAGATATTGTGATCAAGGCACATAAGTCAAACCAGGCCTAGTTCGATCCAGGTCAGCTCGTGTTCAGGGCTAGACCTATATTAGCCCGTCTACTTATACTGACCCAACAAAGAATGAAGACTAGTACAACTGAGAAAAATGTAAGAATGACTCTCCATCGCTTACGACCAACCATCTCATGGTGGCCTACTTTTGAAACAACACAAGTATGCCCTCTCGCCTTAGCATCTCTCCTAACTATTTACCGACCGACGCAACACAAGGTTGACGTCGACGTAGTCCGTTATTTGATCTAGTTTTAGTACGGTCACCTATGGCTTGCAACTCGCCTCGTCATCCCTTGCCCAGCTCGGCATGCCCTCAACCCTTAGCTCTCATCAATTTTTGATCCTTTTCATGGTCCTAGTGACCAACAAGGTCAACTTGGCCCATCTTGCCAGACATACGGGCGTAAAATGACAAGAGGTACAACTTGGTGTATTTACTCCCGACAAGAAGCATGTTCCATTTCCCCTAGCATGCCTTCATAGTACAAATGCAAGGTAAGATGGGACATGCCTCTGGTATGGCTCTCCTGTTAACATCCATCCCAGTCACACATTCCTTTCATTTATTCATTTGTCTCCCATCAAGTCCGTTCAACCAGATCAATAGTACATGCTTCCTGTAACGACTCATAAATTTTTAACGGTTTTAATAACGTAATTAACTGAATTTTTGTGAAATTTTAAATAATTGAATTTGGTAATAAAAATTTAATATTTGAAATACGTCTATATAAACATAGCAAATGGTAATTTTTCATTAAAAAAATATGAAAGTTAGTTTTGTTGAATAATTTTATTTAAATTTAAGTTAGTTAATACTTGATGAAAATAAAATATTTTTTCAAACCTGAATATTTTTATATAATAAATTTTTAAATCATCTTCTGAGTGAGAGTCATATTTCGTTTCGCCAAATTTGAACTGCTATTGCTCCGTTAATCTTAATTTTGGCGTTTCAGCAGCATTTCCGCCACTGAATATTGACTTTTGATAGGATGGTCGTACCAATGATATATGTGTACCATTTTGATCGTCTCAACGTGCTGATCTCCACAGTATATTCATTCGTATGTTCGGAGTTTGGGACACGATGAAATCGGCGTAACGATCTTTCATATCGGCTTCGTATTTGGGCTTTTAGGTTTTCTTTGTCTCTCCATTGTCCATCATGATAATAAACAGCCATCTATCATTGGTATTCCCAGCAGTTCAGCTTTTGTACTTTTACAATTCCCTATATTCAATATTTTCACTGGTTGAATTCATTCACGATCTTTCATTTCTTCCTATTTATTATCTGTCGTTTGAATTATTAAACTAAGAATTTTAAAGCAATATTATATTGCCTGAGAAAAGGAGCTAGCCCGTTCTTTTTTTTTCCCCTTTCTGTTGCTATCATTTTTGGAGATCCCCTTCCACCTCATCAACATCAAAGCCTGCAAGCCTTCCACCATTCTCCTTCCTCCCCCCTAACCATGCACGCAAATGTCAAACCCTCTCCTCTTACCCATGCTCTCCCCACCTTGATCCCCTTCCACTTCAGCAATCCTCCCCTTTTGACGGCCGCTTAGCCTCCAGCTGCCTACGCAGGCAAGCAATCCCCATCACCAAACCCCTTCCTTCCTTCACCGACCCTAGCCCGATCATCATGGCCGCCACCTCCCTCCGAGCTTGTAAACCCATCTCAGCATTTCCCCGTGCATGTTCAGCCGCCCAGATCTCGCCTTGGCCATGTATATTTATGTGTGAGTGTGAGTGTGTGTGTGTGTGTGTGTGTGTGTGTGTGTATTTGTAGTTATGTATGGGTTTTGTTTTAAGCTTTTAATATGTGTTTTCTTATGTTGTTTATATATATATATATATATATAATTCTCATAAGCCACTATCATTTGGGTTTCTTGTTATGTTCTTCTTATTTGCAGTGATATATGTATATATATTAAGTATATAATTTTGCATATGATATGTTGCTATGAACATAAGTTTAGTATAGGTTCTACTATCAATATATGTCTCGATTCCTGAAGTATATATAAAGATCTCTGATTTTACATATGTTAATATATATATATATATATATATATATATATATATATATATATATATATACAGAGAGAGAGAGAGAGAGAGAGAGGGAGAGAGAGAGAGAGACACACACACACTTTTCCTGTATTTTAATTAATGCAAATATTCTTTGTTGTATGTTATATAGGTTATATAATCTGTGTATGTATGTACAAATATATGTTGGTTATGTAAGTTTATAATGGAACAGTTTATATATAAGTATGGAAGTTGTTGTTGTTGTTGTTGTTGTTATATATATATATAGTTTTCTTTTCAATAGTTGCATTTGCTATTTATTTATATATGTATATATATTGATTTTGAAAGTATATATGAAAATTTGTAATTGAAGAACTAAGATTTGTTTTAGAATGTACATATGTGTATTAGTTAACTGGTTTCTATATACACACACGCACTATGTTAAAGAAGTTTATATATAAGCACCCAGGCCTTTAACTCATTTTACTGCTTTCAGTTAAAAAAAAAAAATCCCTGTAAGCAAATGAACCCCATGTATCTTTTGACAGACTAGTAGAAATGTATTGATCGTACCCTCCCTATAGCACTAAATGTTTAAATATATACTATAATAATCTAAGTTTATGTTGATTTTCATAATAAATATTGATTTGAATATAATAGCTGTGAAAGTTTATACAATAGTTTATGTATACTTGAGTCTAGTTTCGTATACTTATAAAGGTTTATTTTCAGATGTTTAAATTTGATACTAATTGTGAAATTTTATATTCAAGAATTTATTTTAAATGTATATTTTTATGTATTGGGATTTAATATTGATTTGAAAATGAAAATAATATATATATATATATAGTTTAATTTATATCAACTGATTCTAATTGTTGATCGATCCCTGTTATCAGCTCTATTCGTCGAACTCGTGCCAATTTTGCTTTGCTTCGGAATTCGCGTTTGGATTCATAACTCAATTTCTCGTTCATCTCTAGCATCGAAAGATGGGCAATCACTTACAACTAACATTCTTATATTTAGTAAATTGAATTTCACTTGAAACGACAATTGAGATATGCTGTTAAATCTGAGCTATTAATTAGTTAATTTCTATATATGATATGCTATTATCTATAATTGTTCACCTGTGGGATATGACACCATATCCTGTTGTGTATATTTTATTTAGTTGATCACTGATGATATATGCCTGTTATTGATATGTTATATTTTATCATATTTGTTCTCACACTGCAAGTTTTTTGTTAGTGTAAAATTCCCTATGGGTTGAAATGATACATACCCGAACGATTATGTAGAATAGAAGAAAGTCGTTATGGGTTGAAATGATAAACCTAAGTGATTTTCATTTATTTTAAATTTTGGGATTGCAGGTTGAAATGATATATGTACTCATAGATATTTAAATTGCGGATTGAAATGATAAATATCCGTTTCACTTCAACAAAGGATAGAAAATTATATATGGACATCGTTGGTCTATATTTTGAAAACGATTTTCAGAGTTTTGAAAGGAAATATATGGATTTTAATAAATATTTATTTTTAAAAAATATAATATATAAAAGTATTTATATGTGTCAAAATTTTAGATTTTTAAATTATATATTTTGGAAATTTTAAAATTATAAGTTAGCTTTGTAATTATAAATTTTAAGATTTTTCTTATAATTTTATTTTCTTAAAAATATATGAAATAATACTTAATATAAAATATACATTTAATAATAAGATTTAATTTAATAAAAATTTAATTTATCATAACACTTTTGAAATCATAACACTTTTGAAATCATAACACTCCCAACTTACACGATTTAGATATTGAAAATAGTATATATATTAAAATAGTTATAAATTAAAAATAGTTTATATATTAAATAATTTATATATTAAAAATACTTTATATAATAAAAATTGTTTCCTCCAATTTCACAAATCGATTCAAGTCATCTTAAATTCCAAAATTCAATTTAAATCAATTCTAATTCAACCATTCCAATTTAAAGTTCAATAATTATTTTAAAAATTCAATTTTAAATATTTAAGCATTTACAATATGAACTTCATTTATATTTCAACATTTAAATTTAAATTTAAATTTTATTCAAATTGGAAAATATTCACTTGCTCATTTTAATAATAATTTACTTAAATCCTAATTTATATATTTAAATCAATATTAAATATTCAATTTTATTTAAAATTGAGAATATTCATTTAATCACTTTTATCAAATCAATTTATAAATCATATTTTTTCAAATCTCAAAATCAATGAGTTTAAATCAATTCCTATTTAAATTGACTTATTAATCAATTTAAAATTCCAAGCCAACATTAATTCATCTTCCCAACCTTTATTATTAATGTTATAAAATCTATTTTAAAATATTAGTATAAATTTAAATAAATACTTAAACATATTATATACTAATTCGTAAGTGCTATGATTTCGTAAGTGTTATAATTTTGCAGGTGTTACGATTCTGGAAATGGATACTTTTAAAGTGAATAAGATATCGAATTTGATATGGTTTTGAAATGAATATGATATTTAGATTTGAAATATGAATTATTTGAAATGAAATGACCACGGTGTGAAATAAGTGTTTGGTTGTTAAAGAGACCGGGATCAGATATTGTCATACTCTTTGCTAATACCGAAAACCACTTTAACAACTATGTACGTGGTGGAGATTCCAGAATGAAGTGGGATGGTTTGGTGACGATTCTATATGGAATTTACGTAGCCCAGACTCCCATAAGTCAGCTTGATGTGGCTAAAACAGGAACTATACCGGACCAAGTGGGGTCATTCCCCTGATCGGGCACATTTTTTGATACCATTCTAGCTTTTGTGATGTGATTGAGTGCACCCATTGATTTGGGTGTGTGTCATGAGGTGGGCGGTAGTAGCTGATATGCTTTAGCGCCAGTCCAGAAGTGCAAATGGTATATCTACCCTGACATTGCCTCGAGTGTCGTGTCGCATGTCTTGTCGCGCTTTCTACGAGTTTGGTTTGTACCATACCTATGGAGTGCCCTCTGATAGCCCTCCAGTTTACGGGGGGAGTTACGGTACTGTATAGACTATGAGAATATATAAAATGTGTTAAGGGGGATATGAGTAATGCCTTAACGCTATTTTAATACTTTTACTTTACTATAGACATTAATATCGTATATTACTGCATAATAGATAATTTCAGGATCCATAGAGGATGGGAATCCCAAAAATCCTTTAAGTTACTTGTGTTTCAGTTGATATTTCACTTGAGTTGAATTTATTAATATAAGAATGTTAATCCCGACTCAAGTGTTTTTGTGTTTTACTTTACGCTCCGGTCATACTGATTGTCACAACATTTGAGACTCACCTTTGGAGTTGGTGCTTCACTTGGAGATCCACCAATATTTATTCAGCTTTCGTCTATCCGGTTGTTTTTTCAGATTTGTCATCCGTTTGTATTCGAGACCGCATTGTATTAGAGATATTCTGTTGTATTTTATTTCAAATTCTGTTGTTTGTATGGTAGCTTCATGAACTACTATTTATCTATTCTGTTGTTGTTATATTACTCTATGTCAGTGATTCTGTGATCGATTGATTTACTATACATGCTGAGTTTTGCCAAATATAAATTTAAAAATCTATTGTTTTGAGCAATTAAAGTTCAACATTTGCGGATGCGAATGGTTCAAAATACCGGCTCATTACAGTTGGTATCAGAGCTCTGGTTTAGGCAAAACTTATAATAGTGTGTAAAAAAATTAATTACAGAATCACCTTTGTTCGAGCTTGAATTCCTTCCTCTTTGAATCGGATTTCTTTCGAACTTTGGAACCCTACCTTGTTCGGAAATCCATTCTTGTTCCTTCTTGTTCGTGTTCGTTTGATACTGGAGCATCCCATAGCTCTAACCTCAACTGTCGAATCATCCTCGTGTGACTGATTACATCGGCAGTCCCGCCAACCTTGGTATGATTTGTAAAAGGGTGAAACTCCTTTACAATAAGTGTCGATCCACCGGAGACTTCTATATCCTCAGTTTTGATGCTGTTATTTCTTGCAAAGCCTGAACCACCTCTAGTAGACGATCAGGGTAATTCCCTTGTAATCTTGACTCCACTCCGATAATCAAGGATTATCTTGATATTGGGTGAAGTCACTTCTCTTCCCTTCAAGAAGGAAATTGAATTTCTACATTGAACTTATTTCTTGAAGTCACGGTTGACCATGTTAAGGTCACCCGCGATTTATATAAGTCTATCCATCTTATTTTTTTTTTGTTATTTAATTATCTTACCTCCTTTCTAGCTTATCTATTTTAGTTAGAATTCCTTTAATCAGAGTTCCTCTAAATTTAATCTCTATCCTTGTATTGAAATCTATTTTTGAATTATCATGTGAGAGAGTATATTTGTAATTAATATAAAAATGTTTATATTGTTTTGTTTGAGTTGTTAAGTTGAATTTGGGTTTTGATCGATTCGTCTCGCCAACGCTATCGATAGGAATTCCAAACATTTAAACAGAGCAAACTGACACAAAATTTTTCTCAAAATTTATAAATTTTGTATGATTATATTTTATATATAAGGTAAATTTTTCTAAAATTAAATAGTTAAATAAATTGGTTGTTAGAAATGATAATATTTGATTATCATTTATTGTTTTATAAACCTTTGACTATTGCAACATAAATAAATAAATGAAATTATAAAACATGGGTTATAAATTTGATTCGAAATGAAATGAACTTAAATTTAGGATTTGAAAATTCAATTTTCGGAGCCTTCAAAATCTAGCTTTCAAAGTTTTGTAGAATATTATTTGAAAGTGTATTCGAATATAAATTATTTTCAAAGAATTTTTAAAATAAAGTAAGTTGGCACTCTTTTCTTTTGTCGGTGGAAAATAATTTCAGTGATGACTGCAGCTGTAACACCCGTAATTTTAACACCTTGTAAATGAGATATTTAATTATTTTTAATATTCAAATTTAGAATTTTCAAACTTAAACAATCATGTTTTATATGATAAATAATAATGGTAATCTTATTTTTGATATTGAATAAAGATGTAAAATTGACAAAAATCGGATTTCGATAAAGTAGGATAAATATTCGAGAAATTTGTTTAAAGGATAAATAATTCCTTTTAAATATATATAATCGATATCAAACTCATTTGAAAATAATGGTAATTTAATTTAGAATGGTTCAATAAGTATATAAAACTTGTTTTATAAAATTGACAAATTTCGTCGTATATCGATAAATCAATGTCGTATTTTTATAAGAAGATTTGGATATTGTTTTATGTTATTTTACAAGTCAAATATGCTTGTTTTAATTATTTAAGGATGATAAAAATTTTATTTTGAAGTTTGGTTTACATGAATAAATAGTTTAACAAAAACGTCAAAATGTGACCGGAAAACGTTTTTTCGAAAATCGACGTTTTATTCAAAATAAGTTGCCGCAACGTTATCGCACCTTTGTTAATATGTTTTAACACATGTATTACATATTCTAGTAACTAAACATGTTTACTTTTACTGAATATAATTATAAAACTTCTAGAACATCATTAAGAAAAGTGAGTAAGTTTAAGAAAAGTCAAAAGTAAACATCAAATCCAAATCACATCAAAATCCAATAAAATAATTACTTTTCTTTACTTAATCTTTAAGTGACTAAGATATAAAGTAAGGATATAAAAGATGATGTTAAGTACTGAAAAAGTGGAGATTGCTTTAGGTTGAAGTAAGGCTAGTTTGGTAATTTGGTAAGAGGTTATTTTGGTAAATTTACCACTTCTTTATTTTTCTATAAATACCCATCTCCTTCTTCACTTTCGTTCACATTTCTTCTTCTTCTTTTCTCAAGATTCTTTACCTCCTTCCACTTATCATTGGCTTCCAAGACATAGGAAAAAATTAGAAAGAAATAATGTCAAAATATTTACAAAATATTCAAAAGAAATCAATGTTCTTCTTCTTCTTCAAATCAAACTCATCTTTCCTCCATATTTTACCTCTTCTTCTCTAGGCCATAACTTCTTCAAAACAGAATCGAAATGCAAAATTATTTATTTCAAATCATGTATTTTTCCAGTAGCTACAATTTTCATCTTGACCACTTTGTCCATTCTAAAAGTAACCATATCAAAAGTCCACTTCTTTCCAGTGCATTCTCTGGCCCAGTTTTTAGGCCAGAGAATAGAAAATTTTGTTCTGATGATAACTTTATCAAAACAGATCCAAATTAATATTTTTTTAAACCATATGAAATTATAGTGGTTAAAACTTTTATGTTGATCACTTTATCCATTTTTGAGGTTTGATGTACCCTAAACTCTGGGCTTCATTTTTGTCAATTCGACAATACCTCTTCTTCATTCTATCATATCTCCCTCAAAAAAACTTGAAATCAAGTGATTAATTTTTTTAAATTCAAGAAAAAAGAATTTTCAACATCTTTTTACTGGACAAGTTTTTCAAAATTTGAGAGTAACAGAGTCAAAAACAAGAGGGAAATGACCTATTTTTCGAGTCCAATTTTGAGAATTCAAGTTCAAAGCTCTACCACTTCTTCTCTATACTTTCGTCCAATCTCCATTTCAAGCCTTGTCCAAGCATTAGGAAGGAGGAATTCGGGCTTATTTTCATATTGTTTCCAAAGCATGGTAGGAAGTATGCGTTAGATCTCAAGTTCCTTGCCTTAAAGTTTGACGGAGTGGAATCCAATGTGAGTACAACTCACTCTTTCTGACTCACTGTTATTTTTATATAAGTGAGCATAAATTTTATTTATGATGATTGATGATTGTTTGGATGATATATGATATTATATATATATATATATTGATTGATATTTGGATATATTTCTGCCTATTGGAGTAGATGAGACCCTATATGTTCCCGTGTATGAGCGGATGACCCTTTGTACACGCGTCTGTCTTAAAGCGGAGGTTGTACACATATTCTAATACGTATATTTGTTGCAGATGACAGGTTGGAGGGATCCAACTGGATTCCTTACCACTTTTGATTTATTTACAAATATTGATATATATATATATATATATGCTGTTATCATGTGATATGTGATGATTTTGGATGCCGTGATTGATGTATTATTGCTGTTGTAACATTGTGCCTATTTTTGATAATTTAAAAATATTAGAGTGATGATTTCAAATTGAAAAGGATTTCAAGTGATTTTGAAAATAGATGTTTTATTGATTTTTGAATTTGTTATAGAAATGGATTTATTTTAAATAAATAAATGTTATAATTTTTATGTTATAAAAATTATGATTTTTGTGAAATATACTTAAGTATGATTTTTTGAGTTATATAAGTTTTAATAATGATTTGTAAATTATTAAAAGAATATGTTTATTTAAATCTAGATTTTTGAATTATTATAAATGGTTTATATACAAGATTTATAAAATTGATATTTTATAAATAAAAATAATGGGATTATTAAGGAGTTTTGGAAGCGTTAAAATGAGGTTATAAATGGATTTTATAAGTAAATTAGATTTGTGAATTTGTGAAGTTATAAAAATAAGATTTTGTAAATAAATGAATTTATAAGTAATTAACTTATAAATTGGATTTTGGCTTGTAACTGAGTTATTAATTGAATTTGTAAATAAAGGAATTTTGTGTGTTGAAGTTTTTATATAATAGAAATGTGAATTTATAACATGGTTTTATAAATCCGAAATCAACTTATTTTGATAAGTTTATTATGGAAGCTTATTAAAGGATTTCATACACGATTTTGGACAGTGGATAATCCTTTAATAAAATGTGTATAGGTAATGAATTTGGTGAAGGAGATATATTCACGATTTGGACAGTGGATAATCCTTTAATTAAATGGGTAGAAGTTTTGAATTTAGATAAGAGAACACGATTTTGGATAGTGAATAATAAATAATATAAAATGAAATGATTTGGGAAGTTATATTGTAAATGGATTTAAATGATTTGAAGATATTTTAAAATGTGTTAAGTATCGAATACATATATTTCAACATTCATTGTTGGAATAGATGTTTTCGAGAAGTAAGGAAATGATGGACTATTACACTGTTGTTATAGTAATGAATTTGGAAAGGAAATATTTTGTATAGTATATGGGATTTATATATCTATCTTATTTTTGAATCCCTATACTAGTGATTTTAGGTTGTCGTAATGATGTTTTACGCAGCATTCGTTTTGACCCAAATAAATGTGTTTAAAGAGATTGTTTTCCTTAAAGAATAAAATATATACTTAATCGTGATTTAAATATATGTAGTATTTTATAAATGTTGAAAATAAATTGATTTGTGAATTACTTATTATTAAATAAGTATATGGATATTTTTTCCAATATAGAAAGTAGAAATGGGTTTTGAGATTAATCTTTTTAAAGATAATTTGAAGTGACTATTTGGCAAGTGATTTAGTTAATAAAAGATTAATCAAAAGGGCATAGTGATTGCATATGTTGCTAAATATTTGTTGTTTGCTTTGATAGTTAAATAACTGACTATCAAAATTAGCCATTTTAGTTTCTCGACTTGATGTGGGAACTATTTAGTCATACATTTAGTACGTAGCCTTCTGTATAGGCTTGATTATCATTTGTGTTGAGGATGTTGATTCGTATAATGCGGAGTATTACTCCAATTTATTGATCTTCCTTCTTGGCCCAAAGGATAGCAAGTTGAAAGTTGGAGACGTGATAAGTCTATGGGAATTAATTTCTGTGTGAGGTTGAGAAACACTTTTGCGTCGATGGTACGAAGAGACCGGGATCAGTTTATCCGAAAACCACTTCGGACCGACGTATATGCATTCGATTGTGCAGGTCATTGATGATATTGTTATTCCGAATTTTCATAGTGGGGGACTGCTTGTTGATCATTTGGGGTTAAAATTCCAATATACATATGGTAGCAGTGGTCTCTTCATTACGAAATATCCAATGCAAGAACCATTCGCTACTAATCCTAGGGATTTCCCGATGGAATGTGGTAGGAAAGTACCTTCAGTTTGTCCTATTCTTGGACAAGTGTATGGATGTTTGTCTGAAACTGAATTTATAAAGATTACGTACATTGGTTTTACAAACGTACATCAGTGGTAGCGGAGAAGGAAACTTATCTTAGCTTAACACCCTTCTTGAGACGTATGAGCTTAAGGGTTCTATTTTTGTGGATGGCAATTAGTAGTCAACGGAAATGGCCGTGTGGCATTCAAAGTGATGTGATTTGTGATATGTGAAAGGTAATCGTTACCTCAGGCCTCATCAACCAAAAATGACCGAAACAGGGTTAGATGCAGCAGAGCTAAGTGGGTCGCTCCCAAGTAGGGTATGGTCATCTTCTTCTAGATATATCATTATATGCTATGACATCGTTTATCTGATTAATGTGGTTTGTATGCTAGAGGGCCCTCAGAAAAGGTTGGTAACGACTGGAGGATGACATATTCAGTACCATATAGTTGTAGAGGTGGGCCGACCTTGTGTTGGCAGTGGGCAGATGTTCTGTGCCTCGGGACATCCATCTAGAGGTGTACCCACTGAAAGGTAGTCCCTTCACATGTTTATTTGTATGAAATCCAAACTCCACCACGTACCTGCCATTTTCTTTGTAGAGTCTAGTATGCTGGAATTTAATAATGGTAACAATTTCGGCTATTTTGATTATTATTTGTATACTAGACACTAGTATATATAATATAAGAGGATTTGATATGAAATGTTTTAGTTATCGTAAGGTAAAAACATGTCCGTGTTTATGTATGGACTTGTCTTACAAGATACTTTTGTTTTGATAAAGGAAAAGTTTGGTAATTTAATAAATTCAGTTGAGTGCGTTTCTCACGCTGGTTTACCAAACTGATCCGGGCGTTCTTCCCTTTCAATGCAGAGGTCAGACCGAGTATATTTACATGTTTAGTTTTAGTGCTTTGGAGCTTCAGTAGGAGAGCTGAAGATCTTCATTTTCGTATAAACGTATCTGTTTTGATTATCTGTGCTTAGTTGTTGTATATTATCGACAGTTGTGAGGACAGGTTATCATAACTATCAAGACTAATAACTTGTGATTGATTGTTGAACTCTGATTGATGTATGTACAGTTTATGTTCTACAAAGATCATTGATATGATATTATATGTTTTCCGCTGCAATGTGAGATTCTGTATTGTTCTATTTGGTTCTATCTTCTCTCTTTCTTCTCTCTTCTTTTCTTTCTTCTGCCTTTCTGTCAGTCTGTGCATTTTAGGTCGGACATGTGTGGTTTATTGTCAATTCAAAGGGTATGGATTTGGTCACAACAGCATCATCGACATTCATTTTCGAGTCTCAAAGTGGAGAGACCGCTTAGCAGCTTCGCTGCACTTTTGTTTTGAAGATGAGATTTATTGGAATTTCTCGAGTATGATTTGATTTATAAAATATATAGGTGTATGTTTATATTCATTTCAAAATGGTTCAAAGTGAACTGGAAATTTAAATTTTAAATTTTGTGATAAGTGATGGTTTTTTTAATTATTTAAATAAAGAAAAGTTTGAATAATTGAAGTCTTCAAAATGAGAAATAGAATTAAAATAACTTGGAACGGTTGGAATGAGATAAAATTTATTTTATATAATAATCAGTTGCATTCTAATATATATAACTTACCTGATTGTTCAAAAAGTTAAAATGAATGTGAATTGTAATTGAAGGTTATACAAGAGAAATTTAAACGATAAAAATGTTTAAACTAAATTTTGCTTAATAATAATATTGTAAATAAAAGGTAAATTTGTATAGTGTTTGATTATATTCAAAGAGATTAATAAAACTTACGTGGAAGGGTGAATGTACTTGAATAATATACAATGATAAAATAGGATGTCCAAAATGATGTTTTGGTTAAGGTAAGTTTTAAATAATAAATTAGATAATGAATTCAATAATAAAAAGAGAATCAAATTATTGAATAACACAGGGATAATAAACGTTTATACATGTAATATATGTTGCAAATTATACTAGGTGAAATAAATTAAATAAATAAAAGATAAGACTATTTTTGTAGATAATAATGAACTGAATAATAGTTGAAGTTGAATGTTGAGATGGAATTAACTATAGTTTGATCAAATAAATTTAATAAATAATAAAACAAATTTTGTTGTGAAAATTTTGTAAGAATTATTGATAAATTGGAAACAAGCCAATTGAATGAAAATATATTGAATTAAAACATAAATCAAATGTGAATGCGATAAATTTTATTGAGTAAATAAAATGAATTGAATTCAATTAGTCGAATATAAACTAGTGTAAAGGAAATAAAATTTATGTGATTTTAGAATTAATTTTTTTATTTAGTACTTTGTATTTCAAATATATCTTTCTTTCTGGTTCTACTATTCTCCTGTCTCGTTCCTTTTCGAGGACGAAAAGTTTAGAGTGAGGGAGAGTGTAATGGCCCGTAAATTTTTAACGGTTTTAGTAACGTAATTAACTGAATTTTTGTGAAATTTTAAATAATCGAATTTGGAAATAAAAATTTAATATTTAGAATACGTCTATATAAACATAGCAAATGGTAAATTTTCATCAGAAAATATGAAAGTTAGTTTTATTGTATAATTTTATTTAAATTTAAATCAGTTAATACTTGATGAAAATAAATTATTTTTTCAAACCTGAATATTTTTATATAAAGAATTTTTAAATCTTCTTCTGAGTGAGAGTTCATATTTCATTTTGCCAAATTTGAACTACTATTGCTCAATTTATCTTAATTCTGGAGTTTTAGCAGCATTTTCGGTACCGAATATCAACTTTTGATAGGATGGTCGTACCACTGATATCTGTGTATCGTTTTGATCGTCTCTACGTGCCGATCTCCATAATATATTCATTTATATGTTCAAAGTTCGGGACACGATGAAATCAGCGTAACGATCTGTCATATCGGCTTCGTATTTGGGCTTTTAGGTTTTCTTTGTCTCTCCATTGTCCATCGTGATAATAAATAGCCATCTATCATTGGTATTCCTAACAGTTCACCTTCTGGTCTTTTACAATTCCCTATATTCAATTTTTTGAATTCATTCACGTTCTTTCATTTCTCTCTATTTATTTTCTGTCGTTTGAAATATCAAACTAAGAAATTTAAAGCAATATTATATTGCCTGAGAAAAGGAGCTAGCCCATTCTTCTTCTTCCTTTTTTTCTATTGCTATCATTTTTGGAGATCCCCTTCCTCCTCATCAACATTAAAGCCTGCAAGCCTTCCACCATTCTCCTTCTTCCACCTAACCCTGCACGCAAACGTCAAACCCTCTCCTTACCCATGCTATTCCCACCTTCATACCCTCCTACTTCGGCAATCCTCTCCCTTGACGGTCGCTTAGCCTCCAGCACCCACGCATGCTAGCTATCCTAACCACCAAACCCTTTCCTTCCCTTCACTGACCCCAGCTCGAACACCATGGCCGCCATCTCCCTCCGAGCTTGCAAACCCATCTTCGCATTTCCACCTACATGTTCGGCCACCCAGATCTCGGCTCGGCCATGTATATTTATGTGTGAGTGTGTGTGTGTATATGTATATTTGTAGTTATGTATGGGTTTTGTTTTGAATTTTTAGTATGTGTTTTCTTATATTGTTTTTATATATACATAGTTACTGTGATAATATGTATTATATATATATTATATGTTATGTTGTTGTATGTATATATATGTTTATTAGTTATATATATATATATATGTAATTCTCATAATCCATTATCATTTGGGTTCCTTGTTATGTTCTTCTTATTTGCAGTGATATATATATATATATATATATATATTAAGTACATAATTTTGTGTATGATATGTTGCTATGCATATAAGTTTAGTATAGGTTCTACTGTCAATATATGTCTGGATTCCTAAAGTATATATAAAGATCTCTGATTTTACATGTGTTAATATATGTGTATGTATATATATACTTTTCCTATAACTTAATTAATGCAAATATTCTTAGCTGTATGTTATATAGGTTATATGATCCGTGTATGTATATATAAATATATGTTGGTTATGTAAGTTTATAATGGGACAGTTTATATATAAGTATGGAAGTTGTGTTATATATATATATATTTCTTTTCAATGGTTGCATTTGCTATTTATTTATATATGTATGTGTTATATATATGATTTTGAAAGTATATATGTTGTAATTAAAGAACTAAGATTTGTTTTAGAATATACATATGTATGTTAGTTAACTGATTTCTATATATGTATGTATGTATGTATGTATGTGTGTATATATATACACACACATATACACTGCATTAAAGAAGTTTATATACAAGAACCAGGCCTTTAACTCATTTTACTGCTTTCAGTTAAAAAAAAATTAACCTATAAGCGAATGAACCCCATGTATCTTTTGACAAACTAGTAGAAATGCATTGATTATGCCCCTCCCTATAGCACTAAATGTTTAAATATATACTATAATAGTCTAAGTTTATGTTGATTTTCATAATAAATATCGATTTGGATATAATAGTTGTGAAAGTTTATAAATTAGTTTATGTATACTTGAGTCTAGTTTCGTATACTTATAGAGGTCTATTTTTAGATGTTTAAATTTGACACTAATTTGAAATTTTATACATAGAGAATTTATTTTAAATGTATATTTTTATGTATCGGGATTTAATATTGATTTGAAAATGAAAATAATATATATATATATATATATATATATATATATATATAGTTCAATTTATATCAACCGATTCTAATTGTTCATCGATCCCTGTTATCAGCTATGTTCGTCGAATTCGTGCCAAACTTGCTTTGCTTCGGAATTTCTGTTTGGATTCATAGCTCAAATTTTCGTTCATCTAGCCTCGAAAGGTGAGCAATCACTCACGATTAACATTCTTACACTTAGTAAATTGGATTTCACTTGAAACGACAATTGGGATATGCTGTTAAATCTGAACTGTTAATTATTTAATTGCTATATATGACATGCTATTATCTATAATTGTTCACCTGTGGGATATGACATCATATCTTTTTGTGTATATTTTATTTAGTTTATCACTGAAGATATATGCCTGTTATTAATATGTTATATTTTATCATATTTGTTCTCACTCTGCAAGTTCCCAGTTAGTGTAGAATTCCCAATGGGTTGAAATGATACATACCCGAACGATCTTGTAGAATATGAGAAAATCATTATCGGTTGAAATGATACATAGCCGAACGATCTTGTAGAGTATGAGAAAATCGTTATGGATTGAAATGAAAAACCTAAGCGATTTTCATTGATTTTAAATTTTGGTATTGTGGGTTGAAATGATATATACCCGTAGATATTTAAATTGCGGATTGAAATGTTAAATATCTGTATCACTTGACCATATGATAGAAAATTATATATAGACACCGTTTGTCTATATTTTGAAAATGATTTAGATAGTTTTGTAAGAAATATATGGGTTTTAATAAATATTGATTTTTACAAAAATATAATATATAAAGGTATTTTATATATGTCAAAATTTTCGATTTTTAAATTATATGTTTTGGTAATTTTAAAATTATAAGTTAGTTTTGAAATTATAAATTTTAAGATTTTTCTTATAATTTTATTTTCTTAAAAATATATAAAATAATATTTAATATAAAATATACATTCAATAATAAGATTTAATTTAATAAAAATTTAATTTAATTAATATATAATATGTTTAAATATTTATTTAAATTTATACTAATATTTTAAAATAGATTTTATGATTTTAATTATAAAGGTTGGGAAGATAAATTAATGTTGGCTTGGAATTTTAAATTGATTAACAAGTGAATTTAAATAGGAATTGATTTAAACTCATTGATTTTGAGATTTGAAAAAAATATGATTTATAACTTGATTTGATAAAAAGTGATTAAATGAATATTCTCAATTTTAAATAAAATTGAGTTTGAATATTTAATATTGATTTAAATATATAAATTGGGATTTAAATAATTTTTTATTAAAATGGATAAGTGAATATGTTCCAATTTGAATAAAATTTAAATTTAAATGTTGAAATATGAATGAAGTTCATATTGTAAATGTTTGAATATTTAAACTTGAATTTTTAAAGTAATTTTTGAACTTTAAATTGAAATGGTTGAACTAGAATTGATTTGGATTGAATTTTGGAATTTAAGATGATTTGAATCGATTTGTGAAACTGGAAGAAACTATTTTTATTATATAAAGTAATTTTAATAAAGTAATTTTAATATATAAATTATTTTAATATATGAACTATTTTTAATTTATAACTATTTTAATATATATACTATTTTCAATATTAACTGTGTAAGTTGGGAGTGTTATGATTTTAAAAGTGTTATGATTTCAAAAGTGTTATGATCTTGAAAGTGCTATGATTTCGTAAGTGTTATAATTTGAAAGTGTTATGATTCTAGAAATGGACATTTTTAAAGTGAATAATGATATCGAATTTGATGTGGTTTTGAAATGAATATGGTATTTTGATTTGAAGTATGAATTATTTGAAATGAAATGACCACGGTGTGAAATAAGCATTTGGTTGTTAAAGAGACCGGGATCAGATGTTGTCATACTCTCTGCAAATACCAAAAACCACTTTAACAACTGTGTACAAGGTGGAGACTCCAAAATGAAGTAGGATGGTTTGGTGATGATTCTATATAGTATTTACGTAGCCCTGATTCCCGTGAGTCATGGCTAAAACAGGAGCTATATCGGGCCAAGTGAGATCATTCCCCCGTTTGAGCACATTTCTTCGATACCATTCTATTGCTTTTATGATGTGATTGGGTGTACCCTTTGATCTGGAAGTGTGTCATGAGGTGGACGGTAGTTGCTGCTATGCATTACCACCTGTCCGAGAGTGCCAATGGTATATCTACCCTGGCATTGCCTCGAGTGCCTTATCGCATGCCTTATCGCGCCTTCTACGAGTTTGGTTTGTACCATACCTATAGAGTGCCCTCTGATAGCCCTCTAGTTTACGAGAGGAATTATGGTACTGTATAGACTATGAGAATATATAAAATGTGTTAAGGAGTATATGGATAACGCCTTAACGCTATTTTATACTTTTACTTTACTATAGACATTTTGTAATAGCGTATATTACTACATAGTATATAGTTCCACGGATCCTTAGAGGTTGGGAATCCCAAAAATCCTTTAAGTTACTTGTGTTTTAGTTGATATTTCACTTGAGTTGAATATATTAATATAAGAATGTTAATCCTGACTCGAGTGTTTTTGTGTTTTTCTTTACGCTCGCGTCAGGCTGAGTGTCATAGCATTTGAGACTCACCTTTGGAGTTGGAGCTTCACATGGAGATCCATCTATATCTATTCAGCTTTCAGCTATCCAGTTGTTTTGTTCAGACTTGTCATCTGTTTGTATTCGAGACTACATTGTATTAGAGATATTCTGTTGTATTTATTTCAAACTCTGCTGTTTATATGGCAGCTTCGTGAACTACTATTTATTTATTCCGGTGCTTATTGTTATATTACTCTACGTTTGTGATTCCGTGATTGATTGATTTACTGTATATGCTGAGTTTTGCCAAATATAAATTTAAAAATCTGTTGTTTTGGGCAATTCAAGTTCGATACGTGCAGATGCGAATGGTTCGAAATACCGGATCATTACACTTCCTACTTGTTTTACCGCACAATCTCAGTTGTCCAAGCATCAGTTTAGCTACTATAAAACCTCATGCATTACAACGTCAAAGTGGTTGGTTGTTAAGTTAATCGACTACATCATGCATTGCAACATCAAAGGGGTTGTTTGGTCCCAACCCCTATCTTGCAGGTTGGTTGGTTGTTTAGTCAAAAAATAGATAGCCATTACACAAAGGTTGGAAAAGAAAAGGTCTAGATACGGTAGACAATCCAAGCCTCTAGGCACAACAAACCTTTAAGATTAGCTGCTTCATTTGTCATAAGTGTATCTTTTCTTATTATTCTCTTATAATTCCTTGTATCTGCAAGAGATCCATATGATAAGAGACTTCGCAGTAAATGCAAGCAGCTTTGCCGAACCACTTTACAATCTTTTGTCACTTACCTTTAAATGTTCCTTATCCTATTGTTTCCTGTTCTTAAGCCTAGTGATTAACGAGTAACATTTGCTCTTCGCGATGCATCATCGTAATTCTATGGTTGACGAAAAATATTGTCAACATTTTAACGCTAGAAGGTAGGCCAACCTCCAACCTTGTGGTTAACAGCCGCATAATCAAACACACGTTGGGTATCAACATCTTTGTGCTAAAACTAGCAGCTAAGCCAAAATCCCTTAAGAACATAGGCCATAATCTCAATTTGGTTTCATGTCGTGTGTCACCGTAGTGCACACCCACTCCCTCATATTACTACCACTATTAACCAAGTTATAGAGGTTGCGTGTCTGTTTGACATAGCGATCCCACCTACCATTGAAGGCCATGTTCCACTGCCCCTGTCTTTTACCAAGTGGCATCAGTCATACCAATTGTAACACCCCATATTTTTAGTAACATTATTAAGGATATTTAATTAGATAAATAAAATAAAATAATGTAAGTTGATTATGGATTAAGATTTGTGATTAACAAGGGTAGCCGTGCCATGTTAATGAGTAAATCAAAATGAGATAACATGAAATAAAATAGATAAAGGCAAAATAGGGAGAAGGATAATCTTATACACCAAACCCATAGGAATTTACTTCCACACGTTCATTTTATTTACAAAAAAATTATCAAGTAGAGGTCGGCCACCATTGTAAAGAACAAGAAGAAGAAAGCTAAAGGAAGAAGCTAAATCACAATCATATTCGCTCGAATCTCAAATCCTTAATCTCAAAAGCTAAGGTGAATAATGACTACATCTCTTATTTCATAAATGTTTTCGGTTTTAAGGAAATCCGAATTTGTTTTGCATAGTTTAGCCATGATTTTGAAGGAAAAAATGTTTATATATGCTTGTTAATAATTTATGCTTATTCATATAGATTTTATGATATGTTTTGATGTGAAAACCCTATTTAATGATATACAAATGCCTTGCGATTTTAGATATAGATCAAAAATGGTATTTTAGAGACGAGTCTTAGTTTACATAATTTTCTGAATAAATGTAGGTTTTATATTAATTTTCTGGTGATGAAAATGATTTATTAGGCTATACATAATTCACGATTAAATTATATATAATTTGGGTCTGAAATTTATATATGTTAGAAAACGTATTAAAAAGGATTCTTTGGAATTTTAGTAGAATTTTCCAAAGTGTTTTGATGAATATATAAAATTATTTAAGGTATGGAACTTAAATGTTTTATATATTTATAAAAGGAGAAGAGATATTTTGTAAATGGATTAAAGTGTTGATTTCTAAAATCTTGGCAGTGCTTTTAGAAAAGAAAATTTGCAACCAACAATATTTTAACAAACAAAGCAGGTTAGTTAAAAATATTACTTAAAAAGGTTAAAAATCAGTTTTTCATGCAAAATTTACTTTTCGCCACTCTCAGCAACCTGTTTCTAACTTAGATGGTTTTCGACTTAGTTCCTCTACCTCCATCACTCACGAAACCAATGCGCATGGCATCAAAGACTTGATGCGTAGCGAATTGGAAAGAAGGCGTAAGGTATGAGATCAAAACTATTGGTTTTGAAGGGGTCGAAGCGACGCTTTATTTTAAATAAAAATGCACCTGTTTTTCTTTTGACTAGGTTAATGATTTTAAAAGAATAGTTTTAAAGAGGTTGCGCCTTTGTTTTTAAGTATATAATTTCGACTAAGTCGAAGCTCTTTTGCTGTCGCTTTCCTACCTTTCGCCATTGGTTTCAAAAGGTATACTTTCTTTTAAAACTTAGCCGCTTATCTAATGCCTTCGAAAGGATGGTTTCGACACCATCATTTCTTTACTTAGGTTTTGGGTTTCGAAAGAGTTGCTTTCGACCCTGTTGTTTGTGACTCTTAGAGATTTTTAAGATTAACCAATGGTTTCAAAAGAGATGGTTTGGAATGGTTTTGAAAGGTGTTTCCACAAGTTTTAAAATTGAACCCAAATTCTTTCAAATGGTTTTAAGGAAGGTTTCTACGGGGTGGTTCCCCAATGATTTTGAAAGGTTTAAAGGAAAGGTTTTTCCAATAGTTTCGAAAGGCTATGTTTAAAAGTTTTAAGATAGGATGTCTAAGGCTTTTAGCTCTTGAAGGGAAAGGTATTTCAATAGTTTTGAAAGGGTTTATGTAAATGGTTTCGAAAGGAAGGTTTTAGCCTTTTGGCCTAGATTAAGGAAAGAGTTTATTTGGTTATCAATGGGATACTTTTAATGGGATCGAAAGGGGTACTTTCAAAGGTTTAAATGTTTTCATCAATAAAGATTTGATTAAAGTATATATAGCATGACAATGTGATTTTGAGTAATGAATAGAGTATATATTTTCCTTGTTTAAGTTTGGTTTAAAGGTTTTAAATTAATTTGAGATGAAAAGGTTTTCAAGGAAAATTTAAGGGAAGATTACCTTTAGTAAAATGACTCAGATATTAGAATCCCAGATGGGACTGGTATAGGGTCACGCCATATACATTAGCTATTAACCCCAGTTAATTTAGTCCAAAATTCCAATGTGTAGGGCTTTGTCATAGGTAATACTAAAATTATGATTTCACTCAGAAAGGAACATATTTGTATACAGATAGGTTATTGGTGAACTCGCAAAACCATTAAGATCAGGTGATGCAGGAAGATGATAAGTTAGGGACATACCGTTCAGAAGAGGAGTATTTAGTAGATAGTTAGGGACAGACCGTCCAAAAAGGAGTGTCTAACAGGCATTAGATTATTTTGATGATATTGTCTGGTAGGCCTGAGTTAGCCAAAGGTTAGTAGTAAGCCAAATAAAACTATTGTGTTCGGACAGATAGTCCATTTATTACCCGATTTATATGTTTAAACGACAATACTCTACAGTTTTAACCCGTTTTGATTGCAAGATTATGATTTGCGAATGATATATTTTAAAAGGATATTAGTGAGAAGAAACCCATACTGCTAAGCGATGTGATCTCACTTAATATCGAGTAACCCAGATGTATAGTATTATTCACACTAGGCTTTATGTTTGACTCGAAGTTTATGTTTTTTCCGTTAAACTCTCATGTGCTCAAAATTGATTTGAGTAGGCTGAAGGTTGAGGATTTACAGGTTTTTAGTAGGTTAATGAATAAAGCTTTTGGAGATGAGCAGGTGGTTGACGGATAGCTATTTAGAAGTTGCTGTTTTGTTTTATTCCGTTGTGTTGTATTTAAGATCATAATGCCTATATAGTACTCTGGTCAACCAAGGGGCATCATCATATGTTTCTCTTGGCGTATTTATGTAATAATTATATTTTATCTGAACTTGGGAAATGGCTATAGGATTATGTAATTTGAATGTGAAACATATGTTTTGGAAATGTAATTAGTAAAATGTTGTTTTTGAAATCTATGATTTTGTTTCATATTCAAGTGCTTTTGATATTATGGGTACCACTAACGTAGCCGTATTTAGTCGTTGGTAGTTAATACTATGGATGACTGCAGCATCTATAACACTTAGCTTTGGGCCTCTAGATAGGGGATGTTACTACTTGGTTCTAAGCATATGTTTATGAAAAACTTTAACTAAAAATAATTTTTGAAAAACATAATCCTTAGGAATTAGAGTTAAGATCGGGGTATAGGATAATGCTATAGTAATTTACCTGTATTTTCCATATATAAGTGTATGCTATATCTTTATTTTCATACCTCTCATAGGTTATTCTTCTATATCTCACGAGGCTTGAATACAGATATGAACGCTAGTAGTGGAAGAGTGAATCTTAGAGGAAGCACCACCATAAATGGAAATGCCAAACCGAATACCAGGAGAAACCAAGGTCAGGCAGAAGCAGCGAATGTAGGTGCTGGAGTGCCACAAGTGGATATGTGAGCTATGTATTAGTTTTTCATAAATATGATACAGGCGGGTGTTGTTGTTGGAATGGTTGGAGGAAATGCTGGCGTAGGAGTTCAGGAAGCTCCGGTGGTCAACCATTATGCTATATTGACCAGAGACAATGCTAGGCCTGAAGGGAAGCTCTTTATCAGAACCGAGGATGCTATAAGAGTGGAGATATGGTTGCATTGCGAGAGGATCTTTAAAGACATGAGTCTCAATGATGAGCAGAAGAGGAGGCTTTCTTCGAGATAGCTTCAAGGAGCAGCTTTATTTTGGTGAAATAGTGTGACAGCTGGAGTTAATGAAGAGGAGATGACACAGGCTGAGTTTTGGAGAAGGTTTTTAGGAGAGGTTCATGTCTGTGATGGCGCAGTCTACTTAGCTTAGGAAGTTTTCTGAATTAGAGCAAGGATAGGAGTACGCTAGAAGATTTGAAGAGGTGGCTAGATACGGTTATGCCACTGTTGATACCGTGCTAAAGAGAAATGAGAAGTTCATCAAGGGTTTGAATCCTGAGTTAGCAAGGGCTACCTTACCTCATATCAGAGACCGTTGTGATTTTGTAGTGGAAATGGCTTTAAGACAAGAGGAGATGCTTGCTTGTGTAGAAAGAGCAAGGCGAAGGAAGTCCAGGTTGTGCAAGGTCAAAAAAGAAAGTTCTTTCACAAGAAGGGCTCTCAGAAAGGTGGAGCAACAAAGAAGGGAAAGTCTGAAGTGGTATATTATAAGTGCTACAAGAAGTGGCACTTTGCTAATGAATGCCGTACAGGAAGGGCGAAGGAAGTGATCTGGAAGAATAATATCAAGTGCTTCAGTTGCTTTCAGATTGGCCACTATAAGAACCAATGCAATGAGCCTGCTAAATGTAACAACCCTAGAATTTTTTGCATATAATTTAAATTTGACTTTATTTTATTTTGAAATTATTTTAAACTTGTTTTATTTCAAACATTTAATTTTTAATATAAATTTTGATTATTATATGAATTATAATTTCAAACTGGTATAAATTGGATAATTTCCTGAAAAATGGAATTATGGTCAAAACTGGTCAAACTTTGACTTTTAAATTTTAAATTTAAATATTTTAATTCTTGAATTTTATATTTTATTATGAAAATAGATTTAATATCATGAATACTGCTTTTCGTTTCGTTCAAATTGGATTTAAATTGTGAAAGTTATACCCTTTACAATATTGTGTGTATATATGGTTATTTAACAATATTCTTTGTTTTAATTTATGTAAATGATATTTTAACTTGATATATCTTATTCGAATTTGTATATTTATGTTATATTATGTGTATTTTGACTTTTAAATATTTTTAAAGTGATGTTTGAATTTTTCCAAAGCTTATTGAATTTATTTTTTATTTTAAAGCCTAGTTTCCATTTTTCTGCTAATTTCTTCATTAAATTATATTTAATAAAAATTTATTTATTTATTTTTTTGAATTCATTTTTATTTTTTGTTATTATCTTTATTTCTAAATATTTTTCAAGTACATAAAAATTTCCAAAGTTCATTGCATTTATTTTTCATATTTTTAAGACTAGTTTGCAATTTTTGCTGTTTTATTAATTAAATTATATATAATTAATATTTATTTAATTTGTTTAATTATTTAATTTATTTCTGTGTTTATTTTATCTTTATTTATCAGTATTTTATATGTATTTAAAATTACAGAAAGAATTAGAGAAATATGAAGAGTTTAAAACCTTTCATTTACCTTTGACTTTTCACCTCGCTGCCTTTTCATTTTTCAACCTCCACTTACATTCAATTGTGGCTGACCGTATCTCATTGCTCCAGCCGTACACCATCTTCATTTTCACGTGAGAAAATAGTTTCTCAACTCTAAAAAAAAACTTCGGCCTCCATTCCAGAACAAAGCATGGCAAAGTTCTTCTCCTTTTTCACTTATTTTTCTTGTTTTCCTCATCTCTTTGCACTTGTCTTCACTTTTTTTAGCTCAGCCCTTGCCCACCACCACCATAGCCACCTCCCCACCACCACATCAGGTTGTCCTCCCCCTCCACCCCTCTGCCCAAGCCTAGCCATGTACCCCATGATGACCAGATCCAACAAAAATGCACAAAACTCCACCTAATTATGCCTAGTCGAGCACCATCCATCTTCCACCACCTTCAACTCCTCTTTGGCCGGCCATACACCACCACCACCAGCTTTTCCTGACCTGAAACCCACCGCCATGTCATACCTACCCCACCTGAAGATCTGACCGTGACTTGTATTGCTTTGGCCGAGCCCTAGTTTGCTTGAAAATCATGTTGTTTATGCCTTATAGCTTGTAGTTCATGCGCATATACTTTGCTCCATCACTTTCCCATGCTAGGCCGACCTCTCATGGACCCAAACTAGATCCTAACACACACTTTGGCCATGAAAACCTGACCTAGGACTGAAGCATAGAGGGTAGGAAGCAAGTGCAAAGACTTTGGATTTGTTTTATGCATTAATTCTTAACATTGTTTTAGTATGTGTTGGTTTGAAAACTTATGTTATATATACTTGTTTTGTTTGAATGTATCCAAGGCTATTAATCTTTGGCTCTCCACTCTCAAATCATTGTCGTGCTTTCGTGCCTCTGGAAATCTTTGTTGTGTGTATTTGGTTGTCATCTCCAGCTTATACAAGTGAGTAATTCTCACCAGACGATTTGTACTTATATAACTAGTAAACTGACCCCTTTTGAATCTGTAAAATGCACTACCATATCACACCTGCTATACTATGATTATATGATGTTCACCCATGTTTAAACACCTGTTATATCATATGTTACTGTTATATTATGCTGTTCTGTTATTTATATCAGTTTATCACACTGCAAGTTCCCTTTAGATTAGAATCACTATGTGTTGAAATGATACATACCCGAACAGAGTTTAGAATAAGGGAAAATCGTTATGGGCTGAAATGACAGGCCTGAGAGATTTTCAATTTATTTCATTTACTTGGGACCGCGGGTTTGAAATGATAAAACCCGGATTTTCTTTGTAAATTACGGGTTGAAATGATATATTACCTGTATCACTTTACCTAGCGTAGAAAATTATATACAAGCCCGTAGTTAAAGTATGTTTTTTCTAAAAATTTTAAAATATTTTAGAAATGTAATTTTTATAATATTTTTATTTAAAATTAATTAAAAATAATTTTTTTAAAGTATTATTGATTTTTGAAAATTTATAAGTTAAATAAATTATGGAAAAGTTAGAAAATCTGAATGTAAGTTATTTTGGAAATTTTGATTTAATTATAATTGGAAATATAATTAAATATGAAATTATGATAAATTTATGATAATTTGAATTTAAAATGAATTTAAAATGATTTTATAATATATTAATGATTTTTTAGTAAAGTTAAAAAGTGAAAGGAATGATTATTTAAGTTGAAATTTTGAAATATAACCAAATGGGAATTTGTGAATTCGGCTTAAAAGTGAATTTTTAAGTTAAATAAATAAAATTGAAATTAAGTTATATTTTGAAATTTAAACTTAGGTGTTAAGTTGATATTCAATTCAACGAATTTAAAATTTAATGTTGAAATTTAATAAGTGAATTATTATTAAATCTTGATTTTTGAATGGAAATTTAACTTTATAAAATCATGAACTTAAGGAGAATTAAATGTTGTTTATAAATGTGAAAATATATGATTTTATATTTAAAAAAAATGTTTTAAATAAAATTATAATTGGTTGTGATATTATATTGAATATTTGAAGTTAACTAACTGCATTTTTGAAATGCTATTAATTGTAATGTAAATGATATTACACTATTTGTAAATGCTGTAGTTGATGATAATGAACTAAAAAGCTAAATTAAATTAAAGACTATTATAGCAACCTTTTTAAGTGCTATAATTGTTGAATTTAACTAAGTTATTTGAAATTTAAGTAAACCATATTACAGCATTTTTAAAGTGCTGTCTTTTGTTAAATTGAACCGTTTTGAATGTAACTTTCCGTAGTGTTTTCTAAATGCTGCGAAAAGTGAATTTTCACTGTTTTGATAAACTTAAGTGAATAAATGAACTTTGAAAGTTGAAAATTTTGAAAATTTAATAATTTAATTATTAAGTATAATAACTTCATTTTAATGATTTAAAATGATTTTTGAAATATAAACTGTTTTGAAATGTGAATTGAAATGATATTTTAAATTAAATAAAATGAATAATGATTTGAAAGGAAGTCTGTAAAGATATGATATTTTAATATATTAAAATGATTTGAAATGAAGTTTTGAAAGATATGATATTTTGACATTAAATTATTTGAAAAAATATAAAGTTTTGAAAGATATGATATTTCGATATTAAAATGATTTGAAAAGAAATTCCGAAAGATATGATAATTTGGAAATGAACCTTTGAAAGGTTTTGATATTTTAATATATTAAAATGATTTTAAAGGAAGTTTTGAAAGGATAAGATAATTTAATATATTGAAATGGTTAGAAATGACTTAATATTTATTTTGATAAATATTTGAATTTGGAAGATATGGTATGATGATATATTAAAATGATTTGGAATGATTTAATCTTTATTTTGATAAAGATTTGGATTGAAATGATATTTTATTTTGAAGTGTAAAATATTGTTATAAAGTTATGACTACGGGTTATAATAACGATTGGTTGACAAAGAGACCGGGATCGGATATGGGCATACTCTCTGTCGATACCGAAAACCACTTTGACTAACCGTGTACGCGGTGGAGATTCCAGAATAAAGTAGGATGGTGGCGACGTTCTTGAGGTATATTTACGTGGACCCGACTCCCGTGAGTTGGCATAAGGTGGCTAAAACAGGAGCGATCTCGGGCCAAGTGAGGTCATTCCTCCGATCGGACACATTCCTTCGATACTATACTCTTACTTGTGATTGATTAGATGGCCATCCTCCGATTTTGATTGGGAGTGTGTTCCGAGGTGGGCGTATGTGGCTGCTGCGTTACCACCAGCCCGTGTGCGTAATTGGTATATCTACCCTGGCATTGCCTTGTGCCGTGTCACCTACTATACCGAGCCTTTACTACGAGTTTGTTTTTCTCCCGTATCCCGTGTGGTATCCTCTGACAGTCACCCGGTGTGGAGATGTCATGATATTGGATGGACTGCTGGGACTATTATGTGTGAAGGGTGATATGGGTAGCCCGGAACGCTATTTAATGGTAAGTTTATTTTACTATAGACATTATTATAATAGCGCAATATTACTACATAGTAAATAGTTTAACGGATCCTTAGGGGATGGGTGGTCCCAGGCATCCTTTAAGTTACTTGTGCTTTATTACAGTTCACTTGAGTTGGTTTACATTATATAAGTATATATTGTCCTGACTCGAGTGTTTGTATTTTTATTTACGCTCGGGTCAGCCTGAGTTATTCACAGATTTGGATTCCACTTTCTGGAGATTGGAATCGCTGGAGATTATCTGCTTATCTAGTTTTATCTATTCCAGTTCTGTTGTTCTATTTAGCTTGTACTTGGTTATCATCTTGAGACTTCTGTTGTACTTTATTTATTCTGTTGTATTTTATTTAACTCTGATATATTTACATAGTAACTTCATGAACTACTTTTTCCTTTACTTTCGCTGCATTTCTTACTCTGTGTCTGTGTTCTATGATTATTATTTACTGTATGTCCTGATTTGCCAAATTTTATTTACAACGCGGTATTTTGAGCAATTCAAGTCCGGCATGTGCGGATGCGAATGGTTGAAAATATTGGGTCGTTACAGTTGGTATCAGAGCTTTGGCTTTGAGGCAAAACTTAAAATGTATGGTAAATTTAGTTACAGAATCACTTTCATCCAAACTTGAATCTCTTCCTCTTTGATTCAAATTTCATTTGAATTTTGGAACGTTCCCTGCGGTTTCAAAATCCATTCATGTCCCTCACTATTCGTCTTCCTTTGATTCGGGAGTATCCCATAGCTCCACTTCGAATGAGCTTTATAGTGAGTCGGCGGTCCCGCCAATCTCAAATATTCATTTGTAAAGGGGGAAACTCCTTTACAATTAGCATCGATTCACCAGAGATTTATACCTATCCTTGGTTTAGATGCTAATATCTTTTGTTATTCCAAACTCTATCTCCTGAGGTCGAATATAGATTTACCCCAGAAAATCCACATCGATCTTATTCTTTAAGTCACGGTTGACCAGTTAAAGTTGCCCGCGATTTATATAAGCTTATCCATCTTCCTATTCTGTTATTTAAGCATCTCATCCTTGTTTCCAACTTATTTTCAAATCAGAATTTCCTTTGATTTGATTTAATAATATTTGAATCTCTATCCTTCTTTGAAAATATATTCATGTATAGTGTATTTGTAAACTAATATTTAAAATTTAAATGTTTTATATATTGTGTTGTTTGAGTTGTTGATGTTGAATTGGGTTTCTGATCGATTCGTTTGATCAACGCTATCGATGGGATTTCTAAAACACTTTGACAGAACAAACCGACACAATATTATTTTAAAATTTGGTTAATGAAATAAATTTTGATATAAGTAAATTTATGGAACTTAACAAATTGATTTAAGTTAATCATTTGAAATGATAATACTTGATTTATCATTTATTGTTCTATAAATGAATTTATAAATAGCTGTTTATAAATTGATTTGAGAACTGAAATGAGTTTAAAACAAGAAATTTGAGAATTTAATTTCCGACGGTTTCAAACTTTGCGTTTAAAGTTTTAAAATGGGTATATTATTTAAAGTATTTTCTAATAGAAATTTGTTTCCAAGAAATTTTAAAGTTTAAAATTAGTGCTCTTCTCTGTCGCTGGAAAATAACTTCGGTGATGACCGCGACATCATCGACGTTCATCTTCGAGTTTCAAAGTGAAGAGACCGTTCTATAGTCTTGCTACATCTTTGTTTTGGGAAATTTAATTGATTTGAATTTCTAAAATAAGACTGGATTTATATATATATATATATATATATATATATATATATATATATATATATAAAATTTAAATTTGATTTAACATATTATGTATATATATCTATTTATCTCTAAATGATTTGAAGGAATCAGAAATTTTATTCTAAACTTTATCTTAAAAGAATCATTTCAATTATAAAAAACGTTAAAATATTAGATAAATGATTCAAAATTGAGATGAGGGAATTAGAAAGTTTTATTTGTATAATAATCAATTGCATTTAAATATAACTTACCTTAATTTTTAAAAGTTAACAATGTAATAGATAATATACAATATAAAAAGATTTTATAAATAAGTTTTGAATAGTTAAAATAAATGTTATACACTTAAATTTTAGTTATAAAATGATTAACGGTAGTAAATAGAATAAAAGGTTAATTGAATAATTTACGATATAAAATAATGATTAATGGAACTAACAATAAACTAAAGCAGTTATAATAAGAGTAAGTATAATGGGCATAGATGATAAAATATATTTTGAGAGGAATAAATTTAACTTTAAGTAGGAATAAAGAAGAATCAAATTTATTAAGTACATTATGAGTATAATGAATGACTATTTTTCAAATCCATACTAGAAATTGTGAATTTAAGATGATTAGAAGATAAGATAATAAAATTTGAGATAGTTAAGATTTATTTAACTTGTGTAAATAAATTAATTATCTATTTAAGTTGAAATTTCCATGGTTTCTAGATTATTATCTTTTTTTTTTCAAACTATCTTTTGGTTGTCCTTATTTTCCTTATCTTGCTTCAGGCGGGTGTAGGCATTTTCCTATAATTTTTCTGTTTGGAAATCTTTCTATAATCTTTTATAATCTCCACCTTGTTAAACTTACCTATAACAATAGTTATCAGGTATAATTTCAATCTCCTTATCATCTTGTCTTAATCTTATTTCACTTTATCGTTTTCTGTGCTTTTCCGTACCTCATTCCTTTTCGGGGACGAAAAGTTTTGAGTGGGGGAGAGTGTAACAACCGTAGATTTTTTTGCATATAATTTAAATTTGACTTTATTTTATTTTGAAATTATTTTAAACTTGTTTTATTTCAAACATTTAATTTTTAATATAAATTTTGATTATTATATGAATTATAATTTCAAACTGGTATAAATTGGATATTTTCCTGAAAAATGGAATTGTGGTCAAAAATGGTCAAACTTTGACTTTTAAATTTTAAATTTAAATATTTTAATTCTTTAATTTTATATTTTATTATTAAAATAGATTTAATATCATGACTACTACTTTTCGTTTCGTTGAAATTGGATTTAAATTGTGAAAGTTATACCCTTTACAATATTGTGTGTATATAGGGTTATTTAACAATATTCTTTGTTTTAATTTATGTAAATGATATTTTTACTTGATATATCTTATTCTAATTTGTATATTTATATTATATTATGTGTATTTTTACTTTTAAATATTTTTAAAGTGATGTTTGAATTTTTCCAAAGCTTATTGAATTTATTTTCTATTTTAAAGCCTAGTTTCCATTTTCTGCTAATTTCTTCATTAAATTATATTTAATAAAAATTTATTTATTTATTTTTGTGAATTCATTTTTTTTTTTTTTTTATCTTTATTTATAAATATTTTTCAAGTACATAAAAATTTCCCAAAATTCATTGCATTTATTTTTCATATTTTCAAGACTAGTTTGCAATTTTTGCTGTTTTATTAATTAAATTATATATAATTAATATTTATTTATTTTGTTTACTTATTTAATTTATTTCTGAGTTTATTTTATCTTTATTTATCAGTATTTTATATTTATTTAAAATTACAAAAAGAATTAGAGAAATATGAAGAGTTTAAAACCTTTCATTTACCTTTGACTTTTCACCTCCCTGCCTTTTCATTTTTCAACCTCCACTTACATTCAATTGTGGCTGACCGTATCTCATTGCTCCAGCCATATACCATCTTCATTTCACGTGAGAAAATAGTTTCTCAACTTCAAAAATAAACTTCGGCCTCCACTCCTGAACAAAGCATGGCAAAGTTCTTCTCCTTTTTCACTTATTTTTCTTGTTTTCCTTATCTCTTTGCACTTGTCTTCACTTTTTTAGCTCAGCCCTTGCCCACCACCACCATAGCCACCTCCCCACCACCACATCAGGTTGTCCTCCCCCTCCAGCCTTCTGCCCAAGCCTAGCCATGTACCCCATGATGACCAGGTCCAACAAAAATGCACAAAACTCCACCTAATTATGCCTAGTCGAGCACCATCCATCTTCCACCACCTTCAACTCCTCTTTGGCCGGCCATACACCACCACCACCAACTTTTCCTGACCTGAAACCCACTGCCATGTCATCCCTACCCCACCTGAAGATCTGACCGTGACTTGTATTGCCTTGGCCGAGCCTTGCTTGAAAATCATGTTGTTTATGCCTTATAGCTTGTAGTTCATGCACATATACTTTGCTCCATCACTTTCCCATGTTAGGCCGACCTCTCATGGACCCAAATTAGATCCTAACACACACTTTGGCCATGCAAACCTGACCTAGGACTGAAGCATAGAAAGTAGGAAGCAAGTGCAAAGACTTTGGATTTGTTTTATGCATTAATTCTTAAATTGTTTTAGTATATGTTGGTTTGAAAACTTATGTTATATATACTTGTTTTGTTTGAATGTATCCAAGGCTATTAATCTTTGGCTCTCCACTCTCAAATCATTGTCATGATTTCGTGCCTCTGGAAATCTTTGTTGTGTATATTTGGTTGTCGTCTCCAGCTTATACTAGTGAGTAATTCTCACCAGACGATTTGTACTTATATAATTAGTAAACTGACCACTTTTGAATCTGTAAAATGCATTACCATATCACACCTGCTATATTATGATTATATGATGTTCAACCATGCTTAAACACTTGTTATATCACATGTTACTGTTATATTATGTTGTTCTGTTATTTATATCAGTTTATCACACTGCAAGTTCCCTTTAGATTAGAATCACTATCGGTTGAAATGATACATACCCGAACGGACTTTATAATAAGGGAAAATCGTTATGGGATGAAATGAGAGGCCTGAGCGATTTTCATTTTATTTGATTTACTTGGAACCGCGGGTTTGAAATGATAAAACCCGGATTTTCTTTGTAAATTACGGGTTGAAATGATATATTACCCGTATCACTTTGCCCAGCGTAGAAAATTATATACAGGCCCGTAGTTAAAGTATGTTTTTTCTAAAAAATTTATAATATTTTAGAAATGTAATTATTATAATATTTTGATTTAAAATTAATTAAAAATAATTTTTGTAAAGTATTATTGATTTTTGGAAATTTATAAGTTAAATATATTATGGAAAAGTTAGAAAATCTGAATGTAAGTTATTTTGGAAATTTTGATTTAATTATAATTGAAAATTAAATTAAATATGAAATTATGATAAATTTATGATAATTTGAATTTAAAATGAATTTATAATATATTAATGATTTTTGAGTAAAGTTAAAAAGTGAAAGGAATGATTATTTAAGTTGAAATTTTGAAATATAACCAAATGGGAATTTGTGAATTTGGCTTAAAAGTGAATTTTTAAGTTAAATAAATAAAATTGAAATTAAGTTATATTTTGAAATTTAAACTTAGGTGTTAAGTTGATATTCAATTCAATGAATTTAAAATTTAATGTTGAAATTTAATAAGTGAATTATTACTAAATTTTGATTTTTGAATGGAAATTTAACTTTATAAAATCATGAACTTAAGGAGAATTAAATGTTGTTTATAAATGTGAAAATGTATGATTTTATAAGTAAAAAAATGTTTTAAATAAAATTATAATTGGTTGTGAAATTATATTGAATATTTGAAGTTAATTAACTGCATTTTTGAAATGCTATTAATTGTAATGTAAATGATATTACACTATTTGTAAATGCTGTAGTTGATGATAATGAACTAAAAAGCTAAATTAAATTAAAGGCTATTATAGCAATCTTTTTAAGTGCTATAACTGTTGAATTTAACTAAGTTATTTGAAATTTAAGTAAACCCTATTACAGCATTTTTAAAATGCTGTATTCTGTTAAATTGAACCGTTTTGAATGTAACTTCCCGTAGCGTTTTCTAAATGCTGCGAAAAGTGAATTTTCACCGTTTTGATAAACTAAAGTGAATAAATGAACTTTAGAAGTTGAAAATTTTGGAAATTTAATAATTTAATTATTAAATATAATAACTTCATTTTAGTGATTTAAAATGATTTTTGAAATATAAACTGTTTTGAAATGTGAATTGAAATGGTATTTTAAATTGAATAAAATGAATAATGATTTGAACGGAAGTTTGTAAAGATATGATATTTTAATATATTAAAATGATTTGAAATGAAGTTTTGAAAGATATGATATTTTGACATTAAATGATTTGAAAAAAAATAAAGTTTTGAAAGATATGATATTTCCATATTAAAATGATTTGAAAAGAAATTCCGAAAGATATGATAATTTGGAAATGAAGCTTTGAAAGGTTATGATATTTTAATATATTAAAATGATTTGAAAGGAAGTTTTGAAAGGATAGGATAATTTAATATATTTAAATGGTTAGATATGACTTAATATTTATTTTGATAAATATTTGAATTTGGAAGATATGGTATGATGATATATTAAATGATTCAGAATGATTTAATCTTTATTTTGATAAAGATTTGGATTGAAATGATATTTTATTTTGAAGTGTAAAATATTGTTTTAAAGTTATAACTACGGGTTATAATAACGATTGGTTGGCAAAGAGACCGGGATCGGATATGGGCATACTCTCTGTCGATACCGAAAACCACTTTGACTAACCGTGTACGCGGTGGAGATTCCAGAATGAAGTAGGATGGTGGCGACGTTCTTGAGGTATATTTACTTGGACCCGACTCCCATGAGTTGGCATAAGGTGGCTAAAACAGGAGCGATCTCGGGCCAAGTGAGGTCATTCCTCCGATCGGACACATTCCTTCGATACTATACTCTTACTTGTGATTGATTAGATGGCCATCCTCCGATTTTGATTGGGAGAGTGTTCCGAGGTGGGCGTATGTGGCTGTTGCGTTACCACCAGCCCGTGTGCGTAATTGGCATATCTACCTGGCATTGCTTTGTGTGTCGTGTCACCTACTATACCGAGCCTTTACTACGAGTTTGTTTATCTTCCGTAGCCCGTGTGGTATCCTCTGACAGTCACCTGGTGTGGAGATGTCATGATATTGGATGGACTGCTGGGACTATTATGTGTGAAGGGTGATATGGGTAGCCCGGAACGCTATTTAAAAGTAAGTTTATTTTACTATAGACATTATTATAATAGCGCAATATTACTACAAAGTAAATAGTTTAACGGATCCTTAGAGGATGGGTGGTCCCAGTCATCCTTTAAGTTACTTGTACTTTATTACAGTTCACTTGAGTTGGTTTACATTATATAAGTATATATTGTCCTGACTCGAGTGTTTGAATTTTTATTTACGCTCAGGTCAGCCTGAGTTATTCACAGATTTGGATTCCACTTTCTGGAGATTGGAATCGCTGGATATTATCTGCTTATCTAGTTTTATCTATTCCAGTTCTGTTGTTCTATTTAGCTTGTACTTGGTTATCATCTTGAGACTTCTGTTGTACTTTATTTATTCTGTTGTATTTTATTTAACTCTGATATATTTACATAGTAACTTCATGAACTACTTTTTCCTTTACTTCCGCTGCATTACTTACTCTGTGTCTGTGTTCTCTGATTTTTATTTACTGTATGTCTTGAGAGTTGCCAAATTTTATTTACAATGCGGTATTTTGAGCAATTCAAGTCTGGAATGTGCGGATGCGAATGGTTGAAAATATCGGGTCGTTACACTAAAGGTGTTAGAGGAAAGGTGTTTGCATTGGAACCAGCTACCTCTAGGCCAATAGCTGAGGAGAAAGGGAAATCAGTGTTAGATGGTATGCTTCGGATCCATGATATGTTTGTTAGCGTGTTTTTTGATACCGGTGCATCGCATTATTTATATCTTAGTGTTCTTTAGATAAGCGTAACCTAGACCCTGTGACAGCCCGCAAATCCATACCCCTTGAATCAACACTATTCTACCTCTATTAACTCAAGTGGCACAGAATTACGAACCATTAGGGTTAAAGAAGAAGAGATAGAAAAAGAAGAAACTAAACAATATCAGAATCTCACAGTCGCAGCGGAATAAAATATAATAGTAAATATAGAACTTTACACAAAATGAAAACTATCACTGTTTTATACATCATATCATCAGAGTATCTCATACATCAACCATCACAAATCAGACATACCATATAATCACAGCAGCGGAAATATATATATATATATATATATATATAGATACATATATACGTCTTGGATTCCAGCTCCTCTCCTGCTCCATAGCAACCTATCCTGAACATATAATACTCGGTCTGACCCGAGCATTATAATGAAATAACACCCGAGTCAGTCTGGAATACCAGCCGATAATAATAATGCATCCAAATTGATTATTAAAGTTTACAAAAAATCCTTTGAAAAACAAAAGCATCTCATAAGACCACGCCACAAATAAACATGTCGGGTTTTTACCTTACGATAGCTAAAACACTTTTTATAGAAATCCTCTGATATTATAATAGGGTCTATTTACAAATACTTATAAAATAGCCTAAATTGTTACATCTATTAAATTCCAGCTACTAGCCACAAAAGTGGGTAATACAAACAAAACTCGTACAAGGCTCGTAGGAAAAATGGATTTCCAACAATGACTAGGCACTGGGGTACCACCTGTCACAGTACGGGGCCTAGATCACCGTACCGAGACTACTCCCTTCATCCCCTGCAACACAAGGCCGGAACCATTCCTTACTGAACAGTCCCGAACAAGATAAACCCCGTGGTTGGCGCGACAAACCACCCACTAAGCTGAAATATATATAAGGGACATCTAGACAGGGGAAATATCTTGTCCTACTTGGGTATGACCCACCTAACCTTGCTGCATATCCCCTGATTTTCAGTCATTCCCGGTTGATGAGGCTTGAGGCTAAGCGTTACCTTTAGAACGTTTTTCACTTAGAATGCCCATCGTCCACCTGACGATGTTTTGCAAGCATTCATCCATACAAGTCCGTTCCGGGTTCGAACGGAACCGAAGGCACTACTCCTACTACATCCATTTTGGAAATATCCTCAGGATTAGTAGCGACTAGCCCTTGCACTTCACTGCTCCATCTTCGACTCCGAACATGTTTTTCGCACGAAACGTACAAACCGGATCGAAGTGGTTTTTGAGAAATAAATCTCGATCCCGGTCTCTTCGAAACGATCAACGCAATTGTCCAATATTGATAGTCGGTGATTTAACTATCAATTTATATTCATAAACATCCATAAGCATCCATCACACAATAAATAATATTTCACATTATTTATTTACCTCAATATCTTTACAAGATATTCTCAAATTTTCAAAGCTCATTTGAAAACAATTCTCAAAGCTCTTTCCTTACAAGGAAAATCCTTCACCATTAATTCCCATTAGAAATACCCAAGTTCAAAACAATTGAAATTTAAAACAGTTAAAATACTTAATTCTGAAATATACTTTAAAATATGTAAATTACTGCTAGTTATTATTCAAAAATATAATTTCAGAATATTTAAAATAAAACTATTTAATAAGATATAAATCTTGATTTTAAATAAGGGTTTTAGTTTAAACTAAACTTATAAGTAGAGTTTTTTAAAAGGCCAATACTAATTCCAATAACTTAGTTCAAAACTAGTCTTTTGAACAAATCCATTTGTAAAATAATTACTAAGATATTTATAAAATTTACTATTGCTAATTTATAATAGTTACTTTTGAAAATAAATATTTTTAAACATTCTTTCAAACAAGCTTGAATTTTAAAAGCTTCCTTTTTATAAAATTAGTTTAAACTCGAACTTGGTTTTCCTAGGGAACTCATTTCCACTTAAACATCACGGAAATCCTTCTCACAATTTCTGTCAATTATTTCAATTCAGGTTTATATTTTAATAACATAATCTTATTTCCCCATTTATCAACTGATAACTTTTCTCTTTGTTTATCATTCCAGATTTACCAATTTTCAATTTTCATTCCAAATGGATTTCAAATTTTAATTCTTTTAAATTCATTATTTGATAATATCTTTTATTTCTCTAAAATTCAATTTATCCATTTATAATTAAATTCTGAATTTACAGTTTATCCAACCATATTCTTTATTTCTTAAAACCCAAATTTTATTCCTTTAAATTCTTTATAGAACAATTTCTTTTATTTTCTTAAACCCCAATTAATCCCGTTTACAATTAAAAATTCAAGATTTATATTTATTTCAACAATATCACAGTACAATTTAAACTCAGATTTATCAATCACAATTTGAAAACAGATCACAACATCAATTATAAAGATAATTATTAAAATTTGAGGAATCCAGTTGGATCCCTCCAACCTGTTTTCCCTGCATCCACAAATATTAGCACAACGCATATATATATATATATATATATATATATAGATATGAATCCAGACTAAATGAAAACAATAATATGCAACCAATCACATAGATATTTAAATATTTATTATTTAAATCAGCCAATATCCAGATGTGAGTGAGAATAACTCACTTGAGCTTCGGCGAGCATTCGAAATTTAAATTAAACCGAACGATGTCAGATTTAACTCAAATTTCTACTTGCCCGGAATGACTCCGGATCTGCACCACTGCGTAGTACTCTCTTCTGCGATTCCTGCGCTACCGAATTCGTCGAATTCTGATAACGTATGAGCAAGTTACGGATTTTTAAAGATTGAATAACAATTTTAAAACAAATTTTCTTTTTAATTTTAAATTTCTTTTACCACGCATAACAGGCCGTCCCCTATGCTTCTTCCTCTACACCTCGTTCGCGCCCAGCTAAAAGAACCCGAACCCATCCCAAAAACTAGGGTTTCGAACCGCCTCGACTTCGTTGAGTTCGACGACGATCAGATGCCGTCACGTGAAAACTTGTCGCAGCCTCTACCTGTAACGATCTCGAATATTATTAAGTTTAAATTGATAATTAAATTTTATTTTTGAATAAAATTTGTGAAAATAATTGGTAATTAATATAAAATTTTAGTTAAAATACGAATTACTTGAAAAAAAAATGTATTTGAATTCAATCGAATTGAATATGAATTGGACAAAATTTTAAATGCCTTAGAAAATAAATTTGAATTTGAACTTTATATATATACATGTGAATATATATGTATATGTGCATATATTGGATTTGAATTTAAAATTTTAAGCTAAAGAAAGAATTAAATAAAAACAAGTAAGCAAGATAAAGTAAAATAAAAATGCAAGAATAAACAAAGCTCGAATACAAAGCTAGCTAAAAGAACATAAAACTAAAGCAAAGTAGAAGTAAGTATGTAGGCAAGTAAAAAGTAAAATAGGCAAACATAAACAAACTGTACAAACAAGTATATTAGCATATAAACAAGAAGATAAAACAATACATCAACCTGGGCAAAGCAAGATACAAAGCAAGTGAAATATTAGTCAACAAAACAAAAAGAAGAAAATACAAAACAAACCAGAAACAAAAATATAAACATATATGTAGATAGCTTATAAAAGAAAACAAAAGACAAAAGAAATATCTAAGCTTGCAAAAACAAACCAGGTACACTTAAAACATTTAAAACAAAAAGTGTGTACAAACCAATAAAGTATAGATATGATAAAGTGAAACAAGACATAGGGCACATATTATAATAAGTTTTCTGCCGAAACAAGAATCATCTCAGCCTATAAACAATGGAAATATTTATAAAACAAGACACATGCATTTAATGAAACATACTTCTAGCATTTAATGCCAGCACCTTCAACATGTTTTTGTACACAAAGAAGTAATGTCACCCTGTACACTCTCTTATATATCAAGCCTCTCTTCATTTTCAGTTCGTCCATAAAAACTTGAACAATTCATTCAACTAGAAAAAAAAAACAAATCATCTCATAACCTGGAATGAAAATCAAAGTAAAAGCAAATCAAAGAATGCAAGTTCCAGGCCTAAAGGAAAAAAAAAAAATCAGCCTCTGTTCTTTGTTCTCTGTCTTCATGACTGAGGTGAGCAAACTCACTTATCTATATATGTGCTTTTTGATATTATGGTCGACACTTGAAGGGTGATGGTTTAAATGCCTGCATGTTTGAGTTTACATATATTTATGGGGGTGAATGTCTGGGTATGTTTGGATACATACCTCTATTTTAGGTTAACAGGTTTAAAGAAAAATAAAAATAAAATAATAGAACAAACTTATCTTCTTCTGCTCATAGTCTCTCTTAGGGTCTACTGTATAAAAGAAGAAAGTTAGCATCAACTAGAATTAAATTTAAAAATTTGTTTCAAATAGAAATATATAGTTAATACTTTGGAAACTAAACATTTATAGTAAAATATATGTCTCTGTTCAAAGTAAAATTTAAAACCTGATAGATGTTGTGATGCTTGGTTTGGTATTTGGGTTTGTTTGTATTAGTGATAATGTACAGGCATATCTGTTATGAATGTTTTGAGGTAGGCATAATTGCCTTCGTGGTTCCAGGGTTCCAAAATCTGTTTTGAATTTGATTTCTTCTTCTTCAGTCATTGTTAAACTTTAAAATTTAAACACAAGATGTTTATATAAACATGATTTAAGTTTAAAAAAATAAATTCAAGTACTTAAAGTTTGAAAATCCTCTGGAAACAAGAAAATACGGTGAAATCTTAAATATGTAATAAAATCAAATGTTAAATGATACTGATTCAAGTATATATCTTGAATCATCTTAGAAAATTAGGATTTTTAAAAAACAGAAATATTGATTTTTAGATAAGTAAATAGGTGCAGTTTTAAAGTGAACCAAAAATGCTTATTTGAGGATATCTGATGATTCAAACAAATTTGGATGTTAAAAATCATGTTGGAGCTGGCTTGATGCTTGTTGATTTCAGGAAAAATGCAAGTGAAATTTTTCGTTGGCCGAGGTGATCGAAATTGAGGGTAGTAGGGTTTCGACATTGATATTGGAGGCCTTTGATTTCGGGATTATTGTGTAGTCGATCGATCGCTGGAGTGAATCGCGAGTGTGGGAACTCGTTCGTCGAGGTATGGCGATGTTTTGACCCGAAGCGCGCGACCTCTGATGGTCAGAGGTGGGTGTATGTGGCGTTGTTGGTGACTCAGTCTTGTTCGAATTTGGGTTCTAGTTGCTTTGGGTAGCTCGATTTTGATTCTCGAGTCGTTTTGTCAATTTGATTTATCGGAGTTTATATGGAAACGATCGTCGTCATGTGGGTAGTTGCGGCAGTGGCTGGTGGTGGTCAGTTGGCTGGTGTAGGTGCACGGTGCACATAAATGTGCCTGGGCATGGTATGAAACAGAAGTGGAAGAAAAAGGACTCGGTTTCGTGATTTGAGTGGGAAGAACAGTTCAGTATTTAAACTTTTTAATACGCGAGAGGGAGGGAGGAGAAACTCGGGGGAAACAAGGAAGAACCGCATGCTTTTCTCGAGTAACTATGTGTGTGTCTCGGGTCCAGTTGCTGATGAAGTTGCTTTAAATACTTTAAGCATTGTAATTAACAAAGTTAATATTTGATTTAAATTTATCAAGAATGTTTTCAAACGTAAGATGGTTAATTTAAATTGGACATTAATTAAGAATGTAATTAATTTGTAACTATAACTAAATAAGCAGTTAAGGTTTAAAAATTTGTAATTAAAGATTTATTTTAATAATCTTGTGGAAATCAATTTGTAATAAATTATTTAATTAACCATTTAAAGTTAATTAATTAACTAATAAATGGTAGTGGTTAACTATTGAAGATTACTTAATAATTAAAGGTTAATCAAAGATTTATAAAAAAAATTTGATTAAGGTAAGTTAAATAAATGATTAAAAGGTTAATTAATTAGAAATTAATTGGGTCATTAATTTAGAATGATTAGTTAATAATTAAAGGTTAACTAATAGAATTTGAAAGGAAGATTTATTTCAAACAAATTGAAATTAACTTATGATAATTAACCCGGATTAATCAATTGATACATATGATTTAAATTAATCAGTTAATTAATAAATTCACTTGTGAATGTATGGATTCTATTGAATGTTGAATTATTTGACATCTCTGATTTGTGATGCTTTGTGATACATCCTGATTTGTGTTGTGATCTATGATGAAATTTATTATCTGTGATATATATATCTGTGAATCTGTGTATGAAAGATAAGCGTTGTAATTTATATCGCTTATTTAAATATATTGTTGTATTTGATCTGTGATGATTGAAATGATGTTGCACTAGTGTGTTAAAACCCTGGACCACACTTATACACACACCAATATGGATTTCACGAGGAAATCGATTAAGTCACAGATTTTTGAAATAGTTTTAAATTTGAATATTTGAATTCAAATGTTTTAGAAATGGATTGGGTTTAAAGTGAAAAGCTTTTGAAATAGAATTTCATAGATGAAATTTATTTTGAATAACTCGATAAAATATGAAGTTGAATAATTTGATTTGAACTTAAATTCAAGATTTGAAATTGAATTCTATGATTTAAAAACTAAGGATTAAAAATGTTATACCAGTTATATATGGGTTAAACTATTTTAAAAGTATTGATTTGGGGATGTGAATAGAATTCAAGAGCTTTAACTCGTGTAAATATAATTGGATTTTTCTGAAACGAAAACTGTTTCTTTTTCACATAATAAAAGCTTTCACATAAGTAATGAACTTCCAATTTGTGTTAAAAAGATTTCTGGTTTAAAATGGGAATGATTTCCATATTTTAGAAATGGTTAGAAAGCTATAAGTTAAATCTTTGATTTAAAGATTTAAGTGAATTAATCCAATTGAAATAGAAATTGTTTTGAAATCTATGAATGGATCTTTATGAAACGGGGGTGAACTTTATGAAATGAATCTTTTTGTTTAGAAGATTAGAAATGGTAACTTGTTTAAACCATTTGAAGAAAAGTTTTGGGTAATAAGTTGTGACTTAATTGAAATCCCAATATCCATATGTTTTTGAAATACTGCGCTCACTGTTCGGTTTAGCCGGGAGAGGACCTTTGTGTCATATATCCCATTCCGAATATGTGATATGTCGTTATGGATAGCATTTGAAGACCGGTGTTGAAGACCGGATATTTTTGAAAGCGAAAGGACAACTCGTCGAATGTCTTTGCATCGACTGGTCCCCGGTATAGAGACTCCATATGTGATGGGAGGTCCGAACATGATTAGTGAATATCCGGATTGCAAGGATTCTTTGTAAGTGCCTTCGGTTCTGTTCGAGCCCGGAACAGACTTGTATGGATAGTATGTCTGACATTACAAATTGAGATATAAAGCCGATTTCTTTCAAATATATTTCTGTTGGTGGCGGAGAATCTATTCTTTTAGCTTAACACCCTTCTCTGAGACGTACGAGCTCAGAGGTTATGTAGTTGAAGGTTATCAGCGATATATTCCCAATTTGGTAATGTGACATGCTGAGTGTTGCTGTGAAATGATCATTGTGTTGATTATTTGCGATAGGATCATTTATTTGATCGTCTATCTTTGTGATCATTTCTATGATCATTTGTTGACCCAAAGCACGGCTTTTGTATAAAGTGTGTTTTTGTGGACGTGACTTCGTCGAGCCTCACAAACCGGTAATGGTCGAAACAGGAATTGTGCGGCAAGGTTTCCAGGGATCGCTTCCCTAGGATATGGCCATTCCTTCTGGAAAAGGGTAGTATCATGGTATGGAGCCCAGATACTTACTCATGTAGAAAAAACTTTGTTATGATTGTGTGATGATGGTGAAGAGCGCTCGTTTAAAGGTCCCAAAGGACCGGGGGTGGCATATCTGAGGGTTTGTAATATCCCTTGGGAAAAGGGGTTCCCGGCCTTGTTTAGCAGAGAACGGTTTGGTTCTCGGGGCGTCCTTCCAGAGGCGTTTCCATGTGGCAATGGGAAGCTCCTTGGCCTGACCATTTGTTGGAAATCCATTCTTCAAATACGTACCTTGTACGGTTTTAGTTGTAGAACCTATCATTCACTTATGGTGGCGCCCCACTGTTTGGATGGTAGCTATAGTAGGCATAGTTCGAAATGTCTATGTTGGCTAGGATTTATATCTTTACTTTCGAAATGATTTTTACTACACTATGCACTAGTAATAATATCAAATGTTTCTTTTTAATGCGTATCAAGCATCTTTGACTATCATAAGGAGAAATCTCCTCCGATTCTGCGTTTGCATTGTGTGTGTGTGTGCGGGAGGCCTTATGGTAGTCTCATTTTTAAAAAGCATTGCGAATTGACTTTGAAAATCTTTTGTTGAATGTTTTTAAAGATAAACTGTTTTTGTTGCTCACACCAGTCCCACGACTGATCCGGAGTTTATTGTTTCTTTCCTAAACTCTGGGTGCTAATTATTTTCTACACGAGCAGTCTAGAGTTGGGTTTTTCAGATAGCTAGGTTTAGTAGATTATCTGGAGTTAGTTCAGTCTTTGGACCACACCAGCCTCGCTTAGCTTGGTGCATCGTTATTGGGAGTTCGAGCTATTGCTGGATTGATTCTTGGAAATGGAGTTGCAGTTCTCGGAGTTCTCTTTTGAAGACTATCTTAGAGTTATATTGTTCCGCTGCTAGATGTCATCTAATTTTCTTTTCCGCTGCTATTTATTGTATCATATCTCTGATGTATATTGATATCTATTGGATCATCTGTTGTATCAGATATTGTATCAAAGCTGTATATCAATGTATTATTCTTTTATTCCGCTGTGTTGTTATAAGCTCCGGCGACTCGGATTTGAACGGTCGAATCTACGGCATTCGAATACGATTTGAAGTATGAGTGTCGATTTTTGAACGGGCAAAATCCGTATCGTTACACTACCCTTCCTTAGAATTTTGCCAAACTCGGCCTCCCCCGGTACACGAGAATCACGCTCGAACGCAAGCACAACGCGGCCCCGTCACCCCTCCAAACGACGACCATATCTACGATCTACCGTTGGATTTGAAGTTCCCCTCATCCTCTACGACATTTCAGTTGGAAGAATTTCGAATAGATGCGTGGATTGATGGAAAATTGGGAAAGAACATGGATCGCTTTCAGCTATTAAACCTAAAACAGCGGCGACTCCTGTTTAAGCTAGGGTTTAGAGGGATTAAATATATATATAGTATTAGTTAATATTATTTAATTAATAAAATTTCTCAATTTAACCGTTTACGCAAACGACCCCCAAACTTCGCGATCCGACAGGCGATTCTAGGGTTTTTCCGCGTTCCGGACACAATGGAACAAGTTTTGTAAGCTAATACGGTCATACGCGCGAGTTACGAAATTAAACGATCAATTCTAAATTAAATCGATTAAAAAGATTTCGATGCGTTTCGAGCTGCCGGGGTCAAACGACAACTCCGATTGCTATGAAAATTGAAATCCGATAATAACTAAATATTACGGATCCAATGAAACTGGTTTCGTCGAATTCCGAGACTGTGCCCCGGAAAGCTATTTTCACTCGTCTATTAAATCAAGCGATTATCCAAATTGTCGAAAATGCTTAAAATCTTACTATTAAAATTTTTATTAACTTTACAATAAAACATATATCATTTATAAACACATTAACAATCATTTTGACTTACTTCGAATCAAAATCCGATTAATTTAATTTTTATATTATTAAATCCTATTATTAAATTAATATAAAATCCCAAATTCAAGCTATTAACTTTTAATTTCTTCCAATGGTCCAATATTAAAACTCAAACCCAATTAGACCTAAATTAAATTTTAGAATCTAATTTTATCTCCATTTACACTCGTAATTAGCAATTACCCCAATTCTAATATTGAATTAGTATTATTCAGTTACCAATTAAATTCTCGATTCAATATTTAATTATTGTTCTCAATTATTTGAAATTGAATAGAATTACTATAACTAAAAATTATAGCTTATTTTATTTCAAGATTCAATTTATAATCCACATTCAACATTTAAAATGAATTAAATGTTCAAATTTAGCGACCCAAAATTCCAGGTCGTTACATTTCTTCCCCCCTATAAAAATTTCGTCCCCGAAATTTGCTAGGGTAGAAAATACTCTCCAACCCATTTACTTACCCAATTTGCTTAGTTAAAAGCTTATATACACTTCCCAAAATCCTTTAGCTCAATTCCCAAACTCATTTGCTTAATTTACTCTAAAGCTTTAATTTTAATTTATAACTTTCCAAGTTAATTTCAAATTTTCAAAATTCCCAAAAATTTTCTAGCTCCCAAAATTTTTGGAAAATTTTGGCAGTGTCTCCCCTGTATGGAGGAGCTTTCGTGATATCGCGATACAGATAAATATATATACATCGACCCACACGGTCGGAAACCAAAATATATCACAATATTTATATCATTTCCCAATTATATTTGCGTAGGCGTACCTTTTTTTAGCAAATTTTTAAAGCAAGCGGCTAATATAACGCATATACGCGCTCCAACGCTCTCGAACGCCTCCCATACTGTACTTACTCAACAAACTCATCAGTTTTCAAAGATAGGAACTTTTAAACAACATTTCCAATATAAATGTAAGCCAAACATAACCATTTCATATCCAACCCAAGCAACTTCATAATTATGCATGCAACCTCCTTTATACACAAATTCATAATTTCGACATCATTTAAAATCCTCTTTACAAACTCAAACTTCATAGTTTAACAATGTTAATCATATTTATTTCAACAATCCAAAGATTTCAATCACTTTAATTTCTTATTCAAATCCAAACTTCATTTTTATTTCAATATGATTAATATATGCTTCACTAACATCAACTTGTATCAATTCAATTCCAAATTGATTTACAAACCAATTTTATTTTAAATGTTAAAGCATTTTCATTTCTTTCATAATTCACTTCCATTCTGATGCAAAAATTACGTAATAAAATTTTAATCCATTCCAATTTATTCAAAACCAATTCATTTGTTGTTTAAACAACTAAACTCTAAATACATGCAAATATTCATATCATTCAAGCCAAAACTAATCATCACTTAAACTCACAACCATTAAAATAATTCTAGTTTATATTTATATTAATTTTTTTTTCAATTCTGCATAGTTCACAATCCAAGTATTCTTATTCCATTTCAATTATTAAATCAATCCTTATTCTCACTTTTCAAATTTATTAATCATCTTAAGTTTATTTTTATTATATTATTATTATTATTATTACTATTATTTTTTTAAAACCAAGTCTTGATTTTCATATTTCAAATCCATTATTCAACTTAAGTTTACTTTTATCATTCCATCTTATTTACAACTCATATATTCTTTCTTTCTCACCATTACAAATCTTAAAAGTCATTTACTTGCATCCAAATTTTATTTTCCAAACAAATTTCATTTAAAGCTATTTCATAAGCTTACAAAATAACCATCTCATCATCTTTCTTAAATGATTTCAATTCCATAATATCTCAATTTGTTTCCATTTTAATTGATTCTTACCAAATCAAACCATTTACAAATTTTAATCCCACTAGCTTAAACATTCAGCTTAACCACAATTATTTAATTTGTTTAAGCTTACTTTACAATATCTCAATTATCTTCTTATAAATCAAATTTTTATTTTCATTTGATTCTCATCCAAATTAAATTCCAATTCATTAACAAACTTTAATGCACTTTGCCTATTTATTAAATCCATTTTAGACTTATTTTATTAGCAAAGAAACCACTTTAAATTAGTTCACTCATTTGAATTTATTTACAATTCAAACCATCATTATTATAATTTAATTCCATTTTTCATTCACACTTCATTATTTGTTACCACCAATTTAAATCCTATGTTACAGTTGGATTTCTATTTACTTTCCAAATTTTGATCCATTATCAAAATTCTATCCATTACAATACAAATCCCATTTAATTGTAATTCAATTTAGTCTCTAGCCTAATCCATATTAGGTTTTAATACTCTTTCCCAATTCATACTGAACTTATTTACAATATGACCAATTTCAAATGTTCTAAATAAGTACAAAGTTCCATTTTACCCTTCAGTTATTAACAAACTGTCAAAATCTTACCCATGCCAATGCCAATCTCCTTTAATTTAGTTTACACTAGATTCACTTTCATGCTTTTCTTTATTTACTTCAGCTTACGCTAGATTCATTCTCAAACAATTTCTTTGAATTTAGTTGAGTTAAACTTTTGTCACACACTATCCTTTTAATATAATTAAATTTCTTTCAATTTAATTCTCTTCCAGATTTAATCCAAGTTTAACTAAATTTTATTTAGCCAAATTAAATTCACTCCATTTCCTTTACTATCCTAAATTAGAATTAAATTCCATTCATTCCTATTCACAACACAATTGAATCTTGCTTTTAATTAAATCCAATTCCATCTCAATTCCACTCGATTGAAGTTAAATCCAATTCAATCTAATTTTAATTCATTTAGATTTAATTCAATTTCAAATTCTCAATTTTAATTCTCTATATACAAGTTCAAAACTTGTTTACTGATTTAAGTTCACTCATTTCCTTTATATCTCACTTTACCTTATTTCAATTTACATTTCATTAGAGATTAAGTTTGAATCCACCATACCATCCAACTATTTCCCATTTGTGACTATAATTTCATTCTTATTTATATAAGTTCACCAACTTATTTATTCCAAAGCTCCTATTGCTCATTTTGAATTCATTTACATCTTATAATCACAATTTCAAAGTTATAAATTTTCAATCTTAATCTTTTGCAAATTTTAAATCCACAATTTCAAAGTATAAGTAAAACACTTAGTAGCTCATGGGTATAATTCATTTCACAATGACTCACAATTTCAAAGCCAACTTACATTTTAACTTCACCCAAATCAATTTAATTCTAAGTCCAATTTATTTAACTTATCCAAGTTATATTCAAATTTCCATTCACTTCAACATATTTTATCCACTTCCATTTACTCAAGTTAAATTTTAATTCCAAGATTAAACTTTTCATTTCCTTTTAATTAATATCACTTCACTTAATAAGTTCAATGGTTATTTCATTTTAATCTTATACATTAACTAATAGAATTTTTCCCAGAATTCAATTTACCCGGTTTTATTTCAAAACCATTTTGAAATATATCAAATATATACCTATTTGATATATCAATCAAATCTCCAGATTTTTTTTCCAAAACAATTTGTTTATATCAAAACAAATTTCCCCATTTTGGAATGTCCAAAACAACTGTTATACTCAACTAGTCCAAACAATATCATAACCAAGTATTAGGGAAGCAATCCATCACTTTAGAAACTCGAAAATGAATTCTAATGATGTGGCCAGCATCATCAGGATTATTTTCCAGCGACTGAAGTGAGTTCAGTGCTTCTTTACTTTCCCAAATTCATTTTTAAACAGTTTCCATTCAAAAATGCTTCCCAAAACAATATTCCATTATTGCCTTCAAATACATTGGAAAAATATTACCAAACATTTCAAACTTCCCAAGAATTTAAATTTCCAAACCTTTATTCCATTACATTTAAAATCCTTACCCAAACTTCCGGGATTTAAATTCTGGTTCAATCCAAACTTAGTTATTCTTCCTTTAATATAATTTATATTTGTAGAATTTTATTTTCACTATTACTATTTCAAATCTCCAGATTAAATTTTAGATTCTTATTTGATTTAGACATTAACAACCAATCATCCAAATATATATATAATAATAATTTCACAAAATTATTTCTTTTATACCAAAATATAATTTGGGAAAAATTATTTCATTTACCCACTTTTAAAACGTTACTATGTCGGTTTATCTTGTTTAAGAGCTTAGAAACCCCTATCGATACGGTTGTACTTCCCGTACCGACCAGAATTCATAAACACTCAACCGATAAGTCAACACAGTATAAAAACAATTTTATATTCACTAACAAGTACGCTCTCATATCTATTAATATGCCCAACCCATTATAGAGTACTATTGACTCTGTTTAATGAGTAATTTCCGCACCAAAGCCTAGGTTGTCGCCAACCTAAGCTCTGATACCAAGTGTGACAGCCCGCAAATCCATACCCCTTGAATCAACACTATTCTACCACTATTAACTCAAGTGGCACAGAATTACGAACCATTAGGCTTAAAGAAGAAGAGATAGAAGAAGAAGAAACTAAACAATATCAGAATCTCACAGTCGCAGCGGAATAAAATATAATAGTAAATATAGAACTTTACACAAAATGAAAACTATCACTGTTTTATACATCATATCATCAGAGTATCTCATACATCAACCATCACAAATCAGACATACCATGTAATCACAGCAGCGGAAATATATATATAGATACATATATACATCTCGGATTCCAGCTCCTCTCCTGCTCCATAGCAACCTATCCTGAACATATAATACTCGGTCTGACCCGAGCATTATAATGAAATAACACCCGAGTCAGTCTGGAATACCAGCTGATAATAGTAATGCATCCAAATTGATTATTAAAGTTTACAAAAAATCCTTTGAAAAACAAAAGCATCTCGTAAGACCACGCCACAAATAAACATGTCGGGTTTTTACCTTACGATAGCTAAAACACTTTTTATAGAAATCCTCTGATATTATAATAGGGTCTATTTACAAATACTTATAAAATAGCCTAAATTGTTACATCTATTAAATTCCAGCTACTAGCCACAAAAGTGGGTAATACAAACAAAACTCGTGCAAGGCTCGTAGGAAAAATGGATTTCCAACAATGACTAGGCACTGGGGTACCACCTGTCACAGTACGGGGCCTAGATCACCGTACCGAGGACTACTCCCTTCACCCCTGCAACACAAGGCCGGAACCATTCCTTACTGAACAGTCTCGAACAAGATAAACCCCGTGGTTGGCGCGACCAACCACCCACTAAGCCGAAATATATATAAGGGACATCTAGACAGGGGAAATATCTTGTCCTGCTTGGGTATGACCCACCTAACCTTGCTGCATATCCCCTGATTTTCAGTCATTCCCGCTTGATGAGGCTTGAGGCTAAGCGTTACCTTTAGAACGTTTTTCACTTAGAATCCCCATCGTCCACCTGACGATGTTTCGCAAGCATTCATCCATACAAGTTCGTTCCGGGTTTGAACGGAACCGAAGGCACTACTCCTACTACATCCATTTTGGAAATATCCTCAGGATTAGTAGCGACTAGCCCTTGCACTTCACTGCTCCATCTTCGACTCCAAACATATTTTTCGCATGAAACGTACAAACCGGATCGAAGTGGTTTTTGAGAAATAAATCTCGATCCTGGTCTCTTCGAAACGATCAACGCAATTGTCCAATATTGATAGTCGGTGATTTAACTATCAATTTATATTCATAAACATCCATAAGCATCCATCACACAATAAATAATATTTCACATTATTTATTTACCTCAATATCTTTACAAGATATTCTCAAATTTTCAAAGCTCATTTGAAAACAATTCTCAAAGCTCTTTCCTTACAAGGAAAATCCTTTACCATTAATTCCCATTAGAAATACCCAAGTTCAAAACAATTTAAATTTAAAACAGTTAAAATACTTAATTCTGAAATATACTTTGAAATATGTAAATTACTGCTAGTTATTATTCAAAAATATAGTTTCAAAATATTTAAAATAAAACTATTTAATAAGATATAAATCTTGATTTTAAATAAGGGTTTTAGTTTAAACTAAACTTATAAGTAGAGTTTTTAAAAGGCCAATACTAATTCCAATAACTTAGTTCAAAACTAGTCTTTTGAACAAATCCATTTGTAAAATAATTACCTAGAGATTTATAAAATTTACTATTGCTAATTTATAATAGTTACTTTTGAAAATAAATATTTTTAAACATTCTTTTAAACAAGCTTGAATTTTAAAAGCTTGCTTTTTATAAAATTAGTTTAAACTCGAACTTGGTTTTCCTAGGGAACTCATTTCCACTTAAACATCATGGAAATCCTTCTCACAATTTCTGTCAATTATTTCAATTCAGGTTTATATTTTAATAACATAATCTTGTTTCCCCATTTATCAACTGATAACTTTTCTCTTTGTTTATCATTCCAGATTTACCAATTTTCAATTTTCATTCCAAATGGATTTCAAATTTTAATTCTTTTAAATTCATTATTTGATAATATCTTTTATTTATCTAAAATTCAATTTATCCATTTATAATTAAATTCTGAACTTACAGTTTATCCAACCATATTCTTTATTTCTTAAAACCCAAATTTTATTTCTTTAAATTCTTTATATAACAATTTCTTTTATTTTCCTAAACCCCAATTAATCCCGTTTACAATTAAAAATTCAGGATTTATATTTATTTCAACAATATCACAGTACAATTTAAACTCAGATTTATCAATCACAATATGAAAACAGATCACAACATCAATTATAAAGATAATTATTAAAATGTGAGGAATCCAGTTGGATCCCTCCAACCTGTTTTCCCTGCATCCACAAATATTAGCACAACACACACACACACACATATATATGTATATATATATATATATATATATGAATCCAGACTAAATTAGAACAATAATATGAAACCAATCACATAGATATTTAAATATTTATTATTTAAATCAGCCAATATCCAGATGTGAGTGAGAATAACTCACTTGAGCTTCGGCGAGCGTTCGAAATTTAAATTAAATCGAACGATGTCCGATTTAACTCAAATTTCTACTTGCCCGGAATGACTCCAGATCTGCACCACTGCGTAGTACTCTCTTCTGCGATTCCGGCGCTACCGAATTCGTCGAATTCTGATAACGTATGAGCAAGTTACGGATTTTTAAAGATTGAATAACAATTTTAAAACAAATTTTCTTTTTAATTTTAAATTTCTTTTACCACGCATAACAGGCCGTCCCCTATGCTTCTTCCTCTATACCTCGTTCGCACCCAGCTAAAAGAAACCGAACCCATCCCAAAAACTAGGGTTTCGAACCGCCTCGTCTTCGTTGAGTTCGACGACGATCAGATGTCGTCACGTGAAAACTCGTCGCAGTCTCTACCCTTCCCTAGAATTTTGCCAAACTCGGCCTCCCTCTGTACACGAGAATCACGCTCGAACGCAAGCACAACGCGGCCCCGTCACCCCTCCAAACGACGACCATAACTACGATCTACCGTTGGATTTGAAGTTCCCCTCATCCTCTACGACATTCCAGTTGGAAGAATTTCGAATAGATGTGTGGATTGATGGAAAATTGGGAAAGAACATGGATCGCTTTCGGCCATTAAACCTAAAACAGTGGCGGCTCCTGTTTAATCTAGGGTTTAGAGGGATTAAATATATATATAGTATTAGTTAATATTATTTAATTAATAAAATTTCTCAATTTAACCGTTTACACAAACGACCCCCAAACTTCGCGATCCGACAGGCGATTCTAGGGTTTTTCCGCGTTCCTGACACAATGGAACAGGTTACGTAAGCTAATACGGTCATACGCGCGAGTTACGAAATTAAACGATCAATTCTAAACTAAATCGATTAAAACGATTTCGATGCGTTTCGAGCTGCCGGGGTCAAACGACAACTCCGATTGCTACGAAAATTGAAATCCGATAATAACTAACTATTACGGATCCAATAAAACTGGTTTCGTCGAACTCCGAGACTGTGCCCCGGAAGGCTATTTTCACTCGTCTATTAAATCAAGCGATTATCCAAATTGTCGAAAACGCTTAAAATCTTACTATTAAATTTTTTATTAACTTTACAATAAAACATATATCATTTATAAACACATTAACAATCATTTTGACTTACTTCGAATCAAAATCCGATTAATTGCATTTTTTATATTATTAAATCATATTATTAAATTAATATAAAATCCCAAATTCAAGCTATTAACTTTTAATTTCTTCCAATGGTCCAATATTAAAACTCAAACCCAATTAGACCTAAATTAAATTTTAGAATCTAATTTTATCTCCATTTACACTCGTAATTACCAATTACCCCAATTCTAATATTGAATTAGTATTATTCAATTACCAATTAAATTCCCGATTCAATATTTAATTATTGTTCTCAATTATTTGAAATTGAATAGAATTACTATAACTAAAAATTATAGCTTGTTTTATTTCAAGATTCAATTTATAATCCACATTGAACATTTAAAATGAATCAAACGTTCAAATTTAGCGACCCAAAATTCCGGGTCGTTACAGACCCCATATATTTATTTACTTCCTTAAGAGTTGAAAATCCGACAGGAGGGTTGAGATACTTGGGATGAAGTGTGACCACTTAGAGTTTGACTTGTAAGTTACACCTTTGTTTGCAGTTTGCATATATTTGACTTTGTAGGGTTCAGAATTGTATTGGGCCTGGATTGGTTAAATAAGTACGATGCTAGGATATTTTGCTACAATAGGAAAATATCACTTAGACACACTAATTGTAGTGATTAGATTGTAGATATCTTAGAAAGCCCAAACTGTGAGGTGAATGCTTTGTTGGGAGTTATAGAGTTAGAACATGAGTTGAATCAAGTTTTCATGGCTAAATAATTCAAGGATGTCTTCGAGTTGGTAGTAGGATTACCATCGAAACGAGCCATTGAATTTCGAATAGATTTGGTGCCTGAAGCAGAACCAGTGAGTAGGCCACCAAGCAGGATGACGCCTATGAAAATGAGGGAGTTGAAGGTGCAGTTGGTGGATTCGGAAAGCAAGAATTAATAGACCTAGTAGTTCACCTTGGGGAGCAGTCGTAGTATTTGCTAAGAAGCCGGATGGATTGTTAAGGTTATGTATCAATTATCGTAAGCTAAATGAAAATACGATAAAGAATCGATATCCGTTGCCTAGAATGAATGGTTTGTTTGATTAGTTGAGTGGAGCCAAGATATTTTCTCAGTTGGATTTGGCTATGGGTTTTCATCATCTTAGAATAGAAGAAGATAGTATACCTTTGACGGCGTTTAGGACCAGATATGGGTCGTACGAGTGGTTAGTTATGTCATTCAGACTAACTAATGTGCCAACATTTTTTGTAGACTTGATGAACCGAATTTTTAGAGAGCACTTGGATAGATTCGTGTTGGTGTTCATAGATGATATTCTGATATACTCTAAGATGAGAAAGAGCATGAAGTTCAACTTAGAGTGGTTCTTGAGACTTTGAAAGAGCATTAGCTGAAGGCGAAGTTTTCGAAGTGTCATTTCTGGAAGAAGGAGGTGAAGTTTCTTGGTCATGTAGTTTCAAAAAGAGGATTGGCAGTAGATCCAACTAAGACCGAAGCAGCGAAAAGTTGAAAGAGACCAGAAACAGTGACTGAGATAAGAAGTTTTCTTGGATTGGTTGGATATCAGCAGAGGTTTATAAAGGATTTTTCATGGATAGTAGCGCCGACGACCAAGCTCGCGCAAGAAGATGTAAAGTTTGTTTGGACCGAGAAGTGTGTGGAAGCATTCCAGAGCTTGAAACACTTATTGACCCGTGCACCTGTATTAGTTGATCCGGAGGGGAATCAAGATTTGGTATTTATAGAGATGTGTATGGAACTAGATTAAGGGCAATGTTAATGTAGAAAGGCAAAGTGATTGCCTATGCTTCTAGATAGCTTAGACCGCATGAGATTAGAAACCCGACTCATGACTTGGAGTTAGCTGCAGTTATTTTTGCTTTGAAGTGGTGGAGAAATTACTTTTTGGAAGAAAGGTTTGAGCTTTATATGGATCATAAGTGTTGAAGTATTCGTTCTCTCAGAAGAAGAAAAATGAGATAGCAGAGGTGGTTAGAGTTTTTAGTTGCTTATGACTTTGGTATTGAATACACACTAGGAAAGGGCAATAAAGTTGCAGACGCACTTAGTAGGAAGCATTAGAATGCAGTGTTGGCTATGATAGCAGAATGAAAAGACTTTCGAAAGGTGTTTCCATGTGTTTTTAAAACTATACCCAAATTCTTTCAAAAAGCTTAAGGTTTTGATGCTTTCAAAAGGTTTTAAGGGGGGTTTCTAAGGGGTGGTTCCCCAATGGTTTCGAAAGGTTTAAAGGGAAGTTGTTTTCCAATGGTTTCAAAAGGCTATGCTTAAAAGTTTTAAAGATATGATGTCTAAAGATTTTAGCTTTCGAAGGAAAATGTATTTCAATGGTTTTGAATGGGTTTATGCAAATGGTTTCGAAAGGAATGTTTTGGCCTTCCAGACTAGTTAAGGAAAGGGTTTATTTGGTTATGAAAGGGATACTTTCAATGGGATCAAAAGTGGTACTTTCAAAGGTTTAAATGTTTTCATCAAAAAGATTTGGGTAAAGTATATATAGCATGGCAAGGTAGGTTTGAGTAAAGCATAGAGCATATATTTTCCTTGTTTAAGTTTGGTTTAAAGGTATTAAACCAATTTGAGATGAAATGATTTTCAAGGAAAATTTAAGGGAATATTACCCTAAGTAAAATGACTCGGATTTTAGAATACCAAATGAGACTGGTATAGGTTTGCGCCCTATACATTAGCTATTAGCCCCAACTAATTTAATCTGAAATTCCAGTGCATATGGCTTTGTCACATGTAATACTAAAATTATGATTTCATGCAGAAAGGAATATATTTGTATACAGATAGGTTATTGGTGAGCCCGAAGAACCATTCGGATCGGGTGACCCTAGGAGATGATAAGTTTGGGGTAGACCGTCCAGAAGAGGAGTGTTTAACAGATAGTTAAGGACATGTCGTCTAGAAGAGGAGTGTCTAACAAGCATTAGATTATTTTGATTATATTGTCTGGTATGCCCGAGTCAACCAAAGGTTAGTAGTAAGCTAAACAAAACTATTGTGTTTGGACAGATAGCCCATTTGTTACCTGATTTATATGTTCAAATGATGATGCTTTATAGTTTTAACCCGTTTTGGTTGTAGGACTATGATTTGCAAAAGATATGTTTTAAAAGGATATTAGTGAGAGAAAACCCGTTCCGCTAAGCGGAATGGTCTCACTTAATATCAAATAACTGAGATTTAGAGTATTATTCACATCAGGCTTTATGTCTGACTCGAAGTTTATGTTTTCCCCCTTAAACTCACGGGTGCTCAAAATTTATTTGAGTAGGCCGAGGATTAAGGATATATAGGTTTTTAGTAGGTTGACGAACAAAGCTTTCGGAGACGAGAAGGTGGCTGCCAGATAGCTATTTAGGAGTTTCTTTTTTGTTTTATTGCACTGTGTTGTATTTAAGACAGCAATATCTATATTGTACTCTAGTCAACCAAGGGGGCATCATCATATGTCGCTCTTAGCGTATTTTTGTAATAATTATTTTTTATCTTGGGAACTGACTATAGGATTATGTAATTTGAATGTGAAACATATGTTTTGGTAATGTAATTAGTAAAATATTGTTTTTGAAACCTATGATTTTGTTTCATATTCAAGTGCTTTTGATATTATGGACACGATTAACGTAGCCATATTGCCAGAAGTTAATACTATGGATGATTGCAGCATCTGAGCGCTTAGCTTTGAGCCTTTAGATATGGGATGTTACACCAGTGTAAGCAACGCCTCCCTATTTACAAGGGATGGGGGGCATGCATCTCTTTCCATCTATGAATGCTCCCTCTCGCAAGAATGCCCAGGCTCGTCCGTGCTCGTGACTAAATCCGAAGGCAAGACAATAAGTCTAGCTATAGTGGCCACCTACTTTGTGTCCCCCTTTTGAAAGGTCCTTGAGTACAACACTACGGTTTATGTCCGGATCACCCCTTGGCGATCAATCATCCCCCTTGTTCGTGTTTACCTCAACCATGCCCGAAAGTGCTCAGGCGCCTGCTGACATGTCTGAAGATGTCCGGGCTTTGTAGCCGACGTCCTTCTCGAGCACGCTTACAAGCTTAGCCTAGCATCACAGGTAAGTTCTTACTTTAATAATAAGTTCATATATTTTTAAGTTCTTGTGAACGACATCACTGGCCGCCCTTCTCATCATTTAACATAACGCTTATACTATGTGCTCAAGCCAGCCACGCATTCCTATTCACGTCGGGACCTATACTTATCCTGTGACTAGCAATGTGTCATTCAGGAGAACCCTCGAGCCCTCATTCACTACTGTTCGAGCCAGGATCGTCCACTGCTCTGCCCATGATCACTTATCACCTTGGAGAATCCGAAGGAAAATATACACTATCATTTAATACTGGTGCCGCCCCCACTCAACACTCGATCGAACACTTTTTTCATATGAATGTTCAAGGTTGACCCATCACAAAACCACATTACTATTTAACATATCCTAAATAGACAGAAACATTTTTTTGCAATAATGCAAGGCAATACATCAATCATCCCAGATACGCTACTCCATAAGTCGTAGGTAAACAAACAAAGGCAAAACAATAAATTTCATGAACAAAGTTTGCAACAAAAGATCTGTTTTATTCAACTAAAATAGCGGGGGACACAATGCCTACTCCATTAGGCTTTTAAAGGCTTTTCATTGCTGATTAATTGAAAAGAAGAAAAATGAGGCCTTTAGAAGATCCAGCTTCAAATGTGCAAATGAGTACCCCCAGCATCGATCAATCTGTATTTTAATGTATAAGTATGGGTGTGTGGCCACCTTCGAAGCCTTTCACATCAAATCTCGCAAGAGATCTCAAAAAGCTTCCAGGCAACATCAAGGAGAAAACCAAGACTTTAGCCGTGATATCGAAGGCAGAGGCAATAACTACTCTTTCCAACAAAGTAATTAGGCTCCCAAGCCGCTTTGGTTCGCGAATGTCAGAGCAAGATGACAAGGAAGCCCACCAGCAATAGATGGGTCACCAGCTCGAGTCCGATGAACAACCACCATTGAAAAATTTCCAGAAAGCGCGAGTCTAGGCCAAACAATGAAGCAAGATCTATCTTAAGTAGTAGAAATCCTAATAGCCTTCCGAAATGCAATAAAAAAGGTTTAGAATCCAATAAAAAAAAGGTTTAGAATCCAAGAAAATTTCCTCCTTTCTTTTAACTCCAAACAAATTTAACAAAACTAAGGGCACTCAAGAGCATTTGTGTAACAGCCACCTCGAAACGGGCCTAATTTTCGATCCAATAAAAACCTACTTAAGTTTATCCCCATTCCAAAGCTGGTTGTCGGCTAGTAAAATTGATACAATAAATAATATACAAAACTATCTATCTATGTTATCAGAATCTCCCAGTGAAAAGGATAAAATATAATGTTAAAAAATAAGTACCCATTTCATAAAATTTCAAATCTCAAAAGTACAACCTATAATGTCAAATATCCAAAATGTGTTATTTTGGGTCTGAAACTGGGTACACCAAAATATATCAAAAACATAAATAGATAATTTCCATGAGACTTCCAGTCCACATTCATCTTCTAAAACATCATTGTTTCCTCTAACCTATGTGCATTAATGAGGAAGAGTTCAAAACAACAATGTTTATTGAGCGAAAATCTCTTACTATAATAATATTTGGAAATTATCATTTAGTTAAGAAATATGTCTTATGCATCCTATATTTTATCCTACATAGAATACCTCTAACTACAGGCCTGAATTTTCGGCCCAACTCCATAACTTATGCTCTTCTAGTCCAACCCTATAACTTAATTTCAACTATGGCCCTTTCCAGTCCCATGCAACTACTATCAGTTGTGTCATAACTATGTGAGAGAAAGTACTTAAGCCACTAATACCTATTTAATGGGAATTAGCCAAACTTTGGCCATTTAATACCTATATCCTAATAAGGTCTCCGTCATTTAATACCCAGCCCAAGACGGACCCTTCTTTGGTACTCCCTAACGGACGTCGCTCAAAATCTCATTAGGCCACTTAATACTTCTTAATTGAAAAAGGAGGGCCCTATAATAGCTGTTTAATACGCAGACCTCAAATCTAACTCCTCTCGAGATTCCCTACTACCGCACCTAAACGATAATCTTGACCATTTAATACTACTTAAGTGAAAAGGAGGCGGACCCCACAATACCACTTGACACCCCCGACGCAAAAGCAAGTCCTACGTATTATGACCCGTAACCCAAACTGCCATGTCTCACATTAGCCCAACTATTTGTAGGCACTGGTAGCCAGATTAGCTTGGCAGATTTACCCTATAGAATTGGCACTAATCTCACATCCACCGCAAGTATTTATTATAGGCAACGTCTCACATCAGTCTCAAAGTCACACTGCTACTAACCATATTAGCTAGGCAGACTTCTATGTGCTTTCGAATGGCCCTACATCTCTATAAATTAGTCATAATTCCTCTCTCCCAACATGCTACCATATAGACCTCACTGCATTTCGCATTAAGGCCATATAAGAAAAACTCATTATTCCGTCTATAATGGTGGATTAATTTACATAATTATCCTTGACTTCCTTCTTGTGGATATTAATGCATACTAACCTATTTATTCTATGCGATTAATTTGTTATCAATTATATGTTAATAGTATATTTATGTGCTAATATATATAGACACACACACGTATATACTTAAATTAAGCTAACTAGAAATTCCTATACGTGTGAAGATTTTACATCCTATACTAATCTTTTTAAATGTCAAAACTTCCAATTCATACAAGTCTAACTCCATACAATACAAATTAGCTAATATCCTTAGCTAAACATAGACTTGCATGAAAGAAATAGAATTAAATGCTAATTTTTTTTATATAAGTATAGTAGAATCAACACCTATAAAATTTACAATTTAAACCCTTTATATTCTATTCAACTTTACATACACAATGAAAAAAGATTTATATTTCAATTACGAAAATAGGCAGTGCAATCTATGAATAGGGGAATTCATACTTTATATACCATTTATTAATTTATTTTCATTTTAGAACCCTTTATCACAACAAAAGAGAAAATTTGAAAGTGGAATAGAATAAAAAATATTTAAATTGTAATAATAAAACAAATTATACTATTTTAATATAAAACAATTGAGATTCAAATAAATATAAGAATTGACATTTCGTTTGAGGGAATTTTGATATTTTAGTTTTAGGGTTTTTGTGAACAAAATTCCCCATGGCATAAAACAAATTTAAACTTCTACTATACAAATATTAAAACATTAAAAAGCTAAGATTTCTACTCACAAATGGTTTCTAGCTTCCTTTTTGATATGATTTTGCCCTTTTTCTAATAGCTCCTTCAGATCTCGTCTCTTTGAAATATACAACAATTAGATTGTGTACAAATCAAATTCAGAATTTAGGGATTAGGGAAGAATGAATGTATATAAACATATTAACTTGTTCCCTTAGATTTGAATTCTTGAATTTAATTGAGGAACAAAATCTACAGAGTTTCGCTTGCATTCCCAAATAATTTATGGATAAAAGTGATATGGCTAGCATCTTATTTATAGAGGTTAGAAGGCACCAGAACTACCCGATTTAAGTCGGTTTAAAACAATAAAATCCAGGCTATTCACACCTAACAAAACCCTATCCGCCGTTGTAACACCAGTCGACCGACCATAGTGAAGGTGGTTGACTGGTCCTTATTTGGAAATGTAAACTTATTTCTTGCAGTTTCTTTTTTATTTAGTTCCTTTTCAAAACTATCGTTAACGTTTTCTTAAATGCTAAGTACCCTTTAGCATTAAAAATAGTTACTACCCTATTTAATTCTTTTTATGTCAACGTCATTTAAATTCATATTTTGAATTCATTGGAATTATTTTAAATTCAAAAACTTCAAACGTCAGTAACTTTTTTGTTTGAGCTTCGATTACACATCTTCATATATGAAAGTTGATTAGAAATTGTTATGAATGCAATGGTGTAACTTTCGTGGCCAAATTTCAACATTTATAAAATTTCTGTTTTTAGCCTTTTTATTAATCAGTTAATTTTTTATTGGTTTTTTACGGGGTGTCGTAGTTTAGAGAGGAAGAAGTGGATGAATTTAGCGGTTTTTACTAAGAAGCAACCATGTAGGATTTGAATTTTCTGGAGAAATTATAGGTCAAAAGCTCCATGAATTCAAAGTGGAAGAAAATGGGGTATCTATACACCTCTACCTTTAATCGTGGTCAGTACGCTGAAGATAGCAAAAATAAATTTCAACTATCAAAGATAATCAAGTGTTGTGTCACACCATATGTGGGGGAAATGATACCTCTCTTCTACGTCTTGAAAAGCATGACCACTGCTTCTAAGGACACAATGACACATGGAAAGTGTATTAAATTCATAGTAGAAGCTTTATGATTTAACAAGCCCGCGGCTACATGTGGGCATGGATTTTGGGGGAAAAATTTACTTAATTTTTTCATAAGCAAGGAGATATGGTGATCGAGGTTCCTAAGCCCAACCTGGCTCAATCTAGTCTGGGTCTACTTGGGTTTAGGTTAGACCCATATCAACTTGTCCACTCGTGCCAACCTAGCAAAGCATGAAGACCAGTATACTTCATCTCGCTTATGACAGACCATCTCACGACTATCCTGCTTTTAACACGACATCAAGTTACCCAGCCTGCCTTATCATCTCTCAAAGCTATTTGCCGACAAGTACAACTCAAAGTTTCAATATAGCCACCTATGGCTTGTAGGTCGTTTTATCATCCCTTACCCGACCTGGCATACCCTAAGCCTTTAGCTCTCAGTAATTCTCAATCCTCTTCATGGTCCCAACGATTAGCAAGACTAACTCAACTATCTCTCCACCTAGACATACACGGGTAAAGTCGATAGGAGGTACAATCAAGTGTGCCTATTCTTGGTAGAAAATGTGTTCCATTTCACCTAGCATGCCACCATGGTACAAATTCATTAAAGGCAAGGTAAGATAGGGATGCTTCTGGTAAGTTCTCCTATTGGCATTCATCTCTACCATACATTTCATTTAGCCACTTATCTCCCATCAAGTCTGTTCAGCAAGATCAATGGCCATGTTGCTTTATGCTAATTTTACTGCAAGATCTCAGCTGTCCATGCATTAGTTTAGCTACTATAAGAACCCCATGCATTACAATTTAAAAGGGGTTGGTTGGTGATTTAATCGACTAAGTTATGCATTGCAACATCAAAAACGTTGTTTAGTCCTGGCCCCAGCACCAGGATAGAGGGTTGGTTGGTTTTTTGGTCAGAAAACGTATAATCATTTCAAAAAGGTTGGAAAAGATAAGGGCTTTGTATATAATAAACAATCATAGCACCAGACATAACAAACCCTTAAGATTAGCCACTTCATTAGTCTTAAGTGTATCTTTTCTTATTATTCTCTTGTAATTCCTTATATCCGTAAGAGAGCTATATAGTAAGAGAGTTTCACAGTGGACGTAGGCAGCTTTGCCAAACCACTTTAAATCTTGTGTCACTTATCTTTAAGTGCTTGTTTTCCCATTGTTTTCTGTACTTGAGCCCAGCGATTAGCAAGTAACATTTTCTCTTCGTGATGCATCATCGTAATTCCAAGGTTGACGAAAAATATCATTAATAGATATTAATCAATGAATAACCTGTCATATATCCCATAGTACGTGGATAAAATATAACTATATGTATAATATTAGCATGACAGTAGCATAATTAAACGAACTAGAAATAACAATATATCAGAGTGTAGCAGCTTCATCAGATTATACAAAGCCGAAGCAATGTAATTTATACATCTCCAATAAATCAAATAATTTCTGATAACCGTTTGTAAATTTAATAAGTGATATATTGCCCCCATATAGCCCTACATAATGGAATTTTAGATATAATGGCTCAAAGAACAGATAAATAAGACATCATCAGCCTTCTACTCATCTTTGCGCCACTCCATGTACTACCTTATACCTATCCTCAATCTACTTATTTGAAGTACCCGAGATGATATAAAGTAATGCAAATAAATTAGTAAGAACGATCTATAATCACAATATATATAAATTGATAAGTCGTAAATAGGAATAAATGGTACGAAGAATCATACTTAATATGTCCCTACATCCAACAAGCTAGCATATAGGCATAAAATATTCTAATATATTATCTTCATCATATGGGTGTGCTACTACTTTAAGTAAAATATAGGGTGTCTAGGTATATAACTTGATAATACCTACATCGTTTGAAAACCATAGCAAACATAGCAACCATCAACCAAATCTAAAATCTCTCAACTTAAATGTCGTTGGATATATGAAACTTGTATGATCATTTCGTACGATCAGCTACTACTCAACATCATGGTCTCATCAATGCTCAAATCCATGTCACTCCATACAGCTAGGATACTAGACTACCTCCATAAGGTCTAGCGTAAACGGATCACTCTGTACGATCCAAATAAGTTTCCTTACATACTTCTTTACAAGCATACATCAAACATCCAAGTTATCGGCAACCCCTTGGTAGATGTTCCAATAGTAGAACCACCTCTTATTCCTCTACACAAGTTCACTACATATAAAACTTGCAGGTTCTAACTATCACTAGATGCTACTATCACTTGCCAGTTGAAATACTCGATCCAAATCACTCAAAATATCAAGTCAACGAAGTTTTGAAATCACATTGGTTGCCTGCATTAAGCCCCAAAGATTCATTGTGTCATGCCCAAAGTCGCTTTATTGTTTGCGTCATGTAAATCACCAACAGAATAGATCGGCATGACCCATGCTCATGCTTTATCCATGCTCCAAACCTCACGCGGTCAATCACAAACTTGCTTCGGGGTTTCCTCACACGATTTTTCAATTTAATAGTGTTGGTACCGATCCATTTTGGCTAACATTTAACCAATTTTATAAAGTTTTCTTCGCCTTCATACCACCATGGCGATCGATGCCTTCATTGTATATATGACCATGAATCGTGAAGTCCTTCTCGTGCAACTTCTCCAAAGTCCCTAAGAGTTGAACCGGGTCAATCAGAAGTGGGTGAAATAGGCATATTTCAAAAAGATTCCTATTTTTTGATTTTTTGGGCTTATGAAGTTTAAATAATTTTTAAATCCAATCTAAAATATTTTAAATAAAGTCTTTATATTATTTAATTTGTTAATAAAGGGTTTTACGTAATTTATATAGTTGTAATTTATAAGTGTAAGTGTATCAAATGTAGTTATATGTGCATTGTGCACGTGTAATAAATATGAAGTGTACATAACTAATGTGATCATACATAGGTGCTGTGATTTACAACACAACACATACATTTATGCAATTCAATATGCCTTTGTTGTCCATAATTTATTTTGAATTTTTAGTCAAATAATAATATATGTAATATATATATAGTTTACTTATCGTTTGGACAAAAAATGGCACAAATTCCTAAGAGATTATGTAGAGAATAAAAAGTGAAGAAAAATAAATGAAAAAGAGAAAGAAAAGAACATACATCGTGTTATTGTGGTTCAGCTAATCTTGGCCTACGTCCACTTAGTGTTTTTGTTGCTTTGATTGTTGATTTGCAAGTAAAAGTTCTTATGAATCGATATAGATCCATGGTTGATTACAAGAGATTAGAGTAAGAGAGCAAGTGAGCCAAAAAAGATCCTTAACTATGAGCCCTACCCTCCAATTTATAGTTGTAAGAAGCCTAAAATCTTGCCCATATGATCTCCATATAGTTTTCCACGCCGTAGGCCACTTCTCTAGATAATTAGGTGGACACCAAATCAATAATCATAGATTGGTACTGATCCAAGGGATTGGATCGGTATCGATCTATATGTTCTTCATATGGATGACTTTAAACTTCTTGTCTTGGCTCGATTTGTGGTTAGCTTCGTGATTCCAAACATGTTTGCACCACCATTAACTTGTTTCCGAGTCCAAATAATGCACTGGTGAATGAATGGAGTTGCTGACTTTGAATGCTCATAAAGATCGATAGAGAATTGCATAAATAGCACTTGAAATAGGCTCCTGGCATCAAGTATGGTAGATAGAAGGAAGTAGAGTTGGATCGCACGAAGGTTGGTGGATCGGTACTGATCCAAGATGCTAGATCGGTACCGATTCGGCACATTTTGGATTTTTGTCCTTGAATTCTTTTGGGGTTTGGTCTTTATTCCAGGCTCTGTTTGCACTTGGTTTCTAAGCACTTGTAGCTATCTCTTTGGGCTTTCTTCCTTGATAGTTTCCAAGTTCGATTCGTCCAGTCTATCCGAAAATTGCATGGTCAAATGTCTGGATAACACTTTCCCTCCAAAGTATATCTTGTTTCATATATGATGTGCTTTGAATCAAGAGAGGTCGGGATTGCTGTGAAGGACTCCACTCTATGCTTTGAATGGTCGTTATCCTTCCCGTGGATCGTTTCTGTAAAGAGTTATGTCTATAGATATTCGTCGCAATGCTTTACCAACATCTTGGATTATATAACGGGAATATGCTCTCATAATCTTTCATTCCATGCTTAGTAATTTTGAACTGGTCTCTCTCATGGACTTTCCAGGTTTGGATCTGGTTTCCTTTAAAACTAGTCGTTCGGGGTCGAATATGTACACACACAAACGTATACACGTGCACGTTCTTGAGGAGCTCCATTATCATATGCCCGTACTCATGTAGGCATATATATAGTTCATCACCATATTTATTCCTTTCTGTTAAAATTAAGACTTAGTATCGATCCAAGACTTTGAAAAGTCTTCGATTTTTATGCCGCAAGAATCGGGTTTGGGTCCATATAACCCTTTTTTTCCCCTTTCATCTTCACTTTACTTCTACACCAAACCAAAGATTCAAGCTCCGCTATTATAGAATTTCAAATTTCAAATTGAACCCATCCCTGTTACTTGACCTAAGGACCGCCATCATCGCTTAGCTTTGCTTGCTCTTACCATTGTCTGCCTTGCTTGATCCCAGCCCGAACCATCTCTGCATAATCGATTTCACCTAGATTCGATCCTTATACTTGAACATGGGTAGACGGTGATGACGATGGAGGAGAGGCTGGGGATTAATGCAGATGATCCTTGCATTGGTGACTGCATTTTGGATTGGAGGAGAGAGAGAAAGTCGAAGGTTGAGAATCCATAGCTAGGGTTCAGATCGACACCAATTTACCTTGGGGGTTTTCCTTTGATTTCTTTCCTGCAAATCCCAAGTGAATTTGCAACGCCTGATTTTATTTGAATGAATTTTCTTAATTTCTAAGCCATACTTGTTTCATGGCCATTTATGTGAAGCTCATTGGGACAGTTAGTAATGATGGTCACTCTGGGCGAAATCCAGGTTTTAAAATGAACTGTTGCATTATATTTGAATTCCCCATAGCACAAAATTACACAACAATGCACTAGGTTCCACTCTAATATGGGGGTTACAGCTTATAATTAATTGATGTTGATTGTCTATTGAGTTTTATAGAAATGTACCATAAAAGTTTCGAGCATCTTGCCACTTTAACTTCAGGTCCGTTGACTTCTAGATATGCTAAATCTGATAGAGTCTAGTTCGACTGTAACTCCTTCTGCACAACATATTCTGTCATAGTCATACCTCTAGTTAAAAATCCTCAAGTTGACCAACCTCATCCAGAGGTTCCTCAAATGCCTGTAGAAGGCCCTAAAGTTGAAGTTGCTCATGACACTCTCGTGGATGCTATTGTTTTAGATGATCTCATTGACTCTATTTCCTTATAGATTGAAGATGGATCACTCTGTAGAATCTGCAATAAACATGGAATCCCATTTGAGGACATATTTAGTTCCTTCTCGTCACTAAAGAACTCACATTCCCCCAATGGGTTATACTGCTTGGAATAGATACATGTGCCTGGAGGGATGCGTCCCATCATTTAATCAATTCATCCATCAAACTCTGAACTTTAGGAGATGAGCTCCGACACAACTACATCCAAATAGCTATGCCTCGTGGCACATATATTTTGTCTTCGCTCAACATTTGCATCGAGTACCTAATGATGAGGAAATTCGGCATATATACAGCTTCAAGGGAAAAAAAAGGAAGCCCTCCTTTGACTTATTTGGAACTAGCATAGAACTGCCAAGTTGTTACTGGTACATGGAATATGCTGAGATATTTCAAGAGTGAATGGCTATATGTGCGCTGTCCACTTCGATTTGCACAAAGAAAGCTATTTGACGTAAGTTATACTTTATGTGTTTAATGTGAACTCGCCTTGTGATTCTATGAACATAACTCATACTCTTTTTTCATTTAGATGTTTCACTGAGATCTAGTGGTATGGCACTTGCATATATTCTCATGGCGCTTTCGGAAGAGGATAGATATATTGGAGTTCTTCTTTCCAATGAGAATCTCCTATTCATAACTTGTTGGACACAGGTTGTACTGTCGGTCAAGTTCGAGAGGTCGCCGACGATGATGACAAAAATAATGATTATGATGATAACTCTCCTGGAGGTGGTGATGTAAATTATGACGTGCCCTTAGTCCCAGTTCTAAGGGCTAAAGCCGAAGATAATGTTGAAGTGGTGCAAGAACACACCTAGGAAGCGAAATCATAGGTGAAGGTGATGAAGTTGGCTACGATGATATTAATGTAAGCCATAAGCCTTTAATTGAGGAGCCTAAAGATGACCAATAGTTTGCCTTAAAGAAGAGACCGGTCTTAAAGATTTCCAAAGGACAGACTTCTATACAGTCCCCTCTTGTCACCGCTATGGAGAAAACTCCTCATCTTCCTTTTGAGGACACATTCATTGGCCTTGGGCCAATTCCTACCAAGTTCAGCTCTTTTGGCATTGGTAATTTGAGCATTGAGGGTCTCGACTCTCCTCTCCACTTTGATGATGAAATCACTTCCACCAGCATAGAAGAAATCACTCCAATTAGAAAAGCTCTAGCATACAGTCCATCAAGAGGAAACTAGGACACTCATATACACATGCATTGCATCGCATTGCACTTGAATCATGTACTCAATTATTGGGGCAAACTTGTCCCTGTTTGTTTTCAAGATTCATAGAGGGAAAAAACATATGTTCCAGTCTTTAGAGGAAAATGTGTATTGCTAAAGGTGTCGCTTAGACACGTATCACCATAGTAGTGGCTGAAACTCAAAGTCCAACCATCAATCCTGCCGTGACAGAGGAATTTGTGACAAAGACTATCTATCTTATGACTTTGCTTCCTAATAACGTTCTAGGTCCAGGTCGGCTCTGCCAAGACGTTCAGACATTCATACCGATCATGCTGATGACTTCAACCAGGCGATGCTTCTCATGCACCACCTCTAGCTTCCATTCCCATTCAACACTTGACATTACCACATATTAGTCAACCGTTTGACCTTAGCCACTACAAGGGCAGTTCTGAGCCATCTTATCGTAAGGCTGGCAGGAAACCAATTGAAGCTTTGGTCATAACTGTAGAGCAACAACTTGCTGCTGATGCCCGAATGGCTGAACTGAAGGAGCAGTTTCTGTATGTATGTTTTGATGGACCCATGTTTGTTCCCAAGCTGAAGAACATTTTGCCAGAGGTCAAAAACATGATTGTTGCTTATGTAGCTAATTCTTACGATGAATATAATGAATGGAAGCAGATAGTTGAGACGATCTCCAAGGTTTTGAAGGAAAAGAAGCCTGAGATCGATAATCTAAAACTTATGGAGACGGAAGATAAAAGGATCACCACTCATCTCAACGTCGAGATCACAAACTTGAAAACATCATAAGCTGATGCCGAGAAAAGGACCAAGGATGATGTTAAGGCACACGAGAGTGAGAGAACCAACCATTGTGATCAGATAGAGATGCATATCATCGAAATTGTGACTTAGTGTTGGAGAGAGATGCTTTGACCAACAAAGGCAAATGTGCTGTTAGCAAAACTCAAGAGCGAGACAAAAACGAAGAAAAAAGCTCTCTAAATGGCATAAAGGTACTGTAAAAAGCTACTTAATACCCGCATTGAAAAGGATGAGTTGGTTGCATGTGCTAGGCACGTGGACACACTCGTTAAGAAGGAAGTCAAAGCCACTAAAAAGTGGATGATGAAAAGATTCGAGCTAGTGATCATTAATTACAACACTAATGTGCTTAAGTTCCAAAACTTAGAGCGGCTCAGTGATGATTATCCCTGGGCTCTGGCTTTGGCCTGGGAGCAAGTTGTTAAGGCAAAGAAGGAACTTCTAAAAAGCGGCTGTGACTTATCTGGAAAAAGAGGTCTTGATAAGAGATATGCCCAGGGTGTTAAGAGAGGGTGAGCTTATTCTCCATCAGGAACTGGCTAGTGCAAAAGGACATATGCAAAGGCTCCGGATCGTCAACTTAAGGTGTTGTCACTGGCCACACACCTGACCCAAAGCTTTTCGTACTTCATCTTCAGTCTCTGAATAAGATTTGGAGAAACCTCAAATGCACATGTCTCCTATCCTTTCTCCCATCTTGGAAGGGAATTTCAGTGGCACTCCAGCCCATACATAACCCCAAACCGAAGGAGTTATCGCATTGACTTTGCTTGTATTTTAGAAAGTCCACGTGACATCGGTTGACATAGCTAATCTCTCCTTTTATGTTTCTCAAGTTTTAGGTCATCCCTAGGCTGTCTTGCTTCCTAACAACGGTCTTCTGTTGGGATAACAAGCATTTACAATAGAATTGGTGACTGTGACTACTTCAACGACGCTCCTGAATATCCCAATGTGGGCCTGACGAGTGGATGATAGATTCTTTACAGGATGAAGTGACTGGTGGGATTCAGGAAGATCAAACCGAAAATGATGTTGTAATCACTAGATCCTTCAAGCCCCTGTCGGGTCCCACTATGAGTAAGCTTGAGCAACAACTTCTCCAAGCCAAGGATGTCAAGATAGAGAAGATAAAGGATATCCCTCCTCCTTTGTCCATAGCTTTGCTTGGCCAGCCTTTCTTCGTTTTGGTCAGTCTTCCTCCACCTGGGAGCAACTAGAGTGTGCCCGTTGGATCATCGCTGAGCACTCCATCCATGGGTCAAGGAAGAAGCAGAAAGAAGCCCGATCAAGTTACAACTCCCTTTGGATAAGAAAAGAAAAATCCAAGCGGAGAAAGCATAAGAAGTGATCGTTAGTTTGTTTCATGTAGGTAGACTCGTCTTTAGATTGTAGCTATAGGAGTCTATTTCAGTTTTAGGCAGGCGTTGTGATGGTTTGGCCCTCGCTTTTGTTTTCGGCCTGGGTGTAAATAAAACTTATGCTCTTCTTTCCAAGTTCTATCTCAAACACAAATAATAAAAGACTTTTGTTTTGTCCATTCTTTGTTTGAATTGTTTGAGTATTTGAGAAACACACTTTCCATTCGACGTACTCGCGATCCATTTCTTTCTATGGTTATTTTCATACTAAGTCATTAGCCCATTCCATGACTTGTAGGCCTTTCATCATTCTTGCTAATGTAAAGTGGTCATTAAAGTGTCATTCCTTGGGCATTTATATATAAACATATCAGATTCTGAAATACGATCAAATTTCGATCACCTAGAAAGGTTATTTAAACATTTCTTTTTAAGAACTTTGAATGTGATCACACCTGTCTCCGAGCCGTGATCTTCGGCCTTGCCATCCTTGAGGAAGGACATTGGTGCTTTGTCGAACTCCAAGAAAAATCTAATGAATGGATGGTAAAGTCACGTCCATTTTGGTTTATATATTAGTCTTGCCGCTCTCTAGGCAAGCAATTGGCGCTTTGCCGAACTCTAGGCAAAAGCTAATGAATGAATAGTCGAGTCACCTCCATTTTGGTTTATATCCTACTCTCACCAATCTTTGGGCAAGACATTGGCGCTCCACCATACTCTGGGCATGAGCTAATGAGTGGACGATACAGTCACATCCTTTCTGGGTTTATCTCCTACCCTACATCAAGGGCAAGAGTTAGTGGATGAATGGTCAAATCATGTCCTTTTTGGTTTATACTCCTACTCCCATGTCAAGGGTAAGAGTTAACTGGCATTATTCTCTGGACACTAAGAGTGTTTGAACTCTATGGGTCCGATCATGGACTATAGAAATTCTTTTAGCACCTAACTTTAGGTACCTGCGTTCTTGCACTATACGTATGCGGATTCATTCAAGTCGATCATATTTCACAACTTTTAATCTATGTAAAGACAGAGTTATAGATTTGGAAAGTCATTTCACTTTATAAAAAAAGGGAAATGAAAGGATCTGTCTTATTACATGGCTTTAATTATGTATAAATTTATTTCTAAGTGAAATAGCATCGTAAGTGTTCGCTAGTCCATGCCTTCGGGAGTGAGATCTTATCCACCATTACTAGCTTGAAAGTGGCATCTCCAAGCTTTTGCGATATTGTATGGACCTTCCCAACTCAGGCCAAACTTTATGGGGCCTGGTAAGATTCATTTGAGAACCAGGTCACCGAATTCAAAGGTCTGATTCCTGACCTTAGGGTTGTAATATTGAGTGACTCAGCTTCGGTGTGCAGCTGCTTTAAAGTCAGCTTTATCGCACTTCTCATCGAGCATCTCGAGAGACTCTTGTAGAAGTTTCTCATTCGTCCATGAATTATAGTGAATCACTTTATGAGAAGGTACTTCCAGCCCAATCGAAATCATAGCCTCTGATCCGTGAGCTATGATGAATGGAGAATGGCCGGTTGTTGGCTTGTTACTTTTCCATTAAGCCCAAAGCACTAATGGAAGTTCGTCGACCCACTTGCCCTTAGCCTTGCTAATCGTTTCTTAAGAACGGACTTAATAATCTTGTTCACGACTTCAACTTGTCCATTCCTATGGGGGTGTGCCACTGCGGTAAAACTCTTCTCTATTTGATGTCGATGGTAGAAAACTTTAAACTCAGTGTTATCAAATTAGGCCCCGTTATCGGTAACAATTACTTATGGAACTCCAAAATGATAGAAGATATTCTAGACCATGAATTTTATTACTTGCTTTGTGGTAATTGTGACCAATGGCTCTGCCTCAGCTCATTTAGTGAGTAATCAATGGCGATGATGGCATACTTCATGCCGCCCTTAGATATTGGCAACTCCCTGATAATACCGATCCTCTAAACTGCAAATGGTCTGGGACTGACCATTTGCATAATCTCCATTGGTTGCACTCTTGGAATTTTAGCAAATCTGTAGCACTCGTAACACTTTCTAGTTTAGTCAGCCGTGTCTCGGTTAATAGTTGGCTAGAAGTACCCATAGCAGAGAATCTTCTTCACTAGGATTTGTCCCTAATGTGGTCATAATAGGCCCCTTCATGAACTTATTTCAAGACTTGTTTTTCCTCGTCGTTGACGACAGTAACATCAGGACTGAGAATCCTTTCCTGTGAAGTTCTCCTTGCTGAAAGATATATTTGAAGCATGGCGAAGGAGCTTCCATCACTCATTTTTCCTGTCTGAAAGCATTCCCCTATGTAAATAGTTCTCTACTGGAGTCATCCATGACTCCTTCTCACACTCAACCTCCAAGATCCAATCGAAATCCATATGATCAATGCTTAAAGTTGCTAACACTTCCAGTGGAACCAAGCCCATGAGCTATGCATCTCCAGAAGTGGCCAGCTTAGTAAGTGAGTCGGCATTCTCATTTTCCTCTCTAGGAATATGCATTATTATACAATATTAAATGTCACTAATAAACTCAAGGGCATAGTTTAGATAAGAAGCTATCCTCGCCCCTTTCACTTGAAACTCTTTTGTGTCTTGACACACCACCAGCTGGAAATCACAAAAGATATGTAAAGTTTTAACCCCTAATTCCTTGGATATTTTGAGTCCTGCAATCAGTGCTTCGTACTCCACTTCATTGTTCGTTTTAGGAAAATAAAGTCTCAAGGCATAACAAATTGAACGTTCCTCGGGAGTGACATGTATTTCTCTGACACTGAAACAACATCATTCGATGCACCATCTGTGTATATATTCTATCTAGCATTCTACTCACTAATACTCTTCGAAGTATCGTCTCGTGTAGTGTACTCGGCTAGGGAATCCACCAAATCTTGATCCTGGATAGCTCTTCGAGGGTGATAATTTATGTCATATTGGCTCAATTCAACGTTCTATTTCAATAGCCTTTCAGAAGTCTCTAGTTGCTGCAAGACATGTTGCAAAGGCTGGTTAGTAAGAACTTTGATTGAATGGGCCTGAAAGCAAGGCAGAGCTTCCTTGAAGCGATCAACGCACAACATGTAAGCTTTTCCATCTTTGGGTAATTTCTTTTTGCTTCTATCAATCGCTTACCAATAGTAGACCAGTTGTTGGATGGGGGACACTACATATATGAGTGAGGTGCTTAAAGCATGCACCGACACTGCTAGATATATAAGCAAGTCCTCATCATCCAGTAGCTTCGAAAGAATGGAGGGTCCCTCTAAGTGATTCACTAGGGCCTGGAATGCATCATTAGACTCCTGCATCCAAGAAAAATTCCTTTTTTCCTTCTTAATTAGTCAAAGGAAAGGATGCGTTTATTTGTTACTCTACAGTGACTCAAGGCGACGACCTTTCCATTTAAACTCTGGACCTCATTTATTGTCTTTGGGGTTTCATGTTTCTCCATGCCTTAATCTTTTCTGGATTGGCTTCAATCCTAGGGTAATTCACAATGAAGCCTTGATGTTTCTCTGATGCAATGCCAAATGAGCATTTCAAAGGGTTGAGATTTATGCCGTATTTTCGGAGAATACCAAACATCTCTGCCAAATCGTCAATATGGTTTCTCGAACGCCATGACTTCAAGAGCATGTCGTCCATATTGACTTCCATCGAATGCGCAATCTAATCTTTGAACATATTATTTACCAGCTTTTAGTAAATCGTTCCAAATGCCTTTAGTCCAAATGACATGACTAGATAACAATACAGTCCCAGGTCTATTATAAAGCCGGAATGTTTCTAGTCCGAGATGTGCATTGGAATTGTATCTAGAGGATGCATCCATAAACGAAAGCGATCCATGTTCGACTGTCGAGTCTACCAACTGATCTATCCTTGAGAGCAGAAAATTTTCCTTCGAGCTTGCCTTATTTAGGTCAGAACAGTCAATACATGTCCTCCACTTCCCGTTTGACTTTTTCACCAAGACAGGATCTGATACCCACTCTGGGTACAAGGCATTGTAGATGAAACTGTTATCTTTCATCTTCTCCCTTTGAGTGCAATGGATCTCTCCAGACCTAGCTGTGGCTTTCATAGAACGCATTTAGGATTTACGTTTAATGCATGGCTCGTTATCTCTAGCGAAATACCACACATGTCAGAGTGTGTCCAAGCGAACACATCCTGGTTCACTCAGAGGAAACCAACTAATTCCTTCAGCAACATCGTGCCATGCTATGATCTGACCTTCAGGATCCATGTAGGATCTTCATGACTGACCGTAATGTTGATCGTCAACTCATTTGGAGCAACCATTCCATCCAGCGGTTCTTTTCACAGATCCATATTCTTATGGAACCGACTACGCTGCCCGAGCCAGGGCCCCGGCAGTGGTTGCTGTGTGTCCAAAGCCCTGATGCAGAGAGTCCCTTCTATACCTTTTCCTTACTCTCTTCGCGTCGCCTCCTTCAGCTCGATAACATAACACTCATGGACAATCCCCTAATCTCCCAGGATTATTCCCACACCATTCTCTATCGGAAATTTCATTGTCAAACACTAAAGAGCAATAGCCGCTCAAAATTTAGCCAGGGTTGGTAGGCCCAAAAATGCATTGTAAGCAGAGTAAATATCAAACATTATAAAAGACACGACATGCACTCGCTTGTGGCTGCCCTCACCGAGCACCATCGGTTATTCCATATATCCTAATAACTCCTTAGTCACCCGTTAAATCTCTTAATTTGAGATTTACACAGTTTCAAATCATTTAGCCCTCCAAAAGCATATCGTTATAGGGTTTCTTCAATAAAATGTTGATTGAACTTCTACAGTCAACCAGCACTTTCCGTATGGTAACAGGGCCAATCATGGCCTTAATCATGAGCGGGTCAATGGTTATGATTTCTACCCTATTAGCATCTCTATTTCGAAAAATAATTTCATCTGTCATGGTTCAAAATTGTTTTTCCAACGTCCATCCTATGTAGCAAAGCAGCTTTCATTCTCTGCATGTTTTAAAGTACCAACGTATTGATTCATCTCGTTCCAACTCTTGTCAGCTAGACGTGTCCCACCAATGATCGTATTTATCACCAAACATTTTTTAAGGCCACTAAGGCTCTTCACCACTACGCCCGGCCTGCCCGTTGGGGGTGGCGACTCATAGGGTTGAAATTTCCTTGCCCGCAATCCTATAGGGCTTTCATAAACTGCTGCAACTTCTTTTTGTAGATCAACTCTTCGATCATATCATGCAAATGTCTGCATTAATTGGAGTTATGACCTTATATTTCATAGAACCTGCAAAACTAGCCAGATTCTTTTTCTTTCTCAGTCCACTATCTTGGAGCAGGCTTTCTACATTGCTCAGTACCTTGGGTAGCTAGGTAAATATTCATTATTCAGTTATTCAATTCAGTATACCTGTCATACTTAGGAATCCTGGGATGATTCTTATTATCCGGCTTTCGCTTCCTGGCCCCATTATTACTTCATTTCTAACCATCATTCTTATTGCCCACATTTACATCCATATTTTCGAAACTTCCTCCGGATTATTTTACAACGATATTGCTCTATATCAGTTCAGCAACAGGCCCAACATCATCTCTTTGGAAATAAGTGCATGCCTCTTCCAAGCATAAGAACCGATTATCCTTCCTTTAAAAAATATCCGTCGTCGACGTGGGTTTCATTTACAACCATCTCCCAAAATTAGTCTTGAGATGAATCTCCCTAATCAGTACCATCAATATTATATCATCCTTAGCATTCATAACTTCTATCATAGCTGTATAGAACCTATTCAAGAAATCCTTCAATGACTCTGCTATGCCCTAGAAGTAGTTTGATAAGGACATCACATCGTTCGAACATGAAGCGTGTAGACGGAATTTCTCCAGAATCCTTCGCGTCAACTCAGCAAAAGACGATATGGATCTCAGTGAGAACTCGATGAACCACAACATTACTACTTCTTCCAGGAGGATTAGAAAGCAATGACATCTCACGATGTCAGATGCTCTAGTAGAGTCCATCTTTCTGTTTTTCCAATGTACAATGGCATCGTCAGCATTAAAACCTTCATGGATACTTGACATGCATGATTTTCTCACTAAACGGGTTCCAACTTGGAGAAGTATCCCACTCATCATTACTACTGAATTGGTTTTCATTCATAAGATTTCTGACCATCTCGGCCTAGTACTCTGGTTCTACAATTCAGCTGATAGCTGTAATTGGGATCCGTTCCAAGTGTTCGGCCAGACCCTTGATACTTGGGCTCTCCAGACTCTGGAAGATCCATTCATCCAGCAGTCCCCTCTGTTTGATTCTTGCGCGGCAGATCATTAGTATTAGCTTAATATTCCAGATTCTAATCATCTACAACGTGATCAGAGGTCATGTTCACACCAACATCTAGAGGTCAAGGTCCATCTCCAAGGTTTGTTGGATCGATACTGATCCACAAACCCTCACCATGAGTACGTCTTGTCCCCTAATCTGAACTCCAGTCTCTTTTTAAGCCATTTTCCACTTTCGATTCCTATGTCTCTGCTCAAATGACGAGGAACTATCAGACTATGAATCATAAGATATTAAGTCTCTTCTGCTCCTTCTATGGTGGTTCTGAGTTAGCTCTTTTAGCGGTCTCAAGCTCTTTTACATCTGCTGGTCCGTCTCATTGCAATTCTCCATGAACCTATCCTCCATTTGCTTCGTCGTATGATTCTTCTCCATCCTGGTCATGACATCAGTAAGATTCTGGATCTCTGGCTGATTTGGCTAGGCAACTTCATCTACATGCTGAATATTCTGGTTCTCAGCATTATTAGCAGTTCTGGAGTTTGTAGAACGGTCTCTCCTTAGGGCTATAGAAAATAGCTTCTTGTAGATTGTTGAAAACCTAAATAGAAGAATAGTAAGATTGGATAAATCTCTTGGATCTAAGAAATCTAATAGTAAATGATCGATCCAAGTAGCCTGAGAATAAGATTTCTTAATGAATACACCAAAAATGGCACAAACGCCCAGGAGACCGTGTAAAGAATATAAAGTGAAGAAAAGTAAATGAAAAAACAAGAAAAGAACACACAACATTTCATAGTGGTTCGGCTATCTTTGGCCTATGTCCACTTAGTGATTTTATTACTTTGATTGTTGATTTGCAAGTTTTCTATGCTACAGACCATGCTACAGACCACATCTCCAGAAAATTAGGTGGACCCCTCATTAATAATCATGGATCAGTACCGATCCATGTGATATTCATATGGATGATTTTAACTTCTTGTCCTGGTTCGATTCTGGTTATCTTCATGATTCCAAACTTGTTTGCACTATTATTAGCCTTTTTTAGTCCAATTGGCAAATCGATGGAAGAATGAAGTAGTCGACTTTGAGTACTCATAGATATCGATAGAGAATTGCATGGAATCAACGAAATAGCCCTTGAAATAGGCTTCTGGAATCAAGTAGAGTTGATAGAAGGAAGTAGAGTTGGATCGCATGAAGATTGGTGGATCAATACCAATCCAAGATGTTGGATCGGTATCGATCTAATTCATTTATGATTTTAGGCCTTGAATTCTTTTGGGCATTTGGTCTTTATCCAATGGCTATGTTTGTACTTGGTTTCTGGACTCTTGTAGGTATCTATCCCGGCTTCCTCCCCATGGCAGTTTTTAAGTTAGATTTGTCTAGTCTATTCGAAAGTTGCCTGGTCAAAGGCTGGATAACGCTTAAATATGTGTGTATATATATATATATATATATCATGTGTTATAAAGTTATTATAACTAATAAAAAGATTACTTATATTCAAAATGACAGTCAATTGTGTTTAGACAAGCAATTAATAATGAGAAGAAAAGGTAAACGACTTATCTCTTTTCATTTACTCATGTTTTAGAGCCATTTCAAAACAATTTTGAAATCTCAACCATATCCTAATTTTGACTCATATGTTTAGAACTCTAAAACAACAATTTTGCATCTAATTTTAGCTTAGGAAGGATTTAAAATTAAAATTGTGCTTTTAGATAAGGGTGCATTTTATAAACGTTGAGTTGAAATAACATATGCACACACACACACATACATGTATGTATAATAAAAGAATAATTTCAAACTATGCTTTAAATTTAAAATAACATACACACACATACATATTTTAAAAACCAAAATAAAAAATTGAAATCCATCTTTAACTCGGGAAGGATTTAAAATATTTTTGATGCTTTACACAAAAAATCACTCATGAATTTTGAATTAAAATTAATTTTAAAAAAAATTTAAACGATTACCAAATGAATTATATTAAAAAACAACAAACATGTAAAACATGCATTCAATTTCCAAAGATATTTAAAATAATTAACATATGTAATTATTTATGTTTTTATATAGTGATAGAGTTAGAGGTATGCCCTACGTGCAATTATGTAAATTGCTACATATATCTAACTCAATAACCAATCTTGTTCGAAAGAAAAGGTATATCCTTTCTATTATATGATTGATATACGTGGTTATATAAATTAATTAACTTAATTAAAGGATATTAATAGAAAATCCATCATTGGTATGTTTTTGGTAGTAATTACAAAGCGTTGTAACCGTGAGTGATTTATCACAATAAAAAATGATTATACCATTTAAAATGTTCTTAGTCAAGATGCATCGAGATTGGATATCGATGTATCCATTGAGACTAGAGTACGCAATGCTCTCCATATGTTGGATAATGTATTAATCATGGCTATTGGGGAAACAAGGGGTTACGTACTGATAGTTATTGGACAACTACGGAACGACTCACTCGATTGTTTTCTGTTGGTTAATATAACTAAGATCAAATAGAAAATATCGGTGTGACTGATTTACATATTTCTCTCGACTTGAGAATACCGTGGATCTTCAATATGAAAGCTCCATTTTGATTGTAGTCAAATCATGGCGTGGTGTTCCATCGAGTGACTATAGTTAGGTTAAGTGGAAGTATTGAAAGCGTAGCACTATTTAAGGGAGTATTCATTTCCTTAGTTATATGGGATATTATCACGGTCAACTCAAGTCAACTCGAAGTCAAAATCTCCAGCTAGAGCATTTTGGTTAGTAATAATAATTATTATTGAACCAAGGACTTTATGTTGGACTATAAAGTTGAATATGGATGATATTGGAATTTTAACCATTACTAAATTTCGTAAATCCAAAGTGATATAGTTTTGACGAAGAGAATTAGTGTAAATAAATATCACAACCGGATAATGCTTATAAAGTGAAATTGGATTTTACCGAAACTAACAAAGCAATAAAGTGGTCCAAAATGTCACATAACCTACTAAGTGACGTGTGAACATTAACTATTGAATAGTTTGATGTTAATCACTGATAGAATTTATTCCTGACGAGTCACAAAATTGGAATGACGAATTCTCTTTAGACCAAATGATTTAATAGTTTATAATTGTTATAAATTGATCAAATTAATTACTATTTATGAAATATTAATTATAAACTTTAGAATATGATTTGAGGAAAAAAATTTATTCTATATATTTATAATAGTTATAAATATCTACCAATAAGCAATTAAATTAGTTTTAATTAATAATATTCATTTGGGCTTAAAATGGGTTTAAAGCCTATAAAAGGGGTATGAAATTTTGATCAAAATAAGGGTTATATGAACCACAAGATGGTGCAAAAAGGGCTTGGAGATGAAGGCTAAGATGGAAGAGAATTAGTAAGAGATGATGTAGGATATTGATCCTAAAATATCTCCAATTTCTCATCTATATAAGTGTCTCTATCCTCAACCTTTAGAAGACTTTTTGGTTGCCTCCTCTCCACCTTTCGCTGGCCGAATTATACCTCCGAGTGCTCCAACAAAAATCAAATAAATCAATTCAAATCAATAGCTATCGATAGAAAGGGGTCTATGATTCAAAGACTTGCAATCTGACGAATTGGGAAGGTTTCAAGAGGAAGGGAGTTAATCATTACAAGGTGTACTTAAGGGCATTAGTTTAGTTAGGTGAGATTCCTATAGGTATTACTGTTGTCACATATATTGATTGGTTATATGTGTAAAAAAACAATTTTTTATAATATATTTGATACATACAACCGAAATTATTTTGTCTCGTTTATTATTAATATATATATATATATATATTAATATATTAATTAATTTACCAATTTGACTAATATTGAACTGTATAACTATATCTTATAAATTTGAACTAATATTTTTTAAAATGTATATTTGTGTTAACTAGGATATTTAGTAATTGTATATAATATTTTATTAATTATTTAATATTTTTTGGTATTATTTAACTATTATACGAATTAAAATTTTATATAAAATAAATTATGTTTTGAAAATTTGATTGTAAATTTTCTTAAATTAATTCATCATTATAGAAGCTTTCGATCAAAAAATTAGATTTTTCCAACCCCCTTAATATTAAACAAAAATCATTTTAATTAGGCTGAAAGTAACTAATTAATAAATAAAATAATATTTGAAATTATAAAAATCTTAAAAATTTCCATTAGATATAAAATATAGTTCCAAGTTTTTTGGAAATTTAAAATTCGAACTATATATATATTATATTTTCTATCATTTATTTGTTGTTTAACCAATTAATTCATAATATTTATATATTAATGTAATAAAATTATAATTAAAATTGTAATTGCTGTGTATACGGTCTAGAATATTAAAAAGGGAGAATTTGAAATTTGAAATATATATATATTTATATATAAACCATTCTAACGATATTTACATTTAAATAATATTATATATATATGTTATATCTATAATTATGTTACTTTAATACATACATACCTACATACATACATATACATACATACATATATATATATATATATATTTATCTTAATATAAAAAATTTTGAACTTATATCTTTTGTGTGCATGTGTATTGTTTAACACTATAAAATTACGTATAAATATATCTATAATATTTTCTCATAATATACACACAAACATACTTTTGGTTTACATATAATATGCATAATTATATATACATAATTAGACAAGATACAATACATATATGATGATCAAACATGTCTGTTGCGATGTAAATCTCAACTTCTATATATGGGGATGTTATACTGTTTATGGAATATCATGTTACACAAGCACACACATAGACATATGTAAATGATACATTTGTATATTTTCAAATAACTGAAAATTAATTAAATAAATTTCTATTAATAATTAATAAATTCAAATGAAATATATGATTTTATTTAGAATAAATTTAGAAATGTTCTAAATAAATGGACTTCATAGGACTAATAAAGATCCTATAAGGTTAAAAAAATTGAAATTCACCCATAACTTCTACTGCGTGCTAGCCTTGTTCCAACAATGATATCAGAGCCCAATAGCATATGCTATCTAAATTAATCATGTTATGGTTAACTATTAAGCTCACAGTCCAAAAGTTGCCCCTGATAGAAAATGCCTAAATTTGAATTGGGCATTGGGCTAATTTAATTGTTTGAAAACTAAAATATAAGATTTTAAATTTAAAAGTTAAATTTTGAAATATGATATAAATATGTTATAGAAGTTATAATATAATAAAATTATCAAAATGTTTGAAGACACACACACACACACACATATATATTGATTTTAAAATTTTAAAATTTATCGACTGAATTAATAAAATAAATTTATTAAATAAGTTAATTGATAAATATATATATATATATATATATATATATATATATATATGCATGTATTATATATTATGATATATGTTATGCTATTTTAAAATGTTTAAAATAACATAAGTGTACCTGTATGTATTTGAATTGAAATTTGAAATTAATATAATTTGATTAAAATCGTTTAATTAAATAAATTAATTAAAACTTAATTCATTATATAAATTAATTAAAGGTTAATTAATAAAGTAAATTAATTAAATGAATATACATATATATAAGATATAACTGCAATACTATAAAGGTTATAGTATGTAATAAATATTTAATATAAATGTTATATTAAAATAATATAAAATTAACTAAAATGTTAATTAATTAAATAAATAAAATTTAATTAATATATTATTATACGTAATACTATTATACAAGTAGTAAAAAATATAAGAGTTATATAACAACAAAACTGGTGTAATATGAATGTATAAATTAAAGGTGAAATGGTAAAGAAACCCTAACTAGACTTTAGGAATAAATACATATGTAAATGTACATATATTATGATTTACGATGTGTCCGACACTTGAATCACGAGAGTAATTAATGATAATTTTATTATTCGATAAGTCGATATCACTCAATATTATATATAATGACGATTACGAATCTTCAATATAACTTTGTCCTCTACCATATATATATATTAATAAATTACTTGCATACTCCTTAGTTGTTGAGCAAACTCAAACTATGGATGTTATGTGTAATGTTATTAATATATTGAATAGACGAGGTAAGATGACTATATGTATTTGTTGAGCAAACTCAACACATATATACTATACTTAGGCCATCATGATATGGTAGGTACAAGCTGATAATCTTTTTTGATTTTTTGAGCAAACTCAAAGTCGAAATGAGGTTAGGATAAGGAACCATGGGTTAGGACTTGTATGTGATACAACCGATGAGGATTAGTCCTTCGTCCATGGAGCTATGATTTGTTGAGCAAACTCAGGGTCAAAGTTCAAAGACGGACGAGTCCTAACACCCACTAGAGAAGTCGAAAGACTTATGTGTTTCGCTAGGGTTTGATGAAACATAAAAGACTAGTAGAAGCCTTGTTAGGGAAATGAAATTACAAAATTTAACCTAAGAACATATGCTATATAATTTTGATAATAATTTACACTGATAAAAATTGTGCATTTAAAATGATTGATAAAACATTTATCAGTTAGGATACATAATTAAACTGAATTGAAACTTGACAAATAGAAATATTAAATATACTTACCAATAAATGACTATTGCATGTGAATATTTCCATACCAATGTAAATGCCTAATTTTACAACTACTTAATACGTTCGTAATTTGGTCACTTATGTGTTTATTTGGTCTAGACCGTGTATTGCATTCTATGAGTTTAAAATTATAAAAGCAACAAAAGACTATGAATATTTGATCCACATATTATCTCATATAAATGTTATATAGGGAACGGTCATAGTTCATAGTGTACTTTACTTCAGTGAAGTTAGTTCATTTGACATAAGCCAATAGATGGTATCGTGAGATCGAGTATTCAATTTGATTGATTAAAAAAGCATCGTGTTATGTAAATATAATAGTAGACCAATACTACAAGATAGACCTAAGAACTCGATCATTGAAATGTCACTTTGATCAGTATACATAGGTGCAACATATATGATGTCCTTAAATGTTATGGATAATCTAATACGCATTTGTAAAGGGTTTGTTATGATATTACAGTAAGGGTTTTCTTTTGAATAGTTTGACCACTTAGAAAGAAAAACGAATGTACAAGAGTACATGTGATTTGAGGCACAAATGGGGTGAAGAGAGTATGCTTCATAAAGAAGCATTGGGACGAGAATTGTTATAATAATAAAGGTTACTAAACATTGGAAAAAGAAATATGATTTCTATTCCAAGATATATTTTCATATAGAAAATTATTTTCTATAATATTTATTTATATGAATTCAAGATATTTGATCAAAGAACTCTCCATTGTAAAATAGTTGTAGTATATAAAATAAATAGTTTATATTAAGTGGATGATGGACCTTCGTATTCAGTATGCTATTATAGTAATGACAAAAATAATAAGAGCATGCCATATAACACTTAATGAATGCATCAACGTATGAAAATTATTTTCGTAAAACGTACCACGCATTATTAATGAAAATGACTATTTTTTGGTATCGACTAAAAGATAGTCAAAGCTATATTTCAATATGAACATTATGAGTATCCATTATGAAACAAAACTATATTGTGGTATTTGTTTTCATAACAAAAGTGATACATTGGAAAATACAGAAGTATATAATATTATTTACAATTACTTTGGAAATATAGACTAAGCCATAGTTTTGAGAGATATTTTTATTGTATGATTATAAATCATGTGATACTGATTAACTATATCTCAAATGATTAAAGGCTACCATCTATTTAGTGGCAACATTAAAAGAGTTGATGAACTCTTTGGATTGATACATATAGATGTATGCAATCATAAGTCTATTGATACCAAAAAGTTCCATGTACTTCATCATATTCACCGATGAGTTATCACCGAAATAAACATGCGTACTTGATACATATGTAGTATGTCTAAGATAGATCCATACAGTATAAAATAATAATATAACATGCAATAGAAATGATTCAATTTGATCAAATGGGTGAGTATATTGGAAAGAATTCCAAATGTACCTAAAAATAGATAAAGATTCAATCTCAAAAGTCACTCCTCCATGTGATACATAATGAGGTATCAATAAGGAGTGATCAAACTTTGTTGGACAAAGAACGATTAATTGTGAATGAAGTTGAGTTAATTTCTTTCTATAAAGTCATGTACTTAAGTGCAGTACAAAAGGTTAATATTATTTCATCCAAATAATAGTTTACAAAATCATACATGATAAGGGTTTATCAGAAATCCCAACATATTCTAGGCCAAGGAGCTAATAGGTTGTGCGAGCTGAAAGTTTGCATGTAATAATTTTTCGTGAGGTATCTTGTACGAATCTCCCCAAAATAAGTTTGGGAAGGACTACCACTAGATGACATACTTATTTATTGAATATAAGTTATGTAAGCAAAAACGAAATCATTTTATATAAGGCAATTCATAAAATGTTTATAAATGCATGTTCCATTGCATTGAGAAGCAATTGTTTTTCAAGAAATACGAACTTCATAATGAAGGAATTACTTTTGAGAAATTATTAGTAAAATTGAAGTGGATATGATCCAATGATAAAGCCGATTACATGGAATGAAATGAAGTTAACCAAACCTAAGTGAACACATCACATTAGATTGTCTAATAAGTATTCTTGCATACTGAAGAGAAACTATGAGTTTATTATCAATGTCGAGGATCGATAATCCCTAGTTGTCAATAAATTCATTAAGAGTATTAACTCTATGATATGGTATGATGAGCACATTCGAAGGAATTCTAAGTATTTTATCAAAATATGATTTTGTTAGTCGTATCTGAAGGGATGTGATCCAGCGATCGCGGTTGTGTCTTTAAGAGACAAATGCTGTTGGAATTTAATAAGCATTGTTGATAAGAATAACCTTATAAATTTTAACTATTGAAATTAGCGTAATGGATTTGTTATTCAATGTACTCAAGTTATTTCGGGTTTACTCACAACATTATCACTTGATAAGACTTAGTGTTTTGGTATATTTGTGTTGAAATTGAAAATTCTAAATAATGATGTAGAGTAGACTATTTACACATAATAACCAAAGTGTCTCGAAGTTGGTAGGAGCAATATAAAGTCTGTGAGTTTTCAGATATGATCCAAGAAATGATACGAAAGTATCATTTTATAAGCATCAAAGTTGAATAAATATTTTCATAGAAAGATCGAATAGTTTGATTTTCAATCAAAATGCAGAGAAGCGTGTGTTTATAAGAATGAATGTTAAAAGGTATATTGATATTTCTAAACTGTAAGTAAATAACACATTGCTGATTTTAACAATGTACTTGTATTAAAATTAGCCTTAGTTATTTTAATACTCAATGTTTGATTTGTAAATGATGTCTTTTGTAGTAAGTATAATAGGTATAGGAAATGCTCCAAACGATATACAAGGACACTTTATTAAAATGTTTAATAGGGAACATAGAAGATGGATTCCTTATATATTAGCAATATGAATTATCATATGTGTTATGTTGTATATATATCATGATTTGTTTATGTATTTGATATATGAAGAAAATATAAAGTCCAAATTGATATCAATAAATGGTTGTTTGAGATATTCTCGTGTATCCATAAATACTAGAGAATTGGTTATAGAAATTGCGAACTCCTTATGAAGGAATGTTCAGACTCAAATTCTCATAAGTGATATTGATTATAATTTGTCATTAATAAATTCATGTTAAGAATTTTTTAATTGTAATTCTTTTAAATGAAAGACTACGGTTGTTCATTGAAAAAGGCTAAGTACATGGTCTTGAACAGTGCCACAATAAAAGCAATGTATATAAATATACAAATTTGTAACTGAGCTGAGGGTGGTTCCAAATATTGAGAATCCTATAACATTATTATACGATAAAAATGTCATGACAGAGTTCGTAACAGAACTTAGGGCTCATTAGAAGACAAAAGACATATTCTGAATTATTCCATATGATAAAGGTAGTTTATCAGCGTTTGGGAGAGTTAATCACCAGAGTAGATGATTAAAACATAATAGCATACCCATTCACTAAAGGACTGACCTGATTGGTTTTAAGGAAATCGATCAGAGAAGTTGGAATAAAATTCCATAATTGACCCCAAGTGCAAGTGGAAGATCGATAGAGTTAGAGGTATGCCATAGGAATAATTACATAATTTGTTACATGTATCTAGCTCAATAACCAATCTTGTTTAAAATCAAAAGCATTTTCTTTCTATTATATACTTGATATAACATGGTTATATTAATTAATTAATGTAATTAAAATTATATTTAATATAAAATCTAGAAATGATATGCTCTGTTATAGTAGTTACAAAGTGTTGTAATCATGAGTAATTTATCACAATGAAAACAAATATATCATTTTAAATGTTCCTAGTCAAGATGCATCGAGACTAGATATTGATGTATCTGTTGACACTTGATATTGATGTAACGACTTGAGAATATTATGGATCTTCAACATGAAAGCTCCACTTTGAGTATAGTCAAACATAGCACGGCGTCCATAGAGTGACTATAGTTAGGCCGAGTGAAAGTATCGGAAGTGAAGCACTATTCAAGGATGGATTCGTCTTCTCAGTTATATGGGGTTAGTATCATGGTCAACTCAACTACACTCAACATCGAAGTCTCTAGCCAAAGCATTTCAGTTAATAATAACAATTATTATTATACCAAGGACTTTATGTTTGAACTATAGAGTTGAATATGGATGACATTGGAATTTCGACCATTACCAAGTTCCATAAGTCCAAAATGATATAGTTTTGACAAAGAGAATTGGTGTCAACAAATTTCACAACTAGGAAATGCTTAACAAGGTTAAATTGGATTTTATCGAAACTAATTATTTGCACCAAAAGTTGGCACAAACACCCAATAGAGATTTTGTAGATGAAAAAATAAAGAATAATAAATGTAAACAAAGAAATATAGCTGTGAGTAATCAAAAACAAGCTAATAACAAAGACACAACAATTTATGGTGGTTCAGTGTTATTTGCCTACGTCCAATTTGAAGTGAGCGTTATGAATTATTTTGTAAATTGAGTACAATAGGCATGGGATTAGGATCCTTAATTACAAAAGATTACAAAGCAACAAGCAGCGTAAAGATCCAAAAAATGAACAACCAAGTATGTATTTATATGGGAAGACGACGAAATTTCTCCTTGAAATTTCGACAGAAGGCTCTCCAGATCCATGGAGACCCACAAGAGGGATCGTATGGCCAAAATTCGAAGAAATAAGGATCGAAGCCGATCCATATGATTGGTGATTTTGGGAGTGCAATCCCTATGGGAGCTTCTTCATATTGTAGTATGAATAGCCTCTAAGTTTCATGCCAATTGTATTGGTAGAACTTGAATTGTTGATCAATCTTTGTTGCAACATATGATGTTGTCTAATTTAGGTCGATCCCTCTAAAGGGAAGAGGGCCGATCCCTCTTACTTCTTCATCTTGGTCGGCGATCCCTAGGGTGGACTCCTTAAGGTCCCCTCTTCTTATTTCCAAAGTTTCAAGTGTATTGGACTTCTAGATTTTGAAATATCGATTGTTTTTCGTTGAGTTGCATTGTTGGGCTGGATACGGTCCAATCCATTTGATATGATCCCTTTCATACGATTCCTTTTATACGATCCCTTTCTTAGGTGAATAATTTGCTCATAACTTGAGCATATAAAATACAAACGACTTAATATTTGAAATGTAGCCTCGTGTGCCCTTCCTTGTCCCTTAATATCGATCTTACCCAATTTTGGACAAAAATTAAGGATATGTACTGATCCTCTAAGGGAAGGGATAAGCGCCGATCCTCTATCTGAGGGAGGTACTAATTCTTACTTAGAATATGATGGAGAGTCTATCTCTTGGTTCCGTTCAATCACAGCTTTATAATATCATCTGTACTCGATTTATGAACCTCACAATTATTGCTTTGGGCTACTAGCCTTGATGACAATCGAGTCTAACTTGTCCAGTCGGTTCAGATATGCTGGGTTAAAATGTCGGATAACACTTGCCCCCTTAATTACGTCTTGTGTTGAACATGATGTGCTTTGAATTGAAGCACGTTAGAGTCGTCGGAAAAGAATCCATCCAGTTTTCTAAATAGTCGCTATCCTTCCGTTGAATTATTTTTCCAATATGTCGTATCTCTCTTTGATCATCATAATGCTTAGTCGATTCCAGTAGTATAAATTCAAGATTATATTCCATCAATTGCTATTTATGTCCGGCTCTATGAGACTAGCAAGCTTTGGCTATCTAATTCAGTCTAGACCTTGAAAACTTTAGGTTTGAATTCAACTTCTATCGATTTCAAAAATTGAACTTTTACAATATACCCATGCACATTCAGGTAAATGTTCTTGTCTTTGCTTCCCAGATGCATTTGAACACTTACGAGTTGTCGTCAATTTTCATTAAGTTAGATTTAATTTCATTACATTACATATATATATATATGTGTACTTATATAATTTTCTGTCCTTTTTTGTATGCAGATAGGGTTCTTAACCGATCCCTTCTGTCTCTCTCATTTACTTTTATGTTTATAGGGATCGATATTTTTTAGCCGATCCCCTTTCTCTTTTTTTTAACGTTCATAGGAATCGACATTCCTTTAGCCGATCCGCCTCCTTCTTTCTTCTTATTTTTTAAAAAACATAGGGATAAGATTTAATTCCCTTGGGTAGGGATCATACCTTATCCCTATAACTTGGTAGACTTAACGAATTTTCCACCTAGTAAATAAAGAAAGAAGGCCAAACCCTTAGACTCCATATAGTAGCCAACATTTGACTTCCCTTCCTCACTTTGCCTTATCCCCATCTCTAAAAATACTCTGAACCCTCTTTTCCTCTTTTTTCATTATCTTTTACCCTCTTGAATCCATCAATGTGGGTGATAACTTCCATCCTTACTCGTCTAAATTATCATTAACTACTCTGCCGCCTCCATTAACCCTACTTCATTCGTCGATTTTAACATCAAATTGCACCCTTCTTTCCTTTTAACTTAGCATAAAACCATTTAGGTAGGTTTCATTGTATACAGTTTTGGATAAATGTCAGTGACAATACGATGTGGTGGGTATTTTAGGGGTTATGTATATGCATGTTTAGCTTGAATTGGAGAAGATGAAGTGAAATTGTAAAATGGAAGGATCGACAATGGAAGTTGAACTAACGTGTGGGTATGATCGATCAGTATAATGGTTGAGATGATCATAGGGATCGGTTTGTAGTGGATGGAGAAAAGATCGATTACCGAATGAGGAAGAGGATTGTGTTAGAAACGATATTGAAGGATGTAAGTGGACAACGCTGCACTTCACAACACTTTGGTCGGAATCTAAAGTCTCGTCACTTATTTTTTTTTGAACCGTTTACCTCCGCACTGCACAACACTGCACTACACTAGCTTACACTTAGCATGGGTGATAGGTAAAATTATCTGTTCTCGACTATCTATCGAGTTTAGTTGATATGGGCTCCAGACGTTTCAAGCATTTAGCCACAATACCTTCTGGACAATCTTCAGAACATAACAATCCCGGAGCCGAGTCAAGTTCTGCAATTGTATATGGCAGATTTTCCCCTGACCATCAAACTAAGCAACCAGAGATTTCCGACCCATTGGTCGACCTTTTCTCTAATGTACATATCCTTCCAATCGAAGAGATTAATTCCTGCCCCTGACATTATAGAAGGTGCTGTATTTCTGGACAACCCAACAGATTCCCGAGCCACCAAAATTGGCGAGGCCGCTCTCCTAGACCATGCTCTAAACATGGGATTCCGTTTGGAGATGTTCTAGTCCCTTCAGTGAGTGACAAGGCTCATTTTACCCCGAAGGGATATATGACATGCAAGCTGGGCCTGATGTGTGCCACTTTTCGATTATTTTTTCTGAGAGATGCTAAATTATCTAGCAATAGCTACTGCTTAGCTGCATGCAAACAGCTATGCTTTTCTTCATGGCACTTTCTTACTATTTATGGAAGTTCTATTCCCCTCGCAATCCCTAAGGCATCAGGTATATTTCAAATTTCAAATAATGGACAGAAAGCCCTTCTTGCACTTTCCTCGAGCCTTTTCCCAATTGTCAAGTTCTAATTAGTGCTTAGAACAACTTAGTATCTTTAAACACGAATGGTTTTACATTCTTTTGTCCTTCTAGCTTTGCGATGCGATGGTTGAAAGGACATAAGTGTTGTCTTCACTTTATTCTAAATTACTTTAGTCCAATTCATATCCTGAACTAATTAATACTTTGAAAATTTATAGATGCCCATCTACATCCAGAAGCGATTGTTTCTCAAGGGTGGTTTCTGCAATCCGTGCCACCCCAGTTGAGGACAGGGACATCAAATCCCCTATAACCGATGGATAGTTATCTCCTTTTGGGTTGTTATAAGAAGGTCACAACATCGGGCTTCCAGGAAGCGCTACACCACCAAGGAATTCTATGGAACAAGAAGGTGCACCAATAGCCATATCGTGCCCCTAGTCGAGGGGGCTCAGGACGGCGTCGAAAAGGGTGAAATTTGATGTGATGAAACTAATAAGCCTGGCGATGCTAATGCAGGTCTAGGTAATTCGTCCGTGGTTGAACCATCATAAGGCACATAATCTCACATGTGAACAAGGAGAGAAAAAAAGCTCGCATATAAACTTCGTAGGAGAAAAAATGCCATAGAGCTTGAGTTTCTCATCACCTTTGTTGAAGAAGAGCCTTCCTATCAACATTTAGAAAGTTCGATGGAAGGGTTCTCGAATCTTCCGATCCCTAGTAATATCATGACTTATGACTTCCCCATCATCAGTATTGAGGGGCTCAATTCTCCCACAAGGATTGGTGAGGACATTTCTCTCACCAACAAAGGGAAGAACACTCCTATGAGCAAGGCTACAATAATCACTCGCACTTCACTGCATGACTTTTGTCTATCTTTTGTTCAATGGTCACTTATACGCTCCTATTTGGTTTGCAAGTGCTATGTCTCATTCCATTGCCTTTGATCGCTTGAGGGGCTCTTCAACACATTATGGATCAAGTCGCGGTCCAGACTCATGTAGGCATCGAGAGAGAGATGACAACAGGGAAAGAAGCCATTGTTCGAGGGAGTCTTCATCTTCTAAACATAAATCCCAATCTCAATCATCTCATCAGGAAGTTTAGCCTAATTTTTCTGTACATAGCGACGATCATGCTTCTTCACATGCTCCCCAAAATGCTATGCCTCCTAAGCACTATTCGAGTTCATCTGGTTATAGACGGTCCTACAATCGTAGGTCGAGCAAATGCCCAATTGTTACTTCTAATACAGCTCTGGCTACTACGGCTCTCGAGGCCTCTACAGTGAAAAGATTGTCCAAACTTAAGGTTAATTTCCCAAAATTTGCTTTGGTGGGTTGAAGTTTCTGCCTTCTATCCATACAATTCCAGGTAGTGCTAAAGCCAGTTTAGTTATGCGTGTTAATAATGTTTTTGTGCAGCATGAAGCATCCCAGCATTTAGGCAAAAAAATTCTGAGATGTCTATCGGGAGGCAGCATGAAATCGATCGTATTAAGCTAGAGACAACCCATGATTAATATATAATTAAAAATCATAATGATGAGATCTCAAAGTTGACAACAAAGCTAGCCACAGTAGAGAAGAGTGCCGAAGAAACATCCGAGGTGGTTATTCGTCTAGAAACGGCTCACAAAAAGGAGCTGAATGTTGCTCTCAATTTTAGCAGTGTGCTTGCTCTGGAAAAGGATATGTTGCGAGAAGAGAAAAACATTTTGTCCCGTCGCATTGAGGAACTCGAAGAACTCCTTAGGAAAGAGAAGGAAGAAAAACTCAAAGCTCAGGAGGAGTCTCAAAGATATTATGGAGAGGTCGTCGAATCCTGGAGACTGAAAACCAAACTTGATGAGCAACTCGCTCAAATAAAAGTCCTCAAGAAAGAGGCAATGGAAACTTGCAACAATGAGGTTAAAGTGTAGATCGATGCCCAGTCAGAAGATGCCAAAGAAGCTAGTCAGAATGGGTTTAAGGACATGTTCGATCCTTTAATTGTTGAATATAATGCTTAATTCCTAATCCATCATGATTTGAGTTCCCATGGAGAGGACTAACTTGAATCGCTCACTGAGGCTTAGAAATATATTTTTGAAATAAAGAACAAAGTCCTTGGTGAAGCTGATTTGGATGAAGAGGAACTGGTGAGGGAGAATCTTCATGGGGATGAACCTTTAGACCTTGCTACTGCGAGGCTTCAATACTTTAATGTTTTAGAACTCTTTAGCAAAGGAAAAAACATTGCTGAGGTTTCAAAGTCCATTCCTAAAGGTCTCCCTTCACTTCAAACAGCCAGAGCATTAGTTTTACTTGGCCTGGGACAAGATCCGAGCTATGATCCGGACAGACCCAGTTATGAATCAAAGATGCTGGCCCCTATTCTAAAGGGTAGCACTTCGACGACAACTAAAAGTCAGATGGACACATATATCCCACTTTATTCTCCATTATTCAAAAGATTTCATTCCTCATACCTAATAATTATGGGCTTATTTTCTTGTTTCCGTGAATCTTCGGGTCTTTTGGGTCCCATTCAAACTCTGGGAAGCGGTGCCATTGTGGATCAACGATCGACGTTTACGAAAATTTCGATGGCCACCGACATTCCATGGCTCAATGATCACGTTATTGGATTACTTGATAATGAAAAAGTTGACGACCAACCGCTACCAGATGAACTTGAAGACATCGTGATCATTGTAGCCTCCGAACATACCTATAAGCTCAGCCTAAAGGGGCACATCGAGAGAAAGGAGTTATTGAAGAGAAAACGCTAAAGCTGTGCCTGCTGATGTGGACATCGATGATCCAATCTCATCCCACTGCAAGTCGTTCCACCCGGTGGGTCAGTTCCCAAAGAACTCCATCCAACTCTAAAATCTCTCTTGCTAAGTGTGGTAAAGGATCAAGAAGAAGAACAAGCGGAAGCTCGGGTGGTGCCACTTCCAAGAAATCCAAAAAGAGAAAAGGGGCAAAAGAAATAGCCGTTACTTTGGCTTAGTTTGTATATAGCTTGAATACCTGCTTTTCTCCTTTTATTGGCCATGATTATGCTGGCACAGCCCCCGCTTTTGAATAAACTTGTACCATGATTTTCAAGTTTAATGTGCAAACAAAAGTTCTTTATTTTCTACCGAACTCTTATGCAAATTTTATCTAAATAGTCGAGCTATTACTTTTCCATTCAGTGTATTTTTAATTTGTTGCTCCTTAATTCGAACGATCATCTTTAATTTTTACTTAAGGCCTCCATATGATCATGGCCTTATGTTGTATCAAACACTGGGCTTGAGCCATAGTGTTACACAGTTAGATTCAGTGGTTTGAGTGATTATACTCCTGCCACTAATCTCGGGTTAGCCATAGTGTTACACCAGCGGTTTGAGTGACTATACTCCATCCTTGGTGAGTTTCTACTCCTTCTGTAGGTTTTAGGTCGGAGTTTACGGAGTAATGATTGGTCGAACCATAGTCATCTGTTTGTTTATACTCATATCCACACCATGGGGATAAGAATTAGTTGGTGGATGATCGAATCGCATCGATTCGTGTTTATACTCCAGTCCACCCTCTGGGGACTTAGAGTTATTTCGAAAAATAGTAGGACTGAAATTCCTTAATTGATTGATTCCCCCCAAGTCGACGGTTTAACTTAGCGAACGATCGGTTGTATCATGATTGCATTTGATTCATGTCTATCCCATCACTCGTTAGGATTAAATTGGTTATCGAATGGTCGAGTCACATCCATTCCTTATTAGGTATTTCGTCCATTGGGTTGTGAGCGAGAATCATCTAACGAATGATCGAATTATTCTTATTTCTTTAATTCAATCGTGAACTTATGTAATCGGCTAGCTCCAAACTCCAGGAACATGCTCGGACATGTCAATATTAGTTAGTCGGGTATCGTAACTAATATGTAATGCTACAACAATCACATATATAAAGAAAATTTCAAACTTTATTTGTCAAATGGAAAGAAATGACATAATTTGTCTTATTACATATTTGGAAAATCAAATACAAAAGCAAATTCAGAAACTGAATACAACTAAATGAAAGAGAATAAACTAAGTAAAATAGCATTGTAAATGCTCGCTATTCCAAGCTCTTGGGAGTGTGACGCGATCAGTGGTTGCTAGCTTGAAAGTTCCATCTTCAAGCCTCTGTTCAAGGACATATGGTCCTTTCTAAGTAGGACTCATGTTTAACAGGTCAAGAAAAACTCATTTCAAGATGTGATCCTTGATTTCAAAGATTCGAGTTTGGATTATAGTGTTGTAGTATCGGGCGAATTGGTACCGATGTGCAGCTGCCCTCAAATCAGCTTCTTCGTACTTCTCATCTACAAAGTCTAGAGATTTTAAAAGGAGATCATTATTCATTCTGGGATCATAGTAGGTTACTCAATGAGAAGGGACTTGGAGTTCTATAGGAATGACGGCTTCGGAGCCGTAACTAAGGGTGAATGGAGTATGGCCAGTCGCGGACTTGTGGGTGGTTCTGTAAGCCCATAATGTTGTTGGAAGTCCATCCACCCACTTGCCATATATTTTCCAAATGCTTCTTCATAATGGTTGTACATAGCTTCAACTGGTCCATTTGGTTGAGGGTGATCAACTACCGAAAATCTTTTTTCAATATGATGTCGACGATAGAAATCTCTGAATTCAACGTTATCGAATTGGGTCCCATTATCAGTTATAATGGTTCGTGGAAGGCCAAAATGATATATGATTTTCCTAATAATGAATTTGATTACTTCTTTATCGTGATTATGGCTAAAGTTTCCGCTTCAGTCAATTCGGTGAAGCAGTCAACTGCGACGATGGCGTACTTCACACTACCTTTAGATTATCGATAAGGAACCGATAATATCTATATTCTATATGGTAAATAGACATGGATTGACCACTTGTGTGGTTTCCGTAGATAGGGCTCTCGAACGTTTGCATACATTTGACACTTGTCACATCGCTTAGCGTAATCAGTACCATCTTGATTGATAGTTGGCCAATAATACCCATTGTGAAGTATTTTCTTTGCTAAGGTTTGCTCCTTAGTGCGACCACCAAATTCCTTTTCGCAAACATCCTTTACGACTCATTTTATTTCACCATGAGCGATACACCTAAGCAGGGTAATGAAAAACCCTTTCTATACATGACTCCTTCCCGAATGATATACCGTGAAGCTTTGTTGAGGACTTGTCGCCTTTCATTCCTCCATTTGGTAAGGAATCCTTGTAGCAAATAATCATTAATCGGAGTCATCCATGGCTCCTTCTCAAGCTCTGTTTCTAGTACCCACTCGATTTCTATCTGGTTTATGCTCGAAGCGTCTAGTACTTCGATCGAGACTAAGCCCATTTGTTGTGCATCCCCATTGCTAGTAAACTTTACCAATGAGTTGGCCTCTTTGTTTTGATCTTGGGGAATGTGCGTGATGTCATAATACTCAAAACCAGCCAATAGCTCTTGGACTTGGATAAGGCATAGAAGAATCATTGTCCTTTAGCTTGGCAATCTTCCCTGACTTGGTATACTACCAACTGTGAATCACAAAAGATTTCAAGAGATTTTATCCCTAGTTCTCTGGCAAGTTTGAGTCCAACAATTAGAGCTTCATACTCAACTTCCTTGTTTGTTGCAAGGAAGTTAAGCTTTAAAGCGTAGCAAATTGAGCAATCCACTTGAGCTACTAATACGATTCTGGCTCTAGAACAATGATCATTGGATGCTCCATCATATACATTTTCCACCGAATGGTAGGGGCTCCACCGCCTTTTTGGAGATTATCGTGTGTAGTGAATTCTGCTATTATGTCCACCAGTGCCTTTCCCTGGGTGGCTCTTCGAGGGAGAGAAGTGACGTTAAATTTTCTCAATTTGATGTTCCACTTGAGTAACCTTCTAGACATCCTTGGTCACCGTAGGACCTTTCATAACGGCTGATCGGTGTGAACATTGATGGGATGAGCCTAAAAATAAGAGTGGAGCTTTCATGAAGAAATCAGTAAGTAGTATGCTAATTTTTCCATCTTTGTGCAGTACCTTTCAGCTCCTATTAATCTCTTGCTAACATACTAGACCAGTCTCTAGATCAGATTCTCCTTGCAAAGTAGTGTTGCACTTATAGCGTGTACCGACATGGCTAAGTAGATATAAAAGTCTTCATGATCCACCGACTTTGATAAGATGAGAGGCCTCTCTAAATGGTTCACCAAAGCTTGGAATGTGTCTTTATTATCCTATGTGTGACGACCCTGAATTTCAGTAAATTAATTTTGAAATATTTATTTGGTTTTAAATATTTAATTATTAGTTTAATAAGTCAAATCACTTAAATTTCAAATATAGGAATTTATTTAAATAATAAATTTAAATAACTAGAATATTTAAATAACTTAACCTTGTAATTGAAATGAATGAAAATGATTTCGGAAGTTGATTTATGTTCTATTTGGATAAGAATGAAGATTATAAACTTTTGAATTTGAATTTAAATTTAAAAGAGATTAAGCTTGTTTTATAATAATTCATTTTAATCGACATGTGAAAATAGCCTTCCAATGCACTGTCTTGGATTTTGACGAAACTAGTTTCATTGGATCCGTAATAGTGAGTTGCATGCCTTCGAATTTCGCGGCAATTGGACGTATCATGTGGTCTTGCGAGTTTGAAATGCAAATAAATTAATTTCAGGAATTTATATAATATAATTGGGTTTGAAAATCTATCTTCTTTATATGGTAGAATTTGGTCTCGAGACCAGTTGTATTATGTTTGGAATATGTGTATTTAGTTTAGAAATCTAGTCGCACATGTCAATTAGATTTTGGGATTTTTTCTGTGTTTAGTGCTGAATATTTTAATAAAAAATATATACACCCTATATTTTAATGCCATGCCCTTTCATTCATGCCCATACCTTCCTTGCTTCAGCCACACCTCTTCTCTTTTTAAATACTACCCTCCTTTTCTACTTAGCTTTTTCCAGAGAATAAAAAAATCGAAAAACAAACTTCACCAATTCGAACAGCCATAGTTCGATGGGACTATTAGAGGAGAAATGGGGCGAAGCCTTTAACCAATGCATGACCGTGGTGACGTAGTAAAGCTATTCAACCGTGGAGATGGGAAACGATAGTCAGAGGTGACCAAAATTTGCCTCCGTTTGTAGGCAACTCGTGGTTCGGTTTTGGTCAATTTCTGGTGATAAGCGAAGCATTGGACGATAAGGTCAGTGCCGTTGAGTCGCTGGTGATGGGGGCAATCGGTAGTGAGCTCATGGCGACACAGTGTGGTCAGTGGTGGCTACAATATCGAACTGAACTACATTTGATTTTTTGGGTCGTTTGGGCGATTGGGTTGATGAGGCTGGTGGCAGAGGGAATGTTGGAGTCTTGGGCACCTTTAGGGATGGTCATGGCAATGCCTGGTGGCCCATGGTGGCAGAGGAAGATATCGAACCATGGTCTATTTTTAAACATGAACGAGAGGGATTAAGATTAGGGGGCCGTTACTTATTTTTTCGGTTGGTTTGGATTTATTCCCACCCCTAGAGCAGATGACCCTTTTATATATACCCACCTAGTAGCCGATGTCCTATATTATATTATTATATACTGTTTGTGATAGAGGGGACAGGTTGGAGGGATCCAATAGGATGCCTCACCATTGTTGAATTATTTTCAATAATATTATAGTTATATGAATAATTGAATATCAAACCCGATTGTTTGACACTATTGTTTATGACATTGTATATGATCAACTTAAACCCTGATAGAAAATCAATAGCAATATTGTTTAAGCCTTTGGTAATTATTGGCCTCAAATTAGTATTTTGAAAATACTATAAGTCGTCATTTGGTTTAAATTGGGTTTTGTATTTAATAATGTTTTAAAAGTTATTTATTTATATTAATATTATTTTAAAGTTATTTATTTATATTCAATATTGTTTTAATTTATTTATATTTAGTATTGTTAAAGGATTATTTATTTATATAGAATGTTATTTTAAAATTATTTATCAATATTTTACAATTTTGAAGATTAATTATTTAAGTAATTAATATGGTTTGAAATTATTAATAATGATGTATTGTTAGTATTTTAAAATTTAATCATTATTATTTTAATAAGGTTGAAAATTAATCATTAATGTTTTATTAATAATGTCTTTGAAATTATTAATTATTATTTTAAGATGTTTTTAGGTCAATAGTTATTATTTATTTATTTATAAGGTTTATTATTAATAACTATTATCATATAATAATGTTTGAATTTAATGATTATTATTTATTTGAAATGTTCAGGGTTTATAAATAGAGTTTTATAAACAGATTTGGGTTTTTAAAGAGAAGTTTATGGAATGATTTGTAGACCTAAAGAGAGATTATTTATAAGGTAAAAAGGATTTTATAATTGATTTTAGATGCTCGTATAGGAATTTTAGAAATGGTTTATAGTTCTATAAAAGGAGTTTTGTAATTAGTTTTATGGGTATAAAAGGGTTTATTAATGATTTGAGAAGTGATTTATAGACGCTTATAAAAGGTTTTCTAAGATTTATAAAATCGTTATACATGGGTTTAGAAATTTATAAAAGAGTTTTATATATAGTTTTAGAATTGTGTAAAAAGGTATCTTCCTCCGTTTTATGAATACACTTATACCGTAAAGATAAGTACATGGATATTTTCCAAGTATTAAAAATATAGGGATTTGTGTGTATATCTTGTTAAGGTAATTTTATATAAGTAATCTATAATGTGATTTTAATTAATGAAAAGATTAATTGAGGAGGCTAGTGGTTACTTGTGAGCTTAACCAATGTTATTTTGCTTTTTGAAATAAATCCCCGGTTTGGATGTGTGTATGTAGATAGTTAAATAACCCACTATCAAATATTAACAAAATGTAGCTTTGGAAATATCCAGGAGAAACACGTCAGTTATATGGTACAATCATCTCCGATGGTGTTGTACTATTATCCCGCCTTTCGGCAAGGCCAAGATATTAAGGAGTTGGCTGAAGATCAATGACCACTCATCTTGAATGTCGAGTAAGCACAGGTTCACTATGGATGTCGATTAATTTTGTCCGAGTTCATATCAAGCTATAATTGACAAGACATGACAAGCAAATCTATGAAAGCCAGCGTTTCAAATTTTTAGTCAATCCGAGTTCATATGCACAAGATATAATCGATGCAAGTCAAGGAGGCCAACTCATTCGTACCCATCATTTCGTATCGATCGAGTCGCAACCCATCACTTCGCATTGGTCAACTTCTACCCCTCAAGCAGTCGTTTGTTCATATCCATTGATCTTCGACCCCCATTTTGTATCCATCCAACATTAGATCCACCGAAGACTGTCTTCTTCGAATCGATCGGAAGACGGGCCCACTTCGAATCGATAGGCTATCGTTCATTCGGTATCCATTGATTGTAGTACAAGTGTCTTGTTCGTGTCGACCAAACATATTGCATACTTCGTATCGATCAACCACGGATCGATACGAAATAGACACTTCCCATCGATACGAACAGAACCGAACAATTGATCGATATGAATAATGCAATACAAACGATACGAACAGAACCAGACAATCGATCAATACGAATTATGCAATGCGATCGATACGAACAAAGCAAGAATGATCGATACAAATAAGGAACATGCGTAAGGAAGACTCGGTCGTTTTGCATAAAATATGGATCGATCAGAGGAGTTAGCACCACGTCAATTTGCAGGCACGTGCCCAGGAGCGATTCGAACCGATCGATATGAAGGCATCGATTCGAACGTGACAGCCCATGTAAAACCCAAGTTTGCATCGATCATAACTCACAATCTACAAGTCTAAATGCTATGAAATTTTCACAGGAGCTTACATACAACCTAAAGAATGTTCCTACCAAGTTTCGACTCGATTGGGTCGAATCCTGATCGATATGAAATTCATTCGTATCGACTATGTATCGAGTCAAAATCGCCTGGGATCGATTGCGTGGGCCCACTCACGTGCCAGAAGAGGTCTCCCAAGATCTGAGTGAGATATCCGCATACTACGCCTATAAATAGCACCCTAGAACCTACAAAAGAGGGATCTTTTGGCTCTTGACGTCCAGACTCTGCCGAAACCATTTTTGTACTCCAAAGCTGTTGTTGTACTCAAATTTCATCAATGTAATCTGCTGTAATCAGCTGTAACCAGCAATTGAATATGAATAAAGTCATCAACTTCATAGTGGACTTGGGCCATACGTCGAACCACTCTAAATTATTGTGTTTCTGCGTGCTTTCATATTTGTTTTTGAAGTGTTTGTTAGATAATCCACCTTTTACATTTCTTTTCTTCATTTTTCTCTCTTTAAATACTTCCGAAGAGTGTTATGCCCAATATTGGTACACACTTTTTTCTTTCACTGAGAGAGCATAGTATTTCTCTTGCTCTTTGGATCTGCTATCGATACCGGATTGCACAAATCCAAGAAAAAGACCCAAATCTCAAGTTTAGAATCCTTCCAACCTATTCAGATTTGCATTAAATCTAGGAATGAACTTCATCATCTACTATGGTTAACATAAAGACCGCCTCCATAGTCGCAGATCAAGAAGCACGGGACAGACAAAATCCCGTACAACTGCCTCCATCCAACCAGAATGCTGTCGGACTGTCAGATCCGTCAGGCCCCGTCACCCGACAAGAGTTTCAAATGCTTATGCAAGAACTAACTCAGAGTCGTCAGCAACTTACTGAACAGCTATGTGCGAATGCAGTGTTGACTAATCAGCTAAACCGCCAACGGCGTAGGAGATCCAGGAGGGATCGAGCCTCCTACTCATCCACCGAAAGTTCAGCCTCATTTGACTACCATTGCAAATCTACATGCCCACGACTGGACGTAAGCTACACCCAAGCCACCATACATCAACCCACTATGAACGTTGGACAACTGAGAATTGGCTCATCGACCAGCTACCAGACTAGACCCTCCTCCCGGGGAGGTACTATTCCTCACTACACCACAGACAACTGCGCTACCACCACCGCTGTTGAACCAGGGGTTGATGTCTGAAATCAGCCAGATCTGAACCATCGTCAGCATGGACATGCTCCCAAAAACCAATGTCCTCGAAGACTTGGAACCAAGGAAGCGAGACATGGACCATCGACAGCGTCCGGTCCAGCCTCGCATTATGGAACCCAACCACACCTTGGCTCAACGTGCGTAGAATGTCTAGATGCCGGATATACCAATTACGATTCGTCAGATGATCCTGAGTGTCAGGGTCTCACTAATGATGACTAGGGAATATCCTAGAGTCATACCCCTCTCACTTATGACATATTATATGCGGAACTCCCTCGGCGATTTAGAATGCCAGCTTTACCAGTCTATGAAGGAAGTTCTGATCCAAACCAAGACATTATGAAGTACGAGTGGTTGATGAATGCTGCACGGGCCGACGATGCAGTTAAATGTCAAAGCTTCCCAATCTCATTGGGGGACATAGCTACTATGTGGTTCACTCGTTTGCCACCTCGATCTATTTCTTGTTTTGATCAATTGGAAACCAAGTTCGTTGAGCAATTTTGGATGCATGTCGCAAGGCCAAAGGATGTTAATACTCCATCTAGTGACACTCAAGCTCCTGGAGAGACACTCAGATACTATTTAGAGAGATTTCATGCTGCGTGTGTAGAGATAAGCAATCCAAATGACAACTCTACCGTGATGGAATTAACTAAGGGAATTGGTCCTGATTTCGAGTTTGGAAATTGGTTGGCTAGAAATCCTCCCACGTCATAGGATCGTTTTTATTCCAAAGCAGCCAAATTTTTGAGAAGGGAGGATGCAAAACAGTCTAGGAAGAAGGATGATGTGGGGCCTAGAGGTAAAGGAATTCATAGTAATGTTGCAGTCAAGCAGTCCGAGGAGAGTTCCGGAAAAGTTCATTTAAACATTCAAAACAAGCAAACTTAGTAGAAAAACAATGGGAATCAGAATAGAAAGTGAGATCGAAACCGTCTCCCATTACGTAGAGCTCCTATGTTTTGACAATTACACTCCTCTAAATACGTTGCTGAAGAATGTATATCTAAAAACCTGCAATACTATCCAGTATAAGAAGCCTTCTCCGAAGCCGTCATTGGAGAGGCAGATCCAAACAGGAAAATTTTGTAGGTTTCACAAGAGTAATAGCCACAATATGAATGAGTGTCTCCATTTGCAAGGTCTCATTGAGAAGCTGATTAGAGAAAGGAAGTTGGAACAGTTTGTGCGGGCGTTGTAGTTTGGAGGTGCGGGCCCATCGAATCAGAATAATATACCCAGTCAGGTAAGACAGGAGGAACCTACTCGTACCAGTGGGAGGTTGGTGATAAATAAAATGAGTGGTGGTCCTCATCCACCAGACCGAAGCTGGAGGGAAATGAAGTCGTATGCCAGCTCCATTAGGCATGCGGACTTCGAATGCTGTAGTAGTTGTGATGATGGGGCTCCGGCTAAGCAACAGAAGACGATGACTGACGACATTGTGTTTCGAAATAGAGACACTGATAAGGTCGAAGCCCCACCTATCGATCCACTTGTCAACCAGCTCAGGTAGGTCCTTCTTGGATGAAGATGATCTTGGTTGATAGCGGAAGCTCTGTAAATATTTTGTTTAAACGGGCATATGATCAAATGAAAATGGAAGCTAAAGACTTGAAGCCTTGTTAATCTCGCATTTGTGGCTTCAATAGGAGTGCTACATTTGGAGTAGTGGAACTACTAGTGTAATTGGGAGTTGGAGAATGCTGGAGAGTCCGGATACTGCTGTTTGTTGTGTTGGACATAGAATCCCCTTATAATGCCTTCTTGGGCCGACTGGCCCTTGCTGAATTCAAGGCAGCCGTGGCCCCATGGTGCTTGACTCTGAAATTCCCCATCGATCATGGGGTTGGAGTCATTCAATGAGATCAAGATGCTGGATGAGCCTGTTATGTTGCTGAGCTGCTCATGGAACAACAAAAGGAGAAAGGGAAAGGCATAGAGGAATCTCTCTGTGTCCGTCTTGTTGACAATTGAAATTGGCGCCTAGGCCCAGGCCCGGGCACCCCAACCAATTCTAGAGGGATCTTGACCGGAGAGGCACTGAAAGTGAAGATGAAACTAAAGACAGTTAAGCTTCCCAGCCGAGCTGACAACCGATGTCCTAATCGACGATGATGACGATTCAAAGATGATAAAGATTGGACCTCAGTTAAGCTAATAGACACAGAAGGAATGGTTTGAATTTCTCCAGGCGAACCTCGACGTATTCGCATGAATGCATTCCGACATGTGTGGGATCTCACCGGACATCGCGAGCCACGCTCTGAATATTGACATGCGGTATATCCCGATCAAATAGAAAAGGTGTGGTATAGATCCAGAGAGATCTTCTGCCCTTAAAGAAGAGGTCGATAAGTTGAAATCGATTGGGTTCATCCGAGATGCCTTATACTCGGAGTGGGTATCTAATCCCGCACTTGTTCGAAAGCCAAATGGGAAACGGAAAACGTGTGTTGATTAATCGATCTAAATAAAGCTTGCCCGAAAGATATTTTTCCACTTCCCTAAATTGATCAGCTCGTAGAATCAACGGCTGGGCACGAGTCATTTTCTTTTATGAATGCTTATTCCGGTTACAACCAGATACCCATGCACTTACCCAACCATGAACGTGCCAGCTTTGTAACCGATCTGGGACTCTACTGCTACAGAGTCATACCTTTCGGACTCAAGAACGCTGGGGCAACATACCAATGACTAGTCAATTGAATGTTTGCAAACCAGATCGAAAAGACCATGGAAGTATATGTAGACAACATGCTGGTAAGTCACGATTCTCCACTGATCATATTAAAGACTTGGAATCAGTATTTAGCATCCTTCGAGAATACGGGATGAAGCTCAGTCCACTGAAATGTCACTTTAGGTTCGCTTCTGAAAAATTCCTTGGGTTTATGTAACAACCCGCATATTTAACGATTTTATATTTAAATGTTTGATTTAAATATAGTGTCGTTATTCGGATTTTGGGGTCCGAAATGTTACTTTCTGCAAATGGCCGAATTGGAGCTCGAAACCATTTCCATTGAGTCCAAAATGGCGTTTGCGATCTTTTTGAGTATAATCTTTGATATGTTTGGAGTTTGTGAAATTTTGGCTACTTTTCCTATTGGGTTTGGGATTGGGTTCAGCCCACTAGCTCACTTAACCCCTAGCTCAACCCTTCTCTTCATTTCATTTTATTCCTCAAACTAAAAACTGAAATGGGGGAAAGGAAAGAGAAATAGAAATTAGCAAGCCCTAGTTTCTCCTTTGTAACTTGATTCTTGCTCCAAAATCAAAGAGAATCCATTGGTAAGTTCATCTCCACCTTCTCCATCTTTTCTCCTCTTCAATTTCAGTAATTTCCTAACCCTAACTTAGGAAATACTTGCTTTTGATTCTAGATTGAAGCTTGTAGTGTTGAAGTGGAGTGTAGTTGGTTGATCCCTTGCAATTGTGCTTCTTCATCTTCTTTGTTTTGTGTAAAAAGGTGAGTTTTGAACTCACATCCACTTCTCTTGATTTCATTGATGTTAGGTATGAATTCCTAACACCTTGTTCATATGCACTTGCAATTGGTTTGGGTTGAATCGGGGAATATTCCAATTTTTAGTGTTTTGGGTTCAAATCTTTGAAATCCTAACTTTGATGTTTTAATCATGTTTTGGTGATGCATCGAGGAACATATAGGGCCGGGTTGTCGATTGGCATAAGCCCTTAGAGCCAATGTTCGTTCGATTGCATTTTGGGAGAGTTTGCTCTTCATTTGAATAAGGCTGAAAAACAGCCCAGGCATGATTCAGTCGACTGAAAACTCTGTTCAGTCGACTGAACCTGAAACCCGAGAGTTTCCAGGCATGATTCAGTCGACTGAAAAACTCTGCACAGTCGACTGAACCTGGAAACAGAAAGTTTCCTGAACCTGGAAAATTTTCCAGGTATAGGGTCAGTCGACTGAAAACTCTGTTCAGTCGACTGAACCTGCTGTTTCAGCCCACTTTGCCTTTTGGGATTGAATTTTCAATTTGAATTGATTGATGATGATCCTATGTATGATTATCAATTGTTTTGACTTTGATGGTTCCTTTTAATTTTAATCCACGGGTTTTTATAAAATAATCTCTCGAATCGCATTTAAAAGTTCGTTTCTCTAAATTATAAATTCTATTTAAAGCACACACACTTTCGCACTTCGAATGAAGTGGAAGGGTGATTAAATGGTTGGGCAAAACACGGACCATGAATCTGTGCGTTTATCTTTCCGATTAATCCTCGACCTATTCGATTGATTGTTTTGACCTTCGGGTTTGGTTTATCGATGATATGAGGTAAACTTTGTAGTGCTTTGAGTGTGAAAGGGACTGACGGATAGTAAACCGTTTAGTGCGAACGAGTGGTTATGGGACATACGTTAACACTTTTCGGATTCCTTTTCGAGAGTTGTGACACATTCCGCCAGTTAGTGGTGTCCAGTACTGGGTCTTCGACCTTCACCACTACGGTTTGTTGCCTCTGGGATAGTGTCTTCGGACTGTCTCCCTAGGTTTGTTGCCTTCGGGTATGTTGCCTTCAGGTGTGTGCCTTCGGGTTTGTTGCCCTATATAGTTTCGCTCTGATGTTGGCCTTATGTGCCGCATGGGTGATACTTGGGTTTGGAGTCTTCGGGCTCATGGATCCTTGTTTGTACAGTACTGAGCTCGAGCAAATTTTATGATGTTTCATTGATATGTATATTCCCTTGGTATCGCCCTTCGGTATTGGTCTTTTTGAGCCGCATGGAGTATAGCGTTTACCTTGTGGAACTTGTATACCTTATTGGTATTTGTTGTTTGCCTATTGGCTTGTTTTGGGATATTTGTATCCTTTGTTTCTATATGTTGCCGATGATATGAGGCTTGTTCTATATGATTCATCTCTTGTTGATGATTGTGCTATCTCCCCTAGAGATATTTATTATACTGTATGACCTTGCAGGTTTATTAGTGTTCAGTTTATCTAACTGATTTGTTATCTAGACTGACCCGTGTATTTTATACTCGGGTCAGACCGAGATGTTTCAGGTTAGGTGCTTTTGGGGACTTAGCCTATTTTGCTTCCGCATGGACTATTCGCTAGCTTCATTTTGTTATAGCGTCTTTTGTAGTCCTTATCTGTTATAACTCTGATTTATACTCTTTCGTCTCGTCTGTATATGGTGGTCTCCTGTACCACTTGACATGTATTATTTTGTATACTCTGTGGTGTATCTGTGTATGTGTATATTATGATCGACTGTTCTGTGATGTATATTACATTTGAGTTGTTATATTTTCTTCTGATAGATCCTATAGCCATTGTAGTTTTGCTTTAAATATTTATTTAATAGGTCGAATTTTAATGTGTTTCTACTTTTCGATATATTTAGTGAATAGTTAAGGTAAGATTGCACATGGTCGCTTCCATTATACTCTATTGTCCGCGTTAGCCGACAGTATTATCTATGTAATACCCTTTGTTAACGAGGCTCTCGGAGTGTGGCGTCACAGTTTATCATCAACGCTCAAGGAATAAAAGCAAATCCCGTAAAGATCTGGACAATCAGAAATCTTGAGACTCCAAGAACCATAAAGCAAGTCCAGAGCCTCAATGAGAAGGTAGCAGCATTGAACAAGTTCATTTCAAAGTCCACCGACAAATGCATTCCTTTCTTTGATTTGATTCGAAAAGGGAAATTGTATTTTGAATGGACCACGGAATGCGAGGGCGCATTCCGAGCACTAAATCAACATCTCTCCACACCGCCGATTTTGTCAAAGCCTGTCGATCATGGGCAATTGTACCTTTACTTGGCGGTATCATAAAATGCAATCAGTGCTGCCTTAGTTCGAGAGGAAGACCGAGTGCAGAAACCGGTCTACTATGTTAGTAAACGACTAACCAGAGCCGAGAAAATTATCCGAAGCTAGAGAAGTTAGCTTATTGTCTCATTATTGCCTCAAGGAAGCTCCGTCCATATTTCGAAGCTCAACCTATCACTGTTTACACCGATCAGCCGTTACGACCGGTCCTTACGCGGCCTGAGACGTTTGGTAGGTTACTCAATCGAACATTGAACTGATCCAGTTTGATATTACTTACACTCCAAGGCGAGCTATTCGAGGACAAGTCCTAGCGGATTTCATAGCCGAATTTACCATCCCAGCGGACTTGCTCGAAACCAGTGAATCTCTTGAGTATATCTAGAAGCTGCATACCGATGGTAAATCAAACGACCGGTGCTCGGGTGCTGGAGTAGTACTTGAAACCCCCGAAGGTCGATCCATATGTTATGCCCTAAAGTTTGATTTTCGTATGGCCAATAATGAAGCTGAATATGAATCCCTTCTTGTCGGATTGAAACTTGTCCGAGATTTGAGAATTATTGATGTGGAAATTTATTGTGATTCACAGTTAAATTTATGTCAAGTTCAGGGTGAATATCAAGCAAAGGATCGAAGACTAGCCGCTTATCTAGCCCGAGTCTAGGAGATACTTAATCAGTTTGATTACTATGCCATCTTTTACATACCCCATGAGTGCAATCAAAAGGCTGATTCATTGGCAAAGTTAGCAAGTATGGATGAAGCATAACAAATGGGACTCGTTCCTATGGAGACGTTATCTTCCCCAAGCATTGATCAGATGGAGACAGACTATGCATTTGAAATCACTCCCTATAAGGAGTCGTGGATGACTCCATTCCGAGATTACCTCGAGCATGGAACACTGCCTGAGCGCAGGAGTGAGAAGAGACAGATTCTTCGTAAAGCTTCATGGTCCACCACTCAGAATGGAATCATGTATAGAAGAGGGTATTCTATTCCTCTACTCTGATGTATCACCCACGATGAAATTAAGCGAGTGTTATATGATGTACACGAAGAAGAATGTGGCGATCATGCCGGGGGGCAAGCTCTCGCTAAGAAAGTACTTCGAAACGGGTACTATTAGCCAACTGTAAACCGCGATGTAGCAAATTACGTCAGGAAATGTGATAAATGTCAAAAGCATGCTCGAATTCCTAGAGCCTCACCTACTGAGATAACCCAAATGGTCAGTCCATGGCCGTTTGCAGTATGGGGCATCGATATCATTGGCTCTCTACCACTGGCCAAAGGCGGTGCAAAATACGCCATCGTCGCAGTTGATTACTTTACCAAATGGGCCAAAGCCGAACCTCTTGCTACAATCACGATAAAGAAGGTGATCAACTTTGTAGTTCGCAACATTATCGATCGATTTGGTCTCCCACATACCATCATCACTGAAAACGGGACCCAGTTTGACAGTGTTGAATTCAAGGATTTCTGCCAACGATTTCACATCCAAAAGAAATTCTCTGCAGTTGCATACCCTCAAGCGAATGGCCAAGTTGAAGCTGTTAATTAGATTATCAAGTCTATTCTGAAGTAGCCACTCGAAAAGGCCGGGGGCAAGTGGGTTGGTGAACTTCCTATGGCTTTATGGGCCTCCGAACAACCCTCAAGTCCGCGACCGAACACACAACATTCTCTCTATCCTATGGTTCAGAAGCCATTATTCCAGTCGAGATGGAAGTACCTTCTCATCATATGACTTATTATGATCCAAAGACAAATGCCATACTGCTTGCCGAATCCTTGGATTTGTTGGATGAGAATCGCAAAGAGGCTGATCTTAGGGCAGCTGCATAGCAAAGTCCAGTCGCCCGATTATATAATGCCAAGGTCCGACCTCGAACCTTTGAACTCGGCAATCTCGTCCTCAAAAGAATCTATCCGGTCCCTTCACACATGAAACCAACGTGGGAAGGACCGTATGTGATTGAACGAAAGCTCGGAGATGGCACATTCAAGTTATCGACTGTTGACAGTCTTACTTTGCCGAGATCCTGGAACAGCGAGAGTCTCCGTTGCTACTACACATGATAGGCTCTATTTATTTTAGTCTATTTTTCATCTGCAATTTGTTTCTGCATTTCAAAATTTGAATTTGTAATAAGGCAACTGACTTTGCCATATTTTCTTATTTCAGCGATAAAATGCCATCTCTTCGAGCTAAAACTGTGATTTATCGAATGTGACATACAACCATCACGACGCACAAAGAGCTAAGTTCCATCATACAGTGGAATTTATTCAAATAGGGAGTGACTGTGATACGACCGGTCACTCACTAAGTAAAACTCGAGCTCGGGGGAAAGCCACTACACTAAGGCCAAAAAAGGATTGATACACGACAATCCTTTAACTAATTCTAGTCTTCCAGAGTTCGAGCTGGAGTACAAACTTATAAATGCGATTTTGAAGAAGGTGGATCCGTCAACCTAACGACTTCGACCATATCCTAACCAAGTCCAAGAGGATGGATCCGTCCATCTAACGATCTCACTTGTTAACTTAGGGTGGATGTGAATCGTGTTAGTCCTTGAGAAGGATGGTTTTGATGACAACAACCTTAGGATTTATTATAAAATATAAATACTAACATTATAGTTTAGATATATATATGTATATGCAGGATATAAACATGTAGGTACCGAGAATGAAGACTGTACATTATAGAGATACAAGATTGATGAATTTAAAGATCGAAGATTTCAAGATTAAAGACTCATGAGTATCAGGATATCAAAAGTTCAAGATTTCAAGAGTAAAAGATAGGTATTGATACGGGTCTTTTCCACAGAAAAAGGGAATCTAGAATTATGTTAAAACTTCTCGAAATCACTTACATCTTTATTTGAAATTTATTCGTGGAATGAAATCCACTTCGAGCCTGTTAAAGGGATGGAACCCATGACAATGTCTAGTGGAACATATAGTGGTCCTATTTTGATATCCAACTAATCTTATAAAAATGTTTTTCAAAAACATATCTCTTATTTTTAAAAATGTTTTCAAAACTTTCTTTTCAAAAAGACATCTCTCTTGGTTTTGAGTAGCCTTAAAACTATTTTTATCACTTTTAATATTTTGATTTAAAAATTGTCCTTGATTTTAAACCATCTCTTGTTTTAAATATTTAGCTTTAAAAATATTTATATACTTATATTTTAAATCACTTTGTAGATTAAAATTATATATATATATATAAATATTTAAAAATTACTTTCTAAACTCTTTTATGAGTTTAAATTATATTCAAATATATTTACAAAGTTTAGATTTTTTTTTGACAAATTATAGAAATCAATTTTAAAAAGAAAATCAAAACATCAAATTTGCCTTGAGCACGTCGACATACCCCTACCCCCCATGTCGACATGGTTCCGTTATTTTCAAATTTCAATTTTCAAAAAAAGTGTCCATTCGTCGTATCCTTTCACGAATAGATACGGCTATTGATCTCTATAAATACCAGTAAGTTATAAACGACTTTTTACCAGATTTTAATTCATTTCCTCTCCTCTTCATCTTCCACATTTATTCTAAAGATTCCCAAAACATACTCTAATGAAATACCAAGTGAAGTGAACTTGATTATCTCTTGTTTGATTCTCTGCCACTCTCTCTATAAGATCTCAGTGCTATTCAGAGTTATAGGATTATTTGTAAATCAAACTGTTGAGTAAATGGTGTGGTTAAGCCTTGAAATCAATTGGGTATGATTATTGCTCGGAAATCAATTAGGTGATCTTGTGGCCTGGTAAATCAAGAGAGTTTTCCCCAAATTCGAACACATGAGGGTGTACCTCGTGGCCTTGAAATTGAGGGTATAATTTGGCAGATTAATTTGAAAAAAAATCCGCACAATTGTGTGAGACTGGATGTAGGGTAACTCCGAACTAATATAAAATCCTGGTATGTTCTTTCCTTTACTGCTTTTATTTATTATTTAAATCTATGTCTGATTCTGTGATTATATCTGCGTCTGTTATTGAATTTATTGGTGATAAAACTACTGAAGTTATAAAAAGATTGAGTAAATACACAAACACAATTCACCCCCCTCTAGTGTTATTCTAGCGTTAAGATCCTTAATCCTCATTTCAAACATTTGGTATCAGAGCAAGGTTTTCAAAACTTTCATAATCTGAATTTTGAAATTTTTTAAAATGGCAATTTTTTTTGATAAAATTATTAACACTATTTTCATATGAATATGTCACAGAATCATCATGATATTTTTGTTTAAAACTGTATTTTGTTATTTTGAAAATTCATTTGATTCTTTAAAAAGTTATTTTGTTTTGTAGGAGAAAAGTTATGTCTAATAATTGTTGGTTAAATGATACCAGATAATCATTCATTTGTCAAGAAGAATAAAAGGATATATAATGACAATCGACAATCAAATGGATACCAAATCAATATAAAATTTTTGGTTCTCATCTGCAACTTGACTTGACACTGTAGTTCTCTCCATCTGCTTCGCAATTCCACTGGTTTCATGCGAATCTGTCAAGAAATGACCAAGTAATGGTCAAATGAAGTTTTGATGAACAAAGAGAAAAAGAAAGCAAAACTGTCAATGGAATTCTTCAAATTGCATCCAAAGATTTAAGTATTTTGTCCCAAATCCTTTTCCAAATTGTAGTCCTTATTCCCATGGTCATTTTGATGAGTGGATCATCAAATTTCGATCAAAATTGAGTGAGATATGACAATTTGAAGTTGACTATCCAAAACTGAAAACTGTGTAGGAAATTTTCTACATTTCTCCTCCTGTTTGGCCTGTTGCACCACAATACCAACCAAATTCGTCACCAAACTATTACTAAATCGTATTTCTTGCCTTCCTCTTCGATTTGTCACTGGTTTCATCCGATTCCGTTAAGAAATGATGGAGATATGCCTTCTAAAAGTTTGATAGTAAATTGAAAAACGGGAAGAGGAAGAAGAAGAGAAATTTTTATGAAAAGTGGTAACTGTTGGTCTTATTTATAGTGGTTGAAGTGTCCATTCATTCAAAATTCAAAATCAAAGTTTTGGTGCCAAGTTGGTCGATCTACTAAATCATCTGTATCTTTCTCATACGGTCTTCAAATTCAGCAAATGAATATACTACGCTGATTAGAAAAACGAGCCCATCAGAATAGAACAGATCTTGTCGTTAAATTCTGAAAGATATAAATGTGTGGTCCATGAAAATGGAAGAACGACAGAGTTAGAAAGATGGAGGAGTGCAAAAAGTGGTAGCTTTACTATTGTCTCATCTTTATTGTTGCATTTAGGAATATATACTTATGCATTTAGGAATATACACTTATGCATTTAGTTACGTATAGAAATTCATCTCTTTTATAAGTTTTGATATTTTGGTCCATATATCGATATACTATTGTATACTTATTTTTTTGAGTCTTTTAAAATGTGTTCCTTTCAAATAAAATCTTACTACTAATTTTTTACAACTATACTAAGTAGAAAAACATACCTTCATTCATGATTTCAACCTTTCTAATGTTATTTTTACTTCTCATACTCTTTTTCTTTTAAGATACTAATTTTATATCTTTAAGAAATTAATAGAATTACTTTAGAATGTTAGAATAAGGCTCTATTTATAGATTTCTTCAATTAATAAGATTCTGCCACATCACATGACACTTGACATATAAATAGATAGTGACATACATTTACATGCATAATGTCGTGTGCCTTTATACATGTTTTATCATTATTTATATATATTTTTAAGTACTTAATTATATTAAATGCTATAAAAAATTGGGTAAAAAAATCAATTATTTACATGTCAATATCTAGTCGTAAAATTAGTGCAAAATCATGTTAAAATTAGGCACAGAACAATAGATAGTATATCTGAAATGCTATCTTTTCTTCTGGAACATTTCTTAAGTGCTTAAAATTTGTTTTTATAGCATCTATGTGCTTTGAAACACTGTAATGTTTTCGAAACTTCTCACAGCATTGGTAAATGCTGCAGTTTTTGTTTATAATGTTTTGAATATATTTTACTGCAAAAACTTTTTACGGTATTCTATAAATGTTGTCTTTTCTATTTGAAACTTTAAACTATGTAAAACTAATATTTAAATTAAGTATTTTTCTCTACTCTTTTTAGAAGTTATTTTCTAACTTATATTAGAATATTTTAAAATTAATGTTTAGATAATTTTTAGTAATTAATTAAAATTTTGAAATGAAAGAGGCCTTAATATAACACATGTTTATTTTAGTTTTTCAATCTTTGTTATTTTATTGAATATTTCATTATGATATTTTAAGGGTGTTTAAACATGTTTCATAATATTTTAATCAATAGTAATTTAATATATAAGTTTTAACTAGTAAGTTAAGTATTTTATAAATATGGAAGTTTGGATTCTTAAGAAAAAAATTAATTTTTTTTAAAGAAGGAGGGTATTAGTTTGTTATAAATAGTTTATTTCCATATTTCTTAGCAATTTGATTTTGATATTGAGTTTGATTACTACCTTTCATGAATATGTTATAGTTTTAATATCATTTATTACCTTTAAGCTCTTGTCTTTACTACTCTTTCAGTCTCATTCATTAGTTTCCTTAACCTAAGTCTAGTAATTAGTGTGTATTACCTTTCTTTGGTTGAAGTGATTTGTAATAAATAGTTTGATATATGTAAACATATATACATACACAAATATTTATATATATGCTTGTCAATTAGGTATTACTTATCACTCATGTTTATCTCATAATTTGAATATCTCTTACCGTAGCCCATATATCATCATATCATTCTGCATATTTTTTTCTTACTTCATTATCATTTTATTTCATATTACATATTATTGTGCATCCTATTTCATATCACATTCATTTCATATTACATCATAAATAACAATACATGAAATATCATAATCATTTGCATCACAATTTGCACTTCATTCTGCATATCATCTCATGCTACATTGCATATGCCATACATTTCATACTACATTACAAACTACATATTGCATACATGTATACATAACGAGTGTATTTTATTTAAGGGGAGTTTGTAGTATTGTCTTGTAGTATAGGATTATTAGTTTTTGATGTGTTTGGTATGTTTTGATTGACTTGTTTGATTGGATTGACTTGTTTTACTTGATTGACTTGATTAACTTATTTGACTTGATTGACTTGTTTGACTTGATTGATATGTTTGACTTAACTGACATGATTGGATTTAATGTGTGTGTTGATTAGATTGCCTAAAATATACTTATACATATTTATGTATTGAATAATTATAATATACTTATGTTGTCTTTCACATTCCATTTACTATTCTTTGTTCTAGTATTAGTTTAAGGGGGAGTTTTATGGTTTTATGGTTTTAGGATGGTTTTTGTTGATGAAAAGGGGGATAAATATAAAATAGGGTATTTAGAGTTGTTAATCTTAGATTAAGGGGGAGTTATTAGTTTTAGGGGAAGTTATTGTGAAGGTGAAGTATATTTTATAAACATAAGTTATCATCATCAAAAGTGGGAGATTGTTAGTCCTTGAGAAGGATGGTTTTGATGACAACAACCTTAGGACTTATTATAAAATGTAAATACTAACATTATAGTTTAGATATATATGCATATGCAGGATATAAACATGCAGGTACCGAGAATGAAGACTGTACAGTATATAGATACAAGACTGATGAATTTAAAGATTGAAGATATCGAGATTGAAGACTCATGAGTATCAAGATATCAAGAGTTCAAGATTTCAAGAGTACAAGATAAGTATTGAGTCTAGAATTATGTTAAAACTTCTTGAAAGCACTTACATCTTTATTCAAAATTTATTCATGGAATGGAATCCACTTCGAGCCTATTAATGGGATGGAACCCTTGTGGGATGGAACCTATGACAATATCCAATGAAACATATAGTGGTCCTATTTTGATATCCACTAATCTTATAAAAATGTTTTTCAAAAATATATCTCTTGTTTTTAAAAATGTTTTCAAAACTTTCTTTTCAAAAAGACATCTCTCTTGGTTTTAAATATTTTAGCCTCAAAACTATTTTTATCATTTTTAATATTTTGATTTCAAAATTGTCCTTGATTATAAACTATTTCTTGTTTAATATATTTAGCTTTAAAAATATTTATATACTCAGATTTTAAATCACTTTATAGACTAATATTATATATATTAAAAAATTACTTTCTAAACTCTTTTATGTGTTTAAATTATATTCAAATATATTTACAAAGGATAGAAATTGTTTTGACAAATTATAGAAACCAATTTTAAAAAGAAAATCAAAACATCAAATTAGCCTTGAGCATGTCGACATACCCCTACCCCCCATCTCGACATGGTGTCTGTTATTTTCAAATTTCAATTTTCATAAGAAGGTCTATTCGTGGTATCCTTTCATGAATAGGTATAGTTGTTGATCTCTATAAATACCAGTAAGTTCTAAACGAATTTTTACTAGATTTTCATTTATTTTCTCTCCTCTTCATCTTCCATGTTTATTCTAAAGAATCCCAAACCATACTCCGTCTAAATACCAAATGAATCAAACTTGATTACCTCTTGTTTGATTCTCTACCACACTCTCCATAAGATCTCAGTGCTATTCATAGTTATACTATTATTTGTAAATCAAACTATTGAGTAAAAGGTGCGGTTGAGCCTTAAAATCAATTGGTGTGATTGTTCCCTCGGAAATCAATCAAGTGATCTTGTGGCCTGGTAAATCAAGAGAGTTTGCCCCGAACTCGAATCAAGGAGGGTGTACCTCGTGGCCTTGAAATCGAGGGTGTAATCTGAGAGATTATTTTGAAAGGAAATCCGTACAATTGTGGGGAACTGGATGTAGGGTAACTCCGAACCAGTATAAAATCCTGGTGTGTTCTTTCCTTTACTTCTTTTATTTATTATTTGCATCCATGTCTGATTTTGTGATTATATATGTGTCTGTGTATTGCATTTGTTGGTGATTAAATTACTTAAGTTTCAAAAAGATTGAGTAAATCCACAAGACACTATTCACCCTCCATCTAGTGTTATTCTAGCCTTAAGATCGTAATCCGCATTTCTAACAAATCGACCATCCATGATCCTGATAAATCTATCGTTCTTGATGTGCGAACGAAATCCTAAAGTCCTGAACAGATGTGACTGACCATCTGTGGGCCAACTCCAAATTCCTAGAGTGCGAGTTGGAGTATAAACACCAACTCTATGTTCGTAGAGTGCAAACTGGAGTATAAACACCAACTTCGATTTCCCAAAGTGCGAGTCGGAGTATAAACACCAACTCTAAGTTCCCAGAGTGCGAACTAGAGTATAAACACCAAATCCGTATTCCCAGAGTGCGAGTTGGAGTATATACACCAACTCTAAGTTCCCAGAGTGCGAACTGGAGTATAAACAGCAACTCCAAGTTCCCAGACTGCGAGTTGGAGTATAAACATCAGCCAGCTCCAAGTTTTCGGAGTGCAAACTGGAGTACAAGCGTCGATTATCTTTGGATTCCCGGAGTGCAAACCAGATTATCGATTGCAAATAACTCCGAGCCCCCAGAGCATGGACATATACTTAAAACTTAAACAGGCGTGATCGAGCGTCGATATACGAATGCAGGTCCTCGGAGTGTGGAAGCAGTCATTGATAAACGAGTGAGTGCGATTCGACCACTCGACTCTCACTTGTTCTAACATCTATTCAACGATGTTAAGCTCGATGAAATGATGGCAAAATGCAATTGCTGGCCAATCTTTGCAACTCATCCCCGAAACTGGGGGCAGAGCTTAAGTGTCAACCATCGAATGAAGCAGTGCAACATCGAAGTTCAACTTAAACCTCGGTCACGACTCATGTTTGTGATTTCCGGACTTGACAAATGAAAATAGACTCGACTTAAAAGTCGGAACTCCGTAAGAACACAGACAATAATTAAGATGAAGTCAAAACAAAATTCCATTTCAACTAACTGTGAAAGAAGTTCATATACAAGTTATTTCCAAAGTTCCTACTAGCAGGAGCCGAACCCGTACCTATGCACTGCCTACGAAGGGAGAACAAAATAGATTCCAATCTATATACCAAAAAACATGCCAAGAGGCCTATCTACTTCTTCTTCTTCTTCTTCATCGGCTTCTTCTTCGGAGTAGACCCGCTAGTGTTTTTCCGCTTTGAGATTTTGCCTTTCGGCGACCGATCTCCAAGAGGGGGCATGATCTCAACATCCTCCTCCGAACTCGAGTGTAGGAGGATACTTCCTATAGGCAGAGTCAGAGGGGTCGGATCTACTACAAGAGGAGGAATGGATGCGCTTGTATCAACAACTGTACCATCAGATGATATCATTCTAAGCGGAGCCAGGCCAGGTGCCGCCATTCCACTTCCAGAACTTCCACGATGAGCCGCTGCCTCCAGTTCAGTGTCGATCTCGGCCAATATATCTTCCTCACGAGCTGCTTGAGCCTCACTGGGAACATCAATGGTCGACATTGAAGAGCCAGTAGTAGGTGCGTTTCCACTCATCATAAATAGTGGGTCCACAAAGGGTCATTGTGGAGACTGAAGAATGCTTCCATCATCTTCCTGTCAAAGGAGAGTGTACACCCCTACGTTCCATGAATCAGTGCAGTCGTTGTTGTGGCGGTCGCCTCAGTAATGATAGCGTCATGCACTTGATGTGATTCTTGAGTTGCAGGAGGCGCAGTCAATGTAACTCCTGTCACTGGATAGAGAAAAAGAAAGACTGTTAGTAAACGCTTCGAATCAAGCTCCTTATTTTGAACACACATGAGAAATGTTCATAGTACCTTCCTCAGTTAGACTCGTGGACGGATGAACGACTTCAGAAGTATGCTCTCTAGCCGAAGATAACCGCGGTTGTTTCGGATTACAAGTAGGGACAAATTAGGATTCAACCACTGGTAGAGGTTCTGGTTGGGTTGGCATAGGGGTCTCTAGACTTGCTTCGTTATCCTCAACACCTGAATCCTCTCCAATCTCCGAGCGTTGTGTGCCGAGCTTCTCCCTTTCATGTGAAATCATTGACTCGTGGAGAATCTTTCTTTCATCTTCATCAACACGCGATTCTCGAGCTCACACTCATCGATTGATTCATCTAGATGCACCACCTTCTTCTCCTCAACCAATCGGTTCTAGGCATTGTGAAGATGTGTCGATTAATTCTCAAGCTAGGCTAAGTTCCTGTGCTTCAGCACATTGGAATTGTAAATGATAAGGAGATCTTCGATATCAGCCTCTAGCCTGGACTTCGCCGTCCGGATCCACTCCTTGACCTCGGTCTCCACCACACGGACTTTCTCCACTACTACATCCCGTTCACCTTGAAGCACTATGACTTAATCTCATGCCTCCTGTGCTACGGTATTGGCGTCGTCCCTCTCTTTAATGATTTCAGAAAATATGGACTTAAGCTCATTAAGTTCTTTGAGGGCCGCGTCTCGCTCGGCAGTAACAGTGGTGTTCTGATGGCCCATCTCTTCCACCAAGGCATAGTGTGTCTGCCTCATCCTCTCCATGGTCGAGTTAGCCTTGTCGGCCTTTTTAATGGCCTCCATTTTGGACTTTCAGAAAGATTCAGCTTCAGTGTTAAGCACTTGGATTATACGATCCTTTTGAGCAAGCCCATTCTGTAATTTCTCTATGGTGGCCGCCCGCTCAAAGGCCAGCTTTGATGCTTTCTCTACGGCTTTTGACCATTACTTGTATTGGTATAGAATTCGTGAACGTAATTGTGCATCGTATTCTCCGCCTCTGGTGGAATTCTCTTTAGGTGTGGAGGAAAAATGTAGTCATCGAAGAAAATGTTCGAAAAATCCTTTTTTAGCTGAGCAATTTTAATAGCCCCTTCCCTGATGGGCTAAGTGATAGCCTTTTCAATGGCAATAGAAGTCTCAGTCTCATGTCTGCGGCGATGTGGACTAGGCCTCTGAATGTGGGAAGTTGGTTTGTGACATGCAGGCTCCGAGGGATGCGTGAAAAAAGAAAAATGGCGTGTAGGGATTCGTGGAGATGGAGAGTGCATTTGGGATCGATATCTCTGCTCTAGTTTCCTATCCCTATTCGTATCTCTATCATAGTATTCCTGACTAGGATAACCGCGGTCGCGATTTCTATCATCTTTCCTTCTACGGGGCTCATAATATGAACTCCGTGACTGATGCATTGAAAGGAGACTTCCAAGCATAGAATCTTGCCTAGTCATCGTATCTGTGAAGTAAAAGAAGAATAGAGTTAGAATTCTCCCAGAGTAGACAACTTATGGTCAGAAATCGTGTAGTGCCGTAAAGTATGTATGTGCAATCCTCCGACCAACCGAAAATGTCGGCCACACTAGTGGGAAGAGACTCACTTAAGTCTAAAGCATGCGGAAGCCCCTCCATTTCGGCATCGTGTTGAAGTGACACGTAATCCAGAATTGGGATGTCGGCGAGCCCTTCGAAAAGGTTTTCCACCTGCGAGGGAGGACCTCCGAAATTCTAATCCTAGGAACAGGCAAAGATATGACCGTAGATTTCCATCTCATGGATTTAGAATGTTTGAAAGCAACTGCTTTGCCTTTTCTCTATCCTTCGGAACCTTGAAAGGCGTCAGAAGGCCCGGTGACGAGTTCGTCGTCTGTGGGTGTTCTTTCTGGATCAACCTCCTCGGTTATAACCACTCCGGGCGTCTTATGTTTCACTTGTTTCTTCGAGACAGCCCTTAGTGTTCCCTCAAGCCTTATACTTTGGCTATGCTTGATTAATCTAACGATTCTCAAATTTCTATCTGTCAAAACCGAGTCAATGTCCCTCACTTCACTCGAATCTTCTTGGAGAACCCATACTATCTCTTTGAAATGCGCACCTTTGGGTCATGGAATTACAACTGTAAAGAAAAGAAGATGTTAGTTTGACATCAATCATGATCACCATATTAACTACGTGAGAAGACTGCGACACTTACGTCTGAATAGCCATTGGCTGGCGAATCCTGGGGGGCAGCGAACATAAAACCATTTCGTTTTAAAGTAACGCAACCTGATCCAGGACCCCGTTACCACTTGACAATTTCTGACCGCTTCCAAAAACGTAATAGAAGGGCTGTCTCCCAGCTCTTGACACTGAATAAGTACCAAATTTCGAGCGGGGTTGGTGGCCGGAAGAGAACACGATAAATAGGTTATTCAACAGAGCATATCCATTGGGGTGTAATTGTGATGGAGCGATTCCAAGAAAAGACAACACTTCTCTAATGTATTGGTTAAATGAAGGAAGTGTTCCAATTGCGCATGCATGGCGTTTGAAAGCAGTAAACCCCTCCGGTGGATAATGCGGCCCATCATTTGGTCCTAGTAATAGCACATCATCCAATGACAAGCCATGCCTTAAGCATATCCGTCCCAACATGTCTTCAGAAATGTTGGACGATACAGAATCTGGCGGATTACCGATAAAAGTAGCGCCTGGTAGCTCATCCGAAGCTGGGTCTGCAACTTTGGCCGCGATGGCCGGTATCTCGATCGTTAGGGGAAGTGATCTCTTGATTTCCTACGGTTGTGAGCTTGTGGACTCCATAACTAATTAACTTATGAAAGATCATCATTAAACGAAAATAAGCCCGTGTATTCCCAAGTGTGAAGTGCGTGAATGTGTTGTGTAGTGCAATACTACAAGTTACTTAAGAAGTTCAACATAGTATGAGAAAATATTCGAAGAACGAGAGTTTGAAATTCAACCGGAGTGACCATCATCGCTGACCGTCACAACCGTGTCATCCGGACTTTAAAGACCGATCCAAGTTAAAGTTCATTACAGTTTTGTTAAGTTCTAGTTCCGTCGACGAGCTTCGATGGGCAGTTAGATATGTTGTTCAATGTTTAAGTCCAGTTATGCAAGGCAAAAGCTCGTCGGAGTCGAACGTTCGTTTGTGCAAAGACTTCGTATCCATCAGAGTTAAGAGTCGGATTGATCGCCAAGAGCCTAATTCGTATCGATCGTGGAATATAGGGTTTCGTATCGATCGGTCGAAGATTAGTTTGTATCGATCCCAAACGTCCTTGTTCCTATCGATCGCCAGGTCAAAGATTTCGCATCGATTACACAATCAAGTCTTTGTACCGATCACTTTGGATCAATGCGAACACCCTTTTCTTCCCAATCGATACGAAGATTTTTCCCTTCGTCGATGCGTGTAACCTGATCGGTATGGGAATCTTCCTCCATCTACAATTAATACGAACATTTTCTCCATTCGTCCTTCTTCCACAAACAACTTAAGCACGATCTCCTCCTTCCTCAACCAAGCTTCGACCTAACTCCAGCATTTCCTCGACCAACCTCCGGCATCAATGTCGCCGAAGATCGACCATGAATATGAATGGATTGATATTCGAACTAGAGTCTCATCATTTTTGGTGTGGGTTATTTGATCATTTACTTAGTTGAAATATCGATGTGGAGGATTGGGATGGTGTTCGATTCGAGAAAGAGAACAGGTTTTTCGTCTTTCCTTAAGTTTTTGAACGATACGAAAGCTAAATTACTTAATGAGCAAGTAAAAGAAAATTGCTAAGCACGCAACACTTTTATATGGACCCAAAAACCAGAGGGAAACGATTCGCCTCCCAATTGACTCAACTGGTAGCCATGGTCTCTCCTCTGATCGATACAAAATGAGCCATTCGTATCCATGAACCATCTATCTAAGGCGGCATCTATTTGTATCCATCCACTCGAGACCATCTGAAGTGCACCGATGCGAATAACTCCTGGATAACTGTCTGAACTATTCGTATCCATCATAAATCCACCGATACGAATAGTGCATGACGGACGGACTACTTTACTCGTACCCATCATAAGTCCCTCGATGCGAAGAAAGACTCGGCAAACAATAAAGGAAAAACTCATGCGATCTGTTCGAATCGATAAAGATGAATAGATGCGAAAAGAAACATGGCTCAATCGATAAAAAATATTCATTTCGTATCCATGAGTGCGAATTACAGCAATACGAAAACCATCTTTTGACCTTTTACATCGATCCAGGAGAGGATCGATATGAAGGAACATTCCAAAACTACCATCAAACATTGTTACAACTCGAATTTCACATCGGTTCAGGAGAGGATCAATACAGAATTCTATGCGAGAAAACTGACAACGACTTGTAAACGTTCGAACATTAACAAGAGTCAGGTTAACATATATGCATGTATGTCAGACTAATTTTCAATTTTCAATTTTCAAAATTCATAGGTCGAATGCCCATCTGATGATGATTATAATAACAAGTAGCTAATCGCTATCATATAGCAATCGGTTACAATAGTACACGATACAATAGTTGGCAGTCAACAGTTCATATTACTGAAAAATTAGTCAAGGATTACAACTTTCAACGAGAAGACGATAACTGTTTAGCAAGTTAAATGGAATAATTCAGAGTGAAGATTATAGCTTTTCAAAGCATGTCATGTTCATACAAGACGTACTTTGAGGGAAAATGTTATCCTGCCTTTTGGCAAGGCCGAGATATCAAGGAGTTGGCTGAAGATCAAAGACCACTCATCCCGAATGTCGAGTAAGCACAGGTTCTCTATGGATGTCGATGAATTTTGTCCGAGTCCGGGTCAAACTATAATTGATAAGACATGACAAGCAAAGAAATGAAAGCTAGCTTTCCAAATTTCGAGTCAATCCGAGTTCATATGCTCAAGATATGATTGATGCAAGTCTAGGAGGCCAACTCGTTCGTACCCATCATTTCGTATCGATCGAGTTACAACCCATCACTTCGCATCGGTCAACTTCGTACCCCTCAAGCAGTCATTTGTTAGTATCTATTAATCTTTGACCCCCATTTCATATCCATCCAACCTTAGATCCACCGATGACCGCCTTCTTCGAATCGATCGACAGATAGACTCGCTTCAAACCGATTGGCTATCGCTCATATCGTATCCATCGATTGTAGTACAAATGTCTTGTTCGTGTCGATCAAACATATTGCATACTTTGTACCGATCAACCACGGATCAACACGAAATAGACACTTCCCATCGATACGAACAGAACCGAACAATCGATCGATACGAACAATGCAATATGATCAATACGAACAGAACCTGACAATCGATCGTTACGAATTAAGCAATGCGATCGGTACGAATTAAGCAATGCGATCGGTACGAACAAAGCAAGAATGATCGATACGAATAAGGCACTTGAGTAGGGAAGACTCGATCATTTGGCATAAAATGTGGATTGTTTCTAGGAGTTAGCACCACGTCAATTTGCAGGCACGTGCCCAGGAGCGATTCGAACCGATCGATACGAAGGCATCGATTTGAACGCGACAACCCACGTAAACCCAAGTTTGCATCGATCATAACTCACATTCTACAAGTCCAAATGCTATGAAATTTCACAGGAGCTTACGTACAACCTAAAGGATGTACCTACGAAGTTTTGACTCGATTGGGTCGAATCCTGATCGATACAGAATTCATTCGTATCGATCATGGATCGAGTCGAAATCGCTTGGGATCGATCGTGTGGGCCCACTCACATGCCAGAAGAGGTCTCCCAAGATCTGAGCGAGAAATCTGCATCCAACGCCTATAAAATGTACCCCAAAACCTACGTAAGAGGGATCTTTTCGCTCCTTGATGTCTAAATTTCGTCGAAACTATTTTTGTACTCCAAAGCTGCCGTTGTATTCGAATTTCATCATTGTAATCCGATGTAATCAGTTGTAGCCAGCAAGTGAATATCAATAAATTCATCAACTTCATAATGGACGTAGGCCATATGCCGAACCACTCTAAATTGTTGTGTCTCTGCTTGCTTTCATATTTGTTTTTGAAGTGTTTGTTAGATCCGCTTTTTACATTTCTCTTCTTTATTTTTATCTCTTCAAATACTTCCAAAGAGTGTTTCCCTAATTTTGGTACAAACATTATTGTGCGTATAAATCTCATTTTGTTCTCCTATGACAAATGATAAGGAAATCCATACACTAATAGTTAGGAGGTAATCTTCGCTCTTATCTTTAACTATTTATTTCCTAAAGAACCGGGGATGAGTTTACTAAAAAATATCGAAATTTGTTTTCGAAGAGACCGAGATCGGGTATCTTATCTAAAAACCACTTCGATCCAACCCAAGCATTTCGAAGTAAAGACGTCTTGGAAATGATAGAGTTGAAGAAGGAGCTCTCAAGCATTTTTTTCAGTCCCAAATTGAACTTGTATGGATGAATGCTAGTATTGCATTGTTGCTATAAGAGCAGTGTTAGCATTCCAAGTGGGAATTGCTATATAAAAGGTAAAATGTAGCATTGAGCCTCACCAACCAAGAATGACTAAAACATGCAGCTGGGCTAATTAGGTCACTCCTAAGTAGGGTATGTTCATCCCTATGTCGAGTCGGTATTATATCTCATTTCCATACTTCAAGGCCTATTAATGGAAGGGTGATCATATTCCGTACTATTCAGTAAGGGGTAGGCCAGTTCTATGTTGGCTAGGGTCGATAGGTTTGACCTTGGTGTTAATTTATCTAGAGATGCACCGTGATGTGCAATACCCCAGTATCCCAATCATTGTACGGAATCCATTCTCCAATAAGTGTCGATGGACTTAGTTTTTCCCAGCTATGCTAAAATGTAAGACGCATGCATTTCAGCTATATTCATATTTTACTTTGACCCTTGGCATATTATAATTTCAATGGATTTTCTATAGAAAATGTTTTGGTTATCGTAAGATAAAAACTCATCTGTGTTTATGTGCAACGTGGTCTTACGAGATACCTTTATTTTCAAAATATTTTGAAATATTAAAATTCAGTAGGGTATGTTTGTTCGTCACACTGGTTTTCCAGACTGACTCTGGTGTTATTTTATTATAGTGCTTGGGTCAGACGAAGTATATTTACTGATTTCCTTGGATGCACTAGAGCTCAGGAGACGAGCTAGGGGCCCAAGGCATATCTACCTATTTCTTTGTGTTTCCTTTGTTGTTTGTTGGTTGTATTTATCAACGACTGTAAGGACAGACTGTTATAACTGTCCAGGATGAAAAAGGTTAGCATACTCTGATTGATGTCTATATATACAAATATTATAGTTTTTTTTATGTAAATATTTCCTGCATATTATAGATATTCGTCCCACTGTGAGTTTCTGTGTTGTTTTAGTTTCTTCTTTCCCCTCTTTTTCCTTCTCTTCTTTTTCTTCCTTCTTCTTTTCTCTAAAATTTGGGTTTTTGGCATTCGGTTGCTTGACATGCAATGCAATGAGTGTATTAACATCGATTTTTTGCAGGTCCAAAATCCCAAGAGTTTACACTTAGTGTCAGAGCTGAAGGTTAAGCGAGAACCTTGGTTTGGTATAGTACTCATGATAGAAAGGGTTAGTAGCACCCTAGAATGAGTTTGAGTGTATATATGTGAGTGCATATTTGTTAGTGATATAAAAATGTTTTATATTATGTTGATTGATCTATTGAATGATATATGGATTCTGGTTAATATGAGTAATTAATGTTATTGACAAAAGTCTCTTAACACTTAAACGGAGCAATTCGACATAGTATTGTTTTGAAATTGCGTAAATGAAATAATTTTACCTTGATTATATTTTATTATAGAAGAATAATTTTCAGAAATTATTATAGTTATATATGGTGTGTTTGGTTGTTAGTGATTATTATCATTTGTTGTTTGTTGTTTGTGTTCTAATAAAAGTTGTTATGACTATAATTTAAACAAGTTAAACAATTAAGAAATGGTTTTATATAACTATAGTGAAATTATATATAGGGGATTTGTGTAAATATGATTTGTAAATAATAATAGATAGAGTAAAAGCTGAGAATTTGAGAACTTAAATCCAATTGATTTTGAAAATTATTTTTCAAAGTTTTGGAAAAGAAATAATAATATTATTTGGATAATATTTTTTGATGGAAATATTTTAAATGGAATTTAGAAGTGTTAAGAAAGTATTGAACTCACTTTGGTCGTTGGAAAATAATTTTGATGATGACTGCATAATCATCAACGTTCATTTTCGGGTTTCCAAGAGAGGAATTGCTACCATTGGAGTTTTTTTGGTAAAACAAGTTTAGATTTAAATCCCAAACATGATATGTTATACAAAAAGATATATATATATATATATATATATATATATATATATATATATATATATTATGTATTATTTCAAAATAGGGTTAAAAGAAAAAACAGAGTGTTTAAAATTCTAAAAGTTTGTATCTAAGTATTTTGTTGAAAATATAAGAAACCGGTAACTTATAAGTGAAGGAATAGCAAGTTAAAATAAAGTTTAAAAATTGTTAAATATGAATGTTAAGAAAAAGAATTTGAAATGAAATTTAACTTATGTTAAATGAAATGATTTTTGAAATATAATTGATTGTGATTTGAAATGAATTAATGAAATTGAATAATGAAATGAGTTAAATTAAACTGAAATTGATTTAAAACGAATATGGACATAAGTGAAAATAAACATGCGAAGTGTTGTATAAAGTGCTTATAATAAAATTAAGTAAAAAATGATGTAATAATTCAAAAATTATATTAGTATTAAAAGAAATATACTAAGTAACAAATGAATGTGAATAAAGAAATGTGAATAATGATTATGAATAAATAAATGTAAATAAAAGAATGGGATATAATAAGAAACCAATTGAAGTAAATATGTAGTTGTACGTATATTATTTTTTCGTAGAACGGTTTGATCCAGATTTGAGTACATGACTTCAAGATAATTTACGTTGATCCGAGTTAGAATTTTTCTCTCGATTCTCGACGGCGAACATTGGATATGGATTTTTGATTGATTCCAGAGTTCTCTATCATAGTATATGGCTATGCAAAGGGAATGATGTTTTCTAATCAAAGAACCTGATCCGAGTGTGCAATAGAGCAGTCGTGTGAATAATACTAGATCAGAAGTGGAATTGTGTGATCGAGCGAGCCATCAGATTTGATATTGCATAGGGATGATAACAGGATTTAATAAATTAAATGTTGACATTCGAAAATGCAAATTGACATGGTTATGAATTAATTGGATGGATATTATGTGTTCGATGTTTTTTTCTGGTTACATTTTCTATATTTGCATATGGATATTGTATAGCCTATATATTGATATTACTTACTATAAACATGGTCTCAGTGGATGTTGAGTGATTAGTAGGTGCGGGTGGCGTATGCTTCACATACGGAGCTTGCTTTTGCATGATTGTATATGCTTGCTAATGCTTGCTAATGCTAACATCTCGAATTATATGTCGTATTTTTATATTTTTCCTTATGGGATACCTCATCCTTGAAGACGAGATGTATATTTGTGATTATATATATTGTAAAAATTTTCGATCGAATGCGTAAAGGAAACACCGGCAAAATTTTCCATAAATTTAAAGAGCAAGAAATTTCTTTTCACAACTTGATTTTTTCGAAGCTCGAAAAATCGACATTAATACATCCACTGTAATAAACGCAGAATAATCGATTGCTGAAAAAACAAGACCGTAAGGGAAAGAAGAAGGAGGTAGAAGAAGAAAATAGAAAACAATATCAGAATCTCACAATCGCAGCGGAACAATATTTAGTAGATAAATGACTGATTTTAAAACAAAGAACTATATCTATTATATACATTACATCATCAGAGTACAACAAAATTCATAGCACACAACTGGACAATTATCATAACCTGTCCTCACAAAACTGACTATGCAGCTTATACTGCACAGCGGGTTATACATCAAGTAGGTGTGCTACGTCTTGCCATCTAGCTCGTCTCCTAAGCTCCATAGCCGTCCATCCAGAATATGTAACTATAATACTCGGTCTGACCCGAGAATTAGAGCGAAATAACACCCGAGTCAGTTTGTAAAACCAGAGTGAAAAAACACACCCAGTTGGATTATTAAAGTTTCCAAAATCCTTTGAAATCAAAGATATCTCGTAAGACCACGCCACAAATAAACATGCCGGGTTTTTACCTTACGATAACCAAAACATTTTTGATCAAATCCTCTGATATTGTAGTAGTGTCTATACACAAATACTTATTCAAATAGCCGAAATTATTACATTCATTAAATTCCAGCATAATAGGTATACAACTAGTCCGAAGGCGCTTATTGGAGATTGGGTTTCCACAAATGGCAGGGCTATTGGGGTACTTCCCGTCACAGTACGTGGTCTGATCACCGTACCAAGGATCCACCCTGATCCCCTGCTACACAAGACCAAAGCTACCCCTTACTGGATAGTTCGAATAAGATCAACCTGCGGTTGGGATCAGCAACCGCCCACACAACCGAATAAAAGGGCATCTAGACAGGGATGACCTTACCCTAATTGGTTGCTAACCACTTAGCCTTGCTGCACCTCCCCTATTTTAGCCATTCCGGTTGATGAGGCTCGAGGCTATGCGTTACCTTTTTAGCACACATTCACTTAGAATTCTCATCGTACTCATGACGATGTTCTGATAGCATCCGTCCATACAAGTCCGTTCCAGGTCTGAACACAACCGAAGGTACTACTCCTACTACATCCGTTTTGGAATCACCCTCAGGATTAGTAGCGATTAGCCCTTGCACTTCACTACTCCATCATCGAATCCAAGCTCTTGTCTTCCTTATGAAAACGTTCAAACCAAATCGAAGTGGTTTTTGAGAAATTATTCCCAATCTCGGTCTCTTCGAAATGATCAGCGCATTGGCCAATATTGATAGTCGGTTATTTAACTATCAAACAACATTCACAAACAACCATCGGGCCTTAATAAATTTTCCCAAATTATTTATTTCAAAATATCTTCGTAAGATATTTTCTGCACTTCATCCCTTTTGAAAAATAGTTTTCAAAACACTTTTTCTCTTGTGGAATAAATTTCCACCCAATTTGTTTTATTTCCACTGAAAATCCTAAGCCTTAATACTTTAGATTTTAAAATAATTTAAATAACTTTATCCAAAAATATACTTTAAAACACTAAAAATAAAAACTACTTAAAATACTGTATTCGAAATACTAGTTATAAAATCTTATAATAATTTCTCATGTAAAACGTAAGCCAAAACAAATTTTAAAATAAAAGTTATTCTATATGGTATAAATATTAAATAATTATCTTTAAATAATAATAATAATAGTAGTAGTAGTTAAACCTTTAAAATAATTACTACTATAATTAATTCAAATAAATTAAAATTTTAAAACAATTTAAAATAATAAAATTTCTCTAAAACATTCCTGTAAAACCACTTTAAAACCTCAAAGTTATACTTGGAAATCTTCCTTTGAAAATATACTCGGCTTTTCAGGAAAAATACACTTTCCTTTCCATACCTTCAAAGATAAACCACTATTTATTTTTAACAAATCACCCTTTCCTTATAAATTCTCATCTTGAATTTATACTTCCAAATTATCCTCTGATAAACATTTCACTTTATTTATAAATCCTCTTTATAAATTTCATAATCTCGTTCTCCTTTAATCCCAGTTTCAAACACTTAATCAGTTTTCAAATTGATTTTCAAAACTAACTCCATTTAAAAATAAATTCCTTTACTTACCCAAACTTATTTTAAAATCCATTAATTCCATATTCACTTCTATATTTATGATTTAAAATCTTATTTTAACTGAAATATCCACTTTATACTTCATTCAAAATTCTCCCCTTTTTATTTCTTCCCAAACATTTTAAATCTTAAATTTTGAAAATAAAATCCTTTGAATTTTAGACAATATCACTTAAGTCTCCAAACTCTTTTATTTTCATTTATTTGAAATCTCCATCTTCATTTCCACACTCAGAATTTATTTAGTAGAATTTAAAAATCAAACTTTTATACTTTTCCAAATTCAGTCTTTGATTTACCCAAATTCACTATAATTATTGTACTTTTAAAATTTCACACTTTTTCTTTTCTTTTTTTTCTTTTAAAAAAACCCAAACTTTATATATTTTTCATTTTCTCAAAATAACAATATATATTCAACCAAGCCATAGCATTCAATTCAATTCCCAATATATTCAATATAATCATCACATATTATCACATAAATCACATTACTGAATATAAAATGAATTCAATCATTTTGAAGAATCCAGTTGGATCCCTCTAACCTGTTTTCCTACATCCACAGATGTTAGCACAATATAAAATACCAATCCCACTTCAAGGCGGGATATCATGACATATAGGGAAATCAATCACTCCAATACACACACACACACACACACACACACACACACAAACACACTATATATAACATATCACATCCAAGCAGATAATAAATTATCAATTCAAGCAAACAACCAATGATTTAAATTTTAAAAAGGTAATTCAAATAAGTGAGATTAACTCACCTTTGATTTTAATTTGCAGTCGGATCCAAACTGGCTTGTCTCTCTACAATTTCAGACCTTGTGTAAACATTATAATGTTTACTAATATTTGAAATAATCGAACAGTCAATTATTATTTTAATAAATTTAATTAACTAGTAATTTAATTCTAAACTAATTCCTTTTATATAAAATGTTTTTAGTGACTAAAATAATTAATTCCATTTATTAAACAACTAATCACCCTTAATACACATCTTCAAAATAACTAATAGATCTGAATTGTGTATATGTATATTTATTTTATTTGAAACTTATATATACTCGTAGGAAATAATCTATATAGATAAAAATCTAATTTTTATATAACTCCTAAATTTTCAAAAATCTGTAAAAATTCCTGTCTAAACATTTTTTTTACTGCATAAATATCTTATTGTCAAATCATATATAAATATATATATATATATATATTATATATATATATATATTGAATCAAAACTTTTCTAAAGCTTCTATTTAAACCATATATATACTTTTATGTCTTCCATCTCTAAATATATATTATTAAATTATATTAAAAAGAAGAAGCTACCTTGCTGTTATCTCCGAACGACCATCATCCTTCAGTCGAACCTTACAGCTGCCCACCACGCGACTCCCACATCGCCACTGCCATCGAACCCAACATCATAGCCACACGTCTCTCGATGCTCCACCCCTTCAAGTCATTACCCACCCATCGAGGATCTGCCAATCTGCGAGCATACGCCTCCCCCTTTCCCGAGATCTTCTTCTGCCCTCGTGACTTCGAGTCGCGATGCCCTGCTACCCAGTTCCTCAATCAATTCCATCGCCGTCCTTACTCACGCGACCCACCGACTTCGCCGCCATATGCTTCGTATAAATTGAAGACTTCTAAAGCTAAAAACTCGGCTTGACCTCCATGCTCGTTTGAATTTGAGGGAATGAGATTTAATAAAAAAAATTTGTAGGGATATTTGTTTCGCCCTTTGCCTTGGTTTTGAATCTGTAGAAAGAAAGAAGAGGAGGCAGTAGATTTTAAAAGCTCGGTTGCTTTATTTGTTTTTTTTGATTAAGAGAGGACGGTGTAAAAGAAGGGGCCAAGTGTTAAAATTTTCCTTGTGTGTCAAAATGAACAAGCTACAGTAATATTGAATTGAGTGGTAAAAAGCTCTGATGTGAAAAGAGAATATATATACATGTTTAAATTTAAATTTAAATTTAAATCGTCTTTATTTCGCAACTCACAATCTCGACCTCCTATCCAGGCATGCCACCAAGCGTTTATAATGTTATACCCCATTTCGAATGCATTGGAAAAGGTTTCGAGTCCTAATTCGATCGTATAGAGAAGATAACTTTTTGGACCCAGTTATTATATTAAATTTTCGACAAAAATCTAGCGCGCTTATCTATCGTACGTTCACACGACAACTCCAAACACGACGAAACTTGAAATCTGGTAATAAAACACTATTATGGATCCAATGGAACTTGTTTCGTCGAATTCCGAGACTGTGTCTCGGAAGACTATTTTTAAACGCCAATTTAAACGATATATTTTTAAAACTTAACAAACCACCTTTAGATTCAGTTTTAACACTCCTATCATCTTCAGTGTTATAAATATTAATTTTACAAGCCTTTGAAATACTTTTAACCAGCTTAAAACCAAGATTCGCTATTTTAACCAATTTCCAATTATTTAATTCAAAAATTAAATTATCCAATAAATTTTGATATTTGAATTCAAGTTAAAAATTAACTCTTAAATATTTAAAATAAATTAAATATTCCAATTTCAAATGTCCAAAATCCTGAGTCGTCGCATTCCTCCCCCTTAAAGGAATTCCAATTTTGCTAGTGTCTCCTTTGCGCGGCTAGCTTGGTACAACTACAAAATGCCTCTATGGGCCGCTAAATTTCAAAAGAAAACAAAATGCCAAGTGGCTAGACCAGAAACTCATCAAATTTCATATGAAAATTTAAATACATACCTTTTTGTCAGTCAATTCAAATTTATCTTCTGCAATCAAAAACCCCAATTTTTCTTTGCTTCTAAAACATCTGTATATCCTACTTAGCAATAATATCCAATCACAGAATGAAAAATCATTTTATTCACTTCTTTTCAAAATTTTCAATATTTGCTTTACTTAATTCATACGATGTGCATATATCATCCGTAAGCAATATCAAATCCGGTTGCTTACTCGATCACATAATTTCACTTCCAAACTAATATCATCCACCCGACTTCCTATGGTCTCCTGTTCAGAAACCATCATTCTCCTTGCATAGCCATTTACTATGATAGAGAATTTCCAAAATCAATCGAAAATCCATATCCAGGGTTCGCCATCGAAAATTGAGCGAAAAATCCCAACTCGGATCGGTATAATACCTCGAAATTCTATGCTCGAATTTGGATCAATACGTTATGCGAATAAAATAATATACGTACATCCTATGTATTTATCCCAATTGATTAGTAGCTATACCAATTTTCTTTCTATTCACATTTATTTTTATTTTTATTCACTTATCTACACTTACCTTTTTCACAGCTTTACTTAACCTTCATTCAAATACTAACATAGAATATATTCCTCAATTCGAAATTTACTTTAGAATTTACCATTCATTTCCTTAGGTTCAAAATAAGTATTTTACACACTTAAATAATTATTTTGCACTTCACAACTTTATTTTTATTCAAATTGGATCTCACGTTTCAATTTACCTTTCATTTTTAAATGTTGAATTCTATTTGTATCATTTTAAACATATTTAATTAACCATTTCTTAAATTTATTTCACTTACTAATTTATTTTTAAATCTCAAATAAAAGTTTATTTCCAAACTTTTACTTCTTTTAGTTCTTTCAAACAATTCTTTAACTTTACTTTATTTTACACAACTTAAAATAAGTATCATCTCAATATTCAATTACAATTATGCTTACTCATTTAAATTAGTTAGTTTACTTACTAATGCAAGTTCATGTGCTCATTCACTAATTTATTTCCAACTTAATAAATTTTTATTTCAATGGCCATTTCTTTTAGCCTACTTAGACTTAGTTCTCAAATTCACCTTTATTTATCTTGATTCGGTTACATTCCAATTCGATTCAAATTTTTAAACCTCTGTAAGTTCTCCACTTGTTTACATTCCACTTACTAATCATTTTAATTTACTACATTGAATTGGCTTATAATTCTGACTATCTCGTTTTCACACTAGTTTAATTTAATTCTTCCTTAAGTTAAATTTAATTTCAACAGATTTCAAAAAAAAATAGGTTATCAAACCCGTTATTTCATAAACATTTTTAATTAAACTTCCAGAGTTTAAACAAGTGCTTAAACTTTCAAAATATTTTTGAAATCATATATACCCAAACCAAATTATTCGTTGCATTCCAAAATCAAACCCAATTCTGCAAAATAAACACCATTCAAATCATTCAGGTTGCAATCTGTCTCTTGGAAACTCGAAATTGAACATCGATGATGATGCAGTCATCACCGAAGTTATTTTTCAGCGACCAATGTGGGTTCAATGCTTAAAAACCTTTTCCAAACATTTTTAAATTCCAAATCTCACCAGGTTTCAAATCCGATTTAAAAATATTTCCGAAATAATATCACTATTATTTCTCCAAAACCTTTGAAAACCATTTCAAATCAAAAGAATTTAACTTCCAACATTTCGAATTCCAAATCCTTTCAATTCATATTCAAATATTACTCTGGAAATTTATTTCTTTTCAATTATAAATCACATTTACAATCCCCATTTTCAAAATCCATCTTGTTATATAAGTTAATTTCTTAACTTTGGTTATAATTTCAACTTTTATTCAGTTTTCCTAGCAGCAATGATAATATTTAATATTATCACTTCCTAACAACCAAGCAACCATATATGACTATAATAATTTACGGAAAATTATTTCTTTTATATAAAAAAATAATTTGAGTAAAATTATTTCATTTACCTTATTTTAAACAATACTTTGTCGGTTTATCTTGTTTAAGAGTTTAGAAACCCCTACCGATGACATGGCATCCCACATATCGACCAGAATCCATAAACACTCAACCGATAAGTCAACACAATATAAAAACAATTTTTATATTCACTAACAAATACATGCTCATAACTATAAATACACTCAAACTCACTCTAGAGTACCACGACACCATTTCTAATGAGTAATCCCCACCAGAGCCAAGGTTCTCGTTTAACCTTCTGCTCTGGTGCCAACTGTCATAACTCGATTTTTTCGACGCTCGAAAAATTGACATCAATACATCCATTGTAATAAATATCGAATAATAGATTGCCCAAAAAACAAGACCATAAGTGTGACGATAGGGATTTTTCACGCTCAAAAATCGAAATCCATACTTCATATCGTATTCGAATGCCATAGATTCGACCGTTCAAATCCGATTCGCCGGAGCTTATAACAACATTAAGTAAGCAACACAGCGGAATAAAAGAATAATACATTGATATAAAGCTTTGATACAATATCTGATACAACAGATGATCCAATAGATATCAATATACATCAGAGATATGATAAAATAAAATGGAAGCAGAAAAGAAAACGATAACACCAGCAGCGGAACAAATAACTCTAAGATAGTCTTCAAGGAAGAACTCCAGAAACTGCAACTCCATTTCCAAGAACCAATCCAGTAGTAACTCGAACTCCCAATAAGTATGCACAAAGATAAGCAAATGTAGTCTGATCCAAAGACTGAACTATCTCCAGATAATCCACTACATCTGACTATCTGAAAAACCCAACTCTAGACTGCTCGTGTAGAAAAAAAATTTGAGCACCCAGAGTTTAGGAAAGAAACAACAAACTCCGGATCAGTCATGGGACTGGTGTGAGCAACAAAAATAGTTTTATATTTAAAACAAATCAAGAAATATTTTAAAATAGATTCGCAATGCTTTTAGAAAATGGAACAACCATAAGGCCTCCCGGCACACACACAACGCAAACGCAGACTTGGGGGAGATTTCTCCTTATGATAGTCAAAGATGATTACTACGTAAAATCAAATCATTTTTGATATTATTATTAGTGCATAGTGTAGAAAACATTTCGAAAGTAGAATATAAATCTTAGCCAGCATAGGTGCCATTATATTATGCCTACTATAGCTACCATATTAGATGGCAAGTTCTACAACTAATATCGTACAAGGCTCGTATTGTTTCTTTGGATTTCCAACAAATGCTCAGGCCAAGGAACTTCCCATTGCCACGTGGGTACGCCTCTGGAAAGACGACTCGAGAACCTAACCGAATCTCTGCCAACACAAGGCCGGGTTACCCTTCAAACTGGGTAACTACTGACACGAATATGTCATTCCCCGATCGTAACCGATCTATATACGAGGATCCTCGATTCCAACAACCACAAAGTAATAAATTTGCAGCAACAACATAGGTTAAGTATCTGGGCTCCATACCATGATACCACCTCTATCCAGAAGGAATGACACACACTAAAGGGGCGCTACCCCCTAATGACCTTGCTGCATCCCTCCTGTTTTGACCATTTCCGGGGTATGAGGTCCGACGAAGTCTCGTCCACAAAGCTACGCTTTTCACAAAGGCCACGCTTTGATCAACAAATGCTCAACAGCACTCAGCATGCCACATTACCAAGATGGGAATATATCACTGATAACCTTCAACTACATAACCTCTGAGCTTGTATGTCTCAGAGAAGGGTGTTAAACTAAGAGAATAAATTATCCGCTACCAACAGAAATGTATTTGAAAGAAATCTGCTTTATATCTCAAATTGTAATGTCGGACATACAATCCATACAAGTCTATTCTGGGTTCGAACAGAACCGAAGGCACTTCCAAAGAAGCCCTTGCAATCCGGGTATTCACAATCCCGATCGGGTTTCCCATCACTTAGGGAATCTCTATACTGTAGCTACTCGGTGCAGAGACAATCAATAGGTCATCCTATCGTTCTCGCAAATACCCGGTCTTCACCACCGGTCTTCAAATGCTATCCATAACGACGTATCACATATTCGAAACGGGTTATACGACCCAAAGGTCCTTTCCTGGCTAACCCGAACAGTGAGCGCAACATTTAAAACATATGGATATGGGATTTCAATTAAGTCACAACTTAATAATTCAAAATTTTCTTCCAAATGATTTAAACCAATTACCATTTCCAATCTTTTAAACAAAAAGATTAATTTCACAAAAAATCACCCAGTTTCTCAAAGGTTCATTCATAAGTTTCAAAACAATTACATCTCAATTGGATTAATTCATTTAAATCTTTAAATCAAAGATTTGTTTCATAGCCTTCAAATCGTTCCTAAATATTCACAAAAAAATTCGTTTCCAAATATTCATCTATAACTTGGAAAACTATTTCAGTTTACTTGAAATCCCATTAATACAATTTGAAATTCATTTCTCCAATGAAAGCTCTTTATCATTTAGAAACAACAGTGTTATTTCGGAAAAACCCTATTTCGTTTATACAAGTTACAATCTTTGGGTTAATTCAAATTCCCAAAAGAACAATACTTTAAAAATGTTTGACTCATAATAACTAGTATAATATCGTTAATCCCTAGTTTCAAATCATAGAATTCAATTTCAAATATGGAATTTAAATCAAAATATTTTAATTCCAAAACTTAATCAAGTTATTCAAAATAAATTTCATCTTTGAAATTCCATTTCAAAAATCTTTTCACTTTAAACCCAATCCATTTTTAAAACATTTGAATTCAGATTGTCTATTTAAAATCGTTTCCAAAAATCTGTGACTTGATCGATTTCCTCGTGAACCCATATTGGTGTGTGTATAAGTGTGGTCCAGGGCTTTAACACAATAATGCAACATCATTCAATCATCACAGATCAAAATACAACAATGTATTTGATAAGCGGTATAAACTATAACGCGTGTCTTTCATACACAGACCACAGATATATATATATATATATATATATATATATATCACAGATAATTAATTACATTACAGATCACAACACAATCATGATATATCACAAAGCATCATATATCAGGGATATCAAACAATTCAACATCCAATATAAGTCAAACATCCATAAATAGGGTCAATTTATTTATCTGATGGGTTTAAATCAGATTAAGTTCTATGAATAAATTTGCTGGTCATGGTAAATTAATAACCAATTAATTACAAAACATTTATTAAACTATCCTTTAATAAATCATTTATCAACCCTTAGTTAATAATTAATCCTCAATTAATCATTCCTAATTAATTTGCAATAACTAAGTAATTTCTCCTTAATTAATAAATAAATCTTTAATCACTTTCATTAAATCCATTAACCTTTAAATGAATTAATAATTCTCAAATACATTACCAAATTTATTTATCATATTATCCTTAAATCAATTTGTTGCTTAATCACTTGATTTAACAATTTTTTTTCCTTTAATCATAAATTAATATCTAATCAATAATCCTTAATGTACAAATTAATTTTTTTTCCTTAATTTAAAATTAACCCCCAATAAAGTAATTTAAACGTTTAATTACTTATTTAATTAATCCAATCATTAATTAATTAAATAAATAAATTATCCATTTTTATTGACTTAATAATAGATGAATTATAAATCATCCTTTTATTTTCATCACTTAAGTTAAAACTCATTTAATTTTTTAAAATTTAAATTCCAAGATTCAAAATGAATCCCAATTTATTTTTTATTTTCTAAAGTTTAAACTGATTTTCAAAACCTTTAAATTTACTTGTTAAAGTAATATTTTGTTATAAAAGGACCTTTAAAGAATTAGAGTCAAATTTTCTTTTAATTTTACATATTTAAAAGTATTTTTTTTCATTTAAACTTATTTAAACATTTAAATTTATGAACTTTATTTTATTCAAAATCTTGAATTCAAATTCAGATTTAAACTTTGATTAAATCTTTGTTTATTCATTTCTTTATATTTTTCAAATTCCATTTTAAATTCAACTTCTTTAAAACATACTTTAATTGCTCAAACACTTTTATTAAAAAAAAAATTAAATTTTCAAACTAAGTTTCAAAACTGAACTTGAATTTACATTTTAACTTAAATTCAAACTTAGTTCAAAACCTGGACTTAGAGATCCAAATTTTAGTTTTTAAATTTTCAAAACAGAAACAAATTTCTGTCCAAACCTGGAAAACAAGTTGTACCCGAGCAACTAAAATTTTTCTTTGAGAAAAAACCCAATCCACTTCGAGTTTGGACCCGGGCAAGTCCACGCTTTCACCACTTCGAGCAAATCCTTCATTTGCACGCAATATACCCCGCGTTTCTTCCTTCTTCTCCAAAATTATTCGAACCCAGTCCCGCGCAAATGCAGTATATGTGCACAACCACTCGCCGATGTTTCGGCCAACACTGTGACGGTCGACCGATCACTCGTCAATCCCTGAGCTGCCACGAACAGTCAAATTGAACAATAATCATGCGAATCAAAATCGATAAAAAATAAACCCAAAAGCTGGAAACACGTTCAGGTTTGCTATCAAAGCTGGAAGTCACATCGTACTCACCGCTCCGACCACCAAGAACTCCACAACTTCGGCCACTTCCTCGTCAACCCACCAACTTCCAACACTCAAGGCCTTGTTACAGTCGATCAAGCATAAAAGCCGTGATGATCGATTCTTTAAACCCAGTAATAACTAGGGTTCTGTACAAACATTCATCACTATTCTTTCCAACATGAATTAAATATCTATTTGATAATTTTCCTATTATACTTGATCAATCCACCATCGTTTTTTAAAGATACAACATTCCAAACCATTGAGACAATCAGAGTTACCCAGTTTCCATATTTTGATGAACTCGGGCCTGCTCCCTTAATTTCAAACTAGAAATTAAAATTTAAGTTTTAAAATTCATGTTCTGGTTAATACATTCAAACTACATACTTGAATTGATAAATAAATAAAAAAATGTCTAAATTGTGAAAAAGTTTGAACATTCCTGTTCTTATATTTTTTTTCCAGAGCAACACTTAAATTAGTTTAATTTGAACCCATTTTAAATCTCTACTCTATCCTTTAACAATAAGTTTTTGTTTAAAAATCAAATCATAACATAGATTTGATTAGGGGATATGGATTTATTTGCAAATCTGGGTAAAACAAAGAACAGAGATATCTAAATAAACAGATATGCACATATCATTAACCAAAAATTCTAACAATATCAATACCCAAATATACTTCACAACACAATATTAATCACAACAGTAACATGCAGCCAGGATTTTACTTCATGTTCAAAGTGAAGTTACTCACAAATGGGTTTTGAAACAGAGGCCTGGAAACTGCTTTGCATTTGAAATACTTCAGATATCAGGTTGTAGACTTGATTCTGCATGCTTGAAATTTGCTTTTGTTGTTGTAGTTGAAGTTTTTGTTTAAGTTTTCAAATGAAGTTTACTCGGCTCGAACTGAAATGAGGAGAAGTTGATATATAGGAGGGAAGTTTACATGAGACATGCTTGTACAGGTTGATTATATTATTTAATATAATAGGCATGGTTGATATGCTTGCATTAAATGCATGAAGCATGTTGCATTAATTACTCGGCTGATATGTTTTGTTTGTACTTGCTTTTACTTTACTTTATAAGCTACAGCCTTATCCTTTTGTCTACTTCACATATCGGTACATCCAATGAATCAAAAGTAAAGTCAATAGTACAAACGGTACATCCAATGGATCAAAAGCAAAGACATTGATATAGTACAAACGGTACATCCAATGAATCAAAAGCAAAGACATTGATGTAGTACAAACGGTACATCCAATGAATCAAAAGCAAAGACATTGATGTAGTGCAAATGGTACATCCAATGAATCAAAAGAAAAGACATTGATGTAGTACAAACGGTACATCCAATGAATCAAAAGCAAAGTCATTGATGTAGTACAAACGGTACATCCAATGAATCAAAAGCAAAGACATTGATGTAGTACAAACGGTACATCCAATGAATCAAAGCAAATACATTGATGTAGTACAAACGGTACATCCAATGAATCAAAAGCAAAGACATTGATGTAGTATAAACGGTACATCCGATGAATCAAAAGCAAAGACATTGATGTAGTACAAACGGTACATCCAATGAATCAAAAGCAAAGTCATTGATGTAGTACAAACGGTACATCCAATGAATCAAAACGTATTAAAAGTACATGGGTCGCAAGCCCACAAAGAAACGAGACAAAGCTCAATGAATTGAGGTACAGACCTCCACATGGACAAAGAGACATCGCACATTGCTAGTCTAAACCATAAAATGATCATCATCGATCATCAAGAAGTGTCAATTACAGTAAGCTAGTAAATCTATGAGCTTAGCTTCATGTCCCATAACCACTAGCTTAACTTAAATATTTACGAACAAATTGTAGATTTCCACTAGAAAATTGTCACAAGAGATTCAATCGAACAAGTCCAAGAATTAACCGACGAAGTAAACGCAAGCGTTTCATACCACTCGTTTTACTAAGCCATTTAATTAGATTTCTCATACGAGTGAGGTAAAGGTTTGTATATACTAATAGATTGGAAATCGGTTTGAGAAAACGAGCTTTGTTATAAAATAGTGTTGAAATCATTTGAAGAAAGAGTTTTGATATTTACTACTAGTATAGAAAACCTTTATATTTTTAAAGTGACAAATCACAGAAATGATTGTAGAAACAATCAATCATAAAAATTCACATTCGAAGACGTGAATAAAATCCAAAGAAATCGATTACGGAATCCATCGAAATGGATATTCCCAAAAATCACGAAGAAAATATCATCAAAGTTAATAATAAATGATAACAACAAAAAGGGAATCAACATGAATCGATTAAAGTTGGAATTCTCAAGCAAATAGGCTAATAGGCAAAAGAGTGCAGATTCAGACGTCTGAATCTGCAAAATAAACTATTTTCCAAAAAAAAAATTCAGACGTCTGAATCGTAGATTTCGAACGTCTGAAATTGGCACTTTTTAGCCTATTTCATTTCTGGTTCCAAATGAACCAATTCAGACGTCTGAAATATAGATTCAGACGTCTGAACACTGGGGGATAAAAACTCCCAGTATAATATTCAGATGTCTGAATACTACGTTTCAGACGTCTGAATCAATGGTTCAGGGCATTCCCTGAACCTAGGCCAAAATGGCCAAACGGATACCGGAAGCGATCGATCGAGCGACAACGACCAAGGATTTACGCCAAGCGACAACCCAGCCCTAACGGCTCTTCGATACGCCTCAAATATCAATGTCCAAATACCCATAAAAGTATTTTCGTAGATTTTGATTTCAAAACACCAAAAATTGGAATATACACCAAATCAGTCCAAACCAAAATCAATTGCACAAGAATAAGTGTTAGAAATTCATACCTAACAATCGAAGATAATTATAGACTAAGATGTGAGATAAAAATCTCACCTTTGAACCCAAACAATTGAAGGAGAAGCTTTTAAAACAAGCTAAGATCAATTCCTCTTCAATAACAACTCAAGAAGCTTCAATCTAAGCTTACAAGTAAAATATTTCCTATGTTAGGTTTAGGAATTTCTGAAATGGAATGGAAAAAGAGTTGGAGAAGATGAAGAGGATGCTTACCAATGGGTTCTCTTAGAATTTGGAGCTAGATCTTTGATTTTGCAAAAGAACTAGGGTTTTGGATTTCTATTTCCCATTCTCTTCCACCATTTTTGCTTTAGAGATGAAAAGAGGAGGAAGTGAGAGTGAATGGGGAGGGATGATTCAGTTTGGGGTATTATGATGGCTAGTGGGCTGAACCCAAACCCAAACCCTAAGTGAAAAGGTCAAATTTTTAGCTAGCTCCTAACATATCGAAGTTTATACTCAAAATGGTCGCAAACGACAATTTGAACTCAATGGCAATAGTCCCGAGTCCTAATTCGACAGTTTTCAAAAAGTAGCTTTTCGGACTAAAATCCGACTAACGATGAAATATTTAAATAAAATATTTAAATACACAATCGATAAATATGCGGGTTGTTACACTAAATATATATATATATATATTATTTTAAATATATGGTTGATTTTGATGTATGTATTTAATGTAAAACAATAATTTCTAATTATGTTATTTTAATTCTTGTTTTAACTTGAATATTGATTTCCTAGAAATAATATATATATATATATATATATATATATATATAATTCCTGTTCTACCAAGATGATTCCGATTATCTTCATCGATACAGTCCTGATTGAATTCTTTCTATTCTTATTATAGCTTTGATTGTTTAATTCATCCTGAATTTGCTTTGCTTGGATTCGTAAATCAATTTCAGTGCCCGTATTTATGTGCGTATCTGTGTCATCTTCTGTATTCTCTTGCCTCGAAAGGTGAGCAATCACTCACGATTAACATTCTTTTATTTATTAAATTTGATTTCAATTGAAATAAAAATTGAAATATACCACTGTTAGTTATTTACACTGTTATATATATATGTTATTACCTGTATCTGTTCACCTATAACATCTTACACCATTATTTGTTATTTATATTGATGATATATGCCTGTTATATTATTTTCATATCTGTTATCACTCTGCAAGTTCCCTGTTAGTATAGAATTCACTATCGGTTGAAATGGTACATACCCGAACGGACTTTAGAATAGGAGAAAATCATTATCGGTTGAAATGATAGACCCAAGCGATTTTCATTTGAATTGAATTTAGGATTGCGGGTCGAAATGACGTCTACCCGTATGTATTTAAATTACGGATTGAAATGATAAATATCCATATCACTTGTCCATTGGATAGGAAAATATATACAGACACCGTTGGTCCATATATGTAAATGTCTTGAAAATAATTTCTATGGTTTCGAAAAGAAATATATGGTTTAAAATAGATATTGGTTCTTAAAATATTACATATATATGGTAAATTTATATAAAGATTTGATAATAATTTTATTGAGATTGATTTAATACATATAACATGTTTAAGTATTTATTTAAATTTATATACCAAAATAGATTGTTGTAATAATTTGAATAAGTTAAGGTTGAGAAGATAAAGCTGAATTAATTAAAATAGTATTTAGTTGAATTCTACTAAATTAAATCAATTTGAACCATTGAATTTGAAGTTTAAGGTTTGATCTTATAACTTGATTTCTGATTTAAAGTGATTAAATGAATATTTCAACTTTAAATAAATTGAAAGGAATATTTAGTTTAAGGGTAAATTAAGGTTATTTCAATAATAATGAATTTATTAAGTGAAGATTTATAGACTAGATAATAGTGAGTTAAATCGAGATCTATATGGAACCGTTAAATTGAACTTTGAAAATGTTGAATATTAAAGCTTTGAAATGCTGGAATTTAAATGGTTTATTTGTGATTCAGATCTGTATTCGAAATAAATAAAATTTGAATTCGTTATGTAACGTCCCGCCTTTTGGCATGCTTTAAATTGACGATAACCACACACTCAGATTAAACCATACATAAAGGCGGATTGTTATGGGGTAAATAAGAAAAAGAAGAGAAAGAAAAGAACAAAATAGAATCTTGCAGTGGAACAATAAAATACAATAATCAAATATATAGTTCATGAAGCTGTTTTACAAAATATTCGATTATACTTATACAATACATATCAGAATTACACATACCAGAGGAAAATCAATAACAATGCAGCGGAACAATGTGACGCAGTGGAACAGTATTAATGTAGTAGAATAATATAATAAATAATAGTAATACAATCTTCATCTTCGATCTCCAGAAATAAAGTCTTCGAATCCTGAAATGCTCAGACTGACCCGAGCGAATTGAAAAGACAAAATGCTCGAGTCAGAACTAAAAAATCTTATATAAGTTAAATCAACAGTAAATAATATGAGTGGAACGGCGTCAGAGTTTGACATCTCCTATCAAGTGTCTAACATGAGCGCAGTAACTTAAGAGATGCTCGGTATTCACATCTCCTAAGGATCCGTTAAACTATTTACCATGTAGTAATATTTCCTATTATAATAGTGTCTAATAGTAAAATAAACTTACTTTTAAATAGCGTTAAGGGGTTATCCATATAGCCCTTACCACGTAATAGTCCCAATAGTCCATCCAATATTATAGTCCCTCCTGATCGGGAAGCCATCAGAGGATATCATACGGGCTACGGGAGAAAAACGCACTCGTACAAGACGCGCTAGGGTAGGTGACACGACACAACTAGGCAATGCCAGGGTAGATATACCAATTATGCTTCCGGGCCGGTGGTAACGCGTAGCAGCTACTACCGTCCACCTCGAGCCATACCTCCAAATCAAAAATCAAAAGTGGCCACCGAATCAATCCAAAGTCAGAGTATAATATCGAAGGGATGTGTCCGATAAAAGGTGCTACCTTCTTAGCCCGTCAATCGCTCCTGTTTTAGCCACCTTATGCCAACTTACGGGAGTCGGTCCACATATTTACCTCAAAGGAACGTCGCCACTATCCTACTTCATTCTAGAATCTCCACCGCATACACGGTTGTTAAAGTGGTTTTCAGAGTTGGAATAGAGTATGACAACTTCTGATCCCGGTCTCTTTACCAACCAAACGTTATTATAACACCGCGGTCATTTCAAAATAGTTTATACTTTTAGAACCAAAATATAATATCCATTTCAAAACCATATAAATACGATATCATTTCCATTTTAAAACCAAATCAATATAATATCCTTTTTATTTCAAATCAATATAATACCAATTTAATTCAAATATATCCCTTTTCCAAAATCATAGCACTTCCAAATTATACACTTCAAACCCAAACTTTTGAAATTTTAACACCTTTAAAACATAATACTTTGAAATTCATAACTTCGAAACATTTCAATTTCGATATATTTCAAGGATTTAAATATTCCTAAATTTCAAAATTAAATTTGATAATTTCGATTCAACAACTAAATTTTTTGATATTTAGTTTTGAAATATTTTACGTAATAAACCCCTTATCATTTAAATAAGACTCAAATTACAAAAAACTAAATATTGCCTTCAATTCATTTATACTTCAAATAATCATTAAATTCACCTGGCCCCAAAATCAAGTTATAATAATTATACCTTTTAAAATTTCCAATTTAATAAATTTCACATCAACCCTTTTGAGTTTAATTCTTAAATAAATTCAATTTCATATAATCTCAAAATTTATCTCAATTTCTAATCAAATTTATTCGAGAAAAATTCTTAAATAATTTAATTCACATCAATTTCATATTTATCTTCCAACCTCAGTTTTATTTAAGCCATTATAACTATATATACAATATAACTTAAATAGCTACTTAACCATATTATCTTAATAAAATCAAACTTTATTATTTAACTTATTTTATAATTTAAACCCATTTTATACATAGCTTGAAACCAAAAATTTCACTACATATATATAATAATATTTATATAACATCAAAAATTAATATTTATTAAACCGTAATTTTATTCAAAACCATAGAAATCATTTTCAAAATATTTTTATATATAGACCGATGGTGTTCGTATATAATTTTCTATCATATGGTCAAGTGATACAGATATTTATCATTTCAATCCAAAATTTAAAATAAAAATATGGTTATATATCATTTCAAACCGCAATCCCGAATGAAATAAAATGCATAACAACTTGCAGTCTATAGCAATATAAAATACAACATCCATTCATCCAATATCAATCATCAACCATTTATCATAATCATCATCCAATCCAAACAATAACATCAATATAGAACAGGCAATAAATAGCAGCTAATTACTGGCAGTTTATATTCAATAATAAATTAATTTAACTGGCAGTTTATATGAAATAATAAGTTGAATAACAATTTAATTCAATAAATTCAGTTTAACTGGAATAATGATAAAAATATACCAAACAGCAATAAATAAATTTCTAATCACATCCTAAATCAATTTAACAAACATAAGAAATTTTAGAAGTTGTGAGTGGGTTAAAACACTCACCTTTTGAATTTAAATTGAATTCAAATCCAATTTAAATCCAAAATTTCAACAGTCTCCAAATTCACCCAAACTAGCGTCAAAATATCCGGAATTCCAACGATCCTAGTGGAGAAAACCGTGCGTAAAACAGAGTTCGTACGCGAGAGTTAATGATGTTAGAACGAGTTAAAAATTAAATTAGAATAAAAGAAAATAAAAAACAAACCACAATTACTGCCACGTCATCACTTCACGTCCCTCCCAGAACACATATCGGCAAAACACGCACGCGAACTCGATCGTACCCAGGTTTGCACGAAACCCTAGCCGCCACACCAAACGCCACCGCGCGACGCCATATGCCACCACCCTGCCACGTCGACCACGCCAGGCTACCTCGCGACCTCCCCCGATGTTCTCGACCACCATCGGTCGCGCCAATTTGCACTGCCGCCACGAAAAAATGAGCCCTAATCGAATTATTGGCGAAATACAACCATCAGATCGACAAGCGAACACCGTCATGAACTCCCCATCGTCCACTCTACAATACCCAGAAATGATTTAACGATCCGACAACGTTCATCGACACGCGATGAACGGCCGAGAATTCTCCAAGGATTTCTGATCAAACGATGAACCAAAACGAAAAACGAATTGTAGTTCTGAAATGCGCTCGTCCATAGCTTCAGATTGATATAAAACTTGGCATAGTTTGTGGAGTTTGAAATTTTGACTTTGGATTTGATTTTCAATTGGGTTTGGTAGTGAGAATTTGTTTGTCTTCCATTAAGGAGTAGATATTGTTGAATTGTATGTATAGACAAATGAGAAAATAGAGGTAGGCTAGTGTTTATAACAGGGTATTTATAGATAAAACTGAAATAGAATGGATCAGATCGATTGGATATACGCGTTGAACGATAAAATGGCACGTAAAGCCCGTTCTGACTCTGGAATGAAATTGGGTCAACCCATATATCAAAATAGATGTTTTAAAACATATAAAAATCAATGGAACATGTTTCAGGTCCAAATTCCATCGTATGAAGAAGTTATGCTAAAATCAAATTATTTAAAATTGATTTCAATTGATTTCAATTTCATTGATTTCAAAGCGTTTCGAGTCCGTACGATCAAACGACAAGTCCGATCGCTACGAAACTTGAAATCCTACAATAGTTCAGCGTTACGGATCCGATGAAACTGGTTTCGTCGAAATCCGAGTAAGTGGCCAAAATGGCTATTTTCCAGTTAATTAAATAAATTAAAAATTAATTAATTAAATCCAATTTTTAAAATTTCAATTCTATAATCGATAATTTTTATCACTTTTATATTTCTTAATCATTCACACTAATTAAACCAAATTTAGATGTCAATTTAGAGTTGTTAATTTAACAATTTCAGTGTTTACCTCAATTTCATTAAATTCAGAAATTATAAATTAAATTTTCAAAAATTCCATTTAATTACTTTTCAGTCTATTATTCAATCTATTATTATCAAAAGCATGCAGTTCACATTGGTTCGTAGATATTGCATTAATATTCTCAAATTTCCTCTTGATTTCCATTAACGTAGTTTCTAATTATGTTTTATTTCAATGGATTTAAATCTAACTCAATAGATGAAATAAATGGGTAAACAATTAATGATTATCACCATTTTGCCTAATTCAGTCTCATTCTTACTTTATTATCAATAACAACATTGTAATTACTAATCTAACCTTGATTGTATCAATTTACAATTTGTTACGTATTACTTCATCAGTTAATATAACCTTGAATTCACTCCCCAATTTACTAATTTCAATCAATTATAACTTTACAATTTTAATAAATTCATTAATTGTCAATTGTTATTCCAATAAATCTATTCATTTGATTTTTCTTATATTAAATTTATTACCAAATATTCCTATTTACAATCAATTAAAACCCTGCAATTGTTTCAATCAATTGGGATTGCATTGACTTAATTATTTATTAGCTTACATCAACATTTTTATATTTCATACCCGTTATAAATTCATTAACGAATTTCAAATTTTTATTCCTTCCAATATTAAATAAAAAAATTGATTACATAACTCTGTTCTTATCCAACTATCATTAATTTTATACTAATTCATCAATTTGTTCAATATCTACTCTTGTTTCCTTATATTCTATTCATAGTTGAGTATGACATCTAAATTATTTAGTAAATTGGAATTTCATTGAAATTGTAAATGATCAAATTTAATTGACATTGTTATGTTTTATATTTTTTTATTATAACATTTAAATTTATTTTAATTAATTGGAATTTCCTTCCATTCATTTATTATTAACTTTAATTAGCATTGTTTACCTTGCATTAACATTATTGCCTTAATTTACATTCAATTACTATTAATCAGTATATTATTGCATTGGTTAATTAAATGCTTACCTTTAATTACTTATTTTAAATTTTATACCCAAGTGCGACAATTAACACTATTTCTTTATTGCGATTTCACTTCAATTGTCAATAATTAGTTTTAATAACCATTGCTACAATTCATTCTTAACATTTACTTCAATATACATTATAATTTTTTTATTTCTTTCTAAATTTAATTATGAAAATCTTATTAATTCAACCAATTTAATTATTGAATTTTACGGGTCGTTACACTCTTCCCCACTCAAAACTTTTCGTCCCTGAAAAGGAAAAGAAGGGAAGAGAGGAACTTATAAATCAATATATATTATTCAAAAAATTATATTCATAACATTAAGTTTACAGAATTGGATAATCTAAATAAAATATATAGATTTATGAACAATTAAATCTTTTTAGATTCAAATTCATAAAGTTGGGAAAACATTTTAAAAAATTTCTAAGTCCAAAATTTACGGAAAATTTCGCAGAGTCTCCTTTGTGCGGAGAGGCTCGGGATAAAATATAATATCAAATATAACAATGTATAACATATATTTTCCAAAATAATATATATCCCAACCTGGAAAAAATAATATAATAACGCTATAAACCGTAATCCGAAAATGTACCTATTTGTCGGGCAAACAATGTTTAATTATGGAACCAAAAGCAGTAGCAATTTCTTCCATAAACTGTATTTCACTTATATAATCCAAAAAGTGTTAATTATTACATAAAATGAAACGTTAAAGTTGTTTCAATCATAAACAAACAAATCAATACAACAAAAATCACTTGCAACAAGTCATATAACCATCACATAGAATCAATACAAATCAATCATTCATTCATATTAAACAAAACAAATAGTTGTTCGGGTTCAAACTTTAAATTGTGGAAAATAAGCTACTAAGTGCACCATTCACTCAACAGTCTTAGGTGAAACTAAATAGATTATTCATACATCTAAACAAATTTAAAGCATCCTTGCCCAAACAACCATAAACCAAACAAATAGCACTTCCAACAATAAATCAAGTTAGTTTTCCAATTTCATAGCATTTATTGTTTGATTTCCTTTTTATTCATATAATGATTTATCTTTTAATTCACATTTATTTCTTGCAAATTTCCATTTTTATTTATTCATATCATATAAATTTTATTTTCATTACATTACATTCATTCATTTCTCAATTTCATTTATTTTCATTCATTTATTACTTAATCTCGTTTATTCATTTATTTAAAATACTTACCTTTCCATTTATTTAATTAGTAGCATTTCAATTTTACTTAAGTTTATAACAACTACAACATCAAATTCGTATCTACAAAAGAAATTTATTGAACACTTTCATTCATAAGTTTACTTGTACAATTTCTATTACATTTTCTTATTAAACATTACAACTTTTAACATTTGGTAAGTTATATATATGTTTTTAAGGATGTAATTGAAAGTTATACTAGTTTTTCTCCTTTCTTTTAATAAATTTAATGTTCAATAATATTATCCTTTGTCTTATAGGTTACATATTTCAAATTTCTTTTAATTTCATTCATAACCTAGCATTAAAGCTCTTATTTTAATTAAAGGCTCCAGTTATTAATCAGTTACATTCCATTTCACTACAATAACTGAAACTATTAATTAACGGAAACTTAAGAACTAGATACCAGGTTAAATTTCAAATCACTTTAAAATAATAAATTAAATGTATATACTTACAACTTATATATCTAATTATATTTAAAACAATTTAAAATTTATATTTATTTATCAAAATAAACCTGTAGGAAAACTACTACAGTGGCCTTCCCATTTTGAAACTCGAAAATGAATGTCGATGATGCGTGCACTCATCACCGAAATTATGTTCCAGCGATAGAGAGGGGAGTACATAACTTATTTCCTTTCGAAGTTTCTTTAAAACAATTCTTTCAAAGTATATTGAAATATTTGTATCAGAAAATACTTCTAAAATATTATTATTATATTCCAAAATCATTCGAAAGAAAATTTTAAAACCCAGGCTTAAGTTCTAAATTCCCAATTTTCATTTATTTTATTTTCAATTCATTTTCCAATCAATATTTATAAATTTCACTACCCAACAATCAATATATTTCAACCAAATATATATATATATATCATTTATGAAATTTTATCTTATATATAGAAAATATAATGGGCAAAATTATTTCATTCACTTATATTCAAAACAAATATTGTGTCGATCTGTCCTGTTAAGTGTTTAGAAATCCCTATTGATGTCATAGCGTCCCATGCACCAACCAGAATTTATAAATACAAAACGGAGCAAATTAACACAATATCAAAACCTTTTTATAACACTAACAATTATTCTCTCTCATATATATATATATGCTCAGCGACTCATCATAGGGTATTACTACCCTATTTGTAAAGAGTCAGACCCCACAAAGCTAAGGTTTATCGCTAAACCAAAGCTCTGATACCAGTTGTAACGTCCCGCCTTTTTGCATGCTTTAAATCGAAGATAACCACACACTTCAGACTTAAACCATACAGAAGGGCAGATTGTTATGGGATAAATAAGAAAAAGCAGAGAAAGAAAAGAACAAAACAGAATCTTGCAGCGGAACGATAAAATATAATAATCAAATATACAGTTCATGAAGCCGTTTTCAAAATATTCGATTATACTTATACAATACATATCAGAGTTACCCATACCAGAAGAAAATCAATAATAATGCAGCGGAACAATATGACACAATGGAACAGTATTAATGCAGCGGAATAATATAATAAATAGTAGTAATACAATCTTCATCTTCGACCTCCAGAAATAAAGTCTTCGAATCCTGAAATGTTCAGACTGACCCGAGCGAATTGGAAAGACAAAACACTCGATTCAGAACTAAAATATCTTAGTAAGTTAAATCAATAGTAATAATATGAGTGGAACGGGGTCAGAGATGTTTACGGGATTTGACATCTCCTATACAGTGTCTAACATGAGTGCAGTAACTTAAGAGATGCTCGGGATTCACATCTCCTAAGGATCCGTTAAACTATTTACTATGTAGTAATATTTCGCTATTATAATAATGTCTAATAGTAAAATAAACTTACTTTTAAATAGCGTTAAGGGGTTACCCATATAGCCCTTACCATGTAATAGTTCCAGTAGTCCATCCAATATCATAGTCCCTCCTGATCGGGAAGCCACTCGAGGATACCATACGGGCTACGAGAGAAAAACAAACTCGTACAAGGCGCGTTATGGTAGGTGACATGGCACAACTAGGCAATGCCAGGGTAGATATACCAATTACGCTTCCGGGCCGGTGGTAACGCGTAGCAACTACTATCTCCCACCTCGAGCCACACCCCAAAATCAAAAATCAAAAGTGGCCACCGAATCAATCCAAAGTTAGAGTATAATATCGAAGGGATGTGTCTGATAAAAGGTGCCAGCTTCTTAGCCCGTCAATCGCTCATGTTTTAGCCACCTTATGCCAACTCACGGGAGTCGAGTCTATGTATTTACCTCAAAGGAACATCGCCACCATCCTTCTTCATTTTGGAATCTCCACCGCGTACACGGTTGTTAAAGTGGTTTTCGGAGTTGGCAGAGAGTATGACAACTTCCGATCCCTGTCTCTTTACCAACCAAACATTATTATAACACCGCGGTCTTTTCAAAATAGTTTATACTTTTAGAACCAGAATATGATATCCATTTCAAAACCATATAAATACGATATTACTTCCATTTTAAAATCAAATCAATATGATATCCTTTTTATTTCAAATCAATACGATATCATTTTATTTCAAATATATCCCTTTCCCAAAATCATAGCACTTCCAAATTATACACTTCAAAACCAAACATTTGAATTTTAACACATTTAAGACATAATACTTTGAAATTCATAACTCCAAAACATTTCAATTTCGATATATTTCAAAGCTTTAAATATTTCAAAATTTCAAAATTAAATTTGATAATTTCGATTCAACAACTAAATTTTCTATCATTTAGTTTTGAAATATTTTACATAATAAACCCCTTATCATTTAAATAAGACTCAAATTACAAAAAACTAAATATTGCCTTCAATTCATTTATACTTGAAATAATCATTTAATTCACCTGGCCCCAAAATCAAGTCATAATAATCATACCTTTTAAAATTTCTAATTTAATAAATTTCACATCAACCCTTTTGAGTTTAGTTCTTAAATAAATTCAATTTCATATAATCTCAAAATTTGTCTCAATTTCAAATCCGATTTATTCGTGAAAAATTCTTAAATAATTTAATTCACATCAATTTCATATTTATCTTCCAACCTCAGTTTTATTTAAGCCATTATAACTATATATACAATATAATTTAAACAGGTACTTAACCATATTGTCTTAATAAAATCAAACTTTATTATTTAACTTATTTTATACTTTAAACCCATTTTATACATAGCTTAATACCAAAAATTTAACTATATATATATAAATAATATTTATATAACATCAAAAATTAATATTTATTAAACCATATAATTCTATTGAAAACCATAGAAATCATTTTCGAAATATTTATATGTATATATATATAGACCGACGGTGTCTGTATATAATTTTCTATCCTATGGTCAAGTGATACGGATTTTTATCATTTCAATCCGTGATTTAAAATAAAAATACGGTTATATATCATTTCAAACCGCAATCTCGAATGAAATAAAATGCATAACAATTTGCAGTCTATAGCAATATAAAATATAACATCCATTCATCCAATATCAATCATCAACCATTTATCACAATCATCATCCAATCCAAACAATAATGTAACGACCCAGAATTTTTATTAATTTAAAATTTGAATATTTAATTAATTTTAAATATTAAAAAGTGAATTTATAAGTCAAATAAATTTTTATTTGAATTTTTGGATTTAATTGGATAATTAAATCGATAATTTAATATGTTAAATTATGAAAATAATTGAAAATTGAGTTAAATATGATTGAAAATGATTTGTAAAATTTTATTTTATCATATGGGAGTTAGAACAATATTTTAGAACTTTTAAAATCGAATTAAAAGTTTATTTGTGAAAATTGAATATTTTAATATTTAAATCGACTAGTGAAAATAGTAAATTTTTGAACAGTCTCAGAATTGAACGGAACCAGTTCCATTGGATCCGTAATAGTTAGTTATTGCCGGATTTTAAATTTCAAGTCAATTGGATTTACCGTTTGTCCTGTACAAATTAAAACGCCTAGAAATCGACTTAAATCGGTTTAATTCAAATTGAGCGTTTACAGCCATAACTCGCACATACTTCCGAATTAGCTTCCGAAACCTGTTCCATTGTGTCCGAAACGCGGGATAAACCCTAGGTACGTCAGTTTCGGCGCGTAAATCGGAGTTCGGAATTTCCGGATGAATAGTGTTCGAATTTTTCTCTATAAATACACCCCCTACCCTTCATAAATTAAAAAAAAAAAAATAACAAAACCCTAATTTTTTAACCCTAGCCGCCACTTATACAACCAAGGGCCAGAATTTGTCAAATTTCATTCATTAATCTCTCTCAATCCGTAAGGAATTACGCGAAGTGCTCAACTACAAAGTCGAAGAGCTCGACGAGAGCTTCGATTCCATACGGTGATGATCGAATTTGGAGCGACGATGGAGGAGCTATGTGGGGCCATTTGCAGCAGGTCACGCACGCATTTTGGGGCTGTAGAGGTGGCCGAGCTTCAGGTGGGGGATGGTGGTGGTAGCTCTCGCGAAGAGCTTCGATTTGCAAGTGGTTTGATGAAGTTTCGTCGAGCGTGGAGGTTACAAAGTCGAACCCTAGTTGCTTGTTCATGGGTTTGTGCTTGCGGTTGTTCCCTGGAGCAAATTAACGTGAATGAGGAGAGGATGGAGAGAGGTAGGGGACGGCCCAGATTGAAGGGGAGATGGATCTTGTGGCCAGAAATTGAATAGGTTATAAATTATAAAAGAAATTGTGAAATTTGTTAATATAAATACGTGTAACTTCAAAAATCAATATCTTTTTCATATGAGGTCGAAAACGCGCGAAACCAGTTGCGTTGGAATCGTATGGACGAGCACTACGCGATGGAGTTGGTTTGGAGTCGTTTGGAGTTAGTGAGAATTTTGGGTAAAATTAAACGTCCGTTTAATTTTATTCGAAATAAATCGCTAAAACGGAATTAAAAATCAAGGTGAGAACTTCTCACTCAATCGAATCAGTTTCGATTTTATTTTAAATAGTTAGATTTAAAATATTTGAATGCATGTTTGAATGATGATTGATATCTATTGATTGTTAAAATAGACATTATGCGCCGTTAGTAAGCGGATGTTATTTATTAAAAACATATACCGCGAATATTTCATAAACAGTGAAATTGGTATTATATATAATATCAATATATATATATTGGCATATGTATATATTGCAGTTGTTGATTTCCCGTATTTTTTAGCGGATGAGACCCTATTGCGCCGTTATTAAGCGGATAATATTTAAATCCCATATACCGCGATAATTTCGTACTGGAGCGAAATTGGTATTGTGCTAATGTTTGTGGATGCAGGAAAACAGGTTGGAGGGATCCAACTGGATTCCTCAACAGTATTTATTTGATTATGGATATTTTGATATTCGTTGATTATCATATACGATATGTGATATCGTTGTTGTCGTGATTGACTATTTGGTGTGTAGCATCATTGGACCCAAGTTTTGGAATTTTAAAATGATTTATAAAGTGATTTTTGAAAATATACTATATGTTTGGAATTTGATCTATTTTAAATAAATAAACGTTATAATTTTTAATGTTATAAAAATTATGATTTTTGAGAAAAATAGTTAAAAACTGATTTTTGAGAATATGATGCTAATGATTTTATAAAATAGTTAAATCGGATTCTTTTGAATTTATTATTGAAAGTTTAAATATGGGATTTATAAAATTTAATTATTTTATAAATCAAGAGAATGATGAAGTTTTTAAAGGAATTTAAAGACGTTTAAAAGAATAATATAAATTGATTTATATTAAGAGATTTATAAATAGATATTTATAAATTGAAATATTGACATTATAAAACGAGTTTTTATAAGTGTTTGAATGAAGTGAAAACGAATTTCATAAATAAATGAAATTTATAGAATTATAAACTGTGAAGTTATAAATGAAATTTATAAATAGTAAGATTCATAAATTTGGTGAAATTATTTGAAGAATAGATTGGTTAAATAAATGGATCTTATAAGTTATAAGATTCATAAATTGGAAAGTCTTTAAAAGAACGATTTTGTAAAATAATCGTTTTATAAGTATTTAACTTATAATATGAACTTTTAGTTTATAATTGAGTTATAAACTGGAATAGGTTAATAAAAGAATTTATAAAAAAGAAGTTTTTATAAATAAATAGAAATGGAATTTATAAACATTGTTTTATAAATTCGCAAACGACTTATTTTGATAAGAAAATTGTTGAAACCTATTAAAGGAGTTATATTCACATTTTTGAATAGTGAATAATCCTTTGAATTAAAACGAATAAAAGGATGAGATTTCTTAATGAAGTTTATTCACATTTTTAAATAGTGAATAAGATGTTAAAGAAATTGTTTTGAACGTGAATGTTTTAAATAGAATTAAAACGATCTAACGATGTTTTAAAAAGGTGTTGAGATTCGAAACCATAGATTTCAACGTTAATTGTTGAAATAGACGTTTTCGAGAAATAGAAGGAAATAATGGACTATAACACTGTTGTTATAGTAAATGATTTCCGAAAGGAAATGTATTTGTATAGTATTGGGAATTATATATCTATTTTAATTTCGAATTCCTATACTAGTGATTTTGGGTTGTTGTAACGATGTTTTACGCAACATTCGTTTTGGCCCAAATAAATATGTTTAAGTGAATGATTTCCTTAAAGAATGAAATATATACTTAATTCGATTTAAGTATATTGAATATTTTCCAAGGTTGAAAATAAAAAGATTTGTGAATTACTTATGAATAAATAAGTATGGAAATGTTTTCCAATATGAAGTGAATAATTAGAATTTATCTTTTTGAAGATAAATGGAAATGAATAATTGAAATCATATGCATGAATATTTTGGAATATAAATTCATTATGGAATTTATATGTGAAAGTGGAATTTGTTTAAGGATAAATATTGATTTATTTTTGAAGTATGAAATAATATATCTTGTGAAGATATTTTGGAAAATTATTTGGAAACTGGTGATGTGTGCATATCCATTGATAGTTCAATAACCGACTATCAATATTTCCCTTTGAATGGGTAATTGATGTGATTTGTTTGAATGTGAATGCCACACTTATTTTTGAATAAGCGCTCACTATTCGGGTTAACCGGGAAAGGACCATGGGGTCGTATAACCCATTCCGAATATGTGATACGTTGTTGTGAATTGCATTTGAAGATCGGTGTTGAAGACCGAGTATTTGCGAAAGCGATAGGATGACCTATCGATTGTCTCTGCACTGGGTAGCTCCTGGTATAGAGATTCCTTAAGTGATGGGAAATTCGATCGGGATTGTGAATACCCGGATTTCAAGGGCTTCGTAAGAAGTGCCTTCGGTTTTGTTCGAGCCCGGAACAGACTTGTATGGATTGTATGTCTGACGTTACAAGTTGAGATGTAAAGCAGATTTCATTCAAATATATTTCTGTTGGTGGCGGAGAATTTATTCTTTTAGCTTAACACCCTTCTCTGAGACGTACGAGCTCAGAGGTTATATAGTTGAAGTTATCAGCGATATATTCCCAATTTGGTAATGTGACATGTTGAGTGATGCTGAAATGATCATTGTGTTGATTATTTGTGATAGGATCGTTTATTTGATCGTCTATCCTTGTGATCATTGTGTTGATCATTTGTTGACCCAAAGCATGGCTTTTGTATAAAGTATGTTTTTGTGGACGTGACTTCGTCGAGCCTCACACCCCGTGAATGGTCAAAACAGGAAAGAAACAGCAAGGTTATGAGGGGTAGCACCCTTTAGGATGTGTCCATTTCCTTCTGGAAAAGGGTGGTATCATGGTATGGAGCCCAGATACTTACTCATGTTGAAAACACTTTGTTATGATTGTGTGAATTGATTACGAGCGCTCGGTAAAAGGTCCCAAAGGACCGGGGGATGGCATATTCGGTCAGTTGTTACTCAGTTAGGGGTAACCCGGCCTTGTGTTGGTAGAGATCCGGTTTGGTTCTCGGGGATGTCCATCCAGAGGCATTCTCATGTGGCAATGGGAAGTTCCTTGGCCTGATCATTCGTTGGAAATCCAAAGAAACAATACGAGACTTGTACGGTTTTAGTTGTATAACCTGCTATGGAATGTGGCGGTAACCTGCTATTGAACATAGTTAGCTATAGTAGGCATACGATAATGGTCGTATGTTGGCTAAGATTTATATTCTACTTTCGAAATGAATTTTTTCTACACTATGCACTAGTAATAATATCAAATGTTATTTTAAATGCGTATCAAGCATCTTTGACTATCATAAGGAGAAATCTCCTCCGATTCTGCGTTTGCATGTGTGTGTGCGGGAGGCCTTATGGTAGTCTCATTTTTAAAAGCATTGCGAATTGATTTAAATATATTCCTCTATTTTGATTTTAAAGATAAATAAAATGTTTTGAGTTCTCACACCAGTCACATGACTGACTCGGAGTTTATTGTTTTCCTTCCTAAACTCTGGGTGCCCACCAATTTCCACACGGGCAGTTAAGAGTTAGGTTTATCAGGATATTCTGGATATTCAGGAATTGCTGGAGGCAAGCTGGATGGCATGGCGTATTACTAGTTTATATAGTATTTCTTTTTCCGCTGCACTGTTTTTTGTTGTTGTATACTTGATGATATGATGAAATGAAATGTAATAACTGATATAGTTCTTTGTTTAAAGATTATTCATTTATTATTATATGTTGTTCCGCTGCGAATTGTGAGATTCTGATGTGATTCTGTTGTTTTCTATTCCGTTCTATTTTGTTCTATTCTTTTTTTCTTCTATTTTAAAATTTTCTGTTCTCTTTTCTATTTTTCTGTTTTTCTATTTTCTTCTACCTCTTTCTTTTCTTAAATTCTTTGTAAAAACAATAACATTCCGTGTTTCCGGCCTTCGATTTCTCGGCAGTCGATAAAGTGAGTATCGATGTTGAATTTTCGGAAGTCGAAAATTTTCGGGGCGTTACAAATAACATCAATATAGAACAGATAATAAATAACAGGCAAAACTGGTAGTTTATATTCAATAATAAATTAGTTTAACTAGTAGTTTATATGAAATAATAAATTGAATAACAATTTAATTCAATAAATTCAATTTAACTCGAATAATGGTAAAATATACCAAACAACAATAAGTAAATTTCTAATCACATCCTAAATCAATAACAAACATAAGAAAATTTTAGAAGTTGTGAGTGGGTTAAAACACTCACCATTTGAATTTAAATTGAATTCAAATCCAACCTAAACCAAAATTTCAATAGTCTCCAAATTCATCCAAACTAGCGTCAAAATATCCGAAAATCCAATACGAACCTAGCGGAGAAAACCGTGCGTAAAACAGAGCTCTTACACGAGAGTTATTGATGTTAGAACGAGTTGAAAATTAAATTAGAATAAAATAAAACAAAAAACAAACCATGATTTACCGCCACGTCATCGCTTCACATTCCTCCCAGAACCCATATCGGCAAAATACACACGCGAATTCGATCGTACCCAGGTTTGCACGAAACCCTAGCAGCTACACCAAACGCAACCGAGCGACGCCATATGCCACCACCCTGCCACGTCCACCACGCCAGGCTACCTCGCAACCTCCCTCGATGCTCTCGACCACCATCGGTCGCGCCAATTTGCACAGCCGCCACGAAAATACGAGCCCTAATCGAATTATTGGCGAAAATACAACCATCAGATCGACAAGCGAACACCGCCGATGAACTCTCCATCGTCCACTCTACAATACCCAAAAATGATTTGACGATCCGACAATGTTCATCGACGCGCGATGAACGACCAAGAATTCTCCAAGGATTTCTGATCAAACGAAAAATCAAAACGAAAAATGAATTGCTGTTCTGAAATGCGCTCGTCAAGAGCTTCAGATTGATATAAAATTTGGCATAGTTTGCGAAGTCTGAAATTTTGACTTTGGATTTGATTTTCAATTGGGAATGGTAGTGAGAATTTGCTTATCTGCCATTGAGGAGTAGATATAGTTGAATTGTACGTACAGACAAATGAGAAAATAGAGGTAGGCTAGTGTTTGTAACAGGGTATTTATAGACGAAGCTGAAATAGAATGGATCGGATCGATTGGATATACGCATTGAATGATAAAATGACCCGTAAAACCCGTTCTGACTCTGCAATGAAATTTGGTCAACCCATATATCAAATGGATGTTTTAAAATATTTAAAAATCAATGGAACATGTTTCAGGTCCAAATTCCATCGTATGAAATAGTTATGCTAAAATCAAATTATTTCAAATTGATTTCAAGGCGTTTCGAGTCCGTACGATCAAACGACAAGTCCGATCGCTACGAAACTTGAAATCCTACAATAATTCACCGTTACGGATCTGAAGAAACTAGTTTCATCGAAATCCGAGTCAGTGGCCAAAATGGATATTTTCCAGTTAATTAAATAAATTAAAAATTAATTAATTAAATCCAATTTTTAAAATTTCAATTCTATAATCGATAATTTTTATCACTTTTATATTTCTTAATCATTCACACTAATTAAACCAAATTTAGATGTCAATTTAGAATTGTTAATTTAACAATTTCAGTGTTTACCTCAATTTCATTGAATTCAGAAATTATAAATTAAATTTTCAAAAATTCCATTTAATTACTTTTTAGTCTATTATTCAATCTATTATTATCAAAAGGATGCAGTTTACATTGGTTCGTAGATATTGCATTAATATTCTCAAATTTCCTCTTGATTTCCATTAACGTAGTTTCTAATTATGTTTTATTTCAATGGATTTAAATCTAACTCAATAGATGAAATAAATGGGTAAAAAATTAATGATTATCACCATTTTGCCTAATTCAGTCTCATTCTTACTTTATTTTCAATAACAATATTGTAATTACTAATCTAACCTTGATTGCATCAATTTACAATTTACTACGTATTACTTCACCAGTTAATAAAACTTTGAATTCACTCCCCAATTTACTAATTTCAATCAATTATAACTTTACAATTTTAATAAATTCATTAATTGTCAATTACCATTCCAATAAATCCGTTCATTTGATTTTTGTTATATTAAATTTATTACCAAATATTCCTGTTTACAATCAATTAAAACCCTGTAATTGTTTCAATCAATTGGGATTGCATTGAATTAATTATTTATTAGCTTACATCAACATTTTACATTTCATACCCGTTATAAATTCATTAATGGATTATAAATTTTTATTCCTTCCAATATTAAATAAAAAAATTGATTACATAACACTATTCTTATCCAACTATCATTAATTTTATACTAACTCATCAATTTGTTCGGTATCTACTCTTGTTTCCTTATATTCTATTCATAATCAAGTATGACATCTAAATTATTTAGTAAATTGGAATTTCATTGAAATCGTAAATGATCAACTTTAATTGACATTGTTACTTTTTATTATTATTATAACACTTAAATTTATTTTCATTAATTGGAATTTCCTTCCATTCATTTATTATTAACTTTAATTAGCATTGTTTACCTTGCATTAACATTATTGCCTTAATTTACATTCAGTTACTATTAATCGATATATTATTGCATTGGTTAATTAAATGCTTACCTTTAATTACTTATTTTAATTTTTATACCCAAGTGCAACAATTAACACTATTTCTTTATGGGGATTTTACTTCAATTGTCAATAATTAGTTTTAGTAACCATTGCTATAATTCATTCTTAACATTTACTTCAATATACATTATAATTTTTTTATTTCTTTCTAAATTTAATTACGAAAATCTTATTAATTCAACCAATTTAATTATTGAATTTTATTGGTCGTTACACGTTATTTTGAAACTGAATCGAATTAAAATGGATAAATCTGAATTGAATTAAATGTGAAAGTGGAACTTGAATTGATTGGAATCTATTTTTGAAATTGATGAATATTTATATATATATTCAATGGAAATGACATTTTGGTTTTGAAGTATAAATTTATTGAAATGACCACGGTGTTATAGTGTATACTTTCTGCATAGTAGATAGTTCCATGGATCCTTAGAGGATGGTTATCCCAAACGTCCTCTGAGTTACTTGTATTTCAGTTTATATTTCACTTGAGTTGGATTTATTGATATGAGAATGTTAATCCTGACTCGAGTGTTCTGTGTTTTGCTTTACGCTCGGGTCAGACTGAGTGATACAGCATTTAAGACTCATGTTTGGAGTTTGGAGCTTCATTTGGAGATCCAACTATCAGTTCAGCTTTCTGTTCTTCCAGTTGATTGGTTCAGAGAAGTCAACTGCTCGTACTGGAGATTTCACTGTATTTGAGATATTCTATTGTGTTTTATTTCAAACTCTATTGTTTATATAGCAGCTTCATGAACTACTATTTATCTATTCCGCTGCGTTATTATTATATTACTCTGTGTCTATGATTCTGTGATTGATTTATTTACTATATATGCCGAGCTTTCTCAAATTTAAATTAACAATCTGGTATTTTGAACAATTCAAGTCCGACGTTTATAGATGCGAATGGTTGAAAATATCGGGTTGTTACATGAAATAATACGTAATAAGCTGTAATTTGGAAAAATCAATATTAGATAATTAATTGTAATAATTGTTGGTTGACAATAAAGTATAAATGAGATTAAATTAGGCAAATAGTGATGATTATTAATTGGTTACCCATTTATTTAATACATTGAATTAGATCTAAATCCATTGCAATTAAACGTAATTAAATACTACGTTAATATGAATTTAGTTGATGACTGGAAAACATTAGGGAAATTGGATATATAGTAATGTTAAATTTACCCATAAGATAATGATTGACTGAATAAAAAGAATGGAAATCAAGATTTATTAATATTTAATAAATTGGATTAATTGAAATTAAAAGAAATTTAATACTTAAATATTACGTTAATGGAAATTATGTTGAAAATTGAGAATATTATGTAATAAATCATGAGCTAATGTTAATTTCATCCATTTGATAATAATAGATTAAATAATAGGATGAAGGGTCAAATTTAATGGAATTATTGAAAATTTAATTTATAATTTCTGAAATTAATGAAACTGAGGTTAACACTGAAATTGATATGTAACGATCCGTAATTTTCGATGATTAGTTTGGTTAATTTAATAAAATTTTTGTAATTAAATGTAAAAAGAAATAAAAAATTTATAATTTATAATGAAGTAAATGAAAAAAATGAAATGTAGGAATGGTAATTAAAACTAATTATTGACAATTGGAGTGAAGTCCCAATAGTGTAGTAGTGTAAATTGTTGCACTTGGTTAAAATGGAAAATAAGTAAATAAAAGTAAGTGTTGGATTTAACCAATGAATAATATATTGATTAATAGTAACTGAACATAAATTTAGGTAATAATGTTAAAGCAAGTTGATAAATAACTAATTTAGTGCAATCCCAATTAATTGAAACAATTGTAAGGTTTTAATTGATTGTAATTTGTAAATTGGGAAATAGATTCAAAGTTATATTAAGTGATGAAATAATATGTAATAAATTGCAATTTGATAGAATCAATGTTAGTATAAACTAAAGGAATCATTGGTAATAATGTTAATTCTCTTTATAATATGACAATTGGTTGATTTAAAGAATGGAAATCAAGATTTATTAATTTATTTGAAATTTACAATTCAATAATTGGATTAATTGAAAATAAATTAAATATTTAAGTATTATGTTAATGAAGATTAAGACGAAATCTGAGAATATGCATCGATTTGACAGCAATGAATTGAATAATAGAATGAAAGTAAACTAAATGGAATTATTGGAAATTAAATTTATAGTTTCTGAAGTTAATGGAATTAAGGCTAACATTGAAGCTGATAAATTAATCAAATCTAAATTGACATTTGAATTTGGTCAAATTAGTGTAAATGATTAAGAAAGTTAAAATTGATGAAATTTGTTAATTATAGAGCTGAAATTGAAAACTTGACTTAATTAATTATTAATTTATTTAATTAACTAGAAAATAGCCATTTTGGCCACTGACTCGAATTTCGATGAAACATAGTTCATTGGATCCGTAACAGTGAATTATTGTAGAATTTCAAGTTTTGTAGCAATCGGGCTTGTCGTTTGATCGTACGGACCCGAAACGCCTAGAAATCAATTTAATAGAAATCAGTTGAAATCAATTTGAAATAACTTGATTTTAGCATAACTTCTTCATATGATGGAATTTGGACTTGAAATCTATTCCATTGATTTTAAAATATTTTAAAACATCTATTTTGATATATGGGTTGACCCAATTTCGTTCCAGGGTCGAAACAGGCTTTTCGGGCTATTTTATCGTTCAGCGTGGAATTAAATCGTGTCCATTCATCTCTATTTCTGACCTACCTATATATACCCTGTCATAAACCCTAGCCTATTTCTTATGTTCATTATTATGTGTGTACAATTCCATTTGCTTCCCCTCTTTCAATGGCAGACATAATCCTAAATCACAAAATGCAATTTCAAATCAAATTCAAAGCAAAAAAAATTAATCTCTTCAAACTATATCGAGTTATGTATGGATTTGAAGGTCTCGACGAGCGCAAGTCAAATATGTAATTCATTTTTCAATCTGGGTTTCGATGTGGCCGAAAATCGATGAACTATCCACGGCCCTTCATCACGCCGCGACCAAAATTCGTCCGATTTTCGAATCTATTTCTGAGTATTGTAGAGTGGACAAAGGGAACTTCATCTATGCAGTTTATTTGGCAAATCAACGGCTGGATTGCGGCGAAAAAATCGATTAGAGTTAAAAATAGGGGGTGGCTGCTGGAGAATACAACGCCGGTGGTGGCTCGGGGCGGTCGCGCGAGGCTAGGGATGGGGTCGGTCGGACTTGGCGGCGGCGGCGGTGGGGTCGGATCCGACCCTAGGCGTCAGAGGAGATGGCGTTTTGGAGATGAGCACAGTCAACTGCGTGCGTGCGAACGTGTTGTAGAGGGGCAGGCTTTAGTGTGAACGTGAATTTTGAGATGAGCTGTAGGGTTAAACAGTGCTGACGTGGCTAGGTGATAAGCTCTTTTTTTTCTTTTGTTATTTAAAATTTGCATTTTTCATTCGTTCTAATAGCAATAACTTTTGCATACGAGGTCCGTTTCACTCGTAGTTTTCTCCGTTAGGTTCGTATTGGAATTTTGGACATTCTAGCTTAGCTTTGGACGAATTCTGAATCTGTTCAAATTTTGGGTTTAAATTGGATTTAAATCCAATTTAAATTCAAAAGGTGAGTGTTTTAACCCACTCGCAACTTCCGAAATTTCTTATGTGTGTTAAATTAATTTTTGATGTGATTAAAGATTTATTTATGACTGTTTGGCCTATTTTAATCATCATCCGAGTTAAATTGAATTTATTGAATCAAATTGTTATTAAATTTATTATTGCATATAAACTGCCAGTTAAATAGTTGTTTAATTTATTATTGCATATAAGCTGCCAGTTAAATAGTTGTCTAATTTTTTATTGCATATAAACTGCCAGTTAAATAGTTTTTTAATTTATTATTGAATATAAACTGCCAATAAATACATGTTGTTTATTATATGTTATATATTGATGTTATTGTTTGAATTGGATGATGATTGTGATAAGTGGTTGATGATTGATATTGGATGAATGGAGTTGTATTTTATATTGTTATAAACTGCAAGTTGTTATGCATTTTTATTTCATTCGGGATTGCAGTTTGAAATGATATATAACCGTATTTTTATTTTAAATTACGGATTGAAATGATAAATATTTGTATCACTTGACCATAGGGTAGAAAAATGTATACAGACACCGTGGTTTATATATAAAATATATTTTGAAATGATTTTCTATGGTTTTGTAAAGTAATATATGGTTTTATAAGATATTGATTTGGATATTTTATAAGTTTTATTTTATCTATAGTTAAATTCTTGGTTTTAAGCTATGTTTAAAATTAGGTTAAAGTATAACAGAAGTTTAATAATAAACTTTGATTTTATTGAGATATAATATGGTTAAGTATTTAAATTATATTTCTGGAGTTTATAATACCTTAATTGAGAATAAGGTGGGAAGATGATAATGAAATTGATTTGAAATTTAATAAAATTGAGATTTTAAAGGTATGATTTTATAACTGGATTTTGGTTTAAGATGAACTAAACGAATACATCAAGTATAAATAAATTGAAGGAAATATTTAGTTATGCAAATATTTCAAAACTAAATAATAGAACACTGAATTGTTGAATCGTAAATTCCAACCTTAGTTCTGAAATTGTTCAATACTCAAAGTTTGAAATATATTGAAATTGAAATGGTTTATTGAAACTGAAAGTGAGTTGAAATTTATAAATTGAAATTTAATTTAAAGTGAATAAAATTGTGAAGTCGAGGAAATTATTTTACTTTATAAAGTAATTTTAAATTCAAACTATTTTATTTTATATACTGTTTGAATATCCAAACCATTTAAGTTTTGAAAGTTATGGTTTGGAAGCTATGAAATTTGAAGTATTATGTTTTGAAAGGTATATTTCAAGCGTTCGGTTTCGAAATATTATAAATTTGAAAGCGTTATGATTTTGGAAAAGAGATATATTTGAAAAAAATGATATTATATTGATTTGGGCTTTTATAAAAATGATATCATAATGATTTTGTTTTTGAAATTTTAAGGATATCGTATTTATATGGTTTCGAAATGGATATTATATTCTGTATGGAAGTATAAATTATTTTGAAATGACCGCGGTGTTATAATAACGTTTGGTTGTTAAAGAGACCGGGATCAGAAGTTGTCTTACTCTCTGCCAACTCCGAAAACAACCTTAACAACTGTATAAGCGGTGAAGATTCCAGAATGAAGTAGGATGGTGGCGACGTTCTATTAAGGTATATACGTGGACTCAACTCCCGTGAGTTGGCATAAGGTGGCTAAAACAAGAGCGATTCTCGGACCAAGGAGGTAGCCCCTCTTATCGGGCACATCCCTTCGACATTTACTCTGACTTTTGGATTGATTTGATGGCCACCTTTGATTTTTGATTTGGGGGTGTGGCTCGAGGTGGCGGCAGCTGCACGCTACGCATTACCACCAGCCCGGATGCGTAATTGGTATATCTACCCTGGCATTGCCTTGTGTGCCATGTCACCTACCCTGACGCGCCTTGTACGAGTTTGGTTTTCCCTCTTAGCCCGTGGAGTATTTAGGGTAGTCTCTCGATCGGGAGATGCGCTGATACTGGATGGACTACTGGGACTATTATTGTGTTAAGGAGGAGATTGGGTAACTCCTTAACGCTATTTAAAAGTAAGTTTATTTTACTATTAGACATTATTATAATAGCGAAATATTACTACATAGTAAATAGTTTAACGGATCCTTAGGAGATGTGAATCCCGAGCATCTTTTAAGTTACCGCACTCACGTTTGACACTGGATAGGAGATGTTAGATCCCGTAAACATCTCTGACGCCATTCCACTCATATTTTACTGTTGATTTAACTTACATAAGATCTTAGTTCTGACTCGAGTGTTTTGCTTTTTCAATTCGCTCGGGTCAGCCTGGGTATTTCAGGATTTGAAGACTTTCCTTCTGGAGGACGAAGACGAAGATTGTATTATTATTATTTATTTTATTATTCCGCTGCATCATTGTTCCGCTGCATTATTTATTATTCTCTGGTATATGTAACTCTGATATGTATTGTATAAGTATAATCGAATATTTTGTAAAACAGCTTCATGAACTGTTTATTTGGTTATTATATTTTATCGTTCCGTTGCAAGATTCTATTTTATTTTTATTTCCTTATTTTTCTTCTTTACCCGATAACAATCCGCCCTTCTGTATGATTTAAGTCTGACGTGTGTGGTTTATCGTCGATTTAAAGCGTAAAAAAAGGCGGGATGTTACATGATAAATTTATCAACTCTAAACTGACATCTAGATTTGTTTAAATTAGTGTAAATGATTAAGAAATTTAAAAATGATAAAAATTGTTCATTATAGAATTGAAATTGAAAAATTGATTTAATTAATTAATTATTAATTCATTTAATTAATGTAAAAATAGCCATTTTGGCCACTGGCTCAGATTTCGACAAAACCAGTTTCATCGGATCCGTAATAGTGAATTATTATTGGATTTCAAGTTTCGTAACGATCGGACTTGTTATTTGATCGTACGGACTCGAAATGCCATGAAATCAATTAAATTGAAATCAATTTGAAATAACTTGATTTTAGCATAACTTCTTCATACGATAGAATTTGGACCTGAAACCTGTTCAATTGCATTTAAAATGTTTAAAAACATCTATTTTGATATATGGGTTGACCCAATTCCGTTCCAAAGTAGGAACGGGATTTTCGGGCCATTATCGTTCAACGGTCCAAACCAATCGTATCCATTCCTCTATTTCTCAGCCCTACCTATATATATATATCCAGTTATAAACCCTAGCAGCCTTTTTATTTCTCATTCCTACACGTATAGAAATTTCTGTTGCTCCTCTTTCTCAATGGCAGACAAGTTCTCAAAACCTAATTCCCAACTGCAATTCCAAATCAAATTCAAAGCCAAAAATTCAAAATCCTCAAATAGTATCGAATTATATATGAACTTGAAGCTTTCGAAGAGCGCAAGCCAAATATGTGATTTATTTCTCGTTTTGGGTTACTGTGTGGCCAAAATTGGCTAGAATATTTTTGGTCGTTCATAGTGGAGTATCGTTTTTAACGGTGGATTTACGTCGTGGAGCCGATCGGAGGGCATGGATGCGGAGAGGATGTCAAGGCAAGTCCATCCATACCGTCGCTTTAGTCGAAGGTGGTTCAAAATCGCTGTGAGTGGCTGAGAATCTTGGAGGCATCGCTGTCGCATGGTAGGGCCAGAGGTTGCATCGTTGGTATCGGCGGGAGCGGCTTGGAGGGGGCGACATGATGGAGGCGTTCAATCAGGTCGGAGGTGTATGGTTCATCGGAGGCAATTCATAGAAGATCGGGGGCTTCAGCTTGTTTCAAACGAAGAATCGATGTTAGGGTTTTGCCGCATCTGTGCGGGGTGACGTGGCCAACAATAAATTTACTTTTTCATTTATTTATTTTCTTTTTTTTCAAATATTCTAATTAGCATAACTTTTACATACGAGGTCCAATTCATGCGTTACATTTTGACGCTGGTTTGGACGAAATCTGAGACCGTTTGAATTTTGGGTTTAAATTGGATTTAAACTCAATTTAAATTCAAAGGTGAGTGTTTTAACCCACTCACAACTTCTAAAATTTATTATATTTGTTAAATTGATTTGTGATGTGATCAAAAATTTATTTATGACTGTTTAGCATATTTTGAATCATCATCTCAGTTTATTTGAATTTATTTGAATAAAATAGTTAAAATTTAAAATGTTCAAATGTTCAAAATTTCTGGGTTGTCACAAAATTATTTTTAACAGACTCGAGATCCTAGAATTCATATTTTATCTGATTTCCAATTGTTTAATTCAATAGTTTATTTGTCAACCATATAGTGATATTTGAAATTCAAGTTGAAAATTAACTTTTGAATATTTGAAATCAACAAATATTTCGATTTCAAATACCAAAAATTCCATGTTGTCACATTCCTCCCCCCTTAAAAGAATTTCGTCCCCAAAATTACTTAGTTAAAAGAATGCCCAAATACCCGTTCACTTATTTTTCCCAAACAACTAGTTTTTAACAACTCCCCAAAACCAAACAGTTTTTAACAATACCCAAAACCATCTTTTTAATAAAGATATTATCACCCTTATTTACTTTCCAGACTTCTTCCATAGGTTCAAACCAATATCACTTACCAACCATTCAAATTTAAAATTTAAAACCAAATTTTAATTTATCAAAATCTTCTCAAAATTTTCTAACTCCCTAAATTTTCGAAAAATTTCACCAGCGTCTCCTTTGCGCGGCTAGTTCGGTACAACTGCAAAATACCTCTACGGCCCCTAGATTTCAAAAGAAAACAAAAGGCCAAGTGGCTAGATCAGAAAACCATCAAATTCATATACCAATTTTAAAAACATACCTTTTCTTGCAATTTAATTTATCTTCTGCAATCAAAAACCCCAAATTCCCGTTTTGCTTTTAAAACACATGTATATTTTACTAAGCAATAATATCCAATTACAAAAATCCAAAATCATTTCATTCAGTCTTCTACAAGACTTCAATATTAGTTTTACTTAAGTCATACAATGTACATATATCATCCATACGCAATATCAATTTGATCGCTCACACGATCACACAATTTCACTTTCGAACTAGTATCATCCACCCGACTTCCTAGTGCGTACTCAGATCGGGTTTCTTGATCAGAAACCGTCATTCTCCTTGCATAGCCACAAACTATGATAGAGAATTTCCAGAATCAATCAAAAATCCATGTCCAGGGTTCATCGTCAAAAATCGAGTGAAAATTCCAACTCGGATCGATATAACTATCTCGAAATTTTTTGCTCGAACTTGGATCAAATTGCTATGCGAATATTATATGTGCATCCTATGATTTTATCCCGTTTGATTATTAGCTATATCAATTCTCCTTTATTCAGATTTCTATTCACACATTTATAACCATCACATTTAACAACTTCTAGTTTAAATTTCATCCAATCATTAACTTAGTATATTTTCAATACCAAATTTACTTAAGAACTTTCACCCTTGACTTCTCTTAAATTTAATATAAGCATTTCATATACTCTTATATTATTACTTTCACTTTACACTTGGTTTTTTTCTACATTTAATCAAATTGGATTCCAATTCCATATAGATTCAATTTGCTTCAATTTAGTAATTAATTTCAAATCTCAATACTTTTTTCCAATTTCCATCTAGATTTTCATTTCCAGTTCTACTTGAATTCAGTTCATCTTCAAATTCTGAATATTGAATTTCATCAACTATCTTCCATTCACAACTGGTTCATATCATTATTTTAAATTAGTTTCACTTGCTAATTTATTTTAAATCTCAAGCAATTTCTTATTTGTAAACTTTTATAATTTTAGTTCACTTCGAATTAATTTTATAACTTCACTTTATTTTACACATTTTTAATTAAACACCATCCCAATATACTATTCCAATTCATTTACTTACCCTCTTAAATCAATTAGTTTGCACACTAATTTTATTTAAATAACTATTTCTCTTAGTTTCCTAAGACTTTCTTTAAATTCACTTTTACTTAACTATATTTAGTTACATTCCAATTCTATTTAAATTCAAAATTTCTATAATTTTTTCAATTTATTTCCATTTTATATACTAACCTTCTTTAGTTTACTTCATTTAATTTGCTTTCCTTTCTAACTTTATTCTCTAGTCACACTTACTTTTATTTAACCCCTTTTAAGTTGAATCATATTCTACAAATTTCAAATTTTATAAGTTATCAAACTTAGTTTTATTCTGTAAATATTTTAAACCAATTCCAGAGTATTTTAAACAATTACTCATATTTCAAAAGCATTTTTGAAATCAATTATATCCAAAATCCTTTGGTATCAAATCATCTCTTGAATTTTAAATCTAAACTCAGTTTTGCAAACATTCCAAATTAAACAATTCAAAATAATTTGGTAGCAATTCCTCTCTTGGAAACTCGAAAATGAACATCGATGATGCTGTAGTAATCACCGAAGTTAATTTCCAACGACCAAGAGAATTCACTGCTTTTATTCTTTTCAAAAACCCTTTCCAAATATTTTAAATTCCAAATCTCACCAGATTTCAAATCCAATTTAAAAATATTTCCGAAATAATATCACCATTATTTCTCTAAAACCTTTGAAAACCTTTTTTAAATTCAAAGGAATTTAAATTTCCCAAATTTTCAAATTTCAAAACCTTTCAATTTATTTTCAAATATTTCTCTAGATTTCTATTTCAAATTATAAATCACATTTACAATTTACATTTACAAATCCCATTTCTATATGAATTTTGTTTCTAAGCTTTTAGTTGTGATTTCAATTTCTTATTTAATTTTTACACAACAATGATAATTATTTTATATTATCACTTCGCAACAACCAAGAAACCTATATAACTATAATAATTTACGGAAAAATATTTTTTTATATACAAAAATAATTTGGGTAAGATTATTTCATTTACCCTGTTTTAAAACAATACCGTGTCGGTTATCTTGTTTAAGAATTTAGAAACCCCTATCAATGACACGTCCCACATGTCGAACATAATCTATAAACACTCAACCGATAAGTTAACACAATATAAAAACAATTTTTATATTAACTAAAAAATACGCACTCATATCTATTAATACACTCAGCTCATTCTAGAGTATCACGGACTCTATTTTAATGAGTAATCCCCGCCAGAGCCAAGGTTCTCGCTTAACCTTCAGCTCTGATACCCAGTGTAGCGACCCGATTTTTCGACCCCCGAAAATTAATATCAATATGTTCACTGTATCGAATGACGAACAATCGAATGCTGAAAAACCGAATCATTAGGGTTAAAGAAGAAGGAGGTAGAAGAAGAAACAGAAACAATATCAGATTCTCACAATCGTAGCTGAACAATATATAATAGATAAATGATTAATCTTAAAACAAAAAGAGCTATATCTGTTTATACATTACATCATCAGAGTGCAATACAATCAACAACACAATTTAGGACGGTTATAATATCTCATCCTTCCAAAGCTGAATATACAGCATACACTGTACAGCGGAAATATAAATCTATGAAAATATGTCTCGTCATCTAGCTCGTCTCTTGAGCTCCACAGCCGTCCACCCAGAATCTGTACTCTATAATACTCGGTCTGACCCGAGAATTATAGTTAAATAACATCCGAGTCGGTCTGGATAACCAGCGTGAGAAAACACACTCAATTGGATTATTAAAGTTTCCAAAATCCTTTGAAATCAAAGGTATCTCGTAAGACCATGCCATAAATAAACATGCCGGGTTTTTACCTTATGATAACTAAACCATTTTCTTCTAAAATCCTCTGATACTATAAGAGCGTATATATACAAATACTTATTCAAATAGCCGAAACTGTACATTTATTAAATTCCAGATAACAGGTATACAAACAAAACCATAAAAGCATGTAGGGAAAAATGGATTTCCATCAATGGCAGGGCTACTGGGGTACCGCCCGTCACAGTACGTGGTCTAGATCACTGTACCGAGGATCCATCCTGATCCCCTATATCACAAGACCGGAGCTACCCCTTACTGGATAGTCCGAATAAGTTCACCCCGCGGCCGGCCACACAGCCGAAATAAAGGGATATCTAGACAGGGTGACCTTACCCCAATTGGTTGCTAGCCATTTAGCCTTGTGTACACCTTCCCTGTTTTAGCCACTATCGGTTGATGAGGCTCGAGGCTATGCATCACCTTTTTAGCACACATTCACTTACAATGCTGATCGTCCTCCTGACGATGTTCTGAAAGCATTCGTCCATACAAGTTCGTTTCGGGTTTGAACGAACCGAAGGCACTACATTTACTACATCCATTTTGGAATCACCCTTAGAATTAGTAGCGATTAGCCCCTGCACTTCACTGCTCCATCTTCGACTCCAAGTTCTTGTCTTCTTCACGACAGATTGAAGAGGTTTTCGGGAATTTAATTTCGATCTCGGACTGTTCGAAACGATCGGTGCATTGGCCAATATAGATAGTTGATTATTTAACTATCAAATAATATTCACAAACAACCATCAGACATTAATAATTTCCCAAATTATTTATTTTCAAAATAACTTCGCAAACTATTTTCCATATTTCAACCATTTGAAAACAGTTTCAAACCACCTTTCTCTCACGGAATAAATTTCCCAAATATTATTTATTTCCACTGAAAATACCAAGTCCAAATACTTTAGATTTTAAAATAATTTAAATCACTTTATTCTAAAATATACTTTCAAACATTTAAATTAAAACTAGTTAAACACTTTATTCAAAAATATTTACTTGTAAAAAATACTTAAAATAAAATTACTTTATAAAATATAAAACTAATTTTTAAAATAAAAGTAAAGCCAAACTAAATTTTAAAATAAGAGTTACGAAATTCTATTCAAGTTTTCAAATAAAACTTTAACCAAAACTATCTTTAAAATAAAATTATTTTATAAAATATAAATATTGATAATTTTCTTTTTAAAACATAATACCCATTAACCTTTTAAAATAATTACTACTATAAATAATTTAATAAATATTTACCTTTAAAATTTTAACAACTTAAATAATAATTTTCTTTAAAACATTCCTTTAAACAACTTTAAAACTTTTAACTTAGACTTAAAAAATCTGCTTTGAAAACGTACTTGGCTTTTCAGGGAAATACACTTTTCTTTCACCTTCAAAAATAAACCACTATTTTTAAAACATTTTACCCATTCCTTTATAAATTCTCATCATGAATTTATACTTCCAAATTTTCCTCTGATAAATATTTCACTTTATTTATAAACCCCGTTTATAAATTTCATAATCTCATTCTCTTTTGAAATATTGTTTTAATCACAATCGATTTAAAAAATGATTTTCTAAATTTAATTTCCCATAAAATTTATTTCTCGATATATTCAAAGTTAGTTTCAGAAATCCATTAATTCCAGATTTACTTCTTAATTTTGATTTAAAAATCTTATTTAAAACTAAAATTATAAGTTTCATACTTTATTTCAAAAATTTCCATTTATTTCTTCCCGACCATTTAAATCCTGAATTTTCAAATAAATCTTTTATTCCTCTAAATAATATCATTTAAGTTAAAGAAAATTATTTATTGCCATTTATTCAAAATCACCTTTACCATACTCAGAATTTATTTATTAGAATTTAAAATTCAACCTTTATCCTTTTCCAATTCATTCTTTAATTTATCCAAAATCTGCATAATTATTTTACTTAAAAGTCATCTTTTTAATTTCTTCAAAAATCCCATTTTTATATTCTGATATCTCAATATACCCAAATATATTCGATTAAACCCCAACATCCAATATTTTTAATTACCAATATAATCTATCACCAATTATCAAATAAATCATATCACAGAGTATTAAAACAATCTAAATATTTTGAGAAATCAGTTGGATCCCTCCAACCTCTTTTACCTGCATCCACAGATGTTAGCAAAACAAATAAAATACCAATCCCGCTTCAAGGTGGGATATCGCGGTATAAAGTGTTATCTACTATTATGTGAGGTGTATAGGGTCTCATCCGCTATATAATGCGGGAAATCAATCACTCCAATACATACTACATATACTACTATATAATATACCACATCCAGACAATTAAATCATTCAACAAATCATTTAAATTTAACTATTTAAATTTAACGGTTATTCCAAATGAGTGGGATTAACTCACCTTTGTTTTGATTTGCAACCCAATTCCATTCCGGCTTGATTTCTTCACGTTTTTGACCTTGAATAAATATTATATAGCTTATTAACATTTGAAATAGTCTAACAATAAATTACTATTTAGTTAATTAAATTAACTAATGATTTCATTTTAAACCAGAAATTTTCCATTGAAATTATATATACACTTACAAAAGTAGATTATAGATTTCAAAATTCCAACTTTATAAATTCTTCAAACATTTAAAAAAATCCCTATATATTTTTAAAGTCTTTTCTATATATAATTTTTCCTGTTTTATCTATACACATATATTTAAAAGAAACGGGATTAATTTATACCTTACAGTAAATACTTTTAACAAAAATAGGTATGTAAGTATTTTTATACATCTTTCTTACTGTAAAATAATACTCTGCTATTTATATATACATGTATGTGTGTGTGTGTGTGTGTGTGTGTATATATATATATATATATATATATATCCGATTCAATTTGAAGAGTTAAACCTGAGTAAAATGAGTTTAAAATTGTTTTGAAAATCAAATTACCTAATACACACAGGAAAACAGATCACGAGATTCTGACCCAACTGCTCAGCCTAAGTTCATCTCTGGCCATCCAATGCCACTCGAACCACGAATCATCAGATCTCGACATCACCTCACCTTAACCATGCTGGAACCATCATCGGTCATTATCTTGTGAGTACGGCCATTACTGCAAACCTTCGACTCTTTCATGCTTGAGCAAGATCGAGCGTAACAACCTCGCGTCGCAGCACCAGACTCCCTACCTCGACTGCCTAGTTGAGTTCGAACACATGCCTCCCGCCCAAATCCAAATTCGCTCAACTGCTCACATCATCGCGACTACACAACTCTGAACACGCCGCACCCCCAAACAATCTCGAATCCAAATAGAGAGCGACTCCGGCTAACATCTGGTATCGGCCACCAGAAAAGAGACGCGACTCTAGAGTATCGAAATAAATCTTGAATCGTTTCGCTCGATAAAGGAAAATGGAAGCCACGAATTCGAATTGAGATGTGGATAGGAAAGAAGTAAAATGGAATCGACCAATTTTTTTGAATGACAGAATTTATTTGAGGATCGATTTCAAACTCTCTCAGGCTTCGGCTATTTTATTTAATTTGAATGTTTTCTTTTTTTAAAAGATGAATAGGAAACATTTGTATGCAAATTAAAACGGCAGGGGAACACGTTGTTTATCAAGTGAACACGTGTAGTGAATCGTACAACATTATTCGGTCTATAATATATATATATATATATATGTTAAATTTTAAATTCAAATTTTAAATCGTCTCGACAAAAGCAACCCAAAATTTTGACCTCCTATCGAGGCATACCGTTAGGCGTTAATAATGTTATTTGCCTATTCTGAACGCAATGGAAAAGGTATCGAAACCTAATTCGATCGTATAGAGAAGATAGCTTTTTGGACTCAATTATTATATTAAATTTTCGATATAAATTTCAGCGCATTTATCTACCATACGGCCAAACAATCACTCCAAACACTATGAAAATTGTAATCTGATAATAACATACTATTACAGATTCAATGGAACTAGTTTCGTCGAAATCCGAGACTATGCCTTGGAAGGCTATTTTTAAATTCAATTTAAATTAGATATTTTAAAACTGAACAAAACATTCCCAAATTCAAATTTTAAAACTTCTATTATCTCCAATATAATAAATACAAAGTTTATAAACTTTCAAATTATTTTAACATACTGAAATCCTAGAACTCATATTTTACCTGATTTCCAATTGTTTAATTCAATAGTTTATTTGTCAACCAAATAGTGATATTTGAAATTCAAGTTGAAAATTAACTTTTGAATATTTAAAATCAATTAAATATTCCAATTTCAAATATCAAAAATTCTATGTTGTCACAATTAGACTATGACAGCTTAGGTGAAGGTGGCATAGGCAATGATGCCTCTGTCTTTACTTCTGATTTTACTATTGATGGAGTTTGCACTTCCACCTTCTGTGCTTTACTTGCTGCGGTAATATTTTCAGCCTTTGCCTTTTCCTTGTCTATCTATCTGTTCATATTATTTCTTTCCTACAAATAACAAATTTGGTTAAATATGTAAGATAGTTTTCTAGACAAAATATCTGCTAACTAGTTATTCTTACCTTCTGTATGTTCGAAAATAATCTTCTACCCATTACCATGAGTTAGATTTTGTAAATTTAGCCAATGCGTTCTATTCGCTTTTTTTGGAGTTTTCATTGGAGATAAATTTAACAATTGCTTCACAATTTGTACGTACTGTAAATTCTTTATCGAGGTGAATTCGGTACTTATCCAATGCATTAATTAACACTTGTATTTCAATGTCTAATGATGTCCAATTCGAGGCTGGTTGAAAATTACCACTTGCATAAGCAGCAATTTTTTCTGTTCAACGATCACTATATTTAGATGGCCTACATTTTATGATGGTTCCTCATTCTTCCTTGCAAACATCACATTCGATAATAATATAATCTGACCCTAATGGTAAATCTAGTGGTTTAACTTTTTTACTTCGTTTTTAATTTGTTGAATAAGCTTTATGCTCTTGGAGTAAAAACGTGATTCTCCGTTTTTAGAAATTTTGCCATAAAAGGGACGACTAATCTTGCTAGATTAGGGATAAATTTTCTGGCATAATTCAGTAATCCTAGGAATGCCTGTATCTTTTTCTTGTTATCTGATCTATCTGGGAATTCAATAATTTTCTGTGAAATGTGAGGTTGAAGTTCAACCGTACCGTTTCCAATTTCAAGACCTAAATATGAAATTTTTCGTTTAAATAGTTCCATTTTTCATTTTGATATTACTAAGCCGTTCATTTCTATTCCTTGAAAAATCATTTTGAGATGATTCTCATGTTCTTTAATATTATTACTAGCAACGAGAATATCATCTATATTAACTAAACAAAATGCATATTTTTTGAAAATATTGTCCATAAAACATTGGAAAATGGCTGTTGCTGTTTTTAAACCAAAACTAAGGACATTCCACTCAAAGTGTCCTTCTGAACACATGAATGTTGTCCATGGCTTAAAATCTTCTTCTAATTTTAGTTGGTTATAATCATATTTTAAGTTACATTTGCTAAAAGCTTGTTTATTCTGGATTAAGTTAAGCAGTGTGTCTTTATTGGGTATATCATACACATCGTCTTTGGTATTATCGTTTATAGATATAAACGATACCGGGCTTTCCACGTTTTTGCTCAGAATGATTTCTGATGATAAATGCTGCTGATCGATGTCTGCTATCTGATCTACGTATTAACTTTTGATTTATCATTTCATTAATCTGTATTTTGTATTCTTTTACATCGGCTGGGGAATAGTCGATGTTTGCTGTTTTAATTGTAATCTCTAGATTTATTATTTTGATTTTACAAGTATGATCAACTCTGTTTTTGGTGACATCTTCACCAATTAATCCCATTTTCTCAGGTTTAGAAATAATTTGATAAGGGATGAATTTCACTTCTTTTCTTTTTTCAAGTTCTCTAAATGTTTCGTTTGCTAAAATTGCCAGAGCACTTTTATGTTCTTTTTCATTTCAAATAAAATTTTGTTTATCATTTTGTTTGTCTGTTAAAAAATATAATTCACCTTGTCCACCATGCTTTCGAGCGCACTCTGATTGAAAACTATAGTAGTTTTTAGGTAAAGTATAGTTGTGTTTACTGAATGTAATACTGTTTCTAGAGATGGAAATATTACCTCAATAATTTGAAATGAATTTTAGTCCAGGCAGAAATTCATTACTTTTAATTTCTGCAGGTGTAATTGTGCATTGACCTAACTCATATTTTGAGTTGTAATTACCAGCGAAATCTTTGAACTGAATCATCGATTCATCACGAAGTTTGTGTGTCAAAGTCATAAAACTTTGATTTGCTATTTTAGAAGTAATTGTATAGTTTAATGTCATTCTGTATTGCGATGGGATTAAAGAATATGCTATTAAACTTTTGGTGCTTCAAATCACAAATGTTCATACCTGAATAGCTTCGAGAAAGCTTGACTGCTTCTGTGCGGCGGAGTGATATATAGATCAGAGGATGGGATGTGGTGCGGAAGAATTCAGAAAATCTTTTTTTTTCTATTTTTATACGATCTCTCAAAATATTAAGGACTGATGAAGAACTTAGAATTGCACAAGAGAAATGGAAGAGAAGCTTAGTTCGCCATTAAATTTTTTTAAGAGCCAATATATTACAAAGAATTGTGTGTTCCGAACGAAGCAGAAGCACACTTATTTATACAACATCCCACCGGTAGCATCGTTGAACTAGAACACACACCTGGCTAAGATGCATTGATTTAAGTCTACCCTGCGACCTTGATCATATTGTTGATTTATTTGATCATGGTATGTTGTCTCATATTACCTTCTCCAGATCTACAGATCCAGCAGTCCTTGAACATTTTGGAAAGAGATTTGTAATGGTAGCAGCACAATATCTTAAATCATGTATTATAGTATGCATTAACTCTACAACACCTAGCTATCATTATGGCCAAAACCACAAGATAGTTACAGCATTTCATCGAATAGCAATTTTCAAACATAAAGGATACATGCGCGAGCATGCATCTAAAGTCTCAGATGTTACTACCAACAGTTTGAAGGTGCCCCAATATGGTTTAAAGCACATAAACCTTGTGAATTTCATCATAACAAAAACAATCTAGTTGCACCACTAGGTCGGAAGGAGCTCATTCTACAGTCTGAAAGTTCTCGCTATCAAATTTGGGGAGAACTAGATTTAAAATTATGTTTCACCGCTTTTTCATGAATATTACTTTGATCCCAATAACAACGTCTTACTATATGATCAAGGATTATCAGATGAGGAAATAGAAGATAACAATCCTAATCTCGGTGAATTAGCAAGAACAGAATACTCTCTAGAAAATGAGATGATGGCCGACACCAACTAACTATTTTTATAGCAAGGCAGATTCATAGTTATGTAGATTACAACGTGTCCTTACTCTTTATTAAAGCAATGACAGAAATTCGTCTCCTTTATCCAGCTCATAGCTGCGTATTCCAGAAAACTTTCAGTTTGGAAATTTTTTAGTGGTAGCCTTATGTAATGCGTTTATTTTATACAAAAGTATGTAATCGTTTAAATCAGTGCATCTTAGCTAGGTGTGTGTTCTAGTTCATCGATGCTACTAGTGGGATGTTGTATAAATAAGTGTACTTCTGCTTCGTTCAAAACACAAGTCTTTGTAATATATTGAAAGCTCTTAAAAAAAATAGCGAACTAAGATTCTCTTTCATTTCTTATATGCAATTCTAAGTTCTTCATCAGTCCTTAATATTTTGAGAGATCGTATAAAAAAAGATTTTCTGAGTTCTTCTGAAACCACATCGCGTCCTCCGATCTATATATCGCTCTGCCGCACAGAGCAGTCAAGCTTTCTCGAAGCTATTCAGGTATGAACATCTGTGATTTAGCCTTTTTCTTAATTTCTTTAGTTAGAATAATTATTTTTGACCTTGCAGGCTATGTTTTAGGATTATTTATTAATATGTTAGACGATTTCTTTATTTACGTGATCAACTGAAGAAATAAATTGTAATTTTATCACCTACCCCCCTTTCTTTTTGGTATAAAGCCTAAAGGCATATGATTGAATGCGTATTTGATCATCTTTACTGAATTTACTTAAGTTCAATATGAGATGCCACTAAATTACTTGAGTTCAATATGAGTTGCACAATTAATTAATGATAATTTTTTCTTCATGCATTAAAATATAAGGATCAAATTGACAAAGTATTTCCTTGCACACAACACGTGCTAATTTATATTTGAATCCTCCAACCTTGGTGAATTTCAACTATCAAGAACCTTCCTCCACATACACGGTTAGCAAGTTAATACCTTGCCTCGCTTGGGATGGTATCAATGCCTTGTCAAATAAACAAATAAACTTTTTGTATGAATATTACAAGTATATTTTCACATGTATAAATTGATCATCATGTTGATATGCCATGGTTTATGTGTAATCGATTCATTGGGTTAACAAGCAATACCCTTCTCTACTTTAAGATAAATACTGTGATAAACTTGATTTGAATTCGTTTAATGTAGAGGGTACTGGTGCACTGCGATAATCCAGAAACTCCATAGGTAACGATGGATGAGACCATGCAAAATGTTTACATGCTTGCACAAGGCTAATATTTAATTATGTTGTCCAGGTATGTAAATAATTTTCCTTGCTATACTGTTAAGTACTGTATTTTCAAGGGCACGATATGAATGAATTTTTTTCAGTTGCGTTTCTATGAAATATGATGGTTTATATATAAGATTAATACCCTATAAATACATGAAGTGTTTTTTTAGTAACGATGGAGTTTGCTGTGAATTTCTAATTCAGTTTCATAACAGTATATTTTGATTAGATTTAACTTAAAATTTTATATAGAAAATGAATTTTCCTATTAATTTCCCTTAAGTTTTAATATTTTTATATTGAGTTACAGAGTACAGCTGTAACGACCCTTAATAATATGTACACTGGCCATATTATTTTAATAAATATTTAATCCAATTAAATAAAATGTAAACTGATCATTTTAATGTGAGTAGAATTTTTGGAAATATTTTCCATTTGTGTATATACATTTTTATTTTGAAAAGGAAAATTGATTTGGAAATTTAAAATAAATCTCTTAATAATATGTACAATAAAATTTATCCTATATAATTAAATTAAAATGCTTTATCTTGTTATCATTTGGTATAAAAATATATATATATATAATAATGTTTAAAATAGAATCAAATTCTATCAATATAAAATATAAGTATTAAATATAAGTAAACCATATGAATATAATTTAAATAGTGATAGTCAAAATAGAAATAAAAGTAAAAATAAGATATCTTCATACGAAAGCCAAATGAATAAGTATGTAAATAGAGTATAAAATGAAACCAGACAAACATATGTATATGAATTGTGAAAACTAGAAGTTAATAAAAACAAGTGTGTAAACTAAAACCTGAAAACTATATGTTTATGGTTGCAATGCAAGAAGACAAAATGTTTACATACATAATATCTATGTTCATAAAATAAAAAGATAAAACAAATTATCTTCATATACAAAATCAATGCCTACCTGCAAAGTGTACATTTACATACAAAATATCTATATACAACCAAAATATAATAATAATGTGTAAACATATTAAGAAACCAAGGCATTAAATGCCATCATCTCAGCCTAAAATAGGTCGGTTCAAATATTTAGAAAAATCTGATCAAATCTTAACAAAGAAGCTTAACCAGCTAACACACTCCTTATTACATCCTATTATCTTCTATATATGGATTCATCTCCTATTTTAGTTCGTTCAGTAAAACTTAGCTAACCAGAGAAAAAAAGAAACAGCAAAACCAGTTACAGCCTACCCTTAAACATCCCGTGCTCTCCTATGTATATATGTGTCCATCTTTCTGTTTTAGTTCGTTCAGTAACAATATAGCAAAATCAGAGAAACAGGAAATAAGCATCTTCATTTTTACAAAGCTCAAATTTAAATTCAAACCAAAAAAAGAAAAAAGAACTCAGGCAGATTCAACTGCAGTTTTCTCAAACATCAAAGTGCTCTCTGTTCAAAAGAATTTCCATGCGAGTAAACATAATTTTTAATGTTTTAAGATAATTAAAAACAGTTCATGATTCATTAATAATATGGTTTGTATATGCTTCAGTTTGAATATAATTCTATGATGCTGTGTACTTCTCTGTTAATTGATACAGGTTGCATATTTTTTTCAAACTCAAATTATTCTCATCAGATTATTGTAAAGCTTTAAGCTTTCAACTAAAACAAGATGTTTAAACTTAAATTTAGATTTTAAAAAGCTGATTTAAACCCTGTTTGTAAAATATACACTATAACCTTGTTTTACATGTAAGTAAGTGGTAATTGGATAAAATTGATTGTTGTAAAATATTAAATCAAGTTCGTAGCTTGAATTTTTACTACAAATTATGATTTTTAGAACAAAAATTAAGATTTTTCGATTAGTATTCCAAGAGCAGTTTGTATTTGAATAAAATTTACATTTTTTCCAATTTCTAGTGATTGATTCAATAATTTCTGTAGAAATTTGGATTGAAGCGAGTATAATCATCTATAATCTCGGGAAAATTATGGAATAATTTGTCTATCGCATGAATTAAAGAAGCGAGGCCGAATTAGGGTTTTTGTTCAAACTTGTGCACATGTCAGAAACGAGGCGTGTTTTTCTAAATTACGTGGTCGAGTTGCATGAAATTCTGGAGAATGGTAGAGTAACATGTTGTCGTGGTGTGGATGAATTTTGGGCGTCTCAGGTGGCTTGAGCGGCGGTGGCGAGGTGTTTTAGTTAGTGGGTCGTGTTAGCAGTATTTTCGAGCATACTAACTTTTTTTGGATTTCGAATGTTTGGCGCTAAATCGTGTTTGGATTTCGAATCGATGGGGGATTTCCGACTTGCCTGTGGTGATGGAGATCGCCGGAGCTTGGGCGCGTCGTCGTGCACGTGTATGGCGATGTGGGTTGGTGTCAGTGTTGATGTGGGTTGAATTACTCGAGTCGTTACTCGAGTTAAGGGAATCGTTGCTTCGGGTTAGCGATGCAAGCACATGAGAGTTTCTGAAGCTATACTTTATACTTTAACCAAAACTTAAGCTTTACTGAAGAAAAAAAAAGGAGTATGAAAGAGACTCGGGGAAAGTTAGTGAGGAACTCGAAGTGATACTCGACTTAAACAAGGGGAGTCTTGGGTTTTCAAAACTACAGTATAAAAAAAAAAAGCTAAGCAATTTGTGTTTCAACAGGATTTAAGCATTGTAAATTTAATAAATGTTTAACAATTTAAGTTAAAACTTTATAAAAGTTTTAATTATCTTAGTTAATGCTTAACAATGTTTTTAACACTTAATTATTATTTTAATTAAGTAATTACTTTAAGTTAAGTATAAAATTAATTAACATTTAAGTTTGTAGTTAGTAGTAATTTGATTTTCAAAGTTTAAAGAAGAGCTTTAAAATGTTAATTAAAATGAATAGTAATTAATTAATTATTTTAGAAAGTAACTAAGAATAATTAAATTATAATTGTAATTAGAGATTGGTTAATTAATGATTAAGTGATAAATAAATTGTAATTAACTACTTAAAGTTAATTAATGTATGATTAGTAGTTAACTAATTAATTAAGTAATTTAATTAAGAATTAATAATTGATTAATTAAGTAATTAGTGGTAAATAAATGGGTAATTAAGTGTTATTAATTAATAATTAAGATTATTTAATAACGATTAAGGGTATTAATTAAGTAATTAAGGTTAAATAAATTGATTAAGAAGTAATTAATTAAATTGTGTGAAATGAAATAACTAATTAATTAAGTGATTAATTCTCAAGTCATTCATTTAAACTAAATTAATTACAATAAGAATTAAAGATGTTTGCTATGAATAATTGTGTAAGTAGAATATCTGATTTGTGATATATATTTGATAATATTCTTTGATGTTCTTTGATATGCCTTGATATATCCATGATGATTGTGTATGATTTATCTGTGATAAATGTTATGTGAATTCAAAGTGTTGAATTTAAACTGTTTAAAACTATTAAACAACTTGACCTTTAAAATGGCGTTTGGATTTCGATGAGACCAGGATCGGGTATCAATTTGATTATCCGAAAACCACATCGATCCAAATTAAACGTTAGGTCGTAAAATCTCAAGTGAAGATCGAGATAGTGTTTTCAGAATGCAAGATTATTGTCGTTAACTTTGAGGGTGATTCCAAAATGAGTGTAATGAGATAATGCCTTCGGTTTCGTTCGAACCCGGAACGAACTTGTATGGATTGAATGCTTTCAGAACATCGTCAGGAGGACGATGAGCATTCTAAGAGATATGTTCTGTTAAAGGTAATCGTAACCTCAAGCCTCATCAACCGGGAATGGCTAAAACAAGGGATGTTCAGCAAGCTTAGGTGGGTAGCACCCAAGCAGGACGAGACATACCCCTGTCTAGATGTCCCTTTTTATTCCAGCTTTGTAGGCGGTTGCTAGCTACAACCGTGGGGTTATCTTGTTCGGGACTGTTCAGTAAGGAATGGTTCCGGCCTTGTGTTATAGGGGGTCGGGAGTGATCCTCGATACGGTGATCTAGGACCCGTACTGTGATGGGCGGTACCCCAGTAGCCCTGCCATTGTATGGAATCCAATTTCCAATAAGAGCCGTACGTTTTGATTGTGCCCAACTATGTTGGAATGTGAGATGTATGCATTTCAGCTATTTCTGTATTTTATTTGAAAACCCTAGACACTATTATAATATCACTAGATTTCCTATAAAATGTTTTGGTTAGCGTAAGGTAAAAACTTACCCGTATTTATTTGTGGGAAGTCTTACGTGATACCTTTATTTTCAAATGTTTTCAAACTTAAACAACTTTAAACCGTTTACTCTTACCAGACCCATGTCTGAGCCGGAGTTTATTTTTGTTTTTCATAAACTCTTGGGTACTCAAATTTTTATGAGTAGCCAAGTGATAGGTTTTGAATTTTGGTTTCTGGAGAAGTTTGAGCAGGAGTTCATACGTATCTGTATATCAATCTAGTTCCGCTGTGTTAGTTAGTGTAAGTCGTATTTTGGGATGTATGTAGAGGCAGGTGTATGCTTATGACTGTCATGTGTATGATATTGTATAACTCTAATATATGTAAACTATGTAATAGTTATGTGATGTATTATATTTTGTTCCATTCCGCTGTGAGATTCCGATGTTGTTATTCTTTCTTTCTATCTTTTCTATTTTTGTCCCTTTCTTTTCTTATTGATGATACGTGTTTCTGTGAATAGAAAGGCGGGTCGTCACAGTTGGTACCTGAGCGCTAGGTTGAGAAAATACCTAGGCTCTTGAGTGATTTCTTTCTTGAGAGGGCATATTTGAAATTTTGATATATGTATGTATATATATATATATATATATATATTTCTACCTATTTTTTGTGTTACCTGTTCTGGTTTTCCAATATAAGTTATAAAGGTAGATAGGGTAGTGGTGTGTGTAACACGACCACCAATGGTTGGAGTTTGAATGTTTGAGGTTGGAAGTGTATCTGTCGAGACTGTAGACCTATTACCGTCTCGAGTGAGCTTTGGGTGGTGTAAGGATTTCATCAATCTCTGGAGGAAACCTGTTAAGATTCGGAGTTCACCCTTGAAGTGTAAGTTTGGATGAGCTAGAGTTTGGATATATCAGTTGGACGAAAGCAAGTCATGATATCTTGATACCTTAGGATTTAGTAGCTGTGTGATGGGACACAGTGACTATGGATGTCTCCGAAGATGTTTTTTTGGAACAACTTAAGGATGTATGTCTGCTTCGGTGTTGTGGCTAAGTTCGGTAGTGTGTTTCTGTTTGGTTGGAGGTCCTAGTTTCTCGAAGAGCTTTGGATAGGAAGTCTATGGGCATCTGGGTCAGCAATGTAGCTCGAAGTATTCTGTGTGCCGTCGACAAGGTTTTCTAGTTAGCAGTTTTTCTTGAGGTAATTTCAGAAGTAGCAGAGTGGATCCATTTCTTCGATGGATTGGTTCGATAAATATAAGGCTTTTCTGAATTGTGATGAGAGAACAGTTTCATTGGAAACTGATTTGGGTAGGATTGCCAGAGTGACATGTAATAATTCTGGAATTCACTTGAGTAGTCTTTTACATGGAGTTGAGACTTCTCAAGAGAAGGTTGAAGATATCGATGTGGTCCAAGATTTCCCTGATGTATTTGAGGAAGTCAATGTCTGCCTCCACATCGAGAGATCGAATTTCGTATTGATTTGATTCCAGGAGCAGTGCCGGTGATTCAGCCTAGTAGGAGAATAGCTCCTGGGGGAGGGAAGAGTTAGTTAAGCATACTCAGGATCTTTTGGAGAAGGGGTTGATTAGACCCAGTTTTCTTGTTGGGGTTCTGCTGTAGTGTTTGTCACTAAATCAGATGGATTGCTAAGGTTCTACGTTGATTATAGAGAATTGAACAAAGTGACTATCCGAAATAAATATCCTCTTCCTCGTATTAATGATCTCTTTGACCAGTTGCATGGAGCTTCTATCTTTTCTCAGCTGGATTTAGCTTCAGGTTTCCATCAGTTAAGGGTAGCTAAGGACAGTATTCCCTTGACTGCATTTAGGGGACCGAATTGTTTCTATAAATGGTTGGTTATGCCTTTTGGGTTAACCAACGCTCCTGCTTACTTTGTTGATCTGATGAACCGAGTCTTTCGGGATGTATTGAATAAGTTCGTTCTGGTGTTCATCCATGATATTATGGTCTATTCTAAGTCTGAAGCAGAGCACAAGCAGCATTTGAGAATAGTATTGGAGACACTAAGGTGGCATGTTTTGAAGGTGAAATTCCCTAAGTGCCATTTTTGGAAACCAGAAGTCAAATTTTTGGGGCACGTTGTTTCTGGTGAAGGTATCTCTATAGATCCAGCGAAGGTGGAGACAATTCTGGAATGGAAGCAACCGAAGTCACCAGTGGAAGTTTGTAGTTTTCTGGGATTAGCTGGCTACTACAGGAAGTTTATCAAGGATTATTCCAAGATTTCTTCACATCTGACTAAGTTGACAAGGAAAGGAGCTAAATTTAAATGGGCACCCCAGTGTGAAGAAGCTTTCCAAGGGTTGAAGACGAGGCTAACCAGTGCACCAGTGCTTACTATTCCGGATGAAAAGAGCAAATTTGAAGTATATACAGATGCGTGTATAGTTGGTCTGGGAGCAGTGTTGATGCAGAATGGAAGAGTAATTGCGTATGCGAGTCGACAATTAAAGCCACATGAAAGGAACTACGCTACACACGATCTTGAGTTGTTAGCCATTGTTTTTGCTTTGAAGATCTGGGGACACTATCTCTTGGGAGAGAAGTTTGAGTTATTCACGGATCACAAACCGTTGAAATATCTTTTCTCTCAAAGGATCTTAATCTGTTGCAGCAGCGATGGGTCAAATTTCTGGCATCACATGATTTGGATATTCTGTATACCCTGGGAAAGACAAATGTTGTAGCTGATGTTCTTAGCAGGAATGCAGTCCTGTCTCTTTTGGAAGTTGTTCCATTTCTCCAGGACAGAATCATAAGTAAGCAAATGGAGGATAGATCTTTTGAGGAACTGATTCTTGGAACTAAGGATGGTCGATATTCTGATTTCAAGGTGGATGATCAAGGTGTTTTGAAGATTAATGGTCGTTTATGTGTGCCTAATATAGATGGATTGAGGCAAGAAGTCTTATCTGAATGTCATCGCTCCAAACTGAATATTCACCCAGGAATCTCTAAGATGTATAAAGGTATGAGAAGAGTTTTCTGGTGGCCAAGCATGAAGAGGGATGTAGCTGCTTTCATTAATAGTTGTGCTATCTGACAGTAAGTTAAAGGAGATCAACAGAAGTCGGCCGGTTTGTTGCAACCTTTGGAAATACCAGAATGGAAATGGGAGATGATTTCGATGGATTTCATCGAAAGTTTGCCTAGAACCAAGAAAGGAAATGATGGAATATGGGTTATTGTGGATCGTCTAACTAAGAGTGCCCATTTTATACCAGTTAACGCAACTCGTTCTACAGTTTCTCTAGCAGATATTTTCTTGAGGGAGATAGTTAGATTGCATGGTGTTCCTGTTAGCATAGTAAGTGATCATGATCCTATTTTTACCAGCAAATTCTGGGAAGCTCTGCAATCAGCTATGGGAACAAGTTTGAGATTGAGTACAGGCTATCAACCTCAGACAGATGGACAGACGGAGAGACTGAACCGTATTCTAGAGGATATGCTATGAGCTTGTGTTTTGGATTTTGGTGGATCTTGGGAATACCATCTTCATTTAGTGGAATTCTCCTATAACAATAGTTACCAAGCTAGTATTAAGATAGCACCTTATGAAGCTCTTTATGGAAGACCGTGTAGATCCCCATCTTGTTGGATAAAGTCGAAAGATCGTCTTATGCTTTGGCCAGATCTGATTCATGAAGCTTCTGCTAAAGTTGAGCTTATCAAGAAAAGGATGAGAGCTACTCGGGATCGTCAGAAGAAGTACGCAGATAAGAGAAGGATACAATTGGAACTGGAGATTGGTGATTTAGTTTTTGTTAAAGTTTCCCCGATTAAAGGAGCTATTAGATTCGGAAAGACGGGAAAACTTGCCCCGGGATATAGTGGACCATTTTGGGTATTGGAAAGGATTGGTGTTGTAGCTTACAGAGTTGAATTGCCAGAACGGATGTCTGGAATTCATAATGTATTCCATGTATCCCATCTAAGGAAATTGGTTCATGATCCATCATTAGTTATAGAACCAGTAGTTCAAGAAGATTTGGAGGTTGAGCCGAATTTGACTGTGGTCAGGAATCCAGTTCGGATTGTTGATGAAGATGAGAGGCAACTCAGGAGCAAGGTAGTGAAACTAGTCAAAGTGTAGTGGAGTGAGGATCCCAGCGATTGTACCTGGGAAACTCTGGATAGTTTTAGGAAAGCTTATCCAGGTTTACGTCCGGATAGCTAGTGATGTTTGTTAGAATAGATTGTTTGGTGGTTTGGTAATGTATGAATGATATGTATGTTTGAATGGTTGATATAACAGCTTTTGAATTTTCTTTTGTTTTAAACTTCGGGGACGAAATTCTTTTAAGGGGGGAGGAATATAACGACCCTGGATTTTGGCCATATTATTTTAATAAATATTTAATCCAATTAAATAAAATGTAAACCGATCATTTTAAAGTGAATAGAATTTTTTAAAATATTTGCCATTTGTTTATATATATTTGTATTTTGAAAGGAAAATTGATTTGGAAATTTAAAATAAATCTCTTAATAATATGTACAATAAAATTTATCTTATACGATTAACTTAAAATGCTTTATCTTGTTATCATTTGGTATAAAAATATATATAGATAATAATGTTTAAAATAGAATCAAATTCTATCAATATAAAATATAAGTATTAAATATAAGTAAACCATATAAATATAATTTAAATAGTGATAGTCAAAATAGAAATAAAAAAAAAGATATCTTCATACAAAAGCCAAATGAATAAGTATGTAAACAAAGTATAAAATTAAACCAGACAAACATATGTATATGAATTGTGAAAACTAGAAGTTAATAAAAACAAATGTATAAACTAAAACCTGAAAACTATATGTTTATGGTTGCAATGCAAGAAGACAAAATGTTTACATACATAGTATCTATGTTCATAAAATAAAAATATAAAACAAATTATCTTCATATACAAAATCAATGCCTACCTACAAAGTGTACATTTACATACAAAATATCTATATACAACCAAAATATAATAATAACGTGTAAACATCTTAAGAAACCAAGGCATTAAATGCCATCATCTCAGCCTAAAATAGGCCAATTCAAATATTTAGAAAAATCTGATCAAATCTTAACAAAGAAGCTTAACCAGCTAACACATTCCTTATTACATCCTGTTATCTTCTTGTTATCCCGCTTTTTGGCAAAGCCGAGATACCAAAAGAGTGGTCAAAAGCAAAAGACGGTTCGTCTCAGAGATGATTGTACATCACTTCGCTATGGATATCGACGAATTTTTTCCGAGCCCGGATCAGGCTACAATTGATAAGGCATGACAAGCAAGGCCATTAAAGTCAATGTTCCAAATTTCAGGTTAATCGGAGGTCGTATGAGCGAGATATGATCGATTCGAGTCAACTAAATAATGTCGTTCGAACCCATCCGGAGGTGGAGGAGATACTCACTTCAAACCCATAGGATTCGAACCCATCACTGCTTGTCAAGTTCGAATCCATCAGCCAACGTGTACTTTGAATCGACCGAGTTCGAATCGATCAGGCATGATATCGATCGCTTCGAATCGATCGGTTCGAATCCATCAGATAGGCATCACCTCAACAAGTTCGAATCCATCATGCTTCATGTACTTCGAATCGATCACATTCGAATCCATCGGTCTCATGCCCAAGCGCTGCTTCGCATCGACCTTCTTCGCACCCATCAGGTTCGAATCCATGGACAATCGCTCGTTCGAAACCACCAAGTCATCCATCGCTTCGAACACGCCGATATACATGGAGTCGAAGCGGTCAACACGGAGATAAAACAGGATCGATGCGAGGAGTGCGCGCCACGTCACCAGAGATCCACGTGACCGATCGAGTCGAAGGGAATGGATTCGAAGTGATGGGTTCGAATGCAACATCCCTCACGAAAAACCACAACTTGAATCGATCATATCTCCTAAACCACTGATCCAAATGCAATGAAATTTTCACAGTAGCTTCCATACAAGGTAATGATTGTTCCAGCCAAGTTTCAGCTCGATTGGACCATTTCTTGATGGGTTCGAAATCACTTCGAATCGATGTCAGATCGAGTCGAAACTTGGTAGGGTCGGTCGCGTGGGCCCACTCACGTGCCAGAAGAAGTCTCCCGAAGTTTGAGCGAGATCTGGGCCTCCTACACCTATAAATAGCACCCTGAAGCCTTCAGAAAAGGGGATCTTTCGGAGCTTCCACCATTGAACGTCCAGACTCTGCCGGATTGAATTCCATACTTCATTATCGTTGTTGTATTCAGATTTCAAGGTTATCATCAACTGTAATCGATTAATATCATCAAATGAATCAATAAAGAGAGAAACCTTCAAAGTGGACGTAGGCAAGATCGCCGAACCACAATAAATCTTGTGTTTATGATTGTTATCTGCGAGTTATTGTGACTATTGTTGTTTAGATCTGAATTCTATACTGATTGTTGCTGATCTGTGTTGATAAACGGGTGCTTTCACGACTATTGGGTGTTTGTGACCAATTTTGGCGTAAACATTTTGGTGCTTTCATTGAGAGTTGAACTCAGGAGAATTTGAATTTGGAGACTTAGGAATTTAGATCTAAGAACCATGACGAGACAAACAAGTAAGAAACAAAGGCCAGAGAGAAGTGAACATCAAGGAAGTCAAGAGGCTTCCTCAGGAGCGAATCAAGCGTCGATCTTCATCACTAGGGACGAGATGGAGACAATGATGAAAAAACAGGAGGAGCTGATCCAGAGTTTGTTCCAACAGATAGGGCAACTTGGAGCACAGAATCAAGGAGTAACCGGAGTTCAGAACAGAGCAGGACCATCCGACGTAGCACCTGGAGTAGGGGGCACACACATGGACAATGTTGATCCAATCCCTGAGAGAGATAGAGATGCATCTACCCAAGCAAGGAGTAGCAGGGGAGTGAACGCTCAGTCAAGGGGGCAGATCCCAGAATTCCCTCGTGGACTCGGGGGGCAGGTTAAAAGTAATGAACGGAGATTGCATTTTAGGGACGATGACAAATTGGCAGAGATAGTTACGCGAGCCATGAGAGGCGGATTAGTGAACAAAGATTTGGAGGATGTTAACAGGAGTCGCTTTTCTCCTGCAATTAGGATGGCTAGGAACCCACCAGAGTTTAAATTGCCATCAATAGAGATGTATGATGGGAGGACGGATCCCGCAGTCCATTTGACGAGGTACATGAGGCATATGGAGGTGCTGGGGGCATCACAAGAGGTTATGGCCTGGTGCTTTCCATTATATCTGACAGATATCGCAGCATTATGGTTTAGGCAACTAGAGAGCGGCTCCACAGGAACATGGGCAGACTTGACGGAAAGATTCATGAGACAATTTAGGGTTCACATTGCAAGACCCAAGAATGTGATGAATTTGGCAACTTTAAAACAGAAGGCTGGAGAGACGTTGAGGAGTTTTCTGACGCGGTTCAATGCGGCAGCAGCTTCGGTGGATCGACCAGATCCATCCATGGTTATGATGGCAGCTGTATCTGGGATAGATGACGGAACGGAGTTTAAAAATTCATTAACTAAGGATCCACCCGTGGATCTAGGAGAATTCTATCATGAGGCAGAAAAGTTTTTACGATTAGAGGATGCGAATGTAGAAAGAGAAGAAGGAGATGGGATAGAAGTTTATGCACTTAAAGACGAAAAGCCTCTTAAAAGGGACTCGGATAAGGATAAAGGTAAAAGAAAGAGTGAGAATGACAGAGACAGATCAAAGCGGCAACGGAGGGAGCCGAGATTCACCATATACACTGAGCTGAATGAAAGCCTGGAATGAATTTATCAAGATACCAAAGAGCAGGTTCCATATCGTAGGCCAATGCGAAGGGATCCAACCTCTGACGAAAGGAAATCAGATAAGTTTTGTGTATTCCATTAATTAAACGGTCATAACACTAACGATTGCAGGCATTTGAAGGATGAGGTGGAAGGGCATATCAGGAACGGTATGCTCCTTCAGTATGTGAGAAAACGGACTCAAGCAGTGGAGCCAGAGCGCCCACCGTCTACCTCAACTAGAGGTGGCCCTGAGTCAGGACAACGTCTGATTATCCATTGATTGACTGAAATAACGATGAACGAGTTGTAAACCTCTCACTAATACGGTTAAATCATTTACACATGTGAGCGATCGCGCACGATCCATAGGCATGCTCTGAATGACTACCAACCGCATCATAGCGAGAGTTTACACTTTGACATCCCTGCTTTGCTTTTACTTTGATTTTGATTTGAACATTTAGATTCTGTTTGTATGGACATTTTCGTTGTGAGATTCGTATAACCATTGCTTTGATATTTGCAATTCCATAAAAGAGTTTATTTTCGTGCCCGTTGGATCGCGAACGGTCCACGAGCACCTTCTGTATGGTGATGAACCGCCAGGTTCTTTGATTCAGAAACTCCCCCGAACATGAACTCCGACATTGATAATACTAAGTCCCCCCCGGGCACACATGATTTGCCTCGAATGGCATACGATCGCGAACGATCACAATTTGCCTCGAACGGCATATGATCGCGAACGATCACAATTTGCCTCGAACGGCATACGATCGTGAACGATCACAAATCGCCTCGAACGGCATCCGACCGCGAACGGTCACGATTCACTTATATGACAGTTGATCGCGAACGATCACTTTCTGCCTCAAACGGCACCGATCGCGAACGGTCATGATTCAGTTATTATGAAATCCGACCTCGAACGGTCACCATTCGCCTTGAACGGCACTTGATCGCGAACGATCACCGTTTGCCGCGAATGGCATCGACCGTGAACGGACCCATCTCTTCAATTGCCGCGAACGGCATCGAACGCGAATGGTCCCATTCAAATCTTTTGCCATGAACAGCATCGACCGCGAACGGTCCTATTCCATCCTTTGCCGCAAACGGCGCAGACCGCGAACGGTCCCGACTCACCTCAAATGACATACGATCCAGAACGAGCATTATTTGAGGACATGAAATTATCAAGTTCTTTACAGGTTGATGATAGGATATGAACATCCAACTCAAGGCATTACAAAACACACCTTCCTACCGCAAGGCATGTTTTGGGGGGCAAATGTTATCCCGCTTTCTGGCAAAGCCGAGATACCAAAAGAGTGGTCAAAAGCAAAAGACGGTTCGTCTCAGAGATAGATTGTACATCACTTCGCTATGGATATAGACGAATTTTGTCCGAGCCCGGATCAGGCTACAATTGATAAGGCATGACAGGCAAGGCCATTAAAGTCAATGTTCCAAATTTCAGGTTAATCAGAGGTCGTATGAGCGAGATATGATCGATTCGAGTCAACTAAATAATGTCGTTCGAACCCATCCGGAGGTGGAGGAGATACTCACTTCGAACCCATAGGATTCGAACCCATCACTGCTTGTCAAGTTCGAATCCATCAGCCAACGTGTACTTTGAATCGATCGAGTTCGAATCGATCAGGCATGATATCGATCGCTTCAAATCGATCGGTTCGAATCCATCAAATAGGCATCACCTCAACAAGTTCGAATCCATCAGGCTTCATGTACTTCGAATCGATCACATTCGAATCCATCGGTCTCATGCCCAAGCGCTGCTTCGCATCGACCTTCTTCGCACCCATCAGGTTCGAATCCATGGACAATCGCTCGTTTGAAACTACCAAGTCATCCATCGCTTCGAACACGCCGATATACATGGAGTCGAAGCGGTCAACACGGAGATAAAACAGGATCGATGCGAGGAGTTCGCGCCATGTCACCAGAGATCCACGTGACCGATCGAGTCGAAGGGAATGGATTCGAAGTGATGGGTTCGAATGCAACAGCCCTCACGAAAAACCACAACTTGAATCGATCATATCTCTTAAACCACTGATCCAAATGCAACGAAATTTTCACAGTAGCTTCCATACAAGGTAATGATTGTTCCAGCCAAGTTTCAGCTCGATTGGACCATTTCTTGATGGGTTCGAAATCATTTCGAATCGATGTCAGATCGAGTCAAAACTTGGTGGGGTCGGTCGCGTGGGCCCACTCACGTGCCAGAAGAAGTCTCCCGAAGTTTGAGTGAGATCTGGGTCTCCTACGCCTATAAATAGCACCCTGAAGCCTTCAGAAAAGGGGATCTTTCGGAGCTTCCACCATTGAACGTCCAGACTCTGCCGGATTGAATTCCATACTTCATTATCACTGTCGTATTCAGATTTCAAAGTTATCATCAACTGTAATCGATTAATATCATCAAGTGAATCAATAAAGAGAGAAACCTTCAAAGTGGACGTAGGCAAGATCGCCGAACTACAATAAATATTGTGTTTATGATTGTTATCTGCGAGTTATTGTGACTATTGTTGTTTAGATCTGAATTCTATACTGATTGTTGCTGATCTGTGTTGATAAACGGGTGCTTTCACGACTATTGGGTGTTTGTGACCAATTTTGGCGCAAACACTTCTATATATGGATTCATCTCCTATTTTAGTTCATTAAGTAAAACTTAGCTAACTAGAGAAAAACAAAAAGAAGAAACAGCTAAACCGGTTACAACCTACCCTTAAACATCCTGTGTTCTCTTATATATACATAAGTCCATCTTTCTGTTTTAGTTCGTTCAGTAACAATTTAGCAAAACCAGAGAAACAGGAAATAAGCATCTTCATTTTTACAAAGCTCAAATTTAAATTCAAACCAAAAATAGAAAAAAAGAACTCAGGCAAATTCAACTGCATTTTTATCAAATATCAAAGTGCTCTATGTTCAAAAGAATTTCCAGGTGAGTAAACATAAATTTTTAACGTTTTAAGTTAATTAAAAACAGTTTATGATTCATTAATAATATGGTTTGTATATGCTTTAGTTTGAATATAATTCTGTGAAGCTCTGTACTTCTCTGTTAATTGATACCGGTTGCATATTTTTTTCGAACTCAAATTATTCTCATCAGATTGTTGTAAAGCTTTAAGCTTTCAACTAAAACAAGGTGTTTAAACTTAAATTTAGATTTTAAAAAGCTGATTTAAACCCTGTTTGTAAAATATACACTGTAACCTTGTTTTACTGGTAAGTAAGTAGTAATTGGATAAAATTTATTGTTGTAAAATATTAAATCAAGTTCGTAGCTTGAATTTTTACTGCAAATTATGATTTATAACAAAAATTAAGATTTTTATATTAGTATTCCAAGAGCAGTTTGTATTTGAACAAAATTTACATTTTTTCCAATTTCTAGTGATCGATTCAATAAATGCTGTAGAAATTTGGATTGAAGCAAGTATAATCATCTATGATCTCGGGAAAATTATGGAATAATTTTTCTATTGCATGAATTAAAGAAGCGAGGCCAAATTAGGGTTTTTGTTCGAACTTGTGCACATGTCAGAAATGAGGCGCGTTCTTCTAATTTATGTGATCGAGTTGCATGAAATTCTGGAGAATGGTAGAGTAGCGTGTTGTCGTGGTGTGGACGAAGTTTTGGCATCTCAGGTGGCTTGAGCGGCGGTGGCGAGGTGTTTTAGTTAGTGGGTCGTGTTTGCAGTATTTTCGAGCATACTGCCTTTTTTGGATTTTTAATGTTTGGCGCTAAATCGTGTTTGGATTTCAAATCTATGGGGGATTTACGACTTGCCTGTGGTAATGGAGATCGCCGGAGCTTGGGGACGTCGCCGTGCACGTGTATGGCGATGTGTGTTGGTGTCAGTGTCGATGTGGGGTGAATTACTCGAGTCGTTACTCGAGTTAAGGGAATCGTTGCTTCGGGTTAGTGATGCGAGCGCGTGAGAGTTTCTGAAGCTATACTTTATACTTTAACCAAAACTTAAGCTTTACTGAAGAAAAATAAAAAAATAAAAAATAAGAAGAAGAAGGAGTACGAGAGAGACTCGGGAAAAGTTAGTGAGGAACTCGAAGTGATAGTCTAGTTAAACAAGGGGAGTCTCGGGTTTTCAAAACTGCAGTATAAAAAAAAAGTTAAGCAATTTGTGTTTCAACAGGATTTAAGCATTGTAAATTTAATAAATGTTCAAAATTTAAGTTAAAACTTTATAAAAGTTTTAACTATCTTAGTTAATGCTTAACAATGTTTTTAACACTAAATTATTACTTTAATTATGTAATTACTTTAAGTTAAGTATAAAATTAATTAACATTTAAGTTTGTAGTTAGTAGTAATTTGATTTTCAAAGTTTAAAGAAGAGATTTAAAATGTTAATTAAAATGAATAGTAATTAATTAATTATTTTAGAAAGTAATTAAGAATGATTAAATTATAATTGTGATTAGAGATTGGTTAATTAATGATTAAGTGATAAATAAATTGTAATTAACTACTTAAAGTTAATTAATGTATGATTAGTAGTTAACTAATTAAGTAATTTAATTAAGAATTAATAATTGATTAATTAAGTAATTAGTGGTAATAAATGGGTAATTAAGTGTTATTAATTAATCATTAAGGTTATTAATTAATGATTAAGGGTAACTAATTAAGTAATTAAGGTTAAATATATTGATTAAGAAGTAATTAATTAAATTGTGTGAAATGAAATAACTAATTAATTAAGCGATTAATTCTTAAGTCATTGATTTAAATTGAATTAATTATAATTAGAATTAAAGATGTTTGCTATGAATAATTGTGTAAGTAGAATATCTGATTTGTGATATTTATTTGATAATATTCTGTGATGTTCTATGATATGCCTTGATATATCCATGATGATTGTGTATGATTTATCTGTGATAAATGTTATATGAATTCAAAGTGTTGTATTTAAACTATTTAAAACTATTAAACAACTTGACCTTTAAAATGGCGTTTGGATTTCGATGAGACCGGGATCGGGTATCAATTTGATTACCCGAAAACCACATCGATCCAAATTAAACGTTAGGTCGTAAAATCTCAAGTGAAGATCGAGATGGTGTTTTCAGAATGCAAGGATTATTGTCGTTAACTCTGATGGTGATTCCGAAATGAGTGTAACAAGATAATGCCTTCAGTTTCGTTCGAACCCGGAACGAATTTGTATGGATTGAATGCTTTCAGAACTTCGTCAGGCGGACGATGAGCATTCTAAGAGATATTTTCTATAAAGGTAATCGTAACCTCAAGCCTCATCAACCGGGAACGGCTAAAATAGGAGATGTGCAGCAAGGTTAGGTGGGTAGCACCCAAGCAGGACGAGATATACCCCTGCCTAGATGTCCCTTTTTATTTCGGCTTTGTGGGCGGTTGCTAGCTACAACAGCGGGGTTATCCTGTTCGGGACTATTCAGTAAGGAATAGTTCCAGCCTTGCGTCGTAGGGGGTCGGGAGTGATCCTCGGTACAGCGATCTAAGCCCCGTACTGTGACGGGCGGTACCCCAGTATCCCTGCCATTGTATGGAATCCAATTTCTAATAAGAGCCGTACGTTTTGATTGTGCCTAACTATGTTGGAATGTGAGATGTAAGCATTTTACTATTTCTGTATTTTACTTGAAAACCCTAGACACTATTATAATATCACTAGATTTCCTATAAAATGTTTTGGTTAGCGTAAGGTAAAAACTTGCCTGTATTTATTTGTGGAAAGTCTTACGTGATACCTTTATTTTCAAATGTTTTCAAAGTTAAACAACTTTAAACCGTTTACTCTTACCAGACCCATGTCTGACCCGGAGTTTATTTTTTTCATAAACTCTTGGATACTCAAATTTTTATGAGTAGCCAAGTGATAGTTTTTGGATTTTGGTTTCTGAAGGAGCTGGAACAGGAGTTCAGACGTATCTATATATCTATCTAGTTCCGCTGTGTTAGTTAGTGTAAGTCGTATTTTAGGATGTATGTAGAGGCAGATGTATATTTATGACTGTCATGTGTATGATATTGTATAACTCTGATATATGTAAACTATGTAATAATTATGTGATGTATTATATTTTGTTCCATTCCGCTGTGAGGTTCGGATGTTGTTATTCTTTCTTTCTATCTTTTCTATTTCTATCCCTTTCTTTTCTTATTGATGATACGTCTTTTTGTGAGTAGAAAGGCGGGTCGTCATAACAGCAGAATAGTTCCAGTGTAGTACAAGACAACATTTGTATTTAGAAGAGATAGAATTGGTGGGATGAATTATACATTGTTTGAATGATTGATTTAATGCCATTACTGTTTGAGAAAATCTGAAATTTATGTTGGTGGCATATAGAATGCACAGTGATGATCTGTTATCTGCTTATTACCATTCAAAATCCAAAGCCCTAGAATTTATAACAAATAAAATTTCAAGTGAACATTTGTTTAGTAAATATTATTTGGTTTCTTTCACAAATAAACTCATCATAAAGATAACAAGTATAAGTATATGATTATTCAATTGCAAGATAATCCGACCGTGATTATATTATATTAATTACTGCTGGTATATTTGTATTTGTAATAGTATGCTGAGTTGTGTTTCTACTATGGCGTCCTTTTAATTGATAGATAGTTGTGTGTTAGCTATTCATTTTGTACAACTATTTAAGCAAGCCCTCTATGGTTATAGACTTGTTAAGATAATTGAGAAATTGATGTAAACGTTTGATATTTGTTCCTGTAATTGGTTGGTTAATTGCTGCGAAAATGCATATCATACATGAGAGTTGATTATGGAAGTCTAAGACAAAGAAGCAGGCTCAAAAAGATGTGGCATTGGCTGCATGATGTGAATTAAAACAATGTGAGTAATCCTGTTCTTTTTGGTTTACCTATTTTTATCACAAAGTGTAGTTGAATGAAGATACTTAGAACTTTAGAATATGAATTGATTTGTTTTTAAACTGACAGTGGTATAGTTCCTACTTTCCTAATGCATAATTAGTAGCTCAACTATGGAGCATTGTGAGTTGAATGGTACATACGCTATTTGCTTAGGAAAGATGTTAGATATTAAAATAAAGTGGAAATTAGCCACAAGGCCTCTTTAGCAAGTGCAATTAATTTCTAAGACACACAATTGAAATAATTACTTTTAAGGACAAAATGCAAAATAATTAGTTTCTAAGGCCTAAACGCCTATGAAATTATGTCCTTAAAAGTAACTGGACTGTTGACTTTGTCCTTAAAAGTAATTATTGTGCTGACTTTGGCCTTGAAATTAATTCTGTGGATGTGTATTCTAGAAACTAATTGGACTGCAAAGTTTGTCCTTCTAGTGAAATGCCCCTAGAATAAACTTATAGAACTTGAGCTGTGTACACATATTTTATTTTCATATAAGGTTAATCTATTAACGTGTGCCCATAGATCACAATTTGGCCCAAAATTGGTTGAATTACATTAGCAATTGAAGGTTTTTATCAAATCTAGTGAATTGAAGATTGTAAATAATAGAAATTAATGCATAAGAAATAGAAATTTCTACCACTGGTAGGACACATAGTATGAGTTGCCAAGGGTCTTAGATTCTACAAAAGTTAAATAGTAATAATAAAGTTAAATAAGATTTATAAATATTAAATAAGTTATAAAAATTAACTGAGTATTATAAAAATTTAACTAAGTTTTATAAAAATTAACTAGTTTGGTTTATAAATATTAACTAAGTATATAAAAATATAATATATAACTAAATCTTCTATAATAATTCACTAACTAAGATTTATAACAATAATACTAAGTAAACTAGGATTTATAAATATTAAATAAGTTTACAAAAATTAACCAAGTATTATAAATTTTTAACTAAGTTAACTAAGTTTTATAAAAATTAATACATTTAGTTTACAAAATTAACTAATTATACAAAAGTATAAAATATAACTAAATCTCCTATAATAATAACAATAATAATTATTATTATTAACTAAGATTACACCCGACTTTGGTGATGACTGCAACAGTTTGTTGTTGGATGACGTAAGTTTTAAGTTTTCATTATATTTTTTCCTTCTAATTATGTCAATATTTAATTTAATACAGTTAGTTTATGCATGTTCTAAGTAAATTGCAAATGTTTCTCTTGTTGCAGTGCAACATTATTTCTCATTTACTTGTTACAGTAAAAAACCACACACTAGTAGCACTTTAGCGATTAAAAACATCACAACAAGTATTGCAGTTTCTTGTTTCACTTGTAATATTGCAAGCTTTACTTAATGGTTCATATGATTAAATATATATTCGCCTCATAAATGTAAGCCTGCTAACAACCGGTTTCCTTATTTGCTGGTAGGCAGAAAATTTGAATTTCAGTGTGCAGTTGTATATTTACATGACCATTAAATTAGTTGAATATAGAAACAATAATAATTGAATAATCCGAACATTTCAACTATTATTAAATGCTAACTTATTTTTGATGATGTTATTCCATTATTAGGTGGGAAATTGTATACCTTGCACAGATGAAACCGCTAATTGTTCCAAGTTCTCAGCGAAGGAGAGTGAATATGTTCATATGTATAGATATAAAGCCTCTCTCTTATATCTGATTGTTGACATGCGGCAGCCAAAATATTAGATTGCTCTATACCTTGTACAAGCTATGTGAATTTTCATATGGAGGCTTTGTTATATGGTCAGAATATCGTATTCGGTATTTGTAGACTTAACTATGAATTATGTCTTATTTTTTGTTATTATAATTTAATACTGGTGTGGAATTGATAGACTATGTATTCATAACTTAATTATGTATTGAATTTCGATTTTGTTAATTGATGCTTTATTTTATTACCATGATTATGTATAGTGTTTATTGATATTGATTGGGTATAATTTGCTAAATTAAGATAATATTTCATATTAAATATAATCTACTTTATATCCTTCAACATTCACATTAGTGGTAAGTGTTTATTTATTTGTAATGGTTATAAGCGTTGGGGAAAAATATATTCCAACACTTATAAGCATTGGGGAAAAATATGCTTCAACGCTTATAGGCGTTGGGGAAAAATGTAATCCAATGCTTATAAGTGTTAGGTGATATTTTTTGCAACACCTATAAGCGTTGGGTGATATTTTTTCGCAGCGCTTATAAGCTTTGGGTAGTATTTTCCCCCGACGCTTATAGGCATGGTACATATTTTGTGACGCCCCACTCCGAGAGCCTTGTTAACAAAGAGTATTACATAGATAATACTGTCGGCTAACGCGGACAATAGAGTATAATGGAAGCGACCATGTGTAATCTTACCTTAACTATTCACTAAATACGTCGAAAAGTAGAAACATTAAAATTCGACCTATTCAATAAATATTTAAAAGCAAAACTACAATGGCTATACGATCTATCAGAAGAAAATATAACAACTCAAATGTAATATACATCACCGAACAGTAAATCATCATATACACATATACTGATACATTGCAGAGTATACAAAATAATACATGTCAAGTGGTATAGCAAACCACAATATACAGACGAGTTCCAGATGAATACATATCAGAGTTACTACAAAATGGGACTACACAAAAAGCTATGACAAAAAGAAGCTAGCGGAGTAGTCCATACGGAAGCAAAATAGGCTAAGTCCAAAAGCACCTAACCTGAAACAACTCGGTCTGACCCGAGTATAAATTACACGGATCAGTCTAGCTAAACAAATCAGTTAGATAAACTGAACAACAATAAACCTGCAAGTTTACAAAGCATAATAGATATCTCTAAAAGAGATAACACAATCATCTAACGAAAGATGAATCATATAGATCAAGCCTCATATCATCGGCAACATATAGAAACAAAGGATAAGAATATCCCAAAGCAATCCATAAAGGCAAACAACAAATACCGATAAATACGAGTTCCACAAGGTAAACGCTATATTTCGTGTGGCTCCAAAGAACCAATACAGAAAAGCAATACCTAGGGAATATACATATAAATGAAGCATCATGAGCGGTGGTGAAGAAACTACTCCGTTATCTCTTGAGCGGTGGTGAAGAAACCACTCCAATATCTGTTGAGCGGTGGTGAAGAAACCACTCCAATATCTCTTGAGCGATGGTGAAGAAACCACTCCGAAAGCAATACTAAAGGTAACCGACAACCCCAAATATCTTTCGAGTCAGGGCAAAGGACCAACTCCAAAAGCGATATTAAAGGCAACAAGCCAGAGGAGACGGTCCGAAGACACTATCCCAAAGGCAGCATGTGTCACAAACTCCCAGAGAGGAATCCGAAAAGTGGTAACGTGAGTCCCATGACCACCCGTTCGCACTAGACGGTTTACTATCCATTAGTTAATTTCACACTCGAAGCATTACAAAGTTCACCTCATCTCATCGGTAAACCAGACACAAGGGTCTAAACGATCAATCGAATAGGTAGGGGATTAATCGGAAAGATAAACGCACAGATTCATGGTCCATGTTTTGCCCAACCATTTAATCACCCTTCAACTTCGCTCGAAGTGCGAAAGTGTGTGTTTTAAATAGAATTTATAAATTGGAGAAACGAGCTTTTAAATGCGATTCGAGAGATTATTTTATAAAAACCCATGGATGAAGTCAAGAGTAAGTTATCAAAGCCAAAGATGCAATAACAAACACTGAAAAAACCAACTTGAATCGATAAAATCCGGAAAATCAATCAAATATGCAAAATAGGCAGAACAGAGCAGGTCGGTCGACTGGACTACAGGGCTCGTTCGGCCGGCCAGATGCAGAAACCCAATTATGGCTCGGGGCAGCAGGTCGGTCGACCGAAGCCTGCACTTGGTCGGCCGAACCTGATTATTTTGCACTTCCTGCCCCTATTTTAATGAAATGCAAATTCTTTCTAAATCCAAAGCAATGGCACATGCATACTTGTTAGGAATTCATACCCAACACCCATGAAATCAAGAGAAGTAGATGTGAGTTCAAAACTCACCTTTTTACACAAAACAAAGAAGATGAAGAAGCACAAAATGCAAGGAATCAACCAACTACACTCCACTTCAACACTACAAGCTTCAATCTAGAATCAAAGCAAGTATTTCCTAAGTTAGAGTTAGGAAATTACTGAAATTGAAGAGGAGAAGAGATGGAGAAGATGGAGATGAACTTAACAATGGATTCTCTTTGATTTTGGAGTAAGAAATCAAGTTGGAAGTTGAAACTAGGGCTTGCAAATTTCTATTTCTCTTTCCCTTCCATCATTTTCAGTTCTAAGCTTAAGTTTTTAAGAAATGAATAAGTGAATGAGAGGAGTGGCTAAGCTAGAGTATTAGTTAAGCTAGTGGGCTGAACCCAAACCCAAACCCAATAGAAAAAGTAGCCGAAATTTCACAAACTCCAAACATATCAAAGATTATACTCAAAAAGATCGCAAACGCCATTTTGGAACTAATGGAGGTAGTTTCGAGCTCCAATTCGACCGCTTGCAAAAAGTAACATTTCGGACCTAAATCCGACTAACGATGCTATATTTAAATAAAATATTTAAATATAAAATCTTAAATATGCGAGTTGTTACATATTTTTCCCAACGCTTATAAGCGTTTGGGAAAAATATCAACCAATGCTTATAAGCGTTGCAAACAAATGCCCACGCTCCTATAGCAACACACAAAAGTGTTACTAAATTTTTTCGCAATGCTTGTACTCGTTGGGAATCGTCTGTTTTGGTGTAGTGATATGTCTTTGATGCGTATGGCACCCAGAGAGCTGAAGGAATTGGAGGTGCAAGTGAATAACTTATTGAGGAAAGGGTTTATTTGAAAAAGCATAACTGAGTAGGGCGCACCTGTAGTACTTGCACCGAAGGTGGATGATTCTGTAAGGTTATATTTGGATTATTGCGAGCTGAATAAAGTGATGAAGAAAAACAAGTTTCCACTCTTATGCATCGATGACTTTTTTGATCAACTGCATTGTAACAGCCCGATATTTTCAACCATTCGCATCCACACATGTCGGACTTGAATTGCTCAAAATACCGCGTTGTAAATAAAATTTGGCAAGTCTCAGAACATACAGTAAATAATAATCACAGAACACAGACACAGAGTAAGAAATGCAGCGGAAGTAAAAGAGATAGTAGTTCATGAAGCTACTATGTAAATATATCAGAGTTAAATAAAATAAAATAGAATAAACAAAGTACAACAGAAGTCTCAAGATGATAACCAAGTACAAGCTGAATAGAACAACAGAACTGAAATAGATAAAACTGGATAAGCAGATAATCTCCAGCGATTCCAATCTCCAGAAAGTGGAATCCAAATCTGTGAATAACTCAGGCTGACCAGAGCGTAAATAAAAATACAAACACTCGAGTCAGGACAATATATACTTATATAATGTAAACCAACTCAAGTGAAATATAATAAGGCACAAGTGACTTAAAGGATGCCTGGGACCGCCCATCCTCTAAGGATCCGTCAAATTATTTACTATATAGTAATATTGCGTTATTATAATAATGTCTACAGTAAAATAGACTTACTTTTAAATAGCATTCCGGGCTACCCATATCACCCTTCACAAATAATAGTCCCAATAGTCCATCCAATATCATGATATCTCTAGATCGGGAAACTATCAGAGGATACCACACGGGCTACGGGAGAAAAACAAACTCATAGTAAAGGCTCGATATGGTAGGTGACACGGCACATAAGGCAATGCCAGGGTAGATATACCAATTGCGCACACGGGATGGTGATAACGCAGCAGCCACATACGCCCATCTCGGAACACACTCCCATATCAAAATCGGAGGATGGCCATCTAATCAATCACAAGTAAGAGTATAGTGTCGAAGGAATGTCTCCGACCAGAGGAGCTACCCCTTTTGGCCCGAGATCGCTCCTGTTTTAGCCACCTTAAACCAACTCACGGGAGTCGGGTCCACGTAACATACCTCAAGAACGTCGCCACCATCCTACTTCATTCTGGAATCTCCATCGCGTACACGGTTGTCAAAGTGGTTTTCGGTATCGACGGAGAGTATGCCAGATATCCGATCCCAGTCTCTTTGCCAACCAATCGTTATTATAACCCACGGTTATAACTTTTAAAACAATGTTTATACTTCAAAATAGAATATCATTTCAAATCCAAATCTTTATCAAAATAAATATTAAATTAATTCCAAACCATTTCAAAAACATCATATCTTTCCAAAACTTCCTGTCAAATCATTTCAATATATCAAAATATCATATCTTTACAAAACTTCGTTTCCAATCATTTTAATATATCAAAATGGCATATCTTTACGAAACTTCCTTTCAAATCATTTCAATATATCAACATATCATATCTTTTCAAAACTTCATTTCAATTCATTTCAATATATCAAAATATCATATCTTTTCAAAACCACATTTCCAATCATTTTAATATATCAAAATATCATATCTTTACAAAACTTCCTTTCAAATCATTTCAATATATCAAAATATCATATCTTTTCAAAACTTCATTTCAAATCATTTCAATATACCAAAATATCATTTCTTTTGAAAACTTCCTTTCAAATCATTTCAATATATCAAAATATCATATCTTTTCAAAACTTCATTTCAAATCATTTCAATATATCAAAATATCATATCTTTTCAAAACCACATTTCAAATCATTTTAATATATCAAAATATCATATCTTTTCAAAATTTCCTTTCCAATCATTTTAATATATCAAAATAGCATATCTTAACAAAACTACATTCATTTCATATCATTTTAATATATCAAAATGTCATATCTTTTCAAAACTTCATTTCAAATCATTTCATTTCATTCAGTTTAAAATACCATTTCAATTCACATTTCAAAACAGTTCATATTTCAAAAGTCATTTTAAATCATTAAAAATGAAGTTATGATATTTAATAATTAAATTATTAAATTTTCAAAATTTTCAACTTTCAAAGTTCATTTATTCACTTAAGTTTATCAAACAGTGAAAATTGACTTTTCGCAGCATTTAGAAAATGCTACGGAAAGTTACATTCAAAACGGTTCAATTTAACAAAAGACAGCATTTTAAAAATGCTGTAATAGGGTTTACTTAAATTTCAAAAAAACTCAGTTAAATTCAACAATTATAGCACTTACATAAATTGCTATAATAGCCCTTAATTCAATTTAGCTTTTTAGTTCATTATCATCAACTACAGCATTTACAAATGTTGTAATATCGTTACATTAAAATTAATAGCATTTCAAAAATGCAGTTAATTAACTTCAAATATTCAATAAAATTTCACAACTAATTATATTAAAACATTTTTAACTTATAATCGTACATTTCTAAATTTATAAACATCATTTAATTTTCCTTAAGTTCATGATTTTATAAAGTTAAATTTCCATTCAAAAATCAAGATTTAATAATAATTCACTATTTAAATTTCAACATTCAATTTTAAATTCATTGAATTAAATTTCAACTTAACACTTAAGTTTAAAATTTCAAAATATGAATTAATTTCAATTTTATCTACTTAACTTAAAATTCTCTTTTAAGCCAAATTCACAAATTCCCATTTTGGTTATATTTTAAAATTTCAACTTAAATAATCATTCATTTCACATTTTAACTTTGTTCAAAAATCATTAATATATTATAAAATCACTTTAAATTTATTGTAAATTCAAATTATCATAATTACATATTTAATTTAATTTCCAGTTATAATTAAATCAAAATCTCCAAAATAACTTACATTCAAATTTTCTAAATTTTCCATAATTTATTTAACTTATAAATTTCCAGAAAATTAATAAGACTTTACAAAAATCATTTCTAATTAAGTTTAAGTCAAAATATAGTAATATTTACATTTCTAAAATATTTTAAAAATTTTAGAAAAACATATTTTAACTTCGGGTCTGTATATAATTTTCTAGCCTAGGTAAAGTGATACGGGTAATATATCATTTCAACCCGTAATTTACAAAAAAAATCCGAGTTTTATCATTTCAAAATCGCAGTCCCAAGTAAATGAAATAAATTGAAAATTGCTCAGGCCTATCATTTCAGCCTATAACGATTTGTCCCGATTCTAAAGTCCGTTCGGGTACGTCATTTCAACCCATAGTGATTCTAATCTAAAGGGAACTTGCAGTGTGATAAACTGATATAAACAAAAGAAAAACATCGTATAACAGTAACATATGATATAACAGGTGTTTAAGCATGGTGAACATCATATAATCATAATATAGCAGGTGTGATATGGTTATGTATTTTTACAGATTCAAAAGGGGTCAATTCACTAGTTATATATGTACATATTGTCAGGTGAGAATAACTCACTTGTATAAGCTGGAGACAACAATCAAAAGCATAAACTGAGATTTTCAGAGGCACGATAGCATGACAAAGATTCGAGCTTGTGAGACCCAAAGATTAATTTCCTTGAACACATGCAAACAAGACAATACAAACAACATCAGTTTTCAACTCAAAATACGATTAGACAATGTTAGAGATAAATGCATAAATCATCTCTAAACCACTTGCACTTGCCTTCTACCACTAATGCTTCAGATATAGGTCAGAAAGGACAGCTAAAGTAAGGACCAGGATCTAGTTTTGGGTTCGATAGGGTCGGCCAAACATAGGCAAAGATGATGCAAAGGTATGTGTGCATGGAACTAACACTACAAGGCAACTACCATGGATTCTATGCAACATATGGGTTCGGCCACAAGCTAGCATGGTGCGGCCATCACTGTAGTAGCTGGAGGATGGTGTGGCAGAGGGTTTCAGGTCATCCATGGGTGGTGGAGGTGGAGTTGGTGGCGGCCAAAGGAAGGTTGAAGGTGATGAAGGCATAGGTATTGGCTATGGTGCATATAGGTGAAGTTTGTGTAGATTTTGGTGGATTTGATCAGTTTTGACCACAAATCCATTTTTCAGAAAAATATTGGGCACGGCCAATGGCTTGGGCTTGGAGAGGAGATGGTGGGTGGTTCGGGTGGTGAAGGAGGAGGCCATGGTGGCTGGAGTGGTGGGGCTGAACCTGAAGTAGAAGAGAAGGCAAGTAAAAATCAACATAAACAAGTAGAAAACAAGAAGAAAAACAATGGAAAAAGAAAAAAAAATACCAAACTCTTGGAGATGATGGAGGCCGAAATTTTTTCTCAGATGGGAAAAAAAATGTTTTACGTGAATGAGAAAAAAAATAGGCGGCTGAAGAAATGAGGAGATGTGGCCAATTGAATGAAAAGTAAGGTTGAAATGTGAAAAGGTGGGAGATAAAGAGCCATTGGAAACCAAAAGTCAAAACCTATTCACATTGCCTTTAATTTATTTATATAAGTTTAAATTACCGAGAATAATAATTATTTCAGTTAAAATTCTAAAATTCAACAAAATATAAAATATAAATAAATAAATAATAATTATATAACGTAAAAATAAGAAAATAGCTCAAAAAATGCAAACTAGTCAAGAAAATTTGAAAATAAACAGAATAAATTTTGGAAAAATTATATGGACTTGGAAAATATTAAAAATAAATATAATTACACAAAATAAACATGCCTTCACAAAATAAATAAATAAATTTTAATTAGATATAATTTAAATGAAGAAAATAGCAAAGAAAATAGAAACAACTTTTTAAAATAGGAAATAAATACGATAAGCTTTGGAAAAATTCAAACATCACTTCAAAAATATTTAGAAGTCAAAATATACATAATATAATATAAATATACAAGTTAGAATAAGATATATCAAGTAAAAATATCATTTGTATAAACTAAGACAAAGAATATTGTTAAATAACTCTACATACACACAATATTGTAAGGGTATAACTTCACAATTTAAATCCACTTTCAACGAAACGAAAAGTGGTATTCATGATATTAAATCTACTTTCATAACAAAAGATAAAATTTAAGAATTCAAATATTTAAATTTAAAATTTAAAAATCAAAGTTTGACCAGTTTTGACCACAAATCCATTTTTCAGAAAAATATTCAATTTATACAAGTTTGAAATTATAATTCATATATTAATCAAAATTAATATTTAAAATGAAATGTTTGAAATAAAACAAGTTTAAAATAATTTCAAAATAAAATAAAGTCAAATTTAAATTATATGCAAAAAAATCTAGGGTTGTTACATGCATGGTGCGAAGATTTTCTCCCAAATGGATTTGGCAACTAGATTTTACCAGCTTAGACTAGCTAAGGAGAGTGTGCCTATTACTGCATTTCATACGTTGTTGGGATTTTATGATTTGTTGTTGATGCCATTTGGATTAACCAACACTCCGGCATACTTTGTGGATCTCATGAATCGGATTTGCAGAGACCAACTGAATAAGTTCGTGCAGGTGTTCTTTGATGATATTCTGATCTACTCCAGGACCGAAGAGGAGCACAAGACGCACTTGAGAATTTTTCTAGAGATGTTGAGGAAGCACAAGTTGAGAGCGAAGTTCTCTAAATGTCACTTTTGGAGAGAAGAAGTGAGTTTCTCAGGTAACGTCATTTCGGGAAAGGGTATAGCTGTTGATCTTACAAAGGTAGCAGCGGTCCAAGATAGGAATCAGCCCAAGAATGCTAGGGTTATGGGGAGTTTCCTAGGATTGGCAAGATACTATAGATGCTTCATAAAGAATTGCTCGAAGGTAGCCACACCGCTAACCAATTTGACAAAGAAGAATCATAGTTTTGTATGAAATGCGAAATGTGAGCATGCATTTGTGAGTCTGAAAGAAAAGTTAACGAGTATACTAGTGTCGACCATTCCAAGTTGAAATGAAGAGTTGTCAATATATACAAATGCTTGTGGTACTGGAGTGGGTGCGGTGTTGATGCAAAAAGGGAAGTAGTTGTATACGCTAGTCGATAGCTGAAATTGCACGAGCGGAATTACCCAACTCATGATTTGGAATTGGCGGCAATTGTTTTTGCTTTGAAGATGTGCATGCACTATTTGCTGGAGAAACGTTTGATCTCTTTATGGATAATAAATCCGTAAATTACCTTTTTTCTCAAATGGATCTCAATTTTCATCAGCAATGGTGGTTTGAGTTCTCGACCTCTTATGATTTTAGTAATGCCTACACTCCAAAAAAAGGGATTACTGTCGCCGATGCATTAAGTAAATGACATGGTGGGTTGGGAGTTGTGGCGACCTGCAAATCCGTACCCTTTGAATCGATAATAAACCATACATGTCCGACCATCCGATCCAAAAAGCACAGACTGATGGAAAGTTAGGAGAAAGAAAAGAAGAGAGAAGAAGAGAAGAGAGGAAAGAGAGAAGAGAGAACCAACATAACAATACCGAATCTCACATCGAAGCGGAAAACATATAATATCATATCAATGATCTTTACAAAACAGAAACTATATATACATACATCAATCAAAGTTCAACAATCAAACAATGGTTATCAGCTTGAACAGTTATAATAACATGTCCTCACAATTACTGATAGTATAAACAACAACAACAATGCGCACAGCGGAAATCAAAACAGATACATGTATACGAAATGAAAATTTCCAGCTCTCCTACTGAAGCTCCAAAAGCACCAAAACTGAACTTGTAAATATACTCGGTCTGACCCGAGCATCGAAAGGGAAGAACGTCCAGATTAATCTGGTAAACCAGCGTGAGAAATATACTCAATTAAATTTATTAAATTACCAAACTTTTCCTTTACCAAAACAAAAGTATCTCGTAAGACACACCCACACATAAACACGGACATGTTTTTACCTTACGATAACTAAAACATTTCATATCAAATCCTCTTATACTATAATAGTGTTTATTGCACAAATAATATTATTCATAGCTAAAATTGTTACATTGATTAAATTCCAACATATAGCCCGAAATGGGTGATACAATCAAAATGGCTGGTACGTAGTGGAGTTTGGATTTCCATACAAATGACCAGGTGAAGGGACTACCTTCTGATGGTACACCTCTAGATGGATGTCCCGAGAAACCATCACAAAGTTCCTCTACCAACATAAGACCGGCCTACCTCTATAACTAGATAGTACCGAATATGTCATCCTTCATTCATTACCGAACTTTTCCGAGGGCCCTCATAGCATACAAACCACAATAATCAGATACAGGACATCATAGCGTGTAAAGATATATCTAAAATAGGATGATCATATCCTACTTAGGAGCGACCCACTTAGCCTTCCTGCATCTAACCCTGTTTCAATCATTTTCTGTTGGTGAGGCCTGAGGTAACGATTACCTTTCGCATATCACAAATCACATCGCTTTGAATGCCACATGACCATTTCCATTGACTACTGATTGCTTTCCACAAAAATACATGTAACGACCCAGTATTTTCAATCGTTCGCATCCACACATGTCGGACTTGAATTGCTCAAAATATCGTGTTGTAAATAAAAATTTGGCAATACTCAGCATAAACGGTAAATAAATAATCACAGATCACAGACACAGAGTAATATAATGCAGCGGAATAGATAAATAGTAGTTCATGAAGCTACTATATAAACATCAAAGTTAGAAATAAAATACAACAGAATATCTCAGATGCAGTGAAGTCTCTAGTACGAGCAGATGACTTCTTTGAACCAATCAACTGGAAGGGCTGAAAGCGGAATCGATAGTTGGATCCCCAAACGAAGCTCCAAACTCCGAAGGTGAGTCTCAAAAGCTGTATCACTCAGTCTGACCCGAACATAAAACAAAACACAAAACACTCGAGTCAGGATTAACATTCTTATATCAATAAATCCAACTCAAGTGAAATATCAACTGGAATACAAGTAACTCAAAGGATGTTTGGGATAACCATCATCTAAGGATCTGAAGAACTATCTACAAAGTGGAAATATACACTATAACACCATGGTCATTCAAATTAATTTGTACTTCAAAACCAAAATATCATTTCCCTTTCAAATATATCTTTTTTCCAAATAGTATATATATTAAATAATTTATAAAGTAAAGTATTTGAAATTTCTTCAACTACACAAATTGATTTCAATCAACTCAAATTCCAAATTCCCATTTATTCAAAGCTCAATTCATTAATTCAATTCAATTCTCAATAACCACTTAAACTTTTGATATATTCAAAGCTTTAATATTCAACATTTTCAAAGTTAAATCTAACATTTTCATATAGATCTTGATTTAGCTTCATTATTATTTAGTTAGGAAATATCCACTTAACAAGTTCAATATCATTTAAATAGCCTTAGATTACATTTTACAGAATAATTCCTTAAATTTATTTAAACTTAAAATATCCACTTAATCCCTTTTACAAAAACCAAGTTATAAAATCATATCTTAAATCTCGAATTCGATAGTTTCAAATCGATTTAATTGAATATAATTCTTAATTAAATACCATTTCTAATTAATTCTACTTTATCTTCTCAACCTTAACTTATTCAAAATTTTACCAAATCTATTTTGAAATATAAATTTAAACGAATCCTTAAATGTATTATATGTATTAAATCAATCTTAATTAGATTAAATATTATTATTAGGTCTATACATAAAATTTTCATTTTTATACATATAATATTCTAAGAATCGATCTTTATTAAAACTATATTTTCTTTCCAAAGCCATAGAAATTATTTTCAAAACATTTATATTGGACCAACGGTGTATGTATATAATTTCCTATCCTATGGTCAAGTGATACAGATATTTATTATTTCAATCCGTAATTTAAATATATACAGGTAGATATCCTTTCGACCCGCAATCCCAATTCAATTCAATTGAAAATCACTTGGGTCTATCATTTCAACCCATTATGATTTTCTCCTATTCTATAGTCTATTCGGGTATGTATCATTTCAACCCATAGTGAATTCTATACTAATAGGGAACTTGCAGAGTAATAACAGATAATATAAAATATAATAACAGGCATATATCATCAATAACAATATAATATAAACAACAGGATATGGTTTCATATCCCACAGGTGAACAGTTACAGATAATAGCATATATAACAATTTAAATAACTAACAACAGCATGTTTCAATTGTCGTTTCAATTGAAATCAAATTTAATAAATATAAGAATGTTGATTGTGAGTGATTGCTCACCTTGCGACGTGAGAGAGATTCGAAACAGAAATGAGCTACTAAATCCAAAGCAACGCTAGATGGATATGATTTGATGTACAAAACAGGCATGACTGACAAGGCTGATAATGGAAAATCGACGAGAACGATTGAATTAGTTTTGATATAATGTAACTATTTCATTTTATATATTATTATTTGCTTCTAAAATTAATTCAAACATATATCTTAAAATCTATATCATGTTCCAAATTTTTTAAATTAAACAAAACTCAATATACAATGTTTATACAATTCATACATTTCCTTAAAATTTCCTTAAATCCATCTTAAACGCTAACACTAATATAAGTTTGAAAACCGACCCAACATATATGCAGACAAATACAAATCCATATGCAAGGATATATATATTGTCTTCCCATGAAATCAATATTAAAGTTTTAAGACGAATGTTGAAATAAAAATCATTGTTTACATCTAAAACGCCTAAATAGTTTAGATGTTGAAAATAGTGCATATATTAAAATAGTTTAAATAGTTTATATATTAAAATAATTTGTATATAAATTTAAAATTTTAAACACATATTAAATTAAATATATATCTAAAATCATTGTTTTTGACAAAAATAACATATCTACATAATATACTTTATATAATACTTACAAATATGCTGCCTAACACAAACAGATACTTTAAGCAAATTTATTTCTAAATAAGCTAAAATATACACAACAGGTTGAACCCATGTTAACAACTTTACTAGACACTTAACTTATATTATTATACAGATAATAGGTTATATGATTTACATACTTGATTCTATATGCATGACAAAATATACTGTAAGCTTTTCATATTATGCTGTAAGCCTATATATGCATGCACTATATAACTATATGCTGCTAATACAATTTTTATAATTTATGTAAACTTATAAAAACAATGTAAATAATAGATTTGCAGGCTCATATAAAAATTATACTTACCTATATTTTATTTCACTTTAATTTTATTTTATTTTAAAAACACACGTGCACATTAATGATCAACTTATATATAACTATACTATTCGTACTATAACTTATAGATATCAAAACTTATAGATATAAAACAGCAAACCTATTTAAGCAAGATCAGATAACAGATTCATATACACATATGGATATAAATATACCTTTAAATAAAAGAGATAAGCAGGGCTGAAAGTGGTGGTGGTGGAGGGTGTATGAATATGCGCTTATATGTTTTTGTTTGATGATAATAAACATACATATTCATTTAAATGTATTTGTTAATGTACTATTTATTTTTCATAGATTAAATAAATATTTGTTACATAGAATTTGAATTCAAACAAATATTTTATTCAAACAAATATTTATTACAATCTTGAATAGTACAAATTCAAGCTCTCACTATACATATACATTTTTGAATACATCACAATTCAGTTTACATAATTCCTCACTACATATCACTCACACTCGTAGTTTTATGTTCAACTTCATTCCAGTTTGAATCCAGCATCTGAGCAATCTGCAAAAATATTCACTAACGCGGTAAAATTGAAAAAGAAATAGTTTTGCAATATAAAATGAAATATGATCTTTGAAAATATGATTTGCCTCAGTTATTTGGGTTGTTCGTCATCATTCACATTTGAATTCATCACACACGAACAGTGTGACATGCACAGTGTATCACTGTACATGCCACAAGGCCGTGCACATCGATATACACTTTATAATGCTACAGGGACAGGTGAGCACAGGTCAAACCCAAATGAAAAGCCGGGTTCAACTCACGTGTAATATATTTAAAATCACGACACGAGCACAAGGTCAAACCTGAGTTTTTGAAACTGGATTCAACTCAAGTGAAATTTCAAAAATCAACATGAAGGGATGCAAAGACCAGAGTAGTACAGTGTGGCAATGCACCTGAACAACTACAGCCCAATGAAAACAGAGACCAAACAATGGACAACTCAAAGCAACATGTCCAGTTACAACAATGCATGCAAGTGACAACCAGAATGAAGACCAACAGCAAAATGGACTGCAACAATCATGTATGCAGACCAGACCAGACCAAACAAAGAACCACAAGTACATAATGAAGCAATACCACAATATCCAGATCAAATGCAATACCAAACTTCACAAGCAATGACCAGAGCACAAAGAAGTACAAAATGAAAACTACAAAGAACATCAACAATGCAACAATGTGCACAGATGCAAGCCAAGACTATAAGTACAAGACACGGTGCACCAAAAATATGACATCACAGCGAACATGAAGCAGTGCAAACTAAAATATACAGCAAGTACAGGTTAAATCAACACAGTGAAGATACCAGTGAACCAAATGCACATGTCAACAGCAATGAAAGCAACATGACCAGCAGATCACACTATACAGTGAATACAAGAACAAGTCAAGATGAACAAATGAAAACAAGTCAGTAAATAGTTCAGTGCATCAAGACATGTCAGCAGTACATGAAGACTACTTGAAGTGTGTCGACTAGACATCACAATGAACCAGCAACATGTACATAAGGGCAGTGGACATGTATACAACAAAAGAAGCAGATACAACACTACAAATATATTAACTCAACAACAGCCAGTGCCAACATGGTCAGACACACCTCAAATGAACACTACAGACTCAAGAAAAGTTCAAGTCAGATCAACAACATCAAACAATACAGCAATGAACTTGAGGCCGAGATTTAGAGGCATCAGAACTTCAACCAACAATGAAAGCTGCAAATTCATGAACCAAGCATACAACAAGATGAACCAGACAGGTCATGCAGCAAGGCAGACCACAAAGAAATGCCACCAAAATCATATGTGCAGAGAATCAAGTCGACCAGGTAGCAATGATGGTAATGCAACACAGTGCAGACACCAATGATAGATGATTAAAGATGCAGACATAAATAACATGTTCGAAGTCGTAAATCAATTTAGGAAATCATAGAAGTCGTGAACGTATCTTTGAAAAAGTCAAAAATCAATTTAGGAAAGTTTTTGCCGTATTATTCAAGGAAAATCAAACGATTGAAAATCAAGGCCGTGAGTAACAAGTCGCAAAAATATCAGGAAAGCCGTGTGCATCAGGAAATCGAATTTCAGGAAAGTATCGAATTAATTAGGGTATAGGAATTCATATAAATACCAAACCGAAAATCATTATCCGTGTGGTGAAATCGAATCGAATCCATATCAATGCCCCAATCATCATCGGCATAAACATAAGAGTTCGAATACAAAAATCAAAAAGCATCAGCGCAAAAATTCTTACCGAAGCAATAATCGAACTCATCGAAGCAACCGAAGAAAGCAACACGAAATCGATCGAGCCAGGCTAAATCGCGCACAACCAACAACGATCGAATTAGTATCGGAGCTTCGCGAAAGCCCTAATTTGGAACAAAGAGCGCAAGGAGCGAAAGCCCCAAATTCGCAGAGCAAAAGGAAGAACAGAGCCGCCATTTTTCACAAGTCAAAAGAGGAACGGGTTAAAGCAAAAGAATGGGCCGGCCTTTATTTTAAAGGGGCTTTAGCTTTATTTTATTTAGTGTTTATTTTATTGTCAAAAGGGGGTTTTTGTTTAATTTCTGTTTTTAAGTTTGTTTTTTCTTTTCTAATCGAAGAATTGGTAAATCACCACCTAGGTTGCAGGTAGTGTCAGATTGTCTAGTTAGAATTAGTTCAGTGAGCAGGGTGTGCGAGTTTGCAAAACTCTATAGGCGGGAGCAGATTTTGCGAGTTTGCAAAACTCTATAGGCCGAGCAGGGGGTGCGAGTCTAGTAGAGTGTTTGTGAGCGGGAGCAAGGGTTTGCGAGTCTGTTAGAGTGTTTGTAAGCGGGATTCTGTTTAATTCTAATAGAAATCTGGGAATGCAGCAGTAGGCAGGGGTTGCCGAAGCTAGGTAAATTTTGTGTGTGATTTACTTTTCAGCATATTTATTTATGCAATTTGTTTCTGTGTTTAAATCGAGAAAATTTGCTATAACCCTATTCACCCCCTCCCTCTAGGGTTAATCTGGATCCTACAAGTGGTATCAGAGCACGGTATTTTTCTTTAATTCTAGAGTCATGAATTCATCAAATAATGCTTTTTCTGATGGGCAATCTATTGTTAGGCCACCCATGTTTAACGGGAATGATTATGCTTATTGGAAGGTTAGGATGGGAATTTATCTTAGTTCTGTTGATTATGATGTTTGGGATATTATTGAAACTGGCTATAAATCTCCCACTATAACTGTTGGTGATACTGAGATTCCTAAACCTAAGGATAGGTGGGATGCTAACGATAAGAAATTGAAAACTACAAATGCTAAAGCCATGAATGCTCTGATCTGTGCTCTTGATAAGAATGAATTTAATAGAATTTCTCATTTAAAACTGCACAGGAAATTTAGCATACCTTAGAGGTGACACATGAAGGAACTTCCCAAGTCAAGGAGTCTCGTCTAGCCCTATTCAGCAATGAATACAAGAACTTTGTGATGGACAAAGGCGAGAGAATAAAAGACATGTTCGGACGCTTTTCAACTTTGGTGTACAACGCTAGAGCGCTTGGGAAGGTATTCACTGAGGTAGAGCTTGTGAGGAAGGTGCTACGAGTCTTACCGATAAACTTTGAGGCAAAAGTCACGGCAATCCAAGAATCAAAAGATTCAAGTAAACTAAGCATGGAGGAGTTGATTTGTAACGACTCGAATTTTGCCCGCTCGAAAATCGACATCCATACTTCAAATCGTATTCGAATGCCATAGATTCGACCGTTCAAATCCGATTCGCCGGAGCTTATAATAATCATTAAGTAATTAACACAGCGGAATAAAAGAATAATACATTGATATACAGCTTTAATACAATATCTGATACAACAGATGATCCAATAGATATCAATATACATCAGAGATATGATACAATAAAATAGCAGCGGAAAAGAAAATAGATAACATCTAGCAGCGGAACAATAATTCTAAGATAGTCTTCAAAAGAGAACTCCGAGAACTGCAACTCCATCTCCAAGAATCAATCCAGCAAAAGCTCGAACCCCCAATAACATATCACCAAGCTTAATCAAGTCTGGTCCGGTCCAAAGACTGAACTAACTCCAGATAATCTACTAATCTGACTATCTGAAAAACCTAACTCTAGACTGCTCGTGTAGAAAATAATGAGCACCCAGAGTTTAGGAAAGAAACAATAAACTCCGGATCAGTCGTGGGACTGGTGTGAGCAACAAAAACAGTTTATCTTTAAAAACATTCAACAAAAGATTTTCAAAGTCAATTCTCAATGCTTTTAAAAATGAGACTACCATAAGGCCTCCCGCACACACACACAATGCAAACGCAGAATCGGAGGAGATTTCTCCTTATGATAGTCAAAGATGCTTGATACGCATTTAAAAGAACATTTGATATTATTATTAGTGCATAGTATAGAAAAAATTCATTTCGAAAGTAGAATATAAATCTTAGCCAACATACGACCATTATCGTATGCCTACTATAGCTACCATCCAAACAGTGGGGCGCCACCATAAGTGAATGATAGGTTCTACAACTAATACCGTACAAGATCGTAGTGTTTCTTTGGATTTCCAACGAATGATCAGGCCAAGGAACTTCCCATTGCCACATGAGAATGCCTCTGGATGGACATCCCCGAGAACCAAACCGGATCTCTACCAACACAAGGCCGGGTTACCCCTAACTGAGTAACAACTGACCGAATATGCCATCCCCCGGTCCTTTGGGACCTTTCAACCGAGCGCTCGTAATCAATTCACACAATCATAACAAAGTGTTTTCAACATGAGTAAGTATCTGGGCTCCATACCATGATACCACCCTTTTCCAGAAGGAAATGCACATATCCTAAAGGGCGCTACCCCTCATAACCTTGCCGCATCTTTCCTGTTTTGACCATTCACGGGGTGTGAGGCTCGACGAAGTCACGTCCACAAAAACATACTTTATACAAAAGCCATGCTTTGGGTCAACAAATGATCATAGAAATGATCACCAGGATAGACGATCAAACAAATGATCCTATCACAAATAATCAACACAATGATCATTTCACAGCAACACTCAGTATGTCACATTACCAAATTGGGAATATATTGCTGATAACTTCAACTATATAACCTCTGAGCTCGTACGTCTCAGAGAAGGGTGTTAAGCTAAGAGAATAAATTCTCCGCCACCAACAGAAATATATTTGAAAGAAATCGGCTTTATATCTCAATTTGTAATGTCAGACATACAATCCATACAAGTCTGTTCTGGGTTCGAACAGAACCGAAGGTACTTTCAAAGAAGTCCTTGCAATCCGGATATTCACAATCCTGATCGGATTTCCCATCACATATGGAGAACTCAATACCGGAGCAACTCGGTGCAGAGTCAATCGACAGGTCATCCTATCGCCCTTGCAAATACCCGGTCTTCACCACCGGTCTTCAAATGCTATCCATAACGTCGAATCACATATTCGAAATGGGTTATACGACGCAAAGGTCCTTTCCCGGCTAACCCGAATAGTGAGCGCAATATTTAAAACATATGGATATGGGATTTCTATTAAGTCACAACTTAATAATTCAAAACTTTCTTTCAAATGGTTTAATCCAATTACTATTTCAAATCTTTTAAACAAAAAGATTCATTTTCACAACCTTTAATGGTTTAAACAATTTTCACATTTTAATCTTTTAAACCAAAAGATTCATTCACAGATTTTCCAAATCAATTTTCATTTCAATTTGATTAACTCGTTAAATATTTAAATCAAAGATTTAACTTATAGCCTTCAAAACAATTTCATTTCAATTTGATTTAAACAAATCATCAATTTAAATCTGTTAAAAATAAACAGATTTAATTCATAGCTTTCAAAAAGAATTCATTCATAACTTAGGAAAATCATTTCTCTATTCAATCTTGAAATTCCCCTAATTAACTGGAATCTCATTTCTTATCTAAAGGTGTTTATCATTTGAAAACAACAGTTTTCATTTTGGAAATCTGATTCATTTATATGAGTTGAAATTCTTGGGTTAAATTCAAATTCCCAATGCCATACCTTTAAAATGGTTTAAATTCATACAAACATGTTTATAATATCTTTAACCATAATTTCCAATCATTGAATTCAATTCCAAATATCGAATTCAAATTTAAATTGAATTATTTAAATTTCAAAACTTAATCAAGTAAATTAAAATAAATTTTAACTTGAAATTTCATTTCAAAAGCTTTTCACATTTATTCCGATTCCATTTCCAAAACATTTGAATTCAAATATTCAACTTTAAAAATCATTTTAAAATCTGTGACTTAATCGATTTCCTCGTGAAATCCATAATTGTGTGTGTATAAGTGTGGTCAAGGGGTTTAACACAATAGTGCAACATCATTCAATCATCACAGATCAAATACAACAATATATTCGATAAGCGATATAACTATAACGCTTATCTTTCATACACAGATTCGCAGATATATATATCACAAATAATAAACTATATCACAGATCACAACACAAATCAGGATAATCATAAAGCATCATATATCAGGGATATCAAACAGTTTAACATCCAATATAATCCAAGCATCCATAGGTAGGATTTATTCAATTATCTGATTAATTTAATTAGATAAATTTCCGTGAATAAATTTTCTAGTTATGGTAAATTGATAGTCAATTAATTTTAAAACATTTAATAAACTATCCTTTAATTAATCATTAATTACTCCTTAATTAATAATTATTCTTGATCACTTTTATTTAATAATTTGCCCTTGATAAATTAATTATTCTCAAATTAATTACTTAAATTAATTTATCACACTATCCTTAAATCAATTAATTTCTTAATCACTTGATTAAATCAACTTTAATTATTAATTAATATCCAATTAATAATTCTTAATTTACAAATTAATTAACTTAATAAATCTTTAAACTTTAATTAAGTAATTAAACCTTTAATTATATTTCGTCGACTTTTAAATTATTAAATAATTGACCTTTGATTATACCATTTTCATTTATGATCTTTAATTAATTAATTAGCCCAAAATTGATTAATTTTTATTTAATTAATTACCCTTTTATTTATTCATTAATTGCTAAATTACTTTCGTAATCAATAAATTATTACTTCTAAATTAGAATTTAAACTAATTAACTCTTATTCTTTAATTAACTCAATTTAGTTAATTTTAACTTATTAATATTTTAATTAGCAATGACATCTCTTAATTACAATTTCCATTAGGTCTTAAATTTGTAATTAAAACCTTTGTCTTGTATTTATCTTGTATTTACCAAAACCTGTTTATATTTAATGATGTTAGAACCTTGCATTGAAACAAACCCAGGCAAAAACCTAGCTTACCCGTGTTGAACCCGAGTTTCCTGGCCTAATTCCCCGAGCTCCACCCCCTGTCACCTTCGTTTCTTCTTCTTCCTCTTTCTTTTCCAATTTAGAGTTTAAATTTACTTAAGTTTTTTTTTTATAAAACTAAACAACAGGAAGTACACTCGTAAACGCGAGTTCCTCCACGAAGCCAAGCCTGCATTTCTCGAGTTCAACTCGAGGCTTCCCATCTGCAACTCACTGATACCCTGACACGTGCACATGCACGCGAACCTCCGCCACCAATGATCGAGTCGCCACCCACCGCCAAGTCTCAGACCATCTCCACTTTCGATTTCAACCACCAAAATCTCAAAACTATTTCGAAATCAAAATCGAGCTCATCGGTTCCCACCAGAAACCCAATCATCTCTAGTAAATCGCCTCGCATCCCCACGTCATGTCACTGGCGACTAAGCAACTCCGACCGAAGCAACTTCACCCACTCACGTCTCTCCTCCCACCGTCCGGTCAAGCTCGATCAACTAGTGGTGGAGGAAACGCTTCCTCCCCGTCCTCAACCAAAACAACTACTAAAACCCTAAATCACCACCGCACCGTCGCCGTCGCCATTTATAAATTCATTTTATATTTTTCTGGTGATGCTTGAGTCCTCCTCCCCCTCCAAGAACAACCCCGACCATTCCTATTGCATCGATCGTCAGAATTTGGACCGAACACCTTTTTCGTTCAACCCTTAAATTCTCGTACACCCCAGGCTTAAAAATCTTGAGAACTATATTAAAAATCATGATTTTTGATTACGAAACCGATTATATAAATGAATCAATAAATTATCCAAATCGAATTTGGCCATATTTTTGAATCTAACTGTGTTTTACCTTTCCCAGTAAACCATTCATCATTTTTTTTCTCTTTGAAACTATTTTTAGGTTTGAATTCATACCTAAACTCACATCTTTGCTGTTGGAAACAAAGTCTAATAACAATCGAATGTTTAGATATTTAGTTTGGATCAGGGTGGGTGCTCTGAAACAAGAAGACAAAGGAGTATTTTATATTCACACAGACATTTTATAAATGCATACTTATATCAGATTCATATCCATGCTCATACCATATTTCAAAGCAACTTCCATCACAACATTTTTAGTAGCATCAGAGGTATAAACTGCATTTAAAAGGAAATGGTACTCACTTCAAAAATAATGAGGGTGAAGTTTGCTCACAGTGTTGAGAAAAAAAGACAGAGCTTCATATTGAAACAGAGCCCTGGAAATGCAAGCTGAAACTTCATTATTCCTCTTTTATTTCTGTTTTTTTCTTTGTTGAATTGTTTGAACGAATGAACTAAAGTTTATGGATGTGTAAGTATATATGAAGATTGTTTACAGAGGAAAGGAGGTAGGCAAGTACAGTATATACTTTTTAACTTAAGTATTTATTTTATCTTACATACAAGTTGTTTTGTATAATAGGCATGGCTTGGTATGCTTGCATTAAATGCATGAAGCATGTTACATAAATTACCATTGTACAATATCACTTTGTTTATTCCTTTGTTACGGCTGACATGATCAATATTTTAGTTGCTGAGATGATATTCTGCACTTGTTTTTATAAGCTACAGCCTACATACTTATCTTTTCTTTGCTTGTACTTTATATTTTTATTTGTTACTTTGTTTTAAATTATGTATGTAGTTAGTTTGTAGGTATTTTTCTTTGTTTATGTTCTTGCCTACTTTTCTTTAGCTCGGCTGATGGTGGGTTTGTTTGTATATGTTTACTTTATTTTTATTTATTTATTTTTTTGTACAAATTTAATTTGTCTTGCATACTTTATAATATAAATGAATTCTGTTCTTTATATGTTGTTATATTTTTAGATAAGGTGTTACTTCGTACTCATTTTATAGTTTAATTCATTTTATATTTAACTTATACTTTGGAATATGAATAAATTTCTATTGTTAACTTAAAATATTATTTTACTTGTTTTGTAATATGAATGACATTAAATGTTATTATATTTTGTTCAATGTGTTTAATTTATATTTTATAATTCATCTTGTATGGATTTATTTACACTTCTAACTTAAATATTTCATTGACTTGTATGTCTTGTTATACATAGATTTATATTTTATAAATATACTTTGTTTGTAGTTCATATTTCCTATATATTAAATTCAAATTTACTTAAACATTTATTTCTTATTTTATTTCAAATCCAATATATACAAACATTTCAATTTCATACGACTTAATATTTTTTTCTATTTGAATCGGGGAAACTCGCTGCCCTTTATAATCAATTCTACAAAGTTTTATTCAAAAAAAAATCATTTAATTATTAATTTAAATTAAATAAAAATCTAGGGTCGTTACATGATTGGTAACTTGATGACATATGAGCTTGAGCTAAAAGCAAAGGAGGAACGCAACAACTCCGGACCAAAGAAGAAGACGATTGCCTTAAAGAGCAAAGAAGAGAGCGATGAAGAAGAAGAAGATCCGATTGAAGAGCTTGCAATGGCTGTCAATAATCTTAGAAAATGGTCAAGATTCAAGCCACGCAAGAAGAAAACATCTGGTAATAGGTCAAGAGAGTCTAACAATTCCGATAATGAATTGACGTGCTATAACTGCAACAAGCCTAGCCACTTTAAACAAGAATGCCCACTTCTCAAATACAACCAAGGAAAGAAAAAGAAGAAAAAGGCCTTTGCAGCAACTTGGGATGATGAAGAAGGATAGGAAGTTTCGAATAGTAGCTCAAAGGAGGCTAACTTGCGTTTTATGGCAAAATTAGATTCAGAAGCAAGCTCAGAGGAATCTGGTGAGGCAGGTGACTATTCTTATAAAGAATTTGTTTTTAGGTGTCTTGATCTTACTAAAGAAGTTGATGCTCTTGAATCTAAAATTGAAAAACTAAAATCTGATAGGAGAGAACTTGCTCGTGAAAATTTTAGGTTAGAAACTGAACTTGAAAATATTCAAAACCTAGAATGTAAAAAATGTAAAATTTTAGATTTAGAATTGACAAGACTTAAGAATAACTCTGAGAATCTTGAAAAAGAAAACTTGAGTCTTAAGGAAATCATTGACACTAGGAAAAAGGATTTTATAAATAGATGCACCTCACTTGTCACTGAAAACACAACACTAAAAACCAAAGTCCAAAATCTTGAGAAATCTTTGAATAACTTTTCAAGAGGCGAAAAATCTTTCAACATGCTATTGGGAAATCAAATTTTTGCTAACAACAGAAAGGGACTGGGTTTTGGGAAAACACAAGTTGAGGATAATGCAAAAGGTAAGAGTGTCTTTGATAGATGTGAAATAATTGGACATCGTGTTGAAAATTGTAGTCATAGGAACAAGAACACAAAATTTATACAAGTTTGGGTTCCTAAGAATTCTACAAACAAATTTCATGTCTATTGGAACAAGAATAAAAGGTCTAAACAAGTTTGGGTTCCAAAGGGTTTGTTTATTCACAAGTATTCTGCCACTAACAATCATGGACCTATAAAAACAAATAGGTCACAAAAATCTTTCATCGTGTAGGTATGGTGGTAGGCTAAGGAACAGCAACAGTGTTCTCTGGATTTTGGCTGTATCAGAAACACAACGGGCAATAAAGCAAAGTTTCTTAGCCTAGTACGAGGGTGACAGAATCACAATGGGCAATCACGAGAAATTATCGTAAAGGTAAAAGAGGTGAAGGTATATTTATTTGATCGATAGATTAAATGTGATAAACTGCACCATATTCTAAATGAAATCAGCCAATATTGAGATGTTGTAAAGATGATGTTTTTTTTCTGACTTGTTCGACATAGTCGGCCAATTACATTTATGCCAAAAACACTATTCTCTGAATTACTTCATACATATACGTTTGGATTAAACATAGTGTTTTGTTGGATACATTTGGTCATAATACGGCTAACTCTACATTCACGGGTTTCTGATTGTTTACATGGCTTCAATTAAAATTCAAAGGATGTCATTTAAATTGTTGTTAAAGTTGAGTTTGAAATTTTTGATGCACACTTCATGGTCTGGTTAATCAATTTTAGTTAGTGATATTTTGGATTGAAAGAGAAACTCAGATGCAGATTACACTAGTAATCTAGTTGATAGAAAAATTACTAGTTGAACATGATTTTTGAGACATTTAGTAACTGCATCGTTTTTCATAAAAATATCTGCATATTTTTCATCTTAAATAATGTTCAAATAGCAGAAATTTCTTTTCCATATAACCCCTTCGAGTGAATCATGTTTGACCATATTTTCAGATTAGTCATTTTTATTTGATTTTAAATGACAAATTTTGGCTAATCCGACTCTCTACTAATTATCAAAAAAATAAATAGTGATTGAAAAGGTGATAAGTGTTGATATTTAACATACATTACTCAAGAGAGTATATTTGGAAAATTTCTTTAGGAATTCAAACAAGAGTTATGAAACTTTTTGTTAGGTAAAGATTCCATGACCATTTCTATATCTATCATATTTCTATCGACCATTGTTTATCAAATCTTAAATATGGTTGGTCGATATGTGGTACTATAATCAGGGATCATTTGTTTTTCATTTCATATTTTTTGTAAAAATAAATAAATATCCAAAGTATTCACTCTCATTTAAAAGTCCTCACGGTTATGCATGGGTGAATTACTTGGATTTTTGATTATGTGCTTCCATGCTCATTTAAAAGTCCTTACGGTTATGCATGTATGGAACGCATATCAAAATTAATTGATTAAATAGACAAGTTGATTCTAATCTCATTTAAAAGTCCTCACGGTCATGCGTGGTTAGAAGATACTTGATTTCATTTTTTTAAATTAAATTGGAATACTACTAATCTCATTTAAAAGTCCTAATGGTTATGCATGATTAGTAGATATTCAGATTACTGATATAAATGTACCACAAGTTGATATACCACAAGTTGATACAATTGTATGATTTTATATGAGAATACCATTTCCATCATTCTAAAAGTGGAATATGCACCTAACAAGGGTAGTTATGATTTTTGTTTGATTTTTATTGAAGTTTAAATATTTATATTCAATTTGAGTTTAATGTTGGATTGATATTGATCACTTTATCTCTATTTTCTCTAACACTATTATTCTTTTGCTGATAACAAAAGGGGGAGAGAAAAGTTAAGATTTTGTCAAATAGAATCAAGAAAAGGTCAAATAATTTCCCATTTGCATCTAGGCTCATTTATATATTTATATTTGTATGCATATATGTAGCGGGAGCATCATGTAGAGAGGAAGCATTTAAATAGAGGGAGCAATTAGAGTATATCATTGATCAAATACATTTAACACGGTCAAAATCTTAAATATATGTTTGTTATCATCAAAAGGGGGAGATTGTATGAATATGCGCTTATATGTTTTTGTTTGATGATAATAAACATATATATTCATTTAAATGTATTTGTTAATGTACTATTTTATTTTTCATAGATTAAATAAATATTTGTTGAATAAAATAAATTACACAGAATTTGAATTCAAACAAATATTTTATTCAAACAAATATTTATTACAATCTTGAATAGTACAAATTCAAGCTCTCACTATACATATACATTTTTGAATAGATCACAATTCAGTATACATAATTCCTTACTACATATCACTCACACTCGTAGTTTTATATTCAACTTCATTCCAGTTTGAATCCAGCATCTGAGCAATCTGCAAAAATATTCACTAACGCAGTAAAATTGAAAAAGAAATATTTTTGCAATATAAAATGAAATATGATTTTTGAAAATATGATTTGCCTCAGTTATTTGGGTTGTTCGTCATCATTCACATTTGAATTCATCACACACGAACAGTGTGACATGCACAGTGTATCACTGTACATGCCACAAGGCCGTGCACATCGATATACACTTTATAATGCTACAGGGACAGGTGAGCATAGGTCAAACCCAAATGAAAAGCCGGGTTCAACTCACGTGCAATATATTTAAAATCACGACACGAGCACAAGGTCAAACCTGAGTATTTGAAACTGGATTCAACTCAAGTGAAATTTCAAAAATCAACATGCAGGGATGCAAAGACCAGAGTAGTACAGTGTGGCAATGCACCTGAACACCTACAGCCCAATGAAAACAGAGACCAAACAATGGACAACTCAAAGCAACATGTCCAGTTACAACAATGCATGCAAGTGACAACCAGAATGAAGACCAACAGCAAAATGGACTGCAACTGTAACATCCCGTAATTTTAAGCCATTGAATTTGAACATTTAATTCATATTAAATGTTGAATATGGATTATAAATTGATGCTTGAAATAAAATAATCTATAATTTTTAGTTATAGTAATTCTATTCATTTTCAAATAATTGAGAACAATAATTAAATGTTGAATCGGGAATTTAATTGGTAACTGAATAATACTAATTCAATATTAGAATTGGGGTAATTGGTAATTTTGAGTGTAAATGGAGATAAAATTAGATTCTAAAATTTAATTTAGGTCTAATTGGGTTTGAGTTTTAATATTGGACCATGGGAAGAAATTAAAAGTTAATAGATTGAATTTGGGATTTTATATTAATTTAATAATAGGATTTAATCATATAAAAATGCAATTAATCGGATTTTGATTTGAAATAAGTCAAAATGATTGTTAATGTGTTTTTAAATGATATATGATTTATTGTAAAGTTAATAAAAATTTTAAAAGTAAATTTCTAAGCGTTTTCGACAATTTTGAAATTCGCTTGATTTAATAGACGAGTTAAATAGCCTTTCGGGGGCACAGTCTCGGAATTCGACGAAACCAGTTCCATTGGATCCGTAATATTTAGTTATTATCGGATTTCAATTTTCGTAGCAATCGGAGTTGTCGTTTGACCGTGGCAGCTCGAAACTCATAGAAATCGTTTTAATCGGTTTAATTTTAAATTGATCGTTTAATCACGTAACTCGCACATACGATCGAATTAGCTAACGAAACCTGTTCCATTATGTCCGGAATGTGGAAAACCCTTAGAATCGCCTGCCGGAACGCGTAGATTGGAGGTCGTTTGCATAAACTGTTAAATTGAGAAATTATATTAATAAAATAATATTAAACAATATTATATAATCAATATCCTTAACTAAACCCTAATCTATTCTTCAGAGTCGCCGCTTATATCGTTCCATAGCCGAAAATGCTCCTCGTTCTCCCTCAAATTGCTATGAATCCTTGCATCTATTCAGGAAATTTTCTACTGGAGAATCGAAGAGGGCTTTGAGATCTACGTTGTGTACGGTGGTGATGGAGTTTAGCGCAGCGTGGAGAGAGCAGGGAGGTCGTGTTCGTGGTCGGCTATGCTCGTTTTTGCGTGCTGAGGGGACCATCGAGTTCGTCGTGGCTAGGGGCGGTGGTGGAGTAGGCTGCGAGCTTCGCGACGGCATGGTCTGATCGTTGTAGAGCGGGGCAATGAGAGTGCGGTTGTAAACCCTAGGCGTGGGTTTTGGGTTCTTGTCGCGCTTCTTGTTCTGGAGCTTGCGTTCGCGTGTGGAAGAAGAGAAGATGCGGCCTCTTGTTGATGGACGGCCTGGATTGTTGCTTTAGGTAAACAAAATAAAATAAATTAAAGAAAAAAATATTTGTTTTAAATTTATATTCAAGGTTTAAAAATTAATATCTTCTACATATGTTATCGAAATTTGACGAAACAGGAAATGCCAGGATCGCAGAGTCGAACACTACGCAGTGGTGCAGATCCGGATTCATTCCGGGCAAGTAGAAATTTGGGTTAAATCGAACGTCGTTCGGTTTACTTTAAATTTCGAACGCTCGTCGAAACTCAAGGTGAGTTATTCTCACTCACATCTGGATACTATTAAAGTTAGACAGCTAATATTGACTGTTTGTTTGGATGTTTAGCTGAATATGATAATTATTATCGAATTGAATCGATATATGTTGTTGTGCTAATATTTGTGGATGCAGGGAAAACAGGTTGGAGGGATCCAACAGGATTCCTCACAATGTAGTAATTATTTTGATAATTGATATTGATGCCTGTTTATATATCGTGATTGATAAATGTGGAATTAAATCGAATTGTGATACTGTGGGATAAACTATAAAACCCAGAATGTCAATTTTAAAGGAATTTGAAATTTTAATTATAAAGGAATAAATTGGGTTTTGAAAGAAACCAAAGGAGTTGATAAATAAGGAATTTTAAAGAATATAAAAATTAGAATCTGTTGGATGGTAAACTGAAATAAAATTGTATTGGAATATTGCTGGTTAAATTATAAACCCATAATTTAATTATAAATGGATAAATTGAATTTTAAAGAAATAAAAGATATTGTTAGATAATGAATTTAAAAGAATTAAAATTTGGAATCTATTTAGAATAGAAATTGGAAATTTGTAAAATCTGGAATGATAAACAAAGAGAAATGTTATCAGTTAATAAATGTGAAAGTAAATTTATGTTATTAAACCATAAAACTAAATTGAAATAAATCGACAGAAATCGTGAGAAGGATTTCTGTGATGTTTAAGTGGAAATGAGATTTCTTGGGAAAAACCAAGTTCGAGTTTAAACTGATTTTATAAAGATAAAGTTCTGAAATTTAAACTTGTTTAAAAGAGTGTTTGGAAATTATATATATATTTTTTTAGGTAACTATTTATAAATTAGTAATAGTAAAGTAATTATTCTTTTACAAATGGATTTGTTTAAAAAAACTAGTTTTTATTTAAGTTATTGAAATTAGTATTTACCTTTTTAAAACTTTACTTATAAGTTAGTTTGAACTAAAACCCTTATTTACAGTCAAGATTATATCCTAATAAATGGTTTTATTTTAAATATTTTGAAATTTTATTTTGAGTAAATAACTAGTAGTAAATTTACCTATTTTAAAGTATATATTTAGAATAAAGTATTTTAACTAATTTAAATTCAACTTGTTTCGAACTTGGTTATTTCCAATGGAAATATATGGTAAAGGATTTACCTTGTAAAGGAAAGAGCTTTGGAAATTGTTTTTCAAATGAGTTGGAAAATTGGGAAATATATCTTTTAAAGATATTCGAGGCAAATAAATAATATGGAATATTATTTATTGTGTGATGGATGCTTATGGATGTTTATAAATATAAATTGATAGTTAAATCACCGACTATCAATATTGGACAAATGCGTTGATCGTTTCGAAGAGACCGGGATCGAGATTTATTTCTCGAAAACCACTTCGATCCGGTTTGTATGTTTCGTGCGAAAAACGTGTTTGGAGTCGAAGATGGAGCAGTGAAGTACAAGGGCTAGTCGCTACTAATCCTTAGGATATTTCCAAAATGGATGTAGTAGGAATAGTGCCTTCGGTTGCGTTCGAACCCGGAACGGACTTGTATGGACGAATGCTTTCGAGACATCGTCGGGTGGGCGATGGGCATTCTAAGTGAAACGTTCTAAAGGTAAAGCTAAGCCTCAAGCCTCATCAACCGGGAATGACTGAAAATCAGGGGATATGCAGCAAGGTTAGGTGGGTCATGCCCAAGCAGGACAAGATATTTCCCCTGTCTGGATGTCCCTTTTTATTTCGGCATAGTGGGTGGTTGGTCGCGCCAACCACGGGGTTTATTTTGTTCGGGACTGTTCAGTAAGGAATGGTTCCGGCCTTGTGTTGCAGGGGATGAAGGGAGTAGTCCTCGGTACGGTGATCTAGGCCCCGTACTATGACAGGTGGTACCCCAGTGCCTAGTCATTGTTGGAAATCCATTTTCCCTACGAGCCTTTTTACGAGTTTTGTTTGTATTACCCACTTCGGTTGCTAGTAGATGGAATTTAATCATGTAACAATTTCGGCTATTTTATAAGTATTTGTAAATAGACCCTATTATAATATCAGAGGATTTCTATAAAAAGTGTTTTAGCTATCGTAAGGTAAAAACCCGACATGTTTATTTGTGGCAAGGTCTTACGAGATGCTTTTGTTTTCAAAGGATTTTTGAAACTTTAATAATCAAGTTGGATGCATATTTAGTATCAGCTGGTATTCCAGACTGACTCGGGTGTTATTTCATTATAATGCTCGGGTCAGACCGAGTATTATATGTTCAGGTCAGGTTGCTATGGAGCAGGAAAGGAGCTGGGATCCGAGACGTATTATATGTACTTATATATATCCGCTGCTATGATTGTATGGTATGTCTGATTGGTATTGGTTGATGTATGAGATACTCTGATGATATGATTTATAAAACAGTGACAGTTTTCAATTTGTGTAAAGATCTATATTTACTATTATATTTTATTTCGCTGCGACTGTGAGATTCTGATATTGTTTAGTTTCTTCTTCTTCTATCTCTTCTTCTTTAACCCTAAATGGTTCGTATTTCTGTGCCACTTGAGTCAATTTGAATAGAATAGTGTTGATTCAAGGGGTATGGATTTGCGGGCTGTCACAGCAACAATCATGTATGCAGGACAGACCAGACCAAACAAAGAACCATAAGTACATAATGAAGTAATACCACAATATCCAGATCAAATGCAATACCAAACTTCACAAGCAATGACCAGAGCACAAAGAAGTACAAAATGAAAACTACAAAGAACATCAACAGTGCAACAATGTGCACAGATGCAAGCCAAGACTACAAGTACAAGACACAGTGCACCAAAAATATGACATCACAGCGAACAGGAAGCAGTGAAAACTAAAATATACAGCAAGTACAGGTTAAATCAACACAGTGAAGTTACCAGTGAACCAAATGCACATGTCAACAGCAATGAAAGCAACATGACCAACAGATCACACTATACAGTGAATACAAGAACAAGTCAAGATGAGCAAATGAAAACAACTCGGTAAATAGTTCAGTGCATCAAGACATGTCAGCAGTACATGAAGACTACTTGAAGTGTGTCGACTAGACATCATAATGAACCAGCAACATGTACACAAGGGCAGTGGACATGTATACAACAAAAGAAGCAGAGACAGCACTGCAAATATATCAACTCAACAACAGCCATTGCCAACATGGTCAGACACACCTCAAATGAACACTACAGACTCAAGAAAAGTTCAAGTCAGATCAACAACATCAAACAATACAGCAATGAACTCGAGGCCGAGACTTAAAGGCATCAGAACTTCAACCAACAATGAAAGCTGCAAATTCATGAACCAAGCATACAACAAGATGAACCAGACAGGTCATGCAGCAAGGTAGACCACAAAGAAATGCCACCAAAATCATATGTGCAGAGAATCAAGTCGACCAGGTAGCAATGATGGTAATGCAACACAGTGCAGACACCAATGCTAGAAGATTAAAGATGCAGACATAAATAAAATGTTCGAAGTCGTAAATCAATTTAGGAAATCATAGAAGTCGCGAACGTATCTTTAAAAAATTCAAAAATCAATTTAGGAAAGTTTTTGCCGTATTATTCAAGGAAAATCAAAACGATTGAAAATCAAGGCCGTGGGTAACAAGTCGCAAAAATATCAGGGAAGCCGTGTGCATCAGGAAATCGAATTTTAGGAAAGTATCGAATTAATTAGGGTATAGGAATTCATATAAATACCAAACCAAAAATCATCATCCGTGTGGTGAAATCGAATTGAATCCATATAAATGCCCCAATCATCATCGGCATAAACATAAGAGTTCGAATACAAAAATCAAAAAGCATCAGAGCAAAAATTCTTACCGAAGCAATAATCGAACTCATCGAAGCAGCCGAAGAAAGCAACACGAAATCGATCGAGCCAGGCTAAATCGCGCACAACCAACAATGATCGAATTAGTATCGGAGCTTCGCAAAAGCCCTAATTTGGAACAAAGAGCGCAAGGAGCGAAAGCCCCAAATTCGCAGAGAAAAAGGAAGAACAGAGCCGCCATTTTTCACAAGTCAAAAGAGGAACGGGTTAAAGCAAAAGAATGGGCCGGCCTTTATTTTAAAGGGGCTTTAGCTTTATTTTATTTAGGGTTTATTTTATTGTCAAAAGGGGGTTTTTGTTTAATTTCTGTTTTTAAGTTTGTTTTTTCTTTTCTAATCAAAGAATTGGTAAATCACCGCCTAGGTTGTAGGTAGTGTCAGATTGTCTGGTTAGAATTAGTTCAGTGAGCAGGGTGTGCGAGTTTGCAAAACTCTATAGGCGGGAGCAGAGTTTGCGAGTTTGCAAAACTCTATACGCGGAGCAGGGGGTGCGAGTCTAGTAGAGTGTTTGTGAGCGGGAGCAAGAATTTGCGAGTCTGTTAGAGTGTTTGTAAGCGGGATACTGTTTAATTCTAATAGAAATCTGGGAATGTAGCAGTAGGCAGGGGTTGCCGAAGCTGGGAAAATTTTGTGTGTGATTTACTTTTCAGCATATTTATTTCTGCAGTTTGTTTCTGTGTTTGAATCGAGAAAATTTGCTATAACCCTATTCACCCCCTCCCTCTAGGGTTAATCTGGATCCTACAGAGGGGTGCAGGCCTGTCGTGATGGTGAAGAGCCGAGCACTTAATGGAGTGAAACAATGGAAACAAAATAAAAACAAGAAGAAGAAAAAGAAAAAAAATAAGTGCAGCTATTTACCTACAGGAGAAGCTTCACACACAAGAGAGGAGATGAAGGCCAAATAATATGCGGTGGGTATTTGTGTACGTGGGTTTTGAATATTTATCAAGGAAGCTTGCGTTGATTAAGTGGGAGAAAGGCAAGAAATTTTGTTTAAAGTGGCAAGAGAAAATTTAGGCATTCATTTCTGTTAAATATACAGAAGCAAATGGAAAGAAACAAAAGATTTTGAAACGGCTAGTGTAAATCAAAGATTATATTCCTATTAAATACGGAGACGCAAATGAAAGTGGAAAGTTTTACACGTGATTTGTAAGGCAGGAAATCATATTTGAACGGCCGTAGATTGATTTTTAACAGCTAAGATATGAAGTCAAAGAGTGCGTATAATAGATGCCATAATTAAAACGAAACGTACGCCCAAAATAATTAACAAAGTTATGTAATTTTAAATCTATTCGTTTCTTATTTATTTAGTAAATATTCTAAAGAATATATCAAGAAATAACTTACCATTTATAGCGCCAAATAAATTAAACAAGAACGGGTATAAACGTACCAATTTAAAACGTATAATTTTTTGCCGTTTTACAACATTATTTATTACTTAATTTAAAAGTATATAACCCATATAACTAAAACAACGGCGAAATAAATGTTGTAAATATATATATTTTATATTAAAGATTTGAAGTTAGAATTTATAATTTAAAATTTCAATTAGTGTCAAAATTCAACCAAAATCTACCATTACAGAAATTGTTTAAATTTATTTAAAATTGGGCAAATTAATTCAAGAAATTTTAAAAATTCAAACTCCTTTAAACAATTAAACATCAAGGTTTTAAAAATAAAATATATGCATAACATATCATGTTACACGAATTATAACATGATTTTACAAACAAAAAATATTATTTATATAAATTAAAATAAACAAATTTGTTAAATAATACAATTTACACATAATATTGTAAAAAAGCATAACTTTCACAATATTAGCAATGAAACGAAAAGCAGTATTCTTGAAATTAAATCTATTTTCATAATAAAAGATAAAATTTCAAAAATTCAAATATTTAAATTTTAAATTTAAAAGTCAAAGTTTGACCAATTTGACCAAAAATCCATTTTTTGGAATTATACCATTTATTCAGGTTTGGAATTATAATTCACTCAAAAATCAAAATTTATATTTAGAATAACAAAATTTATCCATTTTAATAAATAAAATAAAGTTTTTAAATCAGGAATTTCAGTTAAAATAATTAAAATATAAAATTAAAATAAACACAAAATACAGGGTTGTTACACTCTCCCCCACTTAAATCTTTTCGTCCTCGAAAAGGAACGAGGTACGGAAAACACAGAAAAAAAATAGAATGAAATAGGACTAAGACAAGATGACAAGAAGATTAAAATTATACCTGATAACTGTTGTTATAGGTAAGTTTATCAAGGTGGAAAGTAGGAATTGCTAGAAGGGAAAATAGGTTGAAAGACAAGGATAGACCATTATTTTAAAATTATATAAATTTCAATTATTTAGAAAGGTAAAATAAATGATCAAAATATCCTTTATATGATACTTTATCAAAATACTTTTATAACTCGATGTCTTAACAAGTTTATCCTTGTTCCTGTAGACTCTGGCAGTGCGTTGATCAGGCGCAAAGCTAGAATTCTCTAGGTACTTAGTAGACTTGTTTCAACATCCAGTGAAAATACTTGAATAACTTTTAAAAACAGATATGGAAAGTACAACCCAAACAAAACAACCAAACCATTTGTCCAACCATGGATCACAGATACACAAAGGTTACGCCATAATCCCCCTGGAAACATCCGTATCCGTAAGCTTAGCCCTACGAATTTCGCCATGATGACTAGTAGACCGTAGATACACAAAGGTTACGCCTGAATCCCCCAGGAAACATCCGTATCCGTCAGCTTTCTCAGCCCTGCGGATTTCGCTACTAAAAATGACCTACGTAGGTCACAGGATACACAATGGTTACGCCTGGATCCCCCAGGAAACATCCGTACCACTGAGCCACTCTGCCAGACGAATTATGCTACGCGGTCGTGCCAAGAAAAAAACCACGGGTTACGACATGGTGGGTCACTCGAGTATCACATCCGGAAAACCAAAATCAGAGAGAATAATATCGATAGAATGAATCCAAGATGTGGTCACAAATCGGATATCAAGCAGAAGGCACTTTCCATATATTTACTTCGAAAATATTTATCATACGGTACCTTTTCAAATCACTTTCAAATATCTTACTTATATAAAGTCCATTATATATAAGATTTCATTTCCAAATCGAATACTTTCCAAAATCAATAGTATATCAAATCATACTTATATAAATTTCGATTATGTAAGATTTCACTTTCAAATTGAGTATCTTTTTAAATCATAGTTTCAAATCAACTTCATACTTATACAAATCAAATTTATATAAGTTTGACAACTTCCAAATCAAGTTTTTAGTAAAACAAGGTTCTCATTTTCAGTTCATTTCAATATCTGTTCAGTTTCAAAAATCATACCCGATTTCACCAAATTATTTCTTCCAAATCAAATATCTTCAGTTTCAAAGTTTCCAAAATCATAAGTTTAGCACATAATTCAAAATTTCAAATCAACATAATTTAGGTCAAACAAAATTCATTTCCAAAACATCATGTAAATACTGTGTTTAAATTTCAATCTATTTTCGAAACCATATATTTTTTCAAAATCAATTTTTACCCCAAAATGGTTACTAAGTTTTAAAACCATCCCTTTTAAAACCTTTAAACTATTTATTTCAATTTACCATTGGAAAGATTATTATATATATATATACTTTCAAAACATTTCAAATCTATTTTTCCTACTAGTATAATTCAAAATAGTCTTATTTATTTACTTAACAAAGAAGTTTCAAACTTATTTAAATCATATTTAAACATACAAAACTAATCTTATATACTTATCAAATACTTTATACTTTCCAAAATTACTTATCTTTGAAAAGTTAACCTTGATTTGGAAGTGCTCGAACCTTGAAAATAGTCGAAGAAATCATATTTTCAATCCATGAATTGGAAATCACTAATAAATCAGTAAATCAAATTTCAAAAGATAGGGTTACACCAAATCAAATCCGAAATTCGAAGACTGAACACCGGCTTACTTCAAATCGTTTCAAATATATATACATATATCTTTTGAATATCGAATTATACTTCGGAGTTTGAAATCAAAATTGGGTTCACAAAATCACTCGCATGGCGAAGCCATTAAAGTGGCCTCTCCCCCACTTTGAAACTCGAAAATCAATGCCGATGATGCGTGCACTCATCACCGAAATTATTCTCCAACGACATAAGTGAGTTCTGGGCTTCTATTTTCTTAAAACTTCTTTGAAATTTCTTTGAAATCATTGGAACTCGTTTGAGTCATTTGAAACACTTCTTATTCAGAAAATACTTTCAAATCGTATTATTATATATTTTCAAAAATCTTAAAACCATTTTCAAAACACCGAAATTCAATCTCTCGAATATCAAATTAAAACCCTTCAGTTATAAATTATTTTTATATAAATCCATTTCTTATATAATCTTCAAAATTTCAAAATACAAACAAAGCCCGATTTTCAAAGGATGATTCAAGAATGGATTTCAAAACAATGATAGAGATTTAAATTAGAGGAACTATAATCAATAGAATCTTGATTCGAAGATAGACTCGATCGAAGATGAGATAATTAAATTACAAAATAGAGGATGGATATACTTCTACAAATCGCAGGCGACCTTAACCGGGTCAAAGTGGCTTCACGAATATGATTGATGCGGAATTCCAAGGCAAATCAACATTCGATCGCCGGACATAGAATTCGGCATAACCAGAGATAGTAGCATCTAAACCGAGGACATATAAACCTTCGGTGAATCGATGCTATTGTAAAGGAGTTTCACCCCTTTACAAATCATTCAGTGGAGCTATGGGATACTCTAGAATTTAGAAAACACAAATAGGGAAAGACAAGAATGGATTTGGAACCGAGGGGAATGTTCCAAAATTCAAAGGAAACCGAATCAAATAGGAAGCAATTCAAGCTCGAATGAAAGTGATTATGAAAATAAATTTACCATATATGCTAAGTTTTCCTAGAGCCAAAGTTCTGATACCAACTGTAACGACCCGGTATTTTCAACCATTCGCATCCACACATGTCGGACTTGAATTGCTCAAAATACCGCGTTGTAAATAAAATTTTGGCAATACTCAACATAAACGGTAAATAAATAATCACATATCACAGATACAGAGTAATATAATGTAGCGAAATTGATAAATAGTAGTTCATGAAGCTACTATATAAACATCAGAGTTAGAAATAAAATACAACAGAATATCTCAAATGTTGTGAAGTCTCTAGTACGAGCATATGACTTCTCTGAACCAATCAACTGGAAGGGCTGAAAGTGGAATCGATAGTTGGATCCCTAAACGAAGCTTCAAACTCCGAAGGTGAGTCTCAAAAGCTGTATCACTCAGTCTGATCCGAGCGTAAAGAAAAACACAAAACACTCGAATCAGGATTAACATTCTTATATAAATAAATCTAACTCAAGTGAAATATCATGTAACAACCCAGGATTTTGGAGGTTACTGTTAATATTAAATTATAACGAAAATTATAATTTAATACTTTGTTTAAATATGAATTGGATAATAAAATGAGTGATTTTATTGTTTATTTCATATAAGCAATATCTTGATGAATATAATTTGGGATTTGAAATTTAAATAAGTCATATTATTTTATTTGAAGCCTATTTCAACATTTGATGGTTGAAAAAAAAAGTGTAAATGAATGAAACAAGTTTGAAAAGCTTTATTTTTGGATTTGGATTCAAAATAAATAATTGTGATGGTTTAATTTTAGTTAATTGGTAATATTGGAAATTTATTCCAATGTTAGCCTTCTGTTGTAAAATAAAAGGAATAATATGAAGAAAATAAAATTTAGAAGTGTGATTAGCCTGGGAATGATGTATTAATGTTATAAAAATGTTAAAACATTTTAATACACTTCATTAGACTTAATAATAAATTTTATTTGGTTGAAATGGATGAAAACAGTGATTTTTCACTAAAAATGGGAATATTGTGTTATATGGGGAAAAAAATATTTTTAATTGGAAAAAATATATTTTGATGATTAAAAAGTGTTAGAATTATTTATTGCAATTTATTTGATTCGAAAGAAATTTTTGTTTAAGTTACTGCATTAAAATAGTGTTTTTACACTAAAATTGTGTAATTTGTAAAATATTGTGAAAGATAGAGTTTTATTTATAAAAATAACTTTTTATTGTCGAAATAATTTTTTTATATATAATAAAAATTTTGTTGCAAACAATTTGTTGTAGATATTTTATTTGGTTAAAAATGAGAAAACTAGTGTATAAATTGATTAAATAGGTTAAATACGTATATAACATAGGAATATCTCTAAGTATATTTGTCTTGGGCTTATTTTGGTAGGGTTTGAATCAATTAACATTCTCTAGAACCATCTAGAAAAGATGAAATATGTGTAAAGTAATTTTTTTTGCTCATCTTCCTCCCCAAAACTTAAGATACAGTAAATAGAAAGAAAGAAAAACAATGGCTTTCTCTAATTGAATCTCAATTCCACTCAATTTTGTCGTTAATTCAAGAAGAACTTCACCAAAATAAGAATAGAGAAAGGACTTCACCTTCAAGCTCCTGTCTTTCTTCACAAATTTGGGTGTTTCCTATCTAAAATCAAAGGTGAGTTTTAAAACTCACATTTTCTAGCTTTGATTGAGATTTTAAGGTAAGAAATCTCAATTTTGTTTGTTGCATGTTTAATTGTGAAATTGCCGTCAGTAAATTGGACATATCTCTTTCGTTTTAAGTCGGAATTCAATAATCTTAGAAGATATGGAAATCATAGACATAGATCTACAAGTTGATGTTTTGAGTTTTGATTATTTTTGATGTTTATAAGGTGGAAAATCCATATCTTTGTGACTGTCCTGTCATTGACAGAGAGTGTTTATATATTCACCTGGAAAGTAATTTGATCATAACTTTCTTGTTACCAGTCGGATTTTAGAAATTTTTGAAGTTTAGAAATCCTTATGATTTAAGATATAACTTTTATGTTTTTATTTTTGAGTATTTTTGTTGTCTATATGGTGAAAAATCCATATATTTATGACTGTCCTGTCATTGACAAAGAGTGTTTGCATATTCACCTAGAAAGTAATTTGGTCATAACTTCCTTGTTTCCTATCGGAATTTAGAAATTTTTGAAGTTCTGGAAACCTGAGGATTTAGTCTACAACTTTTATATTATAATTATTCTCAGATTTTGTATATTTATATGTCAAAATATATATTCTTTATAGTAGAACCGAAATGTATGTAGTGTTTAATTTCCGTGTTTGTTGATATGCTGACGATTTCTATGATTTCAGTCGCATTCTTTTTTTTTTTTTTTAACTTGATGTTATTAGATCGAAATGATGTCCATGAATATATTATCTTGGATTTGAAGAAGTTTGAGATTAAATTTTTATTTAAATTCCATTTAAATTTAAATAACGGTTAATACAGATATGTGAGTATTTTGAGTGTTTTAAATGATTTTAATTTCAAATCAATTCTTGAAAATTTCCAAAATAAAAATAAATCATTGTTTATGAAATAAGTATTTTGTAGCATTTTTAACAGATTTTTTATATTTATTATTTATTATTTTAAAGTGTTTGTATAATAGACGTTCTCTTTAAAATAATGGATTTTTCTATACAAAGCTTTTAAAATGGTTTCTAGATTGTTTAAGAATTCTATTTTCTCTAAAAAAATATTTCCGGGCTTTTAAAATGATGTTTTGGATTCTTTCCAGGCTCTATCAAGATGGATTTGAGACATTATATATATTTATACCAATGAGATGAGGTATAAGTTATGGTAATGCTTTTATGATGAGTGTTGATAGTAGATTTAAGATAGATTTATATTTATACCAATGATATGAGGTATAAATGATTATGGAGATTCTTTTATAATGAGTTTAATGATGGATTTGAGATGTATTTACATTTGTACTGATGAGATGAGGTGTAATAATTAAGAAGTTTCTATTGGATGGGTTTTGTTTATGATGGATTCTTGAAGTTTAATTATCTTATCAAGATTTATTTTATGGTGCATATCCTCACACATTTCATTCGGTTATATATATAATTAGATAAACCCTGTCTATCTAATATACATATTGTATTCCTCTATGCAATCATGATGAACCATTGATGTATCGCTCTAGAGATAACTTGATGACCTATATTGTTGGGTGAGTTTCGACCGGCTCCTTCCCACCAAACCAACTCTCGCCGGACCTGCTCCACACCATGCCCACCGAACCGCCTACCTCCTGAGCACTGCCAAACCACCTACCTCCCAAACAACACCGGACCAACCTACTCACAAGTCACCACCGAACCAACACATATCCACACCACTACCGAACCAGCCTAACCGGACCAAGCTACGCCCTCGACCGAACCGAGGCCTCTCCATCCACTACCGAACCAGATGCCTCTCCAATTCCACACCACCGATCCAAGGCACCATCGGACCGCCTATCTAACCTACACCGAACCAACATGCTACCAAACCAGCCATTGCCGGACCGAAAAACAACTCCAACCATCTCCGAACCAAAAGGATGCCGAACCAACATTGCCAGGCCAGATTGCATCAGCCCAGGCCTACCAGTCGCTATATACATCCAAGACCCCTACCCCCAACCTCACTCTATAAATAGAGGGGCAGGGGTACAACAATGGCAGACAAGTTTGAGAGCTCAAGCACGGACGGAACTTTCAAACAACTTTCATATACTCGTATACAAAGCTTTGTACTTGTAATCTGAAGAGAAAAAGGAGAATAACATATAAAGTGGACGTAGGAACGTTCTGGCCGAACCACTATAAATCTGTGTGTCTTTTACAGTTTAGTCCCTGCTTTTTATATATTTGCATAAATCACCCAAATCACTAAGAACAACTTAAAATTGACTAAATCATACGACTTGGAGGTGTTTGCCCATTTTTTGTGAAAACATATATCACTCTATTGGTAATGATGGAATGGTTTTCCCCTTATCTCTTATCATCGCCTTTACTAATGATAAGTTCTAGCTAGCCTGACTTGTGTGTTTTCACTCGGGTCAGACCGAGTTGTTTCATGTATCATCTATTGGGCTTAGCTTGAAGTTGATGTTGGATATCATCTCTTCTTTCTCTTGAGTAGTTTATTTCTTCCGCATGCTCTGATGTTTTTTTACATTTGATTTGATGTATATGGTGTGGTCGTGTACCATCTTTATTGTATTCATATTGTATTGGACTGAACGTGTATCAGTGTATATGTATATATATGATGTTGGTTACTGTTCTGTGATGTGATTTACATTCACTTATTGTATTTTGTTCTGATAGATCCGTTAGCCACCTATTGTTTTGGAATTAAGCATTTACTGGGTATGTCGATCCACTTAAGTAGAAAAATTATAATGCATTTATCGACGTATTCAATGGATGTTTAAGACAAAATTATAGATGGTCGCCCTTAACCAGCCCTATTCTCCGCTTTAGTAGACGGAATTACTCGTTAATTCTCTTTGCTAAGGTGGGTCTCGGGGTGGGGCGTTACAGCTTGGTATCAGAGCTGTGGTCAGAACAAAGTAGAATGAACACAGAACAGTATGTATATCATGATACATCGAAGTACAATACGGGTGAAACATTGTCCTTTATTCAAGCTTGTTTTTGAATTGAGCCTTGATTCTTTTTTGAGTTTTGGGATTGTTGAGATGGAATATAACTAGGAATATAGATATATTGTATTCCATAGTATTCCATAGTAGAGTTTGATGTCATCTTATTTTATATAAAATCTTATTTGGTGATTATTAGATTCTTATTTTTGTCGATATGAGTGAGTTCATATCGATGGAGCTGATTGTTTTCTTTGAGCATTCTTATTGCATTCCTTTGAGAGTTGTGAATCCTATTTAAGGGATCCACAACGATTGGCTTGTTGTGAGCATTCTGAGTTCTTATTGTTGCTGTTTTAGTGAGTGTTTGTTTATTACTCACTATCTTGAGATGTATCTGATTTGAGATGGATTGACTTATTTGATGTAAAGTCTGATCCTTTTGTTGTTATAGGATCCTATATTTATTTAGGCATCCTAATTTGATTGGTTTATTAGTTCTATCACTTTGGGATGTTAATGGTGATTTTGAAGTTTTTGTTTTCACTCTTGAGTATCGATATGTTGATGATATATCTCAAACTCCATTCATGGTGACTTTGTTGATTTTTTTGAGTCCGTTTGGATTTGACATCCAATCGGGCAATCGAGTGTTGAGGTAACCTAATTCCTGGCTTTTAGCCTTCGGCTATCCTTCCACGAGGACATCCACTAAGGAATGAGGTGAGTTTCTAGATTGTTCGAGTTTGATTGAGTTTACCATTCAGTTTCTTTGAGTTATCCTTTTCGGATACCCAATCGGTGTTATCTTTTGTAGCATTACTTTGTTTGATGTAATGATTTGTTGTTTGTGTGCTTCTTCTCCTCCGAGAAGAATATCTTTCTTATCCTGTATCATGATGATTTTTGGGAGTGGCTCATGACATCGTAAGATTGACGAACACTCTATCTCCTTCTGTTGATTTTGAGAATCGAGTATTCTAGGAATATCTTGATGCATCTCTAATATTCTTTGATTTGAGTTTTGAAGCTGTATAAATATGAGTTTTAAAGAGAAATTTGAGCTTTGAGATATTAAAAAAAAAATCAAAGAATATTTTGAGAATATATTTACATGAGTAGTATTTCTTTTATAGAAATAATTTGTGAGTGTTGGGCTGTCCGTCGAGTGTTAATAGTTCTGGTCGATACGCCTGATCAACGTTATCGATAGGAATCTCCTAAATGCTATGATGAGACAATCAGACACGATGGTTTGTGTTTTAAAAATTGAGATTTTGAAAATAATATTTTGGGATTAAATATTAAATTTATTTTTGAATGGTAATTGCAGCCATTGATTTTAGAGACGAGTAATAGAGTGGCGAGGCGGTTTTGATCGTTCGATCAACTCTCCAGCCAACAGATATATTTATTTATTAGAGACTCAATGGCGAGGCAATTCCATTTATTTATTTTTAAATTATAAAGAAGAGGATATAAATGAGATTACTTTTGAGCTTTGCTTTATTGGAAGTATATTTTACGATTTTAGAATCTATATTATATACAGTGGATGTTTTAAGATAAGAGTTATAAGAGAATTTGAAGATTGTTTTTAAACAATTTAAGTGGTTTAACAAAAAGAGTAAAGAGAATTTAAACCCTTAATTAATTTTGAGGAATATTATTATGGATTTACAAATTTCTTTGGAAATTAATTTTGAAGTAAGAGAATAAATTTGGACTTTTAATTTGAGTTTTAAATAATTTACTAAGTAATATAGTAAAAAGTTTGAAAATTTTCAAATGTTGAAAATTGAGATTTAGAATTTAAAAGATGTTGAAATTTAAAAATTCTAAATATCTTGGATTAAAAGATAGTTCGAGATTATATCCTTGTTCTTGAGTATATTCTATTTTTGAGCTATTATTAACGACATGCATTTTTCGCGGTCGTTCGATTTGGTAGCCTTGTGAGAAGCCATCTTGTGATTTATAAATCTTGTCTATTGTGTCTACCCTGTTGTGAGGATGTTCTTTCCATATATTTATGTGAAAAATCTTATCGATGATCTTCTTTATTGCTTAGAGTTTGGGTTTAAGTGAGTTTGATCCCGACTCTACTTGTAGAGTTTTGTGAATTCAATCATTTTCGATTGATTAATTTTTGAGCATTTTAATGAGTTTTGATTCAAAGACGGGATATCTTCAAAATTCTTTCGAGTTACTTGGAAAATTCGATGTTTAGCTAATTACTATATTAGTATTTGATGGTCCATTGGATTAACCAAGTGAGTTTTTTCTTGTTTCTCTCTACCATTCTATGTTGAGAGTATGAATGTTTGAGTTTTGAGCTTGTCTTTTATCTTTTTCGATTGAATTTTTGTGTTGTTTACAGCCTTTTTCCACTAGAAATTGCGAGGACGCAATTTTGTTAAGTGGAGGAGTCTGTAACAACCCAGGATTTTGGAGGTTACTGTTAATATTAAATTATAACGAAAATTATAATTTAATATTTTGTTTAAAAATGAATTGGATAATAAAATGAGTGATTATATTGTCTATTTTATATAAGCAATATCTTGATGAATATAATTTGGGATTTGAAATTTAAATAAGTCATATTATTTTATTTGAAGCCTATTTCAACATTTGATGGTTGAAAAAAAAAGTGTAAATGAATGAAACAAGTTTGAAAAGCTTTGTTTTTGGATTTAGATTCAAAATAAATAATTGTGATGGTTTAATTTTAGTTAATTAGTAATATTGGAAATTTATTCCAATGTTAGCCTTCTGTTGTAAAATAAAAGGAATAATATGAAGAAAATAAAATTTAGAAGTGTGATTAGCCTTGGAATGATGTATTAATGTTATAAAAATGTTAAAACATTTTAATACACTTCATTAGACTTAATAATAAATTTTATTTGGTTGAAATAGATGAAAACAATGATTTTTCACTAAAAATGGGAATATTGTGTTATATGGGGAAAATAATATTTTTAGTTGGAAAAAAAACATTTTGATGATTGAAAAGTGTTAGAATGATTTATTGCAATTTATTTGACCCGAAAGAAATTTTTGTTTAAGTTACTGCATTAAAATAGTGTTTTTACACTAAAATGGTGTAATTTGTAAAATATTGTGAAAGATAGAGTTTTATTTATAAAAATAACCTTTTATTGTCGAAATAATTTTTTTATATATAATAAAATTTTTGTTGCAAACAATTTGTTGTAGATATTTTATTATTTTAAAAAGGAGAAAGCTAGTGTATAAATTGATTAAATATGTTAAATATGTATATAACATAGGAATATCTCTAAGTATATTTGTCTTGGGCTTATTTGGGTAAGCTTTGAATCCATTAACATTCTCTAGAACCATCTAGAAAAGATGAAATATGTGTAAAGTAATTTTTTTTGCTCATCTTCCTCCCCAAAACTTAAGATACAGTAAATAGAAAGAAAGAAAAACAATGGCTTTCTCTAATTGAATCTCAATTCCACTCAAATTTGCCGTTAATTCAAGAAGAACTTCACCAAAATAAGAATAGAGAAAGGATTCACCTTCAAGCTCCTGTCTTTCTTCACAAATTTGGGTGTTTGCTATCTAAAATCAAAGTTGAGTTTTAAAACTCACATTTTCTAGCTTTGATTGAGATTTTAAGGTAAGAAATCTCAATTTTGTTTGTTGCATGTTTAGTTGTGAAATTGCCGTCAGTAAATTGGACATATCTCTTTCGTTTTAAGTCGGAATTCAATAGTCTTAGATGATCTGGAAAGCATAGACATAGATCTACAATTTGATGTTTTGAGTTTTGATTATTTTTGATGTTTATAAGGTGGAAAATCCATATCTTTGTGACTGTCCTGTCATTGACAGAGAGTGTTTATATATTCACCTGGAAAGTAATTTGATCATAACTTTCTTGTTACCAGTCGGAATTTAGAAATTTTTGAAGTTCTAAAATCCTTATGATTTAGGCTATAATTTTGATGTTTTTAGTTTTGAGTATTTTTGTTGTCTATATGGTGAAAAATCCATATATTTATGACTGTCCTGTCATTGACAAAGAGTGTTTACATATTCACCTAGAAAGTAATTTGGTCATAACTTCCTTGTTACCTATCGGAATTTAGAAATTTTTGAATTTCTGGAAACATGAGGATTTAGTTGTTTATATTATAATTATTCTCAGATTTTGTATATTTCTATGTGAAAATATATATTCTTTATAGTATAATCGAAATATATGTAGTGTTTAATTTCCGTGTTTGTTGATATTCTGACGATTTCTATGATTTCAGTCGCATTCTTTTTTTTTTAAACTTGATGTTATTTGATCGAAATGATGTCCATGAACATATTATCTTAGATTTGAAGAAGTTTGAGATTAAAGTTTTATTTAAATTCCATTTAAATTTAAATAATGGTTAATACCGATATGTGAGTATTTTGAGGGTTTTAAATGATTTTAATTTCAAATAAATTCTTGAAAATTTCCTAAATAAAAATAAATCATTGTTTATGAAATAAGTATTTTGTAGCATTTTTAACAGATTTTTTTATATTAATTATTCATTATTTTAAAGTGTTTGTATAATAGACGTTCTCTTTAAAATAATGGATTTTTCTATACAAAGCTTTTAAAATGGTTTCTAGATTGTTTAAGAATTCTATTTTCTCTAAACAATTATTTTAAACATAATTTAGCCTATGTTTATGAGTTTCGACATATAAGAATGAGAATTAAACAATTTAGTAAAAAAAATATGTGGTATGCGACATGTATTTTTGCTTTATCGCCTAATATCGAACTTGTACGATCGAAACCAATTTGAAGTATTATTTTGAGTTGATTTGGAAGTTACCAAATTTTGGTGAAGATTATTGGTTTGAGAATTACTCTTTGAGTACATTCGACGACGAACCAATCTAGATGCATTTTGTGATGGCCGATGAAATGAGGCAATATTGATGTTAAGTTTTAATTTGCAACTATGGTTAGAAATAACCATCACGATGTTCTTTTACTTGCCTAGGAGATGAGGCAAGTTGTTATGATGATTGATGATGATTTCGATATTTACGATGAATTTTTACTTGTCGATGAAATAAGACAAGTCTCGATGTCACTTAAAACTCGTCCAAGTAAGAGATAAGACGAGTTAGGTATCTTACACTCGCCGATGAGATGAGGCAGTAGTTATTTGATGATGTTTTATGATGGTTTTCTAATGTGGCATCGACTAACGATTAGTAAACCAATAGGTACGAACATATGGTATGGGACGTATGTTGACGCCTATTGGGTTCCTATTCGAGAAGTTAAGACACATTCACGATGTTACTAGTGCTACAGACCGAGTACTCGATTGGAGTCATCATGATGTTCATGAAGTTATTACTCGACTCCAATCATCACGATGTTATTACTCGGGTTTTTGTGACTGGGTGTCGTCAAGATGTTTCCGACTATAGTCAATCAAGATGATCACCATGTTATGATGTTATGTGACCCCAAGTCATCACGATGAATGGTACCAAATAATGGTAGTACTAGTCAAGATGTAAATGCACGTGTTGTTTTCCATGAAGTTTAGATGTTTCGTTTTCACTGTTTTGATGATGATTCTTTATTATAGCCTTATGTAAGAAAAGGGCTTATTTATATACATGGTTTTATGGTGATTTCGAATATGATGTTTTGGATTCTTTCCGGGCTCTATCAAGATGGATTTAAGACATTATATATATTTATACCAATGAGATGAGGTATAAATTATGGTAATGCTTTTATGATGAGTGTTGATAATAGATTTAAGATAGATTTATATTTATAACAATGATATGAGGTATAAATGATTATGGAGATTCTTTTATAATGAGTTTAATGATGGATTTGAGATGTATTTATATTTGTACTGATGAGATGAGGTATAATAATTAAGAAGTTTCTATTAGATGGGTTTTGTTTATGATGGATTCTTGAAGTTTAATTATCTTATGAAGATTTACTTTATGGTGCATATCCTCACCCATTTCATTCGGTTATATATATAATTAGATAAACCCTGTCTATCTAATATACATATTGTATTCCTCTATGCAATCATGATGAACCATTGATGTATCACTCTAGAGATAACTTGATGACCTATATCATTCCATTGGTAATGATGGAATGGTTTTCCCCATATCTCTTATCATCACCTTTACTAATGATAAGTTCTAGCTAGCCTGACCCGTGTGTTTTCACTCGGGTTAGACCGAGTTGTTTCAGGTATCATCTATTGGGCTTAGCTTGAAGTTGATGTTGGATATCAGCTCTTCTTTATCTTGAGTAGTTTATTTCTTCCGCATACTCTGATGTTTTTTTACATTTGATTCGATGTATATGGTGCGGTCGTGTATCACCTTTATTGTATTCATACTGTATTGGACTGAACGTGTATCAGTGTATATGTATATATATGATGTTGGTTACTGTTCTGTGATGTACATTCAGTTATTGTATTTTGTTCTGATAGATCCGTTAGCCACCTATTGTTTTGGAATTAAGCATTTACTGGGTATGTCAATCCACTTAATAGAAAAATTATAATGCATTTATCGACGTATTCAATGGATGTTCAAGACAAAATTATAGATGGTCGCCCTTAACCAGCCCTATTCTCCGCTTTACTAGACGGAATTACTCGTTAATTCTCTTTGCTAAGGTGGGTCTCGGGGTGGGGCGTTACATATCAACTGGAATACAAGTAACTCAAAGGATTTTTGGGATAACCATCATCTAAGGATCTGTAGAACTATCTACAAGGTGGAAATACACACTATAACACCGTGATCATTCAAATTAATTTATACTTCAAAACCAAAATATCATTTCCCTTTCAAATATATCTATTTTCCAATATAGTATATATATTAAATAATTTGTAAAGTAAAGTATTTAAAATTTCCTCAACCACACAAATTGATTCCAATCAACTTAAATTCCAAATTCCCAATTATTCAAAGCTCAATTCATTAATTCAATTCAGTTCTCAATAACCATTTAAACTTTCAATATATTCAAAGCTTTAATATTCAACATTTTTGAAATTAAATCTAACATTTTCATATAGATCTTGATTTAGCTTCATTATTATTTAGTCAAGAAATATCCACTTAACAAGTTCAATATCATTTAAATAGCCTTAGATTACATTTTACTGAATATTTCCTTAAATTTATTTAAACTTAAAATATCCATTTAATCCCTTTTACCAAAACTAAGTTATAAAATCATATCTTAAGTCCCGAATTCGATAGTTTCAAATCGATTTAATTGAATATATTCTTAAGTAAATACCATTTCCAATTAATTCAACTTTATCTTCTCAACATTAACTTATTCAAAATTTTACCAAATCTATTTTGAAATATAAATTTAAACGAATCCTTAAACGTATTATATTTACTAAATCAATCTCAATTAGATTAAATATCACTATTAGGTCTATACATAAAATTTTCATTTTTATACATATAATATTCTAAGAATCAGTCTTTATTAAAACTATATTTTCTTTCCAAACCATAGAAATTATTTTCAAAACATTTATATTGGATAACAATGTCTGTATATAATTTACTATTCTATGGTTAAGTGATACGGATATTTATTATTTCTGTAACGACCTCGACTTCCTACTCCTAGGAAGACGTATCGTTCTTGAAGAAAGAAAGGGGTGAGAAAATAGAAAAGATTGAGAAGAAAGAACAACAACATCAGAATCTCACAGCGGAACGAATAAATTATAATAATCACATAAGTATTTACATAATATACAACATCAATCAGAGTTATACAGATAATACATCACATACTAGACAGTTATAAACACCTGTCTAGTTAATACAACACAACTCAAACAATACAGAGATACCAACACAGCGGAACTATATATATATCTACAACGCTGAAGCCTCCTTCTCCATTGCTCCTCCACAATTCGTCAAAGCTAACCTGAATCCCTTGGCCACCCGTAAAAATTTGGGTACCCGAGAGTTTATGAAAAACAAAAATAAACCTCGGGTCAGACATGGGTCTGGTATGAGTAACAGGTTAAAGTTGCTTAATTTTGAAATCCTTTGAAATAAAAGGTATCACGTAAGACTCCCCACACATAAACATGGGAAAGTTTTTACCTTACGCTAACCAAAACATTTGATAGGAAATTCTGTGATATTATAATAGGTCTAGGGTTTTCAAGTAAATAGAAAATAGCCGAAATTGTTACATTCATTAAATTCCAGCTACTAGCCACAAAAGTGGGTAATACAACCTAAACCGTTGGCACTTATTGGGTTGTGGATTCAATACAATGGCAGGGCTACTGGGGTACCGCCAGTCACAGTACGTGGCCTAGATCAACGTACCGAGGATCACACCCGACCCCTGCAACACAAGGCCGAAACCATTCCTTACTGAACAGTCCCGAACAAGATAACCCCGCAGTTGGTGTACATCCAACCGCCCACACAGCCGAATAAAAAGGGACATCTAGACAGAGGAAAATCTTGTCCTGCTTGGGCATGACCCACCTAACTTTGCTGCACGTCCCCTGTTTTAGCCATTCCCGGTTGATGAGGCTTGAGGCTGCGATTACCTTTAGAGAATACATCTCTTAAATTGCTCATCGGCCACCTGACGATGTGTTGAAAGCATTCAATCCATACAAGTTCGTTCCGGGTTCGAACGAAACCGAAGGCATTATCTCGTTACACTCATTTTGGAATCACCCTCAGAGTTAACGACGATAACCCTTGCAATCTGAATCTTCATCTTCACTTCAGATTCACGACCTATCGTCAATTTGGAATCGATGTGGTTTTCGGATATTCCAAATAAGGAATCCCGATCCCGGTCTCATCGAAATCCAAAACGTGTCTTTTAGGGCCAAGTTGTCTATTTAGTCTTAACAGTTTAATTCAAAATAATTCAATACATACACAGATAGATAATTCATAATATCACAGTAGATAATCATATCATCATCATAAACAGATAATCAAAATTATCAACCCAATCAGATAATAATATACTATCATACTTAAACAAACATCCAAGTCACATAGATATTATTCATCTCATATCTGAGTTCACAATCATCAAAATATCAATATCATTCATCCATAAGCAATGATTTATAATCATACCATTTGTAATTAATTTAAAATGAACTAAATTAACTACTTCTATCTCTAATTAATTTAAAGTAAATTAAATTAATTACTTCATCTATAAATCCTGCTTACACAGTCATTAATTAAATTAATTAATCATCCTCTAAATATCATCTTGGTTAAACACCCTTGATTAATCATTCTCTAATTAAAATAGGTAATTAGTCTTTAATTAATTTCAAAAATTAATTATTCTACATCATTTATAGTAATTAACATTTAATTACCTTATTTATTAATTTAAATATAATTAATTATATTTATTGTTGATTAATTACATAAATTAATCACCCCATTATTGATTATTCCTTAATTAACCAATTCTTAATTACATCATTAATTATTAATTAATGATCTTTAATTTAGAATTAAATTAAGTTACTTTATTTAAATTAATTACCTTAAGCAATTAATCTTTAATCCAACACACTTATTAATCACCCCTGATTAATATTCACCAGAAATTAACTACCCTTAATTACTTATATTAGTAAATTAATCATCTCATAATTAATTATCTCCATTAATTAATCCTTTGATTAATTACAAAAGTAATTATCCAAATTACTTTATTAATACATCTTCTTCACTAATTACGTTTAGTAATTATCATTAATCACTTCCTTAAGTAATTATGCTCCATTGAATACACTAAGTAATTATACTTATCAATTCATCAAATGATTTTCTTAAATTAATTAAAATAAATTAATTAACTTAAATTAATCATTTTATCAAAATTAATTACAATAAGTAATTAATCGCTTAATTACTTTTATCAAGTAATTACATTTAACAATTTACAATAGATTATCTAATTAATCTAATTAATTATCCAAAATTAATCATTTATATTAATTAATTAATAATCCTTAGATTATCTACATTAACTAATAACATTTTTTAATTTACTTCTTAATTGATCTTTAGTTATAAATTAATTTAAATTATTAACTTAAATACATAAGTCATTCCTTAATTACCCTATTATTCTTAAGATAATTTATTTCTTTATTAATGACTTCATTAACATTACATTTTAAATTTAAATTCAAATATCATTTGAATTTAAAATTCAAAATGACTATAGTTTAAATTCAATTTAAAATCTTTTAAATAAATGTAAATAACATTTATTATTTACATATGAACTTATATAAGAAAATCTTTTAAATTAAACTACTTGAATCTTAATTCAAATTTAAATTTCCAAAATACATTAATATTTTAACTTGCAAATCTCAAGTTAAAACAATTTATTTACTTTTCATTCAAAAATCTTTAGTCAAAGAATTCTCAAAATCAAGTTAATTTTTATTGAAACAAATTTACTTTTCAAAACTATTTTATTTGAACTTATTTTTAAAACATTCATATTTAAAACTGATTTAAGCTTTCAGATTTGGATTCTAAGTAAACTTGAATTCCATCAATTTATCTTGATTTACAAGATTTAAACTTTCTTTTAACAACTAGAATTAGAAACTCGATTTTTAAATCCAAATCCATTTTAAACCTTAAGATTCAAATATCCATTTGAATCAATACCTTTAAAAATTCGAATTTAACTGCTGTAAAACTTTTGTTTCAGGTCTAATTTTTAAAATCTGGAAAGTATCAGGTTTTTAAACCAGAAACTCATTTAAATATTTAAACTTCATTTTAGATTCAAAATATAAATTTGAATTCATACATCAAATTAGATTTACACTTTGTTATATCTTAGTTGACAAACTTAAATTCATTTGAATTTAACATCATGATTACAACTAACTTACAATTAATTTGCTTTAAATTTGGTTTAAATTTAAAACTACAGGCAGTTTATACAACCTGTAGCAACCCAACTCCAAATGAGACCAAAGCAAAGTGCTTCGGGTCAATCCTTTCCCTGCTTCGAGTAAACAACTCGAATGACCCGAGACTTCCCCGATCCCCAAAAATCCTGCACACCAAAACCGTGACAGTTTCAAAACCTGGAACCAACTCAAATTCAAACCCACTTCAATGCTTCGAGTTCTCCATCGCCTTGCTTCGAGTAACCTACTCGAGTGACTCGAGTATTTCCTGAGGCAAAACTCTGCACACCGAAAGACCAACCCAGCACTCTAATGGCACGGTGCACGTGCACCGTCACCCCAGCCAACTCCGGCCATCCACTGGCACTCCCACACGACGCCGGTCATCTCCAGATACGACCACGACCACCAAAAGCTACCCTACTTGCTCGAAACAAAATCAAACCTCCCCTCTAAAACCTGGAAACACAACAAGCAAACAACCCCAAAACCTGTAACCACCTCGTTCACGAGATTCCGACCCTCTGCACCTCTGTGATTCCGGCCACACCATCACCTACCTCCCCGTTTTCATCCCCTCGAGTTTAGACACACTCGATCAACCAGAGCCGACGCTACGATCCAGAAAATACTACCGGTTCAAACTAGGTTTACTCACTGAAAACGTAAACCACCATCGCCACAGTGATCGAGAGTGCCTCCGACCATTTTTCATGGCCTCCCCGAGCACCCATCTCCCTCCAGAACAAACCTCAACCACTCCGATCAACGACACTTCCAGAGGCAACCCAAAATGCTCGAATTGATCAACCCAGTAAAGCATGTTCATAGCTCAACTAAAAAATGTGATTTGAGTTTTAAAAATCCTAATTTTGATTTAGTAATCAGTTCATAAGCTTGAATTGATGGATCATGACAACTGAATTTTGACTTATTTTATGATTTGCTCTGTTATTTCATTTTTTCCAGGCTTACTCAAGTTTATATTTAACTTTCCTATAAATTTTAAACATCCATCTATGCTAATCAAAAAAACTTTTGATTAAGTCCTAAGCCAAACACCAAGTAAGTAAAAAGATGATGATTTTTACATCACACTGATACTTGAAGTAAAGAACAAAATGTTACAGAAATGGCTACACTCATCCATGCAGAGATATAGCAAACAATATATATTACAGACATCAACCAAGCAACCATATTTAAAATTTAAACCTTTAAAGATGATGTTACTTACCAGTGATGGAGATGGATAGAGCACTATTATTTGGAAAGCTTTGGATGTCAAAACTGGAAAAATGGTTTTCTTTGATTTTCCTTAATCTTCTTGTTTGTAGTTGAGTTGCAAACTTTATTCAAGTTGTAAAATGAAGTTTGTTGTTGAATGCTTCGGTTGTAAACAAAATAGAAATGCTACCTGTATACTTTTGGGTTTACTAAGTTTATTAAGTGATTCTGACCGAACTAAAATAGTATGATATATAAATAGGAAAACTTTTGAACAGCTGTAGGTTACCATATGTACAAGTTTTACTTGTTTTTGATATAGCAGACTTTTGTATCTGAAATGTACAGATTTGTATACACTTGAATTGACAAAATAATGTGCTGAAATGATAGTAATTAATACTTGGTTTCTCTATTAGTTGACATAAGTATATTTATGTTTGGCTGCTAAAAGATATGTGCGTGTAAGTGTACAACCTGTAGGTTAAAGTTTAGCTTGTATATAAAGCTACTTGTTTATAGATATTTGTTTTATTATTTTTAGTTTGAACTATAATATACATCTTTTGTGAGATGTTATTTCCATACTTTGACTAATTTCATTTGACTTTGAATGAAGATATTTTATTTTGTATCTTGCAGGTAGATGCTCTTGTGAAAGAAGGTTATTTTATTTTATACTTTATTCTTGTTTTATCCTTTGGTTTCAAATTTATAGTTTGTGTTGTATGCTTGTTTATCCTGTAGTTTGTATTTCACTTCATTTCTTATTTGTATTTACATTAGTTTTTAACTATGGCTAACAAATATTTAATTACTTATTATTATTTTATTTTATACTTATATTAATATTAATAATGTTTATTTTAATTTAAACATTTTGAAAACCTTTATTCTTAATTCCCAAATCATAACTTTCATTCAAGCACACATATATATAATTAAAGTTGAAATAACAATTTTATTTAAAATCCATTTGTAAAGATTTACATTATTAATATAGCTCATTATTAAATCAAAATGATTTATAAAAGAATTTATCTCTTTATTAATAAACTACTTATTTTTATCAAGCTAAATTTAAAACAAATTAAACAAACCTTTTGCTAAATTTAAATTTAAGCTAAATTTATTTGAAACAAATTAAACTTAAATCTTAAGTATTTTAAAACATACAGTTATTATTAAACAGCTTTTAAAAGATATTAAATCAAATTATAATTACCAAGAATATTAAAATTAGAATACATATCTTTATTTATTAAATTTAAAACAGAGCTTATCTATTTACAATATATACAAATATATACATATATACGTTATAAATAGAAACAATTTAAATTAGCTTTTAAAAAGAAAAATCATCAGATAAATATTTATTTAAATGAAGATTATTAAATCAATTCAAATTATTATCAAATTAATTTAATTTTTACACAGATTATTAAATTGATATTGCCCCAAATTTTCGGGATGTCACATTCCTCCCCCCTTAAAAGAATTTCGTCCCCGAAATTTAAAACAAAGGTAATTTAATAATCTAGTTGAATATTTATTTTAAAACACAAGCATATATTAATCATATGGTGACAACCATAGCAACGAATTCATCCAAACAAATAAATCTAACTATCCAGACAAAATTCCGGATAGAACTTTCTCGAGTTTCCCCAAATATAAATATCGAGACACTCGCTCTACAGAATTTACACAAACAAAACTACTAAGCTACAAAGCTTCCACTCATCTAGATCTACAAAACAAGACAGAGATCAGACTACAGACAAGTCTGAATCAACAACCAAAACTCCCTGAACTGCTGGTTCTCCAACCAGAGATAGATCTTACACGTACTCCCTCAGAGATACGTGAAACACAACGAATTCCAGTTATCCAAACTGACAACTCAATCCTAAAGACCAAACACTTATCCAAAATCGAATCTCCGATTTCGGAATCCAAATTCCTTCGTCTCTTATCCACTAAACTCTTTGACAATCCTGGGCTGCTTACACGCCTCCTGATCAGCTCAACTCTTGCCGATGTCCTTAGAAACAAACTGAACCAAAGGCAATCCAACAAATTGATCTTTCTAAGATCGACCAAAAACTCAGAACACAAACTCTATTCCAAAATCAGAAGACAGATCTCACTTCTCCCATCTGGAAAAGATAAAACAGGTGCACTCCAATCTGGCCTCAGATCATGAAAAATTTCCTGTAGAACTCTCTAATCCAAACACTGCAATCATCCCATTGCTTCAAACTAAAACAGTTGCCACCATGCTTCCACTGCGCAGCTCTGACTGAACAGATGAAAATGCTGATGATGAACTCAAGCATAGACTGGACAACACATTCCAAAAATAGGGTTCCACATATCCAAAAGTAAAACTCAGAAGTTCCTCCAAAACCCGAGCTGCTTCACCAACTCATTTTCCAAAAGTCATCCTACTACTAAGCTGAACCATCGGTACCACTCTTGGAATCCAGTGGATACCAAACTCAAACTTCAGATACGGACAAAATTCTAACTTCCTGAAGACGTCCATAAAAATCAGATAACCCAAGAGAACACTCAGCTATCGTAAGTCACTTTTGTGATCACCCAGTCTAATTCCAAAAATACTGCTCTCTCTTTACCAAACAGAACAGCTTACGCTTATGTGGCCAATCCATCGAAGAAATGGAACTACTCTGCTGCTTCCGTAGTTACCCCAAGAAAACTACTAAGCCAGAAGACTTCCTAATCCAAAGCTCTTCGAGAAACTCGGACCTCGAACCAAAAAGAAACACCCGCTGAACTCTTCCACAACTCCAAAGCAGACACTCTTTCTAAACTTGTTCCAAAGAAACATCATCGGAGACATCCATCGTCACTGTGTCTCATCACACTGCTACTACACCTTGATGTATCAAGTTATCATGCCTGACTTCTGTCCAACCGACAGATCCAAACTTTAGCTCAACCAAACTCTTACACTTTAAAAATGAACTCCGAATCTTAACAGATTTTCTTCAGAGATCGATGAAATCCTTACACCACTCAAAGCACACTCGAGACGGTATTAGTTCTACAGTCTCGACAAATACACTTCCAACCTCAAACATTCAAATTCCAACCATTGGTAGTCGTGTTACGCACACCACTACCTATCTACCTTTATAACTTATATTGGAAAACCCGAACAGGTAACCCAACAATAGGTAGATATATATATATATATATATATATATCAAAATTACAAATACGCTCTCTCAAGAAGAAATCACTCAAGAGCCTAGGTATTCACTCAACCTAGCGCTCTGATACCACTGTAACGACCCCGACTTCCTACACCGAGGAAGACGTATCGTTCTTGAAGAAAGAAAGGGGTGAGAAAATAGAAAAGATAGAGAAGAAAGAACAACAACATCAGAATCTCACAGCGGAACGAATAAATTATAATAATCACATAAGTATTTACATAATATATAACATCAATCAGAGTTATACAGATAATACATCACGTACTAGGCAGTTATAAAAACCTGTCTAGTTAATACAACACAACTCAAACAATACAGAGATACCAACACAGCGGAACTATATATATCTACAACGCTGAAGCCTCCTGCTCCATTGCTCCTCTAGAATTCGTCAAAGCTAACCTGAATCCCTTGGCTACCCATAAAAATTTGGGTACCCGAGAGTTTATGAAAAACAAAAATAAACTCCGGGTCAGACATGGGTCTGGTATGAGTAACAGGTTAAAGTTGCTTAATTTTGAAATCCTTTGAAATAAAAGGTATCACGTAAGACCCTCCACACATAAACATGGGAAAGTTTTTACCTTACGCTAACCAAAACATTTGATAGGAAATTCTGTGATATTATAATAGGTCTAGGGTTTTCAAGTAAATAGAAAATAGCCAAAATTGTTACATTCATTAATTCCAGCTACTAGCCACAAAAGTGGGTAATACAATCAAAACCATTGGCACTTATTGGGTTGTGGATTCCATACAATGGCAGGGCTACTGGGGTACCGCCCGTCACAGTACGTGGCCTAGATCAACGTACCGAGGATCACTCCCGACCCCCTGCAACACAAGGCCGGAACCATTCCTTACTGAACAGTCCCGAACAAGATAACCCTGCAGTTGGTGTACATCCAACCGCCCACACGGCCGAATAAAAAGGGACATCTAGACAGGGGAAAATCTTGTCCTGCTTGGGCATGACCCACCTAACCTTGCTGCACCTCCCATGTTTTAGCCATTCCCGGTTGATGAGGCTTGAGGCTGTGATTACCTTTAGAGAATACATCTCTTAGAATGCTCATCGCCCACCCGACGATGTGTTGAAAGCATTCAATCCATACAAGTTCGTTCCGGGTTCGAACGAAACCGAAGGCATTATCTCGTTACACTCATTTTGGAATCACCCTCAGAGTTAACGACGATAACCCTTGCAATCTGAATCTTCATCTTCACTTCAGATTCACGACCTATTGTTAGTTTGGAATCGATGTGGTTTTCGGATGTTCCAAATAAGGAATCCCGATCCCGGTCTCATCGAAATCCAAAACGTGTCTTTTAGGGCCAAGTTGTCTATTTAGTCTTAACAGTTTAATTCAAAATAATTCAATACATACACAGATAGATAATTCATAATATCACAGTAGATAATCATATCATCATCATAAACAGATAATCAAAATTATCAACCCAATCAGATAATAATATACTATCATACTTAAACAAACATCCAAGTCACATAGATATTATTCATCTCATATCTGAGTTCACAATCATCAAATGAAATATCAATATCATTCATCCATAAGCAATGATTTATAATCATACCATTTGTAATTAATTTAAAATGAATTAAATTAACTACTTCTATCTCTAATTAATTTAAAGTAAATTAAATTAATTACTTCATCTAAATCCTGCTTACACATTCATTTATTAAATTAATTAATCATCCTCTAAATATCTTCTTGGTTAAACACCCTTGATTAATCATTCTCTAATTACAATAGGTAATTAGTCTTTAATTAATTACACAAATTAATTATTCTACATCATTTATAGTAATTAACATTTAATTACCTTATTTATTAATTTAAATATAATTAATTATATTTATTGTTGATTAATTACATAAATTAATCACCCCATTATTGATTATTCCTTAATTAACCAATTCTTAATTACATCATTAGTTATTAATTAATGATCTTTAATTTAGATTTAAATTAAATTACTTTATTTAAATTAATTACCTTAAGCAATTAATCTTTAATCTAACACACTTATTAACCACCTCTGATTAATATTCACCAGAAATTAACTACCCTTAATTAATTATATTAGTAAATTAATCATCCCATAATTAATTATCTCCATTAATTAATCCTTTGATTAATTACAAAAGTAATTATCCAAATTACTTTATTAATACATCATCTTCACTAATTACGTTCAGTAATTATCATTAATTACTTCCTTAAGTAATTATGCTCCATTGAATACACTAAGTAATTATACTTATCAATTCATCAAATGATTTTCTTAAATTAATTAAAATAAATTAATTAACTTAAATTAATCATTTTATCAAAATTAATTACAATAAGTAATTAATCTCTTAATTACTTTTATCAAGCAATTACATTTAACAATTTACAATAGATTATCTAATTAATCTAATTAATTATCCAAAATTAATCATATATATTAATTAATTAATAATCCTTAGTTAATTATCTACATTAACTAATAACATTTCTTAATTTACTTCTTAATTGATCTTTAGTTATAAATTAATTTAAATTATTAACTTAAATACATAAGTCATTCCTTAATTACGCTATTATTCTTAAGATAATTTATTTCTTTATTAATGACTTCATTAACATTACATTTTAAATTTAAATTCAAATATCATTTGAATTTAAAATTCAAAATGACTATAGTTTAAATTCAATTTAAAATCTTTTAAATAAATGTAAATAACATTTATTATTTACATATGAACTTATATAAGAAAATCTTTTAAATTAAACTACTTGATCTTAATTCAAATTTAAATTTCCAAAATACATTAATATTTTAACTTGCAAATCTCAAGTTAAATCAATTTATTTACTTTTCATTCAAAAATCTTTAGTCAAAGAATTCTCAAAATCAAGTTAATTTTTATTGAAACAAAATTACTTTTCAAAACTATTTTATTTGAACTTATTTTTAAAACATTCATATTTAAAACTGATTTAAGCTTTCAGATTTGGATTCTAAGTAAACTTGAATTCCATCAATTTATCTTGATTTACAACTTCGATTTAAACTTTCTTTTAACAACTAGAATTAGAAACTCGATTTTTAAATCCAAATACATTTTAAACCTTAAGATTCAAATATCCATTTGAATCAATACCTTTAAAAATTCAAATTTAACTGCTGTAAAACTTTTGTTTCAGGTCTAATTTTTAAAATCTGGAAACTATCAGGTTTTTAAACCTGAAACTCATTTAAATATTTAAACTTCATTTTAGATTCAAAATATAAATTTGAACTCATACATCAAATTAGATTTACACTTTGTTTTATCTTAGTTGACAAACTTAAATTCATTTGAATTTAACATCATGATTACAACTAACTTACAATTAATTTGCTTTAAATTTGGTTTAAATTTAAAACTACAGGCATTTTATACAACCTGTAGCCACCCAACTCCAAATGAGACCAAAGCAAAGTGCTTCGGGTCAATCCTTTCCCTGCTTCGAGTAAACAACTCGAATGACCCGAGACTTCCCCGAGCCCCAAAAACCCTGCACACCAAAACCGTGACAGCTTCAAAACCTGGAACCAACTCAAATTCAAACCCACTTCAATGCTTCGAGTTCTCCATCGCCTTGCTTCGAGTCACCTACTCAAGTGACTCGAGTATTTCCTGAGGCAAAACTCTACACACCGAAAGAACAACCCAGCACTCCAATGGCACGGTGCACGTGCACCGTGGCCACAGCCAACTCCGGCCATCCACTGGCACTCCCACACGACGCCGGTCATCTCCAGATACGACCACGACCACCTAAAGCTACCCCACTTGCTCGAGAAAAAATCAAACCTCCCCTCTAAAACCTGGAAACACAACAAGCAAACAACCTCAAAACCTGTAACCACCTCGTTCACGAGATTCCGACCCTCTGCACCTCTGTGATTCCGGCTACACCATCACCTACCTCCCCGTTTTCATCCCCTCGAATTTAGACACACTCGATCAACCAGAGCCAACGCTATGATCTAGAAAATACTACCTGTTCATACTAGATTTACTCACTGAAAACGTAAACCACCATCGCCACAGTGATTGAGAGTGCCTCCGACCATTTTTCATGGCCTCCCAGATCACCCATCTCCCTCCAGAACAAACCTCAACCACTCCGATCAACGACACTTCCAGAGGCAACCCAAAATGCTCGAATTGATCAACCCAGTAAAGCTTGTTCATAGCTCAACTAAAAAATGAGATTTGAGTTTTAAAAATCCTAATTTTGATTTAGTAATCAGTTCATAAGCTTGAATTGATGGATCATGACAATTGAATTTTGACTTATTTTATGATTTGCTCTGTTATTTCATTTTTTCCAGGCTTACTCAAGTTTATATTTAACTTTCCTATAGATTTTAAACATCCATCTATGCTAATCAAAAAAACTTTTGATTAAGTCCTAAGCCAAACAGCAAGTAAGTAAAAAGATGATGATTTTTACATCACACTGATACTTGAAGTAAAGAACAAAATGTTACAGAAATGGCTACACTCATCCATGCAGAGATATAGCAAACAATATATATTACAGACATCAACCAAGCAACCATATTTAAAATTTAAACCTTTAAAGATGATGTTACTTACCAGTGATGGAGATGGATAGAGCACTATTATTTGGAAAGCTTTGGATGTCAAAACTAGAAAAATGGTTTTCTTTGATTTTCCTTAATCTTCTTGTTTGTAGTTGAGTTGCAAACTTTATTCAAGTTGTAAAATGAAGTTTGTTGTTGAATGATTCGGTTGTAAACAAAATAGAAATGCTACCTGTATACTTTTGGGTTTACTAAGTTTATTAAGTGATTCTGACCGAACTAAAATAGTATAATATATAAATAGGAAAACTTTTGAACAGCTGTAGGTTACCATATGTACAAGTTTTACTTGTTTTTGATATAGCAGACTTTTGTATCTGAAATGTACAGATTTGTATACACTTGAATTGACAAAATAATGTGCTGAAATGATAGTAATTAATACTTGGTTTCTCTATTAGTTGACATAAGTATATTTATGTTTGGCTGCTAAAAGATATGTGCGTGTAAATGTACAACCTGTAGGTTAAAGTTTAGCTTGTATATGAAGCTAATTATTTATAGATATTTGTTTTATTATTTTTAGTTTGAACTATAATATACATCTTTTGTGAGATGTTATTTCCATACTTTGACTAATTTCATTTGACTTTGAATGAAGATATTTTATTTTGTATCTTGCAGGTAGATGCTCTTGTGAAAGAAGGTTATTTTATTTTATACTTTGTTCTTGTTTTATCCTTTGGTTTCAAATTTATTGTTTGTGTTGTATGCTTGTTTATCCTGTAGTTTGTATTTCACTTCATTTCTTATTTGTATTTACATTAGTTTTTAACTATGACTAACAAATATTTAATTACTTATTATTATTTTATTTTATACTTGTATTAATATTAATAATGTTTATTTTAATTTAAACATTTTGAAAACCTTTATTCTTAATTCCCAAATCATAACTTTCATTCAAACACACATAAATATAATTAAAGTTGAAATAACAATTTTATTTAAAATCCATTTGTAAAGATTTACATTATTAATATAGCTCATTATTAAATCAAAATGATTTATAAAAGAATTTATCTCTTTATTAATAAACTACTTATTTTTATCAAGCTAAATTTAAAACAAATTAAACAAACCTTTTGCTAAATTTAAATTTAAGATAAAATTATTTGAAACAAATTAAACTTAAATCTTAAGTATTTTAAACCATACAGTTATTATTAAACAGCTTTTAAAAGATATTAAATCAAATTATAATTACCAAGAATATTAAAATTAGAAAACACGTCTTTGTTTATTAAATTTAAAACAGAGCTTATCCATTTACAATATATACAAATATATACATATATATGTTATAAATAGAAACAATTTAAATTAGCCTTTAAAAAGAAAAATCATCAGATAAATATTTATTTATATGAAGATTATTAAATCAATTCAAATTATTATCAAATTAATTAAATTTTTACACAGATTATTAAATTGATATTGCCCCAAATTTCTGGGATGTCACAATTTCAATCCATAATTTAAATATATACAGGTAGATATTCTTTCGACCCGCAATCCCAAATTCAATTCAAATGAAAATCACTTGGGTCTATCATTTCAACACATAATGATTTTCTCTTATTCTATAGTCTGTTCGGGTATGTATTGTTTCAACCCATAGTGAATTCTATACTAACAGGGAATTTGCAGAGTGATAACAGATAATGTAAAATATAACAACAGGCATATATCATCAATAACAATATAATATAAACAACAAGATATGGTGTCATATCCTACAGGTGAACAGTTACAGATAATAGCATATATAACAATTTAAATAACTAACAACAGCCTATTTCAATTGTCGTTACAATTGAAATCAAATTTAATAAATATAAGAACGTTAATCGTGAGTGATTGCTCACCTTGCGAGGTTAGAGAGATTCGAAACAGAAATGAGCTACTAAATCCAAAGCAACGCTAGATGGATATGATTTGATGTTGAAAACATGCACGACGGACAAGGCTGATAATGGGAAATTGATGAGAACGATTGAATTAGTTTTGATATAACAGAACCATTTCATTTTATAAATTATTATTTGTTTCTAAACTAATTTCAAACATATATTTTCAAATCCATATCATGTCCCAAAATTTTTAATTTAAACAAAACTCAATATACAATGTTTATACAATTCATACATTTCCTTAAAATTTCCTTACATCCATCTTAAACGCTAACACTAATATAAGTTTGAAAACCGACCCAACATATATGCAGACAAATACAAATCCATATGCAACGATATATATTGTCTTCCCATGAAATCAATATTAAATTTTTAAGACGAATGTTGAAATAAAAATCATTGTTTACATTTAAAACGCTTAAACAATTTAAATGTTGAAAATAGTACATATATTAAAATACTTTAAATAGTTTATATATTAAAATAATTTGTATATAAATTCAAAATTTTAAACATATATTAAATATATATCTAAAATCATTGTTTTTGAAAAAAATAACATATCTACATAATATACATTATATAATACTTACAGATATGCTACCTAACACAAACAGGTACTTTAAACAAATATATTTCTAAATAAGCTAAAATAGACACAACAGGTTGAACCCATGTTAGCAACTTTACTAAACACTTAACTTATATTATTATACAAATAATAGGTTATATGATTTACATGCTTGATTCTATATGCATAACAAACTATACTGTAAGCTTTTCATATTATGTTGTAAGCCTATATATGCATGCACTATATAACTATATGCTGCTAATACAATTTTTATAGCTTATGTATACTTATAAAAACAATGTAACTAATAGATTTGCAGGCTCATATAAAACTTATACCTACCTATATTTTGTTTCACTTTAATTTTATTTTATTATATTTTTAAAATACGCGTACACATTAAAAATCAACTTATATATAACTATACTATTTGTGCTATAACTTATAGACTTAAAAACTTATAGATATAAAACGACAAACCTATTTAAGCAAGATCAGATAACAGATTTATATACACTTATGGATATATATATACCTTTAAATAAAAGAGAGGAGCAAGGCCGAAAGTGGTGGTGGTGGAGGGGCGCAGGCCTGTCATGGTGGTGAAGAGCTGAGCACTTAATGGGGTGAAACAATGGAAACAAAAGAAAAACAAGAAGAAGAAAAAGAAAAGAAATAAGAAAAGAATAAGTGTAGCCATTTACCTACAGGAGAAGCTTCACGCGCAAGAGAGGGGATGAAGGCCAAATAATATACGGTGGGTATTTGTGTACGTGGATTTTGAATATTTATCAAGGAAGCTTAAGTTGATTAAGTGAGAGAAAGGCAAGAAATTTTGTTTAAAGTGGCAAGAGAAAATTTAGGCATTCATTTCTGTTAAATACACAGAAGCAAATGGAAAGAAACAAAAGATTTTGAAACGGCTAGTGTAAATCAAAGATTATATTCCTACTAAATACGGAGACGCAAATGAAAGTGAAAAGTTTTACACGTGATTTGTAAGGCAGGAAATCATATTTGAACGACTGTTGATTGAATTTTAACAGCTAAGATATGAAGTCAAAGAGTGCGTATAATACATGCCATAATTAAAACGAAACGTACGCCCAAAATAATTAACAAAGTAAAGTAATTTTAAATCTATTCGTTTCTTATTTATTTAGTAAATATACTAAAGAATATATCAGGAAATAACGTACCATTTATAGCGCCAAATAAATTAAACAAGAACGGATACAAACGTACCAATTAAAACGTATAATTTATTGTCGTTTTACAACATTATTTATTACTTAATTTAGAAGTATATAATTCATATAAGTAAAACAACAACGAAATAAATGTTGTAAATATATATATTTTATATAAAAGATTTGAAGTTAGTATTTATAATTTAAAACTTCAATTAGTATCAAAATTCAACCAAAATCTACGATTACAGAAATTGTTTATATTTATTTAAAATTGGGCAAATTAATTCAAGAAATTTTAAAAATTCAAACTCCTTTAAACAATTAAACACCAACGTTTTAAAAATAAAATATATGCATAACATAGTTACACAAATTAGATCATGATTTTACAAACAAAAAATATTATTTATATAAATTAAAATAAACAAATTTGTTAAATAAAACAATTTACACACAATATTGTAAAAAAGCATAACTTTCACAATATTAATCCGATTTCAACGAAACGAAAAGCAGTATTCTTGAAATTAAATCTATTTTCATAATAAAAGATAAAATTTCAAAAATTCAAATATTTAAATTTTAAATTTAAAAGTCAAAGTTTGACCAATTTGACCAAAAATCCATTTTTTTGGACTATTCCATTTATTCAGGTTTGGAAGTACAATTCACACAAAAATCAAAATTTATATTTAGAATAACAAAATTTATCCATTTTAATAAATAAAATAGATTTTTTAAATTCGGAATTTCAGTTGAAATAATTAAAATATAAAACTAAAATAAACACAAAATATAGGGTTGTTACAATACAACCCTTAAGCTCATACGTCTCAAGGAAGGTGCTAAGCTAAGAGAAGTTGCCTTCTCTACCACCACCGATGTACGTTTATAAAAATCAATGTATGTAATCTTTTGAAATGCAATGTCAAACAAACATCCATACAAGCTGTCTAGGAACAGGACAAACCGAAGGTACTTTCCTACCACATCCTGTCGGAAAATCCCTAGGATTAGTAGCGAATAGTCCTTGAATTGGATATTTCATAATGAAGAGACTACTGCGAACGGATGTATATTGGGATTTTAACCCCAAACGATCAACAAGCAGTCCCCCACTATGAAAATCCGGAATATCAATATCATCACAACCAACCTGCACAATCGTCACATAAATGTTGGTCCGAAGTGGTTTTCGGATAAACCGATCCTGGTCTCTTCGCACCAACAACGCAAAAGCATTTCTCAACTTCACACAGAAACTAAGTCTTATAGACTTATCACGTCTCCGACTTTCAACTTGCTATCCTTCGGCCAAGAAGGAAACTCGATAGATTGGAGTAATACTCCGCATTACACGAATCAACATCCTCAACACAAACAATAATCAAGCCTACACAGATGGCTACGTACTAAGTGTACGACTTAATAGTTCCCATATCAAGTCGAGAAACTAAAATGGCCAAATTTGATAGTCGGTTATTTAACTATCAAAGCAAACAAACAAATATTTAGCACCATAAGCAACCACTAAGCCTTTTTAATTAATCGTTCATTAATTAAATCGCTTGCCAAATATTCACTTCAGATTATCTTTAAAAAGATATATTCTCAAAACATTTCAAATTTTCATATTGGAAAACATTTCCATATACTTATCTAATAATAAGTAATTCACAAATCTCTTTATTTTCAATACATAGAAAATATTCCATGTACTTAAATCAGGATTAAGTATATATTTTATTCTCTAAGAAAAACATTCTCTTTAAACACATTTATTCGGGTCAAAACGAATGTTGCGTAAAACATCGTTATGACAACCCAAAATCACTAGTATAGGAATTTGAAAATTAGATAGATATATAAATCCCATATACAATACAAAACATCTTATTTTGAAAATCATTTACTATAGTAGTGTTATAGTCCATCATTCCCTTATTTTTCGAAAATGTCTATTTCAACAATGGATGTTGATATCTATAGTTTCGATACTTAACACGTTCTAAAAACATCTTCAAAACATTTTGCTTCATTTAAAAGATCACTTTTCAAAACCTGTCTTTTAAATTTAAAAGATCACTATCCAAAACCTGTCTTTTAAATTTAAAAGACCGCTTTCCAAAATATATCCATTTTATTTAATATATTTTTCACTTTCCAAAATCGTGAATATAGTTCATTTACCAAATCCAATATTTCTACACATTTATTAAAGGATAATCCACTGTCCAAAATCGTGGATTTGATTTCTAACCAAATTTATTACTATTGCACTTTGAATCAAAGGATTATCCACTATCTAAAATCATGGATGAAATTCCTTTAATAAGCTTTCACAATTTAACTTAACAAATTCAATTGATTTTGGATTTATAAAACAACGTTTATAAATTCCATTTATATATTATAAAAACTTCCATTTATAAAATCTCTTTATTAACAAATTCCATTTATCTCTCATTTAAACGCCAAAATCAAATTATAAGTTAATTACCTATAAATCATTTATTTTACAAATTCATTCTTTTATAACTTCACAAATTCATAAATTCATAAATCTTATTTACTTATAAAATCCAATTATAACTTCAATTGAAAACTTATAAAACTTCTTTACTATTTCATCACTTTTGATTTATAAAAATTCAATTTATAAATCTTCTATACAAAATCATTTATAATAAGTCCAAAATCCCAATTTAAACTATTTTACAAAATAGTTAACTCCATATTTCCAAAAGTTACATTCCGGTTATATTTCGCAAAAATCAAAATTTTTATGGTCATAAAAATTATAACATTTACTTATTTAAAATAAATTCACTTCTTTATAACAATTCAAAATTTAATAAAGCATCTATTTTCAAAATCACTTTAGATTCTTTTTTAATTCGGAATCACCACTTTAACATTTCTAAATTTCCAAAATATGGCTCAATGCTGCAACAGCACCAAATACGTAAAAAAATACATCAATCACAACATCGAAACATCATATATCACATGATAACAGCATATATCACAATATCTGTAAATAAATCAATAGTGGTGAGGAATCCAATTGGATCCCTCCAACCTGTCACCTGCAATAAATATACATATTAGAATATGTGTACAATGTCCGTTTCAAGGCAGATGCGGGTAGAAAGAGTCATCCATACATACACGGAACGTATAGGGTCTCATCTACTCCAATAGGCAGGAATATATCCATATTCCAATCAATATATAGATAATATATCATATATCATCCAAACAATCATGATTAAAAAAAGCTTAAATTTATTCTCACTTATATAAAAATGTCAGTGAGTCAGAAAGAGTGAGTTGTAACTACTTTGGTTCCAATAGTAGTTGCAGTGTTTTATTCCGAATAAAATTAAACAAGCGTTTGATTTTATCCAAAATTTACACTAGCTCCAATCAATTCCAAACTATCTCTAAAATGTAGTGCTCGTTAATACGGACCCAACGCAACTTGTTCCGTCAAAAACGGACCTCGTATTAAGAAGTTATGCAATTTTAAAGTTTGTACGAATTATATATATATATATATATATATATATATAAAATCAATTTCAATTTCAATTTCAATTTTATTTTTATTAAACCTTTTAGCTCGGCCATTCATTTGAAAACTAGATCGTGGTCGTGCGCTCTATCTTCTCCCCACTCTAGGTTATCACGCTTAAAACAATCCAAAATGCACGCTCAAAAACTTGAACGTCGCACCTCCAACGACGAACTAGAAGTCGATCAGCCAACGCCACGACGAAGAGCATCCTCCACTCCAACTATGACTGAAGACCGGTCCAACTCAGCCTCTTCCCTGCCCTGAAAAACATGCATGACGTCGGGCATTTGTGGCCATTTTGATGTCGATCGGCTCCTTTCTTGATCATCACTGTTGAAATCGAAGCTCTCATCTTCCTCTTCATTTTTCATTTAGGAAGTTTCTCGTATAAATGCATAGATTTGAAGACAATCAAGGAAGAATGATGGAATTTTCTGGCCATTGAAAATGTATATAGGGGCTAACCCTAGCTTTGAATTAGGGTTTGGAAAATAGAAAAAATGGTGGCCTTATATAGAATATATACGCGCACTATTCATCCGAAATTTTTTCGAACTCGAAACGAAGCGTGCCACCTAGCGTTTGTATTGTTTTTACCCTTATTCCGAACACAATGGAATATATATCAAGAGCCAATTCGATCGTATTTGGAAGATAGGTTTTCGAATCAACTTATTTAAATTCAAAATTTCACTTAAACAAATTTCTACGCGTTTCAGCTTGCCCCGACTAAACCGTAATTTGATTGACACGAAATTTGAAATCATACAAAAATATAACATTACGGATCCAATGAAATTGGTTTCCTTGAAATATGAGACTGATAAAAAATGACTATTTTTACACGTTAATTAAATATTAAAATATTCAATTTCTATAAATTAACTTTTAATTCAGTTTTAAAACTTCTCTAACATCATTCTAATTAAAATGGAATTTAATACAACTTTATAAATCATTTTCATTCACATATAATTCAAATTCCAATTATTTCAGCAATTTCAAATATTAAATTAATAACTTAATTATCCAATTAAATCAAGACGTTTGAATTATAACTTATTCAACTTATAAAATTTACTTGTGAATATTTAAAATCAATTACATATACGAATTTCAAATGATAGAAATTCTAGATCGTTACATTCTCCCCCTACTTAAAAGAATTTCATCCTCGAAATTACGAAGTAAGAAAAAGTCATAAAATCCATTGACTTTTCAAAACAACTCATTCAAATTGAATTACCAAAACCATTTAAACATTTTTACTTTGCCAAAATCGTTTAATTAAACTTCTTATAAAAACTTTTCTAAGTTTTCAAATCCATTCATAATTATCTTTTCAAAACCAATTAATATCGTCTAACTTTCAAATTATAACTTAGAAATCATAATTTAGTTATCAAAATTTTTTTTTCCAATTTTCCCTAAATTTTTCTAATGCCTTAAATTTTCAAAAAAATATGTCAGCGTCTCCTTTGAGTGGTTCGATCGTAGTAGGATCACAATATATGCATATATCACTAATATACATCTCATCTTCGAGGATGAGGCATCCCGTAGGAAAAAAATATAGAAGTACGATATGTAATCCGAAATATGCACCTTATATATTATTAGCGAGTGTATACGGCTAATATATCACGAAAGAGAGCTCCAAATGTGAAGCATACACCATCCGCACCTACTAAATACTCAACAAACAAATGTGAAACATGTATATATGAAAAGTAATATCAATATACAACATATACTAATACAACTATTGTATATGACAATATAGCAAATGCAATCAAAAACAACAAATCCAACCATCAAATAACTATCATCCAACTAACATCCAACAAACAAATATCAATCCAACAAATCCATAACCAAATTAATATAAATTCATTTCTTATTAATATTCACTTATATGATTTCCAATTTATTCATATTTGATTCAATAACATTAGATTTTACAAATATTCATTCATTCATATTCAATTAGTTTGCATTCACTAACTCATAATCAAGTTGGTTCACTTTCAGTTCAATCAAATTCAATTATATTTAGATTCACTTGTTATCGATTTGGATTCAATTATTTAGCTTTCAATTTCATTAACTCAATTTCATTAACACTTAATGAATTTCTATACAATCAACTAACAACCATCTAACAGCCAATGCATATCCAACATTACCAAATTATTTTACTTCGCTTACATTGAGTTTGGTTTAACATATTTAATTTCAATTGATTGACATTCAATTAACTTTCATTCAATTCCCAATTTCATTAGCTTTTAATGAATTAACATGTAACAACCCGCATATTTGTCGATTTTATATTTATATATATTATTAAAATATTTTATCGATACTCGAAATTTTGTCCGAAAAGCTACCTTTTGCATACGGTCGAATTAGGACTCGGGACCACTCCCATTGAGTTTAAAATGCCGTTTGCGACCTTTTTGAGTATAAGCTTCGATATGTTTGGAGAAGGTTGATTTTTGCTACTTTTTCACTTAGTATTTTGGTTTGGGCTGAGCCCACTTATGTATTCAGTCCCAACCCCTCTCCTCCTCATTTACTTCATTTCCAATTCCTAATACTCAAGCTAAAGCATCGATGGTGGGAGAGATTGGAAATTAAAACTCCAAAACCCTAGTTTCCATTTGCAAATCAATTTCTTGCTCCAAACTCAAGTAGAAGCCATTGCTTAGAATCAAGCTTCTTGAGTTGAATTTGAAGAGTGGTTGATTCTCCTTTGCTTCAAGCTTCTTTTTCCTACTGCTTGGGTTCAAAGGTGAGATTTTTATCTCACATCTATGCTTATATTTATCTTCGATTGTTAGGCATGAATTCCTAACACTTATTCGTGTGCATTTGCTTTTGGTTTGGAATGGTTTTGTGAATATTCCAATTTTGGTGTTTTGATAGCCAAATTCTTAAAAACCATAGCTTTGATGTTCAAATGTGTTTTTGGTGATGCAACAAGGAGCTCATAGGGCCGGGTAGTCGATTGGCATAAATCCTTAGTGCCGATGCTCGTACGGTTGCAATTTGGTAGTGATTGGCCATTGTATTCAATGGGCTTTGAAGGGACTGGGAACAGGTTCGGTCGACCAAGCCCTGTGGCCGGTCGACCGACCTGCTACTATATTGCATAGGCACCTTTCTGTCTCTGGTCCGGTCGACTGGCTGCAGGGCTCAGCCGACCGACCTGCTTTCCGAGACTATTTTGGAACAGGGTCCGGTCGACCGAGCTCTGTTGCCGGCGGACCGACCTGTTGCATTTTTTCCTATTTCGCCTAGTTGCTTGAATTTCCAACTTTAATCGATTCGTGTTGTTTCCTATTTGTTCTTATCATTTATTATGACTTTGATGACCCCTTTTTAGGGATTTTTGAATATCCCTTTCGATGGATGCTTTATCGGTTTCGTTGGATTTTATTCACATCTTCGTATGTGAATTTTAGTGATTGATTGTTCCTACAATCTTCTTTGTGATCTGTCACTTTAAAAATATAAAGGTTTCTATACTAGTAGTAAATATCAAAACTCTTTCTTCAAATGATTTCAACACTATTTTATAACAAAACTCGTTCTCTCAAACTGATTTCCAATCTATTAGTATGTACAAACCTTTACCTCACTCATATGAGAAATCTAATTAAACGACTTGGTAAAACGAATGGTATGAAACGCTCGCGTTTACTTCGTCGGTTAATTCTTCGACTTGTTCGATTGAATCTCTTGTGACAATTTTCTAGTGGAGATCTACAATTTGTTCGTAAATATTTAAGTTAAGCTAGTGGTTATGGGACATGAAGCTAAGCTCATATATTTACTAGCTTACTGTAATTGACACTTCTTGATGATCATGACGATCATTTTTGTGATTTAGACTAGCAATGTGCGATGTCTCTTTGTCTACGAGGGAGACTAAACCCCGTTTGTGTGAGTTTCAACTCACATATGTAGGGTAGCGCCCCATGGTCTTCGGGACGTTCGTGTGTCAAAAATGAATGGCTAGCTACCATGAGATAGCGTCTCGTTCGTGTGATACATATGTTGGTGAGTTTTCATGCTCCTGTTCGTGTGATAGGCCTCCCCCCTACTTTGTGTGATTTCTGGATTTCGTGTGTCGAATTCTGGAACTTTCTTCTTCACCTATTTTTGTGATTTCTATTGATATGATTTATCAATTTTTGTGCATAGGTGAATTCGTTTGTCATTGATTGGATTTCTTGAGATGATTTCTAGAATTTATGCTTCACCAATTTTCGTGATTTCCATTGATAAGTTTTATCAATATTTGTGCATTGGTGAATTTGTGTGTCATTGACTGGATTTCTTGAGATGATTTCTAGAATTTATGCTTCACCAATTTTCGTGATTTCCATTGATAAGTTTTATCAATATTTGTGCATTGGTGAATTTGTGTGTCATTGACTTTTGTGATTGACATTGGTATAATCGTCAATAATTGTGGTTTGATGAACGAAATAAGGAGTATGACATTCCTTTGATTCTTGTGTAGATTTTGTGACGTTGATTAATCCCTTGATGATTTTCAACTACTTATATATATCACAGCTTGGCATTGTGATTATTGTGTGTTTAGTCATATCTCTTATTCTATATCGTATCATCTGATATTTATAGTTAGACTGATCCGTTTATTATTTCTCTTATTAAATAATACTCGGGTCAGACCGAGATGTTACAGGTGCTTCTGCTTGACTTCTCCCCAGGGATTCATTACTCTAACTTTTGGCAAACTACTTAGATTGGTAGTTTATTTTGTTATATACACTTGAGATATAGACTCATTGTTGTATTCTTTTGTATAGCACGTGTTGCTATTCTTTTGTATTATTGTGGATCTTTTTGACCACTACTCTGATATACACTTCCATGTGTTAATTATATATTCATATCTTCTTCCGCCTTTGTGATATGAATTATCTTTGACTGATTTATGTTATGTTTATTTCTGTATTTGTTTCCGAGGATATTATAGCCACTGTGTAGTAGCTTTGAGTTTGTGTCGGTATGTCGGATTTCCTCTTGATAAAGTATTGCATGTTATACTATCTGACATATCGATGCTCGCACAAAGAAATTACACGGATGGTCGCTCCTAAACAGCCTTATTCTCCGTGCTAGTTGACAGGATTACACCGTAGTGTTCTTGGCTAGCGTGGGTATAGATGTGGGGCGTCACATAACACTTGCACCCATTATTTCATATCAATTTACTTACATTCGATTGATTAACATTCAACCCATATTTTATTTACTAATTTAATTCATTAGTCCAATTCGATTCATTCATTCAACTGCAAAATCATTTTACAACCAATGTTTAATTTCATTATATAACTCAAGTTCATGTTCATATTTATTACTTCACTTTATTATTCATTTTGATACCAAATTCAACTTCATTTAACATTACTTAAGTTATATTTCATTTCATTCTCACTGCATTTACTTTCATTATACATTTTAAATTCATATCTAATTTAATTCAAATTCTTTTTCATTTAACTTTTACTTAAGTCAAATTTCATATCACTATTCAAATTTAAATTTCGTTTTGCTTAACAAAATTGTTTAACCATTTTAACAATTGGTTTGCCTTACCTTTTCCCACTTTATAAGTTATACAACTTAGTTATTTAAACTTCCAAATTCATATTATCTAATCACTTACCACTTCAGTTTAATTTCCATTTCAATAGTTTATCTAATCCAGTTCAAATTGTTTAACCTTCCTTTAGTTAGATTTCATATCATATATTTATTATACTACCCCAATTTTATTTTTAATTTACCAAGTTAAATTTTTATTTCATATTATGTCCAAAAATCATTTTACTTATATTTATCAATTTCAACTTGGATTTCAAATTCAAATTTGTTTATCAGAACTATACTTAAATTTTCAATTTACTAACGGTAGCAAATCCATCACATAGAAACACGAAAATGATACTGATGATGCTGTAGTCATCACCCTTGTTATTTGTCAGCAACAGTACTAAATTCGGTCCTTTAAATACTTTTAAACAAAATTTCCTTTTATTTATAAATCACATTTACAAATCTTTTACTTATATAATTTCACTATTTTACTTTACTTACATAAGATTCATTTCAAATTTATTTATCTTAGTTAGATTTATAACATAATATAATCTCTTTAAAGTTCGGAAAATAACTTCCAAAATTACCGGGATTCAAATTCCCAAATTCTTAGTTTAAAATCATTTTTATTTATAACTCATATTTATAAATATACTCCTTTTGTTTCATTTCTTATATATAGGATTATTTCACAATTGAAAATTATGTTATTTATAGTTCCATATTTATAATTCATTAGCTTATACAATTTATTCTTTTATAACTGTTGCTTTTATTAAGATTATTCAAACAGCTTTTATTAATTTATGTATATTTAAATTTTTAACAACCAAACAATGAATTTATATACACTTTAATAATTCTTGGAAAATTATTTCCTTTATATATAAAATATAATCGAGGTAAAATTATTTCATTTACCCAATTTAAAAAGATACTATGTCGACTTGCATCGTTTAATAGTTTAGAAATCCCAATCGATAAAAAGGCATCCCACATACTGTCACGATTGGAAATTCAATGTTCGAAAATTAACACTAAATACCTCACTTGTATTAATTTTGATAAAAATTGGTATCCCGAAAGGAAAAATATTCTGCTAAAAAGAAATTAGTTAAAATCAAATTTTAATTTTTGATTTATCCAATAGGAATTTAATTCTTCGATTTGTTACAAGGTCTTAAATCGTGAAGAAATGGCATGGAATGGAAATGGATTGCAATCAAAGGTGAGATCTTCTCACTCAAATTTTAATAATTGGAAATTTCAGTTATTGATTTATGGTTGAATTGTGATAGTTAAATTTAATTGTTGATTGTGTGCTTGGATGATTTATTTATTATTAGTTATATTAGTCTAGACCCTATGTGTCGCATAATAGTGGATGATATTATATTAAACTCGTATACCACGGTATTCCACCTTGAAGTGGAATTGGTATTATATATGTATTTGGAGTTGTTGATTTCCTGCATTATATAGTGGATGAGACCTTATTGCGCCGCATAATAGCAGATGATATTTTATAAATCCCATATTGTAACAACCCGTGTATTTTCAACCATTCGCATCCATTATAAGTGCATAGGTAGACACTCATGCCGAAATTGAATTGCTCAAAATACCGCGTTGTAAATAAAATTTGGCAAATCTCAGAATATATAGTAAATAATAATCACGGGCCACAGACACAGAGTAATAATAGTGTAGCGGAAGTAAAAGAGATAGTAGTTCATGAAGCTACTATATAAATATATCAGAGTTACATAAGATACAACAGAAGAAACAAAGTACAAGAGAACTCTCAATACATAGAAATCTACTAATACAAGAGCTGAAAAGGATCAACAGACTGAAAAGATAAAACTAGACAAGTAGATAATCTCCAGCGATTCCAATCCCCGGAAAGTGGAAATCCAAATTTGTGAATACTCAGGCTGACCCGAGCGTAAATAAAAATACAAACACTCGAGTTAGAACATACATACTTATACAATGTAAACCAACTCAAGTGAACTGTAGTAAAATTACAAGTAACTTAAAGGATGCTTGGGACCGCCCATCCTCTAAGGATCCGTTAAACTATTTACTATTTAGTATATTGCGCTATTGTAATAATGTCTATTAGTAAAATAAACTTAGTTTAAAATAGCGTTAAGGAGTGACCCAATATTCCCCTTAACACAAATAATGCCAATAGTCTATACAGTACCTTCATATCTCCTGATCGGGAGACTACGAGAAGATACTGCATAGGTACGACACAAATAGAAACTCGTAGTAAAGGCTCGATATGGTAGGTGACACGGCACACAAGGCAATGCCGGGGTAGATATACCAATTACGCACACGGGCTGGTGGTAACGCAGCAGCCACATACACCCATCTCGGAACACAGTCCCAAAATCGGTGGGGCACCCAAACAATCACAAAAGCAATAGAATGGTATCGAAGAAATGTGTCTGACCAGAGGAGCTACCCCTTTTGGCCCGAGATCGCTCCTGTTTTAGCCACCTTATGCCAACTCACAGGAGTTGGGTCTACGTAATATACCTCAAGAACGTCGCCACCATCCTACTTCATTCTGGAATCTCCACCGCATACACGGTTGTCAAAGTGGTTTTTGGTATCGACATAGAGTATGCCCATATCCGATCCCGGTCACTTTGCCAACCAATCGTTATTATAACCCATGGTTATAACTTAAAATAATATTTTATACTTCAAAACAAAATATCATTTCAATCCAAAATATCTTTCAAAATAATATCTTTCAACTTCTAATATTTATCAAAATAAATATCAAGTCATTTCTAACCATTTTAATATTTTAAATTATCATATCCTTTCAAAACATCCTTTCAAATCATTTTAATATACTAAAATATCATAACCTTTCAAAGCTTCATTTCCAAAATATCGTATCTTTCAAAACTTCTTTTCAAATCATTTTAATATCAAAATATCATATCTTTCAAAATTTCATTTTCAAATCATTTTAATATATCAAAATATCATACCTTTCAAAACTTCATTTTCAAATCATTTTAATATCAAAACATCGTATCTTTCAAAACTTCATTTTAAAGTCATTTTTAACTTCAAAATATCATATCTTTTAGAACTTTATTTTCAAATCATCATATAAGTTCAAATCCAAATATTCAACTTTAAATATCTTCTAAATTCAAGATAACATTCATTTATTATCCTTTCAAATCACCTTTTAAATACAAAATAATTCATTTAAACCATTTAAAAGCGAAGTTTATATACTTTCAAATCAAGTATTCAATTTCTAAAGTTTTAAAACATTGAGTTCATTTACTAAGTTAAAACCAAAACATTGAAAATTTCAACCTTTCACAGCATTCAGAAAAGCTGCTGTAAGTTATATTTGAAAATATTTCAATTTAAACCATTTAAACATTATAAAAATCATATTTTTAAAATTCAAAGAGGTTCATTGAAATATTCTTTTAATTTATGATTTTTATAAAGCAAACCTTTGCAGAAAAATCCAAATTTTTCAATAATTTCACCTAACAAATTCAATTGTACAATTTTCCATTTTTACATTTGACACCTTATTAACACATACATTTTCAAATTTTCATTTCACAAATTAAACTGAATTTCCAATTGATTTCATTTAACTAAACCTTTAATTAAACCAAATTTCACATTTCCAAGTCAAGTTCATTTTAAAATTACACTTTTAAGCATTCATTCATTTAACCATTTTAATGCATAGAAAAATCAATAATATTTTAATAAATCACTTAATTCAAATTCAAATCAAATTATCATATTTACCATTTTCCAAATTAAATTAAATTTCCATTTTATTTATATAACTTAAATATCATTTTTAACCAAAACTCCAAATTTCCAAACTTAAGTCATATTTCAATAATTCAACTTAACCATTTATTTATTTAACATTTTCCACTTATACAAAAATCATAAATCCTTTATTTAAAACACTTTGAAATCTATTTAAATCCAATTATCATAAATTTACATTTAAACCGCTTAAAATTTTATTTATATAACTTAAATGTAATTTTAATAGCCAAAGTCCAAATTTCCAAATTTTAGTTATATCTCAAAAATTCACTTTTTACCCTTCATTTGAATTACATTTTTAACTTCTAGAAAAATCCAAAATTTCTTTATTTAAACATTAAAATCCAATTTAAATCAAATTTCATAATTTTTCACTTTAAAAATATTTAAAATACTTTATAAAATATAGCCACAGACCTGTATATAGTTTTCTAACCTATGTCAAGTGATACGGATACATATCATTTCAATCCGCAGTTTAAAAAGGAAAATCCGGGTTCTATCATTTCAAACCCGCAATCCCAAGTTTAAAATAAAATAAATAAAAACCGTTCAGGCCTATCATTTCAGCCCATAACAATTTTTTCCTATTCTAAAGTCCATTCGGGTATGTATCATTTCAACCCATAGTGATTTCTAAACTACAGGGAACTTGCAGTATGATAAACAGATATAAATGAACAGTTAACAACATATATAAATAACAGATGATATGACATGAAATTTAACAGGTTGAACATCATATATAAATAATCACATGGCAGTTATAGCATCATATATATATATATATATATATATATATATATATATATATATATATATTCTACATATTCAGTTGTTGTTTCTCAATTGCATAAGTATAAATGTCGTGTGAGCTTTACTCACTTGTTCAAGCTGGAGATTGCCACCAAAGCAAACAATACTAACACTATGAAGGCATGACAAATGATCTAAATGTGTGAAGAGAGTCAAGATATGATCTTGTGAACAACACAAAAACAAGACAAGTATAAATATGATTTCAATACAAATTATCAAAAGAAACAATTTAGAAATGAATGCAAATATGAATCAAATGCTTTGACCATTGCCTCAACCATCATGGGATCAGAAAAAGGGTGGATGCGGTTAGGCTTTGAGCATGGTTTGGATCAGGTATGGTCTGAAAAAGGTGCAGCTATAAGGTGATGAAGGTGAGTGGAAGTTACAAAAGGGTTTCAAGGCAAAATATGGCTTTTGTTGCACCATAGGGCTTGGCCCCTTGCTGATGTGGCTAGGCCATGGTATGTGGTGGTCAGGTGGTGGCTAGAGTGTGGGCCAGAGGTGGTGGAAGGTCAGGTTGTGGCGGCTGAAGGTGGTGGTCGTGGTTGAACATGAAGGTGATGGTGCAAATGGTGATTGGCTCGCATTGTTTCAAGATGTTTTACAATAGTTTTTTTGTGGGGTTTTGGTCCATGGAAGGCCATGGACTGATCATCGTAGAGGGGGAGGAGGCTGAAGAGCTGAGGAAGGTGGTGGAACAGGTCGGAGAGGGTGACGGTGGAGTGTGGCCGAAAAAATGCAAGGTGAAGGCAAAGCAAAATCACTTGAAAATCAATGGAGAGGTGGAAAAAGAAATGGAAAGGAAGACATTACCCAAAGTTTTCTTTCAGATTTGAAAGTATGGATGAGAAGTGAAGAGAAAGAAGCGCTTTCATGTGAATTTCAGAAATAAAACTCTCGGCTATAGTGGTGGAATGAACGGCCAAAGATGGTGCAAGTGAAAAGGCTAGAAATTGAAAAGCCTTGAAACCAAAAGTCACAAAACCAAAAGCTATTTGCTTCTTGATATTTCCATTCATTTTAAATTAAAATAAACCATATATATCAGTAAATGAAATATAAAAACTGAACAAAAATAAATTAAAAGAAAATATATAAATAATTTAAGGAAAAACATAAAATAAATAAGAAAATAACTAATATACTGAAACTAGCATTGAAAAATATAAACAATGTACAATGAACATTGGAAAATTATAACAACACTTTAAAAAAATTGTTTTAAATATGAAATTATATACATAACATGTCATATATACATATTAGAACATGATTTGACAAACAAAAATATTATTTTAAAAAAATATAAACAATTTTATGAAATAAATCAATTTACATACAATATTGTAAAAAGCATAACCTTCACAATTTAAATCGGATTTCAACAAAACGAAAAGTAGTATTCATGTTATTAAATCTATTTTCAAAATAAAAGATAAGATTTAAGAATTTAAATATTTAATAGTCAAAATTTGACCAGTTTGACCAAAAATCAACATTTCAAGAAAATATTCAACTTACACAAGTTTGGAATTATAATTCATGTAAAAAATCAAAATTTATATTTAAGAATGAAATATTTGAAATAAAACAAGTTTAAAATAATTTCAAAATAAAATAAAGTTAAATTTTAAATTATATGCAAAAATCTAGGGTTGTTACACATATACCACGATATTCCACCTCGAAGTGGAATTGGTATTTAATTGTTGTGCTAACATCTATGGATGAAGGAAAACAGGTTGGAGGGATCCAACTGGATTCCTCAAACATTTGATTTTGTTTCATATGTATGTGTTTATTTATTTATAATCTGTGTGTGATTATACTGTGATTGAAATCATTGAAGGCTAAAATTTAGCCGAATATTTTTTTGGTATCGTAAGATACCAGAAATAAAATAAAATTGGATTTTCTAATTTGAATAGAAAATTTATAGTGAAATCCTATTGAATAAAATTCCAAAATATGGTGAAAGTGTTTAATAAATGGATTCCAAGTAATAATATTCAAAAGGTGAAGAATTTATTTTAAAAATATGGTTTTTAAATAACTTGGAAAAGAAAAAGGAATTTATTTTAAAAATAAATTCAAAAATTGATTTGGTGTTTGAATGATAATTGATTTGGTGTTGAAATAAAATTTGAAATCAATTTGAAAATTGTTTTGGTGTTGAAAGTGAATATTTGGGAATCGATTTTAAAATCGTAAGTTAGTGGAGATTTTTGAAAAAATTTAAACCCAAATTGGGAATTTTCTAAAAGAAAGGGAAATTTGTTTTAAAAATAAATATTATTTTATTTCTAAAGTTATGGAAAGAAATTTATGGATTTGGAACATAAATTTAAAATAAATCCAGAAGGATTTATAAATTGATTTGAATGAACCATTTTAGAATGGAAGGTGTATTTTCCTTGGAAAGCCGAGTATGTTTTCAATATAGTTTACAAATATGAAATTGAAGTTGTGAAGATGGTTTTAAGGAAAGATCATTTTGGAGAAATTATTTACTTGGGTTATTTTAAAAATCTTTAAAGTAAAGATTTATTTTAATATAGAAGTGGTTATTTAAAGATTAAATTGATATTTGTTTAGAAAATGGTTATTTAAAATAGTTTTATCTAAATATTTCCAAATATATAACTTAGATAAGTGATTTAAAGTGTTTTAAAGTATTTGAACTCGGCAGACTTTCAGTGGAAATAAATAATATTAGGAATCTTATTCCACGAGTGAAAAGTGATTTGAAATTTGTTTTCAAATGGTTGAAGTGTTAAAACTATATTTCTTGTGAAGATATTTTGAAAATAAATAATTGGGAAAATTATTTAAATCTTGGTGATTTTGTGAATATTTATTGATAGTTAAATAACTATCAATATTGGCTTTTAAATGGCATTTGAATTTCGATGCGATCGGGGGTCGGATTCCAAGTAGATATCCGAAAACCACATCGAACCTTTGTGATGGTGATGGATCTTTTATTTAAAAGATCAAAGTAGAAATTTGTGTTATTTGTTTGAAATCTGATTGAACACTTATTTTTTTAAAATAAGCACTCGTTATTCGGATTAGCCAGGAGAGGACCTTGTGTCATAAAACCCATTCCGAATAACGATACGACGAAATGGGATTGTATTTGAAGACGGTGTTGAAGACCGGGTATTTTCAAAAATGAAAGGATTACCTGTCGAATGTCTCTACACCGGGTTGCTCAGGTATAGAGATTTTATCACCTTTGTGATAGGGATTCCGGACATAATTTGTGAATATCCGAATTTGCAAGGGCTTCTCTGAAGTGCCTTCGGTTTCGTTCGATCCCGGAACGGACTTGTATGGATGTGTATCTGACGTTATACATTGAGATGTAAAGTTGGTTTCTATCAAATACATTTCTGTTGGTGGCGGAGAATTTATTCTCTTAGCTTAACACCCTTCTCTGAGACATACGAGCTCAGAGGTTATGTAATTGATTGCTATTAGTAATGCATTCCCAATTTGGTAACATGACATACGAAGTGTTGCTGATCATTTGTTGATCAAAGCATGACTTTGTGAGAAGTGTAGCTTTGTGGACGAGACCTCGTCGGACCTCACACCTCGAAAATGGTCGAAACAGGAAAGATGCGGCAAGGTTACGAGGGTCGTGCCCTTTAGGGTATGTCATTTCCTTCTGGAAAATGGTGGTATAATGGTATGGAGCCCAGATACTTAACCTATGTTGTTGCCGCAAATATTTTATATATACTTTGTGGTTGAGGATCCTCGGATAAAGGTCCCAAAGGACCGGGAGATGGCATACTCAAGTGGTAGTTACCTAGTTACAGAGGTAACCCGGCCTTGTATTGGCAGAGATCCGGGTAGGTTCTCGAAACGTCCCTCCAGAGGCGTACCCATGTGGCATAGGAAGTTCCTTAGCCTGACCATTTGTTGGAAACCCAAAGAAACAGTACGTTCCTTGTACGGTTTTAGTTGTAGAACCTGCCATTTAATATGGTAGCTATAGTAGGCATAGTATAATGGTACTATGCTGGCTAAGATTAATATTATATTTCCGAAATTCTTTCACATTATGCACTAGTAATAATATCAAAGAATTTTCCTCGTATTAAGCATGTTTGACTATCATAAGAAGAAATCTCCTCCAATTGTGCGTTTGCATTGTGTGTGTGGCGGGAGGCCTTATGGTAGTTTCATTTTCCAAAAGGCATAGCGGATTTCTTTTTAATTTCTTTGTGAAAATAACTGTTTTTAAGATCTCACACCAGTCACATGACTGACCTAGAGTTTATTGTTCTCTTTCTAAACTCTGGGTGCCCACAATTTTCCACACGGGAAGCCTAGAGTCAGGTTATCATTATTTGGGAGCAAAGTCAAGAAGTTGCTGTGGAATCAGGAGTTGGAGTTGGATGGCGAGGCGTATCACTTATATATGTAATATTTCTTTCCGCTGTTTGTTGTTGTACACTCTGATAATGTAATGTGATGTAATGTAATAACTGATATAGTGATTCTGTAAAGATATTTATTTATCTATTATATTTGTTCCGCTGTAAAATGTGAGATTCTGTTATTGTTCTATTTTCTTCTTCTTCTACCTCTTTCTTCTTTAACCCTAAAGACTCGTACATTTGTTCCTCTTTGGGCTGAATTGTTGTGGAATTTTGCCAGCTCAAAAGGGGTGCGGATTTGCGAGCTTTTACAAGTGGTATCAGAGCCAGGTTTCGATCCTGGGACCTGTGGGTTACATTCTCTGTTGTGCTTCCCTGATTGCTCTTCTTTTTCTCCTTACCCTGCCATGGTTTCTTGCCTCCAAATTTCCTCTTCTTCCAGTTTTGATTGCTCGAATTTCCTTTCTCCAACGGAGCTTCTTGCATGACAAGTGGTATCAGAGCTGAAGGTTGAGTAAGAACTTTAGCTACGGAGTATAACACATTAGATGGCTCATTAGAGATAGGGTGAAGTATACCCTAGAATGAGTATGTCCGAAACTCCAAATTTTCTTAGTCTATTTCCTTTTACTGTTGATATTCCTTAAGATATCTCATCTGTATATCTAAACCAATTTCTTACTAATTACAGATAGTAAAAATGAGCGGACAAAGAGGGAGAGCTGGGATGCGAGGAAATGCCACAGCACCTGGCCAAGTTCCCCCAACAGCAGAAGCAGCATTATCTACTCAACATCAGCCAAATCTGGCAGATTTATATAAGAATTTTTCAAGGCTTGGTGGTAACCCGTTCACCGGCAAGGAGTCGATTGTTGAGGCCCAAGCATGGATCAGATCATGTGAAAGAATCTTTAGAGGGCTAAAGTTGCAAGACGATCAGATGCGACTCATAGCTTCTTGGCAACTTCAAGAAGAAGCCTTAGCAAGGTAGGAGACAGTTACTATCGATAAGCCAGAAGACGAGTTTACTTGGGAGAGGTTTAAAGAAGTATTTGAGAAGCGCTGTATGCCATCGGCTGGAATTTCTCTAATGTACCAGGAATTCACGGATTTAAAGCAGGGGAGTTTGTCATTCAAGGAGTATCTAAATAAATTCAATGAATTGTCTTGTTTTGGTCCAGAGTTGGTGAACACACCTTTAAAGAAGAACGAAAGGTTCATTCGTGGGATGAATAAGAAGTTTCATGAAAGGATTACTGACCACGTCAAAGAATCCTTTTCAGATTTGGTTGATATGGGGTACAGATATGCTACACTAGACATGAAAGAAGCCCCGGTGGATAAAGGAAATTCGAGCAATCAAAATTGAAAGAAGAGGAAATTTGGAGGCAAAAAACCATGGCATGGTAAGGAGAAAAAGAAGAGCAATCAGGGAAGCACAGCAAAGAATGTCACTTGCTTCAATTGTCTAGAGAAGGGCCACTACTCAAACAGCTGCAAGAAGCCAAAGAGAGATCAATCCATTCAAGCAAAACCCAGGAAATGTTATTATTATCAGCAATTGGGAAACGAAGTTAAAGACTGCCCAGTCATGAAGTAAGCTTAGACAGCCAAGGTGTACACGGTCAAAGACAAACCTGCATCTTCCAAAGAAGAAAAGGGGAAAGGAGTTTTGGAAGGTAATCTTACTATTTATGATAGCATTGTTAGAGTTCTGTTTGACATGGGCGCTACACACAGTTTTATCTCTCAGCAAGCTGTTAATGAATTAAATCTTGAACCTGATTTTATTGATGAGCCTATGTGCGTAAAGAATCCAGTTGGAGGTCCCGTGAACCTTTGTCTTCGATGTAGAAACGTTCCTATCTTATATTCTTGTTACCAATCCCTATCAGTCTCTTTGTCCTTGATTTTAACGAGTTTGAAGTCTTACTCGGAATGGATTGGTAGCAAAATACGAAGCCAAATTGGATTGCATTGATCGATTGATTTCGATTAAAACCAAATTTGGAGATTTCATCGAGATTTCTTGTGAGGACCCTGGTCCTAATAGAGAAGGGTTGATATATAACTTGGGTTATCCCGTACCCAATCTGGATTCCATACCCATTATTAGAGATTTTCCGGACGTGTACGAAAAAGTGAAATCCTTACCTCCACACCGGGAAATAGAATTCAGAATTGACCTAGTACCCAATGCTCATCCTATCGTTCATGCAAGTCGCAGGATGGAACCTAGGGAAAGGGTTGAATTAGTCCAGCAAACCAATGATTTACAAGAAAAAGGGTTAATTCGTCCTAGTGTTTCTGAATGGGGTTTAGCCGTCGTGTTTGTTGCTAAATCGGATGGATCTTTGAGATTGTGTGTAGATTACCGCAATCTCAATAAGCTGACTCTCAAGAATAAATTTCCTCTACCTAGAATTGATGATTTGTTTGATCAATTGCACGGCGTTCGTTTCTTTTCAAAGATGGATCTAGCCCAGGGGTTCCATCAACTACGAATCGTCGAAGATTGTGTTCATTTGACCGCTTTCAGGGGTCCTAATATGTTCTACGAATGGATAATCATGCCTTTCGGGCTAACCAATGCTCTAGCATACTTCATAGATCATATGATTCGTGTGTTCAGGGAAGTATTGAATAAATTTGTGCTTGTGTTTATTGATGATATTTTGGTCTATTCCAAGACCGAAGAGGAGCATGTCGAGCACCTTAGAATCATTTTGGAGATATTAAGGAGAAATATTCTATTCGCAAAAAATTTCAAATGCCAATTTGGGTCATTATGGACCATTTGACTAAGACAGCCCACTTCTTGCCAGTGAAATCTACCCGCACGGCAGCAAGTTTAGCCGACTTATATGTGAAAGAAATTGTCCGTCTCCACGGTATTTCTAGTAGTATTTTGGAGGCTTTTTCCTTGGAAATATTTTGGAAGCTTTTGGATCTCAAGGTGCTTAGTTTTTGAAAGTTCACTATTGCTTCATTCCTTTGAAGACTTTTTGGTATATGATCACTTGTTGTTCTATTTGGAGTTGTGATATATGTATAAAAATACTCTGATGTTGTAATGGATATTCTGATGATGTTATATCTGTGATGTAATGCATGATATTCATTCTGTTTCTGCTATTTTATATTCATCTAATGTTGTTATAAGCTCCATCCGATTGCAGTTCGATGTTTGAATCTTTGGCAGTCGAATACAAGTGAGGTATTTAGTGTCAATTTTCGAACATTGAATTTCGGATCGTGACACATACCGACCAGAATTCATAAACAACTTAACTGATAAGTAAACACAATATAAAACATTTTATAATCACTAACAAATATGCGCTCATATGTATAATACATCAAACTCGATCTAGGGTGCTATTGTCCCTATCTATAATGAGTACACATCAAAGCTTAGGAATATACAAAATCTAAGCTCTGATACCAACTGTGAAGACTTGCAAATATGTACCCTTTGAATCGACAATAAACCACACATGTCCGGCCCAAAAAGCATAGACTGATGGAAAGTCAAGAGAAAGAAAAGAATAGAGAAGAAGAGAAGAGAAGAAAGAGAGAACCAATAGAACAATACAGAATCTCACATCGCAGCGGAAAACGTATAATATCATATCAATGATCTTTACAAAACGGAAACTATATATACATACATCAATAAGAGTTCAACAATCAAACAATGGTTATCAACTTGAACAGTTATAATAACCTGTCCTCACAATTGCTGATAATATAAAAAACAACAACAACAACAATGCATATAACGGATAATCAAAACAGATACATGTATATGAAATGAAGATCTCTAGCTCTCCTTCTGAAGCTCCAAATGCACCAAAGTTGAACCATAAATACACTTGGTCTGACTCGAGCATTGAAAGGGAAGAACGCCCGGATCAGGCTGGTAAACCAACGTGAGAAACACACTCGACCAAATTTAATTCAACATTTCTTTTTCTTTTAAAAATCTTTTCTTTTGAAATTTAAAGACTATTATTTTTAAAAATAATTAAACAAGGATTTAAATGTAAGTGTATAGTTTTATAAAGAAGTTTATATGTATTTAATTAAAGACTAATGTTAGTTAAACATTTAAAACTTGCTAAAATAAATTAGAGATGGTTTAAGACAAATTCAAATACATATATAGATTTAGGAATTGCTTTTAAATATTGAAATATACATGTGTTTGTCATTTAACTAATAAAATGGACACTTGTAATCACCTAACAACTTAACATAACAAGTGGCAAGAAAATTCATTTTTTAAAATTTAATTTTTATAGACAATAAAACATAGCAAATGCATTTGATAAAAAAACACATTTTCTTCAGATTGAAAACCTGAAATCATATTTCAGTAAATCAAAAACCTCAAACAAAAACAAATCAAAATCTGCAAATCAATTTATACAAACAAACTTCAAGTTAAAATCTGCAAACAACTACATATCTGCAAAGCCAATTCTAGTCAAAATCTGCAAACCCAAATCTGCATATCTGAATAACAAAGTACAACATCAATATGAAGTCCAATTTAAAATCTGAGCAATGAAGATGGGGTCTGCATGCAATAACTTTGAAATCAAATTGGAGGCAAATTGTAGTTTTATTAATCAACATCAGGCAAGCATCTTCAACTAGCAATCAGGTTTCAGGAAAATGGTGAAAATGCTTCTCTGAATTGTTCTCTGCACCTTCATTAAAATGTGAGTAAACCTCTATTTTAAAGCAGATCTTTTCTTTAAAAATTAATACTTAAGAAATGAACTAAAACTCAAGTTCAAACAAAATTTTCATTAAAAAAAAATACCAAACTGCTCAGATTTGAACTACAGTGCCTTCATTGTTGGATGAATGACTTCAAAATTTTTAAAGATTTCTTTATAATTATCTGTGCATGTGATCTGATAGTAGTAAGCATGTTTATTTGATTATATTGTGATGAGATTTGTGAATACACATATATATATGTATATGTAGCTGATGCCAGAAACTATATACATACCTGTCACTGCTTTTGAAACCAAGATTTGAATGGGAAATTTATTTCCACCTGGTTTGGTTTTCTGCTAGGATTAGCAAGTAAACAATATTTGTTTGTTTAGTATAAATTCAAGTTTATAAATTATAATCAAGCTAAATAAAATCTGTGTCTCTGTTATAAGTAAATACAGTATTGGTTTTTTTAAAAATATATATATAATAATAATAAAGGTATCAAACATCTTAAATTATTAGAACAAGTGTATAAATTAGAATGCATGTTTGAAATTAGAAATTTCAAAACAAATATTACAGTTTAAATAAACTGTTGGGGAGAAAACATTTCTGTTTTAAACATAAGTGGAAATTTGGGAATAATCTGTTAAGCTATTGGATTTAGGGTGTTATGATGCTTCATGTTAGTGGAGTATGGATGTAAGAATGGAGTAAATTTGGTGTTAGATGATCAGAGAAAGAGAGGAGTTGGGAATTGAGATTTTTTTTTCCAGGTTTCAAAACCTTGTTTTAAGTGTGCAGTTCTTAGTTTATTCCCATGCTCTCTGTTGTTTCGAATAATTTGAGGCTTTGGAAGATTGCAGAGGGGTTGTAGATGGATCATTTGCAGGAGTCTCAAGGTTGATGATGGTCGAAGGTGAGATTGGGTGATGTTGACAGGTTGGGTGTATATAGTGTTGTTGAGATGTTTCAGGTTGCTGTTGATTTCTATTTTTGATTTCCAACTGTTATGGGAGGGTATGGATGGTTGAGATAGTATAAGGAGATGGTAAGTGACTTGTGGAAGGGGGTTAGCATGGCTGGAGTTCGCCGAGGCGACAGTGCATATGCACTGTACTGGTTAACTCAGGTGAACTATATTGGATATGTGCAGGGTTTCTTGACTCGAAGTATAACTCGGGTGATTTTATTTTTGACTCGGAGCAGGTAGCTTATGAACTCGAAGTAAAATTAGGGGTTACTCGGGTTAGAATTGTTGCAGGTTTTAAAAAACTGAGATTTTGCAGTTTCGAATGGATTCATTTTTTCTTAATTGTAAACTTGGTTCAAGTGGAAGTAGAAACTGAATCCAAATAAAGTTTGAAATTCAAGTTTTTTTAAAAATGAAATTTTTAGATTTAAACAAGTTTTTAATTCTGTTTTAAATCAAGATTTAAAACAGTTTCAGGTTTAAGCCTGAAAGATTTTACAGTTTTTTTAAAATTTTGAATGAAACTCATATTTTAAAGACTGTAAATTGATTCAAATGTAAGATTAAACTGAATTCAAATGTAGTTTAAAATTCAAAGTTTTTAAAAGTGAAATCTTAAATTTAAACAAGATTTAAAATTTAGTTTTAATCAAGTTTAAGAATAGTTTCATGTTTGCTTTCAAAACCACGCATTAAGTTAAAAACAGTTTTGTTACTTTTAATTTTTTTTGAACAGATTTAAAAGTTTAAGCAAGGTTTAAATTGTTTTGAAATCAAGTTAAAAACTGTTTTCAGATTTTCTTTAAAACAGTTTAGGATTCAAAACCAGTTTGTAAAAAAATAAAAATAAAAAGAAATGAATAAACTTATTTAAATGTTTTAAAATAGAGTTGAAAATGAAATCTGATTTCATATAAGTTTTAAAACTTGAAATAATTTAGTTCCTTTAGTATTTGAATAAAAATATGTAGTGTTTAATTTTAGATTTGAAAAGTTAAAAAATCAATTCATTTTCTAAAGCTTGATTTCTTTAATAAATTAAGTAATTTAGTTTTAAACAATTTTTATAAAAGGGTCTTTTATAAGTAATGAATGTTCTTTAACATTCATTTTATTGTAAGGTTTTATAATTATTTAATTTGGATTAATGTTTAAATGATTAAACATTTTGAATCTTTAAATTTTAAAATGGAATTTGAATTGAATTTAGAAATGTTTGGTTTTAAATACATTTGAATATTAATAAATTCATTAATAAGTAGATGAATTATTTTGAAAATATTTAAGATAATTAAGGATTTACATAATTATTTGATTTTAAATAATGATTTACATTAATATTAATTAGAAACGATTTATTAATCTAATTTAAATTTTTCTTAAGTATATAATTAATGAAATGTTGTTAATTAATAATTGGTGATAATTATCTAAGGATAATTTAGTAATTAATTAATGTAATTAATTTTGATAATTAACTAGATTAATTAATTGAATCTAATTAATTGTAATTTGTTAAGTATTATTAATTGTTAAAGTAATTAAGGAATTGATTACTTATTGCAATTAATTTTGACATGTGATTTATTTAAGTAAATTAATTCAGTTAAATTAATTTAAGTAAATCATTTGATGATTTTAAGAGTGTAATTATTTATTGTAATTAATGGAGCAGGATTACTTAGAGAAGTAATACTGATAATTACTGGAATGTAATTAGTAATTTGGATAATTACTTTTGTAATTAATTAAGAAATTAATTAATGATTAATTATTGGATAATTAATTTATAAATGAGTAATTAAAGATAGTTAATTACTAAATTTAATATTAATCAAGGTGATTAATAATTGGACGAAATTAATTTTAATTAAGTAATTTATTAGAGATCATTAATTATTATAATTGATGATGTAATTTAGGATTGTTTGATTAAGTAATAATTAATTAAATTAAGTAATTAATTAATTGTAATTAATTAAGGATAAATATAATTAATTATAATAAATTAATAAATGAGTAATTAAATGTTAATTACTTATGATTAAGGTTAATTAATTTGTGAAAATAATTAAATACTAATTACTCATTGTAATTAGTGAATGACTAATCAATGATATTTAATCAAGTTAAATACATAGGAAGTAATTGATTAACTAGGTTAATTAATTAATGGATGTTAAGCAGGATTTAAATGAGTAATTAATTTAATTTAATTTAAATTAATTAGAGATAGTTGTAATTAATTTAATTCATTTTAAATTAATTATAATTGATAGTTAATGAATCATTGCTTATGAATGTTATTGATTGAATGGTTGTGATCTCAGTAATGAGATTAGTTGTATCTGTATGATATGAATGTTTGGTTTAAGTATAATGGTTTGTGATGGATTATTTGGTTGAATGATTATCTATTTGTGATGATGATACAGATTATTTGTTTATGATATGAATGTGATTATCTATTGTTAGATGTAGTTTATCTATCTGTGTGAAATAGATAATAATGAAATAAGTTAATTATTTAAACCCTTAAGTATAACTTGGACATTAAAATGGAGTTTGGATTTCGGTGAGATCGGGATCGGGTTTTCATATTTGGATATCCGAAAACCACATCGATTCCAATTAAACGTTAGGTCGTTAATCCAAGTAGAGCAAGTGAAGACTCGAGGTGTAAGGGCTATACGTCAGTATAACTCTGTGGGTGATTCCGTAATGAGTTGACGGAATAGTACTTATAGATTCGAGATGGTGATTTAGAGTGCAAGGGTTATTGTCGTTAACTCTGAGGGTGATTCCAATACAAGTGTAACGAGATAATTCCTTCAGTTTCGTTCGAACCCGGAACGAACTTATATGGATTGAATGCTTTCAGAACATCGTCAGGTGGACGATGAGCATTCTAAGTTTGATGTGTCCTATAAAGGTAACCGTAACCTCAAGCCTCATCAACCGGGAATGGCTAAAACAGGGGAGATGCAGCAAAGCTTCATGGGTAGCCCCCACTGGAGAGCAAGATTTACTCCTGTCTAGAGGACCATTTATATTTCGGCTGTGTGGCAGTTGGTGACGACCAATCTGTGGGTTGGTCTTATTCGGGACTGTTCAGTAAGGAATGGTCCCGGCTTTGTGTTGCAGGGGAGTTAGGGTGCTCCTCGGTACGGTGATCTAGGCCACGTACTGTGACGGGCGGTACTCCAGTAGCCCTGCCATTGATGGAAACCCAATTTTCCCTACGAGACCCTACGGTTTTGTTTGTATACCTATGTAACCAGAATTTAATAAATGTAACAATTTCGGCTATTTCTTATTTACTTGAAAACCCTAGACACTATTATAATATCACTGGATTTCCTATCAAATGTTTTGGTTAGCGTAAGGTAAAAACTTTTCCATGTTTATGTGTGGGAAGTCTTACGTGATACCCTTTGTCTTCAAAGGATTTTCTAAAAGTTAAGCAACTTTTATCCCCGTTTACTCACACCAGACCCCTGTCTGACCTGAGTTTTTATTTTCTGTTTTATTAAACTCTTGGGTACTCATATTATGTATGAGTAGTCAAGTGTTTCAGGATTGCTTTGACGAGTTCTGGAGGAGATAATGGAGCATGAGGCTTCAGCGTGTAGATATTTTTAGTGGTTCCGCTGTGTTGAGTTGTATCTGTTTTCTCTGATATACTTGAATTGTAATTGCTAGACAGAAGTTTATAACTGTCTAGTTTTGTATTGTATTAGCTGTATTGCTCTGATGTATATGATACTATGTAATGTTTTATGTGATATAATATAATTTATTCGTTCCGTTGTGAGATTCTGATGTTGTCTGTTTCTTTCTTTCCTTTCTTTTCTCTTTTCTATCCCTTTCTTTCTTCTTAGCGATGCGACTTCCTGGAGTGTGGAAGTTGGGTCGTTACATTTTGATATCAAAGCTCTAGGTTGAGCGAATACCTAGACTCTGGAGTGGTGTGCTTCTTGAGAGAGCGTATTTGTAATTTTGGATATAGATATATATTTTTATTTCTACCTACTAGATTGGGTTACCTGTTCAAGTTTTCCGAAATAAGTAATATAGGTAGATAGGGTAGTGGTGTGTGTAACACAACTAACAATGGATGGAGTTCGAGTGTTTGAGACTGGTAGTGGTTTGCTAGGGCAGTATAGGGCATCTTGAGTAGTTTTGCAGTTTGGTGTAAAGGATTTCTCTGATCTTTGAAGAAAATCTTTTTAAGATTCGGAGTTTATCTTTGGATTGTAAGCTGGATTGCACTCGTGTGAGTGGATTTTCTTGAATTTGGATTAGTTGGGAGTGCTGAAGCCAGAGTTGGTATCTTGGAAACCTTAGGGAGGAGTTCTGTCTACATTTGAGTTTGAGACTCAGTTTGGCAGAGTGTTTTGTGCTTGGTTTGGGAGCGAGTTTCCTGAGAGATATCTGTCATTCTAGAAGGCTCTATTGTGAAGAGGCCGGTGTAGCTTTAAGGTTCGATGAGCTTTTGGATAAGGAAGTTTTGGCAGCAGTTGCAGCAGTGAGTGGCCTATTTCTTCGATGGTTCAGTAGTCTCTGTGATTCCTTTGTCAGTAGTCCGGGCAGATGGTGGAGCTTGTCCATTTCTTCTGGAGCTCAGTTGGGTGTGATGTTTGTAGTTGGATGTAAACCACTAGTTTCTTCTTTGATTTGAAGGTTTTAGCTATTCTGATTGTTGAAGTGAGGACATTTTCTTAGAATTTGAACTGAGTGGGATCGCAAAAGTGACTTGTGATGGTTCGGAAATTCTCTAAGTGACCTTTGTTTGGATTAAAGTAGCTCTAGAGGATGTTTGAGTTATCAAAGTGGTTTGATTTTCTGAATGTCTTCGAAGGAGTTAAGATTTGCATCTGCATCAAGAGATTGAGTTCTGTTTCAACTTGATTCTTGGAGTTTTACCGGTGGATCAAATTAGTAGGAGTTTTTTTTAAGAGAGATCTGTTTAAGTTGGTAGGATTTTTTGGATCCAGTTTTCTGGTTGAATTTTGGTTGTGTGCTGTAACCGAATCGAATAGGTTACTGAGATTTTATGGAATTTGATGAACAATATTCCGCGATAAGTTGAGCAAGTTTGTACTTGTGTTCATCAACAGCATTCTTGAATCAGAGTTGCGCAGTGGAAGCATGGTGGCAGCTATTCCAGAATAGAAGCAACACCCGATTCTTTGGGAATTTGAATTTTGTCTTGGATCAGAGGATTTCTACAGAAAATTCATTTTGGATCTGGGGACTTGATTGTTTTGTATCTGTTTGTTTCCAGATAGAGTAGTTTGTCTGAAGACTTCTGATGATTGTGTAATAGAGTTTGTATGGTAGATTGGATTGATCTAGAAAGTGGAAGGCAGCCCAGGATCGACGGGAGAAATGTGTGGATAAGAGATTGGATCTTTCTGTTTTCTCTTGAGAGTGAAGTGTTTGGTCTACAGGATTGAATTTCCAGTTCGGATGGCTGGAATTTGTTTTGTTTTCCCACGTATCTCTGAGGGAGTACGTGTATGGTTTATCTCTGGTTTTAGAATCAGTCCTTCTGTAAGATTTGGGAGTTGATCGGGACTTATCTGTAATCCTGTATTATGTTTAGATTTGTTGATCTAGATATATAGGAGCTCTAGATCTGAGTGGTGTAGTTAGTTTAGATTCTGTAGGGCGAGTGTCCCGGTGTTTATACCTAGGAAACTCTAGGGAATCTTATCCAGAATTTTGTCTGGATAATTAGAATTGTTTGTTTGAATTGGTTGCTATGGTTGCTAGTATTTGGTTGATAGAATATGTTTGCTCTTTTTATTTTAAAATCTGTATGGGATTATTAAATTACCTTTGCTTTTAAAATTTCAGGGACGAAATTCTTTTAAGGGGGGAGGAATGTGATGTCCCGGAAATTTAGGCAATATTTATTTAATAATTTCATTAATAATTATTTTAAAATATGAAATATTGTTTTAATAATTTAATTCAAACAGAAATTCTCTTTTGAAAATTTATAATTATTTAGTTTGTTAATGGTATTCTTTTCAAATTTAAAAATATTTAAGTAATAATTTATCTTTCTAAATTGATTTAAAAATATTTTATTTATAATGCATAAATGTTTATACATTGTAAATAGAAGATTTGGTTTTAATTTTAATTTATGTTAAATAAAGGATATTTTCTAATTATTATATAAATGTATAATTTGTAAATTGATTAATTTAATTTAAATTAGTATTGTAAACTTTTCAAAGGTTTGTTTTAAAAATATTTCTTATATTTTCATAGAAATGAAAGTAAGTATTTATTTGTTTATAAGAATAAATATAGTTTAGATTCTATTTTATAATAAAAGTTATTTTGTTTTGTTTTATTTTAAAATTGTTTTTCTCTTTGAAATAAGATTTAATCCATTCTTGTTTAAGTATAACATTTGATTTAAAACCCTTGAATAAAATTTAATTCAACATTTCTTTTTCTTTTAAAAATCTTTTCTTTTGAAATTTAAAGAATATTATTTTTAAAAATAATTAAACAAGCATTTAAATGTAAGTGTATAGTTTTATAAAGAAGTTTATATGTATTTAATTAAAGACTAATGTTAGTTAAACATTTAAAACTTGCTAAAATAAATTAGAGATAGTTTAAGACAAATTCAAATACATATATAGATTTAGGAATAGCTTTTAAATATTGAAATATACATGTGTTTGTCATTTAACTAATAAAATGGACACTTGTAATCACCTAACAACTTAACATAACAAGTGGCAAGAAAATTCATTTTTTAAAATTTAATTTTTATAGACAATAAAACATAGCAAATGCATTTGATAAAAAAACACATTTTCTTCAGATTGAAAACCTGAAATCATATTTCAGTAAATCAAAAACCTCAAACAAAAACAAATCAAAATCTGCAAATCAATTTATACAAACAAACTTCAAGTTAAAATCTGCAAACAACTACATATCTGCAAAGCCAATTCTAGTCAAAATCTGCAAACCCAAATCTGCATATCTGAATAACAAAGTACAACATCAATATGAAGTCCAATTTAAAATCTGAGCAATGAAGATGGGGTCTGCATGCAATAACTTTGAAATCAAATTGGAGGCAAATTGTAGTTTTATTAATCAACATCAGGCAAGCATCTTCAACTAGCAATCAGGTTTCAGGAAAATGGTGAAAATGCTTCTCTGAATTGTTCTCTGCACCTTCATTAAAATGTGAGTAAACCTCTATTTTAAAGCAGATCTTTTCTTTAAAAATTAATACTTAAGAAATGAACTAAAACTCAAGTTCAAACAAAATTGTCATTAAAAAAAAATACCAAACTGCTCAGATTTGAACTACAGTGCCTTCATTGTTGGATGAATGACTTCAAAATTTTTAAAGATTTCTTTATAATTATCTGTGCATGTGATCTGATAGTAGTAAGCATGTTTATTTGATTATATTGTGATGAGATTTGTGAATACACATATATATATATGTATATGTAGCTGATGCCAGAAACTATATACATACCTGTCACTGCTTTTGAAACCAAGATTTGAATGGGAAATTTATTTCCACCTGGTTTGGTTTTCTGCTAGGATTAGCAAGTAAACAATATTTGTTTGTTTAGTATAAATTCAAGTTTATAAATTATAATCAAGCTAAATAAAATCTGTGTCTCTGTTATAAGTAAATACAGTATTGGTTTTTTAAAAAATATATATATAATAATAATAAAGGTATCAAACATCTTAAATTATTAGAACAAGTGTATAAATTAGAATGCATGTTTGAAATTAGAAATTTCAAAACAAATATTACAGTTTAAATAAACTGTTGGGGAGAAAACATTTCTGTTTTAAACATAAGTGGAAATTTGGGAATAATCTGTTAAGCTATTGGATTTAGGGTGTTATGATGCTTCATGTTAGTGGAGTATGGATGTAAGAATGGAGTAAATTTGGTGTTAGATGATCAGAGAAAGAGAGGAGTTGGGAATTGAGATTTTTTTTTCCAGGTTTCAAAACCTTGTTTTAAGTGTGCAGTTCTTAGTTTATTCCCATGCTCTCTGTTGTTTCGAATAATTTGAGGCTTTGGAAGATTGCAGAGGGGTTGTTAATGGATCATTTGCCGGAGTCTCAAGGTTGATGATGGTCGGAGGTGAGAATGGGTGATGTTGACATGCTGGGAGTATATAGTATTGTTGAGATGTTTCAGGTTGCTGTTGATTTCCATTTTTGATTTCCAACTGTTATAGGAGGGTATGGATGGTTCAGATAGTATAAGGAGATGGTAAGTGACTTGTGGAAGGGGGTTAGCGTGGCTGGAGTTCGCCGAGGCGACAGTGCATATGCACTGCACCGGTTAACTCAGGTGAACTATATTGGATATGTGTAGGGTTTCTTGACTCGAAGTATAACTCGGGTGATTTTGTTTTTGACTCGGAGCAGGTAGCTTATGAACTCGAAGTAAAATTAGGGGTTACTCGGGTTAGAATTGTTGCAGGTTTTAAAAACCTGAGATTTTGCAGTTTTGAATGAATTCATTTTTTCTAAATTGTAAACTTGATTCAAGTGGAAGTGGAAACTGAATTCAAATAAAGTTTGAAATTCAAGTTTTTTTAAAAATGAAATTTTTAGATTTAAACAAGTTTTTAATTCTGTTTTAAATCAAGATTTAAAACAGTTTCAGGTTTAAGCCTGAGTGATTTTACAGTTTTTTTTTAAATTTTGAATGAAACTCATATTTTAAAGATTGTAAATTGATTCAAATGTAAGATTAAACTGAATTCAAATGTAGTTTAAAATTCAAAGTTTTTGAAAGTGAAATCTTAAATTTAAACAAGATTTAAAATTTAGTTTTAATAAAGTTTAAGAATAGTTTCAGGTTTGCTTTCAAAACCAGGCATTAATTTAAAAACAGTTTTGTTAGTTTTAATTTTTTTTTGAACAGATTTAAAAGTTTAAGCAAGGTTTAAATTGTTTTGAAATCAAGTTAAATACTGTTTTCAGATTTTCTTTAAAACAGTTTAGGATTCAAAACCAGTTTGTAAAAAAATAAAAATAAAAAGAAATGAATAAACTTATTTAAATGTTTTAAAATAGAGTTGAACATGAAATCTGATTTCAAATAAGTTTTAAAACTTGAAATAATTTAGTTCCTTTAGTATTTGAATAAAAATATGTAGTATTTAATTTTAGATTTGAAAAGTTAAAAAATCAATTCATTTTCTAAAGCTTGATTTCTTTAATAAATTAAGTAATTTAGTTTTAAACAATTTTTATAAAAGGGTCTTTTATAAGTAATGAATGTTCTTTAACATTCATTTTATTGTAAGGTTTTATAATTATTTAATTTGGATTAATGTTTAAATGATTAAACATTTTGAATCTTTAAATTTTAAAATGGAATTTGAATTGAATTTAGAAATGTTTGGTTTTAAATACATTTGAATATTAATAAATTCATTAATAAGTAGATGAATTATTTTGAAAATATTTAAGATAATTAAGGATTTACATAATTATTTGATTTTAAATAATGATTTAGATTAATATTAATTAGAAACAATTTATTAATCTAATTTAAATTTTTCTTAGGTATATAACTAATGAAATGTTGTTAATTAATAATTGGTGATAATTATCTAAGGATAATTTAGTAATTAATTAATGTAATTAATTTTGATAATTAACTAGATTAATTAATTGAATCTAATTAGTTGTAATTTGTTAAGTATTATTAATTGTTAAAGTAATTAAGGAATTGATTACTTATTGTAATTAATTTTGATGTGTGATTTATTTAAGTAAATTAATTCAGTTAAATTAATTTAAGTAAATCATTTGATGATTTTAAGAGTGTAATTATTTATTGTAATTAATGGAGCAGGATTACTTAGAGAAGTAATACTGATAATTACTAGAATGTAATTAGTAATTTGGATAATTACTTTTGTAATTAATTAAGAAATTAATTAATGATTAATTATTGGATAATTAATTTATAAATGAGTAATTAAAGATAGTTAATTACTAAATTTAATATTAATCAAGGTGATTAATAATTGGACGAAATTAATTTTAATTAAGTAATTTATTAGAGATCATTAATTATTATAATTGATGATGTAATTTAGGATTGTTTGATTAAGTAATAATTAATTAAATTAAGTAATTAATTAATTGTAATTAATTAAGGATAAATATAATTAATTATAATAAATTAATAAATGAGTAATTAAATGTTAATTACTTATGATTAAGGTTAATTAATTTGTGAAATTAATTAAATACTAATTACTCATTGTAATTAATGAATGATTAATGAATGATATTTAATCAAGTTAAATAATTAGGAAGTAATTAATTAACTGGGTTAATTAATTAATGGATGTTAAGCAGGATTTAACTGAGTAATTAATTTAATTTAATTTAAATTAGTTAGAGATGGTTGTAATTAATTTAATTCATTTTAAATTAATTATAATTGAAAGTTAATGAATCATTGCTTATGAATGTTATTGATTGAATGGTTGTGATCTCAGTAATGAGATTAGTTGTATCTGTATGATATGAATGCTTGGTTTAAGTATGATGGTTTGTGATGGATTATTTGGTTGAATGATTATCTGTTTGTGATGATGATACAGATTATTTGTTTATGATATGAATGTGATTATCTATTGTTAGATGTAGTTTATCTATCTATGTGAAATGGATAATAATGAAATAAGTTAATTGTTTAAACCCTTAAGTATAACTTGGACATTAAAATGGCGTTTGGATTTCGGTGAGACCGGGATCGGGTTTCCATATTTGGATATCCGAAAACCACATCGATTCCAATTAAACGTTAGGTCGTTAATCCAAGTAGAGCAAGTGAAGACTCGAGGTGTAAGGGCTATACGTCAGTATAACTCTGTGGGTGATTCCGTAATGAGTTGACGGAATAGTACTTATAGATTCGAGATGGTGATTTAGAGTGCAAGGGTTATTGTCGTTAACTCTGAGGGTGATTCCAATACGAGTGTAACGAGATAATGCCTTCGGTTTCGTTCGAACCCGGAACGAACTTGTATGGATTGAATGCTTTCAGAACATTGTCAGGTGGACGATGAGCATTCTAAGTTTGATGTGTTCTATAAAGGTAATCGTAACCTCAAGCCTCATCAACCTGGAATGGCTAAAACAGGGGAGGTGCAGCCAAGCTTCGTGGGTAGCCCCCACTGGAGAGCAAGATTTACTCCTGTCTAGAGGACCCTTTATATTTCGGCTGTGTGGCAGTTGGTGACGATCAATCTGCGGGGTGGTCTTGTTCGGGACTGTTCAGTAAGGAATAGTCTCGGCTTTGTGTTGCAGGGGAGTTAGGGTGGCTCCTCGGTACAGTGATCTAGGCCACGTACTATGACGGGCGGTACCCAGTAGCCCTGTCATTGATGGAAACCCAATTTTCCCTACGAGACCCTACGGTTTTGTTTGTATACCTATGTAGCTGGAATTTAATAAATGTAACAATTTCAGCTATTTCTTATTTACTTGAAAACCCTAGACACTATTATAATATCACTGGATTTCCTATCAAATGTTTTGGTTAGCGTAAGATAAAAACTTTTTCATGTTTATGTGTGGGAAGTATTATGTGATACCCTTTGTCTTCAAAGGATTTTCTAAAAGTTAAGCAACTTTTATCCCCGTTTACTCACATCAGACCCCTGTCTGACCTGAGTGTTTATTTTCTGTTTTATTAAACTCTTGGGTACTCATATTATGTATGAGTAGTCAAGTGTTTCAGGATTGCTTTGACGAGTTCAGGAGGAGATAATGGAGCATGAGGATTTAGCGTGTAGATATTTTTAGTGGTTCCGCTGTGTTGAGTTGTATCTGTTTTCTCTGATATACTTGAATTGTAATTGCTAGACAGAAGTTTATAACTGTCTAGTTCTGTGTTGTATTAGCTGTATTGCTCTGATGTATATGATACTATGTAATGTTTTATGTGATATAATATAATTTATTCGTTCCGCTGTGAGATTCTGATATTGTCTGTTTCTTTCTTTCCTTTCTTTTCTCTTTTCTATCCCTTTCTTTCTTCTCAGCGATGCGACTTCCTGGAGTGTGGAGTTGGGTCGTTACAATTACCAAACTTTTACTTTATCAAAATAGGAGTATCTCGTAAGACATGCCCACACATAAACACGGACATGTTTTTACCTTACGATAACTTAAACATTTCATATCAAATCCTCTTGTATTATAATAGTGTCTATCGCACAAATAATATTAATAATAGCTGAAATTGTTACATTGATTAAATTCCAGCATATAACCCAAAATAGGTGATACAATCAAAATAGCAAGCACGTAGTGGAGTTTGGATTTCCATACAAATGACCAGGTGAAGGGACTACCTTCCGATGGGTACACCTCTAGATGGACATCCTGAGAAACCATCACAAAGTTCCTCTACCAACACAAGACCGGGCTACCTCTATAACTAAATAGTACCGAATATGCCATCCTTCGGTCGTTACTGACCTTTTCTGAGGGTTCTCATAGCATACAAACCACAATAATTAGATACACAACATCATAACGTGTAAAGATATATCAGAAGAGGATGATCATATCCTACTTAGGAGCGACCCACTTAGCCTTGCTGCATCTAACCTTATTTCAGTCATTTTTGATTGATGAGGCCTGAGGTAACTATTGCCTTTCACATATCACAAATCACATCACTTTGAATGCCACACGGCCATTTCCATTGACTACTAATTGCCTTCCACAAAAGTACAACCCTTAAGCTCATACGTCTCAAGGAGGGCGTTAAGCTAAGAGAAGTTGTCTTCTCCGCCACCACTGATGTACGTTTGTAAAACCAACGCACGTAATCTAATCTTTAGAAATGCAATGTCAGACAAACATCCATACAAGTTATCTAGCAATAGGACAAACTGAAGATACTTTTCCACCATATCCTGTCCTTAGGATTAGTAGAGAATAGTCCTTGCATTGGATATCTCATAATGAAGAGACTACTGCTACTGGATGTATATTGGGATTTTAACCCAAACGATCAACAATCAGTCCCCCACTATGAAAATCCAAAATATCAATATCATCACAACCAACCTGCATAATCATCGCATAAATGTTGGTCCAAAGTGGTTTTCGAATAACCGATCCCGGTCTCTTCGCACCAACAACGCAAAAGCATTTCACAACCTCACATAGAAACTAAGTCTCGTACACTTACCACGTCTCCGACTTTCAACTTGCTATCCTTCGGCCAAGAAGGAAGCTCAATAGATTGGAGTAATACTCCGCACTACATGAATCAACATCCTCAACACAAACGATAACCAAGCCTACACAGATGGTTACGTACTAAGTGTACGACTGAATAGTTCCCACATCAAGTCGAGGAACTAAAATGGCTAAATTTGATAGTCGGATATTTAACTATCAAAGCAAACAAACAAATATTCAGCACCATAAACAATCACTATGCCCTTTTAATTAATCTTTCATTAATTAAATCGCTTGCCAAATATTCACTTCAAATTATCCTTAAAAAGATATATTCTAAAAATATTTCAACTTTCCATATTGGAAAACATTTCCATATACTTATCTAATAATAAGTAATTCAAAAATTTATTTATTCTCAATGGTTGGAAAATATTCCATATACTTAAATCAGGATTAAGTATATGTTTTATTCTTTAAGGAAAACATTCGCTTTAAACACATTTATTCGGGTCAAAACGAATGTTGCATAAAACATCGTTACAACAACCCAAAATCACTAGTATAGGGATTCGAAAATTAGATAGATATATAAACCCGTATAATATACAAAACATCTCGTTTCGAAAATCATTTACTATAAAAGTGTTATAGTCCATCATTTCCTTATTTCTCGAAAACGCCTATTTCAACAATGGATGTTGAAATCTATGGTTTCAATACTTAACACATTCTAAAAACATCTTCAAAACATTTTACTTCATTTAAAAGATCACTTTTCAAAACCTGTCTTTTAAATTTAAAAGATCACTTTCCAAAACGTGTCTTTTAAATTTAAATGATCACTTTCCAAAACATATCCATTTTATTTAATATATTATTCACTATCCAGAATCATGAATATAGTTCATTTACCAAATCCAATATTTCTACACATTTATTAAAGGATAATACACTTTCCAAAATCATGGATTTAATTTCTAACCAAATTCATTACTATTGGACTTTTCATTAAAGGATTATCTACAATCCAAAATCGTGGATGAAATTCCTTTAATAAGCTTTCATAATTTAACTTATCAAATTCAATTAATTTCGGATTTATAAAATAATGTTTATAAATTCCATTTATATATTATAAAAACTTCCATTTATAAAATCCCTTTATTAACAAATTCCATTTATCTCTCATTTAAATGCCAAAATCCAATTATAAGTTAATTACTTATAAATAATTTATTTTACAAATTCATTCTTTAATAACTTCAGAAATTCATAAATCTGTAAATCTTATTTACTTATTCAATTATAACTTCATTTTAAAACTTATAAAACTTCTTTACTATTTCATCACTTTTGATCTATAAAAATTCAATTTTATAAATTTTCTATACAAAATCATTTACAGTAAGTCCAAATCCCAATTTAAACTATTTTACAAAATAGTTAACTCCATATTTCCAAAAGTCACATTCTAGTTATATTTCACAAAAATCATAATTTTTATAATTATAAAAATTATAACATTTGTTTATTTAAAATAAATTCACTTCTTTATAACAATTCAAAATTTAATAAAACATCTAATTTCGAAATCCCTTTAAAATCCTTTTTAATTCCAAATCACCACTTTAACATTTTTAAATTTCCAAAACATGGCCTAACGCTGCAACAACACCAAATACAACAATCACAACATCCAAACATCATATATCACATGATAACAGCATATATCATAATATCTGTAAATAAATAAACAATGGTTAGGAATCCAGTTGGATCCTCCAACCTGTCACCTGCAACAAATATACGTATTAGAATATGTGTACAATGTTCGCTTTAAGGCAGACTCACTTATAAAGGATCATTCACTCATACATGGGAACGTACAGGGTCTCATTTGCTCGAATAGGCAGGAATAATTCCGAATACCAATCAATATATAGATAATATATCATATATTATCCAAACAATCATCAATCAACATAGAATAAATTTATTCTCACTTAAATAAAAATATCAGTGAGTCAGAAAGAGTGAGTTGTACTCACTTTGGTTTCAATAGCAGTTGTAGTGTTTTATTCCGAATAAAATTAAACAAGAATTTGACTTTACCCAAATTTACACTAGCTCCAATCAACTCTAAACCTACTCTAAAATGTAATGCTCATCAATATGGAACCAATGCAACTTGTTTCGTTAAAAACGGACTTCTTAAGAAGAAGTTATGCAACTTTAAAGTTTGTACGAATTATATATATATACATATATACACACACACACACACACACACATATATATAATTTCAATTTTATTTTTATTAAATCTTTTATCTTGACCATTCGTTTCGAAAACCAGATCATGGTTGTGTGCTCTATCTTCTTCCCCATCTAGGTTATCATGCTCGAAACAACCCAAAACGCAAGCTCAAAAACTTGAACGTCGCACCTCCAACGACGAACTAGAAGTCGATCGGCCAACGCCACGACGAAGAGCATCCTCCACTCCACCTATGGCAGAAGACCGGTCCAACTCGACCTGTCCCCTGCCTTGAAAAACGTATGCAAACGTCGGGCATTTGTTGTCGATTTGCTGTCGATCGGCTCCTCCATTCTCGATCATCACCGTTGAAACCGAAGCTCTTATTGTCCTCTTCAGTTTTCATTTAGGAAGTTTCTCGTATAAATGCATAGATTTGAAGATAATCAAGGAAGAAGGATGGAACTTTTTGGCCATTGAAAATGTATATGGCGGCTAACCCTAGCTTTGAATTAAGGTTTGCAAAATAGAAAAAATGGTGGCCTTATATAGAAAATTTCCGCACACTATTCATCCAAAAAAATTTCAAACTCGAAACGAAGCGTGCTGCCTGGAGTTTATAATATTTTACCCCTATTCCGAACACAATGGAATATATATCGAGAGCCAATTCGATGATATTTGGAAGATAGGTTTTCGAATCGACTTATTTAAATTTAAAATTTCACTTAAACAAATTTCTACGCGTTTCATCTTGCCCCGACTAAACCTTAAATCTGATTAACACAAAATTTGAAATCCTATAATAATATAACATTATAGATCCAATGAAACTGGTTTTGTTGAAATCCGAGACTGTTTGAAAAATGACTATTTTTACACGTTAATTAAATATTAAAATATTCAATTTCCATAAATTAACTTTAAATTCAATTTTAAAACTTCTCTAACGTCATTCTAATTCAAATGGAATTTAATACAACTTTATAAATTATTTTCATTTACACATAATTCAAATTCCAATTATTTCAGCAATTTCAAATATTAAATTAATAATTTAATTATCCAATTAAATCAAGACATTCAAATTATAACTTATTCAACTTATAAAATTTACTTGTGAATATTTAAAATCAATTAAATATACGAATTTCAAATGACAGAAATTCTGGGTCGTTACAGGAGTAATGTTCTTGGAATGAAAGCAGATAGAGTATATTGCTATGTTGATTTTACGCCTCACTACGAGCTAGGACCTGAAATGGTTGTAAGATTATCGATTAGACTTACTCTGATTGAAAGGATCGGTACTGGTCAGAAGCAAAATGTCAAGCTAGTGGAGATCATAACAAAGATAGAGGAAGGGGTAGAATCTGAAGATATGAAGCAATATGAACTCGACCGAGAGGGTCGGCTTCATAAGGACAAAAGATTATTTATTCCTGATGTTGATGTATTGCGAGATGAAATGCTAAGAGAATGTCATCATTCCAGATTGGCTATTCACCCCAGTGGTAACAAGTAGTACCGAGATACGAAACAAACTTACTATTGGGAAGGTATGAAGAGGAATGTTGGGGCATTCATCTCAAAGTGTATAAACTGTCAATTGGTGAAGGCAGAGAAGAAGAAACATAATGAACTTTTGTAACCATTAGAGATTCCTGAATGGAAACAAGTAGCGATGGATTTTATTGATGGGTTGTCGAGGACTCGAGCAGGGTATGATGGCATATGGGTCATAGTAGATTGATTGACCAAGAGTGCAAGATTTATACCTATCGAGTCAAGTAGGATACCATCCATGTTGGTAGAGTTGTATGTAAAATGGACAGTATAGTTTCACAGTCTGCCGAATAGCAATGTGAACGATCGAGACTCGTTGTTCACTAGTGGATTTTGAAAGAGCTTTTAAGAGGAGTTAGGGATAGAGCTGCATCTTAGTACAGCTTATCACCTGCAAATGGATAGGTACACAAAAAGTAAATCGTATATTGGAAGATCTCTTGCGAGCATGCATTATATAGACTTTGATGGTTCATGGGATGATCATTTGCATTTGGTGGAGTTTGCATAAAGTAATAGTTATTAGTCAAGTATTGGTATAGCTCTGTATGAATCGTTATATAGCCGACCATGTAACGCTCCTTCATCTTGACGGGAAGCGGACAAGAAACTTATACTTGGGTCAGATATGATTAAAGAGACTTTGGAGAAGATTGAGGTTATTCAGCAACAAATGAAAGCTACTCAGGATCGATAGAAAAGCTATACGGATAAGAGACGATGAGAGTTCGAGTTTTCTATCAAAAATATGGTGTTTGTCAAGGTTTCTCCTCTAAGGAATGTGGTTCAATTCGATAGAAAGGGAAAGTTGGCACTTGAGATTCGTAGGACCTTTTTCGATAGTCAAGAGAATCGAAAACCTAACATAGGGTCGACTTACCTCAGAATATGGTGGGCGTGCACAACATTTTTCGTATCTCTTATCTATGGAATTTTATGCATAACTCAGGCGTGAGTTTCGCATCGGATCGGCTAGAAGATGTTGAGATAGAACCAGAAGTTTTTATACCTCATAGGCCACTTCACGTTGTTGGGTATGATACGAAACAGCATAAGAGAAAGATGATTAAGTTAGTTAAGGTACAATGGAGAAGTAATGACGATTGTATATGGGAAACAAAGGACAGCATGAGGACTACATGTCCAGAGCACTTTGAATAGTAACACCCATCGTTATCGTGTTTACTTTAACCATTGTATACTATATTTGATAGGTTAATATTCTACATGTTAGGATAGATTAACTATACTATTCGTTGCATGGCTGCTTGTTTTACATATGTGATGGTTGCTTATGATTGGTAGGCATGCGAAATAACCATACTTGCTTATACTTTAGCTTGTTTGGGGATTTCGGGAGCGAAATTCCTAAGGGGAGAATGTAACGACCTTTATTTAACATGTCGGAGGATCAAATTAGGGTCTCAAACCAGTTCCATTGCTTCAGGATGATGGTCTCTCATTCTGTAGAGTGGTCATAGTAGAAAAGTGGACTTACAAATAGAAAGTTATGCTTATTTTAAGTTTGTAAAGCTATTGATCAAGATTAGGATTGAATTAATTAAACCTATTAGTGAGCCCATTAGAATAATTAGACAATACTATAAATTGAGAACCGAAGAGTCAAGTTAAAAAAATTTCCTCTCATTCTGAATCTGATCTAAACCCTAATTAGCCCTAGATCCATCTTAATTTTCATCCAAAACCACCCAAATTTCTCTCAAAGTAGATTGCAGATTAGAGATCGGATCCTCAATTTAAAGCTAGGGATCGTTAAATTGCTTGATTTAGAGTGCTTTTCTTTGTTTTCCAGATTAGATCTACATACAAATTGGTTGAATTTGGTAGCTGATGAGTGGTTTATACCTTTTCGCTATACTATGCATGTTTTTATGGCAGAATCATGGGACTTAACCTATTTTAAATCTATTTTTGGCCATAAAACCTTCTCTAACTTTAATTACATGTTAAACTATATATATGATTTATATTGATTAGAAATCACCCTTGCTCATGCTCATATATTAATGTTATATGTAGATCTACGTTAGAAATTGACTCGTTGTCTTATTTGGATGGACACACGTTTGATTGGATGAAATTGCTTGTTATTCTATATTGGATGATATGATTTTATGTTGTTTGCTAGTGTTGTGATTGCATAGAAAGTTAGGTCGAAGAATTGAGAAAATTGAAGGCAAAGTTGGTCGGAATTGGATGAAACTTAAAAGGGAGGCTCTGGAGTATTGGAAAAGCTCATGGTGCAAGGCGCAAGTTCCAATTCATTATCTACATGAGTCGACATTGAGTTGAGAGTTCGGCAACTACATGTGTTGTTTGTCCCATGGTGATGGCGATTTTGGGGAGTGCAAGGATGTTGCTAATAGAGGTTGCCTAAGGTCATTGATAGGTGATTGGCTAAGCGTTGGAAGCTACGATGACTTGTTTCTAAAATATGAAGTAGGGTGCTTTTAAGAGAGGACTTGTTCTATGATGACTTGATTTGTGTAGAGAAGTCAGGGTCAAAGCATCTAGAAGCAAGGAAAGAGTGGAACTTCTAGGAGGTGAAATAGAGGTCCAGTGCATTGTGCTGGAGGTGTTGGCTCGTTCGTATCAGGTTGGATAATGATATAACAGGATGATGAAATGCTATGGTCTTCAAATGTTGGTTCATGTTGGGTATAGGTTTCGAAGATGGTAGCTCGTAAAGGGGTGGACTATATGATCGGGGAATATAGAAAGTTTCCTCGTGAATAATGAAAACTGGATTGAGCTAGAAGGGATCGATATCCAAATGGAGCAAAGATGGGCTCAGGTGTATGTGCTAAGGAATCGTTGATGAATCGAAGATTTTTCAATTGTACTAGAAGCAGGGGTATTGTAAGTGGGGATGCCCATGGAACAACTAAGGGACCTATAACTTTGGGTCAAATGTCCAGCTTTAGGCTGCGAGAAACGTATCAAGCTTTGGGCTGCGATATACGTGAGTACAATAGAGAATTGTGATTTTTATTTGTCCTTGGAGTGAGGGTCATACGAGTTGTCATATATTTAAAGCACATGGAATGATCGCTAGGAATGTTTGATGAATGTTATGGTTGCTTTGGTTGCTTTTTTAGTAGGCCATCTCTTACAGGTATCAGGGGAAGTAGGTATTAGAGACAGGAATACCTAGAAGACTGATATCCTTTATTTTTTTTGTGTTATTTCTTAATGATATTGTAGGGTAGTGTATTATAGTGTTTATATGCTAACTCTTGGTTGTAGGGATAGATCAGGTATGATCCGAATATTCATGTTGCTCACCCTATTTAACAGTTTAGTATTTTGAGACTTGTTTACCACTCGCACCAGATTGTTGTCTGGCCCAAGGTTTTATGTTTTTCTCTTATTATTTTGGGTACTCTTAAATGAATAGACTAGATGACAGGTTTAGGTGACACAGTAGCTATTTGGAGGAGGAGCTAGATGGAGTTATCTCATATTATATACATATATGGAGTCTATGCTTATTTCATTAGCCAATGCTATGGAGCCCGTGATAGTGCTTGCTTATTACTATTTGTTGAGACAGTTTATTTGAGTTTACTTCTGTTGTATAAACTCTACTACATTTGATGCATAACTTTTTGGATCTATTGCTCTGATGATGATTTGTTCACTTAGTTATTACTGTCTCTTCTGTTAGATCTACGATATTGTATTTTATCTAAGCTGTGAGATAGGACGGGCTATATGCTATATTAGTTTATTTCAACCTTTATGATCGTCCTATATCATCCGAGAACGGACATCACACTATTTATAAACTATTAGGGTCGGTGGTTTAGGGCGGTAATCACAATATGCTTTATATTGATGATATTCATGTTCGAGTTATGTTTAATACCGGCACTTCACATTCATTCATATGTAGCAACTTAGTAGATAGATTGGGATTGACACCCGCAATAATAAACTAGCCTTTGATCGTGATAAACCCTATTGGAGGCTCTACTAGCCTGTGAATGGTTTATATTGGTTTATTTTTATCAAGTCATGGATGCTCTTTTGTTTGTGATTGCTTTGTTTTGAATTTCATGGGGTTCAGGATTATCTTAGGAATAGACTGGCTAAAGAGTTATGCGGCTATAGTGGATTGCGAAAAGTTGTTGGTGACAATTGGGGATGTGGCTGGGCGAATGGTAGCGATAAGTACCTACCATAGGATGGGGTGAAGGTTAGCTTTCTATATTTGCTTGAGGTTCCATGAGAGGGGTTGTTATCTATGTCGATCGCTAGAGAGTATCTGATGTCTTTGAGGAAGTGACAGAATTTCCACTGCATAGAGAGATCGAGTTTCAGGTAGACTTGGTGAAGGAAGCTAGACCAACAATTATGCCTTTGAGGCATATGGCACCTAGAGAGTAGAAGGAATTAGAGGTGCAAGTGAATGACCTATTAAGGAGAGAGTTCATTCGAAGAAGCATATCTGAGTGGGGTGCACCTGTAGTATTCGCTACTGAGGTGGATTTCTCTTTGAGGTATGTGTGGATTAACATAAGCTAAATAAAGTGACAAGGAAGAATAAGTATCCCCTCCCACCTGTTGATGACTTGTTTGATCGGTTGCATGATGCGAAGGTGTTCTCCTAAAATGGATTTGGAAACAGATTCACCAGCTTGGAGTAGCAAAGGAGAGTGTGCCTATTGCTACATTTCGTATGTCGCCGGGTTTTTATCAGTTATTGGTGATGCCATCCGGACTGACCAATGCTTCGACATACTTAACAGATCTTATGAACTGAGTTTTTAGAGATCAGCGAAATAAGTTCGTGCTTGTGTTCGATAATGATATTCTGATCTACTCTAAAAATGAAAAGGAGCACATGATGCACATAAAGATTGTGATAAGGAAGCAAAAGTTGAGAGAAAAGTTATCAAAGTGTCGCTTCTGGAGAAAAGAAGTGAGAATCTTGGGTCTTGTCATGTCGGGATAGGTATAGCAGTGGATCCTATAAAGGTAGTAGCGGTCCAAGATTGGAACCAGCCCAAGAATGCTATGAATGTGAGGAGTTTCGTAGTATTGGTGGGACATTATAGATGCTTCATCAAGGACATCTCAAAGATAACGGCACTGTTGACGATTTGACGAAGAAGAATCAGAATTTTGTTTGCGATGCATAGTGTGAGCATGCATTTGTGAGTCTGAAAGAGAGGTTGACGAGTGCACCAATGTTGACCATTTCAAGTGGAAATAAAGAGTTGGCAGTATACAAATATGCATGTGGTACTGGATTGGGTGCGATATGAATGTAGAAAGGAAAATTTATTTCCTATTCTAATCGATGGCTAAAGCCGCACGAATGGAATTATCCGACTCAAGATTTGGGATTGGCGGCGATAGTTTTTGCTTTGAAGATGCGAAGGCAATATGTGCTTGAGAAAGGTTTGAACTATTCATGGACCATAAATCATTGAAGTACCTTTTCTCTCAAAAAGATCTCAATCTTCATCGGCAATAGTGGTTTTAGTTCTAGGCCTCTTATGGTTTTAGTATTTTCTATACACCAGGAAAAGTGAATGCAGTCGCTGATGCATTGAGTAGAAGGCATGCTAGTTTGTGAGCGAAGTTCTTAGAATGGAAGCAGATGGAGTACACTAATGGATATGATTTCAGACCTTATTGCAAGCTGGAACCATAAATGTTGGCAGGTTTGTCAATCAGACCTACTCTAATTGAAAGGATCGGTACTAGTCAGAAATGAGATGCTAGGCTAATAGGAATCATGTCAAAGATAGAAAGAGTAGAATCTAAAGACATGAAGTAATACAAACTCAACAGAGAAGGTTAGCTTCGTAAGGATGGAAGATTATTTGTTCCCTATGTTAATCGATTACCCGAGATGAAGTGCTACGAGGTTTCACCATTCCAGGTTGACCACTCATCCCGGCGCTAATAAGATGTATCGAGATATGAAGAGAACTTATTTATAGGAAGGAATGAACAGGGATATTAGGGCATTCAACTTGAAGTATATGAATTGCCAAGTGGTAAAGGCAGAGCAAAAAAAAAACCTAATGTATTATTGCAACCATTAGAGATTCCTAAGTGGAAATGAGAGTAAGTATCGATGGATTTTATAGATGGACTGTAGAGGACTCGAGCAGGTTACGATAGTATTTGGATCGTGGTTGATCCATTGACCAAGAAAGCAAGATTTATACCCATCAAGTCAAGCAGAATGACATCTAAACTGATAGAGTTATATGTAAATTGGACAATATGATTTCACAGTGTGTCAAATCGCATTGTGAGTGACCAAGACTCCATTGTTCACAAATAGGTTTTAGAAGAGCTTACAAGAGGTGTTAGGGACTGAGCTGCATCTTAGCACAGGTTATCACCTGCAAACAGATGGCAGACGGAGAGAGTAAATTATATATTGGAAGATCTCTTGTATGCATGCATTATAGACTTTAGAGGGCTATGGACTGATCATTTGCATTTGGTATAGTTTGCATACAATAATAGTTATCAGTCTAGTATTAGTATGGCACTATACGAAGCATTGTATGGCTGACCATGTAACGCTCATTCACGTAGGTGGGAAGTGGGTGAGAAGTTGATACTTTGGCAAGATATGATTAGAGAGACATCGGAGAAGATTGAGGTCCTTCGACAATGAATGAAAGTTGTTCAACATTGATAGAAAAGTCGTGCTGATAAGAGACGAATATATTTAGAGTTTTCTATTAGAGATATGGTATTCGTGAAGGCTTCTCCTCTGAAGAATGTAGTTAGATTCGGGAGAAAGAGGAAGTTGGCATGAAAATTTATAGGTCCTTCTTCGATAGTTGAGAGGATTGGAAAGCTAATGGATATGGTCGACTTACCTCAGAAGATGGCTGGTGTGCATAACATTTTTCATGTCTCTTATCTATGGAAGTTTATGCATGACTTAGGCAAGATGATTACACTGAATCGACTAGAAGATGCTAAGGTAGAACCTTTTTAGATCTTGTAAGCCACTTCATATTGTACGGTACAAAATAGCTTAGGAGAAAGTCGGTAAAGCCAGTAAAGATACAATGGAGCGAAAGTGATGACGATCATACAAGGAAGACTGAGGAGGTCAAGAGGATTACATTTTTCGAGCTTTTTGAATGGTAAGAACCATCGTTTATCATATCTACTTTTACCACTGCATATCATATTTGATATATTAGTATTCTGCATGCTAAGGTAGATTCACTTACACTATTGTTTACATGGTTGCATGTTTGATATGGTTAAAGGTTGCATATGATTGTTAGGCATGCATAGTATTTATGGTTGCTTATCTTTGGCTTCTTTTGAGATTTCGAGGGCTAAATTCCTAAAGGGGGAGAATTTAACAACCCATATTTTACATCTTGAAGGATCATAAAATATTTTTATTTTATTCATATGAGGTCATATGATTCTATAATTTTGGGATATGACTCTTAGGGATATTTTATACACCTATGTTTTTTCTCAAATTTCTACGCAACCATTTTGTTCCTGAAAGTATTGTTTGAGCTATAACTTTTGATAGGAGTTGAATTGGAGTCTCAAACTAGTTCTACTACTTTAGGATGATGGTTTCCCATTCCTTAGAGTGGTCATGATAGAAAAAAGGACTTATGGTTAGAATGATATGCATATTTTAAGTTTTAATAACTACTGGTCAGAATTAGTATGTAATTAATTAAGCCCATTAGTCTAATTCCAGAATCACTATAAATAGAGGGATAGATAGTCAAATTAAAACTTTTCCCTCTCTCTTAAATCATATTTAAACCCCCATTAACCTTAGATTTATCCAATATCATTCTCAAACCAAATTGAAGATTAGTGAATAGATCATTGATTAGAAGATAGAGATTATCGATTTGGTTGAATTTCTTTGCTATTGATCGTTGTCCATATTAGATTTACACTCAAATTGGTTGAATTTGGTAAATGGTGAGTGGTTTATGATTTGTCACTATCATATGCATGTGTATATGGTAGAATTATAGGTTCTAATATGGTTTTGATCTAAAAATAATTTTGTAACCTACATTACATGTTGACATATGCTTATGACCTAAATAGATGAAGTTTGATATGATTTAGAGTAATGACCTTGTAATCCACCTTATTTCATATTCATATGTTCATTGATTGCTTAGATTTGGATTAGAAATTATTTAACTGTTATAATGCCATGTATTGCATATATGATTGGAAGTGAATGCATGTTGTTCTATGTGGTTTGTTGTGTTTTAATGTTTTTTGTTAGTGTTTCGGATGCATAGGTATAGAGGTTGGCGAATTAAGCAAATCAGAGGTAAAGTTGGTCGGAATTGGACGAAACTTGGTGAGATGGCTCCGGAGTAAGGAAGAAGCTTACAAAACAAGTTGCATCTCTGAATTCTCTAAGGACTAAAGTGATTCCGACTTATAGAGGATTAGTCGGTATCAAGTTATGGTGGAAAAACCTATAGGTCGGTGGTTGGCAAGGATGGATAGAGAGATGTTCCATAGCAAGGTGCAGGGTATTTGGCTAAGGATTGGATGCTATGCCGAGTTATATCTAAAACTTGAAGATGGAGCATTGGATTGGGATCGAGTTATCTAGGATAGATAGGCTGGGGTCTAAAGCATCTAGGGGTAGAGTACTATAAGCATGGAAGGAGAGTTATCCAAAATTCACTAAGTCTATAAATCGGTGATGGGTTATGGGATAGGTCAGCATCGAGTTATCACTGTGGATTTGATGATGGTGGAACTTCTTGGGACTGAAGTAGTGGTTATATAGATTATACTAGAGGTGTTGGCTCGTTCGCATCAGGGTTGGATGGTGATATAACAGCTTGATAAAAGCTAGAATATTCGGTTTATGACTCATGGTGGAAGTAGGTACTGAAATAACGGATCGATAAAGAAGGGAGCCGGGTCCTGAGTAATGGAAATTGGATTGAGCAAAAGAAGGGCTCAGATCTGAATGTAGCAAAGAGGGCTTAGATGAGTACATGTTAAGGAATCATTGATATTTAGAGTGTTTTCTTGTGTACTTGAAGAAGAGGTATTGTAAGTGGGGATGTCTATGGGTCAATTAAGGGACCTATATACCCTGGACCAGTGGCTTTGGGTCTAGTATCTAGCTTTGGGCTACAAAACACGTATCAAGCTTTGGGTTGTATGATACGAGAGTACATATAAAATCAGGATTTCCATTTGTCCCTAGTAGTAAGGAGGCTATATGATTTATCATATATTCAAGGCACATGGATGAGTGATAGTGGGTATTTCTTAATCGATGATATAGTTTCTTTGGTTGCTTTCTTTAATGGGCTATCACCTGAGGTTATCATTGCGAATAGGTACTGGAGATAGGGTTAACTGGGCATCCACCATTCTATGTTGTATAGTAACTTTATGACATGGTAGAGTAGCATACTATAGTGTTATGTGCTAACTCTTTGGTTGTAGGGATATGTTAGGTATGGTTCATGTACTCTTGTCCCTTACCATACTTATTCGAATAGTAGTTTTAGATTCATTTACCGCCCACACCAGACTATTTTCTGACTTAAGGTTTTATGCTTTTCTTCTATTATCTTGGATATTTTCAAACAAGTAGACTGGACAACAGGTCTATGTGACGTAGTAGCTGTTCGGAGGAGGCGCTGGATAGAGCTATCTCGTATTATATACTTATATGGATTCTACACTTATTCAACTATGCAGCACCGAGGAGCCTTAGTAGTGACTGCATATTACTTGCACTTGAAATAGTTTTGGAGTTTGTTTCCATTATATAAACTCTATGACATTTGATGTATAACTCTGTCAATATTATGCTCTGATGATTGGTTCACATTGTTATTATTGTCTCTTTTGTTGTATATGTGATATTATATTTTGCCAATGCACTATGAGATATAGGATAGGTTATATGTTATACTTTGTTTTCTTTTCAACCCTGATGATCGTCTTATGTCGGCTGGGCATGATAGCAGCGCATTACTTATGCTAGTGGTATAGCACAGTTCTCACATGTTCTTGGCATTTCTCAAGATTATCTTTCAAATAATCGTAAAGTAGACATATACAAGGTCCATCGTACTCAACGTATATGAGAACATACATAAATAATGATGCAAAAAACATTTATATAATACAAATATTGCATACCCTCCATTGCCAAGGTCATCCCTCAAATAACCATATAAAAGATATGTATGGTGTCCAATTCTATGCTCTAAACAATTTATAGCTATCCTTGATTGTATTGTAATCAATGTGTATGAGGTTACTCAACTATATGGACGCAGGGTCAGTGAATTATCAAAAAGATCTATAATCACGTAAGGATCTCCTAGAGTATTAGCTTCATAGTAATCGACTTAGCTCTTAGCCAATGGAATAATTAATCACACGGTCTCTTAGACCTTTAATAATATATACAACTCTGAGTATCATAGGTAATCATCTAGACTCTTAGTCTTATGTGCTCCCAACATCATAAATAACTATTTTGGCATCGATCTTAACAAATGATCCGATTGGCTCTTAGCCATACACATAATAATCTCATACTGGTGAATTAGTATTGTCTATATCAACAATAACAAGACGGGAGACTGGTGGCTCTTAGCCTTCTCAAGGAGCCTTCCTTACATGCTCTCAGCTCTACTTCTATAGTCATCGATTACCTCGACGGCCATTGTGACCTGATATCCATCAAATGCAAGACAATGTTATTCACGACCCTTTAAGTGCCATAATGGTAACTGATTGATACCTTATGTGACACAAGGCAGTGGCTCTTAGCCATATACACATCATAAAGCATGTCATAGATTCGAGGACCGTAACGACTCGTATTTTATGCATCGAACAATCATAAAATATTATTTTTAAATTCATTTGAGTTCATATAACCCTATAACTTTGGGAAATTCCTATTAGCAACATTTCTTGGCTTTGAATTTTATTGGAAGATTTTACACTCTGAAAACTTGTGATGGCTATAACTTTTGATAGAAGCAGAATTAGCATCTAAGGCCTCTTCCATCGAAAAGATATAATGGTTTTCCTTTCCGTAAAGTGGGCATAATAGCTATTTGGACTTTCTGGTAGGAGATATGACTGTTTAAAGTTAGGTAGCTTTTGGAATATCTTAGTGGTAATTAGTGAGGTTTAGGGGCAAGTCCACTAACCTATTTTGGGTTTTTAAGCTATAATAAGCTGAACCATCATCCATAAATAATTTTTACCACTTTTCAAATAGATTTAAGCTCCCATTAACTCATTCTTAATAAAAAAAACCTTCTTTTTTCTCCTTCAAATCAAGTCTAAATCATAGACTAAGTGTAGATTAGCAAGAGGGTTCTTAGAGATCTTCAAATTTATATTTCTATGAAAGAAAAATTAGGGCTTAGCTGTTCATTCTTGATTTGCCTTGATGCGCATGAAATTTTTTTATTTTGGAGGTTTGGTGAGTGATTCATCATCTTTCACCTTATTATATATGTATATGTAGGTTTTAACATGTTTTGGATCCATTTTTTAACTCAAAATTATGTTTTATTGCTATTTTAAAACCCTATCCACAGTAAAAACGTGAATAAATGGATTTTTGGTGTTCTAGACATGTTATTTTGATATGTGATTTCCTTGATATATGTTAGGCTATATTGTAGGCACCTTGTACGATGATTGTTATAATTGACTGCGTGATTTGCATGTTTTAATGTCGTTTGGTATATGTATGGTGTTTGTTTGTATGCTTGTGTGGTTGAAAACTCTCATCGAAGTGAACTAGAGGTAGGAACCATGACATCTATACTTTGATGGGTAGGCTCTATAGTGTTTGAGCCATTTCCTTGCATAGGCAATGCACATGGGTCAAAGTGTTGGGTGTAGTGATGGAATAGGCACAAAGTTGAAATGTCGAAGGAGTTATAAGTTTTTGGTTCAGTGGAGCTTGGTCTGGTATGAGGATGGTCTAGTGTTGACTTCATTCAACAAGGGAAGATCGGGTAGGAAATTCTTTCTGGTAGCTGGTTGGTTTGGCAGTGAAGGACCGAAGATAAAATCCTAACATGTAGTTATTTAGTCTGGTGGATAGAATACTGAAGAAGAATTCTTATCTGGTGGTGAATACTCAGTGATGGCTATCTAGTTGGGACTATCCGATGGTAGGAGATGTCGAACAAAACATGGGATGAAATTTTAGGGTGTCGGCTTCAAGCTTGGCATGGAGGGGCTTCAAGCAAGATTAGGGGCCACTTTGATGGTTTAGGGAGTGAGATTACAGTAATGATGGATAAGTCAGGTCGACCTTAGGATTTCAATGGAAACTAAGGAAGTACGACGACATCGATGACTGAACGTGGAGGGTGACTATAGCATCTGATGATGGACTGAGAGGACTAGCCTTGTATGATAGCTCATGGAGTAAAATAAGATAACGATGCTCATAGCTGGGACAGTGTAGTATATGCGCACCCATATCGTTGGATGTTCGAATGTGTCCGGTCCTTAGTCATCTGCGTAGGCATGACTTGAGAATATATAAGGTAGTTCTACTATCGATAATTTTGCTAAGGGATCAACGGATAACTCTAAGGTTGCGATGGTCTTAGTTAGGATAGGGTAGTTTGTGTGTACTTATATTGTTGGACGTATGCATGTGTTCGGTCTCTAACCATCTGCATAGGCAATGAGTTGAACATCTATAGGAGTTATCATACATCTAAAGCACTAGAGTAAGAGATGCAAGGTCATGTGATGGATTTTATGTTATCTATATGCTTGATGCACTATATGATACCCTTATACCTTATATTTTCCACTTGTGATAGTAGTATAGAATATACTATGTTTATGTTCTAACTCTTTATATGCAGGGATGGGTCAAGTATAGTTCCTCATATCCTACGCCCCTATTTATGATATATGATTTCTATAGTATTTCTGTGATGATGTAATGCTCACACCAGACTATTGTCTGATACGAGATTTATGCTTTGCTTCTTATTATCTCGGGTGTTTGCATCAAAAATTAGCATAAGCACCCAATAGAAGTTTTATAGAGAAATAAATGAAGAATATAAAATGAAAAAAAAGGTAACAAGAAATTAATCGATAGAAAATCAAAGTGATAACAAGGGGATCTTCTAGCCTATCCTTCCCTTTCTTTTTCTCTCTTCTTTTTTGTATATAAGGATTATGGCTCCTCTAGCCAATCCCCCCATTCTCCTTTGTTCCTATCTTTTTTTAGTTGATAGAGATCGGATGGATCCCCAAGTCAAGGGGTCGTATCTGATCCCTCTCTATGTTGGGAACCCAATCTTTTGGCTTTATGGACAATGAAAAGGCGGGACAAACCCTCCTCTCCCACATATAAGCCTAAACCTTTCTTCTCCATCCCTCACTTTTTACTTTACTTCCATTTTCTTTTATCCACTTCAATGCCGAACCCTCTTATTTTACCTTAGAGCCAAACTCTTTCCCTCCTCATCCTTCCTCAATTTCGAAAAAAATTCTACTATAACACAACATACTTCTATAAATTTGATCCCTCTTCTCTTCAATCTCAATCATCTCCAAACCATTCACCATCACCGCTGTCTTCTCCATATATCACCACCAACATACACAAACATAGCTAGGTAGGTTTTTAGCTTGCATACGACATCGATTTGTGATAAGATGTTGGGTTTGTTTGTGTTAATCATGGGTTAAGTTTAGAGGAGATGGGATGGATAATGGCGATGCAAGGTTCGGTGAAGTAAGAGAGGAGCAGAAAGTAAAGAAAGGGCACAAAGGAATCATAAGGATTGGTCGTGCATTGTGTGTGAATCATAAAGGGATTGATTGGAATGTAGTTGAAGGAGAGAGATCGATATTGGAATTTAAGGAGGAAGAGGTCGGTTGCATTGTTAAATAGAGGGGTCGGCTGTTTGTGAAGTAATGAGGGATCGGCTGTTGGGTTCAAGAGATATATGAAAGCGGCTAAGCAGAGGGATCTGTAGTGGTGTATTTATGGATGGAGGGACCATTCATGAGCTTATCGAGAGGGATTGGTTGTTATACGGGAAAAGGATCAACGCAAATAGGGATCAGTCATTTTTTGATAGAGGGATTGACTATGGGTCTTAGTCGAATCTAAGCTTTGAATTCAGCTTGAAAACTAATCCATATTCACTTGCATGAACAATTTGAACCGGCCCAGTCCCAATGAACTTGAACGTATGACGATAACGAACCACATGACTTCCTTATAAAACTTTGAATTTGAAATCAAACAACTAAATTGGTGGGACTTAGTATGGACTAAAGCATAACATATGGACTTTAATTATGGTCTTCACACTCCGATATGCCGAAGGTCGATCCCAAATCTTACACAACCGATCAATCTAAATTCCAGTTGAGATGGTCAATGATGGCGGTCACGCTGGTCGGGATTCAAAGTCTCGTCACTTGCTTTTGCTTTTGATTTTGAACTATTTATCTCTGCATTGCACAACACTGAATCACATTTTTTACACTTAGCACGAGGGGATAGGCAAATTTTCCAATCTTGAATATCTACCAAGTTTCGTTGATATGGGCTCCAGACATTCAAAGCATTTAGCTGCAATGCTTTCTGGAAAACCTTCATAACTTAGTAATCCCAGAGCCAAGTCAAGTTCTGCAACTGTGTCTAACAGACTTTCTCTTGATAGTCAAATGGAGCAACCAGAGGTCTCCAGCCATATGATTGACCTTTTCTCTGATGTTCTCATCTTTTCGGCGGAAGATATAAGTCCTACTCCCAGTGCCGTAGAAGGTGCTATATTTTTGGATAACCTGGCGAACTGCCGAGCCTCCAGAATTGGAGAGGCTGCTCTTTGCAGACTATGCTCTTAACATGGGATTCCATTTGAAAATGTTCTAGTCCCTTCAGTGAAAGATAGGGCTCATTTTTCCCTGGAGGGATATACAGCATGCAATAAATTCATGTGCTAAGCTGGATATGTGTCGCCTTTTAATTATTTTATCCGAGAGATGCTGAATTATTTAGGAATAGCTCCTGCTCGGCTGCATCCGAACAACTATGCTTTCCTTCATGACACTTTCTCGCTATTTATGGATGTTTTGTTCCGTCGGCCATCTCTTGAGGATATCTGGTTCATTTACAATTTCAAATGACAGACAATGAGCCTTTCTTACACTTTCCTTGAGCCTTCGCCCAACTGTCAAGTTCTACAAGGCACTTGGAATAAGCTCGGTATCTTTAAACATGAATGGTTCTATGTTCGCTGTCTGCCTGGCTTCTGAGGTGATGGTTGGAAAGACGTAAGTGTTGTCTTCACTTTATTCTCAATTCTTTAGTCCAAGTCATATCCTAGACTAACTAATACTCTAAAAGTTTACAGGTGTCCATCCACATTCATAAGGAGATAGCTTCTCAAGGGCGGTTTCTGCAATTCGCGCCACCCCATTTGAAGATAAGGACATTAAATCCCTTGTAATCGGTAAATGGTTATCTCTGTTTGGGCTTGTAGAAGAAGGTCGCAACATTGGGCTTCTAGGAAACACTGCACCACCAAGGAATTATACAAAACAAGAAGGCAGTACCAATAGCCCTGTCGTTCCCTTGGTCGATGGGGCTCAGGATGATGCCGAAGAGGGCGAAATTAGAGGTGTCAAAACCAATAAGCCTGGTGATGCTGATGTAGGTCTGGGCAATGCGCCTATAGTCGAAACATCACAAGGTGCACAATCTCACATGCCAATAAGAAGAGGGAAAATGCTGGCATATAAACTCCATATGAGAAAAACCGCTAAAGAGTCCGAGTTTATTATCACCTCTATTGAAGAAGAGTCTTACTCTCAACATTCAGAAAGCTCAATGGAAGGGTTCTCGAATCTCCCGATCCTCGATGATATCATAACTTATGACTTCCCCAACATCAGTATTGGGGGGATCAATTCTCCCACCAGGATTAATGATGACGTTCCTCCCATTGTAAAAAAGAAGAACGCTCCTTTGAGCAAGGCTACAACAACTGGTCCATCGAGGTGACGCTAGGACACTCATAATCACATGCACTTCACTATATGATTTTCATGCATCTTTTGTTCAATGGTCACTTATACACTCTTGTTTGGTTTGCATATGGAATGTCTCAATCCCATGCCTTCGATTATTTGAGGTGATCGTCAACACAGTATGGATCCAACCATGGTCCAGACTCGAGTAGGCGTCGAGAGAGATGACAGTCAGGAAAGAAGTCATCATTCGAGAGTGTCTTCATCTTCTAAACATAAGTCCCAATCTCAATCGTCTTATAGGAAGTTCAACCTAATCTTCCTGCACATAGCGGTGATCGGAATTCTTTCCATGCTCCTCAAATTGTTGTACGGCCTAAGCAGTAATCTGATTCATCTGGTTCCAAACACCCCTGCGATCGTATGTCAAGAAAATGCCCAATTGTTACTTTTGATCCATCTTTGCCTATTGTAGCTCCTGAGGCTTCCATGGTAGAAAATTGGCCGAACTTAAGGTCAATTTTCTAGAAATTTGCTTCGATGTCCTTAAGTTCCTTCCTTCCATTCATACAATTCCATGGAGTGCTAAAGCGACTTCCATTGCATGCATCAATGATGTTTTTGTGCAACACGAAGCATTCCAGCATCTAGTTGAAAAACCCTCTAAGATGTCTATCGAGAGACAACATGAAATCGATCGTCTCAAGCCAGAAGCTGATAAAGACATTATTAAACATCAAGATAAAGATATCCTAAAGTTGACATTGAAGCTAATAGCGGTGGAAAAGAGTGCCAAAGAAGAATTCGATGTGGTTAGTCATTTAGAAGTGGCTCACAAAAAGGAGCTGGATGCTACTCTCAACCGTAGTGGTGTGCTTGCTTTAAAAAAAGATACACTGCAAAAAAGAGAAAAACCTTATAGCCCACCGCATCGAGGAACTTGAAAACTCCTTAAAAAAGAGAAGGAAGAAAAACTTGAAGTGTAAGAGGAGTCGCAAAGATATTGTGAAGAGGCCGTCGAAGCCTGGGGACTACAAATTAAGCTTGACATGCAACTCGCTCAAATTGAAGTCCTCAAGGAAAAGACAAGAGAAGTGGGCTGCACGAGGTTAGAGAGCAAGTCGAGACCAAGTTAAAAGATGCCGAAGAAGCTGGTTGGAATGAGATTAAAGACATGTTCGATCCTTTGATCGTTGAATATAATGCTAAAGTCACAATCCATCGTGATTTGAGTTTTCTTGGATGAGTCAATCATCGATGCTTGGGAATGTATTGTTAAAACGAAGAAGAAAGCCCTCGATGAAGTTGATTTAGACGAAGAGAAGCTAGTATAGGAGCTTCGTCATGGGGATGAACGTTTAGACCTTACCACTGCAAGACTCCAATACTTTGATATTTTAGAGCCCTTCAGCAAAGGGAAAAACATTACTGAGTCCTCGAACTCCAGTCCCAAAGCTCCCCCTTCACTTCAAACTGCTAGAGTGTCAGTTTCTCTTGGCTCGGGATAGGATCTGAGCTGTGATCGGGACAGACCCAGCTATCAATCAAAGGTGGTGACTTATATTCTGGAGGGGAGCACTCCGACGATAACTGAAAGTCAGCTAGACACAGGTATCCTGATTTATTCTCCATTATTGAAGATATTTCGTTACTCTTGCCCAATAGCCATGGGCTTATTTTCTTATTTTTGTGAATCCGTAGGTCTTTCGAGTCCTGGGCGAACTCTAGGAAGCGATGCCGCCTTGGAAGAACAATTGACATTTACTGAAATTCCCGCGGCTACGATGTTCTAAGGCCCGATGCTTAAGTTATCGAAGCATTTAATAATGAAAAAGCTGACGATCAGTCACTGCCACATGAATTAGATGACATTGTGATCACCGGGCGACCGAGCATACCAATAAGTAGAGCTTAAAAGAGAGCATCGAGAGAGATGAGTCGTTGGAGATAAAAGCTAAGGCTGAACCTGCTAACATGGACATTCGATCCAAACCTCGTCCCACTATAAGTCATTCTACCCAGTGGGTCAATTCCCGAAGAACTTCCCCCAACCTCTGAAAGCTCTCCTGCCAAGGGTAGTAAAGGATCAAAGAGAAGAACAGGCGGAAGCTCGGGTGGTGCCACTTCCAAAAAATCCCAAAGGAAAAGGGGTAAACAAATAGCCTCACTTCGACTTAGTTTATATATAGCTTGTATAGCTGCTTTTGTCTTCTTGTTGGTCGTGACTAAGCAGGTACGACCTCCCCTATTGAATAAACTTGTACCATAATTTTTAAGTTTAATATGCAATAAAAGTTCTTTGTATTCTATCGAACTCTTATGTGTATTTTTTCTCGGTAGTTGAGCTATTACTTTTTCATTCAATGTACTCGTAATTTGTTGCTCGTTAACTCAAATAATCGACCGTTAATTTTCACTCAAGGCCTCTATGTAGTCGTGGCCCCAAGTCGTATCAAGCAATGGGTTTAAGCCCTAGTATTACGCCATCGGATTCAACAGTTTGAGTGATTATACTCCTGCCCCTAGTCTCGGGTTAGTGGACTTAGATTATGGATGGTCGAACTCCATCCTTAGTGAGTTTATACTCCTTTTATCGGTTTCAGGTTGGGGTTTATGTTGTAATGAGTGATCGAATCGTACTAATATTTTTTTTTATACTCGTATTCGCACTTTAGGGATAAGAGTCAGATGGCGGGTGATCAAATCAAACCCAATTTGTGTTTATACTCAAGTCCACACTCTGAGGACTTAGAGTTATTTGGAAAAATAGTTGGATCGCACTTTCCTTAATTGATTGATTTTCCCCCATGTCCGGTATTTAACTTAGCGAGCGATTGGTCATATCACTATCGCTTTTGATTCATGTTTGTCCCATCACTCGGTTGGATTAACTTGGTTATTGGATGGTCAAGTCACATCCATTCCTCGTTAGGTATTCCATCCATCGGGTTGTGAGCGAGAATCATCAAATGAATGGTCGGACCATTCTCATTTTGTTTAGTTCAATCATGAACTTATGTAATTGGCTAGTTCCAAACTGTGGGAACCTTCTCGGACGTATCAATATTAGTTAGTTGGGTAAAATAACGAATTTGTAATGCCACAATAATTACAGATATGAAGGAAATTTCAAACTTTATTTTCCAAATGGAAAGAAATGACATAATTTGTCTTATAAAATATTTGTAAAATCAAATGCTAAAGCAAATATGGAAATTGAATACAACTAAATGCAAAAAAAATTTAAGTGAAATAGCATCATAAATGCTTGCTATTCCATTATCTTAGGAGTTGACGCCATCAACGGTCACTAGCTTGAAAATTCCCTTCCCAAGCCTCTGTTCAATGACATATGGTCTTTCCTAAGTAGGATTAATGTGCGACGGAGTAGGGAAAACCCTACAACGACCCAGAATTTGACCGCTTTAAAATATATTATTTAGAGTAATTTTAAATATAAAATATAAAAGTTTTATGAATTAAATAATATTCGATAGGATTTGGAAGTAGAAACAAACATAAAAATAGTAACATTTGCCTATATCGACAAAAGTGACAAAATGCTGATTTCAGAAAAGTATGTTTCAATGGTTAAATAAATTATCTTAATTAATTTATGAGTGTTTATATTTTTAAATAGAATTATATAAATTTATTTTTAAATTTGGTTTACATAAATAAATAGTTTAACTAAAACGTTAAAATGTGACCGTAAAACTTTTTGTCGAAAATCAACTTTTTGTTCAAAATAAGTTGTCGCAACTTCGTCGCATCTTTATTTTCTTATATAGAAACATATATACAACTAGCGTAAGTATTAATTAATTCCATAACATGTTTACTTTTACTAAATAAGATTAGAAAACTTCTAGAAGTCATTAGTAAAAGTAAGTAAGAATTAACAAAAGTAAGAAAAGTAAACATCAAATCACATCAAATCAAAGCCGACATAATTATGATATTCTTTACTTAATCTTTAAGTGACTAAGACATAAAGTAAGGATTTAAAAGATGATGTTAAGTATTGAAAAAGTATAGACTGTTTTAGGTTAAAGTAAAGTTAGTTTGGTACTTTGGTAAGAGATTATTTTGGTAAATTTACCGCTTCTTTCTTTTTCTATAAATATCCACCTCCTTCTTAACTTTCATTCACATTTTATTCTTCTTCTTTTCTCAAGGTTCTTCATCTTCTTCCTCTTATCTTTAATGGCTTCCATGCCATATAAAAATTAAAAAGAAATAATGTCAAAATATTTACAAAATATTCAAAAGAAATCAATGTTTATTCTCTGCAAATCAAACTCCTCTTTTCTCCATATTTTACCTCTGCTTCTCTCAGCCATAACTTCTTCAAAATCGACTCAAATTGTAAATTTATTTTTCTTTAATCATTTATTTTTTCAGTGGCTACAACTTTTACGTTAACCACTTTGTCTCATTATGAAGATAATCGTGTCAAAAATCCACTTCTTTCAAGTGCATTTTCTGGCCCAGTTTTTAAGCCAGAGAATAAGCCATTTTATTTTGATCATAACAGATCCAAATTAAGAAAATATTTTTTTAAACCATAAAAAATTTCAGTGCCTACAACTTTTATGTTGATTACTTTTTCTAGTTTTGAAGTCTGCTATACCTGAAACTTAATTCTTTGAAGTTCATTTTCGGGCTTTATTTTTGTGAATCCAAGAATAGCTCTTTTTCTTTCGATCACATCTTCCTCAAAATTAACCAAAATCAAGTGATTATTTTCTTTAAATTCAAGAGAAAAGAATTTGCAACAACTTTTCTATCAATAAGTTTTTCAAATTTTGAGAGTAAAAGAGTCAAAAACAAGAGAGAGACCTATTTTTCGGGTCTAATTTTGAGAATTCAAGTTCAAAGCTCCACCACTTCTTTTTATACTTTCGGCCAACTTCCATCTCAAGCCTTGGCCAAGCACTAAGAAGGAGGAATTCGAGCTTATATTCATTTGGTTCCGAAGCATGGTAGGAAGTATGTGTTAGATCTTAAGTTCCTTGCCTTAAAGTTTGACGGAGTGGAATACAAAGTAAGTTATTTCTTATTATATGTTCATTAAAACCATTACTATTTTGAAAGAACTTTAAGTGTTAAGTTGTTTGAAAACCCTTTTTAAATGTTTGTTTACTTTGTTTCCTAGAACAATGGTTTGATTTCCTTACTTGATACTATGTTTGGATGATTAAATAAGTAATTTAAAACTTAGAAGTTATATATTGAATGGGGTATGCGGAAACGACTAGTACATGTGTTTCGTCTGTGAGATCCAAGGAGACTTGGGCGAGGGACGAAACATGTCGAAGGAAAAGCCTGGATGCTCTAAAATAAATATCAAACCGTTAAAGTGTTATAAACATTTGATAGAATGAAGCATTGTTTATCATTTATTATTGCGTTTATTTCATTGATTGATTGTTTGAAGTAGGCTCGAACAGTTTATGAGCACTGATTATTATTTATTGATTATTGACTTTGCTCGACCAGTTTATGAGCACTGATTATTATTATTTATTGTTGACTTTGCCCGACCAGTTTACGAGCAATTTATTATCCATATGCATGGGCTAGGTAGAAAATAATTGTAGGCTAACACCTTGTGATTTATTTCACAATTTGACTATAAGGTGTTCAGCGGTAATATTTGGTTCACTTCAATTTAATGAATTGTTTTGAAAATTGGTTTTCAGATGGAATTGTTATGAAAAGTTTTCCCTTTAAAATAAATAGTTTGGTAATGAATATTTTGAAGTTATATTATATAAAAGTGATTTATATAATGAATGGTTTTATAAAAGTGTTTTATAAAACGGAAAGAATTTCGAGGACTAAACCTGATGGTTTTAAGATGATTTTTAAACAGATTTGGGAAATGAAAATTGTTATAGATTTGAAAGTACTTATGAGTATTAGTGTGAAATGATTTATCGCTTCGGGATATAAAATGATTTGTTATGTTACCAATGATTCAGGTAACCCGTAACTAAAAAGGTGGGCATGTGTTTTTGGTATAGTCCGCTCTTAGAATAGAGGGATATACTTATTTATCGATTGTATTAAGGCTGGGACCCATTTTCCTTGTTATTGTAAGAAACCTCCTGATGTGGTTGCATATGGTTTGATATGTTTTATTACAGTATTTGGGATTTTCAAATAAACTTTTCAAAAGTGATTTGATTTAAGATCCCAAAATAAAGTATAATTTGAATATAAAGCAAATATATATATATATCAAAAGTTTTGAAATAAGAATTCGAGAATAAAGTCCAAAGAGAAAATTTCCGTAAAGGTGACTAGATTTGAAAATCTAAATTTAAAGATTAGGCCTAAGTGGATAGTTTTGGGAATTGCATATTTGTTTGTTGCATCGTAGGCTCCATGAGTCCTATTTGCGGTAGGAGAACTACGTTGGCTTGATCCTGTATCTAATTGGGTACCCAATTAGATAGGGGTACGTAGGCAGTCACAAGTGGTAGTGATGCAGCCCCTTAAATGATATAACCATTTCATGTTTATTTGTTAATGGTTGTTGTTTATCTCGTGTTATTGTATTTTTCCTGCTTACTATTTTATTCCGCATTTGACATGTTTATTGAGTTAGCAGGAATGGCTATTGTTGTCTCTCTTATTAGAGTTGTGCAGCATTAGATTTATTTGTATTTGGTTTGTATATAAGCATACCTAGTAGATTAATTTGATTACTCTGATAACTTGTAAAATTGAAATTTTATCCTATACATTTAGTAATATTGAATAATTATCAAGTATGGTGTACTTAGTTAGTAATTTTATTTAATAGTCTTAGAACGGACGGATTTTTTGGCAATTTTAGCTGGTTTGAAAATCCGGGTCATCACACGTGGTGTCGAAGCTTAGGATAGGTGCCTAAGTAAAATTCATCTAGGGTTAGTATATCAACCTAGGAATTTTAAAAATGAAACTACCTTAATTTGATAAATAAAATGGATAGGATAAGGCACCGTACCTCCGACCGGGGTTATGGGTAATATTACTATTTTTGGTGTGCATAACTTTCGTTAATTGTTGTTTTTTCGTTATATTTTTATTCAACCTTGTAATTTCGAGGACGAAATTCTTTAAAGTATGGGAGAATGTAACAACCCAGAATTTGACCGCTTTAAAATATATTACTTAGAGTGATTTCAAATATAAAATATAAAATGTTTTATGATTTAAATAATATTCGGTAGGATTTGGAAGTAGAAACAAACATAAAAATAGTAACATTTGCCTATATCGGCAAAAGTGATAAAATGCTGATTTCATAAAAGTATGTTTCAATGGTTAAATAAATTATCTTAATTAATTTTTGAGTGTTTATATTTTTAAATAGCATTATATAAATTTATTTTTAAATTTGGTTTACATAAATAAATATTTTGACTAAAACGTCAAAATGTGACCGTAAAACATTTTGTCGAAAATCAACGTTTTATTCAAAATAAGTTGTCGCAACGTCGTCGCATCTTTATTTTATTATATGGGAACATATATTTAAATAGTGTAAGTATTAATTAATTCCCTAACATGTTTACTTTTACTAAATAAGATTAGAAAACTTCTAGAAGTCATTAAAGTAAGTAAGAATTAACGAAAGTAAGAAAAGTAAACATCAAATCACATCAAATCAAAGCCAACATAATTACGATATTTTTTAATTAATCTTTAAGTGAATAAGACATAAAGTAAGGATGTGAAAGATGATGTAAGTATTGAAAAAATGTAGATTGCTTTAGGTTAAAGTAAGGTTAGTTTGGTAATTTGGTAAGAGGTTATTTTGGTAAATTTACCACTTCTTTCTTTTTCTATAAATATCCACCTCCTTCTTCACTTTCATTCACATTTTCTTCTTCCTCTTTTCGCAAGATTCTTCATCTTCTTCCTCTTCTCTTTAATGGCTTTCATGCCATATAAAAAATTAAAAAGAAATAATGTCAAAATATTTATAAAATATTCAAAAGAAATCAATGTTTATTCTCTTCAAATCAAACTCCTCTTCTCTCCATATTTTACCTCTTCTTCTCTCGGCCATAACTTCTTCAAAACCGACTCAAATTGTAAATTTATTTTTCTTTTATCATGTATTTTTCCAGTGGCTACAACTTTCATGTTAACCACTTGTCTCATTATGAAGATAATCATGTCAAAAATCCACTTCTTTCAACTGCATTTTCTGGCCTAGTTTTTAAGCCAGAGAATATGCCATTTTGTTATGATCATAACTTGATCATAGCCGATCCAAATTAAGAAATCATTTTTTTAAACCAAATAAAATTTCATTATCTACGACTTTTATGTTGATTACTTTTCTCAGTTTTGAGGTTTGCTATACCTGAAACTCAATTCTTTGAGGTGCACTTTCGGGCTTTATTTTTGTGAATCCAAGAATAACTCTTTTTCTTTCGATCATATCTTCCTCAAATTAACCAAAATCAAGTGATTCATTTTTTTAAATTCAAGAGAAATGAATTCGCAACAACTTTTCTGTTAACAAGTTTTTCAAATTTTGAGAGTAAAATAGTCAAAAACAAGAGAGAAAATGATCTATTTTTCGGGTCTAAATTTGATAATTCAAGTTCAAAGCTCCACCACTTCTTCTTTATACTTTCGGCCAACTTCCATCTCAAGTCTTGGCCAAGCACTAGGTAGGAGGAATTCGAGCTTATATTCATTTGGTTCTGAAGCATGGTAGGAAGTATACGTTAGATCTTAAGTTCCTTGCCTTAAAGTTTGACGGAGTGGAATACTTTGAATGAATATTTTAAGTTCCTTGCCTTAAAGTATGCCTTAAGTTTTCCCTTTAAAATAAATAGTTTGGTAATTAATATTTTGAAGTTATATTATATAAAAGTGATTTATATAATGAATGGTTTTATAAAAGTGTTTTATAAAACAGAAAGAATTTGAGGACTGAACCCGATGGTTTTAAGATGATTTTTGAACAGATTTAGGAAATGAAAATATTATAGATTTGAAAGTATTTGTGAGTAATAGTGTGAAATGATTTATCGCTTCGGGATATAAAATGATTCGTTATGTTACTAGTGATCACTAAAAAGGTGGGCATGTGTTCTTGGTATTGTCCGCTCTTCGAATAGAGGGATATACTTATTTATCGATTGTATTAAGGCTGGGACCCAGTTGCCTTGTTATTGGGAGAAACCTCCCGATGTGGTTGCATATGGTTTGATATGTTTTATTACAGTATTTGGGATTTCCAAATAAAATTTGCAAAAGTGATTTTATTTAAGATCCCGAAGTAAAGTATAATTTGAATATAAAGGAAATATATATATATTTCAAAAGTTTTAAAATAAGAATTCGAGAATAAAGTCCAAGGAGATAATTTCAGTAAAGGTGATTTGATTTGAAAATCTAAATTTAAAGATTAGGCCTAAGTGGGTAGTTTTGGGAATTGCATATTTGTTTGCTGCATCGTAGGCTCTATGAGTCCTATTTGCGGTAGGAGAACTACGTTGGCTTGATCTTGTATCTAATTGGGTACCCAATTAGATAGGGGTACGTAGGCAGTCACAAGTGGTAATGATGCAGACCCTTAAATGATATAACCCTTTCATGTTTATTTGTTAATGGTTGTTGTTTATCTCCTGTTATTGTATTTTTCCTGCTTACTATTTTATTCCGCATTTGACATGTTTATTGAGTTAGCAGGAATGGCTATTGCTGTCTCTCTTATTAGAGTTGTGCAACTTTAGATTTATTGGTATTTGGCTTGTATATAAGCATACCTAATAGATTAATTTGATTACTCTAATAACTTGTAAAATTGAAATTTTATCCTACACATTTAGTAATGTTGAATAATTATCAAATATGGTGTATTTAGTTAGTAATTTTCATTAGTAGTCTTAGAACGGACGGATTTTTTGGCAATTTTAACTGGTTCGAAAATCCAGGTCGTCACAAACCCATTTCAAGACGAGATCACTGATTTCAAAGGTTCTTGGTCAGACTTTAATGTTATAGTATAGGGCAAATCAGTGTCGATGTGCAGTTGCGCTCAAATCAGCTTTTTCGCGCATCTCATCTACAAAGTCTAAAGATTCTAAAAGGACATTAACATTCATTCTGGGATCGTACTAGGTTACTCGATGAGAAGGGACTTCAAGTTAAATAGGAATGGCAACTTCGGAATCATAAGCAAGGGTGAATGGAGTATGACCAGTCGCGGACTTGTGGGTGGTTCTATAAGCCAATAATGCTATTGGGAGTTCATCCACCCACTTGCCTCTAGCATTTTCCAACTGCTTCTTTAGAATGGACTTTATGATTTTGCCCACAGCTTCAACTTGCTTGTTTACTTAAGGGTGAGCAACTGCCGCACATCTCTTTTCAATATGATGCCGATGGTAGAAGTCTTTGAATCAGCATTGTCGAATTGAGTCCCATAATCAGTTACAATGGTTCGTGGAAAGCCAAATCAACAAATGATGTTGTGGACAACGAAGTTGATTACTTTCTTTGTTGTGATTGTGGCTAAAGATTCTGCTCTGGCCTATTTGGTGAAGTACTCAATTGTAAGGCTGTCAATGGATACCCGAAAAATCCAAAATCCATCCGCATCCGTACGTAAAAAGCGGATAAATCTGATATCCGAAAAAACGGATGCGGATACGAAGACATCCGCATTCGAAAATTATCCATTCAGTCTTTGTCAAAATTATAGTAAAAATTATGTGTGTTTTAGTATAATGAAAGATATTTATTTATTGTTTTATTAAGTTAGTAGTTTATATTATACGCACTTAATGCTTATCAACTACTCAAAACTATTTATTATCGCTCTATTAGTTTATATTTAACACTTTTGTAATCAATTGGATTGAAAAAAATGTATGTTAAACTTAAAATTTATATATATATTTCTTGATTTATCGGTCGTTAGCGCATAGGATAATTATCCGATATTTATCCGTATTCGTGGATGTGGATATCCGATATCCGAAAATTATTTCGGATGCGAATGCAGATAAGGCACTATCCGCATCCAAAAGTATCCGTTGACAGGCCTAGTCAACTGCGTCGATGGCGTATTTCGCACCATATTTAGAGATTGGTAAGAAACCGATAATATCTATGCCCCATATGGAAAATGGCAATGAACTGACCATTTGTGTGATTTCCATTGACGGGGTTCTCGAAACTTTTGCATACATCTAGCCGTTGTCGCATCGCTTAGCGTGATCAACAGCATCTCGGTTGACAGTCGACCAACAATAACCATAACGGAGTATTTTCTTTGCTTGGGTTTGCCCTTCAGCGTGATCGCCACATTCCCCTTCTTGAACTTTCTTTAAGACTTGTTTTACTTCATCATGAGCGATATACCGAAGCTGGGGAATAGAAAAACCCTTTCTATGCATAACTCCTTCTTGAGTGATATATCGTGAAGCTTTGCAGAGGACTTGTCATCTTTTATTCCTCCATTCGGGAAGGACTCTTGTAGCAAATAGTCTTTAATCGGAGTCATCCATGACTCCTTCTCAAGCTCCATCTGTAGCACCCAATCAATTTCCATTTGGTTTATGCTCAAAGCATCTAATACTTCGACTCAAACCAAACCCATCTATTGTGCATCCCTAGTGCCAGCAAACTTTGCCAATAAGTCATCCCTTTGTTTTGATCCTAAGGAATGTACATGATGTCATAATATTCAAAGCCGGTCAATAGCTCTTGGACTTGGATAAGGTACGGGGCGAGTTGTTATCCTTTAGCTTGGTAATCTCCCCTGACTTGGCATACTACCAACTGTGAATCACAAAATATTTCAAGGGATTTTATCCCCAATTCTCTGGTGAGTTTGAGTCCACTAATCAGACCTTCGTACTCAGCTTTATTTTTCATTGCAGGGAAGCCAAGCTTCAAAGTGTAGCAAATTAATTGATCTTTCAGAATTACTAACAAGATTCTGGCTCCAGAACGATGATTATTGGATGGTCCATCCGTATACATTTTCCATCGAACGGTAGGGCCTTCATCGCTCTATAGGTGATCATCTTGTGCACTGAATTCCGCTACAAAGTCTGCCAATGCCTATCCCTGGATGGCTCTCCAAGGGAGATAGGTGATGTCTAATTGACTAAGTTCGATGTTCCACTTGAGTAACCACCCAAACGTCTTAGGTCGTTGTAGGACCTGTCGTAACGGTTGGTCGGTCTAAACGTTGAAAGGATGAGCTTGAAAATAGGGGTGGAGATTTCATAAATCAATCAATATGTAGTACCAAATTTCTCTATCTTTGGGTAGTTCCTTTCAGCTCCTGTTAATCGCTTGCTAACATAATAGACCGGTCTCTGGATCCGATTCTCCTCGCAAAGCAGTGCAGCACTTATAGCATGTACTGACATGGCTATGTAGATACACAAGTCTTCATGCCACCGTTTTTGACAAGATGGGAGGCCTCTCTAGGTGGTTCACCCAAGCTCGGAATGCGTCTTCACGGTCCTACATCTGTTCAAAGTTCATTTTCCCTCTTCTAATCAAGTCAAAGAAAGGAATGCATTTATCGATGACTCTGTAAATAAATTGACTTAGGGCAACAAACTTCCTATTTAGGATCTGTACTTGTTTTATGGTCTTTGGCCCTTGGATGTGGCGAATTACTCAAATCTTCTGAGGATTAGTTTCGATTCGACGAGCATTGATGATGAGACCCAAGAACTTTCCTGATGCAACACCAAAAGAACATTTCAGATGATTGACCTTCATTTTGTAATATCAGAGGATATCAAACGTTTCTGCCAAGTCTCTAATTTGGTGATTGATCGTCGTGACTTCACAAGCATATCATCTACATATACCTCAATCGTCTTTCCAATTTGATCTTTAAACATTCTATTGACTAGGCGCCGATAGGTTGCTCCAGCATTCTTCAATCCAAATGGCATTACCACATAGCAGTTAAATCCAATGTTGGTAATGAAGCTGGTGTGCTCTTGATCAGGAATGTGGATTGGGATTGGTTATATCCGACGTACGCATCCATGAAAGATAGCAGCTCATGTCCTGTGGTTGTATTTAGCAGCTCGTCAATCCTTGGAAGGAACAACTGTCTTTCGTGCATGCCTTGTTCAAGTTCGAGTAAACAATGCATGCCTGCTATTTTTCATTCTCTTTTTCCACAATTGTAGGATTAGATACCCATTTAAGGTAGAGGGCATCGTGAATAACCTATTGCCTTTAAGCCTATCTACCTTCTCTTTAAGGGTAGCATATCACTCCAGATCCATGCCATGCCTTTTATGTTTCGCCGAGACATGCCTCAGATCGATATTTAATGCGTGGCTCGTAATGGAAGGTGTGATCCTACACATGTCAATATAAGTCCAGGCGAACACATCAAGATATGCTCGAAGGAAACCAGCAAGTTCTTCCATCATCGGAGGGTTGAGCTATGATCCTATATTTAGGACCCATGAGGGGTCGTCGTAGCTGACAGTGATGTCAATCGTCAGCTCAACTGGTGTAGCCTTGGTTTCTTTAGGCTCCTCTTTGTCTTTCCTCAGATCTATATCTTTATAAAACTAACTGTAGCACCTGAGCCAAGGCCCAGGTTGTCAAACTACTGCAGTTTGGACGCGGAAAGACTTGCCCACACCCTTACCTTTCTCCTTCCATTGAGCATCTCTCAATTCAGCTATGTAGTAGGCACGTTCATTCACCTGATCACCATGCACAACTCCAACACCATTATTAATTTGGAACTTCAATATCAAACATCATAGGGAAAGAGCTGCCCCGAATTCAGTTAGGGCTAGTCGGCCTAGAAAAGCATTGTATGGAGAGTCAACATCCAAGACAACAAATGGAAAAATCCACACTCTCCTACGGTCACCTTCTCCCAACTCCATGGGAAATTCGACATATCCGACAGCTTCGGTCTTAGCACCTTTGAAGCCATAAATGCGAGCTTTAGATGGTAGGTCCTTGACTTACATCATTATTTGATTGTAAGCCTTTTTGAAAATTATATTAATAGAACTTCCATAATCAACCAAAATCCTTTTTACTAAGGTGGGGCCGATCATGGCCGAAATCGATCATCGGTTCCTCCACCTTATTTGCATCTCTATTTTTGAACACAATGTCATCTATCATTGTACGCTACTATTTTGCTGGAGCTCTATCTTCTTTACTCGAACAACATTCAAAATTCATATGCTTAATCGTGTTAGCATAGCACTCCATCTCATGCTAGCTCTTATCAGTTGGATGTGGTCCTCCAACTGTTGTATTGATTACTAATCTACCACCAGTCCATGCAAGCTCTTTGGCCATGTGTGGTGCTTGTCCTTGGTTGGGGTCGGATGTCTCCGGACCGCCATCCTACGGGGTTTTAACAAACTACTATATGAATCTGTTTCTCAATAACATCCTGGAGATGCCTACACTCATTCGTGGTATAACCATAACGTTTGTGGAACTGGATATATTTTCCAGTTTGTTTTATTTCTCTATCGATTCTTTCGGAGGTGGCTTCTTATACTACATGGTGTTGCATGTAGACAGGTAAACATTCTATAGAATGTATTCAGTGGCATGTCGGCATCATACGTTGAAATCTTAGGCTTTCCTCTTCTAGAATCCCTCTTTCGTTTACTGTTCCTATCATTGCCTTTCTTTTGCTGATTTGTTTGTTTTGGATAGTTACCTTAACTTTTTCGAAACTCTCCCCAGACTATTTCACTGCAATGTTACTTTGTATTCCCTCTCCTCTTGGTCCCACAACATTTTTCTTCCTAGAGCACTTAACTTCCTCTTTTCTTAATACTGAGTTGCTTTTGCATAGAAATGTTCCAATATAGTGGGTGGTTTGCTAGCTAACCAATCACCAAAGTCAAATTTGTATCAATCCCTGCCGTTATCGCCATCGATATTGAATGGTCATTCGGATTACTGACTTATGTGACAGTTGTATGAAATCTCTCCAAATAATCTTTTAGCGACTCTCACAGAGCCTGGATCATGCTAGATAAGGATATACATCTCTAGGGCAAGTTACGTGCATACGGAACAGCTCCACAAACTTCGTTGCTAAATCATCAAATCTAGATATTAACCATAGGAGTAATCTCATAAACCACGTCATCGCTATGCTAGAGAGAGTAATAGGAAAAAATCTGCATTTTGTTGCATCATCAGCTCATGTGGTATCAATCAGCCATTCATATCTCCTGATGTGCTGCCTGGGATTGGTTTTTCCCTCGTAGGCAAGCATTGAAGGCATACCGAACCTCCTTGGATACTCGGCATGTAAGATATGATCAGTGAACAAGGTATGACTTCTTGAGATCCCCCAATCATCATTGGTCAAGCCTTGGCTTTCTCTCACTAGCGGTCTAATCATAGTCGATAAGTCCAACGTTTGGATAGTTGGAGCCAAGCGATAGCCGTGATCCACCTCACGTAAATTGTCTGGTCGATATCTACGTGCCATTCCATGCCTTCTTAGCTCAACATCCTCTCAATGTATATGACATACGTTGACTTCATTGTCTTTCTAGGGAGGTAATTAGTCTACATTCATCTTAACTCTAGTGTCCAAATCAATCGCAGCAGCTTCAGCTTGTGCTTCAACATGAAGAGGCATACATCCTCCTTTGGAGGAGGGATCTGCCTCGATCCCTATAGAGGGATCGGCCCTGATCGGTCTCGGCAAGCCAGGTTGCCTTTCCTGCTGACGTCCAAAAGCTTCTGCGTGATATCCGTCAGTTCTGCAACGCCTGTGCCTGTGATAATCATATGATGAACTAGAACTCTCTGATGTAGAATAAAGGGTAGGTCCCTCCTAGCTTTCTCGCGCTGTTGCTGACTGAGTTGCTTCATTAGATCGATATTGGCTTAAATCTGCTGATTCAAGTATCGGCAGCTATCCACTAGCTCTCTTATTAGATTCTAGAAATCAACTTTTGCAATGGAATCAGCCGGATTCTTGACATCAACTAGATTGGTAGCATTAACATTTATTAGTAGATTGCTTGGGCCTCCTTGTTGGATGCTAGCATTCTTAATTTCTTTTGCATTTTGAAATGTAGATTTGATAATCCTAACCATTGTTGATAGTTTTTCGTAGACTTTTACAAATCTGAATAGAGTGAATAAGCTTTTTGAAGATAATTATGGATCTCTCCAGGGGATTTATGTAATGCAGTAGCAACAAAGGGATCTAAACAGGGCTACGAATCATGTTCTCAGTGAAAACACAAAAATGTTTGCACCAAGAATGGGCACAAACACCCAATTTGTAGAGAAATAAATAAAGAATATAAAATAAAAACAAAGGTGATAAGCAATTAAATGACAGAAAATCAAAGCAATAATAAGAACACTGTGATTTATAGTGGTTCGGCATTGTTTTCCTATGTCCACTTTGAATAGATAACTTTATTGATCACTTTGTAAATTGAGTACAATAGGGGCCAAATGAAAATCCTTAGCTATAATAGAGTACAAAGCAACTAGCAGTATAAAAGTCTTGAAAATGAACAATCAAGCATATATTTGTAGAGGAAGATGGCGAAATATCTCCTTGAAAATTCGATAGAAGGATCTTCAGAACCATATGGACCCATCAAAGAGATCGCATGACCCAAATCCTAAGGAATAGGGATCGATGCTGATCCCTATTTTGGAGGAATTTAGGGGAGTGATCCCTATTGGAGCCTTTTCATGTAGTAATATGCTTAGTATTCAAGTTTCATGCCAATTGTATTAGTAAAACTTGAGTTATTGCTCGATCTTTGCTGCAATTTGAGTTATTTCCTAATTCTAGCTGATCCCTATTAAGGGAAGATGGTCGATCCCTCTTAATTCATCCTTTTGAGGTGCGATCACTAGGGTAGGCTCCATAGGGTCCCCACATTCTACTCACAAAATTTCATATGGATTGGGCTTATGGAATTTGAGATATTGACTGTTTCCCATTGACTTGCACTAGTTTGGCTGAAATATTCAATCTTGATGATTGAGAGGGATTATAGCCGATCCCTTTTCTATTTTAAACTATATTCCATACTTTGAACATTCTATTGCATATCTCTTAATTCTGTTCAACCATGGCTTCATATTAACATACGCACTTGAATCTGGACCCCACAATCATCGGTTTGGACTTACTGGCCTTGACGATAGTCGAATCAAAATGCCAATCAGTTCGGATATAGTCGAATCAAAATGCCAGATAACATCGGGTACTCTTAAATAAATAGATTAGGGATAACAGGTTTATGCACGAAGTTGTACGGGGTATGAGCAAGAGGCTACACTTTTATATATCTATAGTTAGAGCTTACTATCGCTTATATTCCACCGTGCACTACTAGGGAGCTATACCAGTACTTGTATTACTTTAGAGACAGATTTGAAGTATATTTTGGAGATTTGTGATGTATGATCTCTACTATTTTAGTTTTGTATAATCTATGAACCTTTTGCAATCTAATGTTCTTATTTGTGGTTCATGGATTACATCACTATCTCGTATGTTTTACATCTATGTTATTATATTATATTTTGTCTATACTATGAGCATGTTCTGTGCTTGGATTTTTATTTCATTTCACCCTTAGCTGTTGTCCTGCACAGGCGAAGTACCTCAATAGTGCATTATACACGTATATTGGGTACCAGAGATGTAGGGCGGTTGTCTCATTTGGTATTAGAGCTTAGGTTGTATAGAAAACCTAAGTTTATACTTGGATCCATTAGAGATAAGGAAGAAGCTATTGCCTTAGAATGAATCGAGTGATGTATGAGAGAGCATACTTGTTGTATTTTGGTTTTAAAACTATATAGTAGTGTATATATATAGTAGTCACATTGCATTCATGGACACCATTTATTTCTTTTAGAGAGACTGATTATTCTTATTACAACTTGTAAGAATAAGCCAACTAATAAGGAATGCTACTAGGACTCGATTTCTGGAGTTGAGAAGGGGCAGGATCAGGGGCTTCTTACCCCGACTTGCAAAACATGTTCTTTGAGATAATTCGATACATGGTCCAAAATACCCAAGTTGCTCCTACTTCGGCTATTGACGGTGGTGCTCTAGTGCAAGCGCCAAGTACCAAAGGCTGACTTTTCCAAATTGAATAAATATTATTCTACTCTGGAAGGCAAACCATTTCTTGAGACAGAATCAGCTATCGAAGTACAGATTTGGCTTGGCCCCTGCGATTGCATATTTGAGGATACGGAGTTGGGGGATGTGATGATAAGGAAGTTGGCCTTTAGACAGCTTCAAGGACGAGCTATGGGAAGGTGGAATGCCATCAAGATTATTACCCCTGGGGAATAGATTGCTTGGGAACGGTTTAAGGCAAGGTTTGAAGAGGAGTATATAACGGTCGCTCAGAAGTTAGTTCTCTTCTGAAATTTTATTGGCTTGAGATAGGGGATATGTATGTGTCGGCGTACGTCGCCGAATTCAACATGTTGTCGAAGTTTAGTATATCTTTTATCGATACCCCGCTCATGGAGAATGGGAAGTCTATTATGGGGTTTGACAATTATCTTGGAGAAAACTTAGTAGGTCATATCGATGATACTTTTGAGGGACTAGTGGAGAAGGCTCTTCGACATGAAAGTCTATATCCTAAACCTCAGTCAGTTGTTTCTGTAAGGATGATCCAAAGCCGCAAGTTGGCGGGGGAGGTAAGAAGAAGTGGGATGACAACAACAAGAAGAAGAAGGACAAATGAGAGCTTACATGCTTTAACTGTGGACAGATGGGCCATCTTACCAAGGATTGCAAAAACGAGAAGAAAGGATGTGTTAACTATAATAAGTCAGAGCATATGAAGAAGGATTGTCTAAAACCACCAAGAAATAACCAGGTCGTGTCTGCTTATGCTTTGAATGTTGTTCCAGCTTCGTCGAGTGCTACAATGACGGATGGGAAGGTGGAAGAGCGTCGTTATACATGGTATGCTTTCTATTTCTTGTACACCTATACGTGCTTTATTTGATGTTACAGCTTCACATTCCTTGATATTTAGTGATTTGATAGATAGAATGGGATTGAAACCCGAGATAGTTGACCGACCTTCATTTATCACAAACCTTGTTAGAGGATCGACTAAAATTTTCATGGATTGCCAAGACTTAGTCATATTGAGTTATGGATGTTTGTTTCGCATCTCATGGAGTTGTTTTGGTAATGGACTGGCTGCAACAGTATAAAGTAGTAGTGGATTCTGAGAGGTCGTTGCTGATGATAACGATGGATGATGGGGGTAGGTTGGAGATAGGCTGCCTATCTAACGATAAGGTAATGGTTAGCTTCTTGTATTCACTTGAGATATTACATGATGAGTTGTCATCCGTGCCTATAGCAAGGGAGTACCCAAACATATTCGAGGAGGTAACCAAACTACCACCGCATCGAGAGATCAAATTCCATGTGGAACTAGTGAAGGATGTCAAATCCATTGTGATGCCATTAATGCGTACGGTGCCGAAAGAGCAGAAGGAACTAGAGGTACAAGTAAATGACCTATTGTGACATGGGTTCATTTGACAGAGTATATTTGAGTGGAAAGCACCTGTAGTGTTCGCCATTAAGGTGGTTGTCTCTTTGAGATTGTGTATAGATAACCGTGAGTTGAATACGGTGATGAGAAAGAACAAGCATCCACTAATGTGTATGGATGACTTGTTCCATCAACTTCATGGCGCTAGAGTGTTCTTTTAGTATATACCTTGTGATGAGGTTTCATTAACTGAGAGTAGCAAAGGAGAGTGTGTCAATCATAGCATTTCGTATGCTGTTTGTATTTTTTGGGTGATTGATTATGTCGTTCGGGCTAACCAACGCACCAACATACTTTATTAATCTTATGAACCATGCATTCGGGGATCGGTTAAATAAGTTTACACTTATTTTTTTGGATTGTGCTTGAGGTTTAGTGTTGAGCAAGCAACATTTAAGGATTGTACTTGAGGTTTGAGGAAGCACCAACTAAAGGCAAAGTTTTCAAAATGTCACTTGCGAAGGAGGGAAGTGTTAATTTTAAGTCGTTTTGTTTTTGAGTAGGGAGTTGTTGTAGATACTATTAAGGTGGCAGTAGTATAGGACTGGGATTGCGCCAATATCGCTACAGACATGAGACGTTTCCTTGGATTAGCGGGACACTATAGACAATTATCAAAGACTTCTCTAAGGTAGTCGCTAACCTACTTGACAAAGAAGAATCAAACTTTGTTTAATATGCAAGGTGCAAGCACACATTCATAAATCTAAAGAGGTTAACGAGCACACCGGTGTTAGTCATTCCAAGCGAGAGTGAGGATTCAATTATTTACGTAGATGCATATGGTACTGGACTAGGTGCAGGGCTGATGCAAAGGGGAAGGTTTGTCGCTTACGCTAGTCGGAAGCTAAAGCCACACGAGATAAAGTATCCGACTCACGATTTGCAATTGGAGCGATAGTATTCACTTTGAAGATATGGAAGAATTATTTACTTGAGGAGAGGTTCAAGTTGTGTATAGACTACAAATCATTGAAGTATCTCTTCTCCTTGAAGGATTTTAACCTTCATCGGCAGCGATGGTTAAAGTTCCATGCCTCCTATGAATTTGACGTTTCCTATACACCTAATAAGAGAAAGGCAATTGCTAATGCTTTCAGTAGGATACATGTTAGCTTGGGAGAAATGTTCATAGAGTAGAAGCGGTTGGACTTTATCACTAGTTATAATTTTAGATCTTGATGTGAGCGGAGCCGGAAGTGTTGGCGAGCTTAATGATTAGACCTACTTTGATTGAGAAAATCGGTACTAGTCAGAGGTGAGATGCTAGATTAGTAGAGATTAAGGCGAAGATAGAGGAACGAGCAGAGTCTGAGGAGATGAAGCAGTACAGGCTCGACTATGATGGTTGGCTCGTAAAGATGAGAGTTATTTGTTCCTGATGTCGATTGGTTGAGGATAAAGTGCTTCAAGAGTGTCAACATTCAAGATTGACTATACATCCTGGTGGCATTCATCTCGAAGTGCATGAATTATCAATTGGTAAAGGCAGAGTGGAAGATGCTGAGTGGTTTGCTGCAACAACTCGAGATTCCCAAGTGCAAATGGGAACGAGTTTCGATGGACTTCATTGATGGATTACCAAGGACCAGAAGAGGATACGATAGCATTTGGGTCATAGTCGATAAAATAATGTGTGATAGCTCGTAGAGTAGAAGGAGATGGTGATGCTCATAGTCCAAACATGACAGTAGTCTGCGTGTACTCATATCGTTGGACGTTTAAGTGTGTCCGGTCCCTAGCAATCTGTATGGGTATGAGTTGAGCATTTGTGAGGTAGTCCTACTGTAACACCTTGGGATTTTCTAGAAATAAATAAGTAAATTTAATTAAAAGATAAGCATTAACCTAAAAGGAGAGTTTTCATAAACATCCGAATTTGACTAAAGACTTGCACCATTTTGTCCGTCTTAATTTTTGGACAACTGCCACATATAACCTATTGTAATCCGAGCTAAAAACGAAAAGTTATAAAAGATTGAAGAAGTAAGAAATTGACAAAAAAATAGAAAATAGAAAAAATAAAGAAATCAATTAGGGCTAGGTCGACCCAAATGGACCAAAGTCGACCGTGGGGGGTCGACCCAACCCATGGTCGATCGTAGGGTCGCGACGACCTTGAGATGATATGTTTCATCATGCGAGATCGTTGTATGCTAGCTACGATTTTACAGGCGAACTAGATGATTTTGGGCTGGATCTAATAGTAGCTAGGGTTGACCTAAAACCTAATTCTCTCGATTACAGCGAAGCTCTGCCAAAATAAAACCCTAATTTTCCATAACAATTTTTCTAAACCCCAATTCTTTTCTAAACCTCAATCTAAATTAAAATAAAAAGGAGATCTAGCAATTAGAGAAGTGACATAAACGAATCTAAGGGAGAAAGCTTGTGGCATATGAGGTAAACCTAAAAGCTTAGGATAGGGGTGAGTGGGCACGGATTTAACAAGTTAATTAAATTAATTCATTTTAATTTCTACCCTATACTGATTTGACTATTAGTTCTGGTATTAATATTTTTAATTCATTAAATTGGGAATCTAGAATAATGTATCTTTTTGTTTGATTGCAATTGACATATGTAAGCTGTGAAACCGTAAATCATGTGCTAAAATTGGATTTGACACTTATAAATTGCTGATTGGAATAATGTAAATGTTGTAATGACTGTAATAAAGATAGAATAAATAGACTAGCCCAATTGAAATAAGAAATAAATGGATTACAACTGATAATTGAAATGGATTACATTTGATAAGTGAAATAGAATACGTCTGATAATTAAATGAAATGGATTAATTTACTTAAAGCAAGTAAATTGAAAGGGTCTAGATTAAGTTTAAAAAAAATGAAATGATTAACTTACTTAAAATTAGTAAATCGAAAGATGTCCGGATTATAGGCAATCGAACTATTGTAAGTCACTTTAGACTTAGCAGACTGTTTAGGGCCTTTAGCCGAAAGGGGTATGAACCCTGTTGCTCTCTAAATTACTCAATTGGCGTAGACATATTTAGATGTTCTTATTTTACATGGTGGATTTAGTTCGCGTTTCCTATCATAGAGTAAGATGCAGAGTGTCGTTAAGGCATGCAACTTATGTTGTGAAAGGTGTGCGCAAGTGTTAGGACCGAACTATCGATTGTTAATTGAGGCTATTGGGATCAGATTTCTGGTCGGTTGTCGGGGTGTTAGGATCGAAGACTGGATCATGGACATTCTCGTGGGCCCGTATGGTTGTATATGTTGAAAGTTAGGTGGTGTCCAGTACCAGATGGAGTTAAGCGTAGTAACTCCTTGTGGTGCGTTAGAGGTATTTTGCTGCTAGGGTCGAGAGGTTGGGCATGGGTGCATAAGATGAGTCACTATGCGAGTTACGTGCGTATTCTTCCTCTCTATGCCTAGTATGAGTTAAAGTGGGGCAGTAATTTTCCTAAAACTATACGGTCATTCGTTGAGATGCGTGAAAGTGTACGTGCAGTGCTAAGGATCATGTAATATGGTATATAAATGCGAAAACTGATAATAGCAGTAAAATAAAAATTAAAGTAAGTACACCAGGAAATTTTATACTGGTTCGAACTTCCCGTTCTATGTCCAGTCCCAGAACATCCTCTGGATTTAGACTAAACCCCTCACTTAACCCGGAGGAATAGGTATACCACACCTGAGCAGCCGAACAGGAATTTTTCCGCCTCAACAGCCGAAGAGGACTTCAACTTAATACAAATAATTTGTTGACGAGTGTGTTCTGAATAACACGTATTGTCTTTTGATAGTACAATTTTCCTATAATCAAATCCTCAAGAGTATATATGTGTGTGAAGATTTAGAAGGAAGATAATCACGTAGAATCTAAGTTTATGAATTAAATCAAGGATTCTAGTGATATTAAATAAGAATGAATGCTTTTATTTGCAGAAGTAAATAGAGAATAGATTTCAGAAATATAAACAAGAATTGGTGATTGTAGAAGTGATTTGAACATGTTTATATAGTTGTAGAATAGTTATAATCTTTCATGAAGAGTTTCAATCAAAAGTTGTGTCCGTATCTCTTGGATTGAGAGACATTCCTTTTCATGATCAATGGCAACTCTTCAGGAAAACTAGACGTTATGTTCAGGTCGGTCGACCTAAGAAACTGGTCGGTCAGCTGAATTTTAAAAACGTATACAAAAAAAATGTGTATCTGTGCATTTGACACAGGGTCGGTCGACTGAGATTTCTGGTCAGTCAGCCGACCTGTAGTCAATTGCACAGCATACACTAATTTATGTATAGTCTTAACATAAATCAATTTGGGTATGTGTGTGACTACTTGAGGAATGATTTTAACAATATTCTAAGACTCAATACATTCAAATATTCATACTAATCTCTGGATTGTAGTCTTGTCTCCTTTGTAGTGCATAATATATACTTATTTTCTTTTTGTCGCTTTGGTATAGTATTCTTGTAGTATGATCTCTGAAGTTTGTGTCATGAATCAAAACTCATGAATCAACATTCTCCCCCTTTTTGATTGATGACAATACTTATGTGACGAAGTAGTATATATATTCTCCCCCTGAATATATGACGACTTTTCTGTCTTTTCTGCAAAAATTTGTTCGCTTTAATATATTTCTCCCCCTTTGTCATCGACAAAAAGGAATACTTATTGGATGTATATATAAAAAAATATGGAAGATGTAACATAACATAAGAAAAACATCGAGTTTTAAGTAGTACATACTCAAAGCAAATAGGAATATTAATGATGTTTACTTAGTACACAATATCTAAAAAACAGAATACTAGAAATTATAAGATAGCAAGATGTAAAATAACATGATCACTCCTCATCATCATCGGAATCCCAAAATTCTGGACGGATATTTTCTTCCGGAGGAGCATGTTCCTTACCACGTCTTTGAGCGGTAGAAGTGTGAGTTCCTGATGTACCGGAGCTTGTATTCTCCGAAGTGGAAAAAGAGAAGTTTGGTGCTGGCCTTTTTGCAGGAGCTACATAAGAGGCACCGGCTTCGGAAGTACATGATAAGGCATCCCATAAGATCACGAAGAATCCCTTGATTTTCTTGAAACGACCATCAATTTTTCATAGCCATGCATCCAAGGCTAGTTGATTTTGAGCCAAAATATCAATGGCCGCCTCTGTACTAATTCCGGGAGTTGGTCTTTGAATTAAATGTTGGCGTGTTAGACGTTCCATAGCATGAGTTGATGGTTGAGGTGTAGAGAAGCTACGGCGTTGTTGTTCTCGAGAAGTAGTACTCCATTAGTTAAAAGGTATGAATCTAGGAGGTGCATCGGGCAACTTCATTTGTTTTATGGTCCTTGAATCAAAAGTACGAACTTTGGAGGTTTCAGATTTGGGAGCATGTGGGACAAAGGTATTAATCAATCTCATTATGTATTCTCCATAGTAAATATGAAGCATTTTGCTTTGACTAAATGAGAGAAACTCATCCATGAGTAATTGTGCCCAACTGACGTGAGTATTCGAACATATAGCATATAGAGCTTTAAAATTTTCAGGATATAATAAGTGGTGTTAGCGCCAAAATTGGTCACTAACACCTTTAGAGAGTTTGTGTAGAGAGATTAATAAAGAAGATAAATTAAAATAGAGAAGATAATATGAATTAAAATGCGGGAGACGAGAACACAGAATTTATAGTGGTTTGGCGTTGTAGCCTACGTCCACTTTGAAGTTGATCCTTTATTTCTTCACTTTTAAACTTGATTACAGATACAATCCGCTTTTAAGTATTCGAATACAATTGTGAAATAAAAGTAGAAGTCTTGGATGAGGTTTGGTTGAGGCAGAGTCTCCCCTGTGTTCTCTGAAATATGATCCCTTTTTTCTGTGCCCCTGCCCCTCCATTTATAGACGAATGTGGATTGGACTTCCCTGGTGGGCCAGATGGCTAGACAGCTCGGTTCAGATAGGACGCGCCCTGCATGCCGTGTGAAACAGGCCGAACGGTCGGCATGCCGAGCCCTCCTTTCCAAGTCGATGGATCTCTCTGTTGAATGGAGGAAGCGGGCCGAACGATGTTGGGATGCCGAGTGAAATGTGGATGCCGGGTGAGGAGCATGCCGAGTGAAAGACATGCCGTGTGAAAGGTCTGCCGTGTGAGGATGCCGAGTGGAAGACATTCCGTGTGAAGGGTTTGCCGTGCAAGGGACATGCCGAATGATCCGAGTGAAGGGAAGTGAAGAGCATGTCGAGTGAAGCGCTGGGTGAAGTGCTAAACGGTCTTATGCCGAGTGTAATCTTGGACTGCCGAACGTCTCTTAATGCCGAGCGTCCACTTATGTCGAGTACAACTCTGCACCGCCGAGTGTCCACTTATGCCGAGTACAACCCTGCATGCCGAGTGTCCACTTATGCCGAGCGCTGTGATTGCCTGGTCGATCTTCCAGGTAACATTTTGCCCCCCCAAAGTACACCGTGTGTTCAAACAGGGTGTGCTTTGCACTACTGGATCAGGGCATTGTCACCGGATGCTAAGGATGCCGAACGATACGAGTGCCGAGTGAAACCGTTTCATCCGGTAGAGCTGGCCAAAGTCTCTTCGACTTCTCTTTCTTCCTTATAAAAACCACCTCCTTCTTCTTCCTTTCTTTACTTTTACTCCTGCAATTCCGAATTCTCGAACCACTCTTGCAATCAAAATCCAAGGACTTCTCAAACCTTTCTAAAGCTCGATCCACGAACTAGGTACAATCCCTTTACCTAACTCCTTTCCCTGGTCAGTTTCCACCAATTCGCATAGGGCAGAATCATTTTTGAACGGGGCTGTGTAGATGGAGGACCCGAATTCCGATTGGGGTATCTCCAAGGCCGAGCGACGCGAGGTAGGGATAGATGGTTAGGCATATGAATGCTTCGTAGGGTTTGTTTAGTCGTTTGAGTGGGATGTTGTGGCTTGGCACGGTGCCTAGGTTTCATATGGGGTTATGGGAGAGAGTTAGGTGGAGGAGAGGAAAGTATGGAGGTCGTGCCGAGCATTAGGACTCGGCATAATCTTGATTCGGCATTGCACATTGTTGGTCGGACGATGGGTTAGAAAGCTAGGGAGGAAGTGTGAGTCAGTGGGTAGGCCGAATGTTGTTTCGGCCGAACAGCAATGTAGCCGAACAGACATTAGTGCCGAGCATACTTTCGGGCCGAACAAATATAAACGCCGAACATACCGACATGCCGAACAAGCACAAATTCCGAACATAGTGACATGCCGGACAAGTATAAATGATACTGACGTGCCGAACAGACTTAGGCCGGACAAACAGGGGCCTTGCCAAATTACTTAACTGAGTATGCCGAACAAACTTAGACCGGACAAACGTATCCACATGTCGAACAACATAAATGTCGAACAAACAGTAAATGCCGAACATACTTATACGCCGAACATAGTTAGTATGCTAAGCATAGTTAGGTGCCTAGCAGACATAAATGCCGGACATATACAAATGCCGAACATACTCTCCTTGCCCAATTTCATAACTGGTCTTTACTTGGCATAATCGGATAATTACCTCTAGTGTCTTACTGCAGTCGTTATTCAAAAGGCTTTCGGAGACGGTCAGCGATGACAGTTTTCGGAAGCGATGTTTTTAGGCTTGACGTTATATTAAATGCTTATGCACGATTGATTGCACTATTTCACACACCACACTGGGGGGGGTTATCTGCGTTGTTAATTCTAATGTCAATCATTTTTCGAGTATAGTTCGCACAGGTGCTTGGTTGGGTCTGCTATTTATTCAAGATGTCCAAAAGATCCAGTTATGCTACACTTTCCGACAAACCTGGGCCGTCTTCTAGGCGAACGGCCCCCGACATAGCTGACCCGTCAGTTTCTCCTGCTCATGACTGGGCGCCCGATACTTTGGAATCGGCTATTTTACTGGATGACCCAGTCGATTCACAAGCTTCAAGAGTCACTGAAGCCGCTCTTAAGCGGATATGTTCTATTCATGGCATCCCATTTGCTGATGTGCTCGTTCCATCGGGGCATGACCGCCCACATCTGCCCCCAGTGGGATATACGGTGTGTAGCAAATTCATGTGCTGGGTTGGTAGCGTGCCACCGTTCAACCTATTCCTCCGTGACGTGCTGCGGTACCTAGATGTCGCCCCGTCTCAGCTTCATCCAAACGGTCACGCTTTCATTTATGGCACGTACATGCTTTTCATGGCCGTCTTCTCTAGGCCTCCAACCCCTGGCGATATAAGGTACATATATATGACCAAGAAACGGGGAGACAGCCCCTCTTACATGTTCCTTGAGCCACATCGGAAGTGCCAACTTTCACTAGCGCGTGGAGTAGCAAATTCGCCCTGTACAAACAGGAGTGGTTTTACGTGCGCTGCCCCCAAGGCTTTGCGAGGCGATGGATTGAAGGAAGTAAGTCCTTTCTCTGAGTTGATATCCGCACCCGGTTGAGGTTGAGCTTCTCCTAACTCACTGTTCTATCTTTTCAGGCTCTGTCCCACGTCCCGAGGGCCGAGGGTACTCTGATGCTGTTGACGCCATTAGAGCTCTTCCTGCTGAAGAGCGAGATATCCGAGCCCTCATTTCCAATGAGTCATTATCAAAGTTCGGTTTGCTAGCCCCTGGCCGCCGGGTTAGTCTTCCAGAGGGCGCCTCGCTTCCCAAGCCCTTACACGTCAGAGGGAAAAAACTGCCTGAATCATCCGTTCGCCCTTCTCTTGAAGCTCCGGAAGAAGGGGAAATTTCAAGCGAGCCACCTGAGAAGCAAGGTGAGGATTTAGGCTTTGCAGCCGAAGTTCATGATATTGAAACGTCATCTTCCCCTTCGAAGGGGAAAAAGAAGCTGGCGTGCAAGTCGAGGAAGGAGAAAGTTGGTGGGACTTCCAAAGTTACGCCTATTCAGCCAAAGAAAGAGGCTTCTTCACAGCGCGTTGAAAGTTCTCTGAAGGGCTTATCGAACCTCTCCATTCCCGACGGCTTGCTCAACTATGATTTCAACGACCCGGAGCTGTTTAAGTTTCGCTCGCCCGTCAGGGGCGATGCGGGTGTCCCGGCCCCGATCCAAGGGGAAAAGACTCCCGTTAGCAAAGCCACTGGTCCGTCGGGGGGTAGCACTAGGACACACACAGACACATGCATTTCACTTTGCATCTACTTTTCTTTCACCATTCTGCTCTCTCGCTAATTCGCCATTGTTTGATTGCAGGTGACATGGGGCGCTCTCACGGATACGACCGCCTTCGCGGTTCGTCGACTTTACGCCAGTCTGGTCGGGACTCGGGCCTCGGGAAGCGCCGAGACAGAGACAGCGACAGTGACCGAGATTATCATGCCCGGGACTCGTCATCCCGGAAGAAAACTTATTATCAGCCAGAACACCGCCGGGAGACCTCTTCTTATCAGGAGCGAAGCAAAGACGAACGTGGCCATAAGAGGTCGCATTCTGATGCTCCCCGGGACCAACACTCTGACTCTTCTTCTACCCGGCACTCCCGAGATTCTCATAGGAAGGGCGAACTTTCAAAGCCGTCTCCTCCCGCTCCCGTAACAGACCCGACAGTGTCGGAGAGATTGGACGAACTTAAGGCTAAGTTTCCGAAGATTTGTTTTGATGGGTTAAAGTTCCTTCCGGCGATTCATCCTATTCCCGGAGATGTCAAACAAAATGCTATCGCCTGTACCAATGACGTCTACGTGCAACATGACGCGTTCGTCCATCTGGCCGAGAAACTTTCTGAAGTCTCTATGGAGCGCCAGCACGAAATTGACCGCCTAAAGCTTGAAGCTATTCATGACAGGGATATCATTAAGACCCAGGATGAAGAAATTGCCGCTTATAAGTCCGAGCTTGAAGCTACTCGTCAGAGCGCTAAGGACACCGTCGAGGCTGTTTCCCGCCTTGAATTGACTCATAAGAAAGAGCTCGATGAAGCGGTTCAACGGTGTGGGGCATTAGCTTTGGAGAAATATTTCATCCAAAAGGAGCGAGATGTGCTTAATAGGCGAGTTAAGGAGCTCGAGGAGCAACTCAATAAGGAGAAGGAAGAGAAAGTGGCCGCCCAGGTTGAGGCACAGCACTATTGTGATGAGATCGTCTCCACCCGGCTCTTAAAGGAGAAACTAGAGGACGGTCTCTCCAAAGTTGAGGCCCTAAAGAATGAAGCCCGTGAGGAGGGTAAAAAGATAGCGACTGCCGATGTTGACTCTCGCCTTGAGGCAGCTAGGGAAGAAGGTAGGGAGGAAATTAAGACTGAATTCGACCCGCTGATCGCCGAGTTCAATGCCCGAGTCCTCATGCATAGGGATTTAACTTTTCTGGGCGACGGCTACCTTGAGTCATTGGCCGAGGCATGGGAGACCCTGATTTAGATCAGGAAGGTTGAGAGCGGCGCCGATAAGGTCGACGAAGAAGCATTGATAAAAGAATTCCTGAGGGGGAAGGAGCCTTTAGATTTATCGGCGGCTAAAGCCCTCTACAGCAAAGGTTCTCCCTCCAGGAAGGGGAAAGAGGTGGCTACGGACCCTTCCGGCGTTGTGCCCCCAGTTCACGCGCCTACCCAATCGGCCAGTCGGTCAACACTTGACCCCTTCGAGCAGCACGTTGGTTATGACTCGGAAGCCCCCGGGCTTGGCATTCATGTTTTATCTCCCATCCCAGAGGGCGGGACACCCCTGGCGACTGAGAACCCACCGGCATATGGTGAGTAACCTCTGGGCTTCACAAAGATCTTTCTCGTTCCCTCAGAAGTTGTTGTGTTCTAACACCTGTTCATTTTCGTGTCTTCTGTGCAGGCTGTACTGACCCCGAGCCCACTCCGAGGAGCGATGCCGCCAAGGAGGTAGAGACAAAGGCGAGCGAGGCTATTCAAGTCGGCGGAGACCCTGGTCCCGATGCTCAAGTAATCAGGGCGCTGGATGAGGGCGAATCTGACTCTTCCTCGGAGAGTTTCGAAGTAGACATCACAGGCGCCTCTGAGCACACATCCGACTTGAGCATGAAGGAACGGCTTGAGAAAGGGAAAAGAGATACGACCTCAGTCAAGGTCGAGCCGCGTGAAGTGGACCTGGACGATCCTCTGAACAAACCATTGAAGGTCATCCTTCCTGCGAAGTCCCAGCCCATGGATGTTCCCCCTACGTCTTCGGTCGTCACCCCTTCGTCAGGGAAGGATTCCAAGAGTAAGCGCTCTGGGAAGGAACCATCCGGGAAGAAGTCAAAGAAGCACAAGAAATGACCGCCGTCTCCGTTCAACGAGAACTAGTTTAAGTGATGTACTAATTTTTGTAGACTGTGTAAATAAGCTTTTTGCGAATAAAATTTGATCTTCACTTTTGTCTTCTCAAAAGACTTTTATTATTCAGTTTCTTTTATGGTTGTGATTGAAATCTGAATTGTTATGGGTAACTTAGACTTCTTGGTTCGTCTTTACATGGCTTGGGAGCTTTCCTGGATTTGATCAATCTCCACTTGGTGCTTCAAGCACTTAGAATATTTCATAGCCCGTATGATGGGGACTTGACATATCCAAGTCATTTGCGTCGTAGTTCCTATTCAAGGAACTCAGAGGTCTGAACTGCTTGTAATTAAGTCTATATACCGGACTTCGAGTACTCCAGTCTGTGCTCCGAGGACTTGGAGATTCCGAGTCATTTGTATTCGAGTCCGCGCTCTGGGGACTTGGGGATTTCGGATCGTTTATACTCGAGTCCGCATTCCGGGGACTTGGAGTACTCCAGTCCGCACTCCGGGGACTTGGAGATTTTTTGTCGTTTATACTCGAGTCCGCACTCCGGGGACTTAGAGTACCCCAGTCCGCACTTCGGGGACATGGAGATTTTTCGTCGTTTATACTCGAGTCCGCACTCCGGGGACTTAGAGTACTCCAGTCCGCACTTCGGGGACTTAAAGATTTTGAATCGTTTACACTCGAGTCCGCACTCCGAGGACTTAGAGTACTCCAGTCCGCACTCCGGGGACTTGGAGATTTTGAATCGTTTATACTCGAGTCCGCACTCCGGGGACTTAGAGTACTCCAGTCTGCACTCCGGGGACATGGAGATTTTTCGTCGTTTATACTCGAGTCCGCACTCCGAGGACTTAGAGTACTCCAGTCAGCACTCCGGGGACTTGGAGATTTTGAATCGTTTACACTCGAGTCCGCACTCCGGGGACTTAGAGTACTCCAGTCCGCACTCCGGGGACTTGGAGATTTTGAATCGTTTATACTCGAGTCCGCACTCTGGGGACTTAGAGTACTCCAGTCCGCCCTCCGGGGACTTGGAGATTTTGAATCGTTTATACTCGAGTCCGCACTCCGGGGACTTAGAGTACTCCGGTCCGCACTCTGGGGACTTGGAGATTTTTTGTCGTTTATTATAAGCGTTCGTACGCTAGCCAAGATATCATAATTTTTAATTGCGCGTCATAGGAATATCATACGAAGAGACATTGGTCATTCATGGAAAAGATGGCTTCAAGCCTTTATTGATGAAAACAAGCTAGATTATCTTATTACATGCCAAGAAGAAAGCATACTGGAAATAAATGCAACTACCGCATAAAGGAAATAGACTAAGTGTAATAACGCCGCAAATGCTCGCTGTTCCATGCTCGAGGGAGTGTTGCACCATCGACGGTCGTTAGCTTGAAAGTTCCTTCTCCAAGCCTCTGTTCGATGACGTATGGACCTTCCCATGCGGGATTCATGTGCGAAGGGGTTGGAAAGACTCGTTTCAAAACGAGATCTCCGACACTAAAGGTTCTTGGCCGGACTTTTCCATTATAATATTTAGCGACTCGGTGTCTGTATGAGGCTGCTCTCAAATCAGCTTCTTTGCATTTCTCATCAATGAAGTCTAATGATTCCAATAGGAGATCCTGGTTTGACGCAGGATCATTATAGGTTACCCGGTGTGACGGAACTTCAAGTTCTACGGGTATGACGGCTTCCGTGCCGTACGCCAGTGCGAATGGTGTGTGGCCAGTCGCGGTCTTGTTGGTAGTTCTATAGGCCCAAAGCGCTGTTGGGAGTTCATCCACCCACTTGCCTCTAGCCTTTTCCAAACGCTTCTTCAATATGGACTTGATGATTTTATTGACGGCTTCTACCTGCCCATTCGCCTTCGGGTGAGCAACTGCTGCGAACCTTTTCTCAATGCCATACCTCTGACAGAACTCTTTGAATTCCTTGCTTTCGAATTGAGTTCCGTTGTCCGTTATGATGGTCCGTGGGAGGCCAAAACGACATATGATATTTCGTACAACGAAATTAATGACTTTCTTGGTGGTGATTGTGGCCATTGGCTCTGCTTCCGCCCACTTGGTGAAATAATCGACTGCCACTATTGCATATTTCGCGTCTTCTTTGGCTATGGGCAGAGATCCAATTAGGTCGATTCCCCACATTGCAAATGGCCAGGGACTAACCATTTGTGTGAGTTCCGTTGGCGGAGCTCTCGGAATCTTTGCATATATCTGGCATTTGTCGCATCTTCTCGCATAGTCTGCAGCATCCCGATTTACAGTTGGCCAATAATATCCATAGCGGAGGATTTTCCTCGCCAAAGTTTGCCTCCCGGTATGATCACCACATTCTCCCTCATGGACTTCTTCCAACACCCGTTTTACCTCGTCATGGGCCACGCACCGGAGCAAGGGGGTCGAGAATCCCCTTCGATACATTATCCCGTCTTGCATTACATAACGCGAAGCCTTACGAAGGACATGGCGTCTTTCGCTTCTTTTCTCAGGTAAGTCTCCGTATAGCAAGTACTGTTTGATCAGGGTCAGCCATGATCCCCTTTCGAGTTCGGTCTCCAAGACGAGACTATCTCCATCATGTCTATACTTGGAGCAAGCAGAGTCTCGACAGGGAACAATCCCATCTGTTGTGCATCGCCAGTACTCGCGAATTTAGCCAACGAGTCGGCTTCCCTGTTCTGTTCGCGCGGGACATGCGAAATGTCATAATATTCCAGGTTTACTAGTAGCTCCTGGACCCGAGCAAGGTAAGGAGCCAGTCTCTTTCCTTTCGCTTGGTAGTCTCCCCGTACCTGATATACCACCAGCTGTGAGTCGCAGAAGATTTCGATGGACCTTACCCTCAGTTCATTGACAAGTCTTAAGCCAGCAATTAGTGCTTCGTATTCGGCTTCGTTATTTGTCACTGTAAATTCGAGCTTCAAAGCATAGCAAATCGATCGGTTTTCGGGAGTTACCAGAACTATCCCAGCTCCCGACCAACGGTCGTTAGATGCCCCGTCAGTGAACATCTTCCATCGGACAGGAGGGATTATTTTGTGATTTTCACTCGGTTCATCTGGAATGGTGAACTCAGCAGCGAAGTCAGCTAATGCTTGCCCTTGGATGGTCCTTCGCGGCAGGTAGGTGATATCAAACTGGCTTAACTCGATGTTCCACTTTAGCATCCTACCGGAAGTTTCCGGTCGTTGGAGTACCTGTCGCAAGGGTTGGTCAGTGTAAACACTGATTGAGTGCGCCTGAAAGTAGTGACGAAGCTTGCGTGATGCAATCACCAGGCAATAGGCAAGTTTCTCGATCTTGGGATAATTCTTTTCTGCCCCCGTCAGTCGTTTGCTAACATAGTACACCGGCCTTTGAACCTTGTCTTCTTCGCGAACTAGGGCTGTACTGATAGCGTGTTGAGACAGCCAAATATACGTACAACGTCTCGTGGTCTACTGGTTTTGGCAACACTGGAGGACTTTCCAAGTGTCTTATCAGGGCTCGGAATGCTTCCTCGCAGTCAGTCGTCCATTCGAAGTTTCTCTTTCCTTTCTTTATGACATCGAAGAAAGGAACGCACTTATCTGTGGCTCTGGATATGAATCGACTGAGCGCAGCTACTTTTCCGTTCAAGCTCTGTACCTGTTTTATGGTTCTAGGTGCCTGTATATCTCGGATGGCCTGGATCTTTTTCGGGTTAGCTTCAATTCCTCGTGCATTCACAATGAATCCCAAGAACTTCCCTGATGCCACGCCGAATGAACACTTTGAAGGATTGATCTTCATCCCATAGCGCCTTAGTATATCGAACATTTCCGCCAAGTCTCGAATGTGGTCGTTTGACTGCCGTGACTTCACAAGCATGTCATCCACATAGACTTCCATTGTTCTCCCAATCTGATCTTTGAACATTAGATTTACCAGACGCTGGTAAGTTGCTCCGGCGTTCTTCAGTCCGAAGGGCATCACTACATAGCAGTATAACCCAACATTTGTGACAAAGCTGGTGTGCTCTTGGTCTGGGATATGCATCGGAATTTGGTTGTATCCATAATATGCATCCATAAATGATAATAACTTGTGCCCTGCCGTTGAATCGACCAGTTGATCAATTCGTGGTAGCGGGAAGCTATCTTTTGGGCATGCTTTGTTTAAATCAGAATAGTCAACGCAGGTTCTCCATTTCCCGTTTGCTTTCTTTACCAACACAGGGTTGGACACCCATTCCGGGTAGAGGGCGTCGCGGACAAACCCATTGGCTTTGAGTTTGTCCACCTCCTCTTTGAGAGCTGTAGACCTCTCTGGGTCCATGCCTCTCCTTTTTTGCTTCACAGGTACGTGTTTCGGGTCTATATTCAACATATGGCTCGCAATTGCAGGGGAAATCCCGCGCATATCAGAGTGTGTCCAGGCGAAGACATCAAGATTCGCTCGGAGGAAATCAGATAAATTCTCTGCCATCAGGGGACCGAGCTGTGACCCAATTTTAAGAACTCGTGTCAGGTCGCTGTAGCTAACTGGAATATCAATTGTTAGTTCAGCCGGTGCCGCGTCTGGTTCCCTGGGTTCCCCTTTGTCATCTCTCGGATCTATGTCTCCAACGATCCGAGAATGTCGCCCGAGCCAAGGCTCGGGCGCTAATTGTCAATCATCAGAATTCGGGATGCAGACGATGCTGTCCGCAGTCTTCCCCTTTTCTCTGCGCTGGGCCTCTCTCAGCTCAGCCACGTAACATGCACATCCGGTTGCTTGGTCGCCATGCACTATGCCAACTCCTTTGTCCGTCGGGAATTTCAGTGTGAGACACCACGAGGCCAAGGCTGCCCTGAAATCTGCGAGGGCTGGTCGTCCCAAAAACACGTTGTATGGTGAACCAACATCCAGCACTATGAATTGTAGGATTCACACTCTCCTGCGTTCACCTTGTCCCAGTTCAACTGGTAACTCCACATATCCTACTGCGTCTGTGGCTACGCCATTAAAGCCATGGATTCGGGCTTTAGATGGTTTCAAATCCTTAGTCTCCAGCTTCATTTGGTCATACGCTTTCTTGAAGATGATGTTAACGAAACTTCCGCAATCAATTAGGATTCTTCTTACGAATGCCGGTCCGATGGTTGCAGATATGACCAATGGATCGATGGTGGGAGCTTCCACCTTATCCGCGTCTCTATTCCTTAATACAATATCGTCGTGCATCGTGCGTTGCTGCTTCGCGGGAGTTCCATCTTCCACATTTAAACAGCACTCATGTTCTGTATGTCTCAAGGAATTAGCATATCGCTCCATTTCCTGCCAATTTTTATCCGCAGGATGAGGTCCACCAGCAATTGTGTTAATAACCAATCTTCCCACAGTTCGAGTAGGTTGCTCTGGTTGGTGTAGAGCTGGGCCACGTCCGGGGTCTGAAGTCTCTTGTCTTCCTTCTGGCGTATCTTCGATGAATTCCTGCAGCTTCTTCTGCCTGATCAATTTCTCAATAGCGTCATGGAGATGCCTGCATTCGTCTGTGTTGTGCCCATAAGACTCGTGAAAGCGGCAATACTTTCCAGTCTGCTTTTGCTCCTCTGTTGATTCCTTAGGTCGTGGTTTTCTGTATTGAAAAGTGTTGCAGGTCGATAAGTAGATGTTTTCAAGAGACACATTCAGTGGAGTGTATTCGTTGTAGGTTGGGGTCCTTGACTTCCATCTCCCCGTTTCCTTCTTCTTTCCAGGATTTCCACTTCCAGTTCCCTTAGACTGTCCGGGCTTATTTTGGACGCTGGCCTGAGCCTTTCCAGGGTTATCGTTGGTTGCTTTCATGGCGATGTTGCCCTTTACAGACTCCTGAACGGACCCTGGTGCCTTGTCTTTCCTTATCCACCGAGCTTCTTCCCTCCTTATGAACTGGTGGGCTTTCGAATAGAAACGCTCCAACGTAGCTGGTGGCTTTTCCGCCAACCAATCCCCAAATTCAGAGTCTGGATCCACTCCATGCATTACTGCCATCAAAATCGCGTGGTCGTTTGGATTGCTCACTTCAGTAGCGGCAACATGAAATCTCTGCAAGTATGCTTTCGGTGATTCTCCAAGAGCTTGGGTCACGCTTGATAAGGACATCACATCCTTGGGTCGAGTGGCGTGTATCCTGAATTGTTCTATGAATTTTCTTGCTAATTCGTCGAAGTTTGAGATTAACCGTGGAGGAAGTCGAGTGAACC